>OW964555.2:8750000-10000000 GCA_943138885.2 Tholera decimalis
ATTATCTGTATAATTATTTATTATACATATAAATAAAACTGAAGTGTAGGTGTGTGATTTCAAAATAACTGTTCTCAAGTGCTTATTATAATACACGGTAATAAAGCTCAAATTTCTTTTAAAATGTTGCCTGTCTGTCGGTCTATTTGTCCGGGCTAATCTCTAGAACAGCCGAACCGATTTTAATAGTACTTTCACAAAAAGATAGAGGGTAAAACCGCGTAGGTAATATCGATGACGACGCGAACGAAGTCGCTGGCACGACTAGTTTAATATACCTTATATTGTCACATCCCTGCTTGACCGCACTTTAATGTAGCGGACATAATAAATTATAATTATAAAAGCCTCCAGCCAGGTATTGACTTACAAACTAAGCAACTACACGCTAAGAGCACGCCCTATGGGGTATCTACGGACCTTGGCTTAGGGCGTCTCGACGGGGGGAGGGCTAGGGACACGAAAAAAGTATCGATACTTTGTGGTATAGAGTACGTTTTGTTTCGATACCGATACTTTTGTACTCGATACTTTGTATTTGATACTTTTACTCAATGAGTACTTTTCGACAGGTATCGTATCGAATAAATCTTGGACGGCAACGCCGTCTGGTTCAATTAAACTGAACCTTCTAAATCATTACATTGAGCTCGAAATCGTTCCTTCAGTCTTTCTGTTCACAGTTCAGATCCTTTCCTTCACTAATCAATCACTCAATCGTTCGCCGTTAGAAAATTGTTTTGTTATTATTATTTATTTATTGTTTATAAGGTATAATGTAGTTCTTATAATATACAACGATATCCCACAAAACCGTTTTATTTGTATTATTCTTCATGTTCGTCTCCCGATTTGTTTTTCTCCGGTTGATCGTTATTGTGCTTGACTATTATTTGACTTACTAAATGTGAATGTGTGCCATCTAAAAGAACCTATTGATCCGTGCTGTATATCTATTAGCGATTATACGGAAGAGGAATGGGTAGTATAATATGATGCTAAAGGAATAAATAATATAATATTGTTTGAATAATTTGTAAAGTCACAGTTGTTTTCTATAGTACTATTACTACACTAGTGTACCAATACCATTAGTGTTGATGTTCTGTTCTTCTGTCCTACTGAAGCTAAATTGACGTTACTGACTGACATTGACGGCTTGACGTATGCGCATTAGGCACTAAGAAAAGTACTCGATACTTTGAAGTATCGATACTTTTGTTTCGATACATTTATGCGTACGAAACTTTTTTTTCGATATTACTCATGAGTACTTTACCAGGGGGGTGAAACTCCCGAAGAAACTTCAGACACAAAATTTGCCAAAAAAAACTAGTGACATCTTATGTCTGGGGTCAACTTAGTTTTGTACGTAATGCGTTTGTTTTGCTAATAGATGGCAGCAGCTACGATATATTTATATGATAATCAAAATTATTAAAAAAAATATTATTTGTATCGAAAAATTCATAAAGCATTATTTAATGTATTTAGGCACCTAATTCACTAAATCACTAAATTAAATGGCATTATAGTTTTACTGCATCATAGACTCTATACACCTCGCTTGTTTATGAAAAACAAAGAAAAATATAAAACTGTCAAAAACAGTTTGACTAATTTCGATTAATTAATAAATTAACAGAAAAACATGTGATGAGTAATAAAATACCTAAAATGAAGGTAAAATATGTAGCACAAGTGTTCAGCCAGAGGGTGTCTAGCGCTTTACGTTTTTTATCGAGTTAGTATGTTTATAATTTCACATATTTGCATCATTATTGTTACCTAGCAAATTTTGCAAAATGTTAATATTTTGTTTCAGAACACAACATTCTGCCCGAAGAGTGCAGAGATTTATTATTTGATAAGCTCTTCGAATCATTTAATGGTCATTCTTACAAGGGGTCATCAAAAATATATAAGCAGTGCTAAAATAACTCGCTCCATTTCCAATTGTGGTATGATTTGTTGCCTATTTTAGACTCAATTAAATTTGAATCAGTAGTTCGTTCGTTCGTTATGTTTCGTTGATTTATAATGAATCCAAAAAATCACAAATATAAAAAATAATTAAATCCATCTTCACCGTGTTTTAATTTTTGTCAGCCTCTAAAATCTAATCTTTAGATTTTGGAAGTACTAGATTGATTGAAATAAATATTCTAAAACCAAAGATTTAATCTTTTGTCGATTAGAATATTTATTTCAATCAAATTAGTACTTCTAAAATCTTTAAAATAAGGTAATATTATTAACATGTTAGGTAGACGCCACCTATCGGATTTTTTCGGTATTAAACTACCGTTACGCTACCTGGCGATCAGGGTCAAAAACTCAATTTTCGAATCATAGAGTGGCGCATCTATCTCAGTATTTATATGTATCATCTATGGTACTTTACTATCGATACCGTGTTCCTAGGGAGGGCAGCTATGGACGGGCTGAATAGGACGGAGGTGAGAGGTCGTTCCGTGGATGACTATCACCGAGATACCTCTGTGCCCTGGCAAGCTCGCTTAGCAGTCGGCCACAATTGCCATGTGAAGGTCAAAGATATAGTTACGTACGGATAGTAAGAATCAAGAAAATCTAACATCAGTCTTGCCTGAAATAATGGAAATCAAAATACACAGTCAGTCCATGTAAAATACTAGAAGAGTGGAAGCCGATCCCATTACTAATACATAAATGTAGATGGGGGAAATGCTAGGCAGATTGCTTGTTACAAAATGTCGTCACCGTTTTCCGCTTTACCAGATCTTATAGACTTATCTAACATCTTTCCCTTGTGGCTAACATTCAGTTCTTCATTATTAACGCTGTAGTCTATGGCGGTTAATTTTACGATGCTAGTTTCTATTACTGAAATGGGCATTCAAGACGCCAAGGTCATAATGGAGCCATAAAAAGTTGTCAGCAAAAATTTTGGGGCCCACTAGGGCCCCTGGGGCGGTTGCCAGCCGGGAGTTCCCGCGGCCTCGGAACAGCAAGGGCAAATGACGGAATACGGATGGGTTTTAGGCAGTAAAAGTCTGACGCACCCTCCCGCTACACCCAGATCGGAAGGCAACCATTGTATGATTTCCTATCCTTAATAAAGGTCCCAATAGTTTTCATGCAAAAATTACAATAATATCTAAGCCCGTTAGAAGTTACCAGCAAGTTAACACTCTCGAATTAATGGAGCAGCGTTGATCGAGTTACTGTCGCTTAATCCGATATAGGGGTAGCACTGATTCGTATAAACAACAACATACCGATAATAAGTCTGTCTATCTGTATGTTACACTTTCTCATCATCAAAATCCGCTTGTACTAGATTTAGATGAACTACAGGAAAATGAACTGAGAACTACAACTAAACTTCTCTTCACGCGAGCGGAGCCGCGTGCAGAAGCTTGTTACGTGTATGTTGAGAAGTCTAAGCAGCGCTGATGTTTGTGCCTAAAGTACTTTAAGAAATTATTATACTCATATAATAATAATCATTCAATCAGCGATGTCATGATTAACGTGTGATCGATAGTATTTAAATAAATATCAATACATACTCCTATATTGTTTGGTAATAATAATGGTATAGTTACATAATTATATTGAGTGTTTATCAATACCATTGATCGCTGTTGATTATGTGGTCTCAGAGTTATTAATAACAGAACTTCCGGGATATATTACCTACATATATATTGTCCTATCACAACCTTATCTTCCAATGAAAGTGTCATTAAAATCGTTTCAGAGTTTAACGCTTTGTATCTACGAGTTAAACTCTGAAACGATTTTAATGACACTGACGGAAAGACCGACAGACGGACGAAACATTTTAAAATGTTTCTTTTAGTTTCGAGTATAGAACAATAGACTATAAGACAATAAACTAAAACAGAAGCTAAAAGAAACAATAGAGTATACATATTGGTGTTTACAACAGAATCAAGAGATATAGCGCACAATTCCTTACCTGACTTGGCTCTAGGACTATGACAGAATCTTGCGGCAGCCTCCTCGCAAACTTAGCGGCCATCGTGCATCCGCCCGAGCCTCCTCCAACCACAAGCAGCTTGCATCTAAAAACCAAAAACAACGGTATTTTAAAAAATCTATTAATATTATGCGAAAGTTTGTGAAGATGGATTAGATAAAATAGTCAATTGATGAAATGATACTAAATTTGTTTTAATTAAGGTATAATTTTCTTATTACTGTGTGTATGTTACTTCAAGGCTAATTATTAGCAGTACTCTCAATTCTATTAAGCAATAAATGATATAATTTATATTATAAGGCTATAAGTATGATAAATTGATAATCCTACAACATTGGTTGATAAACTTTATCTACTATAGGAACCAAATGTTGTAGTAGTGCGCTGATAAGTATTTAAAAATAAATACAATCTGATATCAAGATATATTTTTGTTACAAATATGTAAATAAATTTAATATTTTCTAAATTATTTTATTTTGTAAACTGCTAAAAGTATATGAATAAAATTTTAGTCTTTAATAGTTACTAAAAAGTTTAGTTTATAAAGAATATTAAGTTTTCAATAATATGTAATTTTTAGCATGGCAAAGCATTCCTTGATGTCACTTCTACCAATTTGATTACCAAATGCATATACTTAAATTTGACTATACTTAAAAATAACAGTAACAAAACAAATGTGAAAAGTTAGTTTAAAAACACAAACAGTGATACTGGCTCTAGTCTGTGAGTAATGTTATCCTCAGAATTGATAGAGATTTTATGGCAATTTGTGAAATACAACATAAGACAAATACTTGCCTGACAGGTATAATAACTAAAATAAGTAAGTATATTACACAAGTTGGTTATCAATAACACTTGTGCACAACAAATTCTTCACATAAATTTATGCTAGATTTTGCTGGCGCTGGCTTTTTCCTAACTCCAGAGAAGAAACACCAAAACAAATTTAGCTACTAAACTAATATAGGTATTATTTTAACAGTAAAAAGTAATAACAGAGAATCTATGAAGGCAGTTCAGGAGATTGATATATTGTAGGTTTCACTGTTGTGCACTGTATGAGCTTCTGGATAAATTCTTTCTCGCAATATAAGAACTGTTTTGCATAAAATTATCATTAAAATTAACAACTACTTATGTAAAATCTTTTGATACCCCAAAGCAGTAAAAAAGTTGTAAAAGTGAAATAACTGGAAGAGAAGTGATGATATAATATAGGTTTCTACACTGGTATGTTATTTAAAAGTCATTATTCAACAAACAAAAAAACGATAAACATTGGTATTTAAGTTAACGAAAAATCCTAGTGGCAAATAACGAAATCTAATATCACATATCTATGAGTGAAGTGGAAAACGACGTTTGATAACTACGAATTGTGATTAGATTGTCAAACATTATTAGAAAATTCCTACAGACCGGAACCATATCAAATAAATTGGCAGTAATACTCACGAATATGTTGCATTATTTGTAGAAGTGACAGAGAAGTTCCTACAAATTCCCGCGGATGAAACTGCGGTAAGTTTTCGTACAATGTTCATCTTGCCGAGCAAACCGCAAACCACACAACGAGCGCCTTGCGCTGTCGCTAATACATTAACGTTGATTCTGCACACGGCAGTTAAATAACCTTGGCAGCGATGACTGTGCGCCGGGCAGTCGCGATAATTTGTTGATATTTTGAAGAATATGACCTTATTGACGTTACCATCTGCATTTGCATCAATTTGCATGACAAACTAGACATAAGACAATAAACTGACGTGCATCTGCATTATTTTGTTGACACATTTGACATTTTTTTTTTTGGTAGGGCCACTCGTAGATCAGCTCAGTAAGGCTGTGCGTCTACTTAACCGGTCTGTCCTGAGGTGACCTCTAATAAATTAAAGGCCCCCAGCCAGGGCTTAAAGGCCCCCAGCCAGGGCATTAAAGGCCCCCAGCCAGGGCCACATTTGACACCAAAGAGTACAATATATATAGGGACACGATATATGTTTGACACATTTCTTTTTAACCGACTTCTAAAAAAGGAGGAGGTTCTCAATTCGGATGTTTGTATTTTTTTTTTTTTTTTTTTTTTTTTTTTTATGTTTGTCCACGCATAACTCCGTCGCTTGCCAACCGATTTGAAAAATTCTTTTTTTGTTGGAAAGGGTATACTTCCCAAATGGTCCCATGAAAATTTTATCGAAATCGGGCGAGCCGTTTCTGAAAAATCAAAAAAAGTCGAAAAAAATAATTTACCTTGATGATCTTTTCGTTTACTCTGCATTGCGTTTTTTGTTCGCGCATAACTCCGTCATTTACGAATCGATTTGGAAAATTCACTGACCCACTAAAAAGCGCGAAAATAAAAACTTTTTTGCAAAAAATAAAACCGACTTCCATATCAAAACACTACAAAGCCAAAAATAATTTTAATTTCGGAAGGCGGTGTGAAAAAAAAAAGAAAATACAAAACCAATAACACCGACTACCGAAATTAAAATTATTTTTGGCTTTGTAGTGTTTTGATATGGAAGTCGGTTTTATTTTTTGCAAAAAAGTTTTTTGTTTACCAAAATAGTGGTGAACGTGGACTTATCAATGAAATTACACATCCAAATATATAAAAAAACTATGTCGTGCCGTTGGATTCATGCAATATCTATGTAAAATTTAATTTATTATATTAGATTTTTTACTACTAAATATTACATCATAGTTTTTCCCATGCGACAGTTACCTATTTAGGAATTTCTTTGGCAAAGTGAAACTTCTATTCAGCAGGAATGATAATCATAGAGATTTGATTATTTAAAGTGTTTAGCTAGCTAGGCCTTGGAGTAGGCACCCCATTTTGTTCTCCTCGTCGCTGCCACTGTGGTGAAGTTGTCAACAGCCTCGGTCACTACGGCCAGTCATGCAATACTTAATAGCAAAGGTGCCATCAGCCATAGCATGCCACGGGATGACGGGAATACTAACAGACTGGACGACATGTCTTGATTTCTATGGAAGATAAATAGTAATAATTGGTCCATTAGTGTGGGATTCGACTTGTGTCAGTATTTTTTTTCTATCTTCCTAGATTGTCGTACCGTGCTGGCGCTGCCACTGAAGCTACAGAATACAACAGTCATTGGCAGGGGCAGCGTAAAGTATGGGTGATGTGGGCCACCGCCTGCGATCTCGCGATCCGGAGGGCCCTGCTGCCTGCACCTCGGAAGTTTATGCATCATTTACAAACCGCGAACGCGCCAATTTTTTTGAACATTAGTTTGCGTTACTATCGCAGGAAATACCCGCCCAGCGCCGGCTGAAGGTGAAGATTCCCCGTTCTGTTTTTATAAACATGTAATACTTATTCATACCAGAAGAAACGAGTTGCAATTCGATGTGAGTTCTCGCTCTTGCGACAACTTGTATTCATTCGGACACGTTTTTAAAAATTTAACTGATTGAAAATTATCTTAGGAGTACAAACTCCTAAGATAATTTTCAATAAGTTTAAAGTCTTCCCTCCATTGTCTTCTCTACATTGTTGTTGAGAAGACAATGGAGGGAAGACTTCTAAAGTGGGCAGTTTTGTATATAGAGGCAGATATGGCATCCATACTGGATTATGAGGCTGTAATTAAACAATTCAGCAGCAGAATTAACTGTTTTTAAATAATTCGACTGCTTGCACGGGCCTCGAAAAAAATATTTTTTCATACTTTATGTAGTACTTCAGCAGGTTTTGTTTAATAATTATATATTAAGGGTGTAATTATCGGGCTTTAAAACAGCGCATTTTTTTGTAAGGGAGTTCAGTAATTCAAATAAAAAAATTAAGCCACACAGCCAGGGCCGAATTAACCATTAGGTAAAGTAGGGAACTGCCTAGGGGCCCCGCGTCCACAAGGGGCCCAGTGCTCACACCAAGAAAAAAATGTTGCATCAAACGATAAATAGTTAGATTTAGTTTTAGAATTTAAAAAAGAAGAAAGAATGAGAAAATCGTGCAGAAATTGAACTTCAAGCCGCGTTAAACAAAACAGTCAAACGTCTAATTTCTGCACAGCTTGAGGTATTCAGATCTTTGCCTCCTGACTCATCATCCTCCCTTATAAGCAAGTGGGGGTGCGATGGAAGTTCTGGTCATAGCACTTACAAACAAAAGTTCGCAAACACTGATGAGTTTTTATTTGTATTCTCATTTGTGTCGCTAAAATTACGTGACAGTAGTGGTAACATTGTTTGGCTGAATCCTCGACCATCTTCTACTATGTATTGTTGGCCAATTAAGTTTATTTTCTCCAAAGGATCAACAGACTTTACTGTAACGGATACCGACAAAGTTTTGGAGGAAAGAAACCAATTGGTACCAACAATCGGTAATGTAAATGGTAATGAGGTATCTGTGAAACATGAATTGCTATTCACGATGATTGACGGTAAAGTGCGCAATTCTATGACTGAAACTTCCTCCGCTCAAAAGTGCTACATTTGTGGGGCTGCTCCTAAATGTATGAATGATGAGTCTAAGGAATTTGTAGAAAATAAGAACAATCTGGGTTTTGGTATATCTCCACTTCACGCTTGGATACGCTCTTTCGAATGTTTGCTTCACATAAGCTATCGTTTCGAAGTTAAAAAATGGCAACTTCGAGATGAAAATGGCAAAGCAAATGTGAAGCAGCGTTCGGCTCAAATCCAAGATAGGTTTAAGTCGGAAATGGGTTTGATAGTAGATAAACCAAAACCTGGATTCGGAAATACTAATGATGGAAATACTGCTCGTTGGTTTTTTGGGAATCTTGAACTAGCTTCAGATATTACAGGTTTAGATGTGACCCTAATTAAGAACTTTGGAATCATTCTTAGAACGTTAGCTTCGGGTTACGATATTAATATTGAAAAATTTAATAGTTTAACGCAGGACACAAAAAAATTATACCTTAGTCTCTATTCGTGGTATTATATGCCAGTTACGGTGCACAAACTTCTTGTGCACAGTGTCGATATTGTGCAAACGGCTCTTCTACCTATTGGGCAGCTTTCTAAGGAAGCTCAGGAAGCTCGCAATAAAGATTGTAGAAGATTCCGAGAGTGTTCTCGGAATCTTCTACAATACTAATACACGAAAAGTTTCACGTATTGCCACGAATAGAGATTTACTTAATATGTTAATAATCACATCTGATTCTGTAATAAATAGTCTTCGAGACATTCCCAAAAAATCGACAAGTAAGCTTCCCTCGAAAATTTTTTTTGAAATTACTTTGAAATTAATTATACCCCCTAGTTTAGATATAAATTCTAGTGTAAATATGAGTAATTCTAGTCTAAATGTTAGTTCAGACTATAATATTGAAGATTCTTTTTCAGAAGAATATAGTGAAGTAGAATAAGGAAGCGGACTATTGTATTGTTGTAGGTTATTATTATATCGATTTTATTTAATTACTTTAATTACGATTTAATAATTAAAATTTTAAGATCCTATATCATTAATTATTAATTTGCAAACATGGGTAAAAATATATACATTGATGTAAGAATGTAAGTACTTTAAGGTAAATTGGTCCCACTGTGCAATTAGTAGCTATTATATTAGTAATTGAACCACATTATGCGTTGTTACCCCCTTTTCTATTGTATTTATCTTTACTCGCCTTAATTAAACACAACTTATACTGGTAATCTTTGTTTTCTTAAAAATCGTCACCCTAGTTACCTACCTACCATCTTTTGTTTGGGTGTTTTGCACGAATTACGCAATAAGACATTACATGAAAGCCGTATAAGACAAAAAACATCAATAAATAATTTTGTCTAGCTAGCATGTTTAGGATGAAACACTGTGGGACCGCACGTAAGTCCAAGCTCCTTTTGAGAAAAATATAGTTATATTGAGTGTTAAAAAGTTTCTGTTATTGCGATTAGTGAGATTTAAAACCGTAAATGTAACCAAAAAACGTTGTGCTTTGTGTTTAAAAACTTACATACTTGTAGTAGAATTATAGATCGTTTTTATATAAACACTGCCATGAAAAAATCGATGAAAGAACGAGTGTATGTACTTAATTATAAAACTGAAGTTAGAAGGCAAGTTTAATATTGTTTGTGAGATATTATTTTACCTATTTTATTACTATATCGTTTTCTCGAATAGACAGTGTGATTCCTGAAGAAGGTTTAAGTGTATAATTCATAAATTAAAAAAAGTAAATTGACTAAAATATGACGATTATTGTTGAAAAGGTGGCAAAATATCTTGCCTCTCAGGAGGCATTTACTCGCGTACGCCGCGTAAACCAACAGTGATACATACTAGATAGAGCAGGGCTTCCCAAACTTATTTTAACTGTGAAGCCCTTGGAAAGATGCCATATTTTTGCGACGCCCTGGCCTTCTTGCCATACATTTACCTACTAGTTGTAGTTCTAGCTTAATAACAATTTATCAGAAAAACTCCAAATAGCATCTAAATTTTTTTTTAGAAAATAAAGAACAAACAATAAAGACAAAACATCGAGATCGCTTCACGACGCCCCTGGGCGTCGCGACTCACAGTTAGGGAAGTACTAGAGAATTGGAGATAATCTACAATAATACTACAAAAAAGTGCGCGATATCATGTCTCTTCTATGGTTGGCTCAGAATAACTAATTTTATGCCCTAAATATTAATTAAAAATATTACATTATTTTCTGTTAAATGAACCAAACAAATACTTTAGAAGATATGATAGATTCTTGCCCGACATGCCGGCGGCGTGTCCGTGCACCCAGCTCCGAAAAATAAACCGCCGCAATGTATCTATGCGTATAACTTCGAAACAGTTGCTCCTATTTATCTAATTTTTTTTGTTATGTTTGTAATTATATTATTATAATTCAGGAGAAGGTTTTTTGACGGGAAATTTGGCGTGTGAGGGGATCATATGCAGGGCCGGATTAACCATTAGGCGGAGTAGGCAACTGCCTAGGGGCCCTGCATCAACTAGGGGCCCAGGCCCAGTGCAAGCACCAAGAAAACATATGTCTTCGAACGAGAATTTGATGTGCGTGTGAACTTAGGGACTTTACTGTTATCTCACAAAATACAACTCTTACTCGTTAGATTTAGTAGTAGAATTAAAACAATTTTAGAACAAATCTGGGAATAAGTAAACAAATATATTAAAAACCACAGCCCTTAATGTGCGGCTCCTCAGTTCACACACGATTTGGTCAGTCAAAGTAAGAAAAGGGGCCCCGAGCATGCCATTGCCTCAGGGCCTCTGACAGGGTTAATCCGGCTCTGATCATATGACCGACAAAAATAAGAACTAGGGCGAAACCAAGTTTATGTATTTTATTCATAAAAACGTCTTTGGTAAAAAAATAACTTTAAATTCAGAAGTTTGTGTCAAAAAAACACCGACCTCTGAAATTAAAGTTATTTTTCACTCGGCAGTTTTTTTTTAAATCGGTTTTATTTAATCTCGCTTTTGATGGATCGGTTTATAATAATTGATTTATAACTAGTTACAAAATACTCAATATCAACTACTTAGGTATCACCTTTTACAAAATATTTATTTTTCCGATGCAGGACCGTTAATTGTTGAGGAGTTCTCCTGGTACTTCACCACCAGCTCCACTTCACCATAATTATGCACTGTGACGAGCATAAAGTGTAACAACCATATTCAAGTATTCGAATCGCAACTTATGAATGCTTAATATAGAGTAATTCCGGTGGCTGTTTGTGGTCTTCATCATCAGTTCCATTGGCGTATCTAGAGATATTTCCCAGGGGGGGCCTGGCCCCCAGTAGTAGAAGCGATTGGCCAGATTGTTAAATTTTTCAGCCATAATTGTTTGTTAGTAAAAATTCTCGGGTGGGCACCAGACCATTCTGGGGTGGGCACGGCCCACCCAGCTCCCCCCCCTTCCTACGCCTATGATCAGTTCCACTTCACCAAATGGTACTTTTCGAGAGCAACTGCACAAGTAACTATAAAAAATGCCTAAATCGCTATAGGTGTAGTACTTACCTAAAATATTTGAAGAGTTCTCTCGCTTTCTCCAGGATTCCATCATCAGATCCTGACTTGAAGACAATGGGATTAACTGGAAAGTATACTGTATACCCTTTAAAAAAAAGAATTTTTCAAATCGGTTCAGCCATCGCGTCTTTGAGTACTTAATCGGGGACCATACATTAAAAAAAAATCCAACGAACTGAGATCCTCCTCCTTTTTTGAAGTCGGTTAAAATCACCCAGACTTAAGACAACCTCCATGCCTGTATCGAGAATTGTACCCAGGACCGCTGCCAATGATTTTAACAACACACGATTCGGTTAGTCATTGTAAGAAAAGGGGCCCCGAGTATGCCATTGCCTAGGGCCTCTGACAATCCTGCTCTGCAAACAGCATTCGAGATTGGCTAAGTAAATCAGGTAATCGACGATACGTCGATAAAGATATCGATATCGTGTTGTGTCGAAATATCGGAAATTCCGCCAAATTGTAAATACTCACTTAACCGGGTAAATACGGTTTTAGTTCGATAGCAGGTATAAAATGGAGCTAGTGAAGAGGAGCTCGTGGCCGAATATTAGCATAAGTTGTTAGCATTAGCATCTCAGAGAGTACGTTTAGCCAGCCAGCATGTTTGTCAGTCATAACGGATACCCAGAAGCCAGAAATCTAAAACTGCTCTTGCCAAGGAGTATTGTACACAGTTACTGGGTTATGAATGTCAGATAGGCAGTCGCTCCATGTAAAACTTTAGTACTCAACTGCAGTCGGTTAGACTGAACCCCAACATAGTTGGGCAAAGACTAAAGCAGATGATGGTTAGCAGGTATGTACAAAACACTGGAATTTATTTGAAATAATTAAATATTAGAAAAAAAGTAGGAAATTAGATAAGTACGTATAATATTATTTTCATACATAATCGTTGAATATAACTAAAACTACACTAGATTTCTGTATGATTTAGTCGGGCTCTGTGCACACAGAGACAATTTAGATGGATACTCTTAAGCACAAAGCAGCTGTATTACATATCTGTTATTGCACAAGTGTTCATACCAACACCAGAATGAAAAACAAAAAGACTGATTGCTTGAAAATCTAATGTTGATATTTATTTACTTTATTAAAATAGGCAGAATAGGTACGCGTCACTCGCAACGTCGTCACAATAAAAAATGATTATACTGTCAAAACCAGATATGTGATAAACGACTTAAAACTTTTAACGAACTTATTCGTTTATTTTTTATCAAAAGTCACTTACGTTAACTGTTTAATTGCTTATCTGCTTATTTACTTGCTTACATTAAAAATAACGAAATTATGTTGTTTGCTTTTTAGTTAGTTAAGTATAAGTATTTACCTATTAGTTTTTAAACGACATCAATGAACTTTCCTTCGTAGGTACTTGGCAGATCAGTTTTATTAGCTCACCAATTTGTTTTACAGAAAAAGTAGTCAAAATTAACACAATTACTTACTATACTATAAACTATTTTCATTATTATTAACACTTGGCCAAAAAAGTCAACACCACCACAGCATTGCTTGCTTACCACGGACTCGTAGCGTCAATTCTGAGATATGGTATCATCTTCTGGGGAAATTCTTACTTACGAGAACAAGTATTCAAAGCCCAAAAGCGTTGTTTAAGGTCGATGTTGAACATAAAGTCGACTGATAGTTGTGTTCCTGTATTTAAATCCCTAAAGCTATTAACATTTCCGGCAATGTATATTCTAGAAATATCAATTTTTGTTAAATCTAACTTGTACCTCTATACTACAATGTCCCAAACTAGTAAGAGACCAGTCAGAAACCAGTAAAAGAATATTTTGAATCTGGAAAGATGTAACACTGTATTACATAAAAAATGTCATAAGTATGGGTCCTACAATATTTAATAAAATACCTGAAATCATAAAGAATGACACAATACATAAATTTAAAAAGAAGTTAACAGCACTATTAATTGAAAAATGTTATTACTCCATAAGCGATTTTCTGAATGACAGTGATTTAAATTCCTAATGTAACGTAGCCATATTTCTTGTTGTACCTACCTACTTATTGTCCTATTGTAAATTTGATTAATTATTGTAATTGTAATTTATTTGACTTTTTCTGTTGACATTATTAAGTAATTTATGACATAGCAAATTGAATTTTTTGAGACAACTGAATTTCTTGAATTATCGTTTTTTGACATAGTTATTTATATTATACTTTTTATTATTATTATTAAGATTCTTCAATGGTTTACATGCCTAATTAATATTATACATAAGGAAAATCCAATTTGATATGAAACATTTATTTTTAACTATATTTAATTTGAAATTGAAACATTGAATTTTGATATGATTGTGTTTATTTTTGTTACTGCTCCAAATGTTTGCATGTCTAGTATTAGGTAGATTCTACAAGGATCTCGTTTTTATGTAATTAAGACCAATCATGTACTGTACCTACAATCTAAGCAAATAAATTTCTATTCTATTCCATTCTATTCACAATTTACTACACCTAAATTAGTACATCTTATATTATATACAAGTCCAAAAGTCACAGAATTATTTCCTTGGTAAGAAACAATTCCACCACCACATGAAAAAATGTTTTACACTATTTATGTTTACGTAAACAAGTCCAAGTCACAACTTCAAAAACAAATTCACATAACATAACACTTTTGACCGGGCGGAGGAAACGCTACTAAACGAGAAAAGCAAAATAGGTAAGCAATAATCAGCATCTTAGGTTTGCTGGTGCCAATTTACCAAGAGTGTTGGCAATGTTCCTAAATTTCTGTATTAGTCATGCGTATTTACCTAGTCAGCTAACTAGAACTATTGTGGTTCCTATAGTTAAAAGTAAAACTATTGACCACGCTGACATTACAAACTATAGGCCAATTTCCCTAGCTACAGTAATAGCGAAAGTGCTTGACAGTCTGCTTAACAGACAACTAGCCAATCATATCCAGCTGCATGATAATCAGTTCGGTTTTCGTGCAGGCTTGTCTACGGAGAGTGCTATTTTGGGGCTGAAGTGGACTGTCAAGTACTATACTGATAGGAAGACACCTACTTATGCTTGCTTTCTTGACCTATCCAAGGCGTTTGACCTGGTCTCTTACAGTATTCTTTGGAATAAGCTTAGGAAAGCTGGAGTCCCTTCAGGGTTGGTTAGCACTCTTAGGTACTGGTATGGAGACCAGGTCAATCAGGTTCGATGGGCTGGAGAATTGTCGGAGCCGTTGCTTTGCGGTGCTTTAATAATATAAGTTACGCTGATGACATGGCGCTGCTGAGCGCCTCGGTCTGCGGTCTTCGGAAGTTGGTTGCCATCTGTGAAGCTTATGCTAAGCGTCATGGATTGGTATACAACATAAGAAAAAGTGAGATCATGGTGTTTGAGGCCGGTGGTCGGAGCCCTGAAACTGTACCACCAGTCAGGTTGTATGGAGTAGCTCTCAGGAGAGTGTTAAAGTTTAAATACCTGGGGCATCTCTTGACCGCTGACCTCAAAGACAATGACGACATTGAGAGGGAGCGAAGGGCATTGTCGGTTAGAGCTAATATGATAGCTCGTAGGTTTGTACGTTGCTCACTTGGTGTAAAAATAACCATATTGCGTGCATTCTGCTGTTCTTTCTACACGTGCAGCCTGTGGGCTGCATATACTCGTAAATCATACAGTGCCCTTCGCGTTCAGTATAATAATGCGTTCCGGGTGTTGATGGGGCTGCCCCGCTTCTGTAGCGCATCAGGGATGTTTGCTGAAGCTCGCGTTGACTGTTTCTATGCGACGATGCGAAAACGATGCGCTTCCCTGGTGCGCCGGGTGCGGGCCAGCCCCAACATTTTCCTTCGTTGTGTGGCGAGCAGGCTCGACTATGTGTTCGTGAATCGCTGCTGCAAGCTCTCCACGTCGGTGTTGAGCTTGTAGCTTCGATTCGCGAACCGACCTTGTAATTTAAGTTAAGTACTAACATAGGATTAAGGAATTTTGTTACTAACCAATTGAGTTTTGTTACTTGGAAATAAATGAAATGAATGAATGAATAAGCAGTAAATGAAAACCCGTTTGAATTAAATTGTTGTTTTTAAAAGTGAACAACAGAATGCAATATTACGTTTAAAGCATGTTTAATTTGGTAGGTTTACCAATTTCGAGTACAAAAAATAAGTTTGTCTGTCAACGCGATTCAGCATATTAACAATAGATGTAAATATTTTAAACCTTAAGACTATGGAATTAAGGTCGATTTTCGCGTAATAATTGTTTAGCTATCGATTAAATTGAATCAGGTGCCATCTATCAGTTGTTACGTAATTCATTTGAGCACGTTGTGGTTATGAAATGAAATAATCAAAATGCGGTTGCGTTTTAATTTAACAAAAAGCATAATAAGCTGATTACCTTAAATGCTTTTATAAACTAGTCTGCTTATTTACATATTTTAAATAACATGTTATATTATATGCTTTTCGTATTAAACGCCTAACTTTGCATATATACAGAAACTTAGAACAGACCGGTTAAGTAGACGCACAGCCTTAGTGAGCTGATCTAAGAGTGGCCCTACCTAAAAAAAAAAAAAAAAAAAATCATATTCAAAACAAAAATGGCGGACGATGATGAAATTGACATTTTAGGAGATTTCTCTTTTAATTCTTGTTTTGCTCAAAATCGCCAAGGAATGTAAGTAAATATGTCATAAACTATCAATTCCTTAAAACACTTATTGTGAAATAGATCACTTGCACTGGTTACACCACAGATACACGGTTATGTTTACAATGTTTTGTTGACAGCAATTCTCCAATCAAAACAATATTATCCAGAGCTGTAATTGACACAATTATTTTCTATATAAATTATTTACAACAAAACGTTATTCTTGACATTTCAAATAAGTACTTACTTATTTATTTGTTAGAAAGTTAATTCATGCGTTGTCTTATAAAAAAATGCGTATCTCATGGCTTCAGCCCTTCCTGCTCCAATAGAGAAGACACGGTGCATCCTCAGTGGCTTCTCGATTCTACAGAGACGAATTGGTATGATAAGCAGACTAAAAGGTAAGTTCTACTGCTCATATAATTCATCATTAACATGTTAAGCCGCTGGTTTTGCGCGTGATCTTTCTACGGATGTGGCGGATTGTCTTTGCATCAGAATATGATAGTAAAGGAATAGAGCATGCACCTGTAACTGTGCACTATATCTTCTGTGTCGCTGGCTAATTGATAGATCACTTTTAGCAATAAGACTGCCCGTTGTAATACCCTTTGTAGTTTTTAAGACCTTATTTAATTCAGTTTTGGTGTACAATAACGTCTCGTCATCTATCTATTGTCCGCTGTGATTGGAGGCGGTGGCCAAAATTAGTCAGGAGGACTATTAATTAATTTTGTATACTTTTCACAAAATCTTTGCAGATTTGCATTTATTCATTTACTAATGTAATTAGTGAGGTTACCAAAATAAATGATAGAAAGAAATAAATCAATTGCATCCTCTGATTGTCCTAATAGAGATCTCTGCTATTTGTTGAAAAGTAGCTATTAATATCAAAATTTATTCAGGTTTATAGAAGGCTCTCCAAGGAAGCTTTATGGGAACAACTCTTCAGACAAGCACTACAGTGACATACACACAGCTTGGAGCCAGGCAGAGAGGGATGTTCTTATTAAAGAAATGGTGAGTATTTATGCCTGTACTAGCTTCTGCCCGCGACTTCGTACGCGTGGGAAGGTTTTCCCGCGCAAATGCCGATCCCGTGGGAATTTTGAGATAAAAAGTAGCCTATGTGTTATTCCAGAATGTCAACTATCTACTTACCAAATTTCATTCAGATCCGTTCAGTAGTTTTTGCGTGAAAGAGTAACAAACATCCATCCATCCTCACAAACTTTCGCATTTATAATATTAGTAGGAAGGAAGTAGGATATATTAGTAGGATAGGATAAATTCATAACATGTTATTTTATTCTATTTACTAAGGAAAACCAACATTGTTATGAATTTATATATATCATCTCACATGAAGAATATCATGTTGACACAGGTGTTATAGTTAAAGTATAAAATGTTCACTATTCAGTGCTTGCATTTTGCTAAGTTTATGTGATAGATATGTCGCACCCTTAATAAAGTAAAGGCATATTTCAAAAATATCAACTTTTGGGAAAACACATTTTAAGTTTCAGGGAAGCCGA
The DNA here is from genome assembly GCA_943138885.2 of Tholera decimalis. NCBI lineage: Eukaryota > Metazoa > Arthropoda > Insecta > Lepidoptera > Noctuidae > Tholera > Tholera decimalis. The sequence continues at coordinate 8,768,233 of OW964555.2, forward strand.
TGTTTTTACTCTATTATTCATAACATTATAATTTAAAGTGCTATAGCTCTGATTTTTTTGTACCTAGTCTACGTTAAGTGTACTACGGTATTAATAGCAGAAAAACTACAAAAAGAATGATTTAAGTACTAATAAATATATTTTATAAAACTCTTCCGAGTTAGGCCTCTTTATTACTATTTTTATTTTTGTTTTGGAAGGCAATATTTGGAATGTGCCTTTATAAGACTAATGATATTCAAAATAATAAGGACTATCACAAAATAATGCTTTATCGCACAATATATCCTATCATAAATTAGTAAAAGTGCCCTAATGAAAAATATGAATGAAATAAAAAAAAATCAAAATGAATCAAAAATAAGCTTTATTATTCCTAAAATTAAAACATACGAAACGGCAAATAATTAATTAAGTAAGAACTTTTCAAATGTTAAATAAACTTGAAATAAACATTTTTTTTAACTTCGATCAGCATTATCCGAAACTCTTTAAATAACCTAAAATATAATTTCCAATCTCTACTGCACCTCTTTTCCCTTACGTCTCGTCCCAAAAGTAACAATGTACAACGCCGCAAATTATAACTTTCCAATTTATATTTGTAGTTGAATGATGATGAGTCCCCATTCGTGCTTTGCATTATTGCCTGAACATCAAAGAAAACGCATAGGTTACAATCGTCAACATTCTTCCTATCTTTCTTCTTCTCTTCTCTGCTTAAGTTTTTTTCCTCTAAGTGAGTATCATATTTTTCTTTGAAGTCACGTTTTTGATCAGCTGTGAATTATTGTACTGCAAACAAAGATCGCACTGGTCTTTTTTGGGCTGAAAGAACCCTATATTGAATTGGGTTGTAAACACTTCATAAAAGGTGTTGAACCGGCCATCATCTCGATTTTTACTTCTTTGCAGCTGTTCAAGTCTCTGAATAGGTCTACAATACTTTTTCCACCACTAATATATTCTCTTGATGTAGATGCTCTCAGGTAGTGGGGGACTTGATTCGAGGTATTGAATTAATAAAATCTTGAATGTCATTTTTCAAAGCGTCACTTACACTTTTCAACCGACGACAAAAAGAGGAGGTTATCAATTCGACGCGTATATATATATATTTTTTTTTTCTTTTTTTTTATGTATGATCATCGAGTACTCGAAGACGGCTGAACCGATTTGGAAAATTCTTTTTTTGTTCGAATGGGTATACTTCGAAATTGATCCCATTATGACCAAAGTCAGGATCTGATGATGGGATCCTGGAGAAATCGAGGGAACTCTTCAAATATTATAGGCACACCTATGGCGTTTTGGGTATTTCTTATAGTAACTTGTGCAGTTGCTCTCAAAAAGTACCATTTGGGGAAGTGGAACTGATGATGAAGACCACAGATGGCCGCCGAAACTACTCAATAATAAGTATTGAGTGGATTGCGATTCGATTATTTGAATATGGATGTTAAGCACTTTATGCTCGTCACAATGCATATGGGGATGTAGAGCTGATGGTGAAGTACCAGGAGAACTCCTCAACAATTAACGGCCCAGCATTGGGAAAAGCAATATTTTGTAGAAGGTTATAAGTAGTTGACATTTAGGCTCTTGTAACTAGGTAAATTAAAGATCATCCAACTAAAAAGAGTGAAATAAAAACTTTTTAACAAAAAATTAAACCGACTCCCAAAAAACACTGCAAAGTGGAAAATAACTTTAATTTCGGCAGTCGGTGCCAAAAACGAAAAAACAAAACTAAAGACACCGACTACCGAAATTAAAGTTATTTTTCACTTTGCAGTGTTTTTTGGGAGTCGGTTTAATTTTTTGTTAAAAAGTTTTTATGATTCTTGTGCTTCCCTCTTTGGTCGTCTTCAATATAGTTTCCGTTTTTGCTTGTGATTCTTACAGTTCGAATCATTTTCTGTGTTACTCGTAGCATATTAATAAAAAAAGTTTTGCTAACTTTGATTTTCTCATTACCATCATTTAAGTAGTGAGCCTTGTTAGGATCTCTAGGTCTTGCAGCGTTGGTATATTTATATTTCGGTGTAACAGTAATCATGCTTGATGAAATAAACATGCGCTGAAGTTGCAAGTTTCCTAACGCCCAGAAAGATTTGAAATGTTCCTTCCTTTTGTCGTGATCAAGTTTTTCGCTGTATTTAACTTTATTTATATTAAACTACATTTTTGAGAGCATGGTGGTTTCATTTCTCGGGCAGGAACCAGTTTCATGGTAGAAGCAGAAATGTATTGTTCGCGTAAGTTTCGCTTAATTTTTTGGATACTTTGCTTCCACAGAGTCGGGTCAGCTTTTTATTTTCTCGATAAAGTTCTAGTCGATGTAAAACCAGCAGCAGTTGTATCAGCGGTATTTATAGATGACAAATTCGATGATGACTCGTAGAACGCTGTCTAGCTACAGGTTCTCCGTTACGGGTTGGATCGTTATCACTAAGTTCAACATGACTTTCTGCAGAATTAATCGGTGAAATACGATAATCCACGGTAGGAACTGTTGTGTTATTATTGGTTCAACATTTTGAAGAGTCAAAAAAGGTGGAGACGTAGATTGTGGCCGAGAAATTAGTGGTTGTTCATCAGATAGTATAAAATCATCTTGAGAAATAGGTAGTGTTCGAGATTCTGGGGACCATTTGCGGGACGATAGGCGGCTGCTAGAAGTTGTACTCGTGGAACTACTACTATCGGAACTTGAAGATGAGCTGAAACTACTTGACGACGATCTGGATGAACGTTTTATTGGTGTTGTAATAAAACCATTGGTTTCAGTCAAGGCCGCGGGTGTATCGACTGATGGTTGAATATTTTCAGCAGTTTCTGGGTATGGAATCATAATATCGAACGTAATATTGTTACCTGTGTAATGTTATCTTAGGAATTGTGTTGGGAATATTCTCTTTTTGCAAAATGCGTCCAATAATGTACTGAAATAAAAATTAAACGATTAGATGCCATATTTATGTAAGTACCTACCTAGTAAGATTTGACCAATAAAGACACGTAGCAAAACAACTTGCTTTTTGCTCCTTAGGCAATTCTCTTTGCTGTTGATCTGGTGATTCTGAGCGATTAAGTTCAAATATTTTTGTGACCGCGACATCATACTTCTGTCAATAAAAATAATAATAATAATAGTAGTTTTGTTTAACTACGTACTTCAACATATTTAATACCTACTTAACCAATCAATAAAGTGTTAATTATTGTTTGTATTTACCAACCATACTTGAAACTATGGATGTAACTTGTGATTTGATTAAATATTTTACACCATGTAAAGAACTAACCTTAAATGCAAACACAGTTAGTTCATAAAGTTTTGTGAAACAAGGTATTATTTCGAGATTATCATCGAAAAAACCTATTATTTTCGTAAAATAAGGAACTAATTTGATATCATGATGACAAATTTTAATACATTGTGGTGATAAGAGGGCCCAACTCTAAGTCGACCTTTTTAGTACTAAAAAATATTGCAATACTTACCCGATAATTTGAAATAAAAAGGCACAACTCCAATTTGTACAGCGCGTCAGTAGTCTGGCTTCGACAAGTACTGGCACTTTACTGGTTGGGCCTCTCTAGTAGAAAGACGCGGGTGCAGGAGAGGGTGGTGTGAAAGAGACACAAGTACAGTATTCGCTTTAATATTGTCTTTTTTCTCTCTCTGTGAAAGCCAAGTGGTAGAACAGGTGATATTGTGCCCATCTAACACAAAAACTCGAAAACTCAATATTTCGAATTGTGCCCTTACATTACTAAGGGTGCGATGTATGCTTTGTAGTTGAAACCATTTGTATATGGCATTTGAATTAAGACTATTTTCCTTCTTTTCTCATATAAGTTTTCTATGCCATGCATGAGAATGACTTTAAGATTAAGGAAAACAGTATATTTTCTCCAGGTTCAAACATTCATTTTTCTATTTAGCCTTATAAATAATAATTTAGCCTCATAGAAAACAAAGTTACTGTTTTATTGTCACTAAAGTAACAATTTGTGTTTACAGGCAAAGTATGGCAGGAACATACGCAAGATATCACAAACATTGAAAACAAAGACTGAAGCAGAAATACAGGCATTGATTGAAGCTGAATATGGAGTGAACTTAGACACTCCATCGTTTGGCCTTGATAAACCAGAGGACCATGAAGATGTGCCAGCAGTAGGCCAGGAAGAAATAGTAACTGATGATATGACCAATATTAATAACATTATCAACATGGTAACCACAGGAGCACCCACAATAACAGTACCTAAAAAACCATTTAGGAAAAAAATTAGAAATTCCAAAAGTCTATTAAAACCTGATTTATTGTTAGATAAAAAGGAAGAGCAAATGATGATAAAAGCAATAAACCCTGCAGAGATATTGTATGAAGATGACTTGATAATAGGTTCAACAGAATCTATTGGTTCTGATTTAGACTTGACTGATATTGTGTCTAAGAATATAGTTAAGTACCAGGCGAAAGTAAAGGCTGAAAAGAAGATTGGTAATCATAGAAGGAAAAAGTCTAGGAATTTTGATAAAGGTGCAACTAGGAATAAAAGCAAGGAGCTGTTAAAGTCACCTCCAGGACGACAAAGGAAAGATTCTAGTTTATCAGAAGACAGTGTAAAGAGCCCCAAGATGCAGATAGTTCTTGGCTCTGGATTAGCTTTGCCTGTTTCTGAAGGAGAGCAAGTGGTAAGTAGTCGCACTTCTACAAGAAGTTCTCTCTCTATAGACAATGTTTATGTATATGTGTGTATGTAGGTCGGACAGGTATTTGCAACTCCACAGTCAACATTATTTGATCCATCTTAGCTCCTTTCGAAAGGTGAGCACCCTAAAGGCGAATGCCCATCAGCCATATAAAAAAATGCCTAAAATGAACAACACTGAAATATACACCAAATGCTACTTCAAATCGTAGATAACCCATTACAATTTCAATAATTATCAAAAAACTAGGTATGAGTCAGTTAGTTACAAACCTTTTTCTGAAATATAGGTAGGTTAAGTTTAGGTTATGGATGCATTGTCATCGTTTAGGCGGGCCCAATCTAAGTCCGTGCTCAAAAATGGGTAACGTGTGCACAACTAAAATCAAAGTCCTTAAAAAATGGCCACAGTCGTTGTTATACCATAAAAAATCAATCCATACCCCGGGCGTAAGAAACTCAATTCGTAAGTGCTAGAATCAAATAAACAAACAATCGAACATGTCAAACTGTCAGTCTGTTAGTATGTAAGGCAAAGGAGATGTGATTCATACAGCCTATGATATGTTTTCTATTAAAAAAATATTTGATTTAAATTAATATTGACATGCATATATTATTTTGATTAGATTTATGGTACACATATGTCGAATTATATTAAATTAATAATGACTGTGCACTAAATCTGCAAAGTAATTCGTTAGGGATTATTTTACGATTCCTGTTTGGCTGAATGCCACTTACTAGTGTCAAATAAACACTGACCTCCAATAAAAATAATGCATTAAACAGATATCAGGTTAAATATTTTAATGATTCCCATATTTTTATATCCTACTTAAACAAACTTGAAAATTATTTCATTATACATATTTTATTTTAAAAAGAATTAAGGACTATTCGCAGTTTCTGTCTATTTCAAGCATTTTATAGGCATTCCCCTTATACGATTCCAAGGAGAGTACCTAGATTGGACAACCGCTATTGCATTCTCCTCCAGGCAGGCCCTGCAGAGTAGCTTGTTAGTAACTACTATGACATAGTGGTGTTTACTAAATGTGCCATGATTAGTAATGGTGGCCATGACCATTTGCAGTAGTGGTCATACATAAGTAATATACGAAGGTATTGAATATAGTGTACAAAATAACTTTGTGATGCACTTTCTATGTGGAGCCATAGCTATAGATTTTTATGACTATGCATATATTCATAAAATCACAATGTTGGGGTGCAAAATAAAAATAATGTTACACCACATTAGCTTTAGGACTAAAATTCATAATTTTTTTGCTTTCCAGATCAAGATCGAAAAGAAAAAAGACTCTGAACCTGAAAGTGATATAGATATTGATGTGGACAGCGATAGTGAAAGTAGCACACCTAAAACTACACCTAAGAAGGATGGCAGGGATCTTGATGAGGCCCCTATAGCCGTGCCGCTCGGCAGGTTTGAGCCCATGCCGAAGAGACCTAAGAAAATCAACCTGGTAACATTATTTTTTATTGATAATAGGCTCGCGTTTGACCACCATCTCTCCAGATAGTAAGTGATGATGGGGTCGAAGATAATGCACAGCACACTTACCTAAAAGTTACCTATACACTCTTGATCTTGACACACTTTTACAGATTAATAAATGAATCATAGGAATGCAATATAATTAAAAAGCATTGTGTTATTTTGACAGCATTATTATGGCGTATCTGTCATTCACGAATCTCAATTGCGTCTTGTTGAAAAAGATGAAACTAGTTCGTTTGTGAACCAAAAATGCAAGTTTTTGTATCTAAACTTCATAGGACGGAGAAGGCGGCTACACCATAATGCATACAGAATCAGGCGACCTATTCGCAATGGGTGCCGAACCGAGGCGAGAGCGAGCGCCGCGCAAGCAACACATACAGTTGCTGCACTGTCGAATTTATAATGCTGAGAAACCGGTTAGTAGACATGTCTTTCTCAGGCTTTCGATTGCGTTAATCACAATCATTGACTACATTATATGCATTAACAAGTTCTAAAAAGGCTGTTAGGTTTTTATTGAAATTTTTGTTTTACCCAATGGCTAGTCTCCAAAGAAAAATGATATATACAACGTGTAACCTAGCGGTCATATTCATACCAAGGGCACGGCTTCTTTGGGTGATATCAAACGATATTGGAAGGGTTTTTTAATCCTATTTCTACATGTTCGGAAGTAATGAGAATTTTTAATACATTGATACCAGAAACCGAACTTTTCAAATTGAAATAAGCACATTACTAGCACTAAGTCAGCTGATCGGTGTCAGTGAACTATTTGTAAATAAAATCCGCATGTTTTATTTTTTGTTTACAAAATATTATTACTGACTTTTCCTAAACTTTGATTATTTTTGGGAACTAGCTACAATATAATTAGTTAGTCTAGGTATCAAATTTATCTAAATAAACCTGCTTGCATTGTCACGTGTATCATTTACACACTTGTTGTTTTTTTACGTAAATAACATTTAACACACCTTTATTTTATGACATATTTACAGTTGCCAGTCAGGTAGGTAGGTACGTCTAAATTTTTAATAAATAATAATTGATAACCTTTCCGGTGTAATTTAATGACTTTCATACAGATGGTACAGCTACAGATGTAGTCGGTTAACATAACAATACTAACTAAACTAATACAGAATACGACCGACCGTAAAATGTTTCAATCTTTGCTTTGTGCTAACATAAACAATGCGGACAAGTTAAAAAGTGTCGGCATATTATGTAATTAATCTTGTTTGAAATAGATAAACCTACCTATTCGCTGTTTATGATTGTCAGCACAATACTTTGGGCAAATATGAACTTATTTATATGCCCTTATCATAATAATTTTTACACATACGATCCAGGAGATTCGATTCACCTTACTATTGAATCGAGTTGCTTATTGTTTCGAAAAATCGTCAGCTCGTACCATTGAATTGATAATAAAAATTGAATCCTTACGTGCATCCTACCACAAATTGCTTAAATAAACATTATTATTTGCCATTAGAACTTAGAATAGAAAAAGGATTTAGTAACAATATTAATGTTCAACTGAACCCAAAACATCATTTCAATACACCTCTTCGGAATTTATTCCTCTCCTAGTACAAATAAAATTACAGTGGGTTCCGTTCGTAATTTTTAAAATATAGTTATTTTTTTTAAATAATTATGACGAAAATTATTAACAACAAGTTAATAGTTTGTTTTTTATTACAAAATAATAGCAAGCACGCATGATTTTTGTCTGTTGGCCTAACCGAAAGAATTATCGGTAGTTCACGTTTTGTCGGTGAGTAGTACATGGGTTTTATTGGTTTGAGCATTAGTTTAGTCTTTATTTAATTCAAAATTAAGTCAATAAAAAATGTCGCAAAACTGCATCTAACTGTGAAAAGAAATTAATAAAAAGTACTAGGACCGCATGAGTAACAGGAATTAATCCTTTGCTCACAGAACCCTGATTACGTTATTACACACACAATGTACATCATAATGTGTGTAAACCTAATGGGTCTTCGGGTACGTGAAACAATTGCTGTCCATGTAGTTTCAATTATTCCTGGTAAATTCAACTTCTAATTTAGACTTCTAACGAGATACCGCAGCCCCGGAATGCAAGGGCAACTAAAGAAACAGGGTGGTTTTTAGTCAGTAAGAGTCTAACACTTCCTTCCGCCCCACCCAGGGCGGGAGCAGAGTCAGCAGAGTCATTGATAATTTTCCCACCCAAAAAAAAATGAATGATTTTTCAATTTTGAATTTGAATTGCGTAATCCGCGAGTTGACAACTTTGTAAAAATTGTTTGAAACGCTTCGAAGCGCTTCATGTGTACTCGTAAAATAATATTTTATTCATCACTTAACCTTTCAATTAAAATATAAGTATTTTTTTAATTTATTAAAAAACTATGGCCTAAATCGTGGCATTGTGGTCACGTGACGATGTATGACGTCATCGTTCAAAAAACAACTTTCCTGGCATTTGGCACATAAATGTACTTCGGGTATTTTATGATATTTTACTCTATTATGAACGTGAAAAATTATTATCAGTGCTGTGCAGTACCGTGTTGTGGGAATACTACTATAAAAACGCTAACGAAACTATTTATTTATGTCCCTTTAAAAAGAGATATTCGCAAGAAGTGGTTAGAACTTCTGTGTCAAATCCATCCAAAGGTTGTCTGTAAAAGATCGCTTTTAGCGATAAGACCGCCCATTGTATCACCCTTTTTAGTTGTTAAGACTATTAAGTCTAAGTTTAAGTTATGGTGTACAATAAATAATATATCTATCTATCTGCTTTTTTAAAAAGACAAAAAAGGAACTCATCGAACAACTATTACAGGACGATAAGACAAATGAACCAGAAGAGAGAGAGTTAGTTATGAAATGAAAAGAAATATTTATTTGTAAATTGGTTATAAATAACACTTTTACACGTCATGATTTTTTGCGTGTTTAGTTTAACTAGATGAGGCCAATATTTCCTAACTGACTACTCTGAGAAGAAACACCGAAACAAACTCCCTCTGAGTTTGTCGTCAACGTCTCTTTTAAAGTCCAAACAATTTGTATTTGTATATGAGAAGCATGTAGGTTCATGTCTTTGGTATTCTTTTGAGGAAATAACCACGTAAATTTGAGCGGACCTGTCCAGACAGTGCAAGCAGTTAGTTAGTTATTTCTTATTTTGTCTTACGCACCAACTAAAGATAACCAGTCAGCTGTCAAAATATTGAACGATGACGTCTCGTTTTCTGATTGGTGTTTCTAATCACGTGACTCACAGATAAAAAGTCTCATTTTTCTCAAGGGAAAATAAAATTAATAATTAATAATCTTTTCTTCATTTGTACTATTTTGTGCTTCATATCAATAGATTTACATAATTAAATAGTTATTTTAAATTTTTAAACATACTGTCAACTCGCGGATTGCATTGAATTGCTCTGGTGTGTTAGATCTTGAATTCTTGAACAATATTTTTTAATAGTAGTGGATGGACAGTAACTGGGACAGCTACCCTACAACGAAATAATATTTAGGTACCAGGATAGCAGAGCTTTATTTATTTAGCATTATTGGTTTGCTAGTCAGTCGACATTCCGCGTTTAGCTATTGCACTCGTGTTTATCCCTGTAATACGCGTATCAGTTCAGTACGGCTACACCTAATTGATTTTTTTTGTTGTGTTTGCAAAATGTCGGGTCAGTGGGTTGTCTTAGGGGTGTGTGTCGGAGCCGAAAATGGTAATTTAGTGTATGTAGTGTATGCAGTGCAGTGTGATACGATGGACCTAATGAAAGTGCGGATTGAGGCCGCTTTCAGGACAATAACGCACCGCTACGCATGTTCAGGTATCCATTAACAAGCGAGCGGCCTTGTGCATACAATACCAAGGTCACCACATCGAACCCCATCTTTGAAAATGTAAGTCAGTTTACTAAATTAAGCAAAGCTTTAAGATTTTACTGTTTACTCGGTAATTAGTAATAATAAAGGATGAAACTAGTTAACCTGCCTAAACTTTGTTTCGATTTTTTACGTAAGTTTTGTTATCTCAGTGTTTACGTGCAATTTCTGGCTTGATATTAACGAGTAAACTGTAAATCAATAATTACGCATTAATTTTTACATCACGATTCACGGTAAACAAAGTAGGTAGGTATGGTTTATTGCGCGCGCGCGTCATCGCTTTGGCGGCGCGGCGGCGGCGTCTTTTATTTCGTCAGTTCGCGCCGACAAAAGAACACCGCCTCTACAGTAGGCTACTAGGCGAACAGAATTACGGAAGAGATTTATCGTGATATTTGCAAGTGACGTGGAAAGTTATTGACCTACGTCGTGCGGTGACACGTTTGTTATGTGTTCAATTTAAGAAACATACGAAACCGAAAATTTGGTATCAATTTTTAGAGTATTTTATTTTGAGTTGAAACCCTTCCAATATCGTTTGATATCACCCAAAGAAGCCGTGCCCTTGTATGAATATGACCGCTCGGTTACACGTTGTATAGAGCTTACAGGTATTCGTTTATTATTGGCGTGCCTCAAGGGTCCTTTCTTGGTCCTTATTTTAAGGATTGGCTTTGATCTCTTGCTTAATTTATTTATTATGAAACATAAAAGCACATACAAATTACTAATGTACGTTAATTACTACTAGTGTCGCTATATTAGTTGAAAACTGTGTCGTAGCTATCAGCGCCTCCAGACGCTGATCTGAAGTTAAAGGCAAAATTGATAGACAAACCAAGGTGTATGAATAAGTAGGTGTTCTGCGTTTGTGCGCATGTGTGTACAGTCGGCCAAGAAAGTGGTGTACCACCCTAAGGTTGAATATCGCTTGCAGATTCATAGGTGATAAAGATTAGTTTCGCTTGCAGATCGATCTGACAACTTCTATTGCTGTCTTTATCTGATTATTGATAACGACTATTACTGTTTGTAACGTGACAGCTGTTCTTAGTTTGAACTTGATGGAACCAATGACGTCGTAAAATCAACGGCGGGGGGCTGTAGATTTTGATGACAAAATTGTATCTACAAATTCAGAATTGTAATCAACAAGTTACATAAAATTGTAAAGGCACAAGGCGAGTCCACAAACCTACAATTTCTGTAAACTTGTAATTACAATATCAATAAAAAACAAGCTAAAAATAGATTTATCCTTTTATTAAATTTCTACAATCAATTTTAAAATACTTATAACAAACAAAAACATAGCATATATAGTAATATTTAGAAGATATTGAAAATTTTTAAAAATTAGAAACGGGTGTAACCGCCGTTGGCCTCTATAACCTCTAAAAGACGAGACCTCATTGAACCAACAAGCCGTGAGCAAATATCGGTTCCCCGCATTTCCTCCCAGATATAATTACAGTGACTAATAAGAGCTTGTTTGGTTCTTTCATTTTGATGCGACCATCGTTGGACCATAAGGCCCCAAAGATTTTCTATCGGGTTGAGGTCCGGCGATCTTGAGGGCCACTGAATTACCCTTACGTCAGTGTGTGAACGAAACCAGGCTCTTACGATCCTCGCATTATGAATTGAACAATTATCTTGAACAAAATCAAATTGTGGCACTTCGTTCTCCGGGTAAACATTACGGACTGTCGGTAGCATTGCATTCTGAAGCACGTCGATATAATTTACAGCCGTCGCTCGAGGAGGTAGAGAACACAATTCTCCTACACCATCCGTACTCATCCAGCCCCAAATATTTACGGAAATTCGACCTGATTCTCTATTTGGGATTACATGACCATCTTTATACCGTGTTGAATTATATCGCCAAAGGTGAAAACGTCCATGCTGACTGGATTTAAACGTTTTTTCATCACAAAACACTGTATTAGACCAATCAAACTCTAAGTGCTCTCTGGCGAAGTTCAGACGAGCAAGTCTGTGAGCATCCGTCAAATATATTTTCTTGGCGTAATGCCTGTGGTGCAACCCCATGTAATGTAGATGATTCCTTATTGTTTGGGCACTCACATCGAACATCTCCGCAAAATGTTTTGTGGGCTTAAAACCATTGATTTCATATTCCCGTCTCATGAATTCTCTATCGTTATTGGAGAGTGCAGGCCGGCGACCACTTCTTCTGTGATCCAACAAACTTCCCTCCTCTCCTTCACGACGAATCCAAAAGCGGACAGAACGCCTCGATATATTCAAATTCCGGGATATCGCACTGATACTGCTTCCCTCATTAAATTGGGCAATTATTTGTGCTCTTTCGGCAATGGTCAAGTTGGCAGGCATTGAGATGATTTTATATGCAGTTGATTGAAAAATAACACGGAAAATATATCGATTTTTTGCATATATTTGACAAAATGTCAATTGTCAGTTTTCTTTTTCAAATGGAATTCGGTTGTCTAAATAGTTTTTATTACTTTTGTTTGGAAACATTTCAATTGCTTTGTAGAAACTAATGTCCTTTTCATTTATACTAAAGGTTAAAATGTCATGTACTTATATGTGACATATGACGTATGAATACTAAATACATAGGTTTACGTCATGATAATGTTGTCTCTTTCAGTAATATCTTTTTATAACGAACCTTGTTGTAATTTTCGATGACCGGGAAACTAAATCAAAACTGGTACACCACTTTCTTGGCCGACCGTACATTAGTGATGCAATGAATACGAATATTCGTATTCGCGAATACTAATACGAATATTTATAAACTAATATTTTTGTACGCAACTCTATTTACTGCAGATTTGAAAAATTTCCAAGTCTGAAAAAACTCCCCCAAAAATATTTTTCTCTGAAGCCATGTACAGTCGCCTCGGAAAGACTTTTTTCAACGGCTGAGAACACCCAGACTGAAAAAAGAAATCGCCTAAAACCAGAAAATCTACAAATATTATGTTTTTTTTTTTATTAATTTGCCTGTTGTAAATGTTTATGTAAACATTCATCAAATAAATAAGTCTTTTATTACCATGGCGAGATATTCGTATTCGTATTCGCCGAATAGTAGGTTTGATATTCATATTCGTATTCGTAAAAGTAGTATTCGTTGCATCACTAGTGTACATGTGTATGGGTATATGAATGCGTGGGAGTGCATGGGAAGGCTATGTAGTAAAGACATAATACACAGTAGGAAAAACTACTTAAAGATTTCATTTCACAAAATTTTTATGACACAGGAGTATTCTTCTCATGTTCAATATTTGTATCAAGGCACCATTTGACGTCCGAGTGCACGTATCGACGCTCCTTCTTATGGATGCTCACGCTCACACGTCTCGCGGTGAAGTGATGGGGCTGTTGGGCGGCTCGCTGAGTGAGACGGAACGCTTAGCGGTGACCGTCTCGGCTTACCGGCCGGCCGCCGCCGCTGCTGGCAGTACTCACTGTGACATGGATCCTGGTAACAAAATCTTCAACATTTTTTTTTTCCTGATGGTAAGCGATAGATGAGGTCTACAATGTGACGAGCGAGCCCAGAAGATGCCTATTTACTCTTGCTTTAAAGATTAGATTTAAAATTAATAAAATAAATGAAATGAAAATAAAATTTAATTTATTTATTAGATTTCTATTTAAGATCTCAGTTTATTCTTCAGGGTTACAGTATACAGCCATTATTTTTTCTTATTCAGAATCTAGCTCTGATATTCTGGATTGTAAGCATAATAATATGCATACAAAGACATTGTTGGTTTTACAGGTACATAGATATGTATATGTATATACCTGTGAATATTCTTGACTTTACTCAAACAATTCAAAATCTATCGATAATCGATAGCGTATTTATGCTCAAGAAGAGAAATAAGCTATTGTAATATACGAGTTTCCCGCTATCGCACATTTCCTCGGGATAAAATGTAGCATATGTAAACTACACTGCCTAAATTAATCAATATTTATTTAGTACTTTAAAAGTAATGCTAACTGAACAGTACGAATTTAAAGCTGAGGTCTTAAGCTTAATTATCATTAAGGTTTAAAAAATTATAAATGTGATATTTATAAATAAGTTATGCGTTTTTGTTTAAATTCATAATATTGATTAGGTTGCTCGGCAGTGTATATTATTGATAACTTCTGGTGGTCATATAATTAAGAACGCTGGATAGTTTATTTTTTTAATTCAAATTTAAATAGAGAACACTCTGTAACAGCCATTATTCGAGTAATTTTGACGCCATTTAGTGCTGTAAAAGTCAAGAAGTTGATTATTTCGCATAAAAACAATGGGGAATAATAAAAGTTGCGATGAATCTACAAGGGAAGTGATAATAAAACTGCGATAAGAATTGGTCATATAAAAAGATAGCCGATCAACTGCAGTGCTCAAAAACGATGATATTCAACTCTGTGAAGCATTTTAACACGTATCAAACAACTTCAAATATTCCACGTATATCTAAACAGAGAAATTTATCTCGGCGAGACGATAGAAATGTCGTGGGTTTGGCAAAATAATACCCTTTTAAAGAGTCTAACGAGTTGAGAAAAGAATATTTGGGTGAAAACAACTCTTCAGCGATCTCAGCGCGCACTATCCGAAGGCGTTTGGTAGAAGCTAAGTTGCACGATAGGAATAGGATAGCAAGCATGTTGAAACGATGTCATATGTCATAGGCAAGCCCGGCTTGCATTTGCTAGGGGGTATGAAAGCTGGACAGTAAGACGGTGGAAAAATGTTCTTTTCTCTGACGAGACAAAAATTAACAGAGTATGTTCTGATAGGAAACGATATGTTCGACGCCCTCCCAATACAGCATTCGACCCCAAGTATACAAAAGTGACATTAAAGCATGGTGGTGGAAATGTGAAAATTTAGGGGTGCTTCTTTGGTTATGGTGTTGGACCTGTTAGATTGATAGAAGGAAACATGGATCAATTCCAATACAAGAATATACTGGAAGAAACAATGTTACCATATGCTGAAGACGTGCTTCCGATTATTTGAACATTTCAACAGGACAATTAAGGCACCGATTCCAAAAAATTGTTAAATTTTATTATAGGTTAATCATAGATTAGGTTAGGTTTATTAATATAGGTAGGTTATAGTATTATTTTTAACTTAGATTATCAATGGGACCAATTGGAAAGCATAGGCTTTGAAACATAAAACAGAATTTTCCTAATCGGTTCGTAAATGACAGAGTTATGCGAGAACAAAAAACGCAATGCAGAGTAAACGAAAAGATCGTCAATGTAGATTTTTTTAGACTTTTGTTGATTTTTCAGAAACGGCTTGTCCAATTTCGATAAAATTTTCATGGGAAGTATACTCCTTCCAACAAAATTATGAACACAAGACACGCCAGTTTTAAGTGACTTTTTGTATAGGATTGTGTATCTAGTTCTTTATTAATGTTCGAAACATGAAACTAATATAAATAAAACATCAATATCG
Source organism: Tholera decimalis (assembly GCA_943138885.2). Classification (NCBI taxonomy): domain Eukaryota; kingdom Metazoa; phylum Arthropoda; class Insecta; order Lepidoptera; family Noctuidae; genus Tholera; species Tholera decimalis. The sequence goes on from OW964555.2 coordinate 8,783,901, forward strand.
ATAATTTGATGTTTTAACCTTTTCACCGCCAAGCACTTCTATAGAAGTTCGGGATTTTTGTGCCACCAGCGCCACAACTTCTATAGAAGTTGTTCATTTTAACTATCTTATTAAAATAAATTTACTGTGATTAAAAGTTTTGTTTCATTTTATTATTTAAGATAGCACTGTCTACTACCCTGTTTTTTATTTTTATACACAAAATAAGCCCTAGTTTATCCTAAAATCGGCAAAAACAGAAACTCCGAATTTCGTTACTTTCCTCAGAACGCCAATCACTTCATATCAAGTTGGCCAGTGATGTACCGTGAAAGGTTGATTTCACCATTGAAATATTTATAAATACAGAAAGTTACGAATATCGAAAACAATTTGAGGTCAATAAAATATGAACTTAGTTATCTACTTCATTACAAAGGATAGTAGATGAATTTCGACCTTCAGGTAGATGCCGATACGTAATTATAAAGTTGTTACCAATTCTTGTCGATAGTTATTTTCCCATCTCTACAAAACAATTGGTCGTCTATGCCTCTGTGCGCCACCGAGTGCCACGAACTACTATAGAAGTTGCTCAGTGACGTCATAGGCGCGCGGCTGTCAAGGTCACTTTGGCATAGTGCAGCACAAAATCGGATTCGCGCGCACGCATCTTTCTTTCTTTCACTTGACAACAAATAGAAAAATGAGTGAAGAACTTGATTCGGACGAACTTCTTAAAATTTTGCAAGGTGTAGAATCGGACTCGGAGTATTTTGTGGAGAACATTGAACCAGAAGATAATTCTGAGGTATGTCTAACTGGATGATAATAATAATGTTTATTCATCAAAGAGTAGGAATTCAATAAGTATGTAAAATGTTCGGTGAGCCCAGTATCTCCAGATGCACACACAGGAATAAACAAAAATAGAAGAAAGAAAGACCATAGACCCCATCCCTGATCAGAATCGAATTCAACGTGCCCTCAGTGCCAATAACTTGATATGAAGTTAAAGAATGAGATCATGAAACAAATAGAGATGTACCCCATTCCTTATAGTTTTAATTGAGTTATGTATTAGTTTCTTTGATACTCATAATTTATACTGTTTTTTCTTATTAAGGATACTGTGAAATAAAACAAATCTGGAAATATTTAATCAGTTTTTATTTATATTCGTATGCTTTGGAGCGAATCTGCTCCAGGCTTCTCGGTGCCTTGGTGCAGATATGCTACAATGGGACTACCTTCACGTTTTGGTCAATTCTATGCGGTAAATAAATACTGTTAAGTTCTAAAATCGTTTTTACTTTAACCCAATGAATGAACGAACCATAAACGTTCGTCAGTTATAATGTTGAACTGATAATAATTTCGCTTTTCGCAAAGTCAAAATGACTACTTAATTTCTATTGAAAAATATCAATTTTCAAAAGGAAATATCTATATTTGTATGTGCTAGAAGTGTCTGTGTTTTTTTATAGGTTCGTAGTGTTATTAATCTATTCTGGGAAATGAATAAAACTAAATATAGTAGACAAAATTTACTAAAAAGTTCAATTGTTTCACGGTACCCAATTTACGATAATTGTCAAGTTCAAGGCTAAGTAAAATATTAAAATCTACTTATTTTACGGTTGAAATATATTGTATCTTATTCAATAGACATCTAAGTATAAAAAATAATTACCAATTATATAATGATTCATTCAATTCGTGCTAAATAAAGAGAAATTAAAAAATGCGGCGTGCGCGTTCTTTACGGTTCAAATCTGCCGCACATCACGTACTCCACGCGGGCACGCTCCCGCATACCAAAGGTTAAATCTTAACTTTACGCGTACAAATCTTATTCATCGATATGACGATATCCCCATCACTACTGTTTACTGTATATTTAGTTATACATTTATAGCTTGGCGCTCGGCGAGGCATTGCGTTGTGTGTACGTTGGCGGCGAAAAGGTTAAAAGTAGTTTTTTTTTCTCCTTTGGCAACTAAGCCAGTGTCGACTATTCTGTAGGTGTTAAATGCGTATAAAAGGCGTGCCTCACACGCCATAGTCTTCTATACGTGACAGCTAGTGTTGTGACGTATGATTGTAATATCCTTTAAAACTTAAGAAGATGAATATGAAATTTTAGACCAGAGTATATTATTTGTGTAGTTGGTATCAGGATCTAGACACGCGGTAGCGTGTCAAGCCAAGTACTGGCGCGCAGCTCACAGTGTGTAATATTACACGAACCATTTGGAGCCACTTTTGAGCCCCTCATAACTCAATAACTATTTCACCTGAACTTGTCAAATTTGGCTCATATATTGAGACTGGCAAGATACATATGTGTTCCAAATTTTATAAACATATGTCAAACGGTTATTTAGATATTAACGTACAAAAATCGTCATTTTTATGACTGACCTATAGATCAAAACTATAACCCGGTTCCAGATGACCTAGAAAGTTCAAATTTGGCATGCAGATAGGTAATTAGGTGAATACAAAGGAAAAAATCAGAAACTGGTAATTTTTTATCATGTTATTATAATTTTCACTTAACTTATAATTAGTGCCTGTAAATCTCTATATGTGGATTTTAAGATCTTTACGTGAATATATAACGAGTTGAATACCACCCTTAATTTTTTTTAAATCCAAATATTTCCTTTTTTGTACTTATAAATAAGAATATAGTAGATTTTCGTATTTATTACGCGTAACTAACCGTATTCTACAATTACTAGCGCCACCTATTATCTTAGAGTGTCACTACACCATGTCGCTTCCATTGATTTATTTAAAAGTGACACTAGATGGCGTTGTGCAATTACGTCACGATCCTGAGCAACCATAAATTAATTTTAATTCGACAGACGAAATAGACTGTCCACGGTATCTAAAAAACGAGCAAATTAAGTACTCAAAAAGAACGAGGATGATTCGTCGCTGACTGCTGGCTTAGAAAATGTCATCACGATAAAAATAGGTGCACGTGTAATGTTGCGAAGAAACGTAGATATCAGTAAAGGACTGGTAAACGGATCCATTGGAAAAATAGAGAAGGTACATTGGGACGTCGACAACAGCAATAACGCACTTAAAATTACAATACAATTTAAACATAATTTAATTTACGAACTAGAACGAGTCAAGACCAAGTTTCAGATATTAAGTAATGTATATGTTCACAGGGAACAATTCCCTATTTGCTTAGCATATGCTATTACTATCCACAAATCACAAGGCCTTAGCCTTGAAAGTGCTCTTCTCGACATAGGCTCCTCTATATTTAGTAAAGGGCAAGCTTACGTTGGACTCTCTAGAGTTAAAACCTTAGATGGAGTACATCTTATCAATTTAGATCCAAGTCAAATCAAGGCACAAGAGAGCTCTATTGTAGAGTACAACCGTCTGCGCATGTTATACCGCCCCGACTTGGCCAAATTAACTATAAACAGAAAACGCGTACAAAGAATTCCGGATACTGAATGGGCAATTCACTCGAACATTTCAAAGGTACAAAAAAATATAGAAAATAACACAAAAAGGACAATTATACCCCGTAAACGTAGGAAAATACAGTAGTTTAACAAAAAACCATTTAGTATTAATTTTGTTATAAATAAGTACCTACTACTTACTAATTTATCTACAAAAAGTAATGATATCCCATCAAAAACATAAATGTGAAATGAGAGCCAAGTTCAATATTATTATATATGCCTCGGTTGTTGACTTCAACGACAAAAGAAGTGAAATCTAAATGGGTGCCAAGTTCAATGGTCAGTCCTGAAATTTATTTATAACAACATAAAATACCATTTTTTCTTATAACTTAGGAGAATATATTGTAGCCTAAGGTCTGACTTGGCTAGTTTTCATATACGAATTATATTATAGCCTTCGCAAGTTCTAAACCTGTTACTTGTCGGTTCTTATTTTATTATTCCGAAAATTTGGCTTGCTGGCAGAAACTAACCATCGAACATAATAATTCGTATATGAGAACTAGTCAAGTCAGACCTTAGGCTAAAATATATTCTCCGGTGTAATATATTTCTCCTATACCGGTGGGCTACTATTTTATATGTTTTTGTTTGAGAATATTTAAAAATATAATTTATATATATATATATATTGGAAATAAAGATAATAATTGGACTGGCGCGTGACGATGGCAAGAGACCGGACGGCATGTCATTGTTTCCTTGGAAGATGGGTAGGCCTTTAGTGTGGGACGCAACTTGTGTCGATACTGTCGCGCCATCCCATCTTCCCAGTTCATCATGTTGTGCTGGCGCTCCCGCTGCGGCTGCGGAAACCTCAAGCGGCGTAAATATAGTCATCTCGGTGATAACTATATTTTCGAGCCGTTTGGGGTCGAAACTCTCGGACCATGGGGCCCGTGTGCTCACAGCCTTTTTAAAGAAATATCGAAAAGGCTCGTTGACGCTTCCTGCGACCCAAGGGCTGGCTATTTCTTTGGTCAACGGCTAAGCATTGCCATACAACGAGGCAATGTCGCCAGTATCTTAAGTACGTTGCCAGCCGACAGCGTTGAGGATGACTTTTTTGATGCTTTATTGTATTTTAGTACATAATTTTGTATATTTGTTGTAATTATTATATCTCAGATAATAATAATTTAAATTAAAAAAGTTAAATAATATTTGATAAAGTTAAGTAATGAATATTGGGTTCAGTATCGCAAGCCCTTGCGGCGGAGTCCCTGCGCGGCGTAGGCGCGGCGGTGTGCGGCTGGCACCACTCGCACCCGCGGTTCCCGGCCGCGCCGTCGGCGCAGGACCTGGCGTCGCAGCGCGCGCTGCAGGCCGCGCTCGAGCGCGCGCGCCTGCCCTTCCTGGGGCTCATCACCAGCCAGCACTGGCCCACCGGCAGGACGGCCTCGCAGTACCGGTCAGACCTTGTCTATTTATATTTTATTACATTTATCTTTATTTGGAACAAAAACGGTATTGTTAATTCTTCCCCTTCCCAACTACTGGATCGAGTAGGCCAGATAGCAGGGGCGTGCACAGGATTATGACAGGGTAAAAACTTTTTCTTTTATAGATTTTTAGCATAGCCACAGTCACGCATCGTAGCATGGTGGCGATGCGTGGCTGTGGCTATGCTAAAAATCTATAAAAGAAAAAGTTTTTGTGACCGATTACTCCGCCGCATGCCCTGTCATAATCCTGTGCACGCGCATGCCAGATAGGCAGTCATTCCATTTAAAACACTTATACTCAGCTGCATCTGTTTAGACTGGAAGTCGATCCAAACATATTCGGGAAAGGCTAAGCAGATGATGATCTCATTACACCACACAAGTGCTCATATTGTTCTCGTCAGATAATTTGGCAAGAGTCGTTCAATGCGCAGAAGTCGATTTTTAGGTGTCAGCGGGACGCGGGGTATGACGTAGCGCCGCTCCGAGCGCGCGATAGGTGCGTCAGTAGTTTAGTTCAATTTGCTCCCGAATAAACTTGCGTACACGAATGTTGTACCCTTTGTTTTTGTTACGAGTTGTTGTTTTAAATTTAGTTTTTGTTACTTTGATGCCAAGGACAATTCCAAGACCAAATACCGTTTTACGCAAACGATTAAAACGTCAGAAAGAACAGTTAGATACTATAGTTAAGGAAGGTTGAAAATTCCGAATTCGTCATTGTTTTTAGTACACCGGGAAAAAAGAAGAATAAAAGGGGTAGCAGTTTTATCAACTAATTGTGACGACGAGAACATATTATTTTTAATGTTCTTTTTAAATACATTTTTTCACTTTTAAATGTATTTATGTATTATATCTATTTTATTTATAATACTGAATTAACGAATAAATTCCTCTGCTTTCTTTAACATTCTTCTGAACAGACATGATTAAAAATAAATGAAGGCAATAACCATAGAATAATGGCAAGCAGTAAAAGTGACCACTTTATTCTTCCACTAAATGCACGATGCGCGAACTTACCCCCACTACGCTAAAACCTTGCCAACTTACGTGACGAGGACTATATCTTGTATTAATTTTTCCAGTTGTATCCGCGTTGAAGGTGACGACGACTTGGAACTGCCCACCGGTTTCCAAATAAACGTAAAGCTGGTATCTGACCTCACTGCTGACAAACTGCCGGCCTTCCTGCTAGAACTGCGCGCCGTCATGATAGACAACCACTGTAAGAACGAGTTCAGTGTCGACTTGCTTAAGGATATTTGTCCTCAAGCCGGGATCACGTATTTGGAAAAGGTTGGTGGTATATATTATTTGTAAAAGTATTCTAGGCTTACTGCCTGAATTTAAAAGTTTACCACCTTTTTGTTATACTTTAATTTATATCAATCAATACATAATTATTATAGTCAAATAATAAAAAAAAAGTGTGTACATTGGATAATTTAACAAAAATATCATCTCATGAAATATCCCAGAAACAAAACAAGAATTTAAAAAATATGTCTGTCTGTTTATCTGTTTGAACACATGGATTTGAATAACACTTTTTTTGTTATATAAGGTGTTAAAAAATGAACTGCATGAATTTCGTCCACTTACTCGACACCGAAAAAATACAAATAAAAAAAATTAAGCATTTTATTTTCACAAAAATAAAACAATTTAGTAAAATATTTTTGTGTGCTGTATGCAGGGCTGCATTTGCGGCTTGGGCCACTAGCGGTTCCCCCGTCGAGCTACCCCTTCCCGACCCGCTTAGTAGTGATGAGATATACTTGCAAATATCAATACCAGGGCTTGCAAGTACGAGTCTGTAAAAATACCAGGGTTGGAAACCAGGTATTAAAATACTAGAAAGTATTTTGAGCCACTTCGGATTTCAGTCTACTAGTCCAGGTCGTACCATGCCACAATCTAGTACGGCTTTTGTAGATGAAATCTTTCCTTCCTACTTAATTTACAGAAATTAATAATTCACTTAATTAAATTCACGGAAATATGTTTTCTTTGCACATGCAAGCATAAGGCATAAGATTTGACACTCCCGATTTGTATGATATTAATGCTTTGCACATTTTACATTCAGCTTTATTTTAGCCAAACTTTTCTTAGGAGCCATGGTTTGTAACTGTATTTTTATTTACAACTAGTAAGTCTTATCAATTTTAAAAGAAAACACTTAACTACAGTTCAAAAATCGTCTTTTACCTATTTAAATATTTACATTCCTAACTAATAAACAAAGTCACGGACACATAAAAAAGCAGTTTTGTTTATTTACACACTAACTGTTAATAGTTTAAATTCAATAAACTCGCGAAATAAGAAAGTCACGGTCAGTTGGTAAATTGCATAACAAGCTCGCACTCACTTCTCAGTATTTATATGTATCATCTATGCACTCACTCAAACGACAACTGACGAAAGAAAAATAAAAACGTAAACATAACAAAATATTTTCTAAAATACTTTCGTTCACGCAATAATGTGTCTTTTATTAATAGTCATTAGGGTGAATGGCGCCGCAAACTACTCAAAAGAAAAGAAAAAGTTCCCTGATGCACACACCTACACAGATTTCGGTTTATGTACTCAGACAACTTTGGAATATTTAGAGAACTACTACACAATCGCATTTGCAAATGAAAAATACTTTGAACCTTGCAAGTATTTTTTTTCTGATACGATTATGCTCCTTTTTGCTGAAGCAAAACGAATCAATTTCCTATGCAAGTATTTTCACATCAATCCAAGCCGTGTTGGAAGAAAAAATACTTGCATAGGAAATTGACCCGTGATTTCTTATAAATAAGAAGCACAATCGCGTTTACATATAAATACTTGCAAAGACAAACCGTATACTAGAATAGACTTGCATACGAAATTGAAAGTATTTTCTATCTGTATAGGAAATTGAACCGTGGTTTCCTAAGAATAAGGAGCACAATCGCGTTTACAAATAAATACCTGCATAGAGACGAAAGTTTCTACTTTTATTCAATCCAAGCCCTGTTGAAAGAAAAAATACTTGCATAGGAAATTGACCCGTGAGTTCTTATAAATAAGAAGCACAATCGCGTTTACATATAAATACTTGCAAAGACAATCCATATACTAGAATAGACTTGCATACGAAATTGTTACGTAGTCTCTTACAGATAAGGAGCATAATCGCATAGTCGGGCGATCGTCAAGCCCCCACCGGAGCGAGTCCGACTCCGAGTAGCCGTATAAAATACTTTGAAGTCTTGCAAGTATTTCGGATCGGTACCTGGTGTACGTACTTGGAAGTAAATACCTGGTGTAAAAACCTGGTCGCGTAAATACGTACCATCCCTACCGCTTAGTCGTCCGATATCCGTCGCGCGGTAAGGGTGTGTTTCCCTGGAGTGCCTGCTGTCTTAACAATCCTAGGATAGAGCGCTTATTAGACTATGGCCAGTTTCGTCCTCACCAAGCAGATGGACATGTGGCAACAACATTCAAAACATGGACGAATTAAAATCCCGTATAATTAGTGCATTTGATTTAATTAAAAGTGACAGAGACACATTAATCGCAGTGCAAGGAAACGTAATACGTCGTGCTAACTTGTGCATTAGACAAAACGGTGAACACTTCCAGCACCTTTTGTAAATAAGGTAAAAATTATGACTTCTTGTAAATAGTTTGATTAAATTTTTTAAACATACCAACTTATCGAGCTAACTAAATTTAAACAGTCATTTATGTATAATAAAATATGCTATTTTTAAGTAGTTCGATAATTTGCCAGTCCAAAGTCTGAGAAATGTGATGGGAAAATTAGAATCAGTTGTTTACGAATTTGCGCCGTCGCGTGTCGCGTCGCATGGGGTGAACGACTCGTGCGGTGTACAGTGCGTATATTCAATAATTTTGTGCGAAGTGAAAATATTGCATATCTCTGAAACGGGTTGTTATTTTGAAATCTTTTTTTCGCCAATATTGTTTATTTACAATTCTAAACAAGTTCTTATTTTTTTTTTTATTGAAAATTGATTCGCGTTTGACCACTATCTCACCTGATGGTAAGTGATGATGTGATCGAAGATGGAGCACGCTTACATAAAAGTAACCTATTCACTCTGGACTTAAAGACTCCTAGGTTGTAGCTGTCGGGAAACACAGACTCCGGCAGGGAATTCCACTCCTTAGTCGTCCGCACAATGAAGGTATTCCCAAAACGTTTTGTGCGTATGGGTGGGATGTCCACCATGTAACGATGGCGCTTCGCCGTTGTCTCGTAGTCCGATGATGGAACGGGCTTGGCGGAATTAGATTGTGTAATTCCATCGCACACTCCCCGAAATGTAACCGATAGAAAACCGATAGACTTGCAACTCGTCGTCGGTGTTCAAGGCTCTGGAGCTTTGACTCGACCAGTGCATCGTTGACAATGAGTTAGTTAGTTTTCATGCAGTTAATTTTTTAACACCTTATATAGCTTATAGTCTGGGCAACATATAATTGAATTCGGAAACTGGAACACATGATACAGAACTTTTAACTTTCACAATTTTGAAGTGTCTGGCTGTGATTGCAAAATTCCTCTGTTAAATCCATTTCTTATAGTTATTTTGACTGTACTAAAAAACAAACAAACTTTTAAAATGTTTGTCTCTCTTTCTGTCTGTTTGTCAGGGCTAATCTCTGGAACAGTCGAACCGATTTTAGTAGTACTTTCATTGGAAAATATGTAGAGAAGGTTATAGGGCAACATATAGTCAGGCCTCCGTCACTCGCTCAAGGTCGCGCGATAAGTACCTACCGGCTAGCCGTGTGTTCGAACGCACAAGTGGCAGAGGGGCGCCGCACGCCCGCCTGTGATACTGATTATCGTTTTGATTTACCCATGCAAAATGCTCTCACGTATATTTCTGAGTATTTACTATTTAAACGCAACAAAAAACATAATTGTCCAACCCTCGCAGACAAATTAAAAAAAATACCAAAAGTGAATAACTCTGAAATGTTCTAAAGAGCTCTTCCTTTTATGGTGGTTTGAAAGTACCACCGGAGACGTTCAATGACTATGTTAGAAGATTAGAAATTGCATTTATACAAAACTTTTCATCAAACTTGATGGGCCGGCCTGGGAGCAAATTGTATGATGTATTAAAATCAATATCATTTAAGTCTTTGTGTCCATGCTTCCCACATGATTATTTGATCAAACTTTTTATTAGATTCAGAATTTTTGCCATTATCAAATTTACAAATGCAACGTTTAGAGAAGTTAAGCAAATTGATAATTTTATAAAATTAAATCATTTATAAAACATTTGTGTATTTTATTTCATTGGGGTTAACCCTAAGGTATTTTCATACCGTCCGACGTCATCGTCCGCTGTGCACTTGAAACACTCCGTTGAGTCAAAGCAGTTAAGCTCATATTTCCTCGTGTCGCTTGACAGCTAGAAAGTTTAGTTAATTATAGCGTAGGTATTTGTCGTTTTGCAGGGAAGTGAAGGATCTGTTACGTTAGTAACTTATTAGTAATCTGTGATATAGTCTACTTTATAATCCCGGTAATTCCGCGAGATCGGGATTTACGCGGGAAAACCTCCCATGCGCAAGCAGAGGTAATATTTCGATAATTTTAGTTAAAGCATTTTCAGTTTGTTCTCATTTTCAGTGCATATCAAGCGCAGCGCACCACATGCATTCAGCAGGTTATGAGGAGGCGGACCCGCTCATTGAACAACTGATACAGGGAATAAGAGACATCTTCAGATAGCAATAAAGTCACACAATATATGGATTTAACTCTGTACATGTACATATTGTATAGTTCAAGAAACGAATGTCGAAGATGTTAACATATAGCAATGTACAATTTTCACTTGGCCAGTTGAATTTATATAGACTAGGTATTTTGTGATTGAAACCAACCGCCAATAGGATACATGAAATGTGAATTGTGATGCTCTATCTACATAAAACATGACGTGAGTTTCATCCTTGCATTAGCAAGCATGTGTAACGATTTAAAACTTGTTATTTACGTGATTTAAAATTAGTTAGATTTCAGTAAATAAACGATATAGTGATGTCGTTGTTATAAAATAGATAAGTTGTTATGTAACAAACTCGTAAAAGCTCTGAACCACTTTGCTTGTTGAATGTAATATATTCGAACGTTTTACTGTCCTGAATGAAGAAATGTAAATAATATTATAAACATAGTTTGCTGCCCTAGCTCTGACTGGATGCCCAACAGAGGATTTGACATATTATTTTGGAAAACGTGAAAGTTCAGACAATAAACAGTAAATAACTAATCCGTTGATTTCAGATGAAAGGGTATATTATAATTTAATAAAAAACTCACTTTTGTGAAGTAATTGTAAAACTATAAGTTAAGGATAATTTTAAGTTATTATTTTGGCTATTCAGTATTATTTATAAGCAGATCACCCAGTAGGTATCTCGTAAGTTTGTATAAAATTTTATTTTAATGGTAACTGATAGACACGTTATTCTGGAGGAATGTAATTAGTTATTAATTGGATTCTTTCATATTTACTGAATTGGATCGAATTCCTGCTTTTACTAATAAATAAAATTCCACTGAATATTATATTGTTTTTTTTTAGCTGGCGTTTACGAAGAATAAGTATTTTTCGACGGTACGTTACGTTTACGGTATGTTTATGTATGTTTGACGGTATGTTTGGGCTTGTATTACTACCTATTGTATATTTGGCAACTAATTTCGACTAATTCACCACTGAATCTAGGCGAAAAGACGCCTCTGCTAGGTGCTCTAGATTTCGAGATAGAGGTGGCCGATCCAGAATGTATGCTTTCTGGTGTGTCTATCAATGTACTCCATATCTTTTAAACTACGAATTTTGATATTTGGCGACTAATTAACGACTAAATCTGGGTATGAATAGTCAGGGTGAATATTAAAAAGAGGGTGGGCCCTATAATACTACCCTGTGGAATTCCGATACTATTTTAACAATTTTGTATTATTATGATTATTTTTTCCAATATAATTTTCACGAACATATTCCACCTCCCGCACTATCTCTTTACCACTCATGGTTGACTGGTAGAGAATGCCTACGGCATTAAGTCCTCCTTTGTACCTATATGCATAAAGTGTAAATAAATAAATAAATGGGTACCACGGATGCCACGATGTTAAAGTGGCGCGGAGACGGTGTCACATACTTTCGCTAAGTCGAGAAATATTGTTATTATTTTTCACCAAACTTACTAACTTGTTGCCGTGAGTTTTATTAGTTACTGGAGGTTCATAGGAAGATCAGCGTCGGACGGTAATATCTGGCTGGGATTAATTCAAATTCTTTATTGCAAACAATAGACGAAATCCATAGTTGTGGTTAGTAAAATGCTTAGGGTAGGATGTGCAAAAGGTACTGACATTAAAAATCAACAAATTACAACGTAAATTTATGGGAAACGTGCCTCCGGTTGATCGTCATACCCATAAAGTGAATCATGAAAGGAAAGTTTAATCTCTCCGCCACAGCCGACAGCATGTTTTGCTCGTAAATGCATTTGAAACCATACAAGTCGGCACTCCTACATTCGTGTCTGTGGTTGGATATTATTGTATTAGATGCGTAAGGCCGTCTTGAAATGAAATATTTATTTTGTAAATTGGTTACAAGTAACTCTTTAAGTTTAGTTTAGCTAGATGAGGCCGATGTTTCCTAATAGACTCTGAGAAGAAACGCCGAAACAAACTCAGAGGTCAACGTTTCTTTTAAAGGCCATACAATTCGTATTGGTCCAATCATATGCAAAGCACGTAAGTTCATGGCATGCTTGACCCAGAGATGGCTCGCTAAGAAAGTCTAACAGACTACTACGCTTTAAGCAATGTAATTTTGACTTCGTGACTCTACACCAAGCATAGCTTCCGGCTAGAATGCTCCCTCGAACCGCCAGCGCCCTCTTTCAATGTCAACATTTTTTTAAGAGAACTAGCATTGTGGGTAACCCTGCAGGTATCACGGTGCTTGTATCACGGCAACAGTGTAATGGGTGAGAATTGAACCCGCAAACTCTCGATCACAAGTTCCACACCTTTTTCATTAGGCTGTTGACGCCTATAACAATGTCTTTAAGGTCGTTGGTAAGAAATCGTTCTAGGTATTTGAACGCAGTCACTCTTTTAGTCTTTTTATATTCAGACCTTAGGTCAAGGTTGTTTGTGCGTTAGGGCACTTACCGCGGCGGCCTTAAAGACCATTAGTCTTGGCAGGCAGCATAGGTCTCACAGACATTCAGTATCTTGCTGATGGATTACACAGTCAGTCCGAGCAGCACCATGTCGTCCGCGTAGCTGATGTAATTAATTGTAGGTCTTTGCCTATGAAATTGCCTTTTTTCATGAAATAACGCATTTTTTTCTATATTTTTTATTAATATTTTTAAAAGTAGTCACCCATGCAATCTATGCATCTTTGTCAACGTAGTGTTAGCTTATTGATGCTCTTCTTGAAGAAATCAGCGGGACGGGAAGCAACAAATTCTTTAACCTTTTCACCGCCAAGCACTTCTATAGAAGTTCGGGATTTTCGTGCCACCAGCGCCACAACTTCTATAGAAGTTGTTCATTTTAACTATCTTATTAAAATAAATTTACTGTGATTAAAAGCTTTGTTTCATTTTATTATTTAAGATAGCACTGTCTACTACCCTGTTTTTTATTTTTCTACACAAAATAAACCTTAGTTTGTCCTAAAATCGGCAAAAACAGAAACTCCGAATTTTGTTACTTTCCTCAGAACGCCAATCACTTCATATCAAGTTGGCCAGTGATGTGCCGTGAAAGGTTGATTTCACCATTGAAATATTTATAAATACAGAAAGTTACGAATATCGAAAACAATTTGAGGTCAATAAAATATGAACTTAGTTATCTACTTCATTACAAAGGATAGTAGATGAATTTCGACCTTCAGGTAGATGCCGATACGTAATTATAAAGTTGTTACCAATTCTTGTCGATAGTTATTTTCCCATCTCTACAAAACAATTGGTCGTCTATGCCCCTGTGCGCCACCGAGTGCCACGAACTACTATAGAAGTTGGTCAGTGACGTCATAGGCGTGCGGCTGTCAAGGTCACTTTGGCATAGTGCAGCACAAAATCGGAATCGCGCGCACGCATCTTTCTTTCTTTCACTTGATAACAAATAGAAAAATGAGTGAAGAACTTGATTCGGACGAACTTCTTAAAATTTTGCAAGGTGTGGAATCGGACTCGGAGTATTTTGTGGATAACATTGAACCAGAAGATAATTCTGAGGTATGTCTAACTGGATGATAATAATAATGTTTATTCATCAAAGAGTAGGAATTCAATAAGTATGTAAAATGTTCGGTGAGCCCAGTATCTCCAGATGCACTGTAATTACAGTAGATTTAGGTACTGTTTTTGTACTCTATACACTATTATGGTAAATACAGTGTATGAAAACACTATAATTTTAACTTTTTGAGAAATTCTTTTCAAAGAAAAAAAAGGAAACCTAATTGCAATTCGTATAAAAATCATCTAAATGGATGAAACGTAACGTTATATTGTAGATATTATGATTTATGTACCTATTCTGTGCTTATATCTACTTGGTCATATTATTATGCGGAAAGGGGAATTACCTAGCAAACTGTGTCGCTAGCAGTTAGATTTTAGTTTCGTGTATGGGTTTCAATTTGAGGCGTTTACTTTTAGTTAGGTTATTATGCTTATGACTTCATCATGTTTGTTTAGTTTTGTTGCGCTCACAGGTTCACTGTGCTCGTAGGGATAAACCGAAAACTATTTCTGAAAGTGATGAAGGCGGTGGTCTATCGACATCAAAAATAATGAAGAAAAGACAATAAGCATTTAATTTAATAGTTAAAAATACTTAAAATTTGATAAAGTACCTAGTTACTGTAAAATATACTGTAGTTTAGGACATTATAATTTTACTTTCCCAATCTGGAGACACTGGGTAAACCATATACCTAATAAGCGTTACTTGTAGTAGTGGTAACCTTACGGTTTGAGGAGATAAAAAACGCTACCGTTACGTGAGTTAAGAAAAGAACAGAAACAACACTTAAAAAACAATGCTTTGATAAGTACACGGCTACAAGCGTGATAGAATTTAAATATATACTTACTTTCCATTTCAAAAAACACTTTAAAAACAATTAAAAATTCTGCCACTTAGATACCTACGGTAAAAAACGTTGACTGAAGTTATTAAAAAAACACAGGAATAAACAAAAATAGAAGAAAGAAAGACCATAGACCCCATCCCTGATCAGAATCGAATTCAACGTGCCCTCAGTGCCAATAACTTGATATGAAGTTAAAGAATGAGATCATGAAACAAATAGAGATGTACCCCATTCCTTATAGTTCTAATTGAGTTATGTATTAGTTTCTTTGATACTCATAATTTATACTGTTTTTTTCTTATTAAGGATACTGTGAAATAAAACAAATCTGGAAATATTAAATCAGTTTTTATTTATATTCGTAAAATCAACTTTAAATCTTAACTTTACGCGTACAAATCTTATTCATCGATATGACGATATCCCCATCACTACTGTTTACTGTATATTTAGTTATACATTTATAGCTTGGCGCTCGGCGAGGCATTCCGTTTTGTGTACGTTGGCGGCGAAAAGGTTAAAGGCATTTTGTACTGCCTGTCGGGTATTAAATTTCCCGCCAAGAAGTTATCCAAATTCTGGAAAAAGTAAAAGTCTGTAGGCACAAGGTCTGGTGAGTACGGCGTATCACGGAGAACTTACAACTCGAGCTTTGTAAATTGGAGACCTGCTGTGCAGTATGTGAATCATGAAATTTAGTAAGTAGATAGTTGACATCCTGGATTAACACATAGGCTTTTTATCCCGGAATTGCCACGGGATCGGGATTTACGCGGGAAATCCTCCCACGCCATCGAAGTTGCAGGCAGCAGCTAGTTCTTAATACCTATTTTGGGTTGTGCAATGTGCATACACTTATAAAAAGAGACGCATAGCGTTTAAACAAATAACAATACACAACTATTTAGCGTGTTACTCAATAGTTTGTAATTATCTGAGGAACTCGTGACTAGATAATGACAACCGGGTCAATCTTTTTCAAGAATGGTCCATGGATCACAGGATGGGTGACCCTCTTTTCACAACGATACTTAAGGTGCGCCGGAAAAAACGTTAAGCTGTCCAGGCAGTCATTTGTACATCACTAGCTTCTTGCCCGCGACTTCGTCCGCAAACCTTAATAAATTATACACCTAAACCTTCCTCTTGAATCACTCTATCTATTAAAAAAAAAACCGCATCAAAATCTGTCACGTAGTTTTAAAGATCTAAGCATACATAGGGACAGACAGCGGGAAGCGACTTTATTTTATACTATGTAGTGATGCATTGTACCATAAAGCTATTTGCAATGTCGCAGCAATTTTTATTTTGCTATATCTATTCTTTTATTAAACGATTTGAATAATTTACTCCTATGTGAATAGAGGCGGTAAGGTGGTGGCCCACACCGCCCACGGCCTCGCGGTGCATAGGGCCTCGCGCCTCACAGACGAAAATACATTTTAAAAAGTATGTATAGAGTATATTTTAAAAAAGAATTGAAGCTTTGGCAGTTTTACCTATTGAAGCAGATATAGCACCTATGATAAATTACGAACCAATCATTAAAGAGTTCAGTATGGGGGCTGAGTCACACCGTGTGACTCACACGCGTCCGTAGTAGAGTACCCCTTTGCGAATCCCTACACGTGGCCACTGGGTGGTGCTAATCAGTTGACATCAAACTGGTGGTAGGTTCAAACCGCAGGCTTGTGACCACCCACAGGGCAAAGACGTACCGCCAAACGGCCTAGCTAATGTTCCGGTACAATGCCCTGTGTAGCCTATTAAGGAGCCGGGTCGAAGTAGCTGCTTCACTGCTGAAAGACCAATCTGTACCACTAAAAAATACCAGTGCACGGATCATGCTGGGCGAGAGATGCACAATCTTGCGCTTGCATTAACATTTTCACCGCCACGGACTTCAATAGAAGTTCCAGATTTTCGTGCCACCAGCGCCACGACTTCATTAGAAGCTCTTCATTTTAACTATGTTATAAAAATACATTTATTGTATTTAAAAGCTTTGTTTCATTTTATTATATAATATAGTATTGTTTAATACTCTTGTTTTTCTATTTTTCTACACGAAAGAAGCCCTTAATTGACTTAAAATCGGCAAAAATAAAAACTACGAATATTTTTGATGTCCCCAGAACGCCAAGGACTTCATATACAACGTGTAATTTAAAGGGTATATACATACCAAGTGCATGGCTTCTTTGGATGATAATAAAAGATTTGGCAAGGGTTTTGTAATCCTAAGTCTACGTGTGTAGAACTTATTATAAATTCCAATACACTGATACCAGAGACCGAATTTTTCAAATTAAGAAGAACGAAAAGAATTGTCGTGTTCGTTATTGGCAAGTGACGTGGAAAGTTATTGACCCTCGTAGTGCTGTGACACGTTTGTTATGATTGGTATTCAAGAAATATATGAAACCAATAATTTGGTATCAATTCTTTGAGTCAGTTATTTTGTGCTGAAACTGTGCATAGAGACTCCATACCAGATGTCGTCTTCAGCCCTTTTGGATAGATATGGGGTTTCCGTTACACGTTATATAGTCGGCCAGTGATGTGACGCGAAAGTTATCATTGTTTGATTTCACCCGTTGAAATATTTATAAATATTTTTACCGAGAACAATTTGAGGTCAATTAAATATGAACTTAGTTAACTACTTTATAACAAGGGAAAATAGACGAATTTTGGCCTTCAGATGGATGCCGATCCAGAATTAAATAGTTGTTAGCAAACCTTGTCGATAATGATATTCCCATCTCTACAAAACAAGCTAAACGTCTATGATCGTCAATGACCCGGGCGCCACGGACTATTAAAATCTCACTCAGCTGGTCCAGGGAGCAACAAGGGTGCGAGATGTTGAGTCGCACACAGCCAATTGCTTGGACCTCCTGCTGACTACAGATCCAGACCGCTACTAGCAGGGCCGAGCCGTCCCTATGTGCAAAGTGTGCGGCGCACACAGGCGCCAAAGCAGAAATTATTTTTGTAAAACATATTCTTAAACATATTCTTTATAATTGAGTAGGTACAAACAATGTAAATAGTTCACCCAATAAATCACCCATAAGGAGTTGTAGAGTGCGTGAGTTAGGCCCTAAGTGATTTCTTCAGAAAATTGTTCAGGGTACTTAGGGAATAAACATACTAAAAATCCTGACGTCTAGGGGGTGAGGCGGAGTGGGGGGAGGGGATAAAAGTTCATTTTTTTTTAGTTTTTTGCTAATATCTTTAAAACGGTATGTTTTAGAGAAAAGAAGTTTTCTGCGCAATGAAAGCTTATAAAATTTCCTACAACTTTAGTCTTATACACTTTTTCGAATTACTACCCATTTTTTACATATACATTCTGAAATAGTGAAAATTTTGGAAAAAACTACTTTTATGAATCTCTACCTGTTGCCTGCTTCTTTCTTTGCGTTATTTCGGGATAAAAGTAGCCTAAAAATCCAAATCTTTAATCATAACGAATTTCATCCAAATCGGTTCAGCCGTTGAGTAATGAAAACTTGTATCTTTGATACATATTATCTTTTATCTTTTAATTCGTTTAGGCTGTGAGGGTCTTGACAATGACTGACAATCGGTGTTTCCCTCCATGTAGTTAAAAATCTCCTCCATAGCCTCTGTGATATGGCTGTCTCTAGGGATTTCAGCTTTCGGACTTGGGAAATCGATGGGCTTTACAAAAGTATGGTAGCAGTCTTTGTGATATACTGCCCCCTCAGCAACAAGATCGTTAATGGACGCCAAGCGACCAAGAACTGCGTCACCCCAAGAATCCTTCCTCATAGAACATGCTTCCCTGATACGATACTGAATAGAAAGAGTTTCAACAGAATGTGCTATTCTTCTTCTGCTCAAAGGCGTTCTGGTTTCTTCTTTTACATTACGTGCGCATAATAAACAATTAGTCATGAAGTCGAATTGGGGAGCTGAAGACCTGAGCTGAGACGGGCCTGCCTCTTCTTGAGATGTAGATGCAACACTTACATCTTTTTTAATTGTATCGGCTCGAGTGTAGTTTTTACGACAATTAGTGTGAATTAAAACGGATATCAAGGCGCGGAAAATTTGGTGCTTATCATCGTTCCGATCTTTACTAGCTTTGATAAGGCCGAGTATTCTTTTTGTTTCACCTCAGAAACATCCTTACTCCCTTTAACGATGTCCTTATCACACACAGGACACTTATTATTATTAGCACTCATAATGGATAATCCAATTGCGTAACTAATGACGATTACAAAGCAAAGAGCTGTTCTGGCTGCTCCCCTGCGTTACCGGGTAGGCTACCGTGCCAAAGAGGTTGAAATCATAAACGACAGCAATAACATAAGCCCGAAGGCATGGATGATTTTGGGAGTTTTAGCCAGTGAGATCTCGTTTTCTACGACAGGAAATATGGAATGAAAAGTGACGACCCGCTTCTGCTCCATTACCACTGGTAGAAAACGAGATCTCAAACTGTTACCACCTTCACCGCTTGGAGGTACTCCCAGCTTATGTTATCAATAAAATACCTAATTTATAGATATACTAGCTCATATTTAACATTCGGTAATGCTTGTCACATCACACTAAATGAACTCCATTTTCACTTTCTTCGGAGCACGATACTCGAACACTGGTGAAAATTTGGAAAAAGTGTATAAGACAAGTGTAGATAAAAGTTTTGATATCCCAACGACTGTACAGATTTGGATAAAATTTAGTAAATTGATATAGTAGGAGTTGATTTAAGATATAAGATACTTTTTATCCCCAAATAACGTGAAGGAAGTAGTATACAAAAGGTAGTGTTCAAATCAAGTAGTTTTTTTTTTTCATTTTTCACTTTTCCGGAATGTGTAGTTCGAAAATAGGTAGGAATGTGAAAAAGTGTATAAGATAAAAGTTGTAGGTACATAATTTTATAAGCTTTCATTGCGTAGAAGACTTCTTATCTCCATGACGCACCGTTTAAAAGATATTAGCGAAAAACTGAAAAATGGGAACTTTAACCCCCTTCCCTCACCCCCTAGATGTCAGGACTTTTAGTATGTTAACTCTCTAAGCACCCTGAACAATTTTCTGAAGTAATTGCTTAGGGCCTTGCTCACGCACTCTACAATCTCTTTGTTGGATGGACTAAAAGTTAAACCACAGGCGTGAGTATTGTCTTTGGAGACCCCAAGACAATACTCACGCCTGTGGAAAAAAATTTAGGCGCTTCATAGATTTTGCACACAGGCGCTGTCTTAGGTCAGCGCGGCCCTAGCTACTAGGTAACGATATCTTCACCGTTAGTTAGTGCCGACGACTGTCTGGTGAAGTTTGTATCCGTCTACTTCCCACTAGTGTTGCCCAAACGAGAGTAAAAGATAAATAGCAATAGGATAATCGCTAATTGCAAGACTCTTGCGAGACTCTCGTTTGGGCAACACTACTTCCCACCCGCTCACAGCCTTAGGCACTCGGCGGGTTTGACGATACAAGTCAGCGGATTGGGATGGCATGCGATCTTTCTTTGTTTGTTATACTTAGTAGCCTACTTGCTTTTCTTCAAATGATTCATCGTCGTGCGCAGACGCCGTGGCGGATGTTTTGCGACAGGGAGATGGAGTACTACATTCCGTTTTCTGACCTAACAATTTCCGGCAAAACTCGACCTTGGTTTGGCGCCGAATGTGATCGCGCTGAAGCGCTTAAGGCTGCTCTCTCGAAAAAAGCTTGAAAAAAGCATTCAGATGAAGCAACTTTTCGTCGGCAATTACAGAGAAATTACATCTGAAAAAAATTGTTAGTAATCTACATGATATGTACCGTAATTTGGTTTAGCCACAATTATTCTATCGGTATCACATAATAAGAAAAAAAAATGCCAAATCACCTCCAAATCATTGAGATGAAACCATTTTACTCCTTAATTTCTTATCAAAAGAGTATAAAAAAATATACTACTGCTTTGCAATACAAATGAAAATGATTTGGTTTTGTTACTTTTTACAAATATGTATTATTTTTATTACAATAAATTAAAAATGCGTCCAATTAAAGACTGCGTTTACATCACCCCCGCACTCGTCCACAAATTCAGTGCGGGGCGCATCGTGTTGCTAGGTGGACCTACGTCGCGTTGCGAGAGCTCAAGCACTACGAAATAATATCGTAAAATATTACTGCAAAAATTAATTTTGTAAATAGTGGAATAACTTTTTAACCGACTTTAGAAAAAGGAGGAGGTTCTCAATTCGTCTTGAACTTTTTTTTATGATGTTACTTCATTACTCGCAGATGGCTGGACCGATTTGGATTTTTTTTTTTGTTTGAAAGAGTATACATTCTAGTTAGTTCCATTGTCGTCACGTTTGGATTTGATGATGGAATCATGGAGAAATCGAGGGAACTCTTCAAATATTATAGGCATACCTATAGCGTTTTGGGTATTTCTTATAGTACTTTGTTTAGTTTCTCCTGAAAAGCACCATTTGAGGAAGTAGAACTGATGACGAAGACCCCAGATGGCCATCGAAACTACTCAATAATAAGTATTTCGTGGATTGCGATTAGATTATTTGAATATAGATGTAAAGCACTTTATGCTCGTCACAATGCATATGGTGAAGTAGAGCTGATAGTGATGTACCAGGAGAACTCCTCAAAAATTAACGGCTCTGCACCGGGAAAAGCAATATTTTGTAAAAAGTGATAAGTAGTTGACATTTTGGCTTTTGTAACTAGATAAATTACAAACTGACCCACTAAAAAGCGTGAAATAAAACTTATTATCAAAAAATAGAACCGACTTTCGATTCGTCAAAAAGTTTTATTTCTGATTCTTGTTTATAAGTTAAAGAGTATTCTATGTATCTATAAGTAGTGTTAGTGTTATAAACTCATAGTATTTTACAGTTTTAGTAGTGTTTAAATTTAGTTTGTAAAACATTGGAATAAGCAGAAACGAATGAAGAGAGGTCTAAAAAAATATTACAAACAAAAGGGTATACATTTATTATCAAGATAAGTTTAAAGTTTTATCTACATATTTCATTATAAACTATCGCTTTACTTACCTCGCATAAAAGTAGATAGCACAGAGTAAACGGACAGAGGGTAAGCTTCATACAACTGCGCTATGATAGGTACACTACTACAAGCAAGGCGCGTGTGTGCGCTTCGTCTGAGCGAGGCCTGGCTTGAGCCGATATGCAAAGGTTTCTCTTCGTACGGACGAAGCCGCCAGTTGAGATAGAGAGACAGAGTTAAGATAATGTACAAGAGAAAGAAGAAAACGACAAAGAGAAGGAAATAGAACTAAGGAAAGAAAAATAGATTAATGAGAAAAATGAAGAAAACGAGAACGAAAAAGGACGAAAAGAAAACATAGAACAAGATTTTATATGGCTATCAAAATTTCTAAAAATAAATATATGTGAATACGGAGAAATAAATGAGGATGAAGAAGTTCAACCAACCAAAAGAATAAAAATACTTGCTGAAAGAAAGTTAAATTTCAGTGAATTTTAGTTATAATCTATTTGTTTATAAAAAATGTAACAAATAATATGACATACCCTAGTAATAATTATACTACCTATCTACCTTACTCTAAGTTCCTACCTACATACCTACCTTACCTACCTACCTACCATTTTTCTCTTAATAGAAACCTTCCTCAGATTATAACCACAGATTACTAATAAGTTACTTGCTATAACGAATATTCGAAAAAAAAATCCGTATTGGTCCAGCCATTCCTGAGTTTTGCGCTTAGCAACACATTTAGCCATTAATTTTTATTTATATATAATTTAGTTAAAAAGATACATCAAGTTATTTACCTCATGTTTCGAGCCAGGCTGATCTATAATAGAGGTATAGTTTCTACAGTAAATACTCAAAGTGCATCTATATCAATAGATAATAAATAAAAACAAAATTTGACCACTTTTGATGCGGTACAAATAAAAATGAATTTAACTTTCACGATGACTTGACCTTCTGTGATTTCGATACTCTGTGCCGAGACTAGGCGAAGCGACGACGCATGCTGGCGGCGCAAGCGCGGGCCGAGCGCGCCTCTCTTTTCTGTTGCATGCGGGTAGCGGAGAGCTGCGCGGAGTGGCGCGCGGAGAGGGGTCGTTAGCTCCGCCCAAATGGTCAAGGTTATTGGCATGAATACAAGCCTTAAACACGCGGCGTACCTAGCATGGGTCGATGCTCGAAACTGCAAAGCAAATGACGTGGATCAGAAGAAGAGAGCCTTCAACGGGGCTACTAAGTCCTGTAAGAAGATTTTGCGGAGGGCTCAGTTCGACCACGTTAGCCGAATTGGGAACAAACTTGCTTCATACCCTGCTGGCAGCAAAGCGTTTTGGTCCCGGGCGAAATCGGTCTAATCGAACTTCTGTCGCTACTCACTACCACCACTGCTCAAACCTGACGGGTCTCTGGCCCACTCCGCTGTTTGCAAGCAATCGTGCTTAGAACTTGTGCACCTGAACTCTCCAATTTCGACACCCCTGTTTTGCCTTTCGCTTGAGGCTGGAAAGGTGCCGAAAGCATGGAAGCTGGCCAACGTGCAGCTTGTGCCCAAAAAGGGCAGTAATGCTGACCCGGCCAACTACAGCGTTATAGCTATCAGGAAATACAGACAGCGGCAGTGAATGCCACTCCTTAGCTGTACACACAATGAAATGAAAGTGTTTTAATTATTTCCTTTCTTTCCTCGCTGCAAGAGTGGTTAAAGTCTTGACTTCAAGGGTTGATCGAAGGGTTTTGACATAACGGCAATAAATAATAGATAAAAGCGTATGGCACAGTTCCAGTTTATTTTTTAAATGTTACATGTGCTAGATAAAAAAATAATACAGTCCGATTAGTGTTTTTTTACCATTAACCATTAGCTGTTGACGTACAAGCAGCCGTTTGTCGTATCGTTGCTGAAATTAATACTTAGGTTTTATTACAAATCGTTTATCTTCACATTCGTACACTCTAAATTGGAAAACATTATATTTTTACAATTTTAACAAGCATTTTAACCGACATAGTTTTGAGCCCTCGGGTTACCTCTGCTTGTATCGACTTGACAGTGATGTAGCGAATCGATTTAGTGTTTAATATTCGTATCGATAGTAAACTATGCACGTATCCAAGTCGACACGCGCAGACATGCCTCTGTTGGACCTTTTTGGTAGTACAAAGGTACTTTCACATCGTAAGTGCCTTGTATAATATAATTTAAAAACGATATAGTAATTCATCTATTTATACAGTCATATTGTCAGGTGGCCGAACGTTGCGCGGTCACTGTTTATGTTACTGGGCATTATAAAAATGTACAGCGCATCAGACACAAAATATTACGACTTATTTACAATAAATGTACTGTTGTAAATTTACACTGAGCGGCAATGAACACAAACCTGGAGCTTTAGACGAATTGGCAAGTTGAACTTACAAATAAATGGAAAACACACTGGCAGTGATAAAACAAGTGCTAAGAAACACAACATTCTACATTTGAGCGACGTCTAAAATCCTGCGAAGTTGGCACCTGGAGTTATTACTCATTAAACACATTCTCCACTGGACTATTTAAAAATCTAAACAATAATTCACACGCCCGTGATATTCTGTGTTTGATGATGCTTCACAACGCAACCTTAGGCAATAAATAAAAAATAATTATTTGTTTAATTAAATTAATAAAAAATAAAGAGTTCGAAACGATCGTAGCGTTACTTCTATATTTACAATGTGTTAACTTACAACTAATTAGAAGCATCAACTATGAAAATTTTTATCAACATTGAAGGCACATGATTCCGCACCCGATTCTCGTCACATATGTGCAAACATTAGGTGCACTCTCCGCTGGCAACATTCCTCTGTACTTCTATTTTACATGGCAACACTGCAAGTTATATCGTCTGTCGAAACTTTGTAAAGTAAGTTGAATGGGTAAACAATTTAAAGTATTATTCCAATGTGGGATAATTATGGTTATAATCGTAAATATGTAAGACATATATGTTCGGTGTGTTTTGCAAAAAGTTTTGACAAACAATACAAGCTGAACTGTTGGTACATTATGGACCGGACGTGAGGCTAACTTACACAATATTATACAATATGCGAAATAAGTACTGGTATCGAACGGTCTGCGTCGCACGACACTTGTCCCGAAATAACAATTTATACAATGATTTTCTATGCAAAGCTAATTGATTAGATACACAGCTGATATGATAATTTAGTCATATTGATCCGGGAGTCAAGTTTCATGCAACGCAGACTAGTTAATATAATTGAAGTTGACTTAGGGAAACTCAGTCTGGCAAAGATATTATAGCAAAGTACTTTGGCTCGGTCGCCAACGCAGTTGTACTGCGAGTATCAGAAAATGGGAAGAATAGGAAAACTAATAGCAGCCTTATCGAGTTTACTGTACCAGTAAAGTGGAGTGATGTCATTATATCTATGGTCAAACATATGAAATCAATTCCCATTACTGCTCAGTTCAGGAAGTTTGATTAAAAACTAAAGTTTAATGTAGAAAGATAACTAGCAGAAGTAAAAAGTTCTCCGCAGTACAACCACGCGAACGACTGAGCTCGGCTAAGACCGGTCGCAATACAGAATAAACACAAATTCATTCTTACAAACTATTTCGCTAATTAGTTCTATTCACAGCTGCGGAACGGAAATTATTTATATAAAACATGTCTCCACTTATAAGTGCAGTTTAATTCATTACATTGATATTTGATTGAGATCCCGTCGTGCGTACGATTGTTTTGTCAATAATTTTGAATTGAACGGCAAACTGGTGAAAAAACATGCTGGTGCCAGGTTCACATGTAAATTTTTCTATACAGACGTAACGATAACAAGCAAAAATCTCGATTTGATCTTTCGAAATTATAACCGATAAACCAATGGTTTTAGCGTATACATATAGCTAAACAACTAATTGTACTTTACAGTAAATAATAAATACGGGTAGCCAATCACCAGCATTTTCTGCACCATTTTGGTAAAAATTCATACTCCCATCACAAATACGAATCTCCAATTTCAACGAAACAATATTTTATATTTAAACAGAACACGTCATTTTACATCTAAAATATTAATTTAAAAATATACAAACTAAGCAGTCATTCATGTAACACTAGGAATATAAAAAAAATGTTTGCATACCGTTATTCCGCGATTTAAAAAAATATCGTACAATAGTAAGCGTACTCAACTAGCTCGTAGTAAAAAAATAATTAAAATTAATTTAAAAAAAGCTTAAAGAGTCAATGAGGAACAGAATTTATACAATGTCGCGCAAATATACCTATTACGAATATACTTATCGTATAAATTTTAAAATAAATAATTTATTTAATCTATAGTCGCCCTGCCGTAGCTGTATACAATTTAAAAAGTTTATTATCATTTTCGATAACTTAACCTTATTCATTAATTAACAGATTCTTTGTCGAAGAGTCTTGAATTGCTAAGTCACGCTCTTTTTATGGCTTCTCAGAAGGTTGCAAATCAATGAAGCACAAATTGGAAGACATTATTGTGGATCCTGATACTCTTCAAAGATATGCGTGAATTACATAAATTTTGAATATGTAATATAAGATAATAAAAACTGCCTTCAGACTGAGGGTAGCTGGAAATACGTCTGACAACATGGAAGTAGATTGAACTGCCTCACTAATTACTGATGATGCAATGTATGTATCACTGTAGCAAACCTAGTCTAGACTGACTTCTGAACACTCAAGAGATAAGAGAAAACTGGCGTAAAAATTTGGGCCTAATTGAGTTAATATGAAAAGATTTCTAACGATCCATAAAACTGGTATAGAACATTGGGGCTTTGAGTGGGTGAGTGAATGAATTAAGAACAGTGAATAGCTTTCCAGTCTTAAGATATGAGCAATCTGAGGCTCTTCATGCTTGAAGAAATATCTTTACAATTTGAATGTTATTTGGTTCCTTGAGCATGTTAAGGACCTGTCTACTTGGCTGTGTAGGTCACAAACATTGCATTGATATAGAAATATTAAACCAAAGATACGAAATCTGTAGTCAGACTATTTTTTACTATTTACTTCTGTACTTAAGACACTTAACTTCACTACAATTAACTTTACCATTGTTAGTTGAACGTATTAGGGAGAACTTTAGCTGCAAAAATATATATTTTTTTAATTATTATAAATAATATGAATAAAGTTACGGGGACTCAAATATAACAATCGTACAAGTCTTGAGACAGGGCGACTTGTAAGGGCATTACACACTAGCGCATACTCAACTCGCGTTCACACTAGCGGGCTGTTTTAAATCGATGTAACATATATGTTTCTGTTTCTGACAATACTCTTTCAACATTGTACCACTCTTCACAAGTAATAATAGATTGTGTTCCCATTTCAGCAGTAAAACCACGAAAGACAAAATAATCAGTTTTCTAACGATAAAGAACACATGATAGACACATCATTCGATCAACTGAATTGAAACAAAAGTAACTTAGTACAAAAATTACAGATACATTTTATTACTGTCGTGGTATTACCACTAAACGTTTATCGTACTTGAAAAGATCTTGTATGCGATCGAAATAACACTAGTTGTCTATGCTTAAACTGGGATCTACACTGAGATGAAATCCAATTCATATATTATATGGACCCAGTTGTACCAAAATGTTGCAACCTACAGTGAACATATTTTGAGTTATTTATGTTTTCAAACGTTATTATCTCATATAGACGTCCTGATTTCGTTACACATAGGTTTTCCTAGGGAACAGATACCAAAGTGACTTTCAGCTACATGAAAATAAGGCAAGTTTTAGGTAGGCTAGTATATATAAGTCGATACTGTGTACACAACAACATTTTGGCACTACTGGGTCCATATTAACTTAAAAACGTAATGCTGTCTTATAATTCCGAACATAAGAGTAACTAACTGTTTTAGATGATAATCTTCAATATTCCTGACTGCTTTATGTCTGGCAGTGAAATAACAACGATGGTCAATTCCAAACTTTTTGCACGTTCAGAAGAAAAAGAAACGTTCCCAATTTAAATCGCTTAGAACTTGATATAAACAGTGGTTTCCCGCCATAATGAGTGTCAGTTTGACATGCCCGGTGTGTGGTACGCTAGGGCGGTGCTTAGTCGATGCTCTTGACGCGCGCCATGACCTTGCCTTCGAACATGGGGAGTGTATCCGAATCGCTGCTAACCTCCTCTTGGATCACGGTGTCTAGATCCGCGCAGTTCGTTTTGAAGAAGTATCTGAAACACGGGTAGACAAGTGTTAAAGTGTGGACTACTAAAAGCCAACGAATATATTTCAAATATAGAAACCGGCGTGTTATCCGAATAATAAAAGTCGTTTCATCTACTGCCCGGGCCTTCGCCTATAAACATTTTCTTTCATCGAAATTAAATTTGCCTATGCTGCTGGCTGATTATACTGTATGTATTAGGCTGTAGCTATTGGTGTTTTTTTTAATACTTCGATTAGTCTTTTGAAAACAAAAAATTTCAATCAATGTATTGTTAAATATGTGTGTTTAAAGGAGATTGACAGGGTTTGGACCAAATGCTGCCCAGAAATGAAAGTACCCCTAGCGTGTTCCTGCCATAACTAAATATTGAAAAAAAAAAATTAAAAAAAATCGATCCCAGGGGTAAGCAGTAATGTTTTTTTTTTACTGATAACAAGTACTTATGATTTGTCATTATATTACATTCTTTAGATAATAATAATAATTCACTGTCTCGTTTGTTCGCATTAACGTATTATACGTTTATCTCTCTCTCTCTCACAGTTAGACACTGGTGATATAGCTACATGCGTACGCGCCGTTGGTTTTCCCACCTCGACCCTTGTCAGAGGCAGCCCGCGACGCGGAGCCAGTAGCCTTAAATTTCCCTAATAATGATGATCTGATCCACCCTGTCCCCTGCGCTCCCCTATGACGCCCTATAGGGCCTACGGTCTACCCCTTCCCCACTGGACCCAAAAGGGCCCAGTTAGCACAATAAGACTGGCGCCCAACCTGGATCCCGTGGAACATGCTTAAACTACGAAAAAGCCTTCCCTAACATGGCCTCTACTCAACCCTCGCCAGCGCTGATGGATGATGGCGGTACCCTAATTTATTATAAGAAGGAACTATACTGCATCCCTCTAAGCCCACTCGCGCTCCTCTCTCATCTTGGCAGTAGGTCATTTGCCATCCAACAATATAACAGGCACTATAATTATATGTCTTCATTCAATATGCCATCTAGTAACGTGCAATTCTTAAGAATGACGTAAAGAGTAGCCACCATCACCAAGAATCTATCATTTCTATATATTGATTGGTGCAGACACTCGTGATCGTAGACAAAAACTATTGTTTATCATGTTTCACGGCATTAAGTGTTTAATTAGTACTGTCGTTAATAAATAAGTTCATTTCATACCAATAAATAGTTCCCAATAAAAAGCTTTTTTCTCCAGACTCCTGGAATAGCGCTTTGTTTTACCAATTAGTGTTAGCCTAAGGAACATTATGCACTATATTTTCATTCTGGGCAACACTTGGTCCAATTCCCATACAAAGTCTGTCAATCTCCTTTTGGTGTACAATAAAGTATATTATATCTATCTATCTCTTTCAAATATTATCATTGGTGTAGATTATCCATAAAAGGCAAATAAGCTAGAAATCTCTTAGACTAAATTGACTCACGATCTTCTTAGATAAGTTTAGCTGAAGATTAAGTTCGATCTTGTGAGAGGCTTTTAACCAACAGGGACCGTCCATGTAGATCTTCTTAGCATTGGGAGTAATAAGAGTAAACATAAATATTGACAAAACACAAAAAAAATAATAACGACAAACGTAACTGAGCAACCATAGGATTAATCATAGATAATAAATGCTTTCAAAAAAGTTCTAACTCTAACACATTTCCTTCAGTGACAAAATGATCAAATGACTCCCCAGTTAAGCCTCCCTTCGGCCATTTGTCTGGCCTAATTAATGAAAGTATAAGATTCCGACAGGGAATTCCACATTATTTTTATTATAGTCTTAATGTTCGGACAAAAATGACCTAGAGTGTTAATAAACAACATTTTAAGTTTTTACTAGTGTTAAGCCGGGTCGGCAGCGCCAATTTTCTAACAAAACATGTTATTAAAACATGTTAGCAAAACATGTTAGTAAAACCGCCCGTCCGCTGCGCCTATTGTTGTAATGTTTTTGTTTAGTTTTAGATGTTCAGAAATTGATTATCATGAGCTGTTATCATTAATTTTACCAGATATAGAGAAGAAAACAACGTGGAGGAACAATGTGATTCCTCCTGACATGAGATTAGGTGTGGCAATTCAATTCTGTCTCTGAGATTAAAAAATAGGGATAGTGAGCGCGAACACAAAATGCGTCACTTTCCCCCTCCCCGCAGGCGAACGCGGGGGATGTTATCCATTCGTCTCGGCAAACATGTTATTGTGTTTTTGCTAACAAAACTGTTAGGCCACGCCTATATTCTGTTAGCAAACAATGTTATACTGTTTGCAAACACGAAACCACGTCGCAGCGGACCCGGCTTTAGTGTGTTGTACAATGCTTGTTAGTGATGTTACCTATAGTTGCCCTTCCTGGGCAGGTAGTCCTTGAAGGTCTTGAGCGTGAGCGGCGCGGCGGGCACCTTGAACCGGTAGGGCACGTGCTCGTCCAGGAACGACACCACCACCACCGTGTGCGCCTCCGCACCGCTCCCACTCCCACTGCCACCGCCACCGCCGCCGCTGGCGCTGCTCGACTTACTGCCGCTACCACTGGGGAACAAAAACCTCCATGAAAACCCTGTTCGAATATCTTAAAAAGTAAAAATTAAGATTTAGGTTTAAGTTATAGTTATTTTAATTTTTGATTTGTCCACATGTTGTGGACTAAGGAAAGTCAAAATTTAGTTTTCTGTGGGGAATGGAGTACTCTGTTGAAATACAGGCTTCAGCCTAGTTCGGCTTTGGATGCTTTTTCTATTAAAAGATTTAACTAGCTCGTTTTTAGGTATAAAAAAATGAATAAAGGTATTATTATTATTAACAGATAGAGACAGAATAAGTTAAAAAATCCGGAAATGTGCGAGTTGGACTCGCCTTCAGTTTTCCGATTTTTTCTTGAATTAAAACGATGTTACTTGTCAAATTTCATAGTTATAGGACAACGGGAAGTATCGTATCAATTTTGATTCACTTGAGAGTGACGAAATATGCGTGTTTTGCGGGTTAAACGGCCGCATCTTATTTTACGTTAATTTAGAAGTTTGATTTTTTATCATCTTCAAGGGACTGTAGACTTGAGTATATGGTTTTAATTTCATCTCGATATTTCTATACGATCCCGAAATAAAGGGACAGACAGATAGACAACAAAGTGGTCCTATAAGGGTTCCGTTTTTCCTTTTTGAGGTACGAAACCATAGAAAGGACATTAATTCGACGAAACTGATTCTGAGAATGTTGTTAGTGGTGATGATGTGTGTGTGATGTATGTGAGGAGTGTGTGATGTGTGTGAGATGTGTGTGTGATGTGTGTGTGGTGTGTGTGATGTATGTGAGGAGTGTGTGATGTGTGTGTGATGTATGTGAGGAGTGTGTGATGTGTGTGAAGTATGTGAGATGTGTGTGTGATGTGTGTTATGTATGTAAGTGATGTGTGCTGTGTGTGTGAGGTATGGTGTGTGTGAGATGTGTGTGAGATGTGGGAGGTGTGTGTGAAGTGTGGGAGGTGTGTGTGAAGTGTGTGTGAGGTGTGTGTGATGTATGTGAGGAGTGTGTGATGTGTGTGAACAGTGTGTGTGAGGTGTGTGTGATGTATGTGAGTGATGTGTGCTGTGTGTGTGAGGTATGGTATGTGTGAGATGTGTGTGAGGTGTGTGAGATGTGTGGGAGGTGTGTGTGAAGTGTGGGAGGTGTGTGTGAAGTGTGTGAGGTGTGTGTGATGTGTGTGAGGTGTGTGCAATGGGGTGCAGTGAGTATATTACCGTGGAGCACGCGGCTTGTCCCGGCGGCGCAGGTCGTCCCGGTCGGCGGAGGAGGCGCGCGAGTGGTCGCGGTGCGGCCGGCGCTCCAGGCGCTCGCCCTCCGCCATCCACAGCAGGATGC
Source organism: Tholera decimalis (assembly GCA_943138885.2). NCBI lineage: Eukaryota > Metazoa > Arthropoda > Insecta > Lepidoptera > Noctuidae > Tholera > Tholera decimalis. Next base: position 8,816,214 of record OW964555.2, read on the forward strand.
GGGGCTCCACGCCGCCCTCCGACACCACCGACACCCCGCTGTCCGTTAGCTCCGTCACCGTCTTCTTGGAGAACGATCTGTGGAAAGTTAATCACGGCATAAATATCACTTTTGATAGACCATATGTCAACTTCAACTAAAGCCTTCGATGCGACAACTAGTCCAGCCGAAGGGCAACTATGGTTGAACTGTAATTTGAAAAAAAAAAGTAATTTTAACGCATTATTTTGTTTAGGTTGCAAATACCGTATTTGAACAGTTTAGCTCAAATCGGGCCTGTTAAACTACACATACATAGAAAGGGCATTTGGCGCATAAAATACTCAAGTCAATTTTCAATGAATGTGCTAACATTCACAATATGAAAATTAAAACTATAAATAATAATTATTGCCCTCAAGGTAGGCTAAGGCTAAATAGATGATAAATAAATACCTGCGCGTCAAGGAGTGCGGATGATGCAGCGAGTCGGGTGGAGCGTCGTAGTGGCCGGAGTCTGCGGAGAGGGCGGAGGGGGCGCGGCGGGGTGCGGGGGGCCGCGCGCGGCGCCGCCCGCCCGGGGGCGAAGCGCCCGGGGTACGCTCCGACCACACGCGCGACACGTGCTGGTCTGTGCACCATACACGACATTGGAATAAATCATAACTTTATTGAAAACAACAAAATCGTTGTTATAGTGCCCGGCACGTAACTTGGCAAGAGTCGTTACATGCGCGGAAGTCGTTTTTTAGGTGTCGGCGGTTGTCAGCGGGACGCGGGGATGAGGTGGTGCCGGTCCGAGCGCACGATTGGTGCGTCAGTCGACCCCTGCCTCCCGCACCCCGTTCGTTCCCGATTACACTTTCATGCACGAAAGTTATAGCCTTTGCTTTTGTTCAGTATTTGCTACGAGTAATTTTTAATATTTTAAATTTAGGTTCTGTTACGATTTGTTTTTATTTATTTATCCGTTTTACGCAGACATGCCAGAAAATTGTAGGTATACGATATGTACGGTTTCATGGAAAAAGAAGCTCAAACTAAAAAAGAGACCGTAAACTGATTGTGTCGACGAAAACATAATTTTTAATAATATTTCCTTATATTTTTTTTTACTTTTAAATACATATATATTTCTTTGACTTTCTTCTAAACAGACATGATTAAAAATAAATGTGCCATCATTTTTTTTTATAGCCATAGAATAAAAGTGACTACTTTATTGATCCATTAAATGCACGATGCGCGAAGTTACCCCCACTACGCCAAAACCTTGCCAACTTACGTGCCGGGTGTACGTTCATTACTTATCAATTAGGTTGCAAAACAGTTTTGGATTAAAATGTGTCTTAAACAACGGAAACTCTACCACCTAAACTAGGGTAAACCTGTGATCTAGGAGTTAGTGTTCTGCTGTTGCACATTACTAATGAATTAGCGATTCATTCTTCTAATTCACAAAATCGAAATAAATTATACTCTTAAACCTTCCTCATGAATCACGCCATTCGTAATAACTACATGAAAATATGTCTCTGAGTTATTGAGTTTATCGTGAACATACAGGCATACAGACGCGATCTGTAATCACAGAGCTCAACATTATAATTCGCATCAAGCAACTTTGCCGCACGTCGCAATTGACTGCGCAGTAGTCAATCTTACAATAAGCTAATTCTTGCGGAAAATGTCACTTGTAATGGATTCTCACGTTCGGTGATTCCTTGTGTTCCGCTTGCTCGATGCAATAATACCGTTGTTAACAAAACTGTTACATTGCATTATATTTAATTGGTTGTTTTTGTTATTTTATTTTGGTTGAGTTATCTGGCTATACTATATATCTTTTAAATTTAGCTTTCATTAATTTCGTTTGAACACAGTCCCTCACTTTCAATTACGTTCAATAATATCCAGGTATGTTTCCTAAATATCCAAGGTTTTTACACCTCGAAGTGTATGTATGATTCGAAATCCCGTGATTAAAATAATCTATGGTGTTTTGCTTATAGCATAAACTATAGATTATTTAATTGTTAGTTGTACTCACCAAGAATATCTTGATCGTTGTCGTCATCAAGCTGCAACTTCTCGCGAATGGCGGCCGCCACTAGTTGCGGAGGTAACGCTTGACTCGAAGCCTCCTCGCCGTCACCCTGCACATGTATAACATTTAACATTATACACAAGTATTTAATTTAAATTGAGATTGTTAACTCCCGACGGTGTTTCATAACCGGTTAGTCATTATTCTTGGTAATGAATTAACCGATTTAATGAAACTTGGGACTCATACGCAAGATACTTTTCCGGAGACGAGTTCAAAGGTAATAAAATACAGCAATTTTAAGATTCGTATACAAAGTGAAAAATCATAGGCTTACATATAAAACAATGACTGTTGGGCCGGACTCATGAGAAAACTGAAAGCTTTCTTTATAGATCATGTTGTTGTGTGTCTTGTGATCCCGTCGGTCCGCTTGATATTCGGATGCTGCGATCAATCGCTCGTTGGCAAACCTTGTTAACTTTAAATAAATACGTATGTGAGTGATACTGACCTCTGCGAGGCGCCTCTCGAGCCGCTCCTTAGCCTCTTGGTCGCGGCGCACCCGCTCCAGCTTCTCAATGAGCAGCGGAGCGAATTCCGCCGGCGGCAGTACCCGTAGCTGTTCCGACTGCATTCGCAGAGTTCGAGGGATCATCTGGAACGATATCAATTAACATTTTAAAGTAAAATAATGTTACGCCAGTCGCTTAGTAAAGTATGTCGAGAAACTTCGACATAAATCGAGAATGTTCGAGACACTAACGCCATCTAGCGGTACTGTGTACTTCGAGTAGCTTCCTGGAATATTCTAGGTAGTATAAACAGTGAGTCGATTTTATAAGAATGTTCTAGAGCTCATAGACCGGGGTATAAATAGATCGCAAAGGGGCGCAGAGAGTCAGTCTTATTACGAGGCGAATACGCGATATAATCGAAGCTTTACTAGTGAATTTCAGAGCGATTTAAGTGTTAAGTGACAAGTGTTGTGGTGCGAATATTTGTATTAAATTTTTATTTTGTGTATAATTAATTAAAATGTTAATTTTGTTTTAATTGGCGTTAATTACTTCTATCCCGAACCCCAGCTCGTAACAATAATAAATGAATTTGACAACACTGTGGTCTCTTTTTTTTGAGTGTGAACACCCGGAACTCAAGGGCAGCTGAAGGAACAGGGTGGGTTTTTAGTCAGTAGAAGTTTTACACTTCCACTCCACCCCGAGCGGGAGAAGTCATTTGATGATGGATGGTGTGTCACACATTTTATTATAAGTGTTTGGAGAATACAACCAAAGAATAAACCATTCAAGATTACGGAGCTAAAATAATGCATTGACCTTTATAGGGCTCCGTAGCCGAACGGCAAAAAACGGAACCCTTATAGTTTCGTCATGTCTGTCTGTCCGATCGTCCGTATGTCACAGCCATTTTATTCATTTTATTTAAAAAAATATTTAAAATTAAGGGGGGCATATATTTTTTTCATGAAACCTATGCGTGTGTGGTATCTATAAACAGGTCTTTAAAAATCACATTGAGGTTTCTAATACCACTTTTTCAAAAAGTGAATCGTTTAAAAGATATACGCTTCCAAAGTGGTAAAATGTGTCCCCCCTTTAACTTCTATAATACTGGAGTGAAAAATCTAAAAAATAATGTAAACTTTTAACGAAAATTGGTTTGAACGAGATCGGGTCAGGAGTTTATAGAGAGTTTATAGCATATTTTCTAAAACCGTAAATATAACTTTGTAATTCAAACAAACACTATGAAAAACAACGTTATTTGGCGTAGTTACTACGGAAGCCTTCACGGGCGAGTCTGAGTCGCACTTGGCCAATTTTTTGAGATTGAGATTAATAGATTGAATAGTTTTCCGAAACGTCAAAATAGACCTTGATTACTTTGCAGACCGATATAGCGACGTCTAGTTTGGTCGTTCAGCTTAAACCTCAAAATTATGTCAAAGAATTCAAATAGTTTACGTCTTCACCTCCATTTTATCTTCAGTTGTACGGTTCACCATATGCCAACTATTCAGTTATTGTGCAAATTAAACTCAGGTGGCGTCCTGCACTTACTGTTGAGGGTCAGAAAAATGGTATTAAAGTTAACTGCAGTGTGTTTATTGATAATAAAAGTCAACATGTCGAACGTGCCTTATCACCGTTATATTGTTACATTATTACATATTTACCTGAAGGGTATGATAACTTTGAAGTTCAGACTTCATTTAAATTCTATTTGGTGATTTTGCTGTTGTTATAATTTTTGTTGATACTGTTACTGACTGCAATTTAGCGGACACAATTAAGGTACCATTCTTTCTCTACCTACCCCAGGTAAAAGTGACAATGATGGCCTAATTGTATGCTATATTTCATTGTATATGATAGTGTGGCAATGTCAATTGAATGTAATTCCAGATTCATTGCAGGTCCATTGCTTATCCGCGCAGCTTTTTCCCAAATATGTCAGGGTCGACTTCCGGAGTAATCGGATACAGATGAGTTAGAGTGACTTCCTCTTTGACCTTCACAACTCAGTAGCTGCACGATACCCTTTTGGAAGATCGGTGTAACATTTTCTGGTTTTTTATTGCCTGAAACGACTATCAAAGATGTTCAAATGAGTGTCTCTTCTCCGCAAAAAGGAGCCAATTCGAACCGGCTCCTACTTTCCGTGGTGTAACCGTGCCGATAACCGATCATATTGAGCTTCTTGGGGTGACTTTAACGTCCACACTCAATTTTGGCCCGTATATCGAGGCTAAGGCTCAGTTAGCATCAAAAAAGTTGGGAATCCTAGCCAAGGTGAGACGGTACTTCACACCGGAACAGCTGCTCAAATTGTATCAAGCCCAGGTTCGGTCGTGTATGGAATACTGCTCTCATCTTTGGGATGGATCTGCGAAATACCAACTGGACGCGCTTGAGTCTATTGAGAAGCGGGCCAAGAGACTCATTGGCAACGATGCACTGGTCGAGTCAAAGCTCCAGAGCCTTGAACACCGACGGCGAGTTGCAAGTCTATCGGTTTTCTATCGGTTACATTTCGGGGAGTGTGCGATGGAATTACACAATCTAATTCCGCCAAGCCCATTCCATCATCGAACTACGAGACAAACGGCGAAGCGCCATCGTTACATGGTGGACATCCCACCCATACGCACAAAACGTTTTGGGAATACCTTCATTGTGCGTACGGTTAAGGAGTGGAATTCCCTGCCGGAGTCTGTGTTTCCCGATAGCTTTAACCTAGGAGTCTTTAAGTCCAGAGTGAATAGGTTACTTTTAGGTAAGCGTGCTCCATCTTCGATCACATCATCACTTACCATCAGGTGAGATAGTGGTCAAACGAGAACCTATTTTCAATAAAAAAAAAAAAAAAAAAACGCTAAAATGGTCACCCGTCCAGGAACCTTGAAGATCGATCCGTGCGGCTGTTTACTGTTATATTTAGCCAAGAGCCCTCTAGTGTTGTACAAGAGAATCGGCACTTATAATTTTTTATGTTGATTTTGTTGTATGTTATACTCTAATGCTTACCATGGCAGTATCTTGCTCCTTATTGATGACAGCGTGGCGGTCGAGGCCATGCAGTCGCGGCCGGTGGCGGGACTCGCGAGACTCTCGCACGTTTCGCACCGACATGCCATCGCTACAGGGAAATGCAACATACTAGTTAGATGTGTGGCCTACTGAGATAGAGACAGAGATTGGCTAAGATTCGAAAATTGAATTTGGAGTTTTTAGTTTTTGGCTTTGGAAATTTATGTAGTCAATTGCAACATACTGATTAGATGTGTGGCTTACTGAGATAAAGAGAGGGTTTGACTAAGGCCCACTTTCAGCAACACTTTAAATCGAGATTTACAGTACCTAAATCGAGTTTTTGGTACTGTAAATCTCGATTTAAAGTGTTGCTGCAAGTGGGCCTTAGATTCGAAAATTGAATTTAGAATTTTTACTTTTTATAGATTTTTTATGCCTTTCTTTTGTATGTTGTCAACGTTTTGACGTTGAGCCCTGAATTCATGGTAAACATTTGTTGAACAACTGATGAATAGTGACAAAGTTACTGGGAATTATGTTCTAATTATTTATTGTGCAAACCCCAGTCTGCGTTGAAACGTTTCCAGAGAAAGCAGCTCCGTTAAATGCATAATTTTGAAAACTCCTCTTTAATAAACCTCAGGCATAAACCTGCATTGTTCTCATATTTAAACCCGTACGGATTCTATGGACTATTAAAGAAACTTTGACCTGTGAGCTTGTTTTGGTGTCTAACACTGGCCAACAAACATTTGGGTTATGCGGCACAAGGTGGAAAATACCGCAATCTCCATTGAAAAGTAGAATCCTGATACCAGACAGGTGGTTTAGCCTGGTGGACAACTACCCGATGTTGGTTATAGGATGTTTTGTAAGCAAAATAGTGTGAAGAACATCAATTGCGTCCATTTCATTCCGTAGTTCGTATGTTGCGAGATAGATGTCTGTACAAAGACATGTTTACCATGAACACGGGGACTTAAAGTAAATAAACTCAAAATCAAATATCTAAAACGAATAAAGCTTTCTATTTATGATATTTTTGGACTTACAGTTTTGTACATTAAAACAAAGTAAACTTCGGTACTTACTTGTACTTATTTGTGCGTTTTTTATTAGGATCATCGGTCTGGTGCAAGTTAATGTAACACACGGATGGGGTAAAATGATAAATTAGTGCTAAAAAGTTAAGCAGTTCTAAAGCTCAAAAGTACAGAAAAACTAAGAGATACTTTCTATATTAACAAGGAAAGACACTTACTTGTTTGGAGTATCGGTGGTTTTTGTTACTTCCCAGATTAATATCAAGGACAAGTAATGCCAAAAAGAATCAAACCGTGCATTTGTGTGAATCATGTGTGAGCGTTGCTCCAGTAGACTTAGGTCTGCGAGTAAACCATGCGATGCGTCATCGATATAATATGGAGGGGGACATCCCACCCATACACACAAAACGTTTAGGGTATACTTTAATTGTGCGTACAGCTAAGGAGTGGTATTCGCTGCCGGAGTCTATGTTTCCTGATAGACTTTAATAATTAAATTTTATCTAGAAAGACTAATTATTTAATTAATTTGCCGTTTTGAATTGAAGTAGGAGAAATAGTGCATGATTTGAGCTACAAATGTTTGTACCTTATTGCCCTTTATCTCTTCTGATCAGATGGGTTGTTTGGCTCCATACAACCCGATTCCTACCGGCCCTTTTGAAATATTCGTCTATTCTTTTATATATGAATATATAAATAGTAATCTATTATTTTCAATTAAACAAATAATTATTTACGAAGTTACAAGATTTCGAAGTCAGCCACAGGGCCACAGTTACTGGAATTCACGCATCACACTTGAGCAAGGTAAGCATTTTTTGGTCCGGATGAAAATTCACCCTTCGCCACTGGTAAATACATTGATCGCTTGTTGAATTATTCGATGGCGGGGCGCAGGATTCTCGTTATCGACCTCGTATCTAGATACGAGGTCGATAACGAGAATCCTGTGCCGAGATTGCGGGTTGGTTCATTTTGACATTACTGGGAAGTGGGAATTCAGTACTCACTCTTCTACCGTCGTAGCGTACTCCAACCACTAGCTCTGCTCACAGACAGCGTTACATAATACTAAATCTACTCACACACTGCTCCCGGAGAGTGAAACGGCATCGGAGTCTGTGCGTCCGCTGCTGAGGCTGGCTCGCTCAGAGTCTTGGCGGGACGCGGGGCAGTAGCCCGCGTACGACACGTGCGCACTGTACACCGACCGCTTGCGGTGCCTGCCGTGCCACCCGGTACATACGGGGGAAAAGGGAACGGACACGGGGGAAAAGGGAACGCGGACGAAAATATTTGATTGATCGACGAGTAATATAGATTTTTGGTTGTCATTTTTATTGTGGCAGTCAAATCGATTTGTTAAATATTTTTTAGATCGATAATTTTGGGGCAAAACGGAACAAAATTTTAATCGTCAATCAGCAGGTTACAAAGTTAGAAGGATGGTGGGAATGATAGGTATAAAATATGTGAGGTGGCAAGACAGAGCGATTAGCGTGTAATGCGGCGAACGCAGCGAGCATGCAGCGCGGAACAAAACATGGGGGCAAAACAATACATGGGTACATCAGTCAAGCTGACGGGGGGCGAAATAAAAGTAAATAAGGCTAAGTGCTGGATCGCTCATGCAATGCTCTGGGGTCACAATTCATGAACTCTGGTGATCTTTTGCACCACAAACCTCTCTGGTTAGCGCCAAAGAATTTAACATAATTGGTGATTGAAATATCTTTAGCGTTAAACACTTCAGTGACTTGTGGTGAAAGCGATCCTTAGACTCAGGCGGGTTGAACATATTGATTGTGGATACAAAAAACGATGATATTGTTGTCGATATCCAATATCATTTTATTTAATTACTTCTGCAGATACCTGTGTAGTCGTTTTTCTAGTCAGGTAAAATATCGCTAAATAAGATCTACAATAAGAAGTCTCGATATTTCAACGTATTTACAACCCGCCCTATGTCGAATTATGAGTAAACGTTGATACGTCAGTATTATAAAATATTCGTTTTCTGAATGAAGAAAAATTTTGAGTATTGGTATATTTATCTATGGTAATCAAAATAGATCTAAACTAAGCCAAATCTGTATCTAATGGTAATACAATTTTGTACTCATACTCGAAACTACAGACCAAAATGAAAACTCGATACTAAACATTGATTACAATAATTACAACAAATCTACTTTCACTAAAAGAGTACAAAATAACAAAAACTTGCATTTGACCGTCAGAAAAATAAATTACAGTTAGAAATCGGGAATCAAATGCACGTTTCTGTAAACCTTTATCTAATCTGACATATCTAAAGGTGCGCTTACACGGACAATTAATGGTTATTGCTATACAACTTTAGTTTTATTTAAATTGATCTGTGTCACCGAAAAATTCTAAATTAATTGCCCGTGTATGGGCTTTTTCAAATATATTCACAACGTCAACATGTATAGGCTATAGCTTTACAGTAAGTTGGGGTAAAGCGGTCTACTCACGGTGCGACATCGGATTGCAGTCGACGCGACTGCGTGGCTAGTAATGCGTCGTGCGTCAAACGCGCAGCGGGTGCGGCGCCCGTACCCAGTTCTTGGCCTTCGTGGAGGGTTGCCAGACCACCTGCTGCCCCCTGTTGGGAATATAAACTGTGATGCAGCTTCTGATCACTCTATATATATATAGTTGAAACACTAAAATGCAAAGGATTCTGAAAAATATGCTATTGCGTGTGGCTATGGCTCAAAACGGATACAGTGTATTACTCTGAACCCGGTTTGAGTAAGTAACTTTAAGAACGTATTTAGTTAACAAGAATACACAGACGCACGAATTTCAAGCTTTACATAAGGTCTTTTTCAAGGACTAGCTGTGCCTTCGACTTCATTGGCATGAGAGCTTTTCCCAAATTCCTGTCTCGTTCGAAATCCAAGATAAAAAGCCACCTCTATGAAAGTCCCCTTAAAATGGATATAGGGTCTTATTAGGGCTATCCCGGAGATCAAATTAAGACAATTATAAAATAACTTGTAATGTTTTGGTATCGTGTAAATAAATACAAAGAGTAAACAGTTATTTTGAAATCAGAGACAGACATTTCAATTTTAATTATATGTAAAGAGAAACAAGACTTAATTTGTTAGTAACAAAATCCTTAATCCTATGTTAGAAATACAGAAAAGAAAGTAATTTTCGAACAATTCTTACCTCTCTAGGAGGATGGGGCGGCGAGGCGTCTGGCGACGACAGCGGTTGTGTGGCGGCGCTCACATACGACACGTACGCGTCCGAGCGGAGGAACGATTGGTACGTTGTCTCGGTAATCGCACGCGTCACCTGCGACAGCGTTGTTGCGATTAAAATGTCGTAGCATTAATGGATGACTTTTTTATTCAGGGAATTGTTTAATTAGATATTATTGCTATTGAAATATAGGTAATATAATATATATTTATTAATTTCTCCTCACAAATTACAAACTAACAAAACAGTGAATCATAAATCTACATCTTATACTGCAACTTGTAAGGGTGAAAATTAAATTGTGATAAGAAAGTTTTTTAATGTAATATGAATGTAAGTATAATAAATATTAAATATGAACCTATACAATGCGTAATTTGAGTTATTTCTATTTTAATATTTTAGTAGTTTTTGTTCATTTTTTTCCAACAAATTGGAAATGTTTTTACGCTGTTATTTTCATAATCGTATCATTAGTGTAACATTTTTGATCTTGTAAACTTACTTCATAATACAATAATAACTTAAGCTACAATCTGTATTTAAGCATTGTAAATATTTCTTACTAAACAGTCTTTCTCTTATTAAACAATAAAATTAGCCATTTCATCTCATTATTTAACGGTAGAGGTTTTTAATTAAAATAAGTGTTTGACTATATGAGTGTGTGGGTGTGTGAGTATGTAATCATACAATATTTAGGCGCCAAATGTATGTAAATGATATGGTAGTACTCTTAATAAGTAAATCGAGTTTGGCATAGACGTATGTAAAAGAGTTCATCCCCAATAGATGTGGAGACTTGAACACAACAATTCAGCTCATTATATCTGGTTTGCTATACCGTACCAGGGTGACCTACCTCCTGCTCCATATTGTCGAATATAGTCTTCTCGATGTTTGACCCATCCTTGAGGCTCTGCTTCACTTGCGTCTTCAGCTCTTCGGGCATCGCTAGCTGAGACTTGCGCAGGAATCTATATACATAATTATTCAACTATTAAGCTTCGACTAAAGAGAGGTATAGAAGAAAAGAAGGCTAGAAGTCGTACGGGGCTTTGCTCTCGTGCCCTGTATCACCATAAAATAGAATCCTCGTTCTTTCGCAGTAGGTATAAACCTATAATCTTCCTTAAGCTTCAAGCTACTTCCATACCAAATTTCATCCAAATCCACCCAGTACTTTCGAAGATTAACGCGTTTAAACAAACAAACTATTCCGCTTTGGAATATTAGTATAGACATACAGGCAGTTTTACAAAACATGGTATATTATGCATACTCTTCATAAGGTAGCATCAAAGATAAGGCCTTCTTGTATTTACTAGCTCAGTTTCATATCTAAATCAATTAAACTATTGGGACCGTTCAAGTATTACGTAAGCACTGTGTGTGGGGTCTTTGCTTTGCTTATTTTTGATGACATGGGGGGTGGGGGGATCTAGATGGTGATTACGTCAGCAGTAATATTATTTAATTTTGTACACATGTAGCAACACACATTGTCTATGTTTCAAAATGAAATGCATTTCCGTGTCACTAAAGTTTATTTAAATGAATATTATGACTTTTATTCCAAACCTATTCCTTATTTCTAGATTTATAATTGCTGCTCATGAATCAATAAATTGTACCAATGTTTACGTAAGCATGGGGGGGAGGGGTAAGAGCTTTGCTTACTTTTGCTGACGAGGGGCGGAGTTAAAAATTGCAAAAAAAATGTGCTTACGTAATACTTGAACAGCCCCATTGCGGTGAATCCACTCCAGACACAAGCACATTCAGCTTAGTTGGAGGGGTTAACAAAATTGCTAGTAATGTGAATTCTACCCACATTGCTAGTAATCTTTTTAAAAAAATGTAATAAATAAATAAGAGCTCACTTGTATATGGCCGAGACGACCTGGCGTATCTTGGAGGGCTCGGTCTCCTGGCGCAGGCCCTGCACGGCGAAGTAGAAGTTGAGGCGGTCCACGTGCAGGCCTCCCGCACCGCCCACGTACTTGCGGAACAGCCGCACGCCTTCCGCGTCCTAAGTGCATTATTTATCTATTTTATTGTCTTAAGAAAAACAACAATATTTATTTATTTAATATTATATATTATACATATTAAATTTAATTAAACTATTGTACATTAATGTCAGATTCAAAGGCGAGACTGTGTTTTAGGAGCCAAAGTTCCTCCAGAAATGCTCACAATACGTCATTGAAATATGCAAGTACTTTAGTTATCATAACTACATGCATTAAAAGTAAAGATAGTTGTAAATTATTGCAGCCATAGTTACAAGTTTTCACAAACATTATAAGAATAGAATAAGAAACAGGTATATAAAATTAAAGAAGTAAAAGCACTCCGAATAAAATAAGGATCAATTAATTTGGTGTTTTCATGGTTTCCATATTGATAGCAGGGACTGAAGAAAATAAGATTACTAGCAATGTGTTGTTATTGCACTGTTAACCCCTCCAAACTAAGCTAAATATGATATAATTGTGGATAGAAATAAAAATTCTAGCCTGCCTTCTTTGACCTCAACAGAAACACTATTTTTTTTTGTAATATAAACATTAGTTGCGTCCATGTTACTTTTTAGTTAGTAAGTTTGATATTTCAAATCTTTCGCGGACCGTAGTTGTTCTTCAGCGGACCACTAGTAATACGTGGAAAACAGGTTGAAGACTAATGTGTTATTTGAAAGGAAAAAACATTGAGTACAGTGCACTAGCTTCTAACGTTTTATAAGTGCCCATGTCGGCTTATGTGAAATAAAATATTTCGAGTTTGATAGATGAGGGTGTTATGGTTTATAGACCATAAATGAGTATTTACCTCAAGCAGTTCGTGCAGACTGCGTGCCCAGCGCATGTAGGGCGGCGAGGCGGGCGAGCGCGCCGAGCTGCCCGACGAGCCGTCCGTCTGCTCGCGCCACGCCATGCTGACCCTGACAGGAGTACGCACATTACCGCTTGCCCTTGTGAGGACTCCACAACAAATAGGCTTGTATACGATCTATGTAACCTGCTACGAAGAAGTCACTTGCTTACGAGTCACCTCATTTCGATTATGAAACAGTTGCCTAACATGTCGCTGGTTTGCGAGAATATCGACATAACTCGAAATGCTATCCAATTTAACTAGATACTTGTGTGAAATAATCATAAATTTAAGTATAACATCGTGAACTGAGACACAATGCCAATTTTGCACCGACGTTCATCAGAGACTGGGCCTGGGTTTGAGTCAAACCCAGGCCTAGTCTCTCTCACTGAGGAGCTTTGCATGCTTAACTTTTAAGCAAATCATGTTGGATTCCATGTTTATAATAACATCGTATATTCTATGTCCTCAGTGACCGGCAATACGGCTTTCGCAAAAACCGGTCAACTGGGGATCTTCTAGCGTATGCCATTCATATCTGGAGTGAGGCCATTGAGAGGCAAGGGGAAGCACTTGCTGTTTCCCTTGACATCTCCAAGGCTTTTGACAGGGTCTGGCACGATAGCCTTATTGCTAAGCTTCCTTCTTTCGGGTTACCCACCCAACTTTGCGTTTGGATTGAAGACTTCCTGAGGGATCGGTCCATTCGAGTGGTCATTGATGACTGCTCAATTGGCAATTAATGCCGGGGTCCCTCAGGGGTCTGTTCTCTCAGCAACTTTATTCTTGCTGCACATTAACGATCTGCTAATGCCCGGTACCTTTGGGTATGCAGACGACAGCACAGTTTCTGAGAGATATGTGTCCAGCGCGCGAGCTGGTGGGTCACAGATCCAGTCTCTCCGTGAGGACATGGTCGGGCGCTTGAACTTGACCTTGAAGGCTGTCTCCGAATGGGGCGATGCCAACCTGGTCAAGTTTAATGCAGCTAAGACCCAGGCGTGTCTCTTCTCCGCAAAAAGGAGCCAATTTGAACCGGCTCCTACTTTCCGAGGTGTAACTGTGCCGATAACTGACCATATCGAGCTTCTGGGGGTAACATTAACTTCTACCCTCAATTTTGGCCCGTTTATCGAGGCTAAGGCTCAACTAGCATCAAAAAAGTTGGGAATCCTAGCAAAGGTGAGACGGTACTTCACACCCGAACAGTTGCTCAATCTCTATCAAGCCCAGGTTCGGTCGTGTATGGAGTACTGCTCTCATCTTTGGGATGGATCTGCTAAATACCAACTGGACGCGCTTGAGTCTATCGAGAAGCTGGCCAAAAGACTCATTGGCAACGATGCACTGGTCGAATCAAAGCTCCAGAGCCTTGAACATCGACGACGAGTTGCAAGTCTATCGGTTTTCTATCGGTTACATTTCGGGGAGTGTGCGATGGAATTACACAATTTAATTCCAACAAGCCCGTTCCATCATCGGACTACGAGACAAACGGCGAAGCGCCATCGTTACATGGTGGACATCCCACCCATACGCACCAAACGTTTTAGGAATACCTTCATTGTGCGTACGGCTAAGGAGTGGAATTCCCTGCCGGAGTCTGTGTTTCCCGATAGCTATAACCTAGGAGTCTTTAAGTCAAGAGTGAATAGGTTACTTTTAGGTAAGCGTGCTCCATCTTCGACCACATCATCACTTACCATCAGGTGAGATGGTGGTCAAACGCGAACCTAATCTAAATAAAAAAAAAAAAAAAAAAAAAAAATGTTTTATGCAAATAAAATATAGTGTTGTCTCAAATGAATAATAGATAACACTGTTTCTTTCTGATGAACGTCGGCGCAAAATTGGTATTTTGTCTCAGTTCACGATGTTATACTTAAATGACATGGACAAAAAAGTACATTCCATGTACACTTAAATAGTAAATAATATTGTATATTAAAAATAGAAAAATGATTTAATACGTAGGTTTTAACCTCTCTGGACTGGTCAGTTTTTATTTCAAAATAATTAGTAATCAAGATGAATTCAAAGTACCATTTGTCAACGTCCGCCATAATGGACCATAGAGTAAGATAAATATAATAATGGGTGTTCCACATCAAGCACACTACTTGCGTATATCACATAGACGTTTGATATGGACGACAAAACGCTATTATTAAAACATTTTATTTATACGAAACTGTTTTCGTTGGTATTTTTGGCATTTAATAAAATTATCTTTTCATAATGTTGATGCGTAAGATAGTTTTGTTTATATTTCACACAAAAAAAAATCGGAAAACGGAACGCGTTACTTGTTTGACAATGTGTCATTGTCTATGTCAAATGTCAATGTTATGTTATTGCAGATTCTACATTGCGTCCTGTTTGTTTTTGCGATTATTTTCAATTTTTTTTTACCCCTGCTTATTTCAACGTACTGATACCTTCTACCACCCGATTACCTTGCTATTAATACTGGACTCTGATTTACATCGCGTTGTGGTTTTGTTTTGTGGATCAATATGAGGTGCATCAACTGCGGAATAGCCATGCAAAGGTTGCAGAGGCATCTCATATCCTCGCTTTCTGCACACAATCAAACAAGACTTTCGCGTTCCCAAACCTAGGTAAGAAGTTGAACTAGAAAAAACTTAACCTGATTTATTTTTATATAGTTCTGGTATGCGAAATCTTACAGTGCATCTTATTTTCAGTTGCCTCTTGATACATTTATTTGTCATCCATGCTTATTATTATTAAACACCGAAGCTGGTGAACAAGAGAGACTACTGGGGCATAACAAACGGCTTGTGCTGCGGTTGTGGCAAATCAGTGAGGAAAATAAGACACCATAATGTCAGTATGGAGTGTCCGTTGCTGGCTGTTCTATTATCACAAAATACTAATTATGTGGTAAGCATTTTGTTTTTCATAATGATAAATACCTAGCTGTATTAATCTATAAAAAATGAGCTTTCATACTATGTATGTATGATTGTTATATCTGTGTTTTATGTATTTTAACATAATATACTTGCCTAAAGTAGGCATGTGTAACATAGTACTGCTCATCTTACTATAACATAGTACTTGAAAACATAAAGCGATATTTAAAATGATACCCTTGTTACTAAAAATTATATAAACATAAGAATTATCTAATGATTGAATTAATTTATTATTGTGTTTATTTTAACTGTGGTTTATTTTCAGCCTTCAAGAAACAACTGTGTTTGCCATGTGTGTTGGATGCGAGCAAATATGTAGACAGGCAGTGCATGACTCATCACGAGACATGCAAGAATTGGCTTTGGATAATGATGCAGCAGCCCCTAATGTTAGCCAAGTTGTTAGCCCACCAGAGCCACCACCGTTGCCGCCTGTTCAAAGAGGGCCATGGGAAAGTAATACCATATCATTACCTAATTACAAGCGAGCTTCGATCACATCTGTTCACAGTATATTTCAACAATGCATGTACATTTGGTCCCGCAATTTCTTAAAAGACTGCTTTTGCAAGAACATAGTTTCTATGTTCCTCGCAGCTGTAGAGTGTGTGAAACACATTTGTACAGCGATCAATGGCATTTATTACCTCAAATGAATGAGACACATTCTACATTTAGTGCTATCCATATAGAAGACATAATTAATATTATGAAGTCAAAAGCTAATATTTTGAACTTTGAAAATGTCTCAGAAATTCTCTCACGGAACATTAATCACAATTGTAAAATAATAATAAATAAATCTATGATTGTATTTTTTTTAAGATTTCTGGTTATGTTTAATGCAGTTATTTATGTAATTACTGAACCCCTATATTTACACTTAATCCAGGTTAGTGTATTGGTGAAATAAAAATGCTCTCTTCTATCCAAGCTGGTTGATTGACCTCCCCTCCCTAGGTCTCTTTATTAACACTATCGCTGCATTGCTCTAATGTATATTATCTTCGTAAGCATTTAAGGTATAATAATTATTATAATATGTCAAAATATTTTTATTTATTTTCTCGAATAAGTAAATAAATAATAATTTTTACTCCTTTGTTTTATTCTATGTTTCCCTCGTTGGTCTAATGGTCGCAAGCGCTACTGCTGAGCATGACGTCCTGAGTTCGATTCCCAGGTCGAGCAAAGTGATATTGGGTTTATTCATCAGGAATTTCTCAGTAGCAGCCCGGAGTCTAGATTTGTGCCTGGTTGATAGAAACAGACTCGCCCCCTATTAAATGGTACTCAAAATAACTGATGAAATCTGGGTGTACTATAGTACACAAACCTCTGCCCAACCCTTCGGGGAATACAGGCGCGATGTTATGTTAATGTTTGTTATTATTGTCACATTTTTTGAGACTATTACCCAGTTTAATAAATGTTAGTCAATATTCAGTTTAAAATCCTTCATATTTTATGTGGCCATTACTTTGTTTATTGGTTTAATACTAAAACTATATCAGTTATACTTAATAATTCACAACTGTTCACTATTTTAAAGCACCTTTAAGTTTTAATAACGAAATTATAATCTAAACACCTTATTGCTAGCGATCTGATTAAAAGGTTTACTGTAACTGTTTTTGTCTAGTCTGGTATAATGACAAGATTTCTGAGTTTTTTATTTATAGCAATTTAATGAGTCAATATTCACGAATATAAAACATCAAAAATCATTGGTGTACACTAAATTCGATAACTATGCCGACGTCCATAGTAAAATTGGCCATGTCCTTTATGATTATTTCACACAAGTATCTAGTTAAATTGGACAGCGTTTCGAGTTATGTCGATATTCTCACAAACCAGCGATGTATGTGTAACTAGCTGACTTCATTCGTGGGAATTACTGGATAAAAAGTAGCCTAAACTTTATTCCAGGGTTACAACAATCTTCATACCAAATTTCATTCAAATCCGTCCAGTAAGAATAAGAAACATCCATTTTCGCAAACTCTCGCATTTATAATATTAGTAAGAACTAAGAAGTAAGGTTATCAGGTAAAAGTTAAGTACAATCCTCTTAAAAAACTTGGGCATTTAGAAATTTTTCGTAAGCTCAGGTTGCTGACGCCATTTATATAAAGTCGTCGAACAAAATATTAGGTGAAAGATGAGGGTCTAATAAGGGTGAGTGAAACTCACTTGGGCAGATGTGGTTGTGTGAACACATATTTGGACTGAGATTTGCTCTTCTCCTCCCCAGAAGCTGGTGGCAGCGACGACCTGTCAGCAAGCTTGTGCTCCCAACCTACACATAACAAATAACTATTCACACATTCTTCGTGATCTCTATATGATTGCACTATTTTGTGTGCACCACCATTTACCAAAATTTACCATTCCTCAAGCCATAGAATAGAACAAATCACCATCACCATCTGTAATAGGGAAAAGTTAAGAAAAGCGTTACCTTGCGGGTGGCCGCCTATAGGAGTGTGGCTCATGGCGCACAGGCCCTTCTCCCACCCGCGCGCTGCATGGCGAGACACCACCTGCAAACAAATATACATAACACATCAATAAACTACTAAGGCTGAAATGTAGAAAAGGGTAAATTATTACCCAATCATAATATTAGCCAGACACAACCTTTTCAAAACCTGTTCTTATAGTCTATTCTCTATTTTATTTATGTTAATTCATCACTACTATATCAAATCTGTGCCATTACCTCTGGTGCAATTTTTCTCAAAAAATATGCTTTACCAAGCCGCTTTACACCCATTCCTAGTAACATAGATATCCAAAACTTATTTAAACACAAAAAACCACAATAAATCTGTAATCTGGAAAGGTGAGCTTATAAAAGCATCAATAACTGGCAAAAAACTGTATGAATATACCCAAGCGGTCCATTCGCAGTTTAAACGTTGGTTCTACCGCAAGAACTGCGCACCAAGTCACATAAAAAAATCAATATGGCAAACAATAAGGATCATATCCAGTGTATTTGATTTGTATAAGTTGAAAAGGGATAGCAAACAAAACACGAGACAGCGTACAAAAGTCAAGAGTCTCCAGCATCGATCGGTGCTGGAAGGAAACATCACATCATAGCGTACCATGCTATAGAAACCTATTGAGTAAACTATACCATTACAAATTAATCCACTTAGTACAGCCAATAAAATATCATATTTCATAACTCATAACACCAAAAAATATTAAGAACATAAAACCGAGTAGAAAATATATTATTTCTTTCAACCATCCCTAAGTATTAGAGGAAAAAGGGACAGATTATAATAAGAGCATGTCAAAACAAATTAAATCATAACTTCAAGGTTC
Source organism: Tholera decimalis (assembly GCA_943138885.2). Lineage (NCBI taxonomy): Eukaryota > Metazoa > Arthropoda > Insecta > Lepidoptera > Noctuidae > Tholera > Tholera decimalis. The sequence goes on from OW964555.2 coordinate 8,835,256, forward strand.
AATAAACAAGTTATGAGAAAAAAATTCATAATAGGGTCACAAAAAACATAAAGGACCTTACTATGTTCATTGTGCTTAAACAAACAATACACTTCTGAGTTACACCAGTTTATAAAATTATTTCTGAATATTATAACTTGATGTTAATAATGTTATAGAGAAAAAGTACTTTTTTTAGAACAGCACGACTGCACAACGCTACCGCAATGGTCCGAGTGAAAGATCCATAGACGGAGGCTGAATATTTAACACAATAGGGTACGGGCTTATCCCATGCCTTTATATTATGTATAGTGGGTGCACTTATGATAGGGTTTATTATAAATATGAAATCAATAATGGACTATAAAAAGGTTTATTAGAAAGGGTGTACACAATTTTGTCTTAATAATAACAGAAGTTTTTGCATGTTTTTATAGGATGAATACTGTGGATTGATAATAATATATTATTATTATTATCAATCCACAGTATTTTAGAAAATGTTTTGTTTTCATTTATCACCTTTACAAGAGATACTAAACTGAAACAGTACTGTTAGGCGCAGGTCACGCAGTAAGCTTATTACGAAGAGTCACATCGTAACAAATTCAAGATATTTTCACTGAACATGATGAGCATAAACACAGGAAACAGGTTGTAAACAAAGGCACAGCTCGTAAAAGTAACGTCGTGGTAACAATCACTATGTGTAAAATTATCAATAAACTATTGGAAACAAGAGAAGACCTTCAGTTTTATCTAATAGCAGATCATCACAGACTGATTCGACGGCAATAAATGCTATTTATGCCGAAATACCATGCCGAAACCCGGAAGGGCTATATTTATACAACGATATTGAGAGAAAACTTACATGAATACAAATGTTATTACTTAACAAATAAGTTTTTAAGGCTGCTCTAAAATATTACAGGATGACTTTAATTGAAAACTTTCTTCGAAATAAATTACAAATTAGCTTGAATCAGTTTTGTATACAACAGCGTGTTTGACATTTGTTTGACAGCCAGCCATGACAGACAGCTGCAGATTAACGCCATCTGTCGACGACGCTTTGAATCACGACAAACTTGGACGAAGCTATTTTAATGACAAAAACTGCCACTAGATGACGGTGGCTGTTGCAAGTCTATTCGCGTGACAAATTTTAAAACTTAAATATTGTAAACATTTTTTTTGAAGACTCGTGATATTTTAATTTTTGATGTAAAAAATGTGCAAGTTCTTAGTTTATACCTGTGTAGCAGCTTATTGCCGCTGCATTTTGGTGTTTTGTGTCTTGTCCGTTAGCTTCTTATTATCTGTAACAAAAATACGGATTCATTAAGAAAACGAACATTTCTAAAGGAACTAAAATTGTTAAATGAAAAATCATATTTGTTTTTAAAGCATGTTTGATAAACTTTTCAAAAGTCCATAAGCTTGCTTTCGAAGGATTAGATAGGATTCCAAGTAGGTAGGTAGGAGTATCGCGACCTCATGATATTCACCTTTTGAATGCGAATTAATTTGAGGATTCCAACTCGATTTACAAACGAAATGAATAGATAGATATCAAAGAGGTTTCTCTGAGTATAGCTCTGATATTTGATTTCGCGAAGATCAGACAGACGGCAAAATTGATTTGTCAAAATCTTGTAGGTATGTAGGTATTGTAATTTGACTGTCGCTCGAGGACTCAAATTATTGATTCCACTCTATAAAGCTCGTAAACAACCTCATATACAAAACACCTCCTGGCTATGCCTACTAAAGGTGTTCCATTTGAAGGTGACATCAGATAAGAAGGCAACGCTGCCTCTCCTACTAAGGGAGACGGTGAATTCCTTCATTCCATTTTCTCATCTTCCATTGTTCGTGTGTTTTTTTGTTTTCAGCGAAAAATAACGTAGTTTATGTCTAGTCTTTCGCTCTAATAAATTTTACCTAAAACAGTTTTGTAGTTTTGACGTGGGACTGTATAAGAGACAGACAGGCAGAGTAGTGATGAACTATTTATTGCCAAGAATCGGAATAGGTACCTACTCGCGTTGCAGTAAAATCATCAAGTCAAAGCTTGTTTTTTTTATTAAATTCGATAAACTAACTAGTATTTAAAAAAAAACGATTAGGTACTAAATTTCAATTAAGCCAAAACCAACCAGAATAAAAAAAGCTATCACCAAATCTCAATTTATTCAAAACAACAATCATAAAACACGTTTTCATGTAATAATTGACACCTCAATAAACTAAATTAGTACCTGGCATGTCAAAACAACTTATTAGCGAGTACATTTTCTCTAGATATAATTTTAGTAATAAAGTTTTATTCCCTCGCTAATAATGCTTTCCACGTTCGCGTCTGATCTTGTATCGAGACCGGCGAACATCCCTATAACTTCATTAACTGTAACGATTAATCGACTATCGATATCGATAAAGGCCCGCCCCCAAAGCGTCATTAGCCGAGAGCACGCACTAAGCGACTCTTTGATGTGCGCAAACTTTTCGTTTCCCTTTGATTGGCATAATGGAACTGTGCGTTGTTATTACTCTAATTGAATTTTAGCAAAGTCCGAGCCGTATTACTGGAACGGATTTATTAACGTTCCGTTTGTACCTGTCTCTTTCTAGAGGGCATTTAATTCATTTGCATGGTTGATGTAGAATATGTGCAATATTGTTCGTTTCGATTAAAAATCTTCTACAAAGGATAGTAAAAGTAGTGAAAGTGAAAAAGTTGAAGTTTTCTTTATTTTCAGATCATTTTAAAGTTTACCTGACATGCATTACCTAAAACATTGGAAGATTTAACGGCATCAATCATTTAATTTCACTACTGCATCATTCAGTATACTTGTAGAAGACAAAGTCTCTATGAAGTGAAGTTAAAAGGGAAAATACGACTGTATGATTGGTTTTACAGTCAGAAAGATCAAAGGGGCAAAGTCCTTTCATTTTGGGCCGCCATTCGCAGATTATATTAAAAAGAGAGGAAGAAAATGTAAAAAGTTAATTATAGGTATTTAAGTGAAACAGTCACAGATAAAAGAATCACTGATTACAGACTAAAGCCTAAATAAATCCTTTGAAGAGGTTTTGCTTCTCTGGCGCGTGGACGTATTAATACGACTTGTATAAAATTACTTACGCCCAAACAAATTGCTTTCCTTTGAAAGTTCTTTCAAGTATATTTCGTATATTTTAGTACTAAATATTTTGTTTGTTTTAATATAAGTGTTTGTTTCCATGATTAGCAGCAGCTTGTTTCTGCTTATACAAGCCAAGCCGACGATCTATGTAGTCTATTGATAGAAGCACGCAAGAAGAAAGATCTATGATTGTCTTTTTAAAGAACTCAACTAAAGAAATCTCAATCAATTTACCCCATCTCCTTGTAAACCTAACAAAAACCATGTTTGACCATAGACTGTCACTGAAAACGTAGTGGAAAAACCTTTGAAAGCGGTCCCAAAGTCCCGCCTCAATACATCAATAATAGTAACAAGAGATCAAAATGATAAGGGTACTGATTCATCGTATTAGCGTTCACTCATCAAAGGGGCTCTTGGCCACTTTGATCGGGCTGCTTCCTGAGAAATTCCTTTGGCACTAAACAACACACTAATCAATCGGGAGGGGTACACCCGTACACCGTATACCCAATCGGAAAAGGCATTAAGGGCAATAGTTCCAGCTTGCGGTAAACTGTTTGCGAGTGATTCGAGTGAGGTGGGTGTGGAGGGTGGGGGATGTTCTCGCCGTACATCAAAGGCGGCCGAGACAAAGCTTGAGGAGCCTTTTAACTTTATTTAGCGGAGTGGTAAGTTTAGCCGGTCGCGAATCGCGCAGGTTAAAGAGTAACACACTCACTTTGAGCCCGGCTCTGGGGAGTCGCTAGGGCTGGCCTGAGCGGATCCAAGGAAAACCATTCTGTAGCTTGTTACTTATATGGGAATAAATTATTAGAAAATGACCAAATATTCATGTCAGGCTATGAACGAATTAAATGGTTGGTGTTGTTAGCATGGTGGAACAAAAAAGATACCAAGCCAAAAGTCAATATTATCGCAGTGTTTATTTATTTGTTTATTAAATAAAAATGTGTTGAATAAGTTTATCAGAAACAGTAGCTGCAACAGTAAAACTGACACCAGACTTCACCATTCGGGTCAATAAATCCTCGACGTCCTCCACGTTCAACGACAAGGAAAATCAGTCAAACAAAATTAATCCATCACATCATTTAAAAAGCAATTAAACTTAGATGGTCGGTATCGTGCGACCGGTTTGTCGTAGGTCGTGGTTCGTTGTCAACCCTGCGCGAGGGTGGGGGTATCAAACGGGCCGCTAATGCCGCCCGCACCGCGCCGCGGCGACGCTTTGTCGGCGCCCTTTGACTCGCCGATGATACCGCGCACCACCTAAACGTGCAACTCTTTGGATACGACAATGTGGGGAGTTGCGATTTGTCGCACCTCCTGTGAGGTTGAGTGTCGGGTTGAGCACCGAACGGGGTGTTTTGTACGTCTAACAAATAACAAGGGAATGGCAATTCGACCGTGAAAACATTGACTCAAAGGCCTGATCTCACCTGAATGCAGTTTCCCTTTGTATATTGCCAAAGATATCTGTGTATCTTCATCTATTACATAATCATGACTTACAACAATTTGACATTATGACTTAAGTAAATGCATTATTAAATATACTGGTGACAATATAAAGTATCCATGAAACTAAAAAAACTATTTTGGATGTCCATTCGATACAAGATCAAGAAAATGTATCGAAATGAAACCGTGAAATTGTGAAATGCCATACAACGGAACGCAACTCGCACCTTGATTGGTCGAATGTCATTTGCTCCGTATTCCCGTACTCAATTGCTAAACTTCTACATCACCGAGTGACAAATTGTAATCAAACTGTTTCAATTCGATAGATTATAATTTAACGAAAAATAATGATAATATACTACATTGTGCGGATCAATATTTATCGATAGATTACCAAATCACGGAATAGATTATAACGTAATGGTTTTTGCATCTTTACCGTGGCATATACAGTAAATAGGGTGTAGCCTCTTACTTTATTTCTCAAGAATAATAAATAATCCTTTTGACAGCTGTGCGGTGATCAACAGAGCAAATTGCCTAGAATTTTCCTTTTCGCTCTAGTTGGAGTCTAGAACGGGAACAATCATTTGATTGGCGATGCATATCGCAAGGTCCCCCTTGCGATATGCGTAGATAAACGTCGTGAGAGCAGCACTATTGTCGCTATTACACGAGATTCATCAATAGGCTAGACAGACAGAGATATTCGCAAACACTGCCCCCTAAACTAGGTGTAGGTAACTGTTACTAAGGGGTCCTTAAGGTCATCACTGTAACTACATGATGAGAACTTGCCACTGGCTCCTATAAGTGACTAATTAAATAGATAAATATTGCAATATTAAACAAGAAAGTACCACGTCATCAAGCCGATCTGGATTATTTCTGGTAAAATAAGTTCTTTTTTATACAACTTGATTTGACCTTGTAATAACCACACACTTAGTGTCCAACATAGAATATGTACGCAGTATAAGTACATAACACCTACTCATTGTCTACCCTCATCCTCTGACCGTATTCCATCTCATCTATCTGGCCATTGACAAAGAACCTTTAATTAACCGAAATCTTTACGTAAAACAGATCACCTAACGTACCTAGTTAATAAATCCGATCATTAAATGCAGAGACCGGCGCAGCGGCGGCCACAACGCCTACGTTGATTACCATAAGCCGGGACAAAGCGACGCGAGCGCCCTTTGACGAATTAGCCCCCACTAACATTACCTATGTCCGACGTTCCTCCTGTGCCGCGGCCACGAGCTTTGGCACAAACGTCTAAATTAGCATTCGACTTTTAAAAGATATCGATGGACTCAAAGCTTCTAAAATCTTCTCTTGAACTAATTAGTGTTTATAAAGTCAAAGATAATGACAATTAAATGCTTTACGACCATCGGAACTAAGGAAGAATTCGGCCTAATCACAGGGCCTAATATAATAAGTATTTTCTTTAAGACCAGTGGTGACCCAGGATACGAATTACGAGTTGTTGGTGTGTGCCTAAGCAAGCACATTACTTTGTGTAATTTTCAATATCACTGCTCTAGAAACGTTGAAGAAAACACCGTGAGGAATCCGAAGAGATGCATCTTTCACCAGCCATAAATAGGCCTGGGTGGTGGATTACGGCCTATTCCATCTCATAAAGAGAGTCCTGTGTCCCAATCCCAGCAGCGGGAAAGTAATAGGCTGTTCAATGTTATGTTATGTTTTCTTGGTTCAAAATACAGTTCATCTTCGGAAAGTTGTGGATTACGGCGGCATTTGCTGGCGACAGGTTAATGACCGGACGTGAGGCATTATGTTTAAACTCGAAATCAGATAAGGAAACTTTAAGGCACTGTGTGTTTGGAGACCCAACAGGTAAAAGGTAAAAAAGAAAGAAAAGGTGTAAAGCGATATGATCTAAATATTGTATTGCACTGTTTTAAAGTTCCGACAAAGGCATTTTATTTCTTAGAAGAGATAAGGAAATAATGTAATAAAATTCTTTATTGGAATTAAAACATATTTACAAAATAAATAAGGACCTGAGTCCTGACTCCTGCGCTAGGTAGAAACATCTGAATTACAGAAGCCAGTGTCTTCTCACAAGCATTCAGTCCACGATGTTATGATGAACATAGAAAAGTAATATCTACTAACATTATAAGGAGATTATTACCTGCCTGCAAAAGAAGGAGAGAATGTTTTTATCGTGATAAGTATTTATATAAAAATACATTGGTAATAATTCTAATGATGGTTGAATAGACCACTCTCCGACCACTAGTACAAAATAAACTATTTAAGAATGGATTCTGTTTGTTTATAGTGTCAATAACGGTAACGTAGTTTTAGATACAAATGTCCCCACTACATAAATGCTCTCTATTTTATGGTTTCTAACAGCAATGATCAGCATGATACCGCTGTAACAGACGGTGCCCAGCACACAGGTGGTAAATTGTGAAGACGCTCTGACAGACTCGCTCGATTTCGAAGACGCGACTGACACATTGGTTTGCCAAGTAGCCGTTCTAACCCAAAGAGTAGAGACATCTCGATCAAAAACCGTTCTGATAAAAAAAATATAGAAAATATTGGGGCCATTCAATATTACTGTTATTTTGTACAGCTCCTGTACGCGACTTCACTCTTTTTAAGCAAAAACAAATAGCCTATGCCTTCCGCTCTTGCAACCACAGAAATATAAAAACAGTAGAAGTGGCAAGGGGGCGTGTCGGTGTCCGCGCGACATGGCCACAGCGCCCATGTCACAGGCAAATGGCCGTCTCTGCGAACTAGTACGCTTTCGACGGCGATCGTGACAACTTTAAAGCTGTAGCAAACCGTATGTATTCGGTACTGAGATACGGGTGCGCCATCAAGTACCCAGTAACGAAACGTTACTCACGAATGCAATTCGTTACTCGCATGTTTCGTTACAAATGTTTCTGATCGCGCAAGTACCGTTCATACGAGTGTTGAATGCGGTTTCCTTTTCATGTTTTACGCATGCGCGAGCATTCTGTGTATTTAAAAACATACGTTACAAATAACGATGCTTATTTACTTGAAAACGGAGACTTGAAAATTCTTATCCAAATTTTTCACTGTGTTTTTACTGCAATGATTGCGATATATTAGTGTGATATATCATTCTCAAATAATATTAAAAATCTCCCAATTTTTTTTTATTATTATATAATATTCATTGTAAATTCAGTTGATTTCGTCGCAGTTTACTTGTAATTCCAACCTTTATCTATTAAATCAAACTAAATTTAGATTTAAAATGTAACGTATAGATATGTTTTGTACAAATTACGAATGATGCGACGCCGTGATGTCATACCGTACGAATACGCAATACGACTCGATGTGTTGGTCTATAATTCTATATTATATGCCGTATCAAAGTAACGAGTAACGATACGATAGTAACGAGTACTAATGGCTATAGTAACGAATACATACGGGTACGCTTTTTTTCGTTACTTTTACACCTCTAGACAACTTATAAGAATGCCGAGTTGTTCAGTGGTTTCTTGCAAAAACCGAAGCCAAAATCAAAACTTTGTGAATCATGGAATCACTTACCATATGTAAGTACAAGTATTTTACAATATTTGTCTTTAAAATCATGAAAAACAATAAATCGTAAAATATTTCTTGCTTTTACTATGTTATTTTTGTTATTACAGCGACTGTACTACTTTTGCTATAAATACATTGCTCCTTAACCACTACCTGAGTTCGTCACTAAGTAACTGGATAAGCAATGTAAAAATAACGAAATGATACTGTATTACGCGGATTCATCGCGTAGTGAGGCCGCCGCTTCTTGCGACGAGTTAGTGATGTGCTTGTGCAAATCCACTAACGTAGGCGATCGACAAAAATGTCGATTGACGAATGAAATATTGCTCTATGTCTGATCACAACCAGATGTACCTAGAACTTAAAAAAACCAAAACTCCTCCGAAAATGAAAACTCAATATGAAGCAATAAACTACACAAAACTATATAAAAAAAAACTATGTAAAAGCGTTATTCCTCCAAAATTAGTATTAAACAACAATAAGATTACGGAGCCAAATCATATTTGCCAAATATTTAACGAATACTTTGCTAAAATTGGATCACTCCTAGCGAACGAAATACCTAGTTCATTTCATAACGATTATGACCGCGCTTTACCAAATCCTATAACCCAAAACGTTGAGAAGCTCTCCAGTTTCAGCCCATGTTCTGCTAATGAATTAGCAACCATTATAACTAAACTTGATCCAAATTGCAGCACTGGCCTAGACGGAATAAAAACCAACGTAATTAAAACCGTTAAAAGTTTAATCGTAATGTCTGAATAAATTACTGGATGACGGGAACTTTCCTGAAACACTAAAAATAGCAAAAGTAACACCAATCTATAAATCAGGCTGTACCACAGATCCAGGAAATTATCGACCTATCGCAGTGTTGCCTATACTGTCGAAAATATTAGAAAAAATTATTCACAACCGATTAGAAAAGTATCTTAATTCTATTAACTACATCACCGATCGACAATATGGATTTAGACCCAGAAGTAATACTACTACAGCCACTATTGATCTCATCACTAAAATTAAACAAAACATAGACAGAAAAAACATAGCCCTGGGCATTTTTATTGATTTAAAAAAGGCCTTTGATACGGTTAGCCACAAACTACTCCTAAAAAATACTGGAATCATTAAAAATCACGGGAAAAGCTCTAAAAATGCTCGAGTCTTACTTAAAAAATCGTTCGCAAGTGGTCAAACATGGTAAAGTGATGCATTACCTATTACATGTTTTCATATACATGTGGCGTCCCACAGGGATCTATCCTGGGTCCCTTACTCTTTTTAATATATATAAATAATATAAACGAAATTAAACTACATGGTCACCTTACCTTATACGCCGACGACTTCGGATCTTCCATCCATCACATTATCTCACAAGCACAAGAAGATTTGAATGCCCTATTCGCATGGTTTCAGTTCAATCTTCTAACAATAAATATCTCTAAAACATGTTATATAATATTTAAGGCTAAAAATAAATCAATTCCCACATATGACCCTCAACAATAAATTATATCCCGCTACAGCAAAAACCATGCGAAAAATACCTCGGTCTAAGAATGGACAGCTCACTAACGTGGAACGCTCATATTGATCATATAAAAAGTAAACTCTCGGCACTCTCCGGGTCACTGCGTAACATTGTTCGTTGTATTCCACCAAAATTGCGGTATACTATTTACAACTCCCTAGTAAAGCCACATCTACTTAATTTAATCGAAACTTGGGGCAGTGCTGCTAAAACAAAATTATCATAACTTCAAACTACCCAAAATAAAATCATAAAAATAATATTCAACTACCCATATCTAACATCTACCAGCAAAATTTATCAAGACACAAAAATAATGAACATAAAACAACTTTATATTTACAACACATGCATTTTCATCAGAAATATTCTTAACAAAAGCATTCACTCAAACACAACACTCACTCAATATAAACAAGTTAGTCAACGCAGTACACGGCGAGCAAGCTTGCTAGTTTTACCAAAAACAAGAACTAACTATGGCAAAAAAAATGCTAACTTTTGAAGGAGCACAGCTTTATAGCAAATTACCGTCCTGTATAAGAAATGTACACTCATACAATGCATTCAAAACTCAACTTAGCCAGCACATTATTGCGGATCGATCACTTCTGGAGAAATGAATGCATTGGATGGGTAACTACTATATTGTAATACTGATAACGAACATATTGTAATCTATATTTTTAGTATTGTTCTCAAGTAAGTGACTTATGTCTTTGTTGGGAATAAAGTTTCTTTAAACCGAAACCGAAATATTGCTATTATAGTTTACGGTAAAGTTAAACATATTTTCTTAGAGGTTTCCGTATGTTATAAAACATACGGAAATTCTAAGAAAATATGTTTAACTTTTATTTTACATGATAAATATTTTAATGAAAGAAAAATACGTTGAAAAGTCAAGAATACAAAAAAGAGTAAACAATTTATTTTACGCCCGCAGCATGCGCAAGAAGTTCCGACGTCACCGTCGCTACAATAATTTATTTTTCAATCGGTCAACCGTTTTAACCCGGTTGGAAGATCGATGTAAATAATGTTTTTTTTTGCTTATTTTGATTATTTTACAGCGTAGTAGAGAAATGCGTAACCAATGTTCGTAAAGTAAGTTACTTAAATTTTAAGTTAATAATCGGTGGTGTTTTTAGGTTTCGAATGAATGTATGTTATGCCTTATCCTCGTGCTGTTTCTTTATTTTTTTATGGTTTTTAGGGTTCCGTAGCCGAATGGCAAAAAACGGAACCCTTATAGTTTCGATATGTCTGTCCGTCCGTCCGTATGTCACAGCCATTTTATTCCGAAACTATTAAGACTATACATGAGAAACTTAGTAGGTAGATGTATTCTGTAAACCGCTTTCCGATTTTAAGAAAAAAATTAAAAAATATTTAAAATAAAGGGGGGTCCCCATACATGGAACTAGAACTGAAAATATTTTTTTTCATGTAACCTATGCGTGTGTGGTATCTATAGACAGGTCTTTAAAAATGATATAAGGGTTTCTAAAACCACTTTTTCATAAAGTCAATCGTTTAAAAGATATAAGCTTCCAAAGTGGTAAAACGTGTGTCCACACCCCCTCTAACTTTTGTAATAATGAAGTGAAAAATCTAAAAAAAAATATGTCTGTAGATCTTAATGTAACCTTTCAACCAAAATTGGTTTGAACGAAATCGGGTCAGCAGTTTTTGAGATACAGCATATTTTCTAAAACCGCAAATATAACTTTGTAATTCATACAAACACTATGAAAAACAAAGTAATTTAGCGTAGTTGTAAAAATGTAAATAAGTTAGTTTTTATGAAACTATCAAGGTTTTTTTTTTATTCGTCAAATAAATATACATATTATATTATATTATTATAGTTACTACGGAACCCTTCATGGGCGAGTCTGACTCGCACTTGGCCAATTTTTGTATTTTACTTCCATTGAAGCTTCGAATGCGTTACAATAATCGGCATGGATCAGATAATATATTAGTGAATTTAGCTTAAAATAAGTCAATACATTCATGCTATTTATTTGTTATGCATGGGTGTGTGTTTGTTTTCATATATTTAACAATTTCTCTACTAACTAGGGTTTTTCTTATAACAAAAACCTATTATAACCTACTAAACTATTTGTAAAAGAATGGAAATAGTCATGAAAACAGTTTGTCTCACGGATGATAAATTTACAGTTAAAAGTATAAATGTCAAACAGGAACTCATGGCAAAGGCTTTGCCACATTTCATAGGATTAGATGTCTTTGAAAATATTAAGTTTTACCAGTTTGAGCAGTCCCTGATATAATCACATAATATTTCTTACCAAAACAGTCATGGAAAAATATATGAATTTAAGATTACACTATTTGACATTCACAGGTCAGTCAGTAAACTTAAAGTTAAAGAGTACTTAGTTATAATAAGGTTTTGTTCTTAATAATATGTTTATTTTTTTTATAATATTTTCTGGACATGCCATTTTTCATTTTTAGGAGCCCAAATAAATTGTACAATAATAAATGGAAGAATCGATAACTTTCCGATTTAGTCAATCACTAGCGTATATGTAAAATAAATTGCTTTTGCACAGCACAACGATAGCGACCGATGTTTTTGTTTGGGTAAGTTCTACGGTGCATGGTAAATACACGCTGTGTTTGATGGAATAAGGTTTATTATTGATTGTATAGTACGTTCTGATTTAAGAAATGCGGGTGTGTGCGCGAGTGCGTATCTATTGATTTTATTAAACTGTATGTGTAGTTGTTGCCCCGCCCAGCGCCTAACTGGAGACACACGGTTCCGATATAATTTCGTCTGTCGGCCATATCTACTTGTTTATTTTATCTATGCTTGCAACTAACTCCATCCCAAAAATCACATCAATCCATTGCTCTTGACTATAGGATTAGATTTAGCTCTTGTCCATACTAATATTACAAAGCGAAAAAGTTTATGGATTTGGATGAAAGGTATGGAAGTAGCTAGCCAGAAACTTGAGGAAGTTTATATCCAGGCTACTTTTATACAACTGCAAAAGAGCAGGGTTATATTTTTATTGTTATACTTTCTTATACTTTTATAGTATAAGAACGTTGTACGCTATTTCCAATGCAAAGGAGAGAACTTATTAGCAGAACGGCCTTCAACATCTAATTGAAATTTCTCACTGAACAATCCCCATCCCTTTCATTATAACCTCCGATGTCTACATCTAAGAGGTCCTCGCATAATATAATAGTTTATCGTGTTCCTTTATAGTAACAATTTTAAGTAGATGCGTGTCACGTAAAGTGAATCAGCTCGGGAGGCGTAACGTCATTACTGATAGGCACCACATAATGAGAATAGTATTTTGTACACGAGACCTGCATACGTAAAGTAATTTCCTTAGCCAATTAAATATAGGCCGTAATCAAGTCTTCCTTCTCTATAGTACAAAGTAGCGATAATTATGTCAAAGGCAAAACGATTAAATTGACACACTGGCGGCACCATTGGATACAGGTTATATAGTCAGTTGACAGTTCCTGACGAAGTTGGATTTTGTGAGCATAGGTATTTGCTGGTATATCCAATACATTGGGAACGTTCAAAATTCTGGTAACAGTAAAAATGCAGTTACTTCGCGAGACTATCTGCGAGCACATTCATGCATAAAGCTGACGGCCAGTATGACGCAAATTCCGTGTTGCGGAGAGCGCAGTCGACCGCACCGGGCCGCTACCGGGCCGTCTGCAGCGGATATGTCGCGGTCGACCGACCGAAAGTTCTGCCGCACGCATCTTCGACCAGCGCCCACCGGCACACCGCACGGTGGGCTGAAAATAGGCTTTCATAGACTTAGGCATTTTATTTTGCAAGTGCGAGTTTTTTTGCCGGATATCACTTCTATTAGTTATAACAATATACAAAAATGACACCAGAATTGATTCTGCACAGAAACGAAGGAATTATAATTTTTTTACGAAAATTTTGTATGGAGCTAGTATGAAAAATCGAAATATCTCTAAAACGGCAGCGATAACCGTAATATCCTTATAGGGGGTTATAGTACTAATTATTTATGATTTTTTGACATACGTTACATAATGGTTGTAGATGCCTTTTTTTTTTTTAAATCGTAAAAATATTTTTATTTATTTTTACATATTTAAACGTTCCTTTTAGTGTTTAAGTTGAAGAATTCAGAGCTTTAACAACTCTTATCATAAAATAGCATCACCCCTATAGACCTGAAGGACTAGACAGAGGTGTGTAGTGTCTTGTTGATCTTGTAAGATTTTCAACAATACCAAATAGTTGAATATCAGTGTCAAAGTGCCCATGCTGTCGCTTCTTTTTGAAAGATAGGGGAATGAAATTGTTAATTGATCATACCCTAAAAGTATGATTACAACATAACCGGACACATAATAATAATAATATCCTTATAGGGGATTATAGTACTAACATTATTTATTTTAACATATGAAACTGTTCAAAACGATCCATGAACTGTGTCAAAGTTAAGAACATCGTTAGGAAGCATGCTTTTTCCCCAATCAATCAATCATATATCCCAATTTCAAACTCAGGTGGTCAGGCATTTCAAAGTTATTTTTATTTGTTTATTTTTTTTGAAAATATTGTACCTATTTTATAAAATCAGCTGCCGTTTCAACATTTAACGGAGTTTTTTTATTCTGTTTTTTGCGGTCTGCTTCTGAATGTTTGTGTAATCACACGCGTATGAAGATTTTTTGTTACACTCTAAGATGATTTCAGAAAAAAACACATAATACTTACTTTTTAGTTTTTTTAATTGAATCCTGTAACTTTGACTCCATACCCTGAAAAAAAAATGTATCGCACAGTTATGGCCCATTACTTTAAAAAGTTGTCCATATCATGCGGATTCTAAAATGGTATCATAGTGGCCAGTATCGTACGAATGTGCAAAACTATTTCAGTTTGAATTCAAAAGGTTCATAATTTCAAAAAAATATTAAATTCAAAAAAAATGTGATTCTGTATTTTACTAATCTTCTGTGTCATGTAAATTGTTGTAAAAACGTTTCTAACTCACTTTGACATTGCTAAAACACCACTCAGGTAATAAAAAACCCAGTCTCACTTTCTTTGGGATGACAGAGCTATTGTGCTTCCAGGCTGTGGCTTTTTATTGATTTACTTTAAAGAGGTAGATAATAACGAGTTTAAGACTCCTTACTTAATTAGGTAATTATTTTACAGGTCAATTGATACAATAAAAAGCAATGTTCATGACACAAATGTATTTAAAAATCATACAAGATGTTCGAAATGAGCCCCATCGGCTGCGATGCAAGCTCTGCACCTTCTAATAAATGAACGTTTGATGCGACGTGCAAAGCCTGCCAAACTTATTTCCTGAGCAGCAGACTGCACACGTTGCCGCAATTGCTCCACAGACGTAATCTCTTCTTTGTAAACTTTTTCTTTTAAACAGCCCCAGTAAAAGAAGTCTAATGGGTTCAGGTCCGGCGAACGGGGTGGCCACAATATTGGCCCTAAGCGCCCTATCCAACGTTCTGGATATGTCTCATTCAGGTGCTCTCTCACTCTTGCCGCATAATGTGCAGGGCAGCCGTCGTTTTGCAGCCACATGTTCTCACGTGTTTCATTAGGAACGTCTTCTAACAGCTCGGGTAAATTATTTTGCAGGAAGTTCAAATAGCTTTCAGCATTAAGAGTCGGTGGCAGCTCAAACGGACCAATAATTTGGCCGTTAATTATTCCTGTCCATAAATTGATTTTCACTTGGTACTGCGATCGGTCTTGTCTAATTAAATGTGGATTTTCAAGCTGCCAACTGTGTAAATTGTGTATATTCAAATACCCGTCCTTCCTGCATGTAGACTCGTCACTCCAGAGGATATTTTCAAAGAAATGTGGTTGTTCTCTAATTCTTCTCAACATTATACGACAAAATTCTTTTCGTGCTCGGTAGTCCCTTGGAAGTAATGTTTGCACCCTTTGATAGTGGTAAGGGTACAATTCGTGACGTTTTAATATGCGATGTACTGTTCTGGTTGACATTCCAGTAAACCGAGATAAAACTCGAATGGATATGGTAGGATCTGCTTCTACTAACTCCATAACTTCTTCTTCGTTATTGTAGACTCGTGGTCGTCCTTCACTCGCGCCGCCCACACCTGTACCAGGTATTCTTCCCTCACAGTAGGCATTGTGTACGCGAATAAAAATTCGGTAATCAGGGTGTCGACTATTCGGGTACCTTTCTCGGTAAAGTCTTGCCGCTTCATTGGCGTTGCCTCTACATTCACCATAAATGTAGTGCATGTTGGCATATTCTACCGATGTGTAACGTTGAGGCATTGTCAACAGCGCACTTGCCACAACAGTCCGGGTACAGTAAGCAATGTCGTCGGGATCACTAAACAATGCAAGTCCAAATCACAGGCAAATCAGTCCGAAAAGAAATGCAGTAAGTCACGAGTTAGATTTAACGAACGAAAAACAGGGAGCAAAGGCGCGTGCGACTACGTACGACAACGAACGGGATCACACTGAATGATGTTATGAGGAACTATTGATGTGGTGATTCTAAAAAAAATACAGCTTGCCTTTTTCTATTTTGCACAATAGCTATATTGTTTCCATCGAGCCAGAATTCCAGGTAGCCCCAAACAAAGAAAGGACCGGTTTTTTTTTACCTGAGTGATGTTTTAGCAATGTCAAAGTGAGTTAGAAACGTTTTTACAACAATTTACATGATACAGAAGATTAGTAAAATACAGAATCACATTTTTTTGAATTTAATATTTTTTTGAAATTATGGACCTTTTGAATTCAAACTGAAATAGTTTTGCACATTCGTACGATACTGGCCACTATGATACCATTTTAGAATTCGCATGATATGGACAACTTTTTAAAGTAATGGGCCATAACTGTGCGATACATTTTTTTTTCAGGGTATGGAGTCAAAGTTACAGGATTCAATTAAAAAAACTAAAAAGTAAGTATTATGTGTTTTTTTCTGAAATCATCTAAGAGTGTAACAAAAAATCTTCATACGCGTGTGATTACACAAACATTCAGAAGCAGACCGCAAAAAACAGAATAAAAAAACTCCGTTAAATGTTGAAACGGCAGCTGATTTTATAAAATAGGTACAATATTTTCAAAAAAAAAATAAACAAATAAAAATAACTTTGAAATGCCTGACCAACTGAGTTTGAAATTGGGATATATGATAGACCATTATATGACCTACTGGCAGTTACAGGGTTATCCATTATTTCCGCCACACCCTGTATAAACTTTTTATTGATAGGTAATTTAAATAAAACAGAAGTAACAAAAATAATATCTAATAAATTCAATTATACAAAATACATATTTGAAACTATAATTTATGAAATTATTAACTAAACATATTGGTACAATAAACTAACATAAATAACAAAAGAACATAAAGAAAAATAATTAAATTTTACAAATTTTCTTTACAACTTTCGTTGTCGGACTCCAATTCCGAGTCAGAATCCAGATCGGATATACCTACAAACTCGAACTCAGTTTCCGGAAACTGTATTAGGTCGAGAGTTTCAGCAAAAAAGGTTGTCTTCCTTTTGGCATCTAACTTCGGCCTTTGTGCGCTTAGAAAAGGATCCGAAGAAACAACAAGCATATTTAGGATATCTTGATTAGAATCTTGCCTGCTTCTTTTCCGCGAATGATGTTCCCGGAACCTCCTAAAATCTTTGTTTCGAGACTCTGAGGCTTCTTCCGAGAGAGTCCCAATCGGGACAATATCATTTTTTTCGATTATGTCAGCTCCGTGTATTAATAGTTTATGTACGGTTGATGACATGTAGTACCAGTCGTATAATTCCACGTACTTTTCTGCTGTTTTGCGAGCAAAATCTTTAAATTTGATGACATCGATCTTCTCACCAGATGTTATTGCTTGCAAAATAACAGCAAATCTTTTTATCAGGTTTTGATCCAACCCAGTAATAGCTGCAGTTTTATTGGGAAACTCGAAAAACTTCCTTGCGGTATTCCCGTCATTGGTAGTTCCCGAGCCTTGTTTTACTATATCAATTAACAGATTGAGCTCCTCTTTAAATTTAATTTGAATGTTTTTTTTTCTGTTTTGTAACATATCTTTATGCTCATTACTTCTTGCTGCCCACTGTTTGAAGTCAAGTCTGTACGCAATGTGTAACAGACATTCCATGCAATTTATACGGGCATGTAGGGATGATAGGCCAAATTCATATATGTCAGAACACACAGTTTTTGATGTTACAGCATCTAAGTGGTTCATTTCTGTTGGTTTTGCTAAGCACAGGTAGCATGATGCATTTGATCTAGCTTCAGAAAGGTACGTGCAGACTTTTACGTCGATCATTGTCATCATTAGTTTATGAGTCACCCTGTTACTATTAATGCACTCTGTGGGGTTAAGGACGCATTTACGTTTTCTCGCAAATATCAATGTTTTTCTGGTCCCATTTTGATACATAAGGAGTTAAAATGTTGACAATGTTATGGTATTAATTTCAAGATAATTTATTCATCTCCACATTGAATGCATTATACTTACACAGTCCTATACATCTTTTTCACACAAATACGTTTTTATCGCCGCAATAATCGTAGAAAATTACAAATAATGGGGTCTGAATACGTACCTGTAAGCCAAATCTGGAGCATATTCATAACTTCAAAATAACAAGAAATTATAGCCTATGTATTTATCTATACGTTAAGTTAATTATTTTGAACATACATAAAAAACTTTATGATTTATGAGAAAAATAAAATCGGTCTCAAATTTCTTCATACATTTTTCTACCGAACGCACGGCTCCGACCGTCATTCCGCGCTGAGACGCGCTCGTGAACGCAGGGGTGTATCGCTTTCCTCCAAAAAATAAATACGTCGAAACCTATAATAAAAAGAGTGGCATCTTGTATACTGTGACTAAAATACGTTGATGCTTTTTCGTACCGAAACAAAAGTAAGAACGAGAACCATACTTATTTTTAGAATTGGATGGATATTGGTTACTAAACCTAGCATGAAACAACATTTTTTTTTTACCGACTTCAAATAAGGAGGTTCGCAATTCAACCGTATAAATGTTTTTTTTTTCATTAAGTATCTTAAAGTACTACAAATTAAGGAAGGTCTAGAGTTGATCTGATGATGGAGCCTTTCATCAGATTCACTCCTGCCTGACAGTCGAGGGAACTCCTCAACGATTTACAGCAGTAACCTTTTGTTTGGGCTTGATTAATTTGAATTGACCAGAACTTTACACCTAGATAGTTTGTGACTGTCATTAGAGGTCTGATGATGAAGACGAAGGACAGTTAAGGGAACTCCTCAACGGTTTACAGTAGCTACCTTGTGTTTGGACTTAATTCATTTATATTGATGAAAACTTTGCACCCATATGGGTTATAAGTGCCATTACAGGTCTGATGATGGAGACCATAGACAGTCGAGGGAATTTCTCAACGATATACAACAGTTACCTTTTGTTGGGCTTACTTCATACGGTTCAATATGCCAAAATGTTCAGTTCGTACAAAAACTAAAAAATTGGCCAAGTGCGAGTGAGACTCGCCCATGAAGCGTTCCGTAGTAACTACACCAAATAACTTTGTTTTTCATAGTGCTTGTATGAATTACAAAGTTTTATTTGCGGTTTTAGAAAATATGCTGTATCTCAAAAACTGCCAACCCGATCTCGTTCAAACCAATTTTGGTTGAAAGTTTACATTAAGGATCATAGCATATATTTTTTGTATAATTTTTCACTCCTTTATTATAGAAGTAAGAGGGGGGACACATTTTACCACTTTGGAAGTGTATATCTTTTAAACGATTAACTTTATGAAAAAGTGGTTTAGAAACCCGTATGTCATTTTTAAAGACCTGTCTATTAATACCACATACGCATAAGATTCATGAAAAAGAAAATATTTTCAGTTTCAGTTCCATGTGGGGTACATGGAACTGAAACAGAAAATACTTTTTTATATTTTTTTAATATTTTTTTTTCTTTAAATCGGAAAGCGGTTTACAGAATACATCTACCTACCAAGTTTCACATGTATAGTCCTAATAGTTTCGGAATATAAAAACTATTTACCAAAAAAATTAAACCAACTTCCAAAAAACATTGTAAATTGAAAAATAACTTTAATTTCGGTAGGTAGGCGGTGTCCGACTTCTGAAATTAGTTAGAAAGTAGACAAAATATTGCTTTTGCCAATGCTGGGCCGTTAATTGTTGAGGAGTTCTCCTGGTACTTCACCCTCAGCTTCACTTCATCATATGCATTGTGACGAGCATATTGTGCTTAATAACTATATTCAAGTAATCGAAGCGGAACCAATGAAATACTTCTTATTTCTACTTATATATTGAGTAGTTCCAGTGGCCATCTGTGGTATTCATCATCAGATCCACTTCACAAATGGTGCTTTTCGAATGCAACCACACAAGTTACTATAATGAAATACTCAAATCACTGTAGGTGTGCCTATAATATTTGAAGAGTTCCCTCGATTACTACAAGATCCCATTATCAGCTCCTGACTTGGTGACAGTGAATGGGACCAATTTCGAAGTATACCCTTTCAAACAAAAAAAGAAATTTCCAAATTGGTTCAGCCGTCTTCGAGTAATCGGTGATCAAACATTAAAAAATATACGCGTCGAATTGATAACCTCCTCCGTTTTTTTCGTCGGTTGAAAATGGATGTGACATATAGACGGATGGACAAACAGACAGACAGACAGACAGGCATGACGAAACTTCTTTATTTCTTATTATTATTTTTTATCACATATGAGTATTTTATTTCCAAAGTCCCCTATTACTCCTAATCGGGCGTCAAACACATTAATACAAAATTGAAACTAACATCTAATCAATAAGCATGTAAGCCTTTGTAAACAATAAGTTACAACTTATTATGATCAAACAATATTAAAGAAAATATAATATTACATTCAAGTATCAATATTAGTTTAAGTAATGTATAAAATCGGGCGAACAATGGTTTGTAAGTGTGTGTGCGCGCAATGTTGTTGTGTTGCTACTAGGATACCTAAAATTGAGCGAGTGATAAATGTAAATGCGTCCTTAAGGGCCTCAATTTCCTCATCCATTTTTCTTTTGTTATCAATGACAACTGCATGGCTTTCTTTTACAAAAGTGAACTGAACCGGACGACAATAAAAAGTTGAGCATGGTTTCGGGTTTGTCCATATAGTATTATCTCCATCTGTCAGTTTCAGTGGCACCAAGGAGGTCATGAAAATGCTTGAATCATCATGCTCGCCGTCCATTTTCTGCTTGTATCGGCTTTGATTGGAAGCACCATCAAATCCCCACTTCGATATCAGCTTTAACTGCTTATTTTCCACATTATCAGAAAGACTTTGAAGAATCCGCTTCACCGTGATGTCAAGTAAAGCTTGAAGTGTAATTCTAGCTGATGAATCCGTAACTGATACTGATTGATTAGGAGGGTAGCATGCAAGCTTAGTTTGTTGCAGTTTATAGTAGGATGGGTAAATATCCTTAGCACCTTCCCGAATGGCAGTCTCTCGCAACGTAATATATTGCCACTTTGAAAGCTTAAGTGAAAGAAGCAATCCAAGTGCTTTCTCTGGTGTAAATATTACTGTTTTCTTAATGCTTTTCTTGATTTTAACGGCAGCTTCTGGATTTTTGATCATATAATTGATTACAGATGCGACATCTTCATAACCTTCTTCTTTTAAACGTGCTGCAGCTGCATATGCCAATTCACAGGAATCCTCGCCTATGTGCTCACTAGATCTTCTCTTTTTCTGTTTGCTTCCCAGATCTTTGAATGGTTTTCGGGACCTTTTTGTCATTGTTCCAACAGTCGATGATGTCGAAGGTTCTGGAGAGACTGAGCGTGCTCTTGGTATCTCATCAACAGTTGGTTCTTGATTTATTAAAGTTTGCACGCAACTCGGCCAATCAATATTTGCTTGCAACCACTCTCCGTACGTATTTCTAAACTTATCAAAGAATCGTTTAGATTTCTGCCACCTGTTTAAAGCAGCTCGCGTGAATCTCCGGCAAAATTCTTTGAGAGTTACTTGATCTTCGGCAGAAAGGCAATCGCCTATGCGGGACACAATTGCACTAAACAATACTTCATGATTAAATGAAGGACACTCACTTTTTAGAAGAACAAACAAATCTAAGTTGGTGATTAAACTTTCCATTCTAAGATTTTGTAGTCGCAAAGCAAATAGTTTTAGTGTTAGCAGTTATACGGTTGTGAACAATCTAAATTATGGAACAAAATTATAGCCCTTTTATTGTATAAAGTCAATAATTAGTTAACTACCCTCATTAAAGTTATAAAAGATATGATAATAAAAATTTATAATCGTCAAAAACATTTCGTAGAACTCATAGTAGAACTAATCAACATTAGCAAATCACATTAGCTCACTAATTATAAAAAGGTGAATGCAGTTCTTAGTTGGTATTGTTGCGAGATATTTCAAATCATTTAATCACTTAATAGGCTCATTAGAATCAGAAGACTACAACCATCATTCTAATTACTTAATTACTTGTCATCAGACTCATTAGATGACTACACAATATGTTATTTTGTATTTTGAACGTATGCAAGGTTTTAAAATTCCTTTTGTGTCGATATTATTATGTGTCCGGTTATGTTGTAATCATACTTTTAGGGTATGATCAATTAACAATTTCATTCCCCTATCTTTCTAAAAGAAGCGACAGCATGGGCACTTTGACACTGATATTCAACTATTTGGTATTGTTGGAAATCTTACAAGATCAACAAGATACTACACACCTCTGTCTAGTCCTTCAGGTCTATAGGGGTGATGCTATTTTATGTTAAGAGTTGTTAAAGCTCTGAATTCTTCAACTTAAACACTAAAAGGAACGTTTAATATGTAAAAATAAATAAAAATATTTTGACGATTTTAAAAAAAAAAAAGGCATCTACAACCATTATGTAACGTATGTCAAAAAATCATAAATAATTAGTACTAAAACCTCCTATAAGGATATTACGGTTATCGCTGCCGTTTCAGAGATATTTCGATTTTTCATACTAGCTCCATACAAAATTTTCGTAAAAAAATTATAATTCCTTCGTGCAGATCAATTCTTTTGTGCAGAATCAATTCTGGTGTCATTTTTGTATATTGTTATAACAAATAGAAGTGATATCCGGCACAAAAACTGGCACTTGCAAAATAAAATGCCTAAGTCTATGAAAGCCGTTTTTCAGCCCACCGTGCACCGCACCGGTATCGATATAATAAATTCTATTTTCGTAAATATTCTGCATTTTCCGACCAGGCAAATATTTGGCAGAATCTTGGCATTCTGGATATTCAGTTTGCGGTTCAATTTTTACGTTTTGTTTTTTTTTTTCTTCGGCATTTAGACAAAACAACTGTAAATTAGTGAGGTGATAAATCGTGTTCGCGTGAATATTTTGTCTTTGAGACCAAAACGTCTTTTGATCTTAATTTGGCCCTTGTAGGCGTTAATAGCGAATAACAAGTGTTTTAATTACTGTTACTCGATTCGATTGGTGTTATTGTTCTTTTATTCAATATGCGACTGGTATTGATAAGAAAAAGGAAATATGTACCTGCTTCTAAAATAGTTGCCACCAAGGTGCCAACGTCAAAACGTTCTTGAACTAATTGACCTGCTCCTACAGTTTTCCAATTGAGAGCGTCCAATCGAAGGTATTCAACTGTCGCCAACTGTCTTCATGCTTAGTGTCATCAATTTGAACATTTGCCTACACGTACAGGAAATTGACCGGTGTCGTTACAAATCCTCGTAAGTACATTTTCGCTTACGTCAAAAGGATTTTGGGCTTTATTTGCACCGACAAAAGGTGCTAACTCAATTTGTGGGTGTACACAAATGATGGGGAAAGTCACGTGTCGCGCCATAGGTACGGCGAAATTCGATAGAGAACTATTCGTGCGAAATGTCTTATGAAATGAAGGATAAATTGTCGCGGGGGAATTGAATAAGAACGTAGCGAGGGGCAGAAACGTGGGTGTAAATTGTATAAAACGTGTCATCCTACTGTATTAAACAGTTCTGCTGGAAAATAAAGTAAACTATGACTATATTCATACAAACGGAATGTGAGAATAGAAACAAAATTGAAATTTAAAACAAAAACGTTTACTAAACAACAAAAATGATGGATTACCGCAACACGAGTAAAAACAAAGACAAACAATCGCAACAGGAGAGAAGTAAACAAACCCGCCCCACCTGACATTTCTTTTATCTTCTCCTCTCTAATATCCCACTCAATCAACCTAACATTCCTCATTCCTTCACTGCTCATGCAAAAAGCACGTCGTCCCAAGATTCGTACGTAATTTGCGATACAGATTGCTTCGTACCGTTGTCCCGGCGCGACAAAAGCCAGCCCCGCCGGAGGGCGATACCTCCGCTCAATAGCATTGTTTTTCCGATTACAGGCCTGATTAAATGTCTGAAACGTCTCAGGTGCGTCGCTAGAGTGCCTAAGATTGGGTAAGGAAATACGGGATTGGAATTATATGGATCACGTGTTTATAAATAAGTACGGATGAAAAGGGAGGCCGGAAAACGTGACGTGAAATGAAGGAAAGTTCCCGTTATTTTGTGGTTTTAATTAAAATATTATTCAATGTTAGGCTGTTGATGTGTCTCGAGTTTTATTTTAAATCGAATTTTATATAACAAGTTTTGGCACATGCTAGCAAAGATGGCTTTTTTAAAACAGGGTCTAGGTCAACCAGATTTCACCATTTTAAAAATTCCACAGAGTATCTGAAAGCCTCTGAAATTTAGAATCGTCCCACGCAAACCAGGGGTAGGTAGGTACAGCACCTGAGCGCCGTCAGGTTCGCAATCATCCTTGGAATAGGGTCCCGTTCCTCAGGCTTCTTGCATAATGGACGTGCCCCCGCCTTAATTTCGTGTGAACAATAGTGCCGTCTGGCCGCGACGTTTTGCATACAATGACTATTCGCGGCGGGACGCGGGCGTCCAGGAAAATGCAGCTGTCTCCGACGACTGTGACGGCCCAGGGGGATTTTTCAAACGGGACGCCTCTAATTTGAATCTCTACGACAATTACGTCAGTATTGGTTTGCGCGTATTTGTTTAGAAAAATAAAAATGTTTAGAGACAGTTGGTTTTGAATTGAAAATATATATGTAACAATAAATTACTATAACGAATTCGTGCGTGTCTACAAGGTTTAACAAAATAAGTTTCGTTGTAAAGTTTTTTCTATATATTTTACTGCTCAATCTAGTACCATAACTGATCAATTTTCTTAGCTACGGCCTCTCTAACAAAAAATAACATTAAAACGTTAATGGACATCTGTCTAGCCTGCACTCCTTTCCGTCCAAAACAGACCGTTAAAATTTCCAATTTCGTCAAAAACTATCGAACTACGATAAAACCGCGGCCCGTCAAAGGACAGGTTATCCGACAGAACACTGTACAATACATTTTTTGCGACCACAAAGTTGATTCAGTTTTTATCGGCACGTCACTGAAATGGACATGTTCGATGGACGAGCGACACGGCCGGCCGTGTGGCCGCATCGCGGGACAGGCGGGCAGGCCGCGTCTCCGGCCCGATGTATATTGGAAATTGGGAGCGGGATCACCAGTGCGACAGAAAACGACTTCTGGATTCTGTTACACTTATGAATGCATGCATTCCGTGCAGTAATTTAACAGCCAGCCAGATTAACCAACCCACTTTAATTAAGCTGATTTGTATATCTCCATTTGTTATTCTGAAATTAGTAGGTAAGATGGAAAATAAAGCTTGGCAAGTAAATAAAATCTGTTTGAAAAATCATTCAGAGCACAACATTATTACATCAGACGTTTTACATTAACAATATTATGTCAAAAACATCGTTATTCAGCTTTCTAAAACAACAAAACGAAATGAAAACAGTGGTTAACTAAGCCAATTGTGGTCTAATTGAAAATTTCGAATCATCCGTCGCACTCAAGCGCGGTAGGAACTGTGTAAGTAAGAAAAAGAGGAAATACACAGAGATTTCTTATTTTGATAGACTCCGACGCCCGCTAACAGCCCTCAGCGGTTTGGATGATTGGATTGATGAATAAAAGATTCGTCAATTTGTGTAATAGCCCCGTGGTGTATTTATGCAGTAGTCAATTTAATTGTACCAACTGAGTGGGAAACAATTATGGTTTCGATGTAATATATTTTAATTAATAACATTAATTGTTGTTTCAGTTAATTTATAAAGAACTTTGAAACCGATTACGTTGTTATTCATTGTTTTGAATGAAGGTCAGCATAGAAGAAAATCAAAATAAACCATACGTTTTTAACTAATGCCTACTTTATATAAATTTTGTCACTAATCCGTTACGTGTTTTAACGTAAGTGATCCTACGCGTGCCTCCATTCTTTTTTCAACGCTGCGCGTGTATGACATTGTAATTCGAGAGTAATCGAAGAAAAAAGCATTTCTCATTTACATCATTTTTTATTATTATTATTATTTATTATAAATCAGACATTTTTTTTTTTAATTCTTTATTTATTTAGGGGTTTTTATCCACAAGGATACGTCAACCCCATAAATCAGACATAAAATCCATAAAGTGTTAGTAAGATAACTTATACTATGTTAGGAACAATTTGTCAACAAATAATCAAAAACATCAAATTAAAATTTCAAAATACTAAAATTAAAATTATAAAAGTGAAAAGAAAAACCGAATATTTAAAACATTTAAATAGCCAAAACACATCAAAATATATTTGCCTCTCATTCAAATCACAAACAGATTCTTGCGCATTAGTTCCGCTGTCTGTAGCACAGAAGGGGTGAGGTCATGAGGTGTACCCGAGCAAACAATGAATGGTAATCGACTCGATTATATTTATATCAGTAGAAAAAGAAAGAAAAATATTAAATAGAACAAAGTTGGACTTTATTCGAATAAATCCAGATAATAATTCGAATTATATTCAATTCTAAGCACTTTTTTCTTTATAACACTATCGTATTTATACTATTGAATATAGAAATAAAATAAAATAAAAAATTACCAGAACTACAACCGTACAAACGCATGTAACAGAATCGAGGCTAGCTACAACATAACATCAATTCTTACGGAATTTTGATAATATTATTAACTTTTCCAACTTTCTTTCTCAATTATGCATGTAATATTTATTAGTATATGATTTTTGTATTGTATTGTATGTATTTTTCTATTATTATGTTCAATTAATATTATTTATGATGTTTGTACACTGACAGCCCTAAATCTATCTCCTTTAGTTTTGTCCATCCAAAGGTCTGTCCTTAAGAGATCGCCCTAAGCGATAAGACCGCCCGCCCATTGTACATGTAATATTGTAAGGTGTACAATAAAGTATATAATAAATAAATAAATATTATAATTTTGAATGCATGACATTTTCTTGGGCAATAAATACATTTTATTTCTATCAATTGCTATTCAGGAGAAAACAGATTTGCTAAATGAGGATCGGTTCTCGGAAGTTTTTGATTCCTATATTTTTTGCTGTCCTCTGATAGTTTCTAAAAAGTTCATCTCACATAGAATACGAGCCGTATTGTGAAGTTATTCAGAGTCATTGCGAGTATCCTGGACGTAGAGTTTCATAGCGTTCGTAAATTATCGTAACTGATTTTGTACAATACCCTAACGATGTTTCAAAGCGTTTTAGCAACAAATGTGCTCGCTAACATTTCCCATAAACTTTGTAGCTTTTATCGCAAATTTACATGACGGATTTTAAGAGAGAGAGAGAGTGTTCCAGCTAAAAAGGGTGAGTTTAAATGTTAATAGGTACGTCAAATAAAAAAAGTGGAATTAAATATATGAAACTGCAAATAGCAGAAATGAAATCGTATAAAACACTAGACTACTAATAAATCCATCAATCCCCTTCATTCAGTACGACGACAATTAGGCACCTGCACCCTTCTATCTTCACTCCCCGATCCGCAAAACAAACATGTTCAACTCCATAAAATACCCTATAATTTAATCGTGGGTAGTTGGTACTTTTAATGATATACATGATAGACGTATACCGTTCAGGAGGCCACCCGGCGCGCGGGCCTACAGCTCTGCAGATGACATTAATGACATTCGCCGAGGGACGTTCATTGTCAAACACATCTAGTCCATTGATATCACAGGGTTTATATTTGTGCCGTCTTCAAGTGGTTTTATTGGTTTATTTAAATGAAATCAACAGAGCGGAAGGTTTAGCTTAGGAAATTTTACTCCACTTATTGTAGATATTTTAACATAATGAATTGTCCCAAATCGAATTCTCCCTATGATTGCGCAAGCTCATAAATAGCCGTAACGATGTAGCGATGTAATCAATTTACATTATGATTCTCAATCAAAGCTGAAATCAAATATCGTGTAATCATTGCCTGATTCATGATAACCTTGCAGTTTTCTCCATTTTCATTTTAATATTCATCATTTCCACTTAGTACAGTTAATATTTTTATGTTATTACACAACTGAAGTTGGATTATAAAGTAATAAACTTAGATAAATGTGCGCATGTGGTGTTTACCTTCTATAAGCGTAGTTACTATATTTCTCTCAGATATCAAAAGATTTTGAGTAAATTATTA
Source organism: Tholera decimalis (assembly GCA_943138885.2). Taxonomy (NCBI): domain Eukaryota; kingdom Metazoa; phylum Arthropoda; class Insecta; order Lepidoptera; family Noctuidae; genus Tholera; species Tholera decimalis. The sequence goes on from OW964555.2 coordinate 8,863,757, forward strand.
GTGTGTCGTTGGTGAACCAAGAAAGAAATAAAATAAAATTGCAATATGCTTACGGTTTAAGACACTTTTATTTCTCACACATACTTGATTAATAGATGCAGCAAACTTTTTAGCAGTTTAAAATAAAATCGTTAAAGTTAAATCTAGTAATCTCACAAAGGTCCAAAAGAACAGACATAAACGCAAATGAATCCGTAAAGGTAATCTTGTCGTTACCTCATTTCCGGACAGTCTCATTTTGCATGTTCTCAAGGAGCTGCACAAAATATTTTTCAACAATAGTAGTGTAGTACGGAGACGACGTGCCAGATTACACTATTGTTACTCCGCTGCGAATGGCCGCAACTCTTTTGTACAGGAAAATTGTTACTTTGTAATCCGATTAAATTGATGTGAAGAGCCTGCTTGAGACTGGACCGGGAATTAGATGAGACTTCATTTGTACAAATAAGTCTTTTTATTATTATTATTATTTAGTAAGAGCCCGCTCTTGACCTCGACTTCGCCTATTGGTAGGTGGTACTTGGGGTCTATAATGAAAAGGGGGAACCCAGATTATTACTGTTCACTTTGCTTTAAAGACTGACGGATCATATGTGGTGCGAAACACAGAAGCGGGAAAGTTGGCTGAGAGCATAATAAATGTGGAGGAGATTATTTGGTTCATGCGAGTAAAACACTTTGACAACAAATTAGCATTATTTGGTTTAAGCAATTTATGCTGTGCAAACATTGTAAATAGAAAAGATTTTTGTCCTTCTTTCACGTCAAATCGTAGCAGCGGACCGATGTCGATGATTTTGGTGTGGAGACAGTTGAGGGGCTAGAAAGTGACATAGGCTACTTTTGCCCGGGAAAAGCAGCGAAACTTAATCACGGGGAACAGCTAGATGATTGAATGATCACTTACCCATTTACTTCATATAGCTACTTCCTGCGGCTTCAGTCGTGACAAAAGGAGTACTTTTTGGGTGAAATTAAGGTAGCCTGGCACTAAGTCATAACGTAGCATTTTAGTGGTGACTTTGTTAATCGGTTTAGTAGTTTCGACGATAAACTCTACCTACATCAACCTACATACAAAATAAACCCCAAACATACCCCAAACCTCTTTATAAGTAATATTAGATAGATAAGTTTTTTGTATATTTACAAACTACTACTAAAACGCCAATTAAAAACAATGCACCCATATTGCCTTTGTCTTGATCTAAGTTTTAAGATAATCGCCTTAAATGTTTAATGTTAATACCCTTTTGGTTTTCAACCGACAACAAAAAAAGGAGGAGGTTATCAAGTCGACGCGAATTTTTTTTAATGTGTGATCACCGATTACTCGAAGACGGCTGAACCGATTTGGAAAATTCTTTCCCATTGTCATTGATCTGAGTGGTTGATCTGATGATGGGATCCTGGAGAAATCGAGGAAACTCTTCAAATATTATAGGCACACCTATAGTGATTTGAGTATTTTTTATAGTAACTTGTGTAGTTGCATTCGAAAAGCACCATTTGTGAAGTGGACCTGATGATGAAGACCACAGATGGCCACTGGAACTACTCAGTATATAAGTAGGAATAATAAGTATTACATGTGTTCCGCTTCGATTACTTGAATGTGGTTATTAAGCACAATAAGCTCGTCACAATGCATATGGTGAAGTGAAGCTGATGGTGAAGTACCAGGAGAACTCCACAACAATTAACGGCCCAACATTACGAAAAGCAATATAAGTAGTTGACATTTTAGGCTCTTGTTACTAGGTAAATTAAAAATCGACCAACTAAAAAGAGTGAAATAAAATCGTTTTACCAAAAAATTAATTCGTCTCCCAAAAAACACTGCAAACTAAAAAATAACTTTAATTTCGGAAGTCGGTGCCAAAAACGAAAATACAAAACTAAAGACACCGACTACCGAAATTAAAGTTAATTTTCACTTTGCAGTGTTTTTTGGGAGTCTGTATAATTTTTTGATACAATTTTTTTTAGTTTAACGGTATCGTAAATTCGTAAACAACAGGTACCGTAGTAATCTTTATCTTGTTGTTATCGTACTTAAAATTACTTGTAAATGTTACTGCTACTCTTATGTATTATCATTAACCGCCAGATATTGATTAGCAATTATTTTGGAAATAAATGTTAAAAACTAAATTTAATAAAATCAGACTTACAGTTATTTTACAATCTACAGGAGATTTTTTGATCAAAAATAATGTTTGTAATAAATAAATAATGTAATTACTAATTACTTCAAATATTGCATATCTATACATGGGTACTTTTGAGCCGAATGCAAATACATAATTAATAATTATGTAATATCTCTATCTAACTTGCATCGATTTTGTAATATATTTTTATTGATAATAGGATCGCGTTTGACCACCATCTCACCTGATGGTAAGTGATGATGTAGTCGAAGATTGAGCACGCTTACCTAGAAGTAACCTACTTTTACAAAACTCTTGACTTAAAGATCCCCAGGTTATAACTATCGGGGAAAAAAGACTGGCAGGGAATTGCACTCCTTGGCCGTATGCATAATGAAAGTATTCCCAAAACCATTTCATTTCATTTCATGATGGCGCATCGCCATTTGTCTTGTAGTCCGACGACGGAACGAACCATAAAAACTACTACCCTTGAACTAGAACCATAAAAACTTCCAAAAATCGATGAGCAAATTAGTACCAACAGTAGTTCAGAAAAAATATATCTTGTTCATTCCGCTAAATAACCGCTTTCATGTTGTTTTAGCGGAATTACCAATAGATATGTTTATGACGTTTTAGTTTGGTATGGATTTTCGCAAAGTAACCTCTGATTCCATTATGTAAAGCTCAGATCAGCTAACACTCATATATAGACTAACAAATAACCACATACACTCTTCACGTAAATAAACATTTCTTCATCAGTTCCAGCCTTCCAATACTCTACTTTCCCTCCGCATTCAGTGTAAACTTATTTGCCTCTCGGATTTCTAACAAAATCATTCCTATCCAATTTAGAAGAAGCGTATTTCTACTTTCGTTGTACTTACATTTGTTTTATAGTGGTTCCTTAACCTACCGTACACGTCAGAATGCGAAGTGGAGAAGTGCATTTCAGTTTTCCACATTGTTTCAATATAGAGAATTATGTGTTCTTCTTACTGTTGATCTTAGTATAATATATTTCTTTATTTTCCACGTCTTGTATTAAATGGGAACGGCGAATTTCTTCAAGATTGATGAAATGACATGATAAAGGTGCAGCAAAAAATAATGAAAATAACGTATAAATTAGGTATTTGTGTATTCGATATTATATACAAATATGGAATACACGAATACCTAATTTATACAAAAAACAAAAAGATATCGAAGAGCTTTAGTTATTTAAGTATACAAAGACACAGTCACATACTGTACATGTTTAAACACCTTCAATTCCTTGACCAACTTATCTATTTGACATACATAAATCCGTACAACAGTGGACTTGCACCAATGTCATTGACGTTATTAAAAGGGAAACGTCTATTCTTGGCCATGTTTTGCCCATCAATGTGATAAATACAAAAAAATACCCATTTAGTAACTAAAATATTGCTATTATTTATTGGTAATGAAAACTCCGGAATTAAAAGCCGATTTATTCAAGAAACTTAATTGTTTATTGCCTTATTTACGCTTCCGGTCGCTGGTCAATCCTGTCAAAGTAGGGATGGATACTTTTACTGAAAAAAAATCGACACACTAATACCGGTTTCCAAAAATCGATTTATGAAAAATCTATTTTTATTATGTAGTTGTTTCGCTTTATTATTTTATTTAGAGACAAAAAAAAGGTTTGTCCACTATCGAGCTTTTAAATACGAACCATTTAACCGATTCCGTGTTTCCAGTTTCTCAAAAATATAGATTTTTCGATAAATTGATTTCCTAGCGTCATCCCTACGGCAAAAAAAAATCGTAATTGACAACTGACTGACATTTAACATTTTGTTTAGTTCTGGGCCTCAAGTCTGCTATTACAATAGTGTCAAAATAGTCTATCATTGATTTCAAAATTGTTGATTTTGACAAGTTTGGTAATCTACTAATATAATGGCTTTCCAATGGTCAACCACTGACACTTCATTGAACGAAAGAATATAAAAAAATAAATAGAAATAAAATCTGGCATGAATAAATGTTCAAATTTAGGGGTAGTTTTTCGAAAATCATTACTACGAACGGGTTTTATAATAATGGCAATACGGCAATGTCATTCTAATACGAGACTACTGACCAACCATTATGAATTTAGTAGATTACGACCTATTAGCAAAATGACAATGGGATCGTGATGGAATGACAAATTTACAAAAATAGCAGACTTGGGGCCCTGTTTCTTTGTGAACCGTGATTTCTTTTCTACTGCGTTTTTCTATTTGATATTCTGACGACTTTGATTACGATTATGGACCCTGTAATCGTTCCCGATGATGATCTTGGCTTTACATTGAGTTCTGTAACCGCCTTTTACGACGACACCGGCCTGCCAATGCAGATCGTACCTGTTTTTCACGAAGGATTTGACACGATTATGGAACCTGATTTACACAAACTTACCACTTTACCACGGAGTCATCTCTGTGTCAATTGTGGCGTGGATACACGAAGACTTAAGAGATTTACCTTGAGCAATGTGGAAGTTCGGTCTATATTTCAGCAATGGATTGCACCACAGCAAGTAAGTTAATTATAAAAACATACAAGTTACATACGTTATAACATCATTATTAGTTTAGAATTTCATAATATGCTGATATCAAGCTATTTTTATGCAATACTTTGTTTGTTTACGTTTCTGTAATTAATCATGCGAGAGGTAAATACAAAATGGAAGCAATAGTATCGATAGGATCGATACTATTAAACTATAATACTATCAATAGTATCGATAGTATCGATTTTTTTAAAGTAATACTATCGATAGTATCGTTGTATTAAATAATTAATACTATCAATACTATTGATAGTTTATAAAACTATCGATAGTATTACACCATCGATAGTTTAATAACCGCCGATAGTATCGTTTCCCAATTATAGCTTATGTAGCAAGTAGTGTTAAACTATTGTCACTCACTGTGCCTTATGTTGTGTCACCGTTACTGGCAAAACTGGTAGCTGATTGTAATGATGGGTAAGTTAAACATATTTGAAATTAACATCCGTATGATTTTGTCAATTACCTAATAAATGCATTATAATTATCAATGACTATTTTTAATTTTACTTATTTGATTTAGTTTTCTTAATTTAGTAAGACTATCACTTCAAAATTTTACAATTGGTATAAATTGAGGGCAATTTTTGACCACTTTCATTATTTTTCTAGCTAAGAAGAGATCTCTGGTCATAATTGATACTGAATGTGAAACACAACCCCAATTATCTTATGATATGGGACCACATCAATTATCAAACGGTAGTTGAGATCTCAGAACAATGTAACAGAGTCTGTTACATTGTTCTGAGATCTCAACTACCGTTTAATAAATAGCAATAGGATAATCGCTAATTGCAAGACTCTTGCGAGACTCTCGTTTGGGCAACACTAGACCACACGGTCAACGCTGGGATTGTGATCAAAAAGATTACTTTGAAGACGAAGATACTAAGAAATCTAAAGATGATGCACTTAAAAAAGTAAATGTCGAGGATGCTAGCACCCAAACGCCAGAATATAACAAAGTTATAGATGCTAATATAATAAAATCTAATGAGAGTTTTGGTGTGTTTGTAGCGCAAGAGCTGTTAAACGTACCATTAATCAAAAGGAGACAGATCATGTCTGAAATTATACGCTTGTTCGAACATCGAAGTCAATAATCAGACTAAGGAGTACTAAAAATATCAGTGAAATTATTAAATCTGTTGTTTATTATTAACATAAAAATAACATTGTTTATCTGTGTACATATAATTAAAATATGACCAAATTTGTGCAGCTGCAGTTGTTGTATTGATAAACCCAATATTAAGAAATTACAAATTCAAAGAACAAAACAATCAAATAAAGAAAAATAATCTTATAATCAAACTCTTGTTCCTTTGTTCATGATAATTAAAAAATACAGTTTCAGTATATAGGTACAGGTAACAATTTTTTTTATTGAAAATCTTAGTTGATGAACATCAATAATGATTAAAGAAACTGGTACCTACTCAAATATGTTATTCGTTATAAATCGATACAAAATAGCAGTATTATTAATATGTCTTACTACAGCATTTATTAATTATTAACCTTGTGTAATAATACTTGTGTTTAAATGTGTACTCTAGTTTGATTAAAGAAAATCGTACATTATTCAAATAAAGATGTGTTTTGATTTAGAAATAATAGTTCGTTAAGATGTTTGCTGCTAAGGCGACTGCGACGATCGGTCATAATTAGACCAGCTTTGGAAAATATTCTTTCTGACGGAGTTGACGTTGCAGGTATACATAGATATTTTAAGTCTATTTCTTTTAGACCATTCTCACGTTGATTCCAGTATTCTATAGGAAACTCTGTTTTTGGGATGATAGGTTTTTCTACGTACTGCCTGATATCAACGATCGCATCAGCAGTTGAATTTGATCTCTGTGGAGCAATTAAAAAGTAAAGCAACTTATCAACTTTTGATTTTTTCGCTGGTGTGTTTTCCTCTTCTGCATTTGAATTATTTATTTCTGAACTATCGGAGGGAGAGGATATTCTCACTAAATAACTAGAGTATTTTCTTTGGATACCAGCTATAGCCCTTTCACAATCAGTTTCCGTCTTAAACCCCATTTTTTTTATATGGGGATTTAACATTGTTGCTATCATGCAAGGAGTTCTAACTTCATATGGTTTTAACCGCCTATTAATAGACTCTTATAAGTTCTATGATTTTTTTTGAAATATCAGACAAGTTTTCCCTTTCAAGTTTGGCAATTTCTAATGATAAACCTTTAATTAACGGAATTATAAGAGATATGGTAGGATACATTTCTCCGGATATGGCAGTTGTACAAGCTTCAAGAGGATCAAGCATTTTTTCTATTTCTTCCAATAACGTATATTCTTCAGCACTCAAATTTGAAGGAGCTCTCGAATTTTGATTTATTACTAATGTTACTTCTTCTCTCACCTTTCTCAATCTTTCTAGCATGTAAAATGAACTGTTCCACCTAGTTTCAGCTTCTTGTAATAATTTCAGTTCCGGTTTATTTAGGCGTTTTTGAGCGGCTTTTAATTGGTTTGATGCCAATGTACTATGTTTAAAATACCTTACAATTTGTTTGCATTTGTCCATTAATTCTTTAAAGTCAGGCTGATTACACATATCTTTATATACTAAGTTCAGTGTATGAGCGAAGCAGGGTAGATGACGCAACTTAACAATTTCAGCGACTTTTAACATCACAGCTGCATTATCTGTTACCATGGCCATTACTTTTTGTCTTATTTTCCATTGATCTAAAACAACAGCAATGACCTGAAAGAAAATTCGCCAATCTTTTAATTATTTAGAATTATTGTAAGCTGTCAAAACCAAGAAAAAATGTAAAGACGAAGGGTCACAATCCATACAAAAAACCGGCGCAAACGAAACGTGTCTTGGTTGTTTCATTTTTTCAAATAACCCTGCCATATAAAGCCAATTTAACTAAGTTAGACCGTAAAATCAAACAAACGAAATAGGTACATATATGTATATATTTATTGATGTACCCAAGACAACGAAATAACCGAGATATGTTTCGTTTGCGCCGAGCCTGGGTCACAGATAATCTTTCTTCTTTAATATAAAAATTTTTTACCAAAAAATTAAACCGACTCCCAAAAAACACTGCAAAGTGAAAAATAACTTTAATTTCGGTAGTCGGTGTCTTTAGTTTTGTATTTTCGTTTTTGGCACCGACTTCCGAAATTAAAGTTATTTTTCACTTTGCAGTGTTTTTTGGGAGTCGGTTTAATTTATTGGTAAAAAGTTTTTATTTCTGTCTTTTTAGTTGGTCGATTTTTAATTAACCTAGTTACAAGAGCCTAAATGTCAACTACTTATATTCATTTACTAAATATTGCTTTTCCCAATGTTGGGCCGTTAATTGTTGAGGAGTTCTCCTGGTACTTCACCATCAGCTTCACTTCACCATATGCATTGTGACTAGCATATTGTGCTTAATAACCACATTCAAGTAATCGAAGCGGAACACATGAAATACTTATATATTGAGTAGTTCCAGTAGCCATCTGTGGTCTTCATCATCAGGTCCACTTCACAAATGGTGCTTTTCGAATGCAACTACACAAGTTACTATAAAAATACTCAAATCACTATAGGTGTGCCTATAATATTTGAAGAGTTCCCTCGATTTCTCCAGGATTCCATCATAAGATCCTGACTTGGTGACAATGGGACCAATTTCTAAGTATACCCTTTCAAACAAAAAAAGAATTTTCCAAATCGGTTCAGCCGTCTTCGAGTAATCGGTGATCATGATCATACATAAAAAACAAGAAAAAAATATATATATATACGCGTCGAATTGACAACCTCCTCTTTTTGTCGTCGGTTGAAAAGGTATACCCTACCATGAAGATCTGAGTCATATATTCCCACATCCCCCAAGTCTAGAACAAAACACGAGCGATTTCGTGTCCACTTTATTTTCTTTGAGTGAGTGAGCCGAATGTGTCTACGTTCTTCCAACGCACACAAATATAGCTTTCAGTGATACCATTACCCACAAAAATGGGAAAACGCACTATTATATTGCTGGATCAAATCAAGTATTTTATGTTATGAAACTAGATAAGATGATGTTTTTTCATATAATATGACTTATATGACATATATTTACGGAAGGTAAACGAAATGAGATATCGTTCATTGCGTTTAGAATGTTTGATGTGTAATGTGTTATAATGATACCTATTATAGAAATGTATTAATTGCTTAAAAAATCTCGTTTGATATCAATTAAAAGTATGTGTTGTATTTATGAAATAGAAAAATATTATCAACCGACGACAAAAAGAGGAGGTTATCAATTCGACGCGTATATTTTTTTTTTTTTTTTTTTTTTTTTTTTATGTATGATCATCGAGTACTCGAAGACGGCTGAACCGATTTAGAAAATTCTTTTTTTGTTCGAATGGGTATACTTCGAAATTGGTACCATTATCACCAAAGTCAGGATATGATGATGGGATCCTGGAGAAATCAAGGGAACTCTTCAAATATTATAGGCACACCTATGGCGTTTTGGGTATTTCTTATAGTAACTTGTGCAGTTGCTCTCAAAAAGTACCATTTGGGGAAGTGGAACTGATGATGAAGACCACAGATGGCCGCCGAAACTACTCAATAATAAGTATTGAGTGGATTGCGATTCGATTACTTGAATATGGATGTTAAGCAGTTTATGCTCGTCACAATGCATATGGTGATGTAGAGCTGATGGTGAAGTACCAGGAGAACTCCTCAACAATTAACGGCCCAGCATTGGGAAAAGCAATATTTTGTAAAAGGTTATAAGTAGTTGACATTTAGGCTCTTGTAACTAGGTAAATTAAAAATCATCCAACTAAAGAGTGAAATAAAAACTTTTTACCAAAAAATTAAACCGACTCCCAAAAACACTGCAAAGTGAAAAATAACTTTAATTTCGGAAGTCGGTGCCAAAAACGAAAAAACAAAACTATAGACACCGACTACCGAAATTAAAGTTATTTTTCACTTTGCAGTGTTTTTGGGAGTCGGTTTAATTTTTTGGTAAAAAGTTTTTATTGAGAACATTACTTCAATGAAAAAAATCTTAATCAATAAAATTGATAGATAGATAGATAGATAGATATATTCTTTATTGTACACCATAACAATAAAAACAAAATTATGGACTTAACAATTAAAAGGGTGATACAATGGGCGGTCTTATCGCTAAAAGCGATCTTTTACAGACAACCTTTGGATGGATTTGACACAGAAGGAGAAAATAATTACGCGGGTAGTCCACGGTGTACTAATTATCTATATAAAATACTAAACAATAAATAACGTTCTCAAAACATATATATGCATACAAAAATTAAAAAAGAAAAAGAATGAAACAATGACATACATAATAACAATTTAAGGAGAGAGATAAAGATCTTTTACTAAGTTTTTGAAAGAAGATAGTGTTTGTGCTTGTCTTACTGACACGGGTAGAGCATTCCACAGCCGTACTGCTTGAGCTGCGAACGACTTACCATAGAAATTGGTGGCGTGACTCGGTACTGCAAGCCTTAAGTTTTCTGATGACCTCAGAGATTTTGCATGTGTGTCATGAAGGAACTTAAATCGGTCTTTAAGATAAGTGGGGGTTTTAGGATTAAACAGCACACTGTAAAGCAGAGACAAAATGTGTAAGTTCCGGCGAAGACGTATTGGAAGCCACTTGAGTTTCGTACGAAATTCGGATACGTGATCATATTTGCGCAAGCCAAATATAAATCTAATGCAAACATTTTGGAGTCGCTCAAGTTTATCAAATTGTGCCTCAGTAAGATCAAGATAACTGACATCAGCGTAGTCTAGGATGGGGAGTAAAAGAGACTGTGCTAGCGCAATTTTAGTAGCAGTTGGCAGAAAGTTACGCAACCTTCGTACGGAATGGGCAGAAGCAAATAATTTGCGACTGACTTCTTGTAATTGGGGACCCCAAGAAAGATGTTTGTCAACCCAAACCCCAAGGTTCTTAACTTTCTCGCTTAATGGAATAGCAGTGCCGTTGAAAATAACCTGAGGAAGCTGCGTCCATTTTACCTTAGGTGCCAACCTGGAACTGCCAACCACAATGACCTGGGTCTTTGACGGGTTAACCTGCAAACCATGTGCATCACTCCATTCGCAAACAGAAGCCAAGTCCCGGTTCATGATATCAATAGCAGTATGCAAATCTGTATAGGGAGCTTGTCTGTAAATCTGCAAATCATCAGCATAAAGATGGTAGGAGGACTGAAGTTTTTTAGAAATAGAATTTATGAATATTGCGAAGAGTAAAGGAGATAAAACGCCACCCTGAGGAACACCGGCTGAAGTACTACACCAAGAAGAGCAGGACTCATCTATGCAAATACGTTGCCGGCGGCCAAACAGGTAACTACGAAACCAGTCAATCGCTGTTGGAGATATGTTAATAGAGCGTAGTATGTTGAGCATGATTTCGAAATCAACAGTATTAAAAGCGTTGCTAAAATCTAGCAAGCAAAGAATCGTCATATTTCCTTTATCCATGCCCAACCTCATCTCATCCGTAACGCTTACTAAGGCGGAAGTGGTACTATGACCAGGACGAAAACCGGATTGGAAAGGATTCAGCAGACTATTCTTGCAAAGAAAAGAACTAAGCTGATTGTGGACAAGGCGTTCAAGGACTTTAGATAAAAAGGCAGGATGGAAATAGGTCGATATTCTGAAAAAGATGTAGGATTCGATTTTTTGGGTAGAGGAACAATTTTGGCCTCTTTCCATACCGAGGGAATTGACATCTTTATGATGCCACTCTTCGAACTAACAGTAACTTTTAGTTATAAAACACTGTAGGTAGTAGCTGTAAGTAAATATAGTTTAGTTTGACGCATACATAATTGCCGCCAAAATTATATTTTTTTAAACAAAAATAAGCACAAAAGAAATCAATATGGGTATTTTTTTCCTCACGGATAGCAACATTGAATTGTGATAAGTTAGGTTATTATTAGAATTTTTGTTTGATGGTCGATTTACGTAAATATAATGTATAAAATGTACTTGTGAAATGTAATTTGATTACACGTTTTTTGTTTTCCTGAAGGACTATGACATCCCTTTACGCTACAAACGGTCGTTTTAAATTATTTACTCGCGAGCTCTGTTCGGCAGAATGTGACCTTGAGTACTGACGGCTCGTCAGTCGTCGAGAAAAGTTAGCCAAAATGGCTGAGTTTTAGTTGCCTCACTTTTTGCACTCGTACTTCTTACTCGTACTCTTCACTTCTATGCGTCATTGTTCTAAGTATATTCCATAATAAGTTGTAATTAATGTTACTCACCGATGATAAGTTATCAGCATCGTGGTGACCGTCAACTTCTACTGCTTCCAATAAAGCTGAACGAAGCTGATTGCTTAATATAAAATGACATGTTATGGCGCATATACCCTGGTTGCTTGAAGAAGTCCACATATCAGTAGTGATTTTTTTTTTTTTTTTTTTTTTAACGTGGTAAAATTATCAAATAAGTCCTCCCACTCCGGGCAGGGTGGGAGGGACTGTCAGACTTTTACTGACTAAAATCCACGGTGTTCCTTCAATAGCCCTTTACGTACCGGGGCCACGGTAACGGGATGAGTCCCACGACCCCGGCAGGCTTCGGCCCTCTGCAGAGGGGGCCTCGTCATGTTGCTGACGCTCTTTGAGGCGCGCGTGGAACACGACGCGCCGTCGACCCGGGCATGGTCCATGGTCGGACAGCGAGTTGCCCTTTACTCGCTGTCCGCATGCCCGCGCCTACGGTGGCCGGAGATCGTCGGCCGACGTCCGACGCCGTGGGCGTCTACCACTGCGGCTGGGCTGGAGGGAGGACGCCATCCTCTCCCTCGCGCGGCCCGCCTCCTCCTTCGGAAGCATGACTGCTTCGCAGAAGGAGGCGACCGCTTCCCACTCCCTCTCGCCCCGCAGCATGGCCTCGACCAAGGCCGGGCGCGAGAGGTCTCCGCCTATTGTCGCCGTGAGGACACGTCGGTGCTCTGCCCAAGCTGGGCAGTCCTGCACCGTGTGCTCGACTGTGTCCTCAGGGCGACCCTCGCAGTGGTGACACCCAGGCGTTTCCTCCTTTCCCATCAGACACAGGTACCTCCCGAAACTTCCGTGTCCGGTGAGGACCTGCGTCATGCGGTAGGTCAGGACGCCGTGACGCCGATCTAGCCACTCCTCAAAGAGGGGTCTTACCGCCGCAATTGCGGCGTGCCCGGCCGTCGGTTGCGACAGTCGTTCCCTCCATACTGCCCTGAGATCGCGCCGGAGCTCTTCCCGCCGTGCCTCGACTTCTCGAGGCAGCGGGGATACGCCCCGGCGCTGCGCCTCCACGCGCCATTCATAGACGCGCTGGAGGGCAGTCGCCTCCAGATCCCAGGGCAGCAATCCGGCAAGGAGGTTGGCCGATTCGCCGGCGATCGTGCGGTATCCCCGGATCATTCGGATAGCCATGACCCTCTGGCATGCGACCAACTTTAGTGGTCGCGTCCGGATGCACAGGGCCCACACTGGGGACCCGTAGAGGGCCATGGACCGCACGACGCCGGCGTACAGCCTTCGGCAGGAGGCGTTTGGCCCGCTGAGATTAGGCAGGAGTCGCCTGAAGGCGGCTGCTGCCCGGTTCAGCTTTGGGGCCAAACTCAGAAAGTGCTCCCTGAAGTTCCACCGGCTGTCGAGGACGAGTCCCAGGTACTTCATCGTCCTCCCGACGCCGATGCGAACCCCCTCCACCGTTATGTGGGACTCGGACCGTGGCGCGTTCCGACCGCCATGAAAGCACATGGCCTCGGTCTTGTGCAGCGCCACGTCGAGTCCCAACTGCCGGATCCTATGAACGACTGTCGCAACCGCTTGCGTCGCCAGGTCGGCCGCCGCCTGGTGCGACTCTCCCTGCGCCAGGACGAGCGTGTCGTCAGCGTAACATACTACGCTGACGCCGTCAGGGAGGTCGCCGCGCAGCACCCAGTCGTATCCGATGTTCCACAGGGGCGGCCCCAAGACCGATCCCTGTGGGACACCGCACGACATCTCTCGCCGGTTCCACTCTCCCCGGTGACCGGGGTAGATGACGGCTCTGTCCGTCAGGTAGTCCTCGACTATGCGACGGAGGTAGGTCGGCACCCGGTGATACCGGAGTGCCTCCCTGATACAACTCCAGGGCAGGGTGTTAAAGGCGTTGGTGATGTCCAAAGACACCGCCAAGACGACTCTGCCCCGGGATACCGCGTCCCCCGTCGTGAGGGCTCTCACGCGCATGATGGCATCCACCGTCGAGCGCCCCCTGCGGAAGCCAAACTGGTACTCCGCAAGATCCGGGCCCACCCGATTCAGGTGCCCGAAGAGGCGGTCTGCAATTACTCTTTCCAAGAGCTTGCCCGCCTCGTCGAGCAGCACGATGGGCCGGAATGCGGACGGAGAGTCCGCAGGGCGCCCGGCTTTCTGGATCAGGACCAGCTTTCCCGTCTTCCAGCGAAGCGGAAACTGGCCCCTCTCCAGGCATGCGCTAAAGAGCCCCCCTAGTCGAGGCCCGAGAGTCTCCGAGGCCAGGACCCACGCTTTCCCTGGCAAGCCGTCGGGTCCTGGGGCGGTATTTTTGGCCTTGAGCCGTTGTACCGCCACTCTCAAGTCTACCTCGGTCACCTCTGGAGCGTCGTAGACGTCGTCGTCGCTGTGGTACGCGTTTGCGCCAGCTTCAGGTTCCGTCGGAGGCGGAGCCATGGGCGGGGGAGCGTGCTCCCCTCGCGATGGGAACAGGGCGCTCACCACGTCCTCCAAGAACTGAGGCTGGAGACTCTGCGTCAACGGGGGAGCCCAGGGGCGGAGCTTTTCTCGCACCCACTTGTAGGGGCGGCCCCATGGGTCCCCGTCCAGAGTCGCCAGCATCTCCTCCAGGGCCAGTTCCTTGGCCCGCCAGATCTCGTCTCGGAGGACGGCCTTCGCTGCCCTGTAGCCCTCGTACAGCTCCGCCTCTACAGTCGCCGCATCCGGAGGTCGGGTGCGGCGCCTGCGGAACCTGGTGTACCGGCGTCGCGCCGCAACGCACGCTTTGCGCAGCGCTGCTAGCTCGCTCGACCACCAGTACAGCTGACGCCGGGCGCGTCCTTGCCGGACCCGGGGCATGGCCACGTCGCAGATCTCCGACATGGCCTCCCGGAACCACTCCGCCTCGTCGTTTATGTCGGCAGGCCTGTCCGGGGGTGACCCCCAGGCCTGCACAATCGAGGCTTCCAGGAATAGCTCCCGGTCCATCTGCTTCAGCGCCCATCGCGGACCACTCAGGTCCCGTCGGACCGGCGCGTCTGGGGTCTGGGCGGAGACGTCGAACCGGATATACCGGTGGTCGGAATAGGTCTCCACCTCCTCCACAACGCGCCAGTCGGTGACGCGCGGTGACAGGCTGGGGGTGGCGAACGTAACGTCCACCACCGACTCGCCCGTAAACCGCACGCACGTGGGGACAGAACCCCAGTTCTCGATCACCAGGCCCTGCGCACGGGCCCAGTGCTCGAGCATCCTGCCCCGCCTATAGTCCGTGGACCGGGAACCCCAAGCCGGACTCTTGGCGTTGAAGTCCCCGAGGACGAGGGCGGGGAGGGAACCGAGGGCGACGACGACGTCTCCCAGCTCCGTTAGGGAGTTCTGGAACTCGGCGAGAGTTCGGTTCGGGGAGAAATAAACGCCTACCACAGCGATCTCTCCGAACCGTGCTGCGACGATCCCACGCCCTCTCTTGACGCGATCGAGGGGCGGGGTACCGGCGGCGGCCGACGAAACGAGGGTCACCGAGCCGTCCAAGTCCGCCACCCAGTCGCTCCTGGGCAGGACAAAATACGGCTCGGCGACCACGGCGACGTTGATCAACCACTGCGCCATGCTCTGGAGCAAAAGTTCCTGAGCAGCGGCGCAGTGGTTGATGTTCGCCTGGAGGAAGCGCAATGGGGCCATTAATCGGGATCCATTGCAGCCTCCTCCAGGGCCCCTCGCGGGGGTTCAGCCACGACGGCGACGGCGGCGGCAGTAGCGACGGCGGCGGCGGCGGCGGCGGTGGCGGTGACGACGGCGGCAGAGGGCCTACCTCTGCGCCTGGCTTTGGTGGGTGGGGCGCAGGACTTGCCCCCAGCCCGGTGATCGGCTGGCTTGCCAACCGCCTCACATGCGAAGCAGTGAGGCGGGGCGGAGCACGAGCCGGCCTTGTGACCGGGCTGACCGCAGCGGAAGCACCTATCGCTGCGGTCTACCTCCGAGGTGCACACGCATGCCGCATGGTTGCCCACTTGGCAGCGGAAGCACCTCAGGGGTCTGGGGTCCAGGACTTTCACCTGCGCAGACACCCAACCAACCAGGAGCCTTCGGCCCTCCTGGATCTTTTTGGCCGCCGGGACGGGGCAGCTAACCGTAATGGTTTGCGTCCCCGTGAAGCCAGGACGCAGGGCGCCCGCCCTCACCTGATCGGGAGGGCACCCCCCAGTCCTGGCTACGGCGGCCACCACTTCCTCGGCCGTCACGGAGTCATCCAGACCCAATATGCGCATGTCTGCGCGCTTGGTGGGTCTGGAGACTCGGGCCTCCTCCGCATTTAAGGACGCTCTGAGCCGTTCGGCCAGAGCGTCAGCGGCAGGGCCACTGGCCGCGCCGGGGATCTCCAGCATCCGAGCCCCCGTCGCAGTGACCCGGTGACGGAGGCCGCCGACGATGCCGAGCTCCGTGATGTCAATCGCCATCCGCGCCTTCGCCAGCACGTCACGGTACGACACGCCCCTCTTCACCGCGTCCGGCTGCAGTGTGATCACTACAGCCGCGGTCTTGGGGGCGCGCAATCGCGCCGCGGCGTCTCGCCGCCGCCGTCGCTCCCTTCTCCGCGAGGACCTGGCTGCGCCAGCAGCCTTCCTCTTCTCCCCGGCCACTTGCCAGTCGGCGCCGGCCGGAGGAGTCTTTGGAGGAGGCTGCTGGGACGGCTGGTTCCCGGCCTGGGCCTTCTTCCCTTTGGCCGCCTGTTTCGGCCCCGCAGGTGTCGGGGTCGGAGGCGGCTTTGGTGGGCCCAGTTTGGGCTTGGCCGGGGCCGTCTTCGCCCTCGCAGGAGCCGCCGCCGCTGGGGCCGTCTGCCCAGTGGCCGTCTTTGCCTGAGGCGGCCTCGTCACCGTCCGGGGAGGCTTGGACGCGGTCGCAGCCGCGTACGAAGGCGCCGCCAGCGGGGGTCGCAGCACGCGGCTCTCCAATACGGAGAACCGCTGCTGGAAGGCGGCCAGCTCCTGTCGCACCAGGTCGAGAACCGAGTTCTCCGCTGGTGTGGGCTGGCCTTTCTCCTTTTGGCCCCGCGGCGGCGCATTCCGCTGGCCGTCTCCCCGGATTGCGGCCAGGTCCGCCTTAAGGGCGGCGTTCTCCCTCTGGAGAGCCTCCATGGCGGCAGTCAGGCGGGTGACCTCCGGCCGCAGATCGGACATATCGTCCCTTGCAGCCGGGGCCCCGCCGTAAGTCCGCGCGGCCGCCATGATGGAGGCCATGGCTTCGCTCATCGCATCCTCCTTGCTTCGCCGGTTCCGCTTCCGCGAGATGGTGCGGATGGCAGCTGCCACGGCCTCTTCTAGTTTGGCCTCGACCGAGGCCAGACCAGTGTTGGGCTCTCCAGAGGGAGGCCCCCTCCCCGAGGTCTTGCCTCGGCCTTTACCCCGCACGCTAGTGGGGATCTTGCGGGCCGAGACAAGCCCCTCCTCCGACGACGACTTGTCCTCGCGGGGGCGCTTGAGGAACTCCTTCCTCCTGTCGGCGCCCCCCTCGTCGCTCCTCACTGCGCTCCCAGAGACTAAGCTCTGGAAGCTCTCGGCGTCCGATGCCGAGTCGGTCTCCGACCCGAGCACCAGCGCCCCCTTCCTCCGCGGAGCGGCGCTCTGCGCTCGCTCAATGTTCGGTGCCGGTGAGGTGGACGTGCTGGACAAGTCCAGCGACTCCACCTCACGGGCACGTGAGCCTCCCTGGCTCAATGCGGCGACTGCCGGGGCAAAGATGGGGTAAAAGCCTTTGGTGTCCCCCCCAGAGTACGACGGGACTGACCGGACGTGTCCGGTGCGGGACTCCCCAGCTGAAGAGCAGCTGGGACCCGCCTGGGTAGCTTTTTCAACGACTTTATTTTCCATGGTTTTTTAACTTTTTTAGAGAGGTGGGTTCCTCTGTCCCTATCTCCCATTTCCCCTCCCCTTGTTCACTTCACAGTTACGTCTAAAGATTAGACGCATACTGGAAGTGAACATTTCCTCCCCCTTGACCCGATCTCTGAGACCGGGCCCCGCGCCGTCTAGAAGCTCGAGCTAGCTGGTCGATCCTCCAGGCGGCGCGCCTTTCCCCCGGTGTGTCCCTCTTGGTCTGGTTTCTCCCTCTGGGCCCGTCCGGCATGAGTGCCTCTACCGGCATGGCCCCAGAGATCATCGAAACACGCAAGCCCCACCACGACGACAACGTGGGGACACAGTTGGTGGGGTATATCAGTAGTGATAGCAACATTTTGAACTTTGGCCAAAAGTTCCATTAGTTCACCTTTCATTCTATTGTACATTCTAGGCAATAGTTTATCACTCAGTATATTTCTCGATGGCATTTCATAACGAGAATCTAATCCCCTTACGAATTCTTTTAATCCTTGGCGCTCTGATAGACGAAGCGGTTCCATGTCTTTGGCTACCATTTTAACAAATAAACAGTCAAGCATTTTTTTTTTTTTTTTTCCTTGATGAATCGTCACTGTACCGGTCTGATTTATTTATGTCTCGAGTACTGTGAGTGTGACTGCAATCAACTGTTATTTCGTTACTATCGTCGTGTGATGAACTTAATGGGGGTACTAACTGTTCAGGATGTTTTCGTTTCAGGTGATCCTTTAAATCCGATGTATTGTTGCTGTATTTGAACTCTCGATTACAAATTTTACATATTACTCGCCTATCACCTTCCTTTCGAAAATGTATCCACATCACAGATTTTCTTCTCTCCATTTTAAATTCACCAAACTTTTTTAAAGTACAATGTGTGTATTTACCCGCTCGCAATTCACTGTAGTTTAAAAAGTACAACAAAAAAAATTTAAATGTGACAGGGCTAAGTGTTGCCCTGTGTAAATTTTTGATTGTATTCGGGGATACTCTTTAGGATTAATACGTTTTCCTTACTTAATATATTTTATGAGATATATACTAGCTATGTAACTGAATATTGGAAGGCAATACTATCACCGTTTATAAAACTATCGATAGACTATCGATAGTTTAGCGATAGTCGACTATCGATAGGCAACACTACTCTACGCCTGGAGCTCAAACAGAGAAGAAGTCGGCAAGAATACTGTTAATAGCCATCGAAGTGAGATGGTCATCTTCTAATGTACGATCCGTGGCCTGGATTTATACGATCCGTGGCCCGGACCTCCAGACATGCTGACATCCTCCGACTTCTCCACCATCACCATCCGACTGCTGCATCGACGGAGCCTGATCATCCCCCGTCCCACTACTACGGCCGGAGGGAAGGAAGAAGGAAAACTGAGGCCATCCGACTGAAGGCCAGCCGTCCTGCAGCCACCTCTTTGTTCTGCTCGCAATCTCCGTCATCTCCTGTGCTCTTAGGGTTCCGTGTCTCCAGCAATTTTTATAATTATTTCTTTTATAAATCCTGTTCATTTTTCATCACTTTGATTTCTTTTCCTGGTCATATTCCCTATTAAAACGTGCTTCCTCCTAATTAGTTATTGCAACCTTACATTTCCCTCTACCCAGGGAAATTGTAACGTTACAGTAGCTACTAAAATCTATAAAAATGTTTTTTGTTAAAATTGAATTTTTATATTATCACTACATAGTATAAAACAAAGTCGCTTCCCGCTGTCTGTCCCTATGTATGCTTAGATCTTTAAAACTACGTGACAGATTTTAATGCGGTTTTTTTTAATAGATAGAATGATTCAAGAGGAAGGTTTAGGTGTATCATTTATTAAGGCTTGCGGACGAATTCGCGGGCAGGAAGCTAGTAATTTATAAAAGTTCAACCGAGTTCAATATAAAAAAAAAAAATTACAAAAAATAAAACCGACTTCCATTAATCAAAACACTACAAAGCCAAAAATAACTTTAATTTCGGTAGTCGGTGTTATTGGTTTTGTATTTTCGTTTTTGGCACCGACTTCCGAAATTAAAGTTATTTTTTAGTTTGCAGTGTTTTTTGGGAGACGAATTTTCTTTTTTTTTCACTTTATTGTGATGATTGTTTATAGAATTATGCTGTAGTATAATACGATAATGATCTATCTTTCAATTATTTTAGTACAGTATGAGATTTTGACACAATGTTAAAATGTTTATGTAATAAATGAAATGAAACAAGGAAACATAGAGTACCTAGGTACTTCGAGTAAAAAGCCATTACAAACACATTCCATTGAATAAATCTCGAATAGAACCGAGTGCGACAGACGAGCTGGCCGCAACACATTACCGCCCCATTCAATAACAATAAAAGTCGCGTCGCTCAAAGAAATCTATGTCCACCTCACTCGATACGTGTTTTTTTTTTATCTAAAGCATTTATTTATAGCGTAATTAATGCGTCGCCGGCGCCAGCACTAAATACAACGCTATTTGTGGAGACAATACATGGACGCTAAATGGGCAAGGGTACGAGATAAAAAACTTTTAAACCAAAAAATTAAACCGACTCCCAATAAACACTGCAAAGTGAAAAATAACTTTAATTTCGGTAGTCGGTGTCTTTAGTTTTGTATTTTCGTTTTTGGCACCGACTTCCGAAATAAAAGTTATTTTTCACTTTGCAGTGTTTTTTGGGAGTCGGTTTAATTTTTTGGTAAAAGTTTTTATTTCACTCTTTTTAGTTGGTTGATTTTTAATTTACCTAGTTACAAGAGCCTAAATGTCAACTACTTATAACATTTTATAAAATATTGCTTTTCCCAATGCTGGGCCGTTAATTTTTGAGGAGTTCTCCTAGTACTTCACCATCAGCTATATATCACCATATGCATTGTGACGAGCATAAAGTGCTTAATATCCATATTCAAGTAATCGAATCGCAATCCACGAAATACTTATTATTGAGTAGTTTCGGCGGTCATCTGTGGTCTTCATCATCAGTTCCACTTCCCCAAATGGTACTTTTTGAGAGCAACTGCACAAGTTACTATAAGAAATACCCAAAACGCCATAGGTGTGCCTATAATATTTGAAGAGTTCCCTCGATTTCTCCAGGATCCCATCAGCAGATCCTGACTTGGTGACAAATGGTACCAATTTCGAAGTATACCCTATCAAACAAAAAAAGAATTTTCCAAATCGGTTCAGCCGTCTTCGAGTACTCGATGATCATACATAAAAAAAAATATATACGCGTCGAATTGATAACCTCCTCCTTTTTTTGTCGTCGGTTGAAAACAGGAATATGTACATATATTACTTTGACGGAAACAAACTATAAAAAATTCCCGATATAAATACAATCTGCAGCAGTGAAATTTACTTGAGATTTATTTTTCCATACCTGTAACCTGTATCACCCTTTCTGAGTATTCCCAGCTAAAATTGTTTCATAAAACCCTTAAATTCATAAAGGCTTTTATAAAGCAAATACTAATTTTAATCTTTGTTAAAGAAAATCTCAGTTTCTAAATCGGCAGCCCTGTATCCACGGCACGTCAGTTTTCAGACGGAGACAAAAAATGTAGTCTGGACTGAAATATATTGCTAGGTACCCCACATTACTCTTGTTGCTAATGACGTGTGCTAAATAAGTCAAGCACTTAACTTACAGACAAATTGGTATTTAAAACTGATTAATTTATATTTGCCGTCATCAGGGATTTCTCCGTCTTGATGGTTTGTTTTGCAGAGATTTACGGGTCGGGAACAAATTTTCTAATTTAGGAAATACTGAACTTAGGACTTTTAAATTTTTGATGTGTTTGAAGGCTGTTTCATATTAAGAAGATGTATCCTCCTTGCTATAAGAGACTAAAATTAGTGACAGATCAACTAGACTTTCAGATCACAAGATTTTTGCAAGCGTTCAAACTCAAAAAAATATTTTAAGTTTGAACGCTTGCAAAAATCTAGCTCGTTGCAGTTCACAACACATCAAAAATTAAACCAAATGACGGAGCCACTCATAATAGATTTCATAACTAACAATTTATTAATATGCCATCATCAAGCTCCACTGAAGTCGTACAAGAGAAAATGAAAGAAATGAGGACAAAATTAAATGAGGAGCAATTCATAAAACGGTTGAAATAAGTCGCTGTCCCATCTGCCGAGCGATCGGTTAGAATTGTAGATGAAAAAAAAAGTAATTTTGTTACCGACGACGACGCGTCGATTTAAATTGTCTCCGGATCCGATAAAAATTTACACAATTCTTTGGTACATTAGTTGCTGATTATCGGGTTTAGTAAAGTGTACCGAAATTTCAGTCCATTACCGAACCGTGAACGAGAGAAGTTTTTTAAGAAAGAACTAAGATGCCATTCTGGAAAGCTGATAAGAATGGCAAACTTTCGATTAAAAAGGCGAGCTACATCGGCCGCTCCAGCATTCACTATGCGTTGACCACGACCTGGCAGGAGTGATTCGACAGAGTTAAGAGTTAAAAAACGTAGTCCATATACAATCGTGAAAAACATGTTTTTAAACAAGTGAAGCTATTTAAAATGACTGATGGAATGTTTTATGCAGTGCTTCAGCATCACTAACCAGCTAGCTTATGTTTCTTTCAAGAAATGAATTCAGTTATTTTCAAAGATTATGTAGTAAACTCATTGCAAAAGCTTCTAAAGCCTGCAATACATGTTGGCCGAGCGTAGGCCAACGCGAGCGTTGGCAAATAGGTACAAGGCAAGAAATAATGTCCACACGTTCGACAAGTTCGTCGAACGCCAATGCAGACGACCAATGTAGAAGAGGGTCTGTAGAGCTGCCCACACGTTGGCCGAGCGCAGGCGAGCGCCTTTGATTTGTGAACAAAAACCGACACCGATCCGAAGTGAGGCAAGTGATCACGAGCAACGGCGAGCGAAGACAAGTTGCACCAAATGAGCTCTATACACGTTGGCGCTGGCCTCCACTCGGCCAACTAGGCAAGTGACACCGAGCGATAGCAAGACAAGGCAAATATACCGTCTACATGTTGGTATTGGCCTTCACTCGACAACGCTCGGCCAACATGTATTGCAGGCTTAAGGTTGTAGACTAGTCCCATATAACGTGCCTCTCTAAGTTGTCGCTAGAGAGGTGCACAGCATTCATCAGGAAAGTGGCTACACTATTCATAATAAATGTTATTTGCAACTCTAAGGAAATTCATAGACGTTTCTTAAGTATTGAAAAGCACAATTGCCAACAGAGCGTCGCTGAACTAGACTGCAGTGCAGCGCTTAAAGCGGCTGCAATATTTTCCAGCGCTTAATCGGCATCCAGGTGGTGAACGTCTGTTGGCGTACTCCACGGACTAGCGTACCGTTGCACAACAGCACTCCGCTTTCACGTCTCCCTTCCACGGGCATTATGCCTCTAATGTCACTTAATTTGCCGTCTAGGGCCTCCTCACGTGAATGCAGCCTACGAGAGCCGGTTTAATATAAAAATTCGCATTTTACTGTCTCGAAGCGAGATTTAACGTTAAACTGTTGCCTCTTTTGAGAGTAAACGTGTAGAAGTAATGGGATTATGAGATCGGTAGAGTTTTGGAGTCGAAAGGTAATTAAATTATTGTATGTAAAATATTGGGTTCATGAGTGCTCGGTGGCTCGCTAGTTCCAATGGTTGATGGTTTTTCAGATCGAGAGGTGCTCCAGTTCAATCGAAGTTTAACTTAATTGCGTATTCATGTATTTTTTTAATAAATTATGAATGCGCCCCTTGATCTTAAGTGCACTGTATTTTTTTCTATTTTTTGCTTAAACTAAAAGGAAACTTTACTTTCTGTGCTAAGCGGTAATCGCAGGACAAATAGGAGGAATAAAAATAAATGAAAGTAATAACTCATTGTAAAAATGACGGCTTAGCCATTGTAACCGAAAAGCTGAATCAGCAACACGCGCTTACGCCGCACACGTGTACAAACTGTTTTATTCTTATGATCGTAGAGTTGAAAATTGAATGTACCGTATTACCTGATGGTGCTTTCATCACAAAAGCGATACAACTCGTTATTATGTCGTTAACGAAATAAATCCGTAGTGTACCAGATTGCCGACGCGACGGATTACTTTAGGACGTATGAAATAAATTGAAAGCCGTAGGTTACGATACAGCTATAGATGCACCTAGCCATTTTGATAATATTAATTCAGCCTACTGCGTTTCCATTACTGATACAGAAGCCTCTCTACGAGAGGGATTGGAATGGGGAGGGCATGGTGTCACATGTTTTCGGATTTTAAGTCTTAGGACATGTCAGTTTCATCACGATATTTTCTTCACCAATTTGGGTCCTTTGGGAGCAGTGGTCATGGTATAAATTACACAAAGAATGTGGCTGACAGGGTTCGAATCCACGACTGGCACGACCTGCAACTGTTCAATAATTTAGAACCAGGTTATCTGGTACAAAATAGGTGACTATAGTCTATAAGTAGGACCACAGTTACACTTCATATGGTGATGGAAGATACCGCTCGTATAAATTGATCACGACTTGGCTAATTAAATCAATTACAATGCGTAACAATGTGAAAATCCAAGAGGTTAATGTATTAAAAACACATAACATTTATTTATTCTGACTCCTATTTACTTATAGTGGACTAGTACTCACGCGGGGCTTCGCTCCCGTAGATTTTATCACTGTAAAAACATAACTCTCCTTTTTTGCAGTCGCGTAAAAAGTAGACTATAACCTTCCTCAAGCGTCAAGCTACTTCCATACCAAATTGAATCCAAGTCCACCCAGTACTTTCGAAGATTAGCGCGTTCAAGCAAGCAAGCAAACAAACAAACAAACTTTTCCGCTTTATAATATTAGTATAGATTAATGGCAGCACAACCCGAAATAAATCATGCTACTCGACCACGGCAATTTGTTCACATCACAATAAATCACAATTCAATTGGCTTTCAATTTCGCAGTAAGACTGCGTAGCATAAATAATCATGATTGGCTTAAATTTAATCTTACCTTTAAATCTTAGCTGAATGGTGCCGTATATGAGGAGAATATCATCCTGTAACAATGCAAATATACGTAAGTATAAAATGTCTTTGAGATCGCGTGGCACAAAGTTTCCTTCATACTCTTATTACTAAATTAATATTGTAGAGAGACTGCATGAACTTAGAAAACTCTGTTGTATGTTTATTACTCTGCTTCTCAAGAATGTCTCTATTATTTTCAGAATGAGCATCTATTGGTGAAGTGCGAAAGTTAAGATGTAAGGATATTTATAACTGAAATCACGTAAAAATGGCTGATCGCTTCTGTATGAAGTTTAGCACAGAAAAAGATTAGCACTGCACTGATTAATCTAGAATAGCACATAGGCATTTTTTTATACTTAGTTAAAGTGCGATTTAGGTGGTATCGATTTATCAATATGTATAAGCGAACGAAGTCGCGGGCAACAGCTAGTGTGTTACTTCACATACTTAGGAATCGTTTTGTAAGATTTTTTTTATTGTTATCGTTTGACCACCATCTCACCTGATGTTAAGCGATGATGTGGTCGAAGATGAAGCTATGATTTATTACATTTACTTTTTTTTAAAACTAATATACAATAACATTTTGAACGTACTTTTATTGTTTTGTAAATTAAATTACTGTAGCTTTGGTTAAACATGATTCGTCCGTCATACTCATAAGTAATCAATATTTTAGTTAGGGGTTGAAACACACCTAATAGAAGCCGTACAACTACTCCACGAAAAACCGTTTCGAAGACACAATTTATATACTGACGTACTCTGAAGCCAACAAAACTCATTAAGGTATGAAAACGAAAGACTTTTACATTCGTATGAGCTATTAAAAAATTGGCAAAAAAATCTGCAACAAATTATTAATTTCAAGAGTTCACAAGTCAGTTTTAAAATGAACATTACTATCATCTATAAAAGTATAATTTATAGGTAATTGAAACATATTTTTATGCTGATTTAAAATAAAATTAATATTTTTATTTTTATTAAAATTTATTTACTAGCACTTCGCCCGCGACTTCGTGTGCGTGAACTTAAAAATAATTTATAGCACTCGGAAATAATGCACCTCAAATGAAAAAAATGTAGAATTAAACTTGTAGTTTCGGAGATTGCCCCCTACATACAAACTTACCTACTAACAAATTTTACCTCTTTAAAATATTAGTATAGGTTACAGACTTACAGATGATTATTCCAAGATTCAGTTATCAACGGTTGATAAATCTATGCTATGTAACTAAACCTATACAAGAATTACTCTGACATTCTATTCGTTCAATATAATCAAAGTCTTGTTCGGCTATTCAAGAATGAAGTCTCGAAGGCTGGTGTAACTCTCATTTCCCATTGCTGATATGGTCATAAACCAGTGTAATGTGGGTCTATCCATTTAGAAGATTCAAGAAATAAAAAAATAATAAACTAAATCGCACGGTAATCAGACAACAATACTTTCTACAAGAGTTGGTTCAATTGATATTATTATAAAAAATAATAATAAATTGGTATTGTGTCTATGTACGAATCTATACGAATATTATAAAGTGGAAAGTTTGCTTTAAACGCGCTTACCTTCGAAAGTACTAGTAGATGGATTTGGTCTACATTTTACTCGATTGCAAAAAAGGGGGGTTAGGTTTTTATCGTGATAAAGTCTACGAGAGCGAAGCCCCGCGCGACTCCTAGTGGTTGAGAAATCTAATTATTTCCACTTTATAGGATCAGCCATACACAATATTCCTTCACTTTACTTCATGATCTTTGAGATTAGCACTAGTAACTTTCAATGGTAAATGTTAAAATGTAATTTTATTGTAACAAACACCAGTTAAATGGTACCTAATAAGAAGCATGTAGCAGTTTGCCCTAATCCTTCTTCTTAACGTGTCGATGGCAAGAATATTGTATATAAATTTGTCCTAAAATTCAGCTACGCGTTTTGCTTGGTGATCCAGACATAAGATCATCAAGATGAAAGAGCACGCGGAGTAAGTTAGATTTGTGTCCATTATTTGCCCTAATAAACAGCTTGGTATGCTGGTATTATGGTATGTGCATGCTTCGCATCCCTGGACAGCATTTCGGACTAACGTCTCCATACTGCGAGAACTTAGTCTCCGTGCGGCTATCATGCGTGTGTCTACGCAGAGTCCTCGAATAATTCGGTCACATTGCTAGGAAAGACGGTGGCAACCTCGAAAAGCTTATCGGACCGGCAAAGTAGACGGGAAAAGGCCTCGTGGACGTAGCCCAATACGCTGGTCTGACCAGATCCGCACCGCTCTCAACTCTACGGTTCACAATGCCTTTCACACCGCCAGAGACAAAACATCTGGAGGAAAATAATACGGGTGAAGGTGATGCAGAAGGGAGGTCACGACCCTCAGTTCTGAGGAAAACGACGCAAGGAGGAGGAGTATGTACATATTATAATCTGTGGATAACGTCGTGAGTACTATAGATACACTACACAACATTTCTGTACTAAATTAATAGAAGTTATATCTACAACGTGTAATGGAAACCCTATAACTATCCACAAGGGCTGAAGACAACATTTGGTATGGAGACTATGCACAGTTTCAGCTCAAAATAAGTGACTCAAAAATTGATACCAAATTATCGGTTTCATATGTTTCTTGAATGCCAATCATAACAGACCTGTCACAGCACTACAAGGGTTAATAACTTTCCACGTGACTTGGCAATAACACGATAATTCTCTTCGTTCTTCTTAATCTGAAAGATTCGGTCTCTGGTATCAATGTATTGAAATTTCTAATAAGTTCTACACATGTAGACATAGGATTACAAAACCCTTGCCATATCATTTGTTATCATCCAAAGAAGCTGTGCACTTGATATGTATATACCCTTTAAGTTACACGTTGTATAAAGGGCAAAATTGTTTTGTATGAAGGGGTTAGCTGCATTATTTGTGAGCGTTTTAGGCTATAAATTATTTCGGAATCCACGCGAAGTCGCGGGCTAGTCTTTCATATACTGCTGTCTACGAAAACGTTCAATCCAGTCACATGCAATTCTACGGGTGTTTTTTCCTGTAGGCATTCTAGCTACAAAAAAGTCGTCGGAAAATAAACAGACACAATCAACTAATGGTACCAGGTAATCCAGCGTTATTTGCAGTGCCATCGAGTCATTTTCAAGTACCAATGACACTCAGAGAAAGACGGATAAGTGAGATATAAATACTGTTGTTGGAACTGAAGGATCAAGTCTGAATGATGCTGCTAATTTATATATACCCTCGATTTTAATATCTTATCTTACTTCTTACTCTTACTAATATTATAAATGCCAAAGTTTGTGAGGATGGATGTATGTTTGTTACTCTTTCACGCCAAAGCTACGGAACGGATCTAAATGAAATTTTGTAAGTTGATAGTCGACATCCTGGAATAACACATAGGCTACTTTTCATCCCGGAATCCCCACGGGAACGGGATTTACGCAGGAAAACCTTCCCATGCGACCGAAGTCGTGGGCAGAAGCCAGAAAGGTAGCCTATGTTTTACCCTAAAACCTGCTCATGTTTTTGTTGCCTTAAAATCTGTTCAGGCGTTGCAGTGAACCCGGTAGCCCGGACAAACAGACAAATTGAAAACGTGTGCTTTTTTAAGTGTAAATAACTTAAAGCAGTTGAGAAAACACAGTTATTTTGAAATCACAGGCAGGCACTTAAATTTTATTTATATGTATAGAAGAATTTGTAACAAGCCATGACTAAAACGTGTTTGAATGCATTCAGGTAAACAAAGTCTAATCCGATTACCATGGTGGTGCCTTTAAAGCTTTCTGATAGAGGAGCCCACCATATTTATTATCATTTAGAGCACAGCTTACGGATAAAAAGTGACTTATTATTGTTCAAGTTTCTAATTATTGCTTTGTACGTCTTTAAGAGTTGGCAAGAGTTTACAGCTAGTCTGAATTGTTAAACTGTATGCAAAACTAAAGACTTTTGTGTGATCAGCGGTATAATATAATAGAGAAATTACCGGTAGTTTATTTATCCTATCCAAAGATTAATAATTAATAGTACTTGACAGCAAGGACTCGGCAAGCCGAAGTCAACAACAACATAAAATATAAAATTACATCAAATATTTGCAACGTATCGTTTATCAGGCATCAAACGTAAAGGCGGAAAGCGGCGCTGGCGCCGACGGGCCGAGGCTCCAAGCCGTCCGCGTGGGCTGCGCGCACGCAGCCAAAGCAAAAAGCCGCCCGGACACCGCCGCGGCATTCCTTATCCAAACCGGTCCTCGTTCAATGGAAGCCGATTGTAACAACTCAAACAAACTAAACCAAACCTTAACATTGCCAACACTAAAGTTCAAGATTTATTAATATGAAAAAAAAAGGTATAGCAGATGCGATAAAATTATAATCATATTACAGGAGTAATAGAGGACAAAAAGTTGAATGATGGCACAAACGCAGAATATCAAATGGAGGTTATAGCCTGACGTATTAAATCACAGACCAGTTGATGGATGAATTGTAAATGAAAGGGAGAGCATTGGTAAATGCATAATCGTTGAAAACGTGATATTACTTAAAGGAGATGCTGTTTTGTTATTTGGTTTTTGATTTCTTTTAGAGATTTACAATTATTGTAACAATATCGTACTTATACTTACTTTAAAAAATAACTTAATATTTGGTAATCATGCATAAGTTTATCATATGAGAAGAACTCGGCTAAAAAGTTAGGCCTTAATTAGCTTACCTTATTTTTCTTCGTAATTTAAGATGAAACCCCAAACAATGGACCCATAAAGAACACACAAAAACCATAGCAGTGGTTTATAATAAATGCTCATACAGGAATCCTAAAACAACGAGGCAGATTAAATAATGAAGACTAAACAATACACTATAGTTCAATTAAAGGGGAAACAAGGCAAACATTGAGAAGAGTGACGTCATACAGGGATGGGGTTTTAGGTAGGCGGGCGGCGGCGCATGACCCGGAGACCATACATCTTCGAAACTTTAGATTCCACACTTTATGATGAAGACAATAAAGTTGGATATCGAAAAGTCGAATGCTAAATCTATTAGTATTGGCGTTGGTAAGGTCCCAGTTCGTGGAAGAGCGGCCGTCGCCGTCATAAACTCTTGCGCACAATGCCAACACCCCTGCGCCCCGCGATAACTTGTGTTGGATTTCAAAATTCCAAGCTGTTTTTTAGTGTTGAGCTTGTTAATAAACGCTTTGCCGACGAGTTATCGACTTTGTAAGGCAGGGTTAACGTTAGGGAGTTTTTATCATCGTATTCAGAGTGACGGGCTTCACTGAGTACAAGACTGTGAACCCATTAAAACACCGATAAATGTTTGAAAATACTTATGTTTGAAATTCCTTTGCATTTAGACACATTAAGTAAATTACTTGTACCTTCGAGTCCTTAGTAATGAAACGCTTGATTGAAACTCAGAGTAAATTGAATGCAGAAGATACATTTCAAAGAGATAGAATATATAATACCTACTTCGTTACTAGATATTCAGAAATGAGAATCGCTAGTACCTATATGCTTTAAATCGTACCCTAGATAATGTATAATATAAAAATATCCAAAGAGCAAGCAACTACAATAAAAATATTTTTTCTAGTATGTACAAACATGCAAAACACAAAGTTACGTTGGCTTTGGCATTATAACTAAATGTCCACAGTGAAAGGTTACGAAACAGTGAAAAAGGCAATTTCCAAGAAATAAGAATACAATTGCCAGCTTTGTGTTGAGAAATTCGAGTTTGGTATGACTTTAAAACTTGTTTTTAAGGCTTCAGAAGTTTGAGAAGCCCACCCGGTGCTCTTGTGTCTGAAATTTCTAATAATTTTAATTTGATTGATAGTGAAAATTTTTACTTTTAGTACACACACAGTGAATAACTTGGAAATGTTTTGAGCTTGGAATACGAATATCTATTAGCAAAAATAACTAGTAAAATATGTAGTTAGAATGTTGAAATTATATTCAAGCCTGTTTCCAAGTCTATCAAAGAAACTTAGAGTCGTTTAATTAAAGGGATTGACAACATGGGTGGTATACGAGTACGTAACGTATGTACAAACATACCCATGCGATTAAAGTTTCCTTACAGTTGAGCCGGGTGAGTGTGTGTCAGCCTTGCGGGACTCACAACTTGATAGGACATTCCGTATTAATTAACTAAATAAGTCTGTTAAAGCGGAGTGAGTTTGAAACAGTCGGCGGCGTTGGCGACTTGCGAGTTGTCAGTCGCGTGTCAATAAGACAGCCAGAGACACGGCGGATTTAAGTATGGGGCCGGGGGCGCCGGGCGCGGGCGGCGCCACCCCAGTGTGTGGTTTCCTTTTGATGTCATCTTCGCGCAAACTTTGCTACGGATCGGCTTTGAGATAGAGAGACGGAGAGTGACTAATTTGGCCCAGCATTTGATCTCGAGAACTCCAATGTGTGCGTCCCGCTCGCACCCACCGCCCGCTGCCGCCGCCGGGAAGCTCTTTGCAAAATTTCGCTTTGATCGCAAAGTTAAATTATATGG
Source organism: Tholera decimalis (assembly GCA_943138885.2). Lineage (NCBI taxonomy): Eukaryota > Metazoa > Arthropoda > Insecta > Lepidoptera > Noctuidae > Tholera > Tholera decimalis. The sequence goes on from OW964555.2 coordinate 8,895,295, forward strand.
GAATTGAGCATTAAATGGATACACATGAGAAGCGCGGACGTGAGCCGCGCGCGCTGGAGCTTCGGCGACAGGACGGGCGAGGCCGCTCGGACCGCGACTCAGCCCAAATAAAACACCCGCCGCCGTTTGACGATTACGGCGACTTACATAAATAATGAGCGAGGAGTCACTTTCAAAGTTATACATTTGTGAGAGCGGCGCTTGTATTTAACTCCGCCTAATTTGCCGCGAGTACGCAGTACCTTTGAGAGCTCCGTTTTTACTAGTTTACGAAACAGATATTTGCGCCCGCCTTTCCTTTGATACGGCACTTTGTAGAGCATTTTACACGAGTTTCTTTTGAGGCCATTCAGACGGTGAGTAACGAAAGGCTGTCTTTGATAAACACGTGCGAGGACTCTTCAGTACTTATTAGGGGTGCTCTCTTTGAAAGTGCTTCTTGTGAAATCTATTTGAAACGTTCACAATATCAAAGCGGGCCCGATGAAAGCTGCGCTAATTAAACTGTCACTAATAAAATTATGCGAAAAATTGAATCTACGAGTGTTTTGTTCGCGATAAAAGGCTCGTGTAATTTTAATATTTCATTAGTGTTATGAACACGTTTTTACTGAAGCTCGCGTACCTAGCCCGAGTTGAAATTGGTTTAACGGTACTTGGTTGTTACGCGGCTTTGTGTTTCAGCGTAAACTTGTTAGAGGAGGAGACATAATCTCATATCAATTCAGCGAAGCCCGGATAGTCTTGTGAGGGGGGAAAGCTATTAGTAGGTTATTAATGTTGGGTCACACACACGTGTAAGTCAAAGACGGGTCCGCAAAGTGGCGCCTTTGTGTGCGGCGTCGGCATCAGCGAGCGCTGCGCCCGGGAAGCTCTCCGTGTTTCAAGTCGCTCGGTGCGACAAATCTTTGTGTAGCGACGCCGACACAATGCAGCGCTCCGACACAGCGCGCACTTTACAAACATCGTCATTACAAGAAATCTTACGTAAACGCACAAGCTAAAGGAGATGTTTCATTTTGGGCTACCTCTATGTACACCACATAGATAAATTGAAAAAACAATAGGGATTATCATAAAAATACCCAAAGAATTATTTGGAGACGGGTATAGCAGTGATAAGTTATTATTTAGGAAGAATTTTATTATGATAACCCTTGTTTTAGAGCAACCATGACAGTCGTGTTTGACAGATTTGAGTTTCGTGACGTCTTTCTGTGAGTCGTAGGGATGGGCAAGTGGAAAAAACATATTGATAAATATAGAATCGATATTTTTAAGCTATATCGATTATTATCCATATACATAAAAAATAACGATAAATCGATGTATCGATATTTTTTGTAAAGATAACGCACGTAAGTAACAATAAGTGGACTACATTACGTGGATTTTGGCACTACGCAATCTCGTGGCCACAAAAAAAAAACGAAACTAACCTGAAGGTATATGCATAAATTCTTATGGCGCAATCGTGTTGACAATCTGGTGATCAACATTTGAACTACCCCCCGGATATGACAAGATTAGTATATGTTAGACTAATTATTCTAAAATAAATTAAAAAATAGCGATTATCGATTTATTGAGATTTAAAATATCGCCGACATTTATCGATTGTTTTATGAAAAATATCTATATTTTTATATATCGATTCGTCAAGACGACATGTCAAAATGACATTCGCATTACTGTTCAACTGCAACATGGCCGATCCACCATATTTTTTGTGTTGCTCTCCTTGACCGAGTTAATTTGAATATCACACTAAAATAAAGTGAAATTATAGAAAATTAACATTAAAAGACGGTTACTACATTATACAGTAATTATATTTACATGTGGTGTACATAGTGCTAGCCCAAGCTCCATACATTTCTGGAACATCTCCTTTCACATGTTTTTTCTATACGCTTGTAAAATCAAGACTCGTTTTTGTTTTAAGAATATATACTTATTAGTGGGTCGATTTTGCGTAAACCCCAATCCCGTTTGAATTGCGGGATAAAAAGTAGCCCACGTGTTTTTCCAGGATTTCAACTATCAGTGCATAAATTCATTACCGTTCAGCAGGTTTTTCGGAAAGAATAACAAACATCCAGCCAAACATCCTTACTAGCTTTCGAATTTACACCTAATATTTGTAAAAAGATTACCTACTACAGCAAAATAAAATGCATTTAATTGGCAACAACAAATGTATGTAGCTTTTTTAAACTCCAACACAAAAATAACAAGCGTATGACACTGAATTTCCTTACATCAATGGCCCGATTTACATCAAAGACGTTCGATAGACTTTGATGTTTAAATCGAGAAATGTCTTTAACTAGTGCCCTTGTCATGTTAATAGTATGGGTGGTGCCGATGTGCCGTAGTCACAGGCAACTCTGTGCGGCCTCTTCACGGCTGAACTTAGCAGAAAGGGGCGGTTGCAACCCCGAGCGACGAAATAGCTGACGAAAAACAGGAACCCAAACTACACTACTAATCAACTTAATAAACCATCAAATAATATTAACATTCCTTTCAATATTAAAACAGTATTCATCACTAATGAGGTTTTATGTTAAAAACGAGGACGAAATTGATAACTCCGAACGAGCCCTTTGACACTAAACAAAGTTAAAGAGTGGTAGAGGCAACTTTAAATACATTATACGTTTCAAATTCCTTTTAAGCCATTACACGATTATTAAGTTGGCAAACACAAAGGTCGTCAAAGCTATTTGTTAGAATAGTGTGTCAGCGCTAGATATTAAAGGTTCCATAAATATCAAAGGAATAGTACAAAGGAAAAAATATAATCAAATCTCTAAATATAAGCGCTTCTAAGAAACACTCGAAATCAAAGAGACACCTAATTTATAAATTGCAATTACACCGGCAGCCGGCGGAGTTCGGCGAGCACAGAAAAAAATTAGAGAGAACAGATTACGAACACTAAATTTAATTACAAAGCGAACTCGAATATTACAAATTGGAGAGGATAAACGCGACAAAGTAAAAGAGAAAACACACCCAAAAGGAAACTCGTAGCATTGATATAAACGAAATTTAAATTAAGTACAAAGGGAAAGAAGATGAAAAAAATCCTTTCATTGAAAGCTCTCACCCCCGGAGTCAGAGGGCCGGGCGGCTACATCAAAGACACCTACCTCCCGTCTCTAGCCTTATCTGTGCGAAACCGAGTTTGGAAATTAGCACACAGCGATCCTTTCTGAGTCTCGTCTGCGGCTCAAAGACGCCGCGTGCGCACCCTTTCAGCAGCTTTTAGCATTACGCTTTCATGAAAGGTTTTTTGAATAATTTGTCTTTGGACATAATGTAGCTAATGACTTATTTTATTCAACTTGTCGCTGATTTGGCTTTATTCACTGTCCCGTAGGAGAACTTCGCCTAATTTCGTCACGATTCTCGTCAATTATTTAATTTTCATGTAGCCAAGACTATACTAATTCATTTATATCTTAACTACTTGTAATGACTTCTTATTATATATATTTAAGTACTAAAATCGTCTGCCATCTGCCATGTTTGGAATTTTAAGGCCCCGAAGATATACCTTTCATGGTTTTATTTCATAGGGTTTATTTGTCAATGGTCTAATCACCTGATAGTTATATTTTAGCCGCGAAATGTGATATGGCTATGACAAGACTACATACAAATCTACCAAATGTAAATGGATTTTGGCAGATTCGTATGAAAAATTGATCACGTTATCGAATGATTGGAAAAATTAACCCCTCGTTTTTTTGTGAATTTTATTAAGGATACAAACAAAACTAGAATTTTATTTTTCATTCTTTACCGTCTTTTGCTCCTCATACTGTATACTCTGGAGTAGTCTAGAGGGATAACTCCCCAACAAATCAACGCGTTTTCTTTAGTTAATTCAAAGATGAAAAAATTATTGCTTGCACTCCACTTTCGACTGAAAGCCTGTCTATGAATTTTTATTAATATATATTATATATATTTGGTATGTATTATGATAAATATGTATGTAAGTTTATTTTAGTTATTTATGTATATAAATACCTACTTGTAATAAGACTTTTACTTTGAATATATTGTCTACTTACTTATCTTCACCACCCATGGTTGACTGGTAGAGAATGCCTATGGCATTAATACCGCCTTTGTACTTTTTGTGTTGCATAAAGTTTTAGTAAATAAATAAATTTGACATTTTAGTACGGATCTATAAGAACTCAATATACTTTAATCAAAAAGCCGCACAAAATATATTTTAATAGGTAATTAGAGCTATCGTATCATCTAAATTTCATCAAAGTACACATGACGTCTAGATTCCTAGAAGAGTTCGGCAGAGGTGTACCTTTAGGACGATTATGTTTGTAATATTTAAATTCCTTGTAAAAGGGAACAAAGCATTTAACGTTCCCACTAACGGGACACAGGACTCCACTCTATGATAGATTTGTTTGATTTGTTTGTTTTACCATTTTTAGGGTTCCGTAGCCGAATGGCTAAAAACGGAACCCTTATAGTTTCGATATGTCTGTCTGTCTGTCCGTCCGTCCGTATGTCACAGCCATTTTATTCCGAAACTATTAAGACTATAGGTACATGTGAAACTTAGTAGGTAGATGTATTCTGTGAACCGCTTTCCGATTTTAAGAAAAAAATTAAATAATATTTAAAATATAGGGGGGTCCCCTTATATGGAACTAGAACTGAAAATATTTTTTTTTCATGAAACCTATGCGTGTGTGGTATCTATAGACAGGTCTTTAAAAATGATATATGGGTTTCTAAAACCACATTTTCATAAAGTCAATCGTTTAAAAGATATAAGCTTCCAAAGTGGTATAATGTGTGTGTCCCCTCTAACTTCTATAATAATGGAGTGAAAAATCTAAAAAAATATATGTCTGTAGATCTTAATATAAACTTTCAACCAAAATTGGTTTGAACGAAATCGAGTCAGCAGTTTTTGAGATACAGCATATTTTCTAAAACCGCAAATATAACTTTGTAATTCATACAAACACTATGAAAAACAAAGTTATTAAGCGTAGTTGTAAAAATGTAAATAAGCTAGTTTTAAGAAATTTTTAAGGTTTTTTTTATTCGTCAAATAAATATACATATTATATTATATTATTATAGTTACTACGGAACCCTTCATGGGCGAGTCTGACTCGCACTTGGCCAATTTTTAAGTATTAGTTCATAAGTGTTATTTTTGGTAGAAAATTTATTTATTTATATGTATAGGGAATTGGCCGCGTTCCACCACGCGGATGGATGTCGCATATCTTGTGATTTTTCAGTCCTAGGACATACTAGTTTCCTCGCTATGTTTTCCTCGTCGTTTGGAATGTAGCGATGCTGATATACATTACACGAAGTAATGTGCCTGCCTGGGCTCGAACCTACTACCTTCACCTCATAATCAACTCTCACAAGTTATTTAAAAGACGAAAAAGTTAACAAATCTTATTTGATATCTTATGCTTCGTAATAAAGTACTTAGTTTTAATGTATACAGTGCAATATATTTTTTTTATATTAACCATCTTCTTTTATGTTAAGAATATTAATCTTGTTAAGTTGGTACCTCGCACGCACTGAAGACGCGTTGATGTCTTTTCTTTAGGATCGTGCCCTGGCGATAATATTACTTTACTTACAATTATTACTATAAACACACTATACCTTCATATTGTTTTATGCCGTAAGTTCTTATATGTAAGCACTTAGTTTAAGAACTTAATGAATTAGTTTAAAATAAATAACTGTGAATAAGCAATAAAGTGTTTGCAAAGTTTTATTAACAGCTCTTCATATATAAACATTAAAGTAACAATAAAAATAAAACAATCACTTAATACGAACAATACAAGTAAATTAACAAAGCATCAAAGTGCCACTAAAGCGAGAGCAACTACAATACATTTATACAGTAACAAAACAACACTGTCGGAACATGGAATACAGCCGAACGTACGAAACAATAGACGCATTCAACTAAATATTTAAAATAACGTCAAAGTTCTGACAAAAACTTGCCCACCACCAGCCGAAGAGGGATGCCGACACAGCACACTCGATATGCGACCCTTTGTTAGTTCATTAGTTATTTATTAGTTCAGAAAAGTTCAAATTACTACCTGTACTAAGTTTTAAATCCAATTAATGTATCGTACAATCCAATTTTGTAAACCGATAGACACTCACACTATAAACACGCGACTTATCTTATAATTAACACTGAGTTTATTAAACTTAAGTTAACTTTACAGGACTTATGATACAAAGTTGATACCGTATCGGTACGTGATCGTAGCGCGGAAAATTGACGGAAAACTACAAAACGCTGCGTAGCCTACGGCTTCCGACAAGCAACTGTCAGATTTTAGCACACAACACTGCGCGCGCCGCACGTGGCCTTAAAAGTGGGCGGGGCCAGGCCAATCTAAGCCTTGTGATTGGACCAGCGGGCCCTTTGATCAGCCGCCGGCAACTAACTACATCGCTCTGCGCCTTAATCTCGGTAGTAACGTCCTTTTAAAACAGGTAATTTTATTACAAAAATGTGGATATTTTTTATGGTCAGTCGAGCAGGCGCTGTGGGCTGGCAAAGGAACACTCGGCCCCCAGTCGGATGATATTTTCCACATGCATGCCACGGCCGACGCTGAATGCAATCCCAATAATACATTACCCCGGGTCAGTTACGGTCAAAGGATGGAACCCTATGACTTTTATCAGCAAACTATAACGTTTTGAGCTTTATGCCTCTCTTTGAAAACAGCGGCAGATAAAATGAGGGTAGTTTATGCAAACATAAAAACAAATTTTGAAATAATCAAAGGACACTTTATTTAATGAACATTAGAAACAATAACGTTCAAAAGAATATCAGTTTTATAAGCCACAGGCATCCTACAGAAATATTGAAGACATTCGTGTTTTGAAGTAATTTCATTCGTTCGGCATCGAAGTCCGTGCGTGGGATGTTTGTTCTCAAGAAATTATTTCTTTGTAAAAGCATGGTGGGCACTGTTAGATACGAGTTATGGACGGAAATGTTTATGAGTACCTACTTTAGATCATCAGCTTAGCCTTTTCTATCTATTGGGGTCGGCTTCCAGTCTAACCGGATTTAGCCGAGTAAGTATAACCGTTTACATGGAGCGACTGTCCAGTAGCTGGGTAACACGATACCGCTTTGCCAGATTAGAGTCAGATTTTCTGGCTGCTGCCCCCAACTGTCAAATATGTCCAAATGACAGTGATTTATGAGTAGGTACTTACTTTAGATGAATAAATAAATATGAGAAAGTTATTAAGTTCTGTGAAGTGCATCGTGAGCTTATGAGGTGCCTCGGGCAGGTGGATGCATGCTGTCGTGTTGCGGCACTTCTCAGATGTTTGATGTGAGCGACACGATAGTTTGCCAATGCGCTGCGATTGCTGATATTAATAAAGCGCGCGTGTGTGCGAGCCGGCTGCAGCGCGGCGCCGGCTCGTCTCGCCTGCATTATTACTCAGCTCCCAACACAGTCGCACACTCGCACACCACCGCACACAGCGCCGTGCCGCCCGCGCCCCACATATAATGTCAAAGGGTGAGCGCGCCGCCTCACAAAACGTAAGTGCAACCACTAAAAGCCAATCCTAAGTTTTATTGATACACATTGTATTGCGACAAAGTCTCCGCCGGCCGGGCCCGCCTCACCCCACGCGCCGCACAAAGACAATATCGCGACGTCAAAGGAGCGGCGTCCCGCGGCTGGGAGGCGCCCCGCCCCCGCCGCCGCCTAAAGGAAATGAAAAATTAAATTGTCAACACATTTAATATCTGCGAAAACGTGCACGGCGTTGCCTTTGAACGCGCCTCCTTTGCGGAACCTCAGCGGCTCCAGCTTTAGGTATTAAAATTTCAGTCGTAAAATTGAAATTCTGTTTAAGTTTAATTAGACGTCCCTGGCGAAGTTCGAAGTCGCATTAGATCAGTAGCGCTAATGAGGCCCGCGGTGAGCACACGTCACAGGTGCGAGCGCGGCGGGTAGGGCGACGCGGCGCGCCCGGGAGGGGCACCCCCTCGCGTTTGATCGGCGCCGCCGCTTTGACAATTATTAAAATTTGCCTCGTACCTCTCGGGCCTCATCTTTTTCCGTCGCCTCGATTACGCCACGGGTTTGTCTCATTAGGGCTTTTGTATGGTATCGCGGGCTCCCCTTTGATGTGAGCGCGGAGGCGCGGGGCGGCCGCGGTCCACCTGCACTTTTATTGTTCCGCCCGGCCTCGAATTTGCACGCTTCACTTTGAGTTGTCTCTTTGCGATTAAACCGCGCGCCGCTCTTTGACCTCTGAACATTGGAACGATAACATGGCAGCTGGTGAGCTGTTCGGCAGAACTACCCGGGCCGTATGTGCCCTACGTGCGCCTGCTTGTATGGAAATTGTCAAGTTTTTAAATGCACATGACATTTTGTCAGGTCGTTAATGTATCGTCAAAGCGGTATAGCAGCAGCGTGCAGTATCGGCCGCTGTTTGTTGGGGCGGGTCGGGGCTGCGTCGCTTGTGAGCACTCGACACCCCTTTATTACTTCTGTTCTCTTTGTACGCGCACTACCTATCATCATCAAGCATATGGTTCGAATTAAAGCTTTCATACAATGTCAATTAGTCGCCTTTTATAAGTTTCATTGGCGCCCAACGTGGGACACTGGGTACATCGCTTTGAAATAAAACTACTTATACAATTAAATTATTGTTCATGTCGATGCGCTTGGATCTTCCAAATTTTTTCGTTGTAGCCTTTAAGAGGTAAATTTGTTTTAGTGTGCTCTTAGAAACACCGTTCTTTTTTAGTACATTCATACATAATTTATGAGTTATGCGCATTCCATGAACATTGTCGATACAACCGAACAGTTAAAACTTGTCATCTAACACCGCCTTTGGCGTTAAACGGCCCAATTGACTGACCTAATTTGTGCTCTTTGAAATGTTGCTATGTAAATTTGGAATCCTTTGAGATCAAACAAAATGATTAGTTGTTTTTAATTGGCGCCCAACATGTGACGTAATATTTTTAATAATATCAGCGAATCTAACTGTTATGACTCGCAAAGAACCTCATATGTCTTATAAACAGTATATTTTTAGTAATATCAATACGTTACGGAATTTTTTGAATTGATTGATATATCCTTAAACTTTTTGCGTCCAGCATGGGACAGTTTTAACCGCAAAAAATTGGTCGATTCAGTAGTTATTTATTGTATATCCGGGTATATTTTATAACGATATCTAATTTGCTCAAAAATTAAACCTTTTCCTAACAGGCAAATACGAAATAATGTAATAATTGAATTGGCGTTCTAACCTACACTCACCAATTCAGCAAACAACATATGTATCTTATAAAAAACTTGAAATACGTAACAAACCTAGCGAACACAAAAAAGGAATTAAGTACCTAATTTGGTGAAGTCGTTCGGAAGTTATTTTGCAGTCGGGTAAAATCTTTCTATAACCTTCCTCAGGCTTCACGCTATTTCTATACCAAAATTCATCCAAATCCATCCAGTACTTTCAAGAATTAGCACGTTTAAACAAACAAACTTTTCAACTTACATTTTTTTTATTTCTAATACATATTTCGGCAGCTTACCGTCACTCATACTAAATCAAATGTGTTCGAAGCTCCAATTGGCGTTGTCAGTGGTCGTAGCCACGTGCCAAAGTTAACGCGAGGGGCGCGAGGAGACAAAGCTTTGTTGTGCCGAACACAAGCTCGCAGCCTTTCATCTTGCGACGTCCGCGTCCTTCAACCGCCGAACTGACGACGCAGGGTTGGCAGTGTTGGCACCAGCCGGACACAGCTAGCTTCAGTTTTACAGACGTTATGCAAAAATGAGACAGTGATTAGAATTTTTATATTTATTGTTGACTAGCTTCTGCCCGCGACTTCGTTCCGCGTGGGAGGTTTTTCCCGCGTAAATCCCGATCCCGTGGGAATTCCGGGATAAAAAGTAGCCCATGTGTTATTCCAGAATGTCACCTATCTACTTACCAAATTTTATTCAGATCCGTTCAGTAGTTTTTGCGTGAAAGAGTAACAAACATCCATCCATCCTCACAAACTTTCGCATTTATAATACTAGCTTCCACCCGCGACTTCGTACGCGTGGGAAGGTTTTCCCGCGCAAATCCCGATCCCGTGGGAATTTCGGGATAAAAAGTAGCCTATGTGTTATTCCAGGCTGCCAACTATATACTTGCCAAATTTCATTCAAATCCATTCAGTAGTTTTTGCGTGAAAGAGTAACAAACATCCATCCATCCTCACAAACTTTCGCATTTATAATATTAGTAGGATTAGTAGGATAGGCTTTTGACCACCATCTTATCTGACGGTAAGCGATGATGTAGTCGAAGATGAAGCACGCTTGCCTAGAAGTAACCTATTCACTCTTGACTTAAAGACTCCAAAGTTATAGCTATCAGGAAACAGAGTCACAGACTCCGGCAGGGAATTCCACTCCTTAGAATGCCTCTCACAGCTCAAGTAGCAACAAGAGACAACTTTAATCTTACTAATATTATAAATGCGAAAGTTTGTGAGCATGAATGTATGGATGTTTGTTACTTTTTCACGCAAAAACTACTGATCGGATCTGAATAAATTTTGGTAAGTAATTAGTTGATATCCTGGAATAACACATAGTCTACTTTTTATCCCGGAATTCCCACGGGATCAGGATTTATGCTGGAAAATTCTCCCACGTGACCGAAGTCGTCAGTCGTCCCTAGACCTCTACCAGTCAAAGTTTCTGCCCGCGGACGTATTTGGGTATCATAGAAGCTCATTTTTATCCCAGAATTCCCACAGGGTCGGTATTTACGCGGTAAAACCTCCCACGCGAAGAAAGTGGCAAACACAGCTAGTATATAATATTAACATAATACTAAAACTGCGAAGCAATTACCTTTAAGAAATGATCACTGTATGACAAAATCAACTCCAATTATAATACGTACTTCATGTTGACATTGATTGGCGCTAAGAACATAAAGTGATTTTTTACGAAATTTTAAAGTTTCTTACGTACCAGATTGCCTTCAGTAGATGTAGGTACAATTAAGGATATTTTCACTAAGGCTTGAAAATTAACTAGTGACTTAACAACTACCTACGCTAAAATCATAATTTGAAAACATAGTCTAAATAAAACAAAAATGACAAACTATTTATGATAATTAGGATGTAAATAAAAAGAATGCACGATACGAATAAGAAAATAATAACTACTCATTTAACTTGTATGTACTTAATTCTTGTAAGTACTAACTATTGAATGCAATCTCGATCTCGCAAAATCTCATGCATATTTCACGAGTTTGGAATCTCATACAGTTTTAGTACCTATGACATCTCGCGAAATTGCGAGATGGAGCGATCTTGCGAACTTGAAAAGTTCAGTTTGAATGTTGATTTTATTTTTCAATTATATGAAACTAATGGTACTTACTTTTATAACTTGTATTATTGTTGCATAAGGTTATTATTTGTCAATCAGTTATAATTATGTTACCTAAGGACAGTAATTGTAATAGAGTAATAAGAAGAAAGCAAAATAAATCTGAAATTGTAAACAACTGTATGCAGTTTTTGTTTATTTTTCACATATTGATAATAATCATTAAATGGAATTCATAGCATTTGCATACGTTTTCAGTGAAAGCGCCCAAACCTCGTTATATCTCGAAATGCATATTACACTAGATGTAGAATTTTCATTCCACATGTGGATAATCAATTCATGGAGTTTATAGGGCTCCGTAAGTTTTTAGTGACAAACGTTATCGTTTCATCATTCCTACGGTTCCTGAGGTTTCGCGGGAATAATCCCGCAAAACCTCATGAGACCACAAAATAGTCTCGCATGTCGCAAGATTCCCGAACATCTCGCTCGCAAAAAAAAGCATTTCCTAGTACTGAAGATTGTTAGTTCTTTTGAAATGAAATATTTATTTTTGTAAAACGGTTGTAAATAACATTTTTCATGTATTGTTTTTGCCGTTTTATGTTTAGCTAGATGAGGCCGGTGTTTCCTAACATACTACTCTGAGAAGAAACACCGAAACTCAGAGGTTTTGATAAGTACATAAGGTGAGTTCTCGCATATTTAACATTTTAAACGTTATTTTCGTTGTGCCTTAGCAATAAAATAAAGTGGCATTAAAAATAGCAAAATATTTCCTCGTCAACCCTGTCGCTAGTGCATTCCGTTTGATGTAAAAGAGTATCCTTTAGGCGAGACGCTTTTCTTATTATGAACTTGTCCGTAAATTTAATATAAATATTCTTTTGCGTCGTGAAATATGCGTCAAACGTTATTTAATAGCATGATTAGAGCTTATTAAGTGTACAACAAAGTGGCTCAACATACCTAAATAGGACTAACCTAAATAAATCTTTATTTTTTACTGAGAAGCAATTCCACATACAAAATATCAATTCGACTGACAATAAAGCACTGTTTTTTTTTCTATAACGGCAATGAAATAAGAATAGCGCACGATTGCTACATTGAATTGTCCCCGCAATATTTTCTCGACTTGACGGCGGGCGCGGTACTCAGATTGAAATAGTAATTTGGGCGGACCGCACTCCGCTCAGCTAAGTCAATTCAGCAAGGAATGCGATCGCGCCGATAAGATTCGCGAATGTTGTTGGATATGACAAAATAAAACAATATTTTTGAACGTAAAAGTCATAATTTTACATCCAATCTTCTGCAGGATGGCAAAGATGCTTTTCAAAAATACAGCTGGTCAAAATAATATCACCATAAAGATGTATGACAACAGTAATAACTGATAACGTTTACTTAACATCACAAAAGAATTTATATTGTGCTTTGTGACAGAGATTGCTCATTTTAGAAAGTATCCTGACTAAGTGGCTACCTTGGAAGAGTACCTAGCTAGGTCAAACAGCAAAATTAAATGTAGAACAATAACCAAACATTAACACCTCAGCTTTTAAAAGTCGTTTTGCCATAACATGCTTAATGCAATGACCAACAACGACTCGGTCATTCATACGCACGCAAAGTTCATTTTCGAAAAACATCAACAGAAATACAGTTCCACGATTCTTTAATCCCGTCAGTACATTTTTCTATCCATCAGGCAGATGTTTCTGTGGAATTGAATAGGCAATGCTCGATGTGATAAATTCGGTTTGTGGCAGAGCTGCGGAGGCTGGGAGGCGAGACGGATCGGCTCCTCGCCTACAATCTACATAATGCAGCAAGCGGGCCACTAGACATCCACGCCTAAATTGCATTGTTGTGTTCATCCCGTGATTTCAAGTGCTTGAAGAAATCCTTCGTATTTTTGCGTGGATTTTCTGGTATATAAATAAAGTGAGTATTTTAACGGAATTCCAAATTGGGCTCTTTTTAGACTTTTTTATTTTCATCATGTAGGCAACCAAATCGACGTTAGTGACAAATCTTACCAATATTATAAATGCAAAAGTTTGTGAGGATCATGTATAGATAGAAACGGATCTGAATGAAATCTGGTAAGTAGATTTCATTGTTGACATTCTGCTTGGCATTCTCAATACATATGACATGCACTTTTTATCTCAAAATTTCCACGGGATCTGGATTTACGAGGGAAAACCCTCCCATGCGAACGAAGTCGCGGGCAGAAGCTAGTACAAATATAAAATAAACAATGAAATCATCAACAACCTAATTAGTCCTTACCCATTGTTTTTGGCCTCTGTGGCAAAGTAAAAACGAATATCATTGTAATACAAACAGATATTGAACTTAATTACTGAAATTAATTTCAACGCTCACAAACATCAGTGAGTACATATTTCGATTCCACAAGGAGCTTGTCAAATACCTTATTATTATGTCCATAGTGGTACAGTGACAATTCTCCAGTGGATATTATCAAAGTTATTGAAGACCAAGTCGAGTCTGGCAGGTATGATGAGCCGAAACTAATCCAACTTTGTCTAGTTTAACGCCAGGTGGGTGTAATCAACTGGGAGATACAGATCCTTCACTGATACGTTTGCCGTAGAAAACAGATTGGCTTACTTACTTACTCAAATTGAGGATGAAAAAATATAAGTCATTTTTACTAAAGGGGTATTAACCTACAACGGGAAGAATAAGTACATATTTTGATATATCAGAAGTTTAGATTTTTTCAAAACAGTTGTTATTTAAAACTTTTCTAACAGTTTTTCATTAATTTAATTTAATATCGATCTGAAAAGCGCGAATAGCTAATTCATAACGCCCATGACATCAGCAATAGAAATAGTTTTCTCTAATAATATTTTCCCTTTACAAAATTTCTAAGAAAGCGACATGAAAAGAAATAGATCAAAGAAAACAAGTATTCATTAAGTTTGTAACGTATTCAGTTGCTACAAAAGCCTGTATTCTATTGCCCTGTCATTTACTTGTGACAGACGGCTGTTTGAACATGGATTATTTAAAAATGTGCCTGAGGCTACCACTGTCGGTACGCCTATCTAGGAAATGCTACTTCGAACTATTGCAAAAGCAGCAACTTGTTGAAAACCAATAAATACTTTACAAGTGAAAAAATTTAAATGTTGTACTTACGCCAAAGTGTAAAAATTTAGAAGTAATCCATAGACATTAAAACCATGCGAAGAGGAAGCTGACACCATTTCCTCATACCACTTCCATTCTGTAGACGGGGCGAGTCAAAAGGCTCACTTAACCTTAGCGAAACTCAATAACTTTCACTTTAAATAATAAATTCCCCTTTGAAGCACGCCGGCGCTGAACAACTGATTCAGGGCTGCCATAATTTTGTGTGCTTAATTGGATTATAATCATAAACGTGTAATTAATAAGATATTTTTAAGGTATAATTTCTGAGGAGAGAAGATTTATTGATTTATTTGGCATAATTATAAAGATTTTGAAAACTGTAATTTCTGGTTTGTTATGAACATAAATCCTGAATTTCAATGTGTTATGTTTTCTAGAATCCAAGAACATATTGATAAATTTCAATATTATGACCGTATGAACATTAATACAAGATTCTCAAATGATTAAAATTTCGTCATAAATTTTGAGACAAGACAGAGCTTAGCCAGCATCCCTGAAGCGACAATATCGGTGTTACAAGAGTAGTGGAATCCTTTAATACAGACAATTGGTTTGAATGGTAGACAAAGCGTCCTACATTTATTAATTCTAAGTTTTTGTTCTTTACAGGTTACAAAATATTTTGGTTTCATAATTAAAATGCGTCTCATTAAATCGTCTCTTTACTACTCTTACTCATTAGAATTCTGTGCTCAGAATAAAATGTTGCATTTGATCCGTGTATGGGACCAAAGACAAAATGAATTTCAACGTACAAAGTTTTTAAGTCGTCAAAGACAACTCATTAGGCACTCTACACACCAAACGGCGGAGGCATCTATAAAAAATTCAGCAGGTCCTTACATAAAGGAGTGAACATTCTCATTTATATCTCCCTTTGAACTTCAGGCTTTTCTTTTAAGGTACATGTACACGAAACGACTTTTCAGCAAGTCTTCAGGAAAATATAATAATTTAAGATGAAGTGAACTTATGACTGTGACTTATGAATGTTATGTAGCAAGTCTAAGGATATAATATATGTTTTTAAAACACAATAAATACGCTAAAAATAACTGAAATCAAACTTACTCTATTAGTGCGCATAACCAGGACACGATTGAAGAAATTAGATGCATCTAGTTAATATATAATTATAACGTTATTTTTTCTATTAAATCCTCGTGACATATACAAGGATCTTAACAAGATGTCGGTGCGCAAGTCGTGTCGTGTCGTCGAGTAGGGAGCGGATCGTGTTGCGACTTTGTAATTAAATCATTCCTTCGTATTAAATCGGCCTCCTTTGATATCTATCGCCTGTATTGAGCCGTCGAGTGCCCTCCACCCGTGACTCCCCGACCTCGGCTTTCATCATTTTTTTATTAAAAACTCCTTATAGGAAGGGGTTGAAGGAGGGGATACTCCTTTTAAAATCCTATTCCGAAGGCTCAAGTTTGGAAAACAATTCAAAAAAATTGGAAAACATTAAGTGCAATATTTCACACGGAATGCGAATTGATGTTGATTTAACAAGGGTTGGGGTCGTCCTGTGTGGTTAACACACATTGTTATCAACAATGGGTTATTGAAATCGAAGTGTGCTACTATAGTAGCACATTTCGATTTCAATAACTATAGTATACTACAAACATTTCATCAAAATAAACTATAGTGAAATTCGTCATTCAACTTGAAACAAAACTTCTCTTTTTAGCCAGCGTAGTACTATTATGTAAGAATATTTCGTTGGACTAATGGAGTGGAACGCTTAATTTGTGTTGTGGCTTGGTCGGTTTGTTCATAATTAGTTTAATATTCGGCGGGCGAGCGGTGAAGGCACCTCGCGCGGTCGGCTCCGTCCTACGCCACATCGCGTTCGCAACTATCGAATTAACTAAAATTGCATTGTCAACGGGAAACAGCGATGTTGTGAAATCACGTTTTAGTTTAACGTCCTGATTTCCTGATTGTAAGACTTCGCTTTTACGTTCAAGAGGACCTGATATTTCTAACGAGTTAATATCAAAATTAATAAGGCATGAGAATCAATAAGAAACAATAAAAATATCGTTGTGGTCTCTCTCGTTGTATATGTCTAAAACCGAAACTAACAAAGCATCTGTAGTCAATACGAATAAAACAAGACCTCACGAAAGAAAACCATGTTTCAGTATTCCCGTGAGACGGGAAATATTAAAATTGTAGAAAAAACTACGACAATCAAAAGTATAGAGACGCCCAATGGATGTTACGCATCGGTTCAGGCTTCGGTGTCTCATTCTGATCTTGTGGCAAACAAAGAGCGGCGTCAAAGGCTCTGTGTGAAAAGGAATCCAGTGATAGAGGCAGTCAACAATGGGCCAGATAACGGACGCACCAAGTGACGCGCGCCAGCGGTAGCGTAAACAACTTGGAACAGATACGAATTTTAATACGATTGTTCAGTCTTCAGAAGTGGTCAAGTACTTTCGTCCACTTTATAAACTAAACATTTTTTCAGTATATTTAGTTAATGCCCACTGCTGGGCAAAGGCCTCCCCCAAAACTTTCCAGGTTCTCTATTCGAGCGCCACTTCGGACCAAACAACGCAGTATGCGTCTAGCTAGAATTCTAGATTTTCACCGCCACGGACTTCTGTAGAAGTTCTGGATTTTAAGGCCACCAGCGTCACGACTTCATTAAGTTCTTAATTTTAGCTAGGTAAAAGAAAACTTTACTGTAGTTAACAGCTTTTTTTTTTAATTTTATTATATTTATTATAGCACTGTTTTGTACCCTTTTTTTATATTTCCACACAAAAGAAGTCTTTATTTTTTCTTAAAATTGGCAATAACAAAAATAGGTACTGAAAATTTTTACGTGCTCTGAACGCCAAGGACGATATAAAGTTGGCCAGTGATATGATGCGCAAGTGATCACTGTTTGATTTCGCCTGTTGAAACATTCTCAAATATTATTATCGAAAACAATTTGAGGTCAGTAAAATATGAAATTCTTCTATTTTCCCTTTGTTATAGTTAACTACTTTATAACAGAGCCAAAATAGAGGAATTTCTACTTTCAGAAGGGTACGAATTCGGAATTATAGTTGTTAGCAATGCTTGTCTATAATTATATTCCCATCTCTATAGTCGTCCTGTGACGTCATAAGCGTACCTACTGCTCACCTGACCGCAGTACTAAATTGGGTCAGCGCGCACGCATCCTTCTTTCACTTAGTTTCAGATACTTGTTTAAGAACTGGATTCGGATGCGCTTTTAAACATATTTAGTACTATGTGTCGAATCAGACTCGGGAGCATTCTATGGGGTGTTGAACCAGAAGATGAATCTGAGGTAGTAATACCTCAGAATTATCATCTACTATGTGCAACTAGATAATAATATTAACGTGAAGTAATCAAAAAGTAAGAATTCAATATGGAAAATAATCGGTAAGCCGTAAACTAAGCGAAGCTTGCAGGTATCTTGTGGCTCTGGAGTGCGAATTTAACAAACTCGTAGCTAATGCTTACGTTACAGTTTGAGGAGAAAAAACAAGAGATACAAGTTCAAATAAAATAAAATATTATATTCGTGAGATTAGATTAGATATAGATAAAAATATAAAAAAGATCATAGACCACATCCCTAATTAGAATCGAATTTAACATGCTCTGCGCGCCAAGGACTTGATATGAAGTCAAAGAATGATGTCATTAAACAAATAAAGATGTACCTAATTTCTTATAGCTGTAATTGATATATGTATTTTTTTCTTTGATACTTACAAATTGTTCTGTTTTTTCTTACTAGGGATATTTTCTTTTATATTTGATAGGCTTGCGTTTGGTCATAATCTCACCTGATGTTAAGCGATGATGTGGTCGAAGATGAAGCACGCTTGCCTAGAAGTAACCTATTCACTCTTGACTTAGACTCCCAGGTTATAACTATCAGGAAACACAGACTCCGGCAGGGAATTCCACTCCTTAGCCGTACGCACAATGAAAGCAATGAAAATATTCCCAAAACGTTTCGTGCGTATGGGTGGGATGTCCACCATGTAACGATGGCGCATCGCCGTTTGTCTTGTAGTCGATGATGGAACGGGCTTGGTGGAATAAGACTGTGCAATTATATAATATAGTATAATAGAAAACTGATAGGCTTGCAACACGTCGCCGATGTTCTAGGCTCTGGAGCCTTGTCTCGACTAGTTTCTCGTTGCCGATGAGCCTTTTGGCTCGTTTCTCTATAAACTCAAGTGCATCAAGCTGGTATTTGGCAGATCCGTCCCAGAGATGAGAGCAGTATTCCATACACTACCGAACTTGCGCTTAATAGAGGTTGAGCAGCTGTTCCGGTGTGAAGTACCGTCTCACCTTTGCTAGGATTCCCAACTTTTTGGTAGCCAATTGAGCCTTAGCCTCCATAAACGGACCAAAATTAAGGGTGGATGTCAACGTAACCCCAAGAAGTTCGATGCGATCAGTTATCGGCACGGTTACACCACGGAAAGAAGGAGCCGGTTGAAATTGGAAACAAATATGGAAAAACTGAATCAGTTTTTGTTTATATTCGTAAAATTATAGATAGAACTGAACTTACCGCATATAAATCTCATTCATCGATATGATAATACCGCATCACTACTGTTTATTATATATTTTGTTATACATTTATAGCTTGGCACTGGAGAGACGTCTGCGTTTTGTGACCGTTGGCGGTGAAAAGGTTAAAGAGAACTAACAATTTGGGCATAATACACATTACTAGCAATCTTCTTAACCCCTTCAACTAAGCTAAATATGCTTGTGCCTGGAGTGGGTTCACGGCTATAGTGTAATTACTTTGAATCCGCGAACTTTCGATCACAAGTGCGACACCTTAGCCATTAGGCTATTGACGCTTTTAATTTGTAGGTAGGTCAATGAGTAAAACTCACCAAAGTTGAAGTCATAGCAGACTGAAGAATATTAGACACTAGCCATCCGACACTGCTTCACACGGTCTCATACTGCTGATTCATACAAAACTTTGATAAATTATACACAAATACCTTCCTCAAGTCATAGTATCTATTGGTGGAAACCGCATTGAAATCTGTTCAGTAGTTTTGAGTTTATTGCGAACTTACGTACAGATATTATAAATGTAAAGATATCAGGATCAAAAGACCTCCAGAGGTATTATTAAGGGTGATTAAGGGAACCCAGAATATTTTTGTCTCATTGTAAATCCGCTGTCGCGTATATTTGGCGCGGTGCGGTGTTGTCGCGACGCGGCGAGGTGGGCTTCCGGCGTCGCTTTGTGCCGCATTGATACAGCGCCGCCGATAAATATTGTGGCGAGCTTTGAGCGGCGACGTGCACACTCAACCCTTTATATGTATTACGAGATCTTTATCGAAATCTTTATAATGGTATTGTTTCACTTTACAAAGAGCCGTTTAATGACGAATTCATTACATTCTATGAAGGATATTTAAGTTATTTTATGGCAAATTTATTTTATTGACGTTGGCGAAAAATAGAAATACATACGATACGATATAGATAATTTACACAGCAATTACGACACATCAGTAAAATTTTCGAGAACCATGAAGTCATGTCTCGTCGCAATCCCAGTAAATAGAACCCGAAGCCAATTAATATTCACTTCTTGGAATATAATCTTGGAGACTTAATCGGAATTACTTTCATTTGCCGCCTGAAGAAAAGCGGAAACCCTTAACTTTTCTGCGATTGGATATACCCACAATTAAATTGAATTTGTTAATTATATACGTGTAAAATGGAATTGAAACTTTCTTAATACAATCAAATATTTCTCATGGATTTAATTCTACTCTATAGATTTTATATTTACAATCGCATTTTTTTGGAATTTACCTATATCTTCTTCCTTTTTAACCGTTCAGTTAAATGCTATCAAACATAAAATCTTATCTTAATGGACAAAAGACACTATATTTTTCTTTAAATATGTTCAAATAAATAAAAATATTAACAGTGAAAACAAAGAAAGTTAATGAAATACAAACAAGCTATATCAATTTTAAGCGACGACGTCCGTTTCGCAGTAACACTATTTAACCGACTTCAAAAAAGGAGAACCTTATATCTCGGAGACGGCTGGACAGATTTGGAAAATTCTTTTTTAGTTTGAAAGGGTATGCTTTCTAGTTGGTCCCATTGTCATCACATTAGGATCTGATGATGAAATCATGGAGAAATCGAGGGACCTCTTAAAATATTATAGGCACAACTGTAGCGTTTTGGGTATTTCTCATAGTAACTTGTGTAAATGCTCTCGAAGAGAAACATTTGGGGAAGTGGAACTGATGATGAAGACCACCGAAACTACTCAATAATAAGTATTTCGTGTATTACGATTCGATTACTTGAATATGGATGTTAAGCACTTTATGCTCGTCACTATGCATATGGTAAAGTAGAGCTGATGGTGAAGTACCACCCAACGAGCACATTAGTGGAAATAGCAGCCTATTTGGTTACTTTGGGCTGTAAAATAGCGGTTTAAGGGTTCAAAAAGCAGTTCAAAGTTGCATATCTGCATCCGTAAACGTCTATAGCTATAAAAGTTACTTAAGGTGCTATAAGCTGAATCAAATACTATCCTAGCCTTCACAGTAGTCCACAGTAGAACTCATTTACCACTTACACATTTATATGAGAGTTACGAAGGTCATTCTGCCACTCACAGCTGCACAGTGGTCTCCATTGTAACTTTTATAGGTTATAGTTATAGTAACCACTATTATACTACTATAAGTTTCATTATAGAAATAATAGAAACTCTTATGCATACTATAGTTACAAAAAAATCATCAGTGTAACTAAGGCCTTTAGTAGCAATAGTCATTCCTTGCAGGCTCAATCCATTTGCCATTTTACAGCCGCTTTTATAATTATTATAAAACATTTAATAAAAATGGATGCTAAACGAATAAGTACGTAACTAGATCTTATAACCTCAAAAACAGGAAAAGGAGCTTTTTGTGGCTGTGAGTTGCACTAGGGGAACAAAAATCACTGGAAGCGTTAGAAGGGTGAAAATTAGCGCTATGATTCTCAAAAGAGAGTTATTAGAGCTAAAACTGCAGGTTATTACTACATTACAATGACGCCATGATTTTTTTAAGAAAACTTATAATTCACTTGCAAAATTGAGTTGATATACATTGGTTTTTCAGTTAAATCTGCATTAAATGTACCGGTAAACAATCGGCCACTTGCGAATAGTAAGTTATCGACACGTAAAAATACGGAAATAAAATTTATTCTGTAGGTATAACAAATAAAAAATATCACAAATCTTTTGTTAATTTTTTAAATATCATAAAAGCGCGTTAAAATTACTCGAAAATTATCTTATATATCTACAGTAAACTGGGCAGCGTTTTAAGTATCTTTATATATCTTGCTAATACAAAATACAAACTTTTTTTTCTTTTTGTTTTATTTTCATGATGGCGACGAAAACACTTTACCAAAATATTGCAAATAATGTCAACTGAGGATATACAATAAAGAACTATAATCAATTCATTCGTTCAAAGTAGTTCAAAATCATTCAAAAGTAGCGCTACGAGAGCTTTAGTATAGCGTTAATAAATCGTTATATCTATTAAGGAACCTTTATGCAACCGTTGTGCAGGTTAAATGGAACTTTAGGTTGCATAAAATGGTGCCTAAATAGCGCTAAAGCGGCTGCTTTAAGTCTGTAGTAGACGCTCTAGCGCTTCCGTCTATTACCATAAGTAATAATCGGATATGCTCCAAAGCCCTAATGCAGCCCATTTGTGCTAGTTGGGCAGGAGAACTCCTCAAAAATTAACGGCTCTGCATTGGGAAAAGCAATATTTTATAAAAGGTGATAAGTAGTTGACATTTTGGCTTTTGTAACTAGATAAATTACAAACCAACCCACTAAAAAGCGTAAAAAAAAAAACTTTTTTGCTGCTAAAACTAAAACCGACTTCCATATCGAAACATTACAAAACCAAAAATAACTTTAATTTCGGAAGGCGGTGTAAAAAAAAGGAAATACGAAACCAATAACACCGACTACCGAAATTAAAGTTAGTGTAGTGTTTCGATATCGAAGTCGGTTTTTTTTTTTTCAAAAAGGTTTTTTTTCTATAACAGTTGTAAGAACATGACGAACTCTGACGTCTCAGGACATTGCGGACTTCTCTTTCTAATTATAAATATTTTAAAAAGTATTTTATGAGTAAATAAAAAAGTAAGTACATATTCAATATTAACGGAGGTATCGTAAGATAATCATAATAATCATAATTATTTATTTGTCTGAACACAGTACATTGTAAGGACTTAAAATTATTATTTAATAGCTTCTTCACATTCTGCCATATGTAGCGTGCAAATATTGGTATTTACATAATTCATTCTTCATAAATCATGCTTAGCATTGATCATTATAAAATTAACATTAAAATATAATTCAGTGGATAATAATAACATTACAATGGAGCGTGCAACTGTCAAAGTGGCGCTAGTAGCACACTTACCAATAACAAAGCAGTTTCTCTGTGGAACACTATGGAAATTGTAGTGAATTCCTAAATTAGAGACAGTTATTGAGAATTTTCCGATTAAAGAACATGTATTATGTTCTTTAATCGGAAAATTGTAAAGAAATCAATTGAAATTAATGAAATGAAAATAAAAAATACGAAGCGTGTAAATGTTTAGCTCACCACAGATAACCATAAATGATACAGATAACTATATAATTATCGCACAATCTAACTAACACTGACAGTGATAAAGGTTTTTACGGTGCTAGCGCCATCTGCGATCAGCTTTCACTTGCACGCCCCATTGAATAGATGTCAAGATTTTATAAAATGTCAGAGTAAATTATGTCAAAATATATAAAAAAATACAATTCAAGTCAAAGTACAATGTCAGAGTAAATTATAACAAAATATATAAAGATATAAAAATATTTAACATGCAAAAGTAAGTTCAGGGGGCCTACCACAACCTTTTACGAAACAATCTTATTTCAAGTGAGTTTTGTTTCAAGCTTACAAAAACATTACTCATATTCGTACCATGACCTTCATCATCCAATATTGTTTTATTCCTGCTTAGTGCTGGGAAAGAACGAACTTTTTGTAAGATTTGTCTATTGCCTGCTATAGTAGAAAAGAAACAACGCTATACGAACCGTATAGCGCTGTCCTTTTCACACGTTGGTCCGAATCGCTACAACGAAGTATAGTCTTGAAGCAAAATATTATTTTCTTTTACTTAAAAATATTATAAAGCATTAGAATCTATTTTTTATGAGTAATTTCAATGAAATTTACACAAATATTAAAAGATTTTGTTTTGAAAAATGAGAAAAACAATTGAAAAAAATAAAAATACGCTACGGCTAAGTCATAACTTAGCCGTAGCGTATTTTTATTTTTGAACACATTTTGTTCCGATTCATATCATGTCATAACATGATATGAATCGGAACAAAATGTGTTCTTAATTTCTTATCACAGGGATACGATATCGATACTGTTATCGATAACAGTATCGATACTTTCCTTTCGATACCATAAGGTATCGATTCTTTTTGCGAACTTTTATTAATATTAAATTTAAATTAATAAATCGCTGGACAGCAAACTGGAAGGTACAATCTTTAGCTAGAATATAGAATCTTAAACATCATCATATCACCCAAGGGACATCTATTGTTGAACAGAGGTCTCCAGCAAGGTCAAGTAAAAACAAATGTCAGCCACAACCAATAGAATACAACAAACACAGTTTAAATTATTTTATTACACTGTATTAATCTGCAAATTGCCTTCTGGTATGGATTTTTAAATGTTTCATTAGATTAGGTGTGTTTCCACCTGTTTTTATATTATTGAAACATATTTTACAAGTAGAACTGTATTTGTCAATCTTTTGGAAAGACTTGAAACATCACTTCTAATCGGGCATTTACCACAAAAAAAAAAAAACACGGTATACAGGGTATACTGTAAGAACTTATGTGAGCAACACAAAAAGAACAAGAAAAAATGTTACAAGACTACAATTCTACTTAAATAAATTCAGTCTACTAGATACCACTATGATTGTTTTATAATTTCTATGTTCCAAAAATCTAGATGAATATAATTTATTTATTTTGAATGCCTACTGTAGTAAGATAAATTATTCCGATGAAGATACACAATCAGTCAAAAACTCTCCAAAAACTAATAATCGCGTAATGTGGCCACACTATTACTATTTTGGTTATGATGAGACTTCCCCAGTACCTATGTGTATTAACAACCACTTGATAGTGGTTTGCTGAAGGGTATCGATTAGAATAGAAAGTATCGATTCCTGATGTAGAATTGCAAGCAAAGTAATCGATTACAAAAATACTCAGTATCGAAACAAAAGTATCGATACCAATGAGTAATCGATTCTTTTTTCGTATCCTTACTTATCAGAACAAAATTTGAAACTCGATGTGACGATTTTTTTGTTTTCAAGTGGTTGTTAGTGGTTGAACTTATTACTTATTTTGATCTAACTGGCTACAAAGTCGACATGGAATCAAGGTAAGGTTAAATACGGTTACTCAGTGAAATAGTGAATACGTTTTAAACAAAGAAATATTTTTCTGTAATGTTTTGACGAAGATACATAGTTCAAACCATTGTGTGGTCAGACTCAGTGATTAGTGTTTTATTATTAATTTTGCAGCCGAAGAGTTTATCGGGTTTTCGGGCGTTATCAGCTTCCAAAAAATTAAATATTTCGTATGCATTCGCCATCTAGAATAAAACGAGAAATGAATTACCCATATACTAAAATCTCTAGATACACAATTAATTCAACAAGTTTACGTAAATATATACACTTAACTTACTTTATAGCACGAAAATGTTCTTAATTAATATGCAAGACATTTCCGTCAAGTCCGAGGAACTTTTTTAAGATTGCTAAATTTGACACTAAAACAATATTGCTAGTTGTCAAAAGTCTCGTCGTGGTAAAAATTGAATGAACTTTTAGAGGTGACATCACCAAAATCGCTAATAATATAAACATTGTTTCAACATTAAAGTAAGCTTATTTTAAGGACGTCATGGTACGAAAAGTCAAAGTAAGATAATAATAATACTGTTATAAGAGCTGGTGGTAGGCCCCCAGTTCTGCACCACATACGGATGTACCGGGCTCGAGGGCGCATGTCCCCTGCCTTGTATCAGTTCTCGGCGACTACTTGGCTCTCCCAACTCAAATATCATAAGTCTTCGTCTGAGCGGTCGCTTTGCCCCGGCCCCTGCTCTGCAAACATCTGTCGACAATCGTGATCTACGTCTACAAGCCTTTGACGACGCCACAGATTGCGGTGCGGTGACGAACCTCGTTTGTGTCATAAACTCATTTCTGTTCTCATATCTGTGTATTTTACTTTGCCTAGGGTTTACAGACTGCTTATTGGTACGGTTTAGAGTTGATATGGTATTCAATTAGGTGAGTCGTACCTACTAGTTTGTTTGACCACGTTTATATGTTCGGTAATTGCTATTAAGTAACGGCTTGTCAAATTATGCAATCTTCATTTGTAAAGAGCCATTAACTAAGCGTACCCTTTTAACAGTTTCCAAAATTCAAATTTTGAATCGCTCATGTAAAAGCCATCGGTACTGAACGCCAAATTCGCGAATAATTTCGGCGAACATTGGCTATTTGTCCACACAGAATATAATAGGGTTGACTCTAAGATCGACTATAAAATATGCTTTAATAATAAATATGCTTTTAGAGCTTATATCATATTGTTCAGAGCACGACAAAGGGATGGGAGCTAAATGAATTAAAAATGTTGTCAAAGACAAAAGCTAAGAGAAAAAGGAGCTCGCCGGTGTCACACGAGTTCTTGAGCACATGTTGATTAGTTGGCACGTGCAATCGCATAGCGGGTAAGGTCAGCAGAACGCGGTGAGCTAGGGCTGTCGCCTTTTATTGAAATCAGTAATTTTCGACGTAAAAGTCTAAACTCCATGTAGAAGTCAATATGGATGCTAGTGTTGCCCAAAATCAGTCTTGGTCTTGCAGTCATGGTCTTGTTCTTGCATTTTTGCAAGACCAAGACCGCCTAATTTTAGCAAGACCAAGACTTACCCTGCAAGATTTAACCAAGAACAAGACTAAGTCTGCGAGACTCTTGCGTCTTGCAGTTAGTTCAGACTATCGTTTTCTGTGTTATTATTATTATTAAAATGAGAAAACTTACATTGCAAAAACACAGGGGAAGGGCAGGCGATGCGGGGGAAACAATGAAACTTAGACAGCTCTTAAAAAAACTAGGTATTTATGTGCTCTCCGAGTTTGGATCGTTTCCAGAGCCACATTATTAGATAAGAACGTTACTGCGCTGGCTCTGACGGAGGTGCTGCTTAAAGTTACTACCACCAACAGTGATACAGATCCGGCAACATCGCACAAGATTGGCACACACACAATATTCGATCCATGGTTTTTTTAAATACGAAATTAGCGGAAATTAAGTGATTTCTAGTACCTTATATTCAATGAAGGTCAGGATAGCCGCCATGCCTTTGCCTAGGGCCAGGATTTTTTTGTATCGATTAATTTATGCAGTTTTAAAGCGTAGGTCAGTAAAATGTTAAAATGCAATCATACACATAAAACTATCTCGTATTTTTTTTTTCGTTAATATAAGTACTTTCAAGTAATTAATGACGAAATGATGAAAATTTTCTCAATAATTAAACTAAATACAGATACTAATACTTTTACCTCGTCTGCATTTAATAAGTCAGTATTGTTGTTTCACAGTTTTCATTGGATTTTATTACAAAATGTTTTTATTTTTGTCGTGTCGTATAATCGTGATTAGTTAATACTTGTGTGTATTATTTGTACGATATAGACTTATGCGCATTACGAACATTAACATAAACATACATTGTACAAAATATCGATAAAAAGAATAAGATTGCATCCCTAATTTTGATCATCGGCACTTTGATAGTGCGCGGCCTTGTTGTCAGCAACATCAAAGGTTCTACTAAAGGAAAAAATAACCTGTCAAAGAAAGTTCGCATCTATTCGGAAGTACAAGGTCAAGATACGAGTACACGCGCAGGCGGCTTCTATTGATATCGCATACAATCGTCGCCGCCGCGCCGCGCTTCCATATGAGAAATATTCTAAATACTTGTGTGTAAAAATTGTCTACAATACTAATCAATTGAGTGACATCACGTCGCGCATCTTGTGTTTTAAAATCACACACATCCAAAAATTTAGATTAGAATTGTCGGTTTATCAACTTTTATACTATAGTAGTTATTAAGCACCTACATAAATACAGTAGGTAACGTACCTAGGCAAATTTTATTTTAATAATGTCGATTAATTCCATCAAAAGAAGAAGATAACACACAGAATATTATTTACATAATATCTACATTTTATTGCTACGTAGGCACACTATACCTATCTGGTAACGCATCTTTTTTATTAATCTTCCAAACAATCATTATTTTTTTATCAAAGAGTGCCGTCCTTTATAGGTATTTCGGCGCGTGCTTTTAAATAGGAGTATTTATTTCAATTTTAGTCATTCCAAATTGAGCTTCGCTTCGGGTTTAATGTAATAACTGTTTTTTACTCTAATCCTTGTTGTTCTCGAACTGATAAGTTTACAATTTACATGAGTGACGAATATTCTAATACAGTCAAGTTAATGTCATTGATTTGTTTTTTATATGTTTTAACCATATTTTAGCACATGTAAGCTTATTAAATGGAAACTTTCATTAAGAAACCAATGGACTTTCATGGGACACGGTAGGTAGCTTAGTTGGTCAGAGCATTGGCACGGATCGCCGAGGTTGTTGTGGGTTCAGAGTTTCAGACCATGAGGTCTGAACACACAGAGATGATGTGTTAGTTGATATTTAGAATTTCTTATTAATTTTATTAATTTGGTTGGTCTTTAGTATGCCTATGTCAATTCAAGCTCAAAATGTACCTACTCTATTACATTGCTCTAAGATCTAAACTACCGTTTAATAAATAGCAATAGGATAATCGTTAATTGCAAGACTCTTGCGCGAGACCAAGACCAAGACTAGAGCGCAATACCAAGACCAAGACCAGGTGTATTGACGCAAGACCAAGACTGGCTTAGTCTCGTCTTGGTCTTGCATTTGGGCAACACTAATGGATGCGGCTAAAACTATTTACTAGATAGATTTATTTGTGTGATAAAGATATCTACCAGAAAACAGCTATACTGGACCGACTGCAGAAACATAACGGTATGTAATGCAAGTTGGAATTAGGAAATATGGGTAACTGTTTAGAAAGACACCACATAGTGCATAACTTGTATTGGAGTATTATGGTGAACGCAGACCTAGCCGCACCGCACGCGCCGCAGTCTTTGCATTCGAATTCTTTATATGAAGTTCTATGCAACCTCGCACACCTACCCGCGCCGCAGTCGCCGCAGTCCCTGAAACGACCTAACTCCCCTAGCCGCAGCTGATGACGTCACCCGCACGCAGCGCGGATGACGTCATTCGCATCCACGGCGCGCAGTGTTGCCAGAGTTATAAAGTAGACAGAGAATCTCTGTCAACGGTTTATAATAAAATTACTTATTCTCGTATAAATAATTACTTGCTTATTCCCCATTATAGCAACTACAGATAAAATTGCACAAAAGAGCAAAATACCAATACCAAATACAGATTTTATACAGATTTTTTAAATCTTCGGATAGATAATGCTTTCAAAAATCTGGCAACACTGACGGGAACGACTGCAGCGACTGCGGCGCGGATAGATGTGCGAGGCCATTAACAAAAAGCGATGACTGCGGGGACTGTAGAGACTGCGGTGCGGTAGGTCTGCGTTCACCATTAATGTACTACATTTTTCACCGTGGTATTGTTCCACATGCCGCTTTAATACCGTCAACGGTAATACGGTACGATACGCCTTTACAGCAAAACACACTTCTTTAAAGACATTAATTTACAGTAGAAGATATTTCAAAAACGACGAATGGCAACCCTACGTGGAGTGGCCAACGAGCCGCGCTGCCGACCGTACCGCGGCGCCTTTGTGTCTCTGCTTTGATCTCGCGCGAGTCGCCGCCTTACACCAGCTTTGATTGATTTCACGTTTTGTTAATTACATTAACACTGTCCGTAAATAGTGACATATATTTTGCGACTGCCAAGCGAGCTGGAAATAATTCGCGCGCTAAAAGCACGGTACGTTTGTAGACTCGGCAATGCATGGCAATAATGCATTGGTGGTTTTGCGAAACGTTGTACAACGCCTACGTTATTGGTGCATCCGGATTCCGGAAATACACACACAAAGGAAACCAAACATGAGTAAAATATACTTTCAGTCAGGATAGATATTTTAAAACAGGTAGGCATAACATACTTTAACAAACCAGGTTTTAAAGTAGCGAAAAACAAAGCTTATTTATGAACTAAACAGCATTTAATGATATAAGTAGAGCTGTGAGTCTGCTGCTGCGACAGAAAGCTCAGATTCGTGTCTAGTTGTCGCGGGAGGTCGCTCAAACGTCGCGAGTCGCTAATGAGTCCGCGCCCTCGCTCGCCGCAAGTGCCGACAGAGGCACGTGCCGCGCTTTCGATTTTTTGGCACTCACGTATGTGCTGCGCAGGGCTAGAACTTAAGGTTAGACGAATAGAAGCTTTAAATGAGCAAGCTTATGCTTGCTTGCTTTGGGCATATACACTTAACTACAACACCATTATAAGGTAGGATACCCCGTACGTATCCTATCTATGTTGGTGTAGTAATGCAGTTATCTGCATTTCATATTATAGTACATATTCCTAAGAAAGCTAAAAATCTTCCAGTCATTGATTCTTATTAATTTTGTAAATACATTCCTCAGACATTGGGAAAGTTGACATCCCTGGTAGCAAGACATTTTTTGTTGTGTTTATTTGAATTTCATTCATACATCTCTGACTTTTGACTTCGTCTAAAATTCGTGATTTTTTTGCGGTTAGTTATTCCCACTCAGTTATCAAATAAAAACTGCTGTACGTTGAATCCTACTAATATCCTACTAATATTATAAATGCGAAAGTTTGTGAGGATGGATGGATGTTTGTTACTCTTTCACGCAAAAACTACTGAATGGATCTGAATGAAATTGGTAAGTATATAGTTGGCAGCCTGGAATAACACATAGGCTACTTTTTATCCCGAAATTCCCACGGGATCGGGATTTACGCGGGAAAACCTTCCCACGCGTACGAAGTCGCGGGCAAAAGCTAGTATTTTATAATTAGGCAACTTAGCTTCACATAAATAGAAAAATACAATTTATCAACCGATAAACGCCAGCAAGCAGGTAACTAACAAATTAAAAAATTTAGATGCTGCTCTAGAAGAATATTTTTATAGAAAATCGAAAAAAAAAATGTATACGAGACACTGTATAACGACTCAATATAATTATTGCGAAGCGCATTGGTCACGGTTTGAGGTGAGAAAAGTCATGCACCCATGAAATTGCACAAATAAATAGCGGTAAAGATAATAAAGTACAGGGAAATTGCTAATGATGAGCGGCGCGGGGGCCGCGGGCGGTGCATTAAGCCGGCGGCAAACATCAAAGGGCCCTTTGACCAAGCCGACACTCCCACACCCTCCCCGCCCCACGACTTCCACGAGAGCTACGAACCGCAAGTCAGATCATCTACAGTAAATTAATTTGCTTTTATAACTTTGTGTTTTAATTAAATGTATCGAAAATAAAGAGGTATTGTCGTTTACGCCGTGTGTGGTGGAAAGGTAGCGGCCATGTCGGGATTTTGGTGTAACAATAATGGCAACTTGCTTACCCAATTAATTACATTTATATGGTGGAGAGCGCGTGGAATATAATATTTTACCTTCTTGCGAGTCTTAAATTCGTAAATATATGTCTCGCAAGTTGATAGAACTGAGTAATTAGGTTACACGTATAGGTACCACGGGTAACATAAGCTAAACACGGATGTATTTAATTATTATTTAACCTATAACAATTTTAATCAGCTCTCTTCATTCTCTGCGAACACAGACCAATTGAAACAAGATCGCCTGTATACCACAGAGTTCCTGTTTTTACTTTATGTTTTGAGATAATGTTTGCTAAAGAATCATGTCCAGAATTGACCTGTCAAACATTTTGACACAAGATTGTATGTATAGTGATGTTATTTAGCGTATTAAATAACTAATTTTTTGCAATTTACGTAATACTAACTTAAATCAGAATTAGTAATGTGAAAAAAAAAGAAATAATAATTTTAAAACGACCACTAAATAAAGCGTTGTTTTTAATAGAACGCAGCCATTTCAAATGCATTGAAGTACCGTTCCGTTTTATGGTGAGTTTGACATTTAGACGCAGTGTTAGCACTGTTACCATTTATTGATTTTGTATTGCGTGCATCGTTTTACAATTAATTTAATTTAAATTCGTTATAAGGTTACTTAGTAAGCATATTCTAAGGTTGTCAATATTTCCGCGGTCGTGAAGTTATTAAGTGAAGTTATAATTGTGAAACGAAACTTTTTTTCGTGCTGTCAGTGTGAAGAATAAAATAATGAAATGAATAAATGTGCTGTTTTAATTTTATTTAATTTCCCAACTTTTTCCTATTGTTTTTCAACGAGTAATAACAACCAATAATAACCACTTCTTCAACCAATAATAAAAGTACTTAATTCATGAAGATACTTAGGTATTATGGGATAGTTGTAAATCTGATAGTTTGTACTAATGTTCGTTTGATAGTTAAGTAGGTACATAACCTCAAATATTGTTTTCATTGTAACATTTTTACCTGATTGTCAAATTAAACCACGTTTTTACAGTTGCATATTTAAGACTCATTCTATAATTTGGTATGATTCACATCACTATACATCATCTGATAAAATTTTTGATTGACAGGTCATCGCATGTATGGAGCGTGGTCATTGTTCTTTGTATACAAGAGACACCATTTTACTGACTTATTAGTATTGCATTTTTACAATCAATATCTCTCTAAACCAAATATTACCAAACAAAAGCCACAAATAATATTTTGATGAAATATTTTTTAGTACGGTGGCCGGCACATCAACCTACTCCAATCTGTCAAAATAATTTAATAGATTTACAACTTTATTTCAACATGATAAGGTTCAAACTCAATTGGGTAAATTTGACAGATTCGGATAGCTTGATGTGCTGGCGACTGTACTTATCAACTATTAAATTGCACCCTACCCGCATCGCTCAAAACTGCTCTCTCTTGTATGTAACTACCCTCTAGTTTGTTTTTGTTTGCTTGTCATGCTAAAGCGATGTTACATATGGTTTTAGTCGAAGTATTATTGGAATATTAGTTTTAGGATAATATCCTATTTATTATATACTTTATTTTATGATAACTTGCAGATAACATTGTAATGTTTTCTTCATAAGTTAATTAAAGAAAGGTAGGTAAATAATTTCATATAAGAAATTAATAGCTTCATTTTAAATTGGAGTCAAGCCGCCAGTTATCTACATGCATAACATCTACATGCTGTTCATGAAGCATTACATAAACCCTCAACAATCAGGGGATATACCAACTCTAAAGGATTTTTATCCGACCTGTCCTTCTGCTTCTCGTTTTTACAACGTCTACTACTCACAACACACCGCGAGCTACTAACACTAAAGCGAGACGTCTGAGCTACTGTTATCAATTAATCAAACCATAGATTCAACTCACTTCTTCTTTTAGAATGCTTCCTGCTTCTGCTTTGACACCTTTTATAAAATGTTTGTTACGAAAATATCAACAGAATAAAAAGCGTAACATGTTCTAAGGATGTTGGCTGTTATTATTCTTCTTATAAATTGGACATGACAAAAACTAGACGCGAACTGCCTCTAAGTATCACAAATTAATATAAGGGTAAAATATGAAAACACCATATTTGTTTTTAGATCCGAATCTCAGTCCATTTCATCAATACACGTAGGTACACCGTAGCAACAGCGGTATTGACAAAAAAAGTACCAACACTCATTCATAATTTGCAAATTCTGTTTTTTTATGAATGAAATGTATATCATCATTCATATTATAAATTCAGTCATACTGTCAATGAGCACAGCAACATTGCAAGAGATGATGAGAGGATAAGATGTGAAGGAAAAGATCTAATAAATTTATTTAACAATTCAGTTTATGTTTAATCTCATTGAACTCATCATTTAGTTTTTGCCACACGTGAGACAGATCAAAGCAAAATAAAACACATCTTAAGATGTTATCCAGTGTAATTCTGCGTATCTTTGATAGAGCGTGCGGCTCGTAGCTCGGAGTGCGGGATGGGCGGCGTGCCTCGCATCAATGCCAACTTGTGAACTTCAAACTTCTGAACGTGTGAAGTGTCGATTTATCTTCCTTTCCACGAGTTTTGTGACATTTCTGAAGCTCTCATTAATATATCAGAGTTTCTATCAAAGGCGAACCATTGCGTCACACCAAACATTCCTGCCAAATTATAAATGTAGTACAAGTTTGTTACTTTGATTGATCTTGTTTATTACTAACATCTTCTTTAACACGCTTGTTCTTGCGAAAATATTAAGTTTTAGAAACAGAGATGGATATCGAAATTTGTTACATTTACATTTGGCAATTCAATCCACGTTTATAATCTTCAATATACTTCAGTACTGTTTGCTTACCTGCCTAACGAAGCGCTTCAGTCACGTGCAGTTTTGAGTTTGCTAATTCTAATCTAACAAACCATATTTTTAAAGTAAGAAATGTCGTAGAGTATTTACAAAATGATCAAAGAAACTGTGGTAGTGGTATTCATAAAGAAACGGAAATAATATACCTACTTACTTATACAGAAAAGTTGTTTGTATTTTAAATAAATAGGTAGTAAATAGTGTTTTTGCCAGTTAAGAAACAAACAAACAAATTGATAATAATTAAGTAGGTACTTTTTTTGATGCAATTGTTTCTATAGTTCACAAATAAAAAAATCTCGTTTTATAAACAGTGCTTTCCTCCAAATATTCTTCCATCCGGTTGCACCAGAGCATCCAAAGTGGGCAATAAAGAAACTGCGTACGTTTGCATTCCACATTTCCACGATTCTATTTTGGTCGGAGTTGTCGAAAACTGTCTAGTTGAGGTGCAAGTAACTACGTTGGTACGGTGACCGGCACTCCAGGGTATCGTTACCTCGTCACTCGGCGGCGGCGGCCCATACACGGCGGGAGTGCGATAACGAGCCACTCGACGCCCGCGGCCCCGCGCTAAGCGCACTGATTCCACTGCCACCGTGTCAGACACGGACTTACTACAACTCTTTTACTTTTCAACCGACTGCGAATGTTACTGAATCTGATAACTTTCCGGTTCACAAGTCACGTCTTTTTTACAATATTCCGCATTAACGAAAGGTAAACAGAAAAATATAATTTCCTTTTATGTTACATGAAAAGCCTAGGGTAAAAAAAAACTATAGGAGAAACTGTTAATTTATCAACTACCGTGCTCAAAGAACCCTGTGTAGCAATGAGATAAACTCTTACCTGATAGACACAACCTGACTTATTTCTCGCCGTAATCCCCTCAAAGGCGATGAGCAAGAAAATCTTCAAGATAGAATTCACATAAAATATAACTACTGACATAATGCAATGCAGACAGCGAGACATGTTATGTCGCTTGTTGGCGAACGATCATAAGTTTAAATTCGTTGATTGCCACCGGCACTTAAATTATCTGATCTGTAAACCCGATCCATTAATTCAATTAGATTAACAAAGGAATGTTCAAAGGACCAAACTTTTGACTTTGATCGTCCATTGCAGCTAATTGGAAAACGTTATTTGTCAAAGCTGATTCAGTTAATGAAGCGTTGTGTAAGTGTCGTGTCGCGCCGTCACTGTCTGTCAGACACCACTATCAAGTAACGGAGAGCTTCAAAAACGACACGTGTCTATAAAAACCGTCTGTATTCACATTGTACAAGAACGCTTTGCTATGAGACATTTTTTTTTTAATATTTATTTTACTCTTAGTGAAGTTAATGACGGTATCTATAACGTTTTAAATAAATAGATTGACTCGGCCATCGCATGAAAACACAATAATCTCACAAGTAATACATCTTCTTAATCTTAACATAGTATAAAGCAAAGTCGCTTCCCTGTGTCTGTCTCTATGTATGCTTAAATCTTTAAAACTACGCAACGGATTTTGATGCAGTTTCTTTCAATAGAAAGAGTGATTCAATAGGAAGGTTTTTAAGTATATAACATGCATAATATAGTAGAGGAACACTGATAATTTTTAAGGTTTCTAATGTGATGTCGCAAATAAACACATTTTTTTGGGCTGCTTTGCAAACGCTAGCTGAACCCTACACCTTAAAAAGATCAACAAAAAAGTCCTCGATGGCATCTGTCTATCTCTTATAGATAACCCACAACAACCATTTTTTATCCTTTACTTTTTACGAGAAATACGAGCATATTTTACGAAGCAATTTTAAGCAATACAGAATTAATCCTTATCCAATTAAGTACCATAAATACATTGTGCATTTAATATAAATCAATATTGCCCTTTACAGAATATAATTTAAATAAATAGTTTCGAAGATATTATAGATTTAAAATCCAAGGACATAGCGGTTGCGGCGCGGTGCCGGCGGAGGCACGGCGCGCGTGCCTATGTTGCTTAGATTTGAGCGTTGAATGTTTTTCCCATGGTAAATTATGTGTCGCACTTTCAAAAGTAATTACTAAAGAGAACATGTATGTCGAATGACAAAAAGGCTGTCAACGATGTATATAAAGACATTCTATAGTATATTTAATATAAACATTGCACCCGTGCGAAACCAGGGCCGGTCGCTAGTACCTATCTAAATTAGATTGTTTAGTGCGATTGCCAAGTCAATCTATTTAAAACGTTAAAGATTTTTAATATTGATATGGTCACTATAAGATGTTGTTAGGTTAGATAATTACGTAACAACTTAAGACAGAAAGTCCCTAAGTAGGGACTGAATAAATTAATAACCGACTTGGTATTTATTACATGGATCTTACAACTTTTTATGGTAGAAGAATTGAGTTGCGAGACTTGGTTTTTTTGACAAGTATTGTTTTTTATGGGATCTCATGTCTTTTTGTAGATAGTTCTGCTTCTAGGCAAGCGTGCTCCGTCTTCGACCACATTATCACTTACCCTCAGGTGAGATGGTGGCCAAACGCGAGCCTACTATCATTAAAAAAAAACGAAATTGAAAAATATTTTAGATTTTCCTTGATTCATACACTAATCACTAATTGTAATCTAAATTTGAAGCTTCTATGTCTACTGGAAGTGCCTTAAGCCGGGTCCGCTGCGCCAATTTTCTAACAAAACATGTTATCAAAACATGTTAGTAAAACCGCCCGTCCGCTGCGACAATTGTTGTAATGTTTTTGTTTAATTTCAAAAATGTTCCAACGAAGAATACGTGGAAGCTGTTATAGCAATAGTAGATTTAGTTCTCCAAAGAAGAAACAGAAATAGATTCCGGGTCCGACCCTACCTGCAACCTCGTCCGTTTAATATAATATTTATTATTTAAAAATTGTTTTAGATGTTCAGAAAGTGATTATCAAGAGCTGTTATCATTAATTTTACCAAATATAAAGAAGAAAACAAAGTATTTTCTTTATTCAACTCCATCACAAACCAAAGAGAATTGTCATAGACAATCAACACACACTCTTTGAACGATTCCGTCTTCCTCTGGTGAGCGCGAACACAAAATGCATCACTTTCCCCCTCCCCGCAGGCGAACGCGGGGGATGTTATCCATTCGTCTCGGCATACATGTTATTGTGTTTTTGCTAACAAAACTGTTAGGCCACGCCTATATTCTGTTAGCAAACGATGTTATACTGTTTGCAAACACGAAAACACGTCGCAGCGGACCCGGCTTTAGAGTTTTGATGATCGGTCAGTCAGTCAGTGAGTGATAGAATTAAGAAACTGACTGGTTATAATTCTTAAACTACTGGTTCAAATTGAATGAAATTTGAAATATACCGTGTTTATACAATGCCTGCTTGGTTACTGAAAGGCTTCTAGTTTTATCCACAACGAAGTTATAGTGGGTCGAAAATGGCCTGAACTGCTTCGAGAAAAGGATGGTACGGCCGTGCCGCTTTTTTGCTCGACTTGGCGGGGGCGCGTAAATTTCCCTTTCCGTGTCCAACTGGCGACACCGGTCTCGCGAAATACACACGCTTTTGTATTACTACACAATTCAACCAACCAGTGCTCAACTCGCGTCAACTGAGCTCGTTTTTGCAATCAAGCAACGTTAAAAGAGGGTTTACAAAATAGTGTGCAATTGAACACGGTATTTTAACTGGTCTGTTCGAAACAAATCCGTGCTGATTCAGCGAGGTGCGTCTCATATCATAAAAAGTTATTTGGTATATTTTCATTTCAATAACGTTCACAAGATAGTGAGTTATACCAACTATTGATATAATTTCTTTAGACATAACATTTATATACTCTAAAACTTACTTCGTATAACGTTATTGGATATAACGTTTATTTAATCGAAAATCATTAGGCCTATCATTTAAAATACATAATATTGCGATTAATTTGATCGAGCGTGCTGCGGGAGCGGCGTGAAAGAAACGAAATGCTCCGAAACCGATTTCTCGTAGTCTTGTCTACCTACCTTAGAGTTTTGTTTAAAATCGTGTAGGCGCGGAGGGGCGAGGCGAACCGCGAGCAGGTGGTTTTAACACTCGCCGCCGCTGAGGCTGGTCGGCGAAGCCGGCCAGCAAGCCGACGCCGCGGTGGTGAGCGTGAAACACATCTGCGACGATAAGCTCGCATGGGACCGCCGGAGCCCTGCAGTGCCGGAGCCGTGACAGAAACCATGCCTGCTGCATGCTTGCTTGCGTGCCTGCTGCATGCATGGTGTATCCTTGTTTGCATGTTTTTTTTACAGGAAAATAAAAACTAAGCATTTTATCATAGTATACTAAATAGGTTGTATGTCTACTATAGACTAATTCCGTCGCTGATTCAACACGCCATTGAAGAATCAAACAGTGTCAAGTAAAAAAATTGTTCAGTTCAACTGCACACTATTTTGTCAAACCTCCCCCAGCACCACTTGATCACAAATGCTCAGTTGACGCAAATTGAACACGGGCTAGTAGAATTCCGTAGTAATACGAAAGCGTGTGGATTTCGCGAGACCGGTGTCGCCAGTTGGACACGGAAAGAGAAATACGCGGCGGGGGCACTGCCGTGCCCCCAGATATAGGTAACTGTTTGTAAAACAACAAATGAATAGCCACATTACATACTTTCGTACTAGAGTAATTTAGTGACTCATATTTGGAATAATAACAAGCCTGCCTCCACTCAGTAACTTTGCAGATTTTAACGAAATTAACTTCAAAGGGGCTAAAGTTATCAAGGTCAGTCTAAGCCGTGTAACCAATACAGGATTACGCAACGGGATAATTTCTCTATCATACTACACGCACATGAAGATTTTATATTTTGGGAATGCTTGTCCTCCCCACTGTTACAAAATATTCTCTCTTCAATGTATCAAAGCCATTCCAAAACAAACTGGAGATCGCCATCACCAGGATGAAATGTTCATCAGTACGTTCTGTACGTACAAACGTCAAAGCGTTTGTTCCTTATTCACATATTTACGTAGAACGTAGTCAAAGTAAGAACTTTAGAATATAGGTCAAAGGTATTTAATTAAAATGTTGCTGTTTATTTTAATAAATAAAGTCTTAGTAGATATTTTACAATTTGTATGATTCTGCATGCGGCCTCGCTCTCGTGAAAAGGTTTCTTAACCGAACAAAAGTAGCATAATATGTCTTTCTCCAAAGTCTAATCTACCTGTACCAAATTTCATCAAAATTGATAAGTAGTTTAGACGTAAAAGCGTAACAGACAGACAGTTACTTATTGAACTATTTGAGGCATAATTTCAAAAACTTTACGCTTGTTATTATAGATACCTACATTCTGAAAGTCGGCCAAATTTTGTCTAATCTTTAGATTGCAGTTTTTGTTACCCCTTTTTTATCTCCAACATTTTTTCCTGTAAATTTAATACGGCAGCTTCACCAATAAGAGAGGCTGCTATTTTTAATTTCGAGTTAACTGCAACAATGGCACGTAGGCACGCAGCTCCTTATTGGGCACTGCTGCACGCTAGATACAAGCGGCCTCGAACTAATGCTGTGTAATTGGCGTGTTCTGTTCAAGACGCTGCTGGTTAGAGCACTACGACTGAGCAGCGAGCACCATCGGCCACGGAGCGTTGATTGTCTTGCTAATGTACATTGTTGAGGAAAAGATATTTCTAAAGTAAATTGTACTAACTGGGGTTTGAGAAATGTAATTAGTTTTCATCATATTTAGACTTTACTGCTGTTGTACAATTTCGGACATTAATTAGTAGCAATTTCATGGATAATGACTTAGATATGTAACGCGAACTGATTGACGTTTTATGCTAGTGTAAATGATACATTTACAAATAACTTTAGTTAGCTTTCATCGTGTAATCCAATTACCCTTTACAAGTGTTCAAGCTAAGCCTTTTGAAGTTGCGAATTTACTGCAAGTGCTTACCAGACACAAGTCACCGGATACTGTCTTTAAAGTGTCGCCAAACAACAACACACTCGTGTTTCTGGTTACGTCTACCGTCCACTGTTCCTATTATTGAGCCCTTACATACGTACACGTAGCAGACGCACCCAAAGCGTCTCAGTTCAATATCAACAGTACACAAGCGCGCAGAGGGCCGTCTGTCGACGCAGCGGTCTACGCCTCAAGTGACACTAGACATCGGCAGCTCAAAGGTGAGTGTTTGCCCCTTTGTCTTACCGGGCAATTAGTGCAGTCCGTTCATTTAATTCTATCGGTCGATTAGCAATGGAGCTAGGTGGCCATTAATTGTTCGCCGCCAATTTGCGTTGCGTCCCTGGTTGGGCGCCAGGCACGGCGACGCACAAAGTGGACGAGATAGCGCGGCGATTCGATTTGATATTACGTGTGTATAGCGAGATGAATATTACGTGTGAGACGCCCTATAGAGCTACTGCGCTCGGGATTTATATTGAGATGTTGCTATTAGATTTGGTGTTTCATTCAGAAGTACTTCAATTTTTAATATCAAATGACGAAGTCTTATGAAGGAATGCAAGGCATTTATGTTAGCAATACTGGTAATATTACTTTCACTATTGTTAGATAGTCATAACCTACTTTTAAAGATAGAAAGAGAGAATAAAATTTAGATAAGCAATGTTAATTCAGCCCTCAGTTGCCGAGTGCAGAATCCTTTCAATTCACGGTCCCGCTCCGATATTTATCTTGGCCATCCGAAAAAGTTTTAAATTTGGTGGATCAGGCCGGGTAGCCCGCATGCAGACTTCTTAGTAACTTTTATGTTACAAGATTGGATAAAATCATTGGATTGTACACCAATCCCACGAACTTTTTCTTATGAACTCGGGACCAAAAATGAAAATGATTTTGTTTTTGTTAGAGCGCAGTTTTGAGATTTTTCTGATGTTAGGTGTTTCTTTAATGGGTTGTGTGTGAGTAATCTGAACGCCTGTCTTATTGAACCAAAAATAGATATTATGTGTGTGTGTGTGTGTGCGTGTGTGAGTGAAAATAGGAGACATTCCTTCTGAAAAGCATCGCGCTCTTAATTTCTACTTGGGATGGTAGAACGCAGTGAGCTTAGACCACAAAAGCAATAAGCCAAAGTTTAAACACAGAGAAGGCTTTAAATAACGAACAAATAGTAGAAAGTACGCTATCAAGAGCTCTGCCAACCAAAAAAGACCTTTAAATACGTCCTACTCACTTTGAGTCCACTGCTTCTCGTAGGCAAGTCGATAAAGGACAGTAAGTCTCACTTCTGTGACAAAGCTATGAGTCGTCCCCTTGAGCCATCTGTCTCGATTCAGTCAATTACTGAAAGGTCGCAACTGCCTCCTACTGCCGACTCATGCAGAATGAACTGAACAACTTGTACTTATTTATTTATTTTTTTAAATTTCCCGACAATTTTTTTGACAATTTCTATTTAATATACTTCCATTTTACAGC
Source organism: Tholera decimalis (assembly GCA_943138885.2). Classification (NCBI taxonomy): domain Eukaryota; kingdom Metazoa; phylum Arthropoda; class Insecta; order Lepidoptera; family Noctuidae; genus Tholera; species Tholera decimalis. Next base: position 8,937,224 of record OW964555.2, read on the forward strand.
TCGTCCCAGATTAGTTTATTTCGGAGAAATCCTTTAAGTTACAAAGCGAGCGTTGAGCAAAACAGTGACAAAATTTGGTAAGACGAGATAAGGACATTAGATCTGTGAAGTAGGTATATAATTAAATTAAAAGTATTCCTGTGACTGATGGAAATAGATTTGTTATGATTTTTTACAGAAACACGTGTAAGTTATTTGCTTGGTTCTATCCAGACTACCTAATCAGTTTTAAGTAGGATCGTAATTACCTAGACTTCGTAGTTTGTATGCTTTCTGTGCTTTAAAAAATAAAAAATAAATGTATAAGTATGAATTTTTTCTTTGTTCGCCTTACGCATTTTTTAGGTTTTATGACTTGTTTTGTAACCGTAAGTAATTCAAAACAAAGTTTTAAATTCGTTCTGATTCTAAAGTCAACATAAATTTATTAGTAATAAAACCATAACTATTAAATCAATTACCTAGGTGTTTTTTATTTTATTTTATTTTATTAGAAATAATATTATTTTCATACATGTAATTAATATTATTGTGTTATAAAAGACAAATGTGAAGGTTAGATTACTAAAATAAGAATCATGTGTATATGTGGTGTTTACCTTTAAGTGGTTGTTACACTATTACTCTTGGATATCCATAGTTATTAAGTATTATTATCAGTGTAAACAGTTGTTAGTGAACCAAATAAATAAATAAAAATAATAAAATGCTAAAAGGTTACACTTAAATCAAAGAAACTCACCAACATAATGGTCTACGCATCATGTGTACAGTAGGTAATTAAAAAAACAAAATATGATACTTACACCAGTTTATTTTAGTCGAGTCAAATTAAGGGGAGATAAAATCGACTAAAATTATAATATCGTATTTTTCGTGCACGCGATCATCAAAGCGGCGGTTGCGTCGTTGTTGCGCGGGACGCCGGCATTAGCGCTCTGTCGCATCTTCAGAGGGCGGCGAGATCAAAGGATAGGTACACAGTAACCGCTCCCATTGATGTCGCGTACAAAGAGAATTGATTGTTGCAAACCTGCTTTTTTTTTAAAAAGAATCGTATTGATGACACATTCTGTTTTTTTTTTTTGATGTTTTGTTTTGTGTTTTACGTTCATGTTTACAATGTGCGATATTGCAGCGGGTGCCGATATATGAAGGTTTTTTCCGTCTATTACAAATAGAATCTAATGGTCTTTATTGCTTCCACTTCGACTCTGTAGCTACTTTGAAACTAATCAGATGTTTTTATTACATTTTGTGACAGAACAAATTACGCAGACAAATGATAAATTATGTAGTGTTTTTTATCAATGTATTAATTAAGTACAAAAATACAACAAAAGCCATTAGAATTAGTTATTTGTTATCAAAGGAACCTTACCTGCCCTGATTTATAACAAAGTATATCTTACATGGCAACTCAGATTTTAGTTGGAATTATTATCAATGAAATATTACTTATCATCTTGTAGTATAAAGTTAGATATAAACAAACTAAAATAGAATAATGTTATGAATGAATGAGACATAACAATGTCAAATAGCATAATTTAATCGTATTGGGAACAAGAATAAGAAACACCCTATATAATCGTATCAATCCAATATAATTTATATATTTTATAAATTTAAACCTAGATATATCCACTAAGTATACTGTTATGTTCTGGGCCATTACAGTGACCTATTTAGTATTTTTACAATATGTTAGTTTATATTCTCCTGTAGGAGGCTTGTTTTAGATTTTTAAAGAATAAATGATTTAAACCCAATGCTGCTGTCTTAAATATTTTAGTACCACTTAAAGTTTATAAACACAATTAAGTAAGGTTTTCTTTGTTGAACTTGGGTTGATTATTGAAAAAAAAATCGGGCAACTAGCCGTCCTTATTTAACTGCAGGTCACAAATTAATTCCCTGATTGACGCCCAAAAAAAAATTAAATTATCTAAATGTTATTTAAAACAAATAATACTCAGACCAAGCATTATAGGACATACTTCTACACGGCCAGTGGTTTATAAATCTTTGGACTGTAAGAAAATCTTCAGAATAACTCAGTATAATAGACATGTTGTCTATTTATATTACATAACATATCCCTACATATACAGAGCTACAAATGGTACATAAATTAAAAACATATATTATTGAAAATAAATACAAAAAAGCATGTTTCCAAGTTCATCCAAGCTTACCAAAAATGATTAAATAATGTCTATGGGTAGAGTAAAATATACCTGGTAATATTAAAGCTGTAACTTTTTTCAGTATCCATGACAATCTTGAAAAAACTTACTAAAACAAGCAATAAAACCGAACTATCTACATCAAAATGATGCATGTTTGTATTAATATAGCTGAATCTCTCATCCTCAGGGAACCTCTCACATAAAATATATGAGGTCAGTAGGTAAGTGGGTAGCTACTTCACAAGTTTGTAAACAAAAACTTTTTGTGAGCTTCATTCCGTCACGAAATAACCAAAACCATGTGCTATTCCAGTTACAATAACATAACTTGCATAAATGTCTTCAATACAACCTAAGACAACATCCTAACCTTACAGTGAATTATTTATAACTATTACCTACCTGTGCATACTTGATGTTGTACCGAATATACTTTTTGGGGCTAATCGTAACTGTTTTGGACGTAATAACCCATGCTAGCATCGAGAGCGTTAATTTTAGAAGTCGTAATATTGGAATAAGCATCCGTTTCTTACCTCGTTGACACCTGAACTCCAAAGTGATCCGAGAGTTCGTTACAACTTCACACACAAAACTTCCAACTTTTGATGTTCAGTATTTACACTAGACAACACGAAGACACTGTGAGTTAGTTTATTTCGAGTCTTTCAACTTACAAACAAGCGGATAACAACATTATCACGTAGAAAACAAAAATTTATTCACACGCTTGACGTCGCTTTCGCCATGGTGTTGATGCACTTTGGCGCGCTCTCGTGGCTTGTTCCCGAACTATTAATGTTACGTTTCATTCAACGCAGTGAACGAAATGTGTTCAAAGTGTGTAATTCTAATTATAAAAAAATATTTTAGCCCGAATAATAATAAAAAATCAGTTTTAAGTAACTGAATATTTTTTAACTCTTTGAAAAATGTGTTTGGATTTCACATTACTGTCACCAGTAAGAAGGTTCATTTTGATTTGCAAATAGCGCTAGATGTTTTCCCGGTTCATTTCTCTTGCCCTAGTATCTAGACACGCGGGAGCGTGTCAAGCCAAGTACTGGCGCGCAGCTCACCGTGTGTAATATTACACGAACCATTTGGAGCCACTTTTGAGCCCCTCATAACTCAAAAACGATTTAACCTAAACTTGTCAAATTTGGCTCATATATTGAGACTGGCAAGATGCATATGTGTTCCAAATTTTATTAACATATCTCAAATGGTTATTTAGATATTAACGTCCAAAAATCGTCATTTTTATGACTGACCTATAGATCAAAACTATAACCCAGTTCCAGATGACCTAGAAAGTTCAAATTTGGTATGCAGATAGGTAATTAGGTGAATACAAAGGAAAAAATCAGAAACTGGTAATTTTTTATCATTTTATTATAATTTTCACTTAACTTATAATTAATACCTGTAAATCTCTATATGCGGATTTTATGATCTTAACGTGAATATATAACGAGTTGAATACCACCCTTAATTTTTTTTAATCCAAATATTTCCGTTTTTGTACTTATAAATAAGAATATAGTAAATTTTCGTATTAATTACGCGTTACTAACCGTATTCTACAACCACTAGCGCCACCTATTATCTTAGAGGGTCACTACACCATGGAGGCAAAACGCGTAAAAAGAATTCCGGATACTGAATGAGCAATTCACTCGAACATTTCAAAGGTACCTACAAGAAAATACGGAAAATAATACAAAAAGGACAATTATAGCCCGTAAACGTAGGAAAATACAGTAGTTTAACAAAAAACCATTTAGTATTAATTTTGTTATAAATAAGTACCTACTAAGTACTAATTTATGTACAAAAAGTAATGATATCCCATCAAAAACATAAATGTGAAATGAGAGCCAAGTTCAATATTATGATAAATGCCTTGGTTGTTGACTTCAATGACAAAAGAAGTGAAATCTAAATGGGTGCCAAGATCAATGGTCAGTCCTGAAATTTATTTATAACGACATAAAATATCATTTATTCTTATAACTTAGGAGAATATATTGCAGCCTAAGTTCTGACTTGGCTAGTTTTCATATACGAATTATATTATAGCCTTCGCAAGTTCTAAACCTGTTACTTGTCGGTTCTTATTTTATTATTCCGAAAATTTGGCTTGCTGGTAGAAACTAACCATCGAACATAATAATTCGTATACAAGAACTAGCCAAGTCAGACCTTAGGCTACAATATATTCTCCTAAGTTATAAGAATAAATGATATTTTATGTCGTTATAAATAAATTTCAGGACTGACCATTGATCTTGGCACCCATTTAGATTTCACTTCTTTTGTCGTTGAAGTCAACAACCAAGGCATTTATCATAATATTGAACTTGGCTCTCATTTCACGTTTATGTTTTTGATGGGATTACACTTACACTTATACTTCAACTTCAATTCTTGGAGGAGTGGTGACTCCTCCAAGAATTGAATTGAAATTTAGCAAATTGTGCACTAATACGCACAATAACGAAGTTGAGATAAAAGTTTGTAAACAAAACAATCTAAAGTCGTCAAGAGGTGGGCAAACATTGTCACCCACTGGACGCCTGAATGAGGACAATGCCATCGAGGTCGACTATGGCTTAGGTGGGCTCATGGGCTGACAATCTGTTCATGTTCGCATTCCGATATTGCTCAAGATAATATAATATAATATAATATAATATAATATAATATAATATAATATAATATAATATAATATAATATAATATAATATAATATAATATAATATAATAAAAAGAAAACTATACGATAAATACCATATTTTTAGCGAACAGGACCACGACTATACGAAGGAAATAATAAAACAAAGAATCAAGGCAATAGCAGGAAGACTTAAGAGATATGAGGACATTAATGACAGGAAGAATCAGAATAAATTATTCAGAAACAATCAACACAAATTTTATAGACAGTTGCAGAACAAGCAAGTGGTGGCTACAGAAATTCCATCCAAAGAGAACATTGAAGAATTCTGGAAATCAATCTTGTCACAATCAACAACCTACAATAGCGATGCTCAATGGATCAAAGAAATAGAGACAGAAATGAATGAGATACAAGAACACAGTTTTACAGAATTAGATACAGATAAAATTAGTCATGCGGTCAGGAAAACACATAACTGGAAAACACCAGGAATAGATAAAATACAGAACTACTATCTTAAATATTTTACCAGTACACATAAGTCCATAACCAAAGCATTCAATAGAATTCTAAATGGAACGGAAGTAATGGAGGAATGGTTTACCACAGGTCAAGTCATCTTAATACCGAAGGACAGCAACAATACTCAAGATCCAAAGAACTGGCGACCAATTGCTTGTTTACCAACTATGTACAAATTACTAACATCTGCCTTAGCTAACGAACTGTACGATCATTGCGAACACAATAGTATAGTAGCACCTGAACAACGAGGCTGTAGGCGAAAAGTTAGGGGATGTAAAGATCATCTTATGATAAATAAGGCTATTTTGGAAGATGCCCATCTGGCACAGAAAAATCTTAGTATGGGGTGGATAGATTACAGGAAGGCATTTGACAGCGTTTCTCATGAATGGCTTCTGAAGGTACTAGACCTTTACAAGTGCCCAGCAGTTACATCTTATTTCTTAAAAGAGGCAATGTCCAGGTGGAAAGTTGTTATGCCAGCTTATGGTAGGAACGGGTCCGTAGTTACAGAACCCATTATGGTACGCAGGGGTATTTTTCAGGGAGACTCTCTGTCACCACTTCTGTTTTGCTTGGCAGTTAACCCTCTTTCACAAGTTTTAAATAAATACGAAACAAAAGGATACAAACTTAAAGACAGTTCATGGGTAAATCATTTATTATACATGGATGATCTAAAATTATATGCGAACAGTAAAAATAATTTACAAGTTTTGTTAGATAGTACAGAAATATACACTAGGGACATAGGTATGAGCTTTGGACTGGACAAGTGTAATGTGTTGCACTTGGTAGGTGGTAGAAGGAGTGAGTGTCAGGGTCAGGGCCATATATTATTAAACGGTGATGAAATAGAGTTATTGAAGGAAAAGCAGCAGTACAAATATTTAGGCATTAATGAGTCCGGTAAAATTAATCACAAAGAGTTAAGAGAAGCAATAACAAAGGAATATTTTAGGAGGGTTAAATGTCTTACCAATTCACACTTAGATTCTGTTAATATCATGACTGCAATAAACACTTATTCTGTGCCGGTATTACTCTACTCATTCGGAATTGTTAATTATAAAACCCGAGATCTAGCAAGTATAGATGTTAAGACCAGAAAGCTCCTATCAATGAAGAAGATACACCAGCAGAAGGCAGATAAAGAAAGGTTATACATATCACGGAAAGATGGGGGAAGAGGATTATTAAATATAGAAATAATATACAAAACACAAATATTAAAATACAAACAATACTTCCAAACAACTACAGACTATCTTATAGAAACCATAACACAGCATGACAAAACTAAAAATAAATACTCAATAGATAAAGAAGCAGATGAGGTAGCAACAGAACTAGGATTAAGAACAGGACAAAGATATACTGACGAAGAAATAAAAGCAGCTGTCAAGAGGAAGAAGATAGAGGTTTGGAAAGCTAAGCCGTTACATGGACAGTTCTACAAAGCAGTTATAGATAAGGCTAACATCGATAGTGAGGGATCATTCATATGACTAAAAAAGAAACCAGTATCTTCGTCATTAGAGGCATCTATATTCGCAGTACAGGATCAAGCAATAGTTACCAGGCAACATGAACGCGATATACACAAGAAGCAGGTAGATGGTAAGTGTCGGTTATGCTCAACGAGGGATGAAACTATCAGGCGCGTGCATAGGATTATGACAGGGCATGCGGCGGAGTAAAATCACACAAAAACTACTTCTTTTATAGATTTTTAGCATAGCCACAGCCACGCATCGCCACCATGCTACGATGCGTGGCTGTGGCTATGCTGAAAATCTATAAAAGAAGAAGTTTTTGTGACCGATTACTCACAAAAACTTCTTCTTTTATAGATTTTTAGCATAGCCACAGCCACGCATCGCCACCATGCTACGATGCGTGGCTGTGGCTATGCTAAAAATCTATAAAAGAAGAAGTTTTTGTGTGTTTTTACTCCGCCGCATGCCCTGTCATAATCCTATGCACGCCCCTGGAAACTATACATCATATAACGACGGGATGTGAAAAGCTGGCTGGCACATACTACACCAAACGCCATAATAATATAGTACAATACGTTTTCTGGACATTATTACAAAAACACAACTTTGAATCAGATAAGTTTTGGTGGAAGGAGACACTAACACACCCACACGTTAGGGAGAACGAAGACGCAAAATTACTTTGGGAAATGCCAATACAAACAGACACAGAAATACAAAACAATAGACCGGATATAATTTACATTAATAAAAAAGAGAACAAAACTTACCTTATTGACATAGCAGTGCCATCGGATTATAATATAGGACCAAAAGAAATAGAAAAGCTTACTAAATATCAACCATTAAAAATAGAAATAAATAGATTATGGAATACCAAAACCACCATAGTTCCAATAATAATAGGTACAACGGGAGTAATAGGCAAGAGTTTACATAGATACTGCGAAACACTAGAGAGCAAAATAAGCATAGATATAATGCAGAAACAGGCTGCCATACACACTGTAACAATTGTAAGCAAAGTGCTAGGTGACAGTGTTTTTGTAACGAGGAACCCTGATCCTCCCCTACCCTGAGGGTCTCGGGGCGGGAGGTTCAGTAGAAAACCGACGAAAGTCGAGAAGTTAGCAACTAACAAACTTTAATATAATATAATATAATATAATATGATATAATATAATATAATATAATATAATATAATATAATATAATATAATATAATATAATATAATATAATATAATATAATATAATATAATATAATATAATATAATATAATATAATATAATATAATATAATATAATATAATATAATATAATATAATATAATATAATAATACAAAACAATAGACCGGATATAATTTACATTAATAAAAAAGAGAACAAAACTTACCTTATTGACATAGCAGTGCCATCGGATTATAATATAGGACCAAAAGAAATAGAAAAGCTTACTAAATATCAACCATTAAAAATAGAAATAAATAGATTGTGGAAAACCAAAACCACCATAGTTCCAATAATAATAGGTGCAACAGGAGTAATAGGCAAGAGTTTACATAGATACTGCGAAACACTAGAGAGCAAAATAAGAATAGATATAATGCAGAAACAGGCTGCCATACACACTGTAACAATTGTAAGCAAAGTGCTAGGTGACAGTGTTTTTGTAACGAGGAACCCTGATCCTCCCCTACCCTGAGGGTCTCGGGGCGGGAGGTTCAGTAGAAAACCGACGAAAGTCGAGAAGTTAGCAACTAAGAAACTTTAATATAATATAATATAATATAATATGAAAAGAACGTGAAAAGAACGTTTTATGTTGTGGAAAGGTGTAAACAATACTCCAGGAGCGTGGCGTAAACGGCTGAGAACTTTCAGCCATGATTTAAGCAATGTTCGCAGTGGCCGGTCATCGGACGGGTGTTAAAAACTTATTGTATCGATTTTTTCTGTGTTTCGGAAGTCACGTTAAGCTATTAGTACCAGCTGCATCCACAGTCATTAGCACCAACTTACCCGCATTGAGCTTGCGTAGTGGTTTCTGTCTAGAACTCTAGCCTATTCTCGTTAAACACGGTGTTTATCCTTAGGGAAGGTCTGTGCATCAAGGGACATATAAATATGCTGATAAGCTGATTATGCTAAACAGCACATAGCTAGCTATCGCAGGAGATTCCCTGTTTTAAATTAAAGAGTTCCATCACTTGTCTCCGAAGATCTTTACCGGAACCTGATTTGTGATATACTAAAACCTGTTATATTTAAGTAACAAAATGTACAACCTGGTAACACCATCTATGTATTATCTGTTTACTTTTACGATATTAAACTAGTCGTTAACCGAAAGTGTGCGTTTCAATAAAACCGTCTTGTAAAATATGCTTTCAAACAACGAAACGCGATTGAAATCGGATCAGTAGGTTTTCAAAATTTCGTGGACGTACATATATTCAAATACAGAACCTCCTTTTTGAAGTCGGTTAAAAAGTTTAATCAACGATTTCAGTATACAATGTCTCTGGTATGATTTACAGAAAGCCACATTCTTAGTCAATTTATTTTTAAGATTTTCTATTCATTATTTTCTTTTCTTTAACACCCCTACACTAAATCCTTGAAGTTTATGCGTATTTAATAACAATGATCATATAAAAATTTAGAACATAAAACTCAAAATCATTAATTAAAATAAAAGTATCAAAATGATTCATTTCTAGTTTCGGGCTCACGCACAGACTGAGTTGTAGTGTACGTAAATATTACGCCTTTCTTGCAATTTTGTACCTACTCTAAATCGAATACGCGCTCTTAAGGACCCGTGACTAACACCCGTGACTAGTAATGTCAGCTGAGACTAGGGTTGCCACCCGTACTTTATAATAAAGTATTGTACGTTATTTCAGGTAATTGTACTCTATACTTTATGAGAACAATAAAGTACACGAAAATACTTTATTTCGCATGATTTGATTTCTTTGGGATTTTGAAAACTTTAGTCGTAATAAACAAAGCGTCTTTGAATTTGATAAAAATGAATTACTTATTTACTTTAATTTAAACATAGACTGTAAAGATGCTGTGCAATTGTTTAGTAGATATTTGATAAAAACTGCAAAAAGTAATAAGAAATATGTTTTTAAACATAACTAGGTGCCCACCCAGCCTTCGCTCGGGTGCAATTTTTCTTTCGGTATTATACAGTTTTCTCTCCAAACCCTATCCAGACAATTATTACGAACACAACAAAAAAAAATATTAATCAAATAAATGCAGCTGTTCTGAACTAATGCGCTTACGTACATATATACATTGTTCCTTCAACTAGGCTCAAGAAAACTGGGGGCTCATTTAGATGTCAGTGTATACGCTTTGACAATAAACTTCCCAGTCATGTGCAAGAACTAAGCCTCAATAAATTTAAATCATTTGTGAAGCAGAAACTTTGCCAGAAAGCTTTTTATTCTGTTAAAGACTATCTTGCGGACAAAAATGCTTGGGATTGAGCTGCTCCAATTACATCTGTTTTGTTTGATTTTTTACTCATTTCTTTTTTTTATAATGATTTTTCCATATATATTTTGAGATGACAATATTATTTACTTTTTCAATTAATAGAATATACTTTTTTTACTTTATCATTTTTAATTTTGTCTGTACAAGATGACAATATAATTTTCTTTTCAAGTAATATATTTTATTTTTGTAAAAGCAAAAAATATGTTGTGAATGTGATAGCATTGTGGGATAACAACGAATATTATGAATAGATTACCGCATTGTCTGACAGTTTGAGTGCTTTATACGGCCCACCCAAATTTCCTTACTTTGGTATTATTCGTCAAATCGTTCGAGCTCCTTAAGGTTCTTTTTCATATTATTATTACTGATGGGCCCGCTCTTGACCTCGATCCCGCCTGATGGTAAGCGATAGGTGAGGTCTAAGTTGGGACGAGCGAGCCCAGAAATGCTTATTTACTCGTGCTTTAAAGGCTGAAAGTTCATAAGTGGCAGGGAACACAGAAGTCGGCAGAGAATTCCACAGCTTGGCTGTGCGCACAATAAATGTGGGGGAGAAGCGCTTGCTACGACAAGACGGTATATCAACCAAGTGTGGGTGGTACCTAGTCGTGCGTCTGGTAGACCGGTAGTGAAAGGGAGATGAAGGAATCAGGTCACGGAGCTCCTGCGCACACTTCCCGAAGTACAATCTGTGCAAGCAACGGTTCGCCGATGAGCCAGGCTATGAAGCTTGTCCACCAGCACCTCTTCGCCTATAAGCCTTTTAGCTCTTAGCTCTATAAGTTTTTACCTTTTACATTACCGCTTTATAATTGCCAATTTTTTAAAGTATTAAAATGGACATAGGTAGGATGTTATCTTTAACATATAGACATAAATGCCATCGCGGACTTTTCTGTAAGCATATATAAGATACACAATTCCACCATACATTGATATACTACATAATCTTTCGGACTCTCTCGGCTCGGAAGTGAGGCGCCCGGTCAAATCTAATAAGGTTGCATATAGTGCAATGTGCGACCTGCTTAGTTTTTGAAAAGTTTTATAGCCATATACATATTTGAAAAGCAGTGGCGTGTGTCATTAACTGAAAATAAGTGAATGTAATAGAAAAAAAAATGTAATAACGAAATATATCTAGTCTAATATTATGCAATATTGTGTTCTTATTAAACAAAGACCGTATCAGGTTTCGGGCCATTTTATCCAAGATGGAATTGTCGAAGATTCAAATTGCTAAACTTGAAGGTACGAATTGGATACAATGGAAGTACCGCATGTCTGCTCTTCTAAGAGGAATCGACGGCCTACTCGACATTGTAGAGGGCAATATAAAGAGACCAAAGGAACCTGTACGTGGGGCTGGCGGTGCAGCTGCTGCAGATTTGGGACTTTATGAAGAGAATCTTAAGAAGTACAACAGGTTGGACAGTACGGCTTTGTTACTAATCACAAACAATATTGCTGACGAAACATTAGACAAGGTCATAAGATTTTCAACGTCTAAAGAAGTATGGGATGAGCTGCATAGATTATATGAAGGCGTGAGTGAGGATCGTCTGTATGATTTATGTCTGCAGTTCTTCAGTTACAGAAAAGATCAAGCTGATGATATTGTAACGCATATTTCGAAACTGAAAAATATCTGGTATAGATTAAGGCAAGAATTAATGAAGGAAGAGGGAGTTAAGGAACTTCCAGACATATTATTAATTTGCAAAATCTTAGACACTTTGCCAGAGTGTTATTTTTCGTTCAAATCGAGCTGGTTACTAATGTCAAAGAAGGATCGGACTATTGAAAATATTACAAGTCACTTGTGTGCACATGAAAAAGCGCTCGGTAACAATGGTAAAGACAATGAGTCTAGTTGTGACGCTCTTGCGGTGAAAGCAAAGAAGCTATGTGCTAAAACGGGTGATAACGTAACTCCAGGAACTAATAAGAAGATAAGATGCTACAAATGTAAAGTAGTTGGTCATATCAAGAAAGATTGTCCTTGTATCTCGTCAAGTTGCAGACGGTAATAAAGGAGTTAACATGATGTTATTGACTGTGAATTCAGCTGAATCTAGCATTGATCGTAAGAACTGGTATGTAGATAATGGTGCTACAAACCATGTAACAATGCGGGCAGATTTATATCAAGATTTTAAATATTTTGATGTGGAGCACACAGTAACAACGGCTGATGGAAATGTGATTAAAGCTATTGGGCAAGGTTAACTTAGCATTGAAGCTGTAGTTAACAAGAAGGTTGTCAAGTCAACATTGAGAGATGTTTGGTACGTTCCCAAGATAAATAGAAATCTGTTTTCGGTATTGTCATCACAAGATAGAAATCCAGGAAGCTTGTTCGAGTCGCGGGTTACTACTTGTTCAATGAAAATTGATGGAAAAATTATGGTTACAGGACATAGAGAAAGGTATGGAGGTCTGTACAGGCTTAACTGTAAGATTGTACCACCATCTAAAGTAACTATAAATTTGGCACAGAAAGTAGATATGCTGCAACTGTATCATGAGCGGATGGGTCATCAAAACAAAAGGCATGTAAGAAGTCTAATCGAGAGGGAATTCGGAATAAAAACCAAGGAAAGTGGAGAATTATGCGAAGGCTGTATTTTTGGAAAATCCCACAGACTGAAGTTTGGTGTACGGGAGAAGGCCACTAAGCCAGGAGAACGCATTCACACAGATGTGTGTGGTCCATTCCCTTTGTCGATATCCAGGTATCGTTACTTTGTATTATTCAAAGATGAATTCACACGCTACAGATTTGTTTACTTTCTTCGAGAGAAGGCAGAGGTACATGAGAAGCTGAAAGAAATGTTGGCATCTGCTAAGGTAACTGGTCATACAGTGAAAGAAGTACTGAGTGACAATGGTGGTGAATTTGACAATCAGAAAGCACGGAAAGTATTGACAGATATGGGTATAAAACAGCGGTTAGTCATGCCATACACGCCAGAACAAAATGGGTGTAGTGAACGGGAGAATCGCACGATTGTGCAATCAGCACGAGCTATGATGCATGCACATGAGGAACTGCCTCAAACTTTGTGGGCTGAGTTGGTGAATACTGCTGTCTATATTTTGAATAGGACATGTCCAACTACAGTGGAACACAAGTCGCCGTTTGAGCTATGGAATGGCAAGAAGCCACAGATTAAGCACTTACGGATTATTGGATCGCCTTGTTATGCGCATGTACCAAAACAGACCAGGAAAAAGCTGCATAAGAAAGCAGTAAAATGCGTACTTATTGGTTATGATAATGACGATGGATACAGGCTTTGGAACAGCAAGGATAACATGCTAGTGAGGTCAAGGGATGTAACTTTCAATGAAAATCCTTTGGGTGCGGAAAATCCAGTGAAAGCTTCTACAGAAGCTGAAATTGAAATTACTTTGGACTTGCCAGAGATCCATGGAATGAAAAATTTTGATGAAAGTGCAGGAAATCCAGTTAACGGTGGATACAATAACAAGAGTGTTGATACTGATAACACAGACTCTGTTGGTAGAGAAGATGTTGTTCCAGTTGAGGATTTGGATGCATTTGATGATGCTAGGAGTGATGTTTCTCAACATAGTTTTGAGTTAGGGGGAGAAATTCATACTGGAGATGAAATTCCTGAACAAGAAATTATGGAATATGGCGGAAGAATCTTAAGAGATAGATCGTTACTTCGTCCACCTGAGAAACTCAAAGACTATGTTTTAAACATGGCTTGCTGTGATTACCAAGAACCAAATTGTTATAAAGAGGCTGTTAATAGCTCTGAATGGAATCTATGGAAACAAGCAATGGACTGCGAGATGGATTCTTTAAATGAGAATAAGACTTGGATCATTGTGCCTCTTCCTAAGAATAGAAAGGCTTTACCCTGTAAATGGGTGTACAAAGTTAAACTAAATGCTGATGGTTCAGTGGACAAATACAAAGCCCGACTTGTTATTAAGGGATTTAGACAGAAAAAAGGGATTGATTATGATCAAACGTTTAGTCCCGTGGCTAAAATGGCAACAGTCAGGTGTGTATTGGCTGTGGCAGCAAATGAGAACATGTCGATGATGCAATTCGACGTGTCAACAGCATTTCTGTATGGTACACTTGAGGAGGAAATTTACATGAAACAGCCTGAAGGCTATGATGATAGTTCTGGTCGGGTATGTTTATTGAAAAAGAGCCTCTACGGTTTGAAACAAGCTCCAAGATGCTGGAATAAGCGGATCTTGGATTATTTCAAAGAGATTGGATTCACAGTTAGTGATTCTGATACTTGCTTATTTATAAGAATGACACCATCTGGAGGTAAACTCATAGTTGCGCTATATGTTGATGATGGTTTGGTGGCTGCAACCAGCCAGGATCTTATTAATGAGTTTATAGCACAAATGAAAAGTAAGTTTAAACTGACAACAAAAGCGGTATCATATTTCCTTGGCATTGAAATAGAGAAGACTGATGATGGAATTAAAATATCTCAGGGATCTTACGCAAAGAAAGTGCTCAAGAGGTTTGGCATGGAATATTGTAGGCCGGTAATGACACCAATAATAAAGGATGATGAATGTCATGGTCAAGACAAGTCATGTGATATGAACTGTTTGATGAAGAACTATAGACAAGTTGTTGGTGCATTGGCTTATTTAATGGTAGGAACTAGACCAGATATCGCATACGCAGTTGGCATAGCGTCAAGGAATCTGGAAAATCCTAAAGAACAGGATTGTGTCCGAGTTCAAAGAATACTGCGTTACTTGCAATATGCTCCAGAAAAAGGAATATTATACCAAAGTGGTTACAAAACGGGTATCCTTGAGAGTTACAGTGATGCAGATCATGGTGGTGACTTGAACACAGGGCGTTCAACAACTGGTGTATTATGCTTGTATGCTGGAGGTGCGATTTCATGGATGAGTCGGCGCCAGACAAGTGTGGCTATATCTACCACCGAAGCAGAGATTGTAGCTGCCAGTGAAGGCGCTCGAGAATCAATTTGGCTATCGAGAGTCATTGGAGACATGACCAAATTGAAGGGTGTGCCTATTCTAAGAGTAGACAATGAAGCTGCAATCAAGTTAGCCGAGAATCCGGAGTACCATAAACGGACTAAACATATTCGGATTAGACACTTCTTTGTAAGAGAGATGGTCACGAATGGAGAGCTAAATGTATGCAAGGTTGCAACTGAGAATCAGCTTGCTGATACCTTTACAAAAGCTTTAGCCAGACCAAGGCTGCAGAAACTTTTAAAGTTAATTGGTCTTCATTGAGAGAAGATAATAAGGTTGCATATAGTGCAATGTGCGACCTGCTTAGTTTTTGAAAAGTTTTATAGCCATATACCAAGGAACTTGTAGTAGGTAGAAGATCCTTGCCATATACATATTTGAAAAGCAGTGTCTGGCGTGTGTCATTAACTGAAAATAAGTGAATGTAATAGAAAAAAATTGTAATAACGAAATATATCTAGTCTAATATGCAATATTGTGTTCTTATTAAACAAAGACCGTATCAAAATCACGGCGACACGAAATTAATTTCGTTGCGCATAATTTTGATTTTGCTATATCTCCTAAGGTATTCATTTAATTTGGATGGAGTAACGGGAAAAATTAATTTTCATGAAATGTTCAAGCCAACTAACGATAATAGGGTAGGATTAATACAGTATTTGTGTAAATAGCTTTCGAATTAGCGCTTTATAATTGCCCATTTTTTAAAGTCTTAAAATGGATGTATAGTATGTTATCCGTAAGAGATAGGTATATGCCATTGCTGACTTTTTTGTATACCTTTTTAAGGTGTACAGAACTGTAGTACATTATTTTGATCTATCTCGTACGGTTAAGCCAGCGTTTGCAATGTAAGCGCAAAAAAAAATGTTTATTAAGACATCACATTAGAAACCTCTAAAATTATCATTATTTCTCTACTATATTATGCATGTATTACTTATACATATAAACCTTCCTTTTGAATTACTCTATCTATTAAAAAAAAGCGCATCAAAATCCGTTGCGTAGTTTTAAAGATCTAAGCATACATAGGGACAGACAGCGGAAAGCGACTTTGAAAATAAATTGTACTTTATTTTGGTGCTATGTACTTTTTTTTTCTTTCCTATTTTAACCAATGTACTTTAACTTCACAAAAAAAAGGTGGCAACCCTAGCTGTGACCAACCGCAGTTGTGGTTTCACGGACCCCTGACTAGAACGGCGCGTTAGGGTCGGCGCACATACGGCGAGGAGCAACAAGGAACAAAACAACGTTCAAAAAAATGCATGGAAATGAATATGAAACAAACTACAATTTGTTTCATAATAACTTTAACCTTTTGACCGCCACAGTCGTGTATAGACGACAAGCCAAAATGTGCCCAACACGCCACGGTCGCGACTGGGTGACAGAATTTTAAACGTAAATAAATATCATAAAACAGCATTGTTTTGTTCATTTCTCTTGTTAATTATATACCTTATCTCTTTATTTATTTGAAGTGAACTGCTTTCGTCAGGTTTTATGTATAGTAACATATAAGATGACAAAAAAGGAAACCAGTTATAAAGTTCGAAAAACTTAGTGCCCTCGGCGCCACAATCACCATAACAGGACACGTAGTGATGTAGATACCAGTCAATAAAACAAGAATATCGACCTTGACTGCAACCTACGTTATATTTAATTTACTCTGAATTCTGTACCAATAAATAAATAAAACAATTGATATTGATTTTATATATTCTTTTATGTTTGAGAAATCAAGAAAATTTTATAGTCTGAGCGCTAACGCTCTTTAAACGTAGAGTGTTAGTAGATTATCGATTAATTGAAATGACTAAAATGCCCATCTTTATCACACTGTTGTATTGTCTGTTCCGGGGACGCCACAGTCATCTATGTTTGACAGTCTCATGACGTTAAACGCGATTTTTTTTCAAATAGAGTAGTTTATTTACTGTTATTAAATATTATTAATAATGGAGGACTATAATATGAGTATTGAAGACTTATTAAATATACTGCAATTAGTAGACAATGACACGTTTATCATAGAAGACAGTGCAATTACTTTAGCACTGATGTCATCAGTTAGTGGCGATGCACTATAGTACATTATTATTATGATGAATGTGTGCTATGTTGATCATTGCACACACGTGTCATACGACGTTTTTCAACACTCTTACGAGGAAAAAACAGACTTGTATTGTTAAATATTAACTTGGATGGAAAATATGAAGACGATGAGTCGTTGCTTGTTGATGAGGTTAAAAAAAACGCACATCTCCGACCTCCGACTAGTAAATAGTTATCTGTGGCGTTATACTTAGCACTAGTGCAGTAACGTAAAGTAAAAAGCACGCGTTTCTAATACACTGCATTATGGACCTAATATCGGTTCATTAAGAGCCACTTTTTAATAGTTGATAAGCTTGCGTTTGACCATAATCTCACCTGATGTTAAGCGAGGATGTGGTCGAAGATGAAGCACGCTTGCCTAGAAGTAACCTATTTATTCACTCTTGACTAAAAGACTCCTAGGTTGTAACTATCAAGAAATACAGACTCCGGCAGGGAATTCCACTCCTTAGCCGTACACATAATGAAAGTATTTCCAAAACGTTTCTTGCGTATGGGTGGGATGTCCACCATGTAGCGATGGCGCATCGCCATTTGTCTTGTAGTCTGATGATGGAAAGGGCTTGGTGGAATAAGACTGTGCACTTTACGAGCAAATGTGTTGAAAAAACTTTAAATTGATTGTTCTTTCAAAGAAACTTACATTTCATTACTTGACACTGTTGAAAGTACAAAACAATAAGAATAAATATTTCGATATTATTAATAAGTATCAGTGTCGCACCTCTAGAGCAGAACCGAGCAATGTCAACAAATCCGTGCCAGCTGCGCCACTGTCGTCATAGAGTGACAAAAAATTACGTCATGATGGACAATAGTGCTGTGATGGTATTGACTTGGTTTTATCGATTGTTGATTCTATTTATGGATTTAAATAATAATAAAGGCCGTAAATATGACACAGATTATTACATTTATGTCATAAAGGACAAAGCAGGTTGAAATAAAACTTAACACAAGGATGGTACAATAATCTTTATTCAAATTAAAGCCTATGTTAAAAAATATTGTCAGTTTTCCATGAGCTTTATCGATATAATTTTACCTCACTACTATTTTGTAGGTTTTAACCCTTTGAGCGCCACGGTCTTCTATAGAAGACAATCGTTTCCGTGCCCTCCACGCCACGTCTTTATTAGAAGACAATATCTAATCATAACATTTATTACATTAAAATACATGAACAAATGCTTTGTGCGTATTTTTACTATTGCCTAAAACTCTAAACTTAAATTTTTATTTCAATAGGGGTCTTTGTTTACATTAAAAACAGAAAAATTATAATAGCCAACATTTTTTTCGTGTCCCAGGCGCCGTAGTCTTTATATGAAGACAACTAGTGTTGTAGTTACTTGATTAAGTTTCTAAAGTGTCGATATACCCGAAAGTTTAAAAAACACTTTTATATCGAATCGAAATGTTGAGTTTTGAAAAAAACGCGACCCATAAAAGGTATGTACTTAATTTTACTAGCCCTTACACATGTGTTTACACGAATCTTTTAATTCACGTAAAGTGCCGTACTTTGGTTAGCACTGATATCAATATTGAAAGATCCCGTTCACTACGAAACTAATAGATATGGGTGCCTCTTGCGCCATAGACATTAATAGAAGACACCCTGTGACATCATAGACGTAAGTGCTTCAAGGTCAATGTGAGATAATGCAGCTCTCTATTGTTGTTGTTTATATTGTTGTTGTTGTATAAAAAATGAGTGAAGTTAGTGAATTAGGTTCTGAAGAACTTCTAAAAATCTTAGAAGGTGTGGATTCGGAAGATGAATGCGAGAGTACATCAGACGAAGATTTTGAGGTAAGTGTAAATTATTAAACGGTAAGAAAAATTAATATATATAAATATTTTCGTTCAATAACCTAATTATATCAGCGTAAGTAGGTAGGTCCTCATGCGAAATTAGAATGATATCTCAGAATGGAGAACATACTAAAATACCGCGTTCTTAATTTGAATTTGATGCGCCGTATCAAGAAACTTTTTTTTATTTCAATATTACAATTTTTCAGTCGCATACATAAATGATCCAGAAGCGAAGCGCGTAATGTGACCAACCAAAATCGATTCGAACTTTTCGGGGTGATTTCATATAAGATGTTTACTTAAGTTTACCCGTACAGTTTTTTTTTATAGTTCAAGTAGTGTTTCGAACGCCTAGCCTGTCGGACGCCAAATTTTGTATTGAACGAAATAAACTACACTGTTCTTTCTTTTTATATTTTTTAATTGTTTCCCTAGTTATTTAAAAATTATAACATTTACGCCAAGATAACCTTACATGATTCCCGTGAAATTAAATTTTTCTTACGTTTCTTGGAATTTGCAGGTCAGTGTCAGGTTGCACCGTAATATAAATATGAATAAATCTCTTATGCAAAAGTTCTTATGGAACAAATTAACTAACTAACTTAGAAAGATGTATTAATGATTCCAATGTCTGTAAATACATATCTATTATAGTCGCAAATCATATTTTGATCAAGATACAACCTGACACTTACCTGCAAATTGCAAAAAACCTAAGAAAATTTAAGTTTCGCCTGCGGATTTACCTTATGCATATCATGCAAGGTTCTCTTGACGTAAGTGTTATGATTTTTAAATACCTAGGGAAACAAATGAAAAAGTATACCTAACTACTTACATGTGTAAGTATTGTTCAAATTTTACCCGACTGGTCCAGGAAGGCTACCTTATACCTATAAATTACCCCAGATATAAACCTACATTTTGTTAGGCTTTTAATACCTATCTATACTAATATCATAAAGCGGAAAAGTTTGTTTGTTTGTTTGTTTCAACGTGCTAATCTTCGAAAGTACTGGGTGGATTTCAAAAATTATTTCTGATTATGATAGGCAGTTTCATGAGGAAGGCTATAGGCTATCTAGCATAACGCTACTGCACTCGATTTTCCTAAAATAAGGGTATTAGTGAAGTAAATTGGAAGAAAATACGCCGCTCAATTACTATAATTGCGTGCGCTGGCGAAATGCTGAGATATGCGTAAAGATCATGCATTATGTAGATCTAAAAAAAAGTCCGCAGTACTACATATCTAACTTTTATAAATAATCCACGATATGGCAAATTATGTAAAGAAAATATTTAAAAATAAGGCATGATTTTGTAGTATTATTATTATGCGGTCAATTAATATTTACGTTCGAAACTAATTTCATCATCAAGACAATTTTATAAAGATAAATATTGCCTTTCATAGTACAACACGCAATAAGATGGTGAAAAGTGTGAAATCCGAAACAAGATTGACCGGTAGCGAAAAAGTATGCACCGAATGTATTCTGATTGAAAATAAAATCAGAGAGGACACAAGAAATAGTTATTTTGCAAAGTTGATTGAAGAAGAAATGAATCAAGTGGAACTGTATCTTCGCACGAAAATGTATGCCAAGATTTTAACTTTCATTCATCAAGTCAAAGTGACGTTTTTGAAACCCAAAATTGTTAATTATATTTTAATATGTTGATTAAATTTAAAATTGTTAGTTAATTATGTTGCTTACAAAGGCTTACAAAGCAAGTTGTGTACTTAGATACATAACCTAATTTCAGAAGACGCAGTGGAAATATACGAAACAAACTGGTACTTGAAAGCTACTACGTATGTTAAAATTCTGAAGAAATATCATATTGCGGCCCTGGCCCTGCGCCCTGTGTGCACGGTGCCTTAGGCCGGCTGCGTCGTGGTCGCCAGTTATCCAGCCGTCAAACATTTTTATTTACTTACTAGCTTCCGCCCGCGACTTCGTCCGCGTGGAAAAAAATTCCCCCGATTTTGAAACATTTTTCATAAGTGCTCCGCTCCTATTGGTCTTAGCGTGATGATATATAGCCTATAGCCTTCCTCGATAAATGGGCTATCTAACACTGAAAGAATTTTTCAAATCAGAACCGTAGTTCCTGAGATTAGCGCGTTCAAGCAAACAAACAAACAAACAAACAAACAAACAAACTCTTCAGCTTTATAATATTAGTATAGATTTGACTTTTCGTCTGTGACATTTTATGTATAGTTTTATTTTGTTATTAGTTTAGTTTTGTGTTTATAGTGGCAATTTTTAAATAATTAGGTAAGTAATTTAAATTTAATTATTAATGCTGGCTGTAGCGACTCCGGAAATTGTAGCAGTCAACCTGCCACATCCTTGGATACCCAGCTTGTGAGATTCCCCAGTTGCTCTCAGGCACGCTTTTTCAAGGGCGAACGGGGGCTACGGATCCATTTTGGCAAGGTACACAAACCTCATAGTGTTCCTCCGTGCCCCCCTACCCCTCCACAAACATCAATACATTTGGATTCACTCTGGACAACATTATCTAAATTAAAAAATTCTATACCTGTTTTAAAAAGAGTTCAGTGAGAACTCTGAACTCTGAGTTTGGCACGGTGTATCCGCCTTGCTACCCAAGAAAATACCCAAAGTGCCTGGGAGGATTTGCTCACTTTCCCTAATAGGATTCTACATGTGCAAAAAAATTTGGCTTCTAAAAAAACATTAACAAACCAAATTAAAGACAACTGCAACAATTCGACTTTTATTTTAGATTCAAAATTACATACATGCTACAATCCCTCCCAGAAGAGCTTGTGTTCACATGTGGAATCCAAATTAAGTGAAGGTGACATTAGGGGAGCAGCCAGGCTGTTATTCAGCAGTGATGTGGTGGCGCCTTACTCTCAAGAAACTGTTGCAGCCTTGGAGAGTAAACATCCAGCGCCTGCGGTCGATCTCACCTTTCCTGACCCCCCCGATTCGGCCTCATCTATTTTAAATTTTACAGCCTCGCAGTTGTTTGCAGCCGTGAACTCTTTCCGAAGTGGCTCTGCTGGCGGCCTTGACGGCCTAACTCCTCAACATTTAAAAGACCTATTGAGTTCAGGCGCCGGGGAAGCCGGTGAGTCTCTTTTGAAGGAGCTTGCGGCTCTAGTTAACCTGATGCTCTCCGGCGGCGTGAACGAAGCCGTCGTTGATGTCTTGTACGGGGCCAACCTATGCGCCCTGCACACGAAGGACGGCGGCATTCGTCCCATTGCCGTCGGTTGTACTTACAGGCGTATGGCAGCCAAGATATGTTGCAAATATTATAGTGAAGCGCTTAGCCATAAATTCCAGCCCCTGCAGCTGGGCTTTGGTTCCAAAGGGGGCTGTGAGGCTGCCGTACATGCCTTGTCCACATACTTGACCTCAGGTAAAGGTGAAGTCGTCCTCAAGGTTGACGTTAAAAACGCTTTTAATTCTGTGAACAGGGACACTTTGTTGGCAGAAGTTAAAAAAGAATTACCTGAAATTTACGGTTTTATGTGGACTGCCACATAAAACCGTAAATTACAGGCACCCCTCCAAATTATTATATAAAGACCACGTTCTGGATTCAGCAGTTGGATGCCAACAAGGTGACCCTCTCGGACCAGTCATTTTCAGCTTGGCTATCCATCCAATCATTCGACAACTAAATTCTAAATTTAACGTGTGGTATTTAGACGATGGAACTCTAGGAGGTGAAGTAGACACCGTAATCAAAGATTTTATTTTCCTGAAAGAGCAATTCCAATCCATCGGCCTTGACCTGAACCTCTCGAAATGTGAACTCTATATCTGTGAAAATACTGACAGACAAGCGACACTAAACAAATTCCATACAATAGCCCCTGATATCAAAATCTTGCAAAAAAGTTCATTGCACCTCTTAGGCTCCCCAATTTTAGAAGAAAGATTTCCCTCTTTTATTGATAGCAAAATTAACCATTTTAATGACATTTCAGAAAGATTTTTCCAAATTAACATACATTCGGCTTACACCCTCATAAGATATTGTTGTTTTGGTCCAAATTTTATTTATTTCCTCCGTTCTTCTCCACTATGGAAGCAATCTCAGTTGTTGGACAAAATTGACCTTATTATAAAAAACACCCTTACTTCAATTTTAAATGTGGCTCTGGATGACCGAGCGTGGCTACAAGCCACACTACCCATTCGTTTTGGTGGGCTCGGCATCCGCAAAATTTCCAGTATAAGTCTTTTCTATTAGGCTTTTCTGTCTTCGGTCCGCAGCACTGAGACTTTAACTAAGAAAATTTTAACACAATCTCAGGTTAGCTACGAGGTGCCGTGTTTGACCGATGCAGTTAATGCCTGGAAAATGGCTTGCCCGAATACAGCGTTGCCCGAGAACCCGTCCTCCCAGAGACAATGGGACGAGCCGCTCTGCAGTTTGGTACGGAATAACCTTTTAAATACGTCAACCAATACTGCTGAGCGCTCGCGCCTGTTAGCTGTGGGTGAATGGGAGTCGGGCCTTTGGCTACAAGCATTACCTTCACTTAACATAGGTACTATGTTAAGTGATAACACGTTCCGGATCGCTACATGTCTACGTCTGGGTGCTCCCAGCGGTGCTCCACATCGCTGTCAATGCGGTGCGGCAGTCGACCGCCTCGGACATCATGGCCTTTCCTGCAGCAGAAGCTCTGGTCGGATAGCACGGCATGCCAGCATAAATGACATCATTCGTCGGGCTCTTGTCACCGCTGGAGTACCATCTGTTTTAGAACCCAACGGCTTGGCACGGGACGATGGGAAGAGACCAG
This sequence comes from Tholera decimalis, assembly GCA_943138885.2. Taxonomy (NCBI): domain Eukaryota; kingdom Metazoa; phylum Arthropoda; class Insecta; order Lepidoptera; family Noctuidae; genus Tholera; species Tholera decimalis. Next base: position 8,961,435 of record OW964555.2, read on the forward strand.
ACGGGATGACTATAATGCCTTGGAAGTTGGGTAGGCCTTTGGTGTGGGATGCTACTTGTGTTGACACCCTTGCGCCATCCCATCTTCTCAGTACGGCGGGCTGTGCTGGGGCGGCAGCTGCAGGTGCAGAAAATCTCAAACGGCGCAAATACAACAACCTAATTGGGTGCTATATGTTTGAGCCGTTTGGGGTTGAAACGTTAGGACCATGGGGTCCGAGTGCGCATCGACTCTTTCGTGACATCGGCAAACGATTAGTCGACTCCACAGGTGACCAGAGGGCTGGCCTTTTCTTTGGACAGAGAATCAGCATTGCCATTCAACGTGGCAATGCGGCCAGTGTTCTGGGCACTTTTCCCATTGATAGCGATGTTGACGAATTTTTCGATGCCCTATAATTTATCTTTATTTTCGTCTGTATATATTTTTATTATGTATAGAAATACTTAAGTTAAATTGTTCCAAAATAAAACACCCATCAAAAAAAAAAAAAAAAAGATTATGTTGCTTAATTATTATAATTCCCTACGAATATTACGAAGGAAATGTGTGTGGAATAATACTAATAATGTGTGTTTAGCATAAACATGGAATAGACAAATAAAAATGTAAGAAAAGAAACCATAGACAGGAGAAAAGAAATCCTAATAAAAATTGAACATTTACGTGCTACGAGCGCCATGGTCTTGATATGAAGACAACTGGAGTTTTGTATCTGATTTGTCATTATTTAAAGGGTATTCTGCATTTTCTTATTATAACTATAATTGTAAATGAAACAAGACATAAAAATACGTCATTTTTTTAATTAACTGGTACATTTACATGAAATGTAAGTAACATTAACATGTTAGTAACATTTATCAATAATACAATTATTACCCTCATCACTATTGTTTACTATACATTCGTTATACATTTATATAGCTTGGCGCTAGGTGACACCAGGTGACACATCGCGTTCGGTACCGCTTGGCGCTCAAAAGGTTAAGTACAAAATAAAATATACTCAATTAAATTTCCGGGTTTCTTTTTCCTATTATTTAAAACTACATTAATGAAATATTGTAAAATAGCACAAAGATATATTAATGACTTACATTTCACTAGAAAAAACAATCATCAAAAATGGCTAATCGAAATCCGTAAAAAAGTGTCCTTCCTCACGCCACAGTCGTCAAGACACGACAGCTAGTGATGGGTAAGTAAGGTAACTTTTATTTCCTGAAATATTTTATTAAAAGTAGCTTACTATTACTTGACAATTATTTTTTAATGCCAACTATTCGTATCTGAATATTCCCAATGTATAATATTTGTAAAATTGTGGAAAAGAATCATAATTGAAATGACTACTGAAGAACTTCATCTATCAACGGAGCATATGGGACCCACATGATTGAAGGTGTGACGTCTCCAATTTACTTCCGTTGGATGATAACCAACCAAACCAACCAAGACCTAGCGACCCACGAAATGCTGCGTTCGCAAGACTAGTCGCTTTTGAACTGGATCGAGTGCTAGAAGAAAAATGTTCAGTAACTTATGTTAATATACTGAACGTTATTAGAAAAGTGCAACAGCAAAAGGACTTGGATGACATAAGTTTGCCAAGTTACGAAGACACGGAGTGATAATTATAAGTAAATTTATAAAATTATTTGAAATACTATATGATTATTATTTATTATGTCCCACAATATCACATCCCTACTCGCATGCGAGAAAGTTATCAAAAGTCGTGCCAGCCACGCCAGAGTCGGGTCTTCCCGACAGCGGATGACGTCATAAACGAGATTAGTGATGTACCTTATTATTATTTGATTTATTCGTTTGTAGTTCTAATGTATAATACCAAATAGGGTCAAATGAAATAAAACAATAATGCAGAGTAATATTTTATTAAAAAATATGGAAGGAAAAGCAGTGATTAACCTTTTCGCCGCCAACGTACACAAAACGCAATGCCTCGCCGAGCGCCAAGCTATAAATGTATAACTAAATATACAGTAAACAGTAGTGATGGGGATATCGTCATATCGATGAATAAGATTTGTACGCGTAAAGTTAAGATTTAAAGTTGATTTTACGAATATAAATAAAAACTGATTAAATATTTCCAGATTTGTTTTATTTCACAGTATTCTTAATAAGAAAAAGCAGTATAAATTATGAGTATCAAAGAAACTAATACATAACTCAATTAGAACTATAAGGAATGGGGTACATCTCTATTTGTTTCATGATCTCATTCTTTAACTTCATATCAAGTTATTGGCACTGAGGGCACGTTGAATTCGATTCTGATCAGGGATGGGGTCTATGGTCTTTCTTTCTTCTATTTTTGTTTATTCCTGTTTTTTTAATAACTTCAGTCAACGTTTTTTACCGTAGTTATTTAAGTGGCAGAATTTTTAATTGTTTTTAAAGTGTTTTTTGAAATGGAAAGTAAGTATATATTTAAATTCTATCACGCTTGTAGCCGTGTATTTATCAAAGCATTGTTTTTTAAGTGTTGTTTCTCCACAAAATCCTCCGAGTCCGATTCCATACCTTGCAAAATTTTAAGAAGTTCGTCCGAATCAAGTTCTTCACTCATTTTTCTATTTGTTATCAAGTGAAAGAAAGAAAGATGCGTGCGCGTAAATCCGATTTTGTGCTGCACTATGCCAGTGACCTTGACAGCAGCACGCCTATGACGTCACTGACCAACTTTTATAGTAGTTCGTGGCACTCGGTGGTGCACAGGGGTATAGACGACCAATTGTTTTGTAGAGATGGGAAAATAACTATCGACAAGAATTGGAATAGGTAACAACTTTATAATTACGTATCGGCATCTACCTGAAGGTCGAAATTCATCTACTATCCTTTGTAATGAAGTAGATAACTAAGTTCATATTTTATTGACCTCAAATTGTTTTCGATATTCGTAACTTTCTGTATTTATAAATATTTCAATGGTGAAATCAACCTTTCACGGCACATCACTGGCCAACTTGATATGAAGTGATTGGCGTTCTGAGGAAAGTAACAAAATTCAGAGTTTCTGTTTTTGCCGATTTTAGGACAAACTAGGGCTTATTTTGTGTAGAAAAATAAAAAACAGGGTAGTAGACAGTGCTATCTTAAATAATAAAATGAAACAAAGCTTTTAATCACAGTAAATTTATTTTAATAAGATAGTTAAAATGAACAACTTCTATAGAAGTTGTGGCGCTGGTGGCACGAAAATCCCGAACTTCTATAGAAGTGCTTGGCGGTGAAAAGGTTAATTGGTTATCGATAACTTATCAATTTGATGTTGGAATCCCTATTTTTTGTAAATTTTTGTGGTAAAATTATGGCTTGGCGTGGAGGGCTCGCGCGTGCGTTTTTGCTCTGGCGTTCAAAAGGTTAAAGGATGAATTCTGAGCTTGGCGCCGAGGGCACACTTTTGCTTTTTTGAAAAGGTTAAGCATATATACACCTCGCCTCTGTTAAGCTCTCTACCAATAGCGTTTACACGTGGTTGTCTACGTGTCACATGACAGACGTGTATGCCTTGAGAGGCACAGAGGTTTGATTCATCTTTGTTCTAATGTCAAAAAAGCTATTCACCTGTATAACTCTATCTCTCATATCCATCTGAAACAGGAATATTGTCACCATGCTATGGATGGAATAAATACAAGAATTCTTTATAAAAATGCTTTATTATAACCAGACAAATAGACAAACATAGATTAAACTACATCAAACTAGACTGGACGTATGTGTGACATGCCACACATAGCTTTAATTAAAGGTGTTTAAGTCGACACATTGTGGACACGTTTTGGTGATATATAACAGAAATGTTTCAGACAACTTTATTTTCACAAACTGATAACATTGCTTTGCTTGCTTTACACCTTTGTGTCCATGTCCAAACAAAAATGTCATATAACAGAAAATAACGAAACAAAACATAATCATTAATGTTGTTTTTATATTGAGCAGGTACAAAACAGCAAACAAAAAAAAACATTCAAACTAAAAAAAAACATGTCTGCGACGGCGCCTCATACTAAACACTACAAAAATGACTAAAGCGGCATGACTGTTCCTTAATACGATACTATAATAAATTAACTATTTAATCGTAGAGAAAAATCAAGTCATTGAGGTAATTTCTTACACAAGGAACCTTATATTTGAAAAATAGTTTAGGCCGAAAACGAACCTGCATCTACAGGCTAGCGATAGCGAGTCGGTTGGCGAGTAGCAAAGTAGAACTATGTCACACTAGTTGTCAAGCAATGATATCCTAGTTCAATCCCAACCAGTTACACTTCGTACTTGGCATGAAGCGTTAGGCGACTCACCATGGCCTGCCAGTCCGTTTTCGGCCTTACAGAATCACACTACTGAAATGTTTACGTGCGTAGCGAGTAAATAAATACGTTTAAAAATAATAAGCATGATTTAGTGATGTAGGTTACATTAATTTTACATCTAAATTAATTTGGTTTGCTCACCTAATATACAAGTAGTTTATATATTACTTATCTTTCCTAAATAACTAGTTGATGTAAGGATAAGTGTCATCTATTAATATTTGAACTTGAGAAAAGTGTTGTGAAGCTAAATGTTATAAAACTAATAAATCTGTTTCTTTACATTATTAATAAAAAGATGTTAACATTAACCTTATTGTCTATTTCTAATTGCGTTGCGTTTTAACATACTCGTAAATATAAAGTTCTTGTAATATTTATTACTTAGTTAACTTTTATAAAAGCCTGTCAGGTAATTGACGAAATTCTGAAAGCACAGTGCACTTTATATTTGTAAGAAAACCAGAAAACCAGAAAAACAGTTTTAACTGTCACATAATAATGGTGAGACATCGATGTGATGAGACTATCGACTAAGAACTATGTAATTATAACAAATACAAGATTCATAGAACATATACTAAGGCAACTCGCTAAAGCTGTCTGTGTCTACATCTATATTATATCTACTAGAATGGGTCAGCCTCTTCAAACATAGCAATCTGCCTTCAAAGAGAAACTTCGTAAAGTTGAATCGATAGTTAAATTTTGTATCTAGTTACTTTGAAGGTAGGTCAAAGTTGGGGTGGGGTACCACTAGAATAAAAGCACTTACTATTTCTTTTAAATTTTGAAAATAATTTGTCTTTAGGCCTTATATTCATAGAAACGACGAGTGAACTTGTGCAGTACGACCCCAACCTAACTTGTTACATTGTACAAATCATCTACACTTGACATCAAATTGGATTTTGCTAAAGTCAAACAGACTCATAATTACTTTGGGTGTAAAAGTCGTGTCACTTGCCCTCATAAGAAAAATTGGTCATGACTGTACTCGCGTAACTATAAACATCTTAGATCACTCGAGTAATATGCTTGCGCAGTTAAGGGGACTTATTATGACTTTGCAATGCTATTATCGTTTTTGTCTCTTTCACACTCATCTACAAGTTTGTTGCATGTGAAAGCGACAAAGCGATAGATTTCAACAACAAAAAAAAATCAAACTCATACATAGCCCACAAGAGCTTATACATTCAATTTTAATTACATGTATGTCGTAAGCTTATCAAAAATAAAGCTCAGTGGTTCTGCGAAGACTTCTCGGTCATGAGCTCGCTCAGTTACATAAGATAAACCGAAGATTTGCAATTATTTTAATAATTTTTCGTGTGATTAAAATCTAGATTTTCCCAAATGTTTCCGCTAAGCGCTCATCTTGTTAAGTCCTTTTATGAAATTGGTCATGTCGTACTCTTCCTCGTATTGCTTATCGTCCCAGAGGTCGGGCAGAGTCTCGAGTACGGACTTGGCCCCCGATGGCCCCGCCTGGTGCTGCGCAGGCGCACCGCTGTCGCTGCCGGACAAGTTGAACAAGTCGAGCAGTTGGTCGGTACCCATAGTCTCCATTGCGGCGTTCTCGCTGCTTATGACTGTGTTTGCTGTTAACAGCTTGAATTTTTGCAGGCTGTGGAAGAAAATATTATTTTATTAATGTGAAAGGAAAAATAATTTATAAGAAAACATTTAATTAAATTAATAAATACGACTCAAACATGTGAATAATTTCATTCTTGCTCCTTTCTTAATGTTTTCTTTATGTACTACAGCTAAAATAATGCAGAATTGAGCCAACTGTAAAGATCTTGGGAATCCACTGGGTAGGGAAGGTATCCCCCAGGGATGTGCCTTGATAGGCGTTGCACAGAGGGTGCTCCAGAATGATCTTTTAAAAGGTAACAGAGCCCCTTCTGTGCTGATTGAGGGTGATCGCCGGGATGGTTATAGTGAGATAAAGATCCGACACTCCCTAGTCTATTCCCCAAAAGTCCAGGCTCCTTTTTTTATTATGTATTGATTATGTAAGGCTTATAGATGACACATACCATTGTGCATACAGCTAAGGAGTGGATTTCCCTGCCAAACTCAGTTTCCTGATAGCTATAACCTGGGGGTCTTTAAGCCTGCGCCGAGTAAAATAACTCAAAACGGTCTTCACAACTAAAGGAATATAACCTATAATAGTACTTTAATTACCATACAAAAATATGTAATGAACACTAGAATAAATGTGTTAGCAAACATAGTTGGCAAAATTTAAAAATATTTCATAGTTTATTAAACAAAAATACATAAAGTTGGACAAAAATCCTTACAAAACATGCTCGTGCGTCGCTGAATTTTGATAGTAAACTGTTGAATTTTTTCATAAAATTCAATTCATATTATTCTCTAATTATCATACTATCATTTACAGCTTTAACATTTCAAAAATGTCGCTTGGTTGTTTTAATTTTAATTTTTTCTTCTAATTTGCGCGCTATTTTGAACCATACGCAACGTACACCGGTCGAAAATTCAGTCGTCCACGGGAGCCCAGAGAGGGGTCACGTCTCATCGTAGAGCGTTTCGCCGGTAACGATAATTCGCGATCTATTGTGTACGTATGTATTGCAGCAATCCGTTGAATAACATAAGTCATATTTTTTGTTTTTTTGAGCACGATTTATTATGCATACCCAACAATTACTTTTTATTGTTCAATATATATTTCTTTAACATTTTTTTTTAAATATTTGTTTTATTATGGGAAAATGTAAAAAAAAAATATTATTAGAAGAAAGTTGGCGCAAATATTCGAAAAAAAAAGCCATTCTCATAAAAAGTACGTATTTCTATTTTGTGATGTTATTATTGCTTTTTAACCGACTTCAAAAAAAAGGAGAAGGTTCTCAGTTCGTCTTAAACTTTTTTTATGTATGTAACCTCAAACTCGAAGACAGCTGGACCAATTTGGATTTTTTTTTCGTTTGAAAGGGTATACTTTCTAGTTGGTTCCATTGTTATGAAATCAGGATCTGATGATGGGATCCTGGAGAAAGCGAGGGAACTCTTTAAATATTATAGGCACACCTATAGCGTTTTGGGTATTTCTAATAGTACCTTGTGCAGTTGCTCCCGAAAAGCACCATTTGAGGAAGTGAAAATGATGATGAAGACTTTTTTCAAACATTCGATATGGGTATCGTGTAATGGGTTTTTGGGGGTGGTGATTGCAAATCTGGAATTTATTTTTAAATTCAAGATGGCGTATGCAACTTTTTCTCACAAATTCGATGTGGGTACCGTGTAATGGGTTTTTGGGGGTGGTGATTGCAAATCTGACATTCATTTTAAAATCCAAGATGGCGGATGCAACTTTTTCTCAAACATTCGATATGGGTATCGTGTAACGGGTTTTTGGGGGTGGTGATTGCAAATCTGGCATTCATTTTAAAATCCAAGATGGCGGATGCAACTTTTCTCAAACATTCGATATAGGTATCGTGTAATGGGTTTTGGGGGTGGTGATTGCAAATCTGGCATTCATTTTAAAATCCAAGATGGCGGATGCAACTTTTTCTCAAACATTCGATATGGGTATCGTGTAATGGGTTTTTGGGGGTGGTGATTGCAAATCTGGCATTCATTTTAAAATCCAAGATGGCGGATGCAACTTTTTCTCAAACATTCGATATGGGTATCGTGTAATGGGTTTTTGGGGGTGGTGATTGCAAATCTGGCATTCATTTTAAAATCCAAGATGGCGGATGCAACTTTTTCTCAAACATTTGATATGGGTACCGTGTAATGGGTTTTTGGGGGTGGTGATTGCAAATCTGGCATTCATTTTAAAATCCAAGATGGCGGATGCAACTTTTTCTCACACATTCGATATGGGTATCGTGTAATGGGTTTTTGGGGGTGGTGATTGCAAATCTGGCTTTCATTTTGAAATCCAATTTAAAACACATACGATATCCATATTGAATGTTGGAGAAAAAATTGCATCCTTGGTGGATGCAACTTTTTCTCCAACATTCAATATGGATATCGTGTGTGTCTACTAAGTTAAATACACTGATAACCTTCAAGGGTTTATTGCTAAGTATAATTAACAAAGTAACGTAAGGGCTAAAATTATCGCTAAATGATGAAAATGAGTGCACCCGGTTGCTGTTCGAAATACACTAAGCTCGCGGCGAACTTAGTGCGACCGCATTATATCGCTTGCTCAGCAAACGTGGTCGATTGCAAAATATTGCATCACACATCATGTAATAGGTTTTTGGGCATACCGATTGCAATCCTGACATTCATTTTAGAATTTACGACGAAAGTTCATTGGCTACTTTGTTAGCTTACAATTTACACTGGGTTATTGACAATTTAACTGATCCTAGGTTAAGTGACTATTCACTATTATCTAGGGTATCTAATAATACTGAAATTAATTGTTTAAACCCTTAGATGTGACAAAGGAGAGGTATAATAACACAATTTTACTATATCATCAGAATATAAATCGTTTCTCCGGCAAAATATTAGATGAGGAAATGTTAATAGATAAATATGATATAGATATCTTTTGTTTTTGTGAAACCTGGCTAAAACCAGATAGAATGTTGTTTAAAATTAATATTTTTCTGTTACTAGTGCATACAACAGGTCCTCAGTAGGAGGTGGTACTTTAATATTACGTAGTAATTCTCTTAGATATAAGGAACAAAAATATATCACCGCTTGCTCTGTTGATTGCTTGTGTGAGGTAGCATGTACAGAAGTTGAAGGCCAAACTTTCTTAAGTGTTTATAGACCACCAGCATCAAACTTGTCATCATTCTTAATGATAATGGGATAAATTTTAAGTACCTAAGCTTATAAGAGATAATAAATTAGTTTTCGTTTGTGGTCACCTAAATATTGATTTGTTAGTAAATTCACCTGAACACTGCAAGCTTACTTCATTGTTTGGTTCATTTAACTTAAAATGCACATACAAGGAAGCAACAAGAATAACAGCAACATCAGCTCAATGCATAGATAATATTTATACTAATTGTGCCATAAAATACTCGTCTCAAATTAGTGGAGTTAGGTCTGACCATACAGGTCAACTAGTATCCTTTGAGTTGGTTAAAAAGCGGCAATTAAATAAGACTATTAAATTTAGGCCGCTAACTAAAAATAAATTAATGTTTTTAATGATAACATGTTAAGTAAATCTTTCAATGGCCAATTTTGACTCCCATGACCCCAATGAAAATTACAGGATATTATTTTCTTCACTATGCCACGAATTTAGTAAGACATGTCCAGTTAAAAAATTTCAAATGAGTAATAAATCTAAATTTAATGAATGGGCCACTGCTGGAATAAGAATAAGCTGAGACAATGTATACAACTAATACCATGAAAAATCATTGACTTCCGATGAAGCCTTCCATAATTATGTAAGAAACTACTCAAAGATATTTAAAAGAGTGTGCGCCCTAAGCTAAATCTAAATCAGAAAGTAATAAAATTAGCATTTCTAACAATAAAATAAAAACTGTGTTGAAGGTGATAAACAAAGAAACTGGAAACACAAACCAATAGGGTTAGAATGATTTGACTTTGAACATCGATGATCAGGTCATCTCAGATAAGTCAAAAGTGGCTGAGAAGTTGGAAAATTACTTTACCAATATTCCAGTAGAGGTTACTAAATCTCAAATTCTTCGCCATTATTAGCAGAATCTTTTTTAAAGGAAAACTTCAATAAGGATATACCAACATTTTCATTTAAGCCCATTTCTATTGATGTAATTAAAAAGCATTCCAAAGTCTTAACATAACAAACACTGATGACTTATGGAGTGCATCTGTTAGGGTTCTTGGTAATATTATTGACTCAATTGCTGCTATCCTAACAGGCACATTTAATTAATGTATAGACAGCGGTAATTTTCCCGATTTAATGAAACATAGTAAAGTAGTACTAGTTTTTAAGTCGGGTTGTAAGAGTGATCCCTCTAACTATAGACCGATATATGTGCTTCCAGCATTAAGCAAAATATACGAAAAAATCATGCTGGACCAGATGCTATCATATTTTAACTCAAATGGAATTCTGCATAGTCGGCAGTTTGGTTTCACGAAAGGTAGGTCAACAACAGACGTAGGAGTAGCGCTCATCCGTCACATTCTGGAATTTTGGGAGAAATCTCAGGATGCAATTGGCATATTTTGTGACCTCTCCAAAGCTTTTGATTGCGTTGACCACAAAACATTGATCTGTAAATTACACCATTACGGAGTTCGTGGATTCGTGTTCTGCTGACCTTGTTCTTTCATATTTATCAAACAGGCAACAAAAAATTATTGTTAATGGAGCGACATCTGCAGGATCCCTAGCCAAGATGAGTGCTCCGCAAGGTTCAATTCTTGGCCCTTTCCTTTTCATAGTGTATATCAATGACATACATAATGACCAACTTATCGGATATTTTTTATTTGTAACTCCATTGTGCTGTATTAATTGGTCTATACGACAGTATAGACCAAAGTTTTAAATATAATTAAGCATATCTTAGAACTGGAAACATATCTTACAACTATATAATAATATAGTGACAACTATATAATAATGTAATGAGACCATAAGTCTAGTTTAAGCATATACTAACGGGAACCCGTGTGAAATTAGTACTTCCCACAATATGATTATAAATTAAAGCCTGTCTGAATTCTGATGGATAACCTATATTATTGTATAGTTGTAAGATATGTTTCCAGTTTTAAGATATGCTTAATTATATTGAAAACTTTGGTCATTCCAAGATATTTTCTAAATTTAAACCCACGACCTACGTCATTTAAATTTAAAAGTCAATTATCTGAAATTAAGTATTTCAAATGGTGGGAGACTTTGTTAAACATAAAAAACACAGTGATACGACGTCAATGTGGAGCTATTTTTTAGTTGCGAAGGATAGGAATAGTGCCAAATGTAACCGATGCTCAGCCATTCTCAAGACTTTGGATGGATCGACTAAGGGATTACATACACATTTGTCATCAAAACATAACATCAAGCTTATATCAGCTTCAACAAGTCTAGATTCTGATAATCTGAACACAGCACCGCCGCCAGCCAAGCGAAAGTTAAATGATTATTTTACTAAAAGTGCCGACGATAGCCTCGATGATGTTTTGGCAAGAATGATTGCATTAGATGGATTTCCATTCAGTATATTCATAACTTCAGATGATTCGAGAAAATTTGTCTTTGCAAAATACACGGATTTACCAAAGTCAGCCGTCACCATTCAATTACAGTGAAAAAATCAGAAAGCAAGTAACTGCAGAATTGAAACATTTGAAAAGTGCAGGTGAAAGATTTAGTCTTTCTTTCGACAAGTGGACTTCAACATCCAATAAACCATACATGGCTGTCAACGTTCATTCATATAAAAAAAAATTTGGAATTTAGGACTTGTTCCTATTTATGGAAGTATGAAAGTATGGCTGAAAATTGTCTTCGTATATTGAAAGAGCGTCTAAGTATATTTGATATTTCCCTGGATACTGGCTTTATGAAAAACATAATTATTTGCAAGACAGCTCTACCTCAGATGATACTATAAATGAACCACCTGTGGCTGTTGATCATATGGACGACATCCATGATGATGAACATTTAGAAGACTTAGACAGTCCAGAATCAGACTTAATCTTAATGTCACAAAATGACCTTGCGCTATAACACATACCAGAGTTAACACAAGATGAAAACATGAATGAGCGGATAAAGAAAATCCGCAAAGTTGTAGAGTGTATTTCAAAAGATCACCATTGAAAAATGAAACAGTACTTCAAAAATAAATGAAAATTGAACATGGAAAAGAGCTGTCACTTCTTTTGGACTGTAAAACCAGGTGGAATAGTCTTTTAACAATGCTGGAGCGATTTTATCTTTTAAAAACCTTCATTCAAAAAGCTCTTATAGATCTCAATCATCCAATTCGTTTGGAAGAAGTTGATTTTGAATTGGTAAATAAAAGTGTTGATGTGCTGACCTCAATTAAATTGACAGTAGAAGCAATCTGTCGGCGAGATGCTAATTTATGCACAGCTGATTCCGCTTTGAAATTTCTTATAAAACAGCTATCTAGCATAATCATTTTTTGGCAAGTGCTGACACTTGCCAAAAAATGAAAACACCCTTAGTGGAACGTATGAAGCAACGACGAAGTGATGATTTGACTGATGTGTTGAATTAATTACAAAATCCATGAAAAGATGATGAAAATCAGTTATTATCGGATTTGGAATGGCATGACTTATTTCCAGTTTCTACACAGGCTTTAGTTTGGAAGCAAATAAAGTGTATTGTTAAAAAACTTAAAAGTCGAGATGACACGGAAGAAGAAGACGGAAGATCAGGATCACAAACAGATGATGAGTTAAGGCCACAAACCTCCCAATCCCAACCCCAATTGACACTAAAGGAAAAGTTATAGCTGGAAATTGATAAGAGTATGAAATCCCCAGATCGTGAAGTACAAATACAAAATTAATCGGGGTTGGCAAAATATAGTATTAGACGTGAAATAAGCCTGTTTGAAAATGGAGGAATTAGTGGATATCACTTAGAAACAGCATATAAGTATCTATTGTCTATTCCTCCAACCAGTGTAAAACCTAAACGAGCGTTTTCAGCTGTTGCTTATGTTGGTAATAAACGAAGCAGGCTTGGAAGTCAAACCTTGGATGCATTGATATTTCTACGATTGTATTTTCAAAATTCGAAATAAGTTTTATTGTCTTTTTATTTCTTACAAAGTATAGTATCTTTTTGTCATTTTTTCTTTTCTTACTATACTGTGATATGTGTAGTGTACCAAAATTAAAAATATATATTTTAAGAAATTACTCGTTTTTTAGAGTTCAGTTGCCGAATGGCAAAAAACGGAACCCTTATAGTTTCGTCATGTCTGTCCGTCTGTCTGTCTGCCTGTCCGTCCGTCCGTATGTCACAGCTATTTTATTCCAAAACTATTAAGACTATACATGTGAAACTTGGTAAGTAGATGTATTCTATGAAACGCTTTCCGATATTGAGAAAAAAATTAAAAATCATTTAAAATAAAGGAACATACTACTACCCCATACATGGAACTAAAACTGAAAATATATTTTTTTTTTCTTGAAACCTATGCGTGTGTGGTATTTATAGACAGGTCTTTAAAAATGACATGGGGGTTTCTGAAACCACTTTTTCATAAAGTCAATCGTTTAAAAGATATAAGCTTCCAAAGTGGTCAAATGTGTATCCCTCCCTCTAACTTCAATAATAGGGGAGTGAAAAATGTAAAAAAATATGTATCTGTAGATCTTAATGTAAACTTTCAATCAAACTTGGTTTGAATGATATCGAGTTAATAGTTTATGAGATACGACATATTTTCTAAAACCGCAAATATAACTTTGTAATTCATACAAACACTATGAAAAACAAAGTTATCTAGCGTAGTTGTAAAAAATGTAAATAAGCTAGTTTTAAGAAATTTGTAAGGTTTTTTTCGTCAAATAAATATAAATATTATATTATATTATTATAGTTACACACGGAACCCTTCATGCGCGTGTCTAACTCGCACTTGGCCAATTTTTTACATTTGAGACCAATTAGAAACCACATAGTCTAATCCGGGGATAGCCCCAGGGTCCCAGGATTCAGCATCAAGAATCACGTAATCCCGGGATTGAAAAACTTGCTCGGGATTGTATTCTCTAGTTGCAACTAAGAAAGGATTTCTATCGAAATTCTATTTTAGTTGCAAAATGTGTCGAAAAAAAAAAAATAGAATTAATAAATTGTAAAGAATCAGATAGATAGCCCTACAGACCTCAATCTGAACGATAATTCTGTAAGCAGTTTTATGTCGATAGGAGCCGGGTTTTCTGGTTTAGAACAAGTTTCAGCTTCCTTTGACATTCCCTCTATGTCCGACAATTTATACGCCAAGTGCCATAACAAGGTCTGTCTACTACGGGAATTAGCCAAAGAAAAATTGGCCAAGTGCGAGTCAGACTTGCCCATGAAGGGTTCCGTAGTAACTATAATAATATAATATGTATAACTACTACAACTACTAGTCTGTCTGTCTGTCCATCCGTCCGTCCGTATGTTACAGCCATTTTATTCCGAAACTATTAGGACTATACATATAAAACTTGGTAGATTGATGTAGGTATTCTGTGAACCGCTTTCCGATTTTAAGAAAAAATTAAAATATATTTAAATTAAATTAAAAAATATTTTCAGTTTTAGTTCCATGTATGGGGAGCCCCCCCATACATGGAACTAAAACTGAAAATATTTTTTTTTTCATGAAATCTATGCATGTGTGGTATCTATATACAGGTCTTTAAAATGAGATTGAGGTTTATAAAACCACTTTTTCATAAAATTAATCGTTTAAAAGATATACGCTTCCAAAGTGGTAAAATGTGTGCCCCGCTCTAATTTCTATAATAATGGAGTGAAAAATATAAATATATATATATACAACGTGTAACGGAAACCCCATATCTAACCAAAAGGGCTGAAGACAACATTTGGTATGGAGTCTCTATGCACAGTTTCAGCACAAAATAACTGACTTAAAGAATTGATACCAAATTATTGGTTTCACATATTTTTTGAATACCAATCATAACAAACGTGTCACAGCACTACGAGGGTCAATAACTTTCCACGTCACTTGCCAATAACACGATAATTCTATTCGTTCTTCTTAATTTGAAAAATTCGGTCTCTAGTATCAGTGTACTGGAATTTGTAATAAGTTCTACACATGTAGACTTAGGATTACAAAACCCTTGCCATATCGTTTGTTATCATCCAAAGAAGCCATGCACTTGGCATGTATATACCCTTTAAATTACACGTTGTATATATATATATATATATATCTATAGATCTTAATGTAAACTTTCAATCAAAATTGGTTTTAAAGAGATTGAGTCAGCAGTTTTTGAGATACAGCATATTTTCTAAAACCGCAAATATAACTTTGTAATTCATACAAATACTATGAAAAACAAAGTTATTTGGCGTAGTTGCAAAAATGTAAATAAGCTAGTTTTAAGAAATTTGTAAGTTTTAGTTTTTTGTCAAGTAAATATACATATTATATTATATTATTATAGTTACTACGGAACCCTTCATGGGCGAGTCTGACTCGCACTAGGCCAATTTTTGTAAAATGTTATAATAAGCAATATAACATTAGATTTATAGATTTCTTTTATTATTTTTTTCTTTTAAATTAAGTTACACTTGATACATATATTGTTATGAAATAAATTACGCTTATATTTTCTGCGAAGTAAGTTCGCTAGACAGCATTAATGAAAAAATGTTTTTTGGTATGGCCCCACGTATATATAATAAAGTACCGAATGTTATTAAAAATATGACAGTACATCAGAATTTAAACGAGCACTAAATGAAATTTTAATAAACAAAACTTATTTCAGTCTGGTTTTATTATGACATTACATAATTATTTTTTTTTTATTTCATACTGGTTTTATTATTCAAATAAGTACTGCATACCCATGTACCCTAACTTGCTACTTACCCAGTTTCGAAGCGTCAATAGCCTAATGGATAAGGTGTCGGACTTGTGATCGAGAGGTCGCAGGTCCGAACCCCACCCATTACACTATTGACGTGAACCCACTCCAGACACAAGCATATTTAGCTTAGTTGGAGGGGTTAAAAAGATTGCTAGTAATGTGAAATGTACCCACATTGCTAGTATTCTTTAAAAAAAAATCTGAGGAGTTTAATATATAAAATCAAAGTTTTATTGCAATAGGATGAATAGTGAGGGAACGGATAATGTATTACTACAGTAAAAACAAACGTTAATTTTTATATAATAGGTATAATTTATTAAATTTATTTTTGTGATTTATTTTCGTACCTACTTGCTTCATTTAGATCCATCCAGCCGTTTGAGCGTGAAGAAGTAACAAACATGCAAACAGACACATTCATTCACAAACTTTCGCCTTTATAATATTAGTGTGATAAATAAAACCATTTAAATAATTAATATTCGTTTTTCAAGTTTATTCAACATAACGACAAAAAATTTAAAAATACAAAGTTAGCAAACTTCGTCGTGCAACGGCAAGCGGGCCTCGATCGAACTTGTCATTGTGTGTGTGACAACGCACACGACTAGCCCGCTGCAGTAAATACCTATTTTCCGCGCGTCTCGTAGGCTCGACACCCTCTTAAGTCAAGAGTGAATAGATTACTTCTAGGCAACCATGCTTCATCTTAAACCACATCATCGCTTACCATCTGGTGAGATGGTGGTCAGATGCAAGCCTATCTAGAATAAAATGACACACATACCCCATGATCTTCTCCTCCAGAGTATCCCGTGTGATCAGGCGGTATACGTTGACGACTTTCTTCTGTCCGATACGGTGCGCCCGATCCATAGCTTGTAGATCTTTCATGGGGTTCCAGTCGTGCTCCACGAAGATCACTGTGTCTGCGCCCGTGAGGTTCAGACCGAGACCTCCCACCTGTGAGTTTGGAAATACAGTTATTTATGATATTGGTTGCGATTTTTGAATACCAATAAGTCAGAGTTAGACTGGTGTATCGAGGGGTTTTAAGCTTTATAATTATGATACTAGCTTCTGCCCGCGACTTCGTTCGCGTGAGTTTTCCCGCGTAAATCTCGATCCCGTGGTAATTGCGGGATAAGAAGTAGCCTATGTATTATTCCAGGATGTAGTGAACTATCTATTAACCAAATTTCCGTTCTGTAGTTTTTGGGTGAAAGAATAACAAAAATACATCCATCCATCCTCACAAACTTTCGTATGTATAATATTAGTAAGATATATCTTACTAATATTTTTTTTATTCGCCTTTCTATCGTTCATACACAGAAGATAGAAAGGCGAAAGGATGGTTAGTAAGACTGGACAGCTTTACTAGTCTCTGCCTGGGATTGGCCAATTTTATATATATATATAAATAGACAAGATTCGGATATTGGTTGTATTGTGTCCACCAAACCCAAGGGTCTGTCGCCCTTTGGCTATCAAATGTTATGACACATGTTTCGTTATAAAACACGATAGTTTACTTGAATTTGAATAATACCTATGTATTAACTAATTTGACTTGACTCGTCATAGTATACCTCTTAGCTAATATGTGGAAAATGTTGTTGTTATTACTTTGATTTTGTTTTATATAAATTATTATTATGTTTAATGTAATGAGGTATTTTTGTTAAATAAAATAAAACAATTTTCTCACACTAAACCAGGGCCCTTCCCACAAGAACCTACCTATCTGCTAATCTAGAAATAAATATTCTTAAAGAACTTACAGCAGTGGTGAGCAACAGCAGATCAATGGAGACATCGTTGTTGAACCTCGTGACAATGGCGTGCCTCTGATGGGGGGGCACAGAGCCGTCCAGCCGCAGGTACGTGACGGCCGGCAGCTGGCGCTTCAACAAGTCTTGTTCCACGATGTCCAGCATCTTCTTGAGCTGGCAGAACACCAGGGCACGGTGCTGGGATACTATGGCTTCGGGCTCCACGTCTGAAGCTGGCGTGCCGATACCGCAGTCGAGGAGGAGTTGTCTGATGATAGACGGTATTTTTTATAAATGTATAGGAAAAACAATTGAAAATAATAATAAATAGTAAAATCTTTATACATTGTTCGCATGCAATAATTGAGGTAGTCCCAAGTTACGTGAGTGTTGACACTATAACGCATCTTCCCGTAATAGTATGTCTAGGTTAACAATGGCGAGACCAAATATTTTAGATACATATAGCTCGTCATCGCCAGTTATAATTTTAGTCATAACAAGTTACCTCTTCAATGCATTCATTACTCGAGAAGTGGTTGATTTATAACTATGTGACTCTATATGCTACATGGGTAAGTTAGTAACAATATTTCTAAGGATTAAACAATAAAATAGGGTAATCTTTTGCAGTCATTTAGTCATCAATTCCACCAAAATCGATTGTTTACAAGTGAAAAGTAACAGACATACAAGTTACTTTCACATTTATATTATTAGAGATTGATATATGCTTACACATCTTCAATAAATGATACTCACTTGAGTGCCGGTAGCTTGGCAGAGTGCTGTATATCATCTAACGTGGAGTGTTGTTCTTGCAACTGTTTGGCTATAGCGCGCGCTTCAGGGTGCTCCGATGTGAGCACAAGCTTCGGGTGGTTGCATACGTTCTGTAGGTAATGTAGAGCCTGGGGAAATAAAAATATTGGGTAATAATTATACTGCATTCTACAGTACAATATGACTCATTATATAATATTTGTGAAAAGTTTATAAATTTTCTGATATAGATCTGGTGGGACATAACACTCTAGAAAACCGAAATCTCTGATTCAGATTCTCTCAGGAAATATCATAGACACTTAGACAGTATAGCAGCTCCGTACGCTGTGGCTGTGTCTTGTCAACACCTAAAAATAATATTCGAATTTCGGATAATTATTTGCCAATTTTCTAGAAATCTATTCTAGGGCAATAAGCGGAAACTATACTGCCCCGCCTTCTACATTTGCCTATATTTGCGGACAGGTCATACTGGCCATGCATACCGCATTTAAGCATCATCAAATAGTTTTGGCGGAATCAACACAATATTGTCCAAAAAATCATTTCTATTTTCCTTTTTCCGTTTATAGTCATGCGCTGTGGAGCCGTTTCTTTAGTAAGGACCATAGTTATGCAACTTACCTGGAATACATGCGTATGATGCGACGTAATGCCATGTGGCATGTGTTCCTTAGACAGGTCTTCGTAGAGTCGTTTCTGTAGCGGACTGAGGTCGCAGTAGTAGTCCTGGGTTATCTTGGGAGGTAGCTCTTTTAGTACGTCTTCTTTCACACGACGCAGGAGGAATGGTAACACCTGTTTGAAGATAGAAAATGTAAGTAAAATTTGATAAATATAATTATCAATGTTATTTTTTTATTGTTGATAGGTTCGCATTTGACTACCATCTCACCTGATGGTATGCGAGGAGGAACTCGAAGATGAAGCACGCTTTTCATATATAGCGGCAATACAAATTTTCATTACGACGTGACCTACGTATTGTAAGAGCATGAGATTCACAGTAGCATCATTTAGTTTGATTTATATCCAATTAGTGGTAATCAACATAGGCAGTCAGCAGGCATGCCTGGCCACTGGCATCTTAGCTTCTTACTAAGGTGTGTCAGCTAACACATGCCTAGTTTTTTCCAACTATTTTGTGTTAAGATCTGCTTCCAATCTTAATCGAATGCCGCTGAAGGGATGGAATAGAGATTATCTTTGAGAAATATCTTGATAATTATCATAAAAATTATCCTGATGAATAGAACCTGATATTAAAAAATGTCGTTCCACGCGTATCCGAACGCGATTTGCCTATTTTAGATACGTGTGGACCTGTCCAGACAGTGCAAGCATTTGTTAGTTAACGTGTAGCTCAACTTAGAACTTAAGTAGCTCAATAATTTGACAAACAATACCAAAGTAAGGATATTTGGGTAGTCCACACATGTACTCAGACTGCAAGAATTAAATAAATTATAATGAAAATAACACAAAAAAGAAATGATAACCCACATAATACGCACATTCATAATAATATAAATATATCTCAGCAAAATATCAAAATTTACTTTTCGCCCTATATTGATACACTACTACACTACACATTATTCACTTGTCTAGCATGAGATAATGTATGTTTTATGCATTTGGTTCTTTTCTCACTAAAAAGATTATTACCATTAAAGCAGCTAAGTAGAGATACAAGGGCAATTTACTTCACCTGACGTTTCTTTTTAAATAAAAGAGAAGTATCGTCAGCGAATGTCTTGAGTTTTTTTAACAGATACGACAAATCGGTAATAAGAAATAGAAAGGGACCTAAAATTGAGCCTTGGGGAACCCCCATCTTGACCATAGATACCGGAGATCTTTTATAGTTCACATCGACTCTCTGAATCCTTTCATTCAAGTATGAGGTCAGAAGATTCAGCGACGCGTCCCGGATTCCGTAGTGGTACAGTTTCCTGATTAATGGCTTATGGGGAACACAATCAAATGCCTCAGACAAATCGCAAAAAATGTCCATCGCATCGTATTTATCTTCCCAGACGTTATAAATGTGTCCTAAAAGTTCAACACGCCGCATCAGTTGTTGAACGACCCTATGATTCAATTATCTGATGGCTATCCGATGATTATCAAGATAAATATCCGATTATTATAATTTTTAGGCAAATTATCAATGAAAATCTAAATATAATTATATAACTCAAAGGTGACTGACTGACTGACTGACATAGTGATCTATCAACGCACAGCCCAAACCACTGGACGGATCGGGCTGAAATTTGGCATGCAGGTAGATGTTATGACGAAGGCATCCGCTAAGGAAGGATTTTGCGAAATTCTCACGGGATCGGGATTTACACGAGAAAAACTTCCCACGCGGGCGAAGCCGCTGGCACAAGCTATTTGATAATAATTTCGGCTTGTGATTTGCACGTCTCGTTCAGCTGTATCGAGTAGGAAGGCCGCGACTAGCGCGTCGTGAGCTGGTAGCCCACAGTCCCGGTAGTAATACGTTGTAAATGTTTGTTTGTTTGTTTGTTTATAATGTTAGTACAGACCTGGCGATGCAGCGCCTCGCACGCCAACGCCCCCGCCTGCAGTTGGTGCGGAGTGGCGCGGGCGTCCCGAGCCGCCAAGATGGGCCGCGAGTACCGCGCCGTGAACTGCCGCTCCGTGCCCAGTAGCCCCGGCATCAGAAAGTCGAATAGGGACCACAGCTCCAGTACATTGTTCTACGCAGAAAAATAGACAAACAACGTTATGGATAAAGGTTCTTAAAACCTGACCAAACCAAACCAAAAAAAACGGCGTATGGCTATAATTTATTTATTTTATTACAAACTTAAATCTACCATTACCATGGGCATGCGCTCCTTGTAGGCAGAAATGCAGTGCTTTACTTGCCATTCACAGATATTTTAATAAAACGTTCGTACGTTTTAGATGACTTTAATTAATAGTAAAGTTTGTAGTCCATTACAGGTTGCACCCAATGTTATAGATAAGTTAAAATTATACATTATATAAACACAATTAAGATCTCTCTACATTCCCTTACTATATTTACAAATCCTGGTAACATAACACAAAATATATGGCTTTTGTGAACTCGCTTATATAATAAGATTTGCAATGGACAAGATTTTTTTTGTATTTTTGATAGACTCGCGTTCGACCACCATCTCACCTCGTGGTAAGCGATGATGTGGTTGAAGATGAAGCATGCTTGCCTAGAATTAACCTATTCACTCTTGACTTAAAGACCCCCAGGTTATACAAGGTCAACAGCATTGTCAAGCCTGATAGGGTCATTGCCTGCTTGAGGAAAATGTCCTAACGAGAAGAAATACGGCGGGTTTTTAGTTAGTAGTCTGACACTCTCGCTTCACTCAGAGCAGGAGGAGTTATTTGATCATTTTCCCCCGAAAAATGCCTGTAGTTTAGCTTTCGAGTAATATGAGCTGTGTTTTCGAAATCCACGTAGACGCGGACGAAGAGCTAGTTAACTATAAATAAATTAAAGCTATTGTGAAATATTACCTGTATCGGTGTCCCCGACAAAATCAGCCGATGATTTGCAACCACTTGCTTGATAGCTTTAAAAACTTTCGTCTTTCCGTTCTTGATGACATGTCCTTCATCCAGAATGCAGTAGTTCCACTTGATACTGCTGAAGAACTCGATGTCTTTCCGTACGATATCGTAAGAGGCGACTATAAAGTTGTAATGTTTGACGTGCTGACGTAACCGTTCGCGCTCGTACGGGATGCCAACGTATTGGAGTGGTTTCAGGAATTTCGAGGGTATGAACTTGTTAACTTCGAATACCCAGTGGCCTGGAACGATAACAAGTTTGTAACTTAGTAAGTAGAAATATGTAGTTGAGAAGAAAAATGCTTTAAATTAATATAATTTCTCTTTATAAATATATCAGCGAATTTTCGCTTCAGTCATCTTTAACACTCAAAAGTTTGGTATGAGTAAAGTCAACTTTGAGTTAGCTTGCATAATTATGAATAGTTATTATGTTAATATAATTTGTATTTTATAATAAAGTTATTATGAGATTAATTGTATAGTTCTGATACTGAAATAATAATATTATCAAGGCGTTTCTTGCAGAGCGTGCCATTAGACGCTCTTCAATGACTCAAAAGTAGCGATGGTCATGAATACTTATGGAACAGCGGGAGCATGCTTAGTACTTCATTATTACTGTTAAAACAAAAATAAACTTTTTACTGAGAATAATCTAGTTTTTGAAATGTTTAAAACAAAAGTAAGAAAAGAAAGCATTACCATCATTAACACTACATACAGGTTATTTTGACTAGTGTATGTGTGTGTGTATTTGTGTATTGCTGTGTGTATTTGTGTATTGGCGTGTGTGTGGTGTGTATTGGCGTGTGTGGGTGTGTACTGGTGGGTGTGTTGGTGCGTGTGGATGTGTGTGTTGGTGCGTATGTGCGGTAGTGACTTTCTTAGTAGCGTCCGTCTGATGTCGACGACTTCTTAGGTGCAACTTAAGATTTATGTGTTGCCTGTTGAACTTTATGAATATGTTGAATTTTTTTAAGCCTGCGCCGAGTAAAATAACTCAAAACGGTCTTCACAACTAAAGGAATATAACCTATAATAGTACTTTAATTACCATACAAAAATATGTAATGAACACTAGAATAAATGTGTTAGCAAACATAGTTGGCAAAATTTAAAAATATTTTATAGTTTATTAAACAAAAATACATAAAGTTGGACAAAAATCCTTACAAAACATGCTCGTGCGTCGCTGAATTTTGATAGTAAACTGTTGAATTTTTTCATAAACTTCAATTCATATTATTCTCTAATTATCATACTATCATTGACAGCTTTAACATTTCAAAAATGTCGCTTGGTTGTTTTAATTTTAATTTTTTCTTCTAATTTGCGCGCTATTTTGAACCATACGCAACGTACACCGGTCGAAAATTCAGTCGTCCACGGGAGCTCAGAGAGGGGTCACGTCTCATCGTGGAGCATTTCGCCGGTAACGATAATTCGCGATCTATTGTGTACGTATGTATTGCAGCAATCCGTTGAATAACATAAGTCATATTTTTTGTTTTTTTGAGTACGATTTATTATGCATACCCAACAATTACTTTTTATTGTTCAATATATATTTCTTTAACATTTTTTTCAATATTTGTTTTATTATGGGAAAATGTAAAAAAAAATATTATTAGAAGAAAGTTGGCGCAAATTTTCGAAAAAAAAAAGCCGTTCTCATAAAAAGTACGTATTTCTATTTTGTGATGTTATTATTGCTTTTTAACCGACTTCAAAAAAAAAAGGAGAAGGTTCTCAGTTCGTCTTAAACTTTTTTTTTATGTATGTAACCTCAAACTCGAAGACGGCTGGACCGATTTGGAATTTTTTTTTCGTTTGAAAGGGTATACTTTCTAGTTGGTTCCATTGTTATGAAATCAGGATCTGATGATGGGATCCTGGAGAAAGCGAGGGAACTCTTTAAATATTATAGGCACACCTATAGCGTTTTGGGTATTTCTAATAGTACCTTGTGCAGTTGCTCCCGAAAAGCACCATTTGAGGAAGTGAAAGTGATGATGAAGACTTTTTTCAAACATTCGATATGGGTATCGTGTAATGGGTTTTTGGGGGTGGTGATTGCAAATCTGGAATTTATTTTTAAATTCAAGATGGCGTATGCAACTTTTTCTCACAAATTCGATATGGGTACCGTGTAA
Source organism: Tholera decimalis (assembly GCA_943138885.2). Classification (NCBI taxonomy): domain Eukaryota; kingdom Metazoa; phylum Arthropoda; class Insecta; order Lepidoptera; family Noctuidae; genus Tholera; species Tholera decimalis. Next base: position 8,985,720 of record OW964555.2, read on the forward strand.
TGGGTTTTTGGGGGTGGTGATTGCAAATTTGACATTCATTTTAAAATCCAAGATGGCGGATGCAACTTTTTCTCAAACATTCGATATGGGTATCGTGTAATGGGATTTTGGGGGTGGTGATTGCAAATCTGGCATTCATTTTATAATCCAAGATGGCGGATGCAACTTTTTCTCAAACATTTGATATGGGTATCGTGTAATGGGTTTTTGGGGGTGGTGATTGCAAATCTGGCATTCATTTTAAAATCCAAGGTGGCGGATGCAACTTTTTCTCAAACATTCGATATGGGTATCGTGTAATGGGTTTTTGGGGGTGTTGATTGCAAATCTGGCATTCATTTTAAAATCCAAGATGGCGGATGCAACTTTTTCTCAAACATTTGATATGGGTACCGTGTAATGGGTTTTTGGGGGTGGTGATTGCAAATCTGGCATTCATTTTAAAATCCAAGATGGCGGATGCAAATTTTTCTCACACATTCGATATGGGTATCGTGTAATGGGTTTTTGGGGGTGGTGATTGCAAATCTGGCTTTCATTTTGAAATCCAATTTAAAATACATACGATATCCATATTGAATGTTGGAGAAAAAGTTGCATCCTTGGTGGATGCAACTTTTTCTCCAACATTCAATATGGATATCGTGTGTGTCTACTAAGTTAAATACACTGATAACCTTTAAGGGTTTATTGCTAAGTATAATTAATAAAGTAACGTAAGGGCTAAAATTATCGCTAAATGATGAAAATGAGTGCACCCGGTTGCTGTTCGAAATACACTAAGCTCGCGGCGAACTTAGTGCGACCGCATTATATCGCTTGCTCAGCAAACGTGGTCGATTGCAAAATATTGCATCAAACATCGTGTAATAGGTTTTTGGGCATACCGATTGCAATCCTGACATTCATTTTAGAATTTACGACGAAAGTTCATTGGCTACTTTGTTAGCTTACAATTTACACTGGGTTATTGACAATTTAACTGATCCTAGGTTAAGTGACTATTCAGTATTATCTAGGGTATCTAATAATACTGAAATTAATTGTTTAAACCATTAGATGTGACAAAGGAGAGTTATAATAACACAATTTTACTATATCATCAGAATATAAATTGTTTCTCCGGCAAAATATTAGATGAGGAAATGTTAATAGATAAATATGATATAGATATCTTATGTTTTTGTGAAACCTGGCTAAAACCAGATAGAATGTTGTTTAAAATTAATATCTTTCTGTTACTAGTGCATACAACAGGTCCTCAGTAGAAGGTGGTACTTTAATATTACGTAGTAATTCTCTTAGATATAAGGAACAAAAATATATCACCGCTTGCTCTGTTGATTGCTTGTGTGAGGTAGCATGTACAGAAGTTGAAGGCTAAACTTTCTTAAGTGTTTATAGACCACCAGCATCAAACTTGGCATCATTCTTAATGATAATGGGAGAAATTTTAAGTACATAAGCTTATAAGAGATAATAAATTAGTTTTCGTTTGTGGTCACCTAAATATTGATTTGTTAGTAAATTCACCTGAACACTGCAAGCTTACTTCATTGTTTGGTTCATTTAACTTAAAATGCACATACAAGGAAGCAACAAGAATAACAGCAACATCAGCTCAATGCATAGATAATATTTATACTAATTGTGCCATAAAATACTCGTCTCAAATTAGTGGAGTTAGGTCTGACCATACAGGTCAACTAGTATCCTTTGAGTTGGTTAAAAAGCGGCAATTAAATAAGACTATTAAGTTTAGGTCACTAACTAAATAAAAATTAATGTTTTTAATGATAACATGTTAAGTAATCTTTCAATGGCCAATTTTGACTCCCATGACCCCAATGAAAATTACAGGATATTATTTTCTTCACTATGCCACGAATTTAGTAAGGCATGTCCACTTAAAAAATTTCAAATGAGTAATAAATCTAAATTTAATGAATGGGCCAGTGCTGGATTTTTTTTTTGGAAAATTTGTCTTTGCAAAATACACGGATTTACCAAAGTCAGCCGTCACCATTCAAAAACGTGTCATGAATTACAGTGAAAAAATCAGAAAGCAAGTAACTGCAGAATTGAAACATTTGAAAAGTGCAGGTGAAAGATTTAGTCTTTCTTTCGATAAGTGGACTTCAACATCCAATAAACCATACATGGCTGTCAACGTTCATTCATATAAAAAAAAATTTGAATTTAGGACTTGTTCCTATTTATGGAAGTATGAAAGTATGGCTGAAAATTGTCTTCGTATATTGAAAGAGCGTCTAAGTATATTTGATATTTCCCTGGATACTGGCTTTATGAAAAACATAATTATTTGCAAGACAGCTCTACGTCAGATGATACTATAAATGAACCACCTGTGGCTGTTGATCATATGGACGACATCCATGATGATGAACATTTAGAAGACTTAGACAGTCCAGAATCAGACTTAATCTTAATGTCACAAAATGACCTTGCGCTATAACACATACCAGAGTTAACACAAGATGAAAACATTAATGAGCTGATAAAGAAAATCCGCAAAGTTGTAGAGTGTATTTCAAAAGATCACCATTGAAAAATGAAACAGTACTTCAAAAATAAATGAAAATTGAACATGGAAAAGAGCTGTCACTTCTTTTGGACTGTAAAACCAGGTGGAATAGTCTTTTAACAATGCTGGAGCGATTTTATCTTTTAAAAACCTTCATTCAAAAAGCTCTTATAGATCTCAATCATCCAATTCGTTTGGAAGAAGTTGATTTTAAATTGGTAAATAAAATTGTTGATGTGCTGACCCCAATTAAATTGACAGTAGAAGCAATCTGTTGGCGAGATGCTAATTTATGCACAGCTGATTCCGATTTGAAATTTCTTATAAAACAGCTATCTAGCATAATCATTTTTTGGCAAGTGCTGACACTTGCCAAAAAAATTAAAAGATCCTTAGTGGAACGTATGAAGCAACGACGAAGTGATGATTTGACTGGTGTGTTGAATTAATTACAAAATCCATGAAAAGATGATGAAAATCAGTTATTATCGGATTTGGAATGGCATGACTTATTTCCAGTTTCTACACAGGCTTTATTTTGGAAGCAAATAAAGTGTATTGTTAAAAAACTTAAAAGTCGAGATGACACGGAAGAAGAAGAAGGAAGATCAGGATCACAAACAGATGATGAGTTAAGGCCACAAACCTCCCAATCCCAACCCCAATTGACACTAAAGGAAAAGTTATAGCTGGAAATTGATAAGAGTATGAAATCCCCAGATCGTGAAGTACAAATACAAAATTAATCGGGGTTGGCAAAATATAGTATTAGACGTGAAATAAGCCTGTTTGAAAATGGAGGAATTAGTGGATATCACTTAGAAACAGCATATAAGTATCTATTGTAAAAAAAAAAAAAAATTAGACTATAATACAACTGAAAAGTTGTTACACCCAATGAAATAACATGAAACTCGCACTCTTCCTTCGCATACACAGCAACATGCAGACACAATCACAAACAGGCACACTATTGAACACAACAACACACAGGCACACACTAGAAAACAAGAAAACACACGCACACACACACACACCCACACACACACACTCACACACATAAATTAACATGCCTATTTTGTTTTATTTATATTTTACTTTATATCCTTTGAATTTCTCTTATTTAATTGTAATTGTATTTAATTGTTCAGATTGATTATCTTATCATTCACAATATGCTTTCCAAGTTTTGTCAGCGGAGTGGGGACCTGGTGACCTGTAATACAGGTATTGATATACCTACCATGGGCACCAGTCTCTTACAAATTTGTTAACATAGCATAGTATTAACAGCGTATGTACTTACTTTATAAGTTTGTAGAGAAAATAAATGTATTATATATATATATATTGTCTATTCCTCCAACCAGTGTAAAACCTAAACGAGCGTTTTCAGCTGCTGCTTATGTTGGTAATAAACGAAGCAGGCTTGGAAGTCCAACCTTGGATGCATTGATATTTCTACGATTGTATTTTCAAAATTCGAAATAAGTTTTATTGTCTTTTTATTTCTTACAGAGTATAGTATCTTTTTGCCATTTTTTCTTTTCTTACTATACTATGATATGTGTAGTGTACCAAAATTAAAAATATATATTTTAAGAAATTACTCGTTTTTTAGAGTTCAGTTGGATCCGAATGGCAAAAAACGGAACCCTTATAGTTTCATCATGTCGGTCCGTCTGTCTGTCTGTCTGTCTGTCTGTCCGTCCGTCCGTATGTCACAGCTATTTTATTTTATTAGTTACTACGGAACCCTTCATGGGCGAGTCTGACTCGCACTTAGCCTATTTTTGTAAAATGTTATAATAAGCAATATAACATTAGATTTATAGATTTCTTTTATTTATTTTTTTTCTTTTAAATTAAGTTACACTTGGTACATATATTGTTATGAAATAAATTACGCTTATATTTTCTGCGAAGTAAGTTCGCTAGACAGCATTAATGAAAAAATGTTTTTTTTTGGTATGGCCCCACGTATATATAATAAAGCACCGAATGTTATTAAAAATATGACAGTACATCAGAATTTAAACGAGCACTAAATGAAATTTTAATAAACAAAACTTATTTCAGTCTGGTTTTATTATGACATTACATAATTATATTTTTTTTTATTTCATACTGGTTTTATTATTCAAATAAGTACTGCATACCCATCTACCCTAACTTGCTACTTACCCAGTTTCGAAGCGTCAATAGCCTAATGGATAAGGTGTCGGACTTGTGATCGAGAGGTCGCAGGTTCGAACCCCACCCATTACACTATTGACGTGAACCCACTCCAGATACAAGCATATTTAGCTTAGTTGAAGGGGTTAACAAGATTGCTAGTAATGTGAAATGTACCCACATTGCTAGTATTCTTTAAAAAAAAATCTGAGGAGTTTAATATATAAAATCAAAGTTTTATTGCAATAGGATGAATAGTGAGGGAACGGATAATGTATTACTACAGTAAAAACAAACGTTAATTTTTATATAATAGGTATAATTTATTAAATTTATTTTTGTGATTTATTTACGTAAGTACCTACTTGCTTCATTTAGATCCATCCAGCCGTTTGAGCGTGAAGAAGTAACAAACATGCAAACAGACACATTCATTCACAAACTTTCGCCTTCTTAATATTAGTGTGATAAATAAGACCATCTAAATAATTAATATTCGTTTTTCAAGTTTATTAAACATAACGACAAAAAATTAAAAAATGCAAAGTTAGCAAACTTCGTCGTGCAACGGCAAGCGGGCCTCGAGCGAACTTGTCATTGTGTGTGTGACAACGCACACGACTAGCCCGCTGCAGTAAATACCTATTTTCCGCGCGTCTCGTAGGCTCGACACCCTCTTAACCCTAAAGGAGTTGATTTTGACTCCAGGTCTCCATGTCTTATAAAATTCAGTGGTTTAGCTGGTAACAGAGTAACAGACAAAGTTTGATTTTTACAATGTAAGTATGTATAGGTAAGGCTGGTGTACCAGTGAGCGTGGGCGGGCAGACGACGAGCGAGGGCAGCGCGGCGGCGTGCGAGCGGCTGCGCTCCCAGTGCGAGCCCGCCACCACCACCAGCGACTGCAGCGTCTTGTACTCGTATATGTATAGGTAAGGCTGGTGTACCAGTGAGCGTGGGCGGGCAGACGACGAGCGAGGGCAGCGCGGCGGCGTGCGAGCGGCTGCGCTCCCAGTGCGAGCCCGCCACCACCACCAGCGACTGCAGCGTCTTGTACTCGTATATGTATAGGTAAGGCTGGTGTACCAGTGAGCGTGGGCGGGCAGACGACGAGCGAGGGCAGCGCGGCGGCGTGCGAGCGGCTGCGCTCCCAGTGCGAGCCCGCCACCACCACCAGCGACTGCAGCGTCTTGTACTCGTATATGTATAGGTAAGGCTGGTGTACCAGTGAGCGTGGGCGGGCAGACGACGAGCGAGGGCAGCGCGGCGGCGTGCGAGCGGCTGCGCTCCCAGTGCGAGCCCGCCACCACCACCAGCGACTGCAGCGTCTTGTACTCGTATATGTATAGGTAAGGCTGGTGTACCAGTGAGCGTGGGCGGGCAGACGACGAGCGAGGGCAGCGCGGCGGCGTGCGAGCGGCTGCGCTCCCAGTGCGAGCCCGCCACCACCACCAGCGACTGCAGCGTCTTGTACTCGTATATGTATAGGTAAGGCTGGTGTACCAGTGAGCGTGGGCGGGCAGACGACGAGCGAGGGCAGCGCGGCGGCGTGCGAGCGGCTGCGCTCCCAGTGCGAGCCCGCCACCACCACCAGCGACTGCAGCGTCTTGTACTCGTATATGTATAGGTAAGGCTGGTGTACCAGTGAGCGTGGGCGGGCAGACGACGAGCGAGGGCAGCGCGGCGGCGTGCGAGCGGCTGCGCTCCCAGTGCGAGCCCGCCACCACCACCAGCGACTGCAGCGTCTTGTACTCGTATATGTATAGGTAAGGCTGGTGTACCAGTGAGCGTGGGCGGGCAGACGACGAGCGAGGGCAGCGCGGCGGCGTGCGAGCGGCTGCGCTCCCAGTGCGAGCCCGCCACCACCACCAGCGACTGCAGCGTCTTGTACTCGTATATGTATAGGTAAGGCTGGTGTACCAGTGAGCGTGGGCGGGCAGACGACGAGCGAGGGCAGCGCGGCGGCGTGCGAGCGGCTGCGCTCCCAGTGCGAGCCCGCCACCACCACCAGCGACTGCAGCGTCTTGTACTCGTATATGTATAGGTAAGGCTGGTGTACCAGTGAGCGTGGGCGGGCAGACGACGAGCGAGGGCAGCGCGGCGGCGTGCGAGCGGCTGCGCTCCCAGTGCGAGCCCGCCACCACCACCAGCGACTGCAGCGTCTTGTACTCGTATATGTATAGGTAAGGCTGGTGTACCAGTGAGCGTGGGCGGGCAGACGACGAGCGAGGGCAGCGCGGCGGCGTGCGAGCGGCTGCGCTCCCAGTGCGAGCCCGCCACCACCACCAGCGACTGCAGCGTCTTGCCCAGCCCCATGTCGTCGCACAGCACGCCGTGCAGCTTGTACTCGTATAGGAAGCGCAACCAGTTCACGCCTGCCTGCAATACCACACTCCATTACATACATTTACGTCTACATTGCCAGTAACATCTTAGAAAAAGAAAAATTAGGACAACACATCATCTGGGTTCGCCGCAATCGCTGCTCTAAATCCCCTATTAGAGGAGTATCTGATGCCATGGCTCCTCCCCTTCCTGACGCAGGTACTTATCGGACATGGGTGTATCGGGAGACACCTGTTTTGGATTCAAACCCACCAGGAGGAGACATAAGATCATGCGTGGAGGTGTACCCCGCTTGGGTCCTGCTCCACCACCATGTCCTCGTGAGGGCAGTCGCCTCCTACTGCGAAGCAGCTATGCTAGCGAAGTAGGAGGCTGAACGCGCTAGAGAGAAACAGCACTCTTCCTAACGCCCTAGTCGTCACGGAGACGGAGCGAAGTAGGAAGCTGAACACGTGAGAGAGAGACTGCCCTCTTCCTAACGCCCTAACCATCACAGAAGACGGAGCGAAGTAGGAGGATGAAGGCGTGAGAGAGAGACTGCCCTCTTCCTAACGCCCTAACCATCACAGAAGACGGAGCGAAGTAGGAGGATGAAGGCGTGAGAGAGAGAGAGAGACAGCACTCTTCCTAACGCCCTAGCCGCTACGGGAGACGGAGCGAAGTAGGAGGCTGAACGCGTGAGAGAGAGACAACTCTCTTCCTAACGCCCTAGCCGTCACGGGTGACGGAGCGAAGTAGGAGGCTGAACGAGTGAGAGAGGGACAACTCTCTTCCTTACGATTTAGCCGTCATGGGAGATGCTCCGAGCGTCGGGGATCTCAGAGTGCGCAAACATTTCTGTTCGGTACAATATTCGCAACGTACAATATTCGCAACCGAACAGCTCAGCACTTCTGTCTGCGTGCATTTCCAAAAATGCAAGTATCGCAGCTATTACCAGTTAGTACGTGTTCGACTACCAATCGCGTAACTCAAACCAAACTAGATCAAACCATTTTAGGGCTAATTTAGCTTAGATTTACCATTTAATAATTATCACCAATATTCAACATATCCTTTAGACCATATGATTTCGTATTACTAACCAGCCTAATATAACACCAAATCAACCAAAATAATATCAACCAACTCAGAAGTTAATGCTAAACCAAACAAGCGTTAAATTCTACATGGTCCTTCGAGCATTAAGGGCCTCGGTTCGCGAAGTACAGTGAAATGTTTGTGCGCCGGGACCTTGCAACCAGTGTTTTGTTGTACTAGTTTATAGGGAAAGTAGATAGGCAGTGAGATCAACTTGGAAGAAATCGGGCAGCAGTCGAGTAAGGAGATTATAAGGTCAGACCAAACCATTTTATACATTTTATTTTCACTTGCGTATTTAATTTACCGTGGGAATAATGGAGCAGTTAGCAGTCAGCCAAACGGAGATTTACGACTCCTTGGTTATACTACTAACTAACATCAAGAAAGACGGAGCTGAACGAAAAACCGCACATTATTGCAAGCGGAAGTTGGAGTTATTAGAGAATTACTGGAAAGATTACCAACGTAACCATAGGAAATGCTGTGAACTTCCTGAATTTAACCATGTGTATTTTGTAAACAATTGTTATGATAAGGCGGAGGAAGTCTATTTGTCGATCAAGCAACAAATTACCAAAACTATGGAGAACCTGTTACCAAAGCAGCAAGGCGTCAACCAGCCGCTGGCAGAGGCCAGGACCACGAACCAATCAGGAGACGTCTCGTTCTCAGGCATCCCAACAGCAGCGCAGTGAGATGCCAGTACCAGAAGAAAACAGCAAGTTAGAGGGATTGATTAAAAAACAAACCATTCACTTCAGAGCGTTTATGAGAACAATGACTACCATAGAAATCGACCAATTGCAAAGCAAGTGGGAGTTCGACGATGCTTTGAAAGCTCTCCAAAGTCGGTGGACCATCATCAACAATCTCCACTGGGAGATAGAAAGCGAAAATGGAAATGAAGATGTTTGGTACCAGGAGGAATTTAACAGATACGAACGAATTTATAATGATTTGAAGAAAACGATCAGTTCAAAAATGTGGTCCGTATCCCATCGCGACAAATGTACGCCACAGATGGATATTCCGACTTTCCAGGGTAACTACCACCAGTGCACTTCTTTTAAAGATTTGTTCACAGAAACCATTCACAAAAACCCATCATTATCACACGCACAACAAATGCAGTTTTTAAAGAGCAAAGTAGCAGGAGAAGCTGAGCGGCTGATCCACCATCTTCAGATTAGCTCGGAGAATTACGAGGTATGCTGGAAAATACTGAACCACAGATATGGCAACAATAGACTTATTTTCACGTCTCACGTCAACATACTGCTGAACATTCCTAGTATGCAGCAGCAATCCATCGAGGCGATCAAAAAACTGTATGGATGTGACCAAAGAATGTCTCTACGCAATCCAGAACCTAGGAGTAGATATCACCACCTGGGATCCACTGTTGGTACTCTTGTTAGCGCAGAAACTTGACAGTGAATCATTCACTGAATACATTGAGTCTGTGAAAAATCCCAGGGAACTACCAGTCCTACAAGAATTCCTAGATTTCTTGGAAAACAAGTTTACCACCTTAGAAGCATCGCGGCGTAAACAAGAGACAAATAACCTAAAGGTGACCTCCCAACCACAAAACCATCAAAATTATCAAGCAAACCAGAAGAAATATTGTAGTTCGAATAAAAACCAGCAATCATCAAATAAAAGCTATCCAAACGACATGAAAAACAATACGAAATCATTTCACGTATCGCGGTCAATCACTTGCGCATTGTGTAATGCTGAGCACGGGTTATGGATGAATTTTTAAGATGTCGGATGAGCAAAAACTAAAAACTGTGAACCATCTAAAGTGTTGCGTAAATTGCCTTTTCAACCATTATGATAAAACATGTTTTTCTAGCAAAACATTTCGCAAGTGCAACGCCAAGCATAATTCGTTATTGCATGAAGCAATCGCTACGAAAGGTAAACCAACCATATCAGCAAAATCTAACCATAAGGCTGTGCACACACCTAGCACGTCTTGCTTAACCAATAATGAACCAGTACCAACTTCAACCCATGTGTCCTGGGATGAGGTATCGGAAACACTTTTGGCTACGGCTATAGTCAAAGTGATGGGATCCGATGGTACATATCACACCATGAGAGCCTTGATTGACCAAGGTTCGCAAATTTCCTTGATAAGCGAGAAAGCGGCGTAAGTTTTAAAACTACGAAGACAATCTTGCAAAGGAACCATATTCGGCGTAGGCGAAAAAGAAAACAGCTGCAAGGGAGAAGAAAATCTATTCATAGCGACTTCGCCTTAGAAGGGGACGTCCTAATAATGAACAACCTAATAATGCACCTACCAAACAAGTCTTTTCTAAAACCATCGTGGCCTCATATTCAAAATATTAATTTAGCAGATCCCGAATTTAATACCAGTCGACCAGTGGACCTATTGCTTGGAGCAGATGTATACTGCAAGATAGCTTTAGGTGGCATTTTGAGGGGTGATAGCGACGACCAACCAATAGCCCAACAAACGCAATTAGGATGGTTGCTTTGTGGGACAATGACACCACGATACAAGTGTAACGTCGTTCTTCACAATACGGACGATTTACGCAGATTTTGGGAAAACGAAGATATAAACCAGCAGATTGAAATGTCTACCGAAGATCATGAATGTTTACAATATTTCCTGTCAACAACAGAGATTGGAAAATAGGAGATACCAAGTCCGACTGCCGTTCAAACCAGAAGCCAAGGAACGGCTAGGGTCTACCAAACCATTAGCATTGGCACAATTTCGTAACTTAGAGAGAAAGTTACATAAAGATCCAGAATTGAAAACAGAATACACAAAGTTTATGAAGGAGTATTTTAATTTAAACCATATGATGCCGTCAGCAACGAATACGAAACCAGAGTGCTACCAACCACACCACTGCGTCACTTGTGCTGAGTCAACCACTACCAAGTTGCGTGTTGTGTTCAACGCGTCTGCTATACCATCATCAGGACTTAGCTTGAATGACGTCATGTCAGGAGGTCCAAACCTACAATGAACTGCAATACTACAACCAGCTGTTGCTTAGCCAGCACTACGGCGAGCGTATACGAACACGACGCGGCCTTATCAACGCTGTCGGCTCTATTGCAAACTCATTGTTCGGAGTATTAGACGAAAGTTTCGCGGAAAAATACAGACAGGACATTGAATTTGTGCACCGTAATCAAAAACACCAAGGTCAGTTATGGAAGAACTTGACATCCATCGTTGAAGCAGAGCACAATGTACTACAAAGGACTGAAGACATAATAGCAAAGCAACACAAAACCATAAATAAACATTTAAATGCTTTGGACAAGGTTAATAGCAAGCTGCAACAAGAAATCGATGTGATGACAATACAACAGGACTTCACATTGGTCTCTATAGCAATGGCGGATCCAGGGGGGGGGTCATGGGGGTCATGACCCCCCCCTGGGCTGGGTCCAGGACCTAGGTGGAACGCTAATTAAAATTGTTAAACATAATATTTTTATATATTTTGTCACAATATAGATTTTTTTTAAGTACTTTCAATATTTAATTGATTTAATATAATATTTTTTTTAAAGGCAAACGCGTTATTCGGGAACGAACGCATCCAAAATTTGAATTTTACCGCGCCACCGCACGGCCGCCACCTTTCATATCTCACATTTCGTGTGACACTTGCGCGCGCTTTGTTTCAACTAACGTCTAGCTAGATCTAACCTCAATCGGAACGACTAAACTTTAGTAATAACCTGACCTTATTATAAAACCATTTCTGACCTTATTTTAAATTGTGATATTGAGATGTACCCTAATATAAGATTTTTTATGTATTGTGGCTAGACTACCTGTTAGTGTAGCGACAGCGAAAATTACGAAAAATCAAATCGTGGCTGAGAGCTTTTATGGTTGAAAAACGTCTAGAACCGGCCGATTTCGGCTATGGCGACTGTATGATGGTTATTTTATTCAAACATTAGAAAGCTCTAATAAACGCACCGTCGCGTCGGAGAGCTGAACAATCGCTTGGTTGTTCAGCTCTCCGACGGTGCGCTCATTGGTGACTGACGTACCCACATTTCGCTGAGAATACCATGTTGCATGTAGGGCACGTTAACACACTGTTCGCACGACAATAGTGTATGGTCGCTGTTGGTCTGACCTTCAACTCGTCTCGTTTTTTGTCCAAATCTTCTCGTCTTAGCGATACAAAATCAGAGACTTGCAGATTAATGAGACGTCTCCAATCCAAATGTCGAGCGGCTTAGTGCTCCCATTGAGATGGTTCGATATTGCATCTTTTCATATGCCTTTTCAGAACATCCTTATATCTTAGGTATTATCCATCCCATTGACGTTTGCCATATTTGAGTTCTGAAGATGCGTTTAGCCAATCTGTCGTCCGACATTCGCTACACGTGTCACTCCAGTGCAGCTAGCGCCTCATGAGGTAGGTCTCGATACCTCCGACGTTTGCACGACGAAGAACATCCATGTTTCGGACACGATCTTGCCACCGGATGTTCATTATATCTCGCAGACACTTTAAGTGATACTTGTCGAGAGCGCAAATGTATTTACGGTACAGGACCCATGTTTTGGACGAATACAAAAAAAATTGGGAGCACAATGGCCATATTATACACTTTTATTTTGGTGGATAGCTTGATGTCATGCGACCGGATAACTTTAGACCCCAGTTCATCAAAAGCAGCAGCAGCAGCTCCTATTCTATCTCTAGTCTAAGTCACACTTTGACGTAATAGTGCTTCCAAGATATTTGAATCAATCGACTTGGTTTAATATATTGTCTTCATAACATACATTAAGTAGTACATTGTCATGTAGCCCTCCTGCCGCCATCACTTCGGTTTTTGAAATTAATTTTAAGCCTAAACTTAGTGCATGCCTCATTTAAATAATTGGTCATAAGATTTTGAAGGCCACTTGCGGAGTCTGTGACAAAACATAAATCGTCAGCGTATACATAATCTCAGTTATAAGTGCCACTGACATTTTCGTAGTCGCTTTAAGTTTCGCCGGGTTGAAAAGACTACTTACTATCCGTGCGAAACTTAATCCCTTAAGGCTTCACGGACTGCAATATCCTACCGATCCTGCAAATTATAGACCAATCGCCTTAACCTCCATACGTAAAGTAAAGGAAAGGTTACTCAACAACAAGTTGCTGGCATACCTTGAAAACAATGAGCTCCTCAGTGACCGCCAGTATGGCTTTCGCCGTGGTTTGCTCCACCGGACATCTTCTTGTGTATGTCACGCACTGTTGGGGCGAGGTCATTGAGAAACACGGTGAAGCCCTTGCGTTATCCCTCGACATCTCAAAGGCCTTTAACAGGGTCTGGCACGCTAGTCTGCTGAGCAAGCTTCACGCATGCGGTGTCCCTGCTGGCTTATGCAACTGGATTTCCGACTTCTTGAGTGAGCGGTTGATCCGAGTGGTCATCGATGGCTGCTCATCGGATCTTATGGCAATTAAAGCCGGTGTCCCTCAAGGGTCTGTTCTTTCTGCGACTCTTTTTCTGCTGCATATCAATGATCTACTTCAGCTGGGAGCAGTTGGGTACGCGGATGACAGCACAGTCTCAGAGAGATACTTATTCAGTTCTAGAGCTGACAGGGACGAAATTGCCACTCTCAGAAAGGCCATGGTAGAGCGCATGAATTTGATATTAAATCTCGTTTCCCAATGGGGTGATGACAATCTGGTCAAATTCAACGCTCTGAAAACACAGGCTTGTATTTTCAGCGCTAAAAGGAGCCCTTTTGAATTGGCCCCCACTTTCCAAAGTACATCTGTGCCAGTTACCGATTACCTGGAGCTTTTGGGCATGGAGTTGACGTCAGACCTCAGCTTTTGGTCAACCGTCGAGTCCAGAGCTCAGACTGCAGCAAAAAAGTTGGGAATCCTACACAAGGTGAGGCGGTACTTCACGCCTGGACAGCTTCTAAATCTGTATAAAGCACAGGTCCGTTCCTGCGTGAAGTATTGCAGCCACTTGTGGGATGGCTCTGCAAAGTACCAACTTGCTTCATTGGACTCGATCGAGCGCAGAGCTAAAAAGCTTATAAGCGACGAGGTGCTAGTGGACAACCTTCATAGCCTGGCTCATCGGCGAACCATTGCTTGCCTGTCGGTTTTCTACAGATTGTACTTCGGGGAGTGTGCAAAAGAGCTCCATGACCTGATTCCTCCATCTCCCTTTCACTACCGGTCTACCAGACGCACGGCTGGGTACCACCCACACTTGGTTGATATACCGTCTTGTCGTACCAAGCGCTTCTCCTCTACATTTATTCTGCGCATAGCCAAGCTGTGGAATTCTCTGCCGGTTTCTGTGTTCCCTGCCACTTAGGACCTTTCAGCCTTTAAAACACGAGTAAATAGGCATCTTCTGGGCTCGCTAGTCCCATCGTAGACCTTATCTATCGCTTACCATCACGCGAGATCGAGGTCAAGATTGGGCACATCAGTAATAAAGAATAAAAAAATAGAATGCGAACAAAGTTGGTGCCAATACACATTACTGTTTGACTCCACAGGTGACTGAGAAAGATTCTGATTGTTCACCATTGACTGTGACGCAACATGACATGTCATCATGTAAAAGCCGTAAAAGCCTAACAAATTTATTCGGACAACCCAGTTTAGACAGAACCAACCAAAGAGCTTCACGAGGAACGCTGTCAAAGGCCTTTTCAAGGTCAACAAAACAGAAACATTGGTCGACCTTTCTCCGTGCTCTTCTCAATAGGCTGGTGGATTGAAATTATGGCCTCGCAGGCTCCTCTCTCCGGTCTGAAGCCGAACTGAGATTCTGGCAGTATTTCTTCGGATAAAGGCAGAAGTCTATTTAGAAGGACTTGTGCGAATTTTTTTCCTGGAATGGAGAGAAGGGAAATGCCTCGGTATGAATTATAGTCAGAGCGATCTCCTTTGTTTTTGTACAGTGAGCAAATGCGAGAGATTTAAAAGCAATTAGGTAGATTTTCTTCCGATCACATATACAACAACAGTTTCCACATGGTCTGGTGTAACTCCTCTCCTCCATACTTCAGCATTTCAACGCAAATATTATGTACGCCTACTGCTTTCTTATTCTGCTGTTGCCTGATGGTCGTTCTGACTTCCTCCAAAGTAATAGGTTCAAGTAACTCTTCCCTAGGTTTAGTTTGCTGGAGGAATTAATGTTAGTTATATCAGCAGAGCGATCAACATTCAGAAGGTCATTAAAATGTTGAGCCCAGCGTTTCAAGATATCGTCTTTGTTGGCGAGAGATACTCCACGTAGTGGTGACTTTAACGGTACTTTTACATTTTGGTACCTATGACTCTACAAATCTTGTTATAAAATGCACTCAGCTGTTGTGTGTCTATAAGCCACTGTAAGAATTTCGCCTTCTCTTGCCACCACTTACCTTTCGCATCTCTCGTTAGTCTTCCCAAGATTGAGAAGACTAAACTAAGTATTTTCCTGGATTTGTTTGTGTAAGTTTTCATTGCAAATAATTATTGTGATGCATATTAAATAGCTGTCGGTGACCGCTAATCCAATTTAGTGTTTCTATGGCCCAAGATTGGAGAGCTTGTTTCCGTGACAAAAGATGTTACAATGATGTGCCAAATGGTCTCCAGGTCATCGTTTTCAATATTCAAGGAATAAAGAGCTTCATTCAACTTGCTAACATAGGCTTCCCTTTTCTGATGATACTGACAGACAATTGACAGTTTCCAAACGGAATGCTTGACCACGTCCATTAAAACGTATCTATTGAAGTATTATACATTAAGTGATAATGCGTTTCGGGAGAAGACGTACCAGAAAAATTGATTGTGTTATTTAAATATGGGTAGGTGTTTTTAAGTACAGTACTGGCATTTATTAATAAAATACCTACTATATACTTGTATCTATTATCATCAAAATTAAATTATAACTTCTTGTGACTTGACCACGACTATGTGACCCCCCCTGGCGCCAAAGCTGGATCCGCCCTTGCTGAGTCTATAGCTACCATAAACATGATGCAAAACTTGAAACAGATACAGGATACTTTAATCGATACAATATCAGAAATCTACCATGGTCAAATCAGTCTGCATCTATTGACACCAGAACAGCTCAGACGGGAGCTACAAATTATCTATGGCCAAATGCCTCAAGATTTAGGTCTACCAATTGAAAACATAGAGACAGACCTTCACCACATCTACAAGCTACTGAGAACAAAAGCTCGGGTAACTGAAAAATATATTATCTTTGAAATTACATTCCCGCTCATAGCAAGAGAAAGTTTTAAATTATATAGGATAATACCAATTCCGCAACAAACCATCTACAGTATGACCAGCATAATACCAATATCGGAATACGTCGCAGTGAACCTGAACCTGGAAAAAAGATGCTTACTTTGTACCAACCATACATGAACTCGACACATGTTTATATCACGAAGAATCCTTCATATGTGAGCTTTTCAAACCCATCCTTAACTTGGAAAAAGACGAAAATTTTTGCGAAACTAGTCCAATAAAACAAAGGTGCAAAACAGAAAAAATAGCGTGCAAAAACAGATGGGTAGAATTACACTCAACGTCACAATAGCTATATTTTTGCTGTGACATGTATTCAATCAAAATCATATGCGACGATCAAATTACTTTTCGTCAGCCGATCAAATTACTGTTCGTCAGCTGACTCGAGCAGGGATCATTAGCATGACTCAGAAATGTTTTATTAAAAGTAAAGATTTCACACTGTATTATTTACAACAACAATCCAACCAACTAAATTTTTCACCAAATATGCTCGTACCAGAACTCTCGACCAAATAAACCATATTGTGAACGTTGAAATACCAACGGAAACAGCATTACCAGAAGACATGAGTCTTAATAGATCTCTATCCATTCTTGGAGAACAGAACAAAATACTGAAATCCACCAAAGCAGAGGTCGATGACATATCATTCCATGACATTCACCAGTACACCATAGGTTTAAGTACATATTTCGCCAGACGGAGGCCCAGTGCTATGCGTAGCACAGGTAAAAAGGAAAGGGCTACGTTGCCTAAAGTGAGAAAAGAGCGTACGCTTACAGTTGAAGACTCACTAGTGTAAATTAGAATTTATGTTTTTAAGAACAACTGGAATTTATACTTTACCTTTATTTACCATTTTAAAATACTTTTACTTTTTTACCATTTTATAATACTTTTAATTTTTCACCATTTTACAAGAATTTAACTTGTTTACCATTTTATAAGAATTGTGTACCATCTTATAATTACTTTACTTTGTTTACCATTTGACTTGTATTATTATTACAACTAAGGTGATTTGATGATTATTCTTTTCTTACGAGTATCTCATCTTGTGCTCGGGAATATGTTCGGTACATTATTTGCAACCGAACAGCTCAGCACTTCTGTCTGCGTGCATTTCCATAAATGCATGTATCGCAGCTATTACCAGTTAGTACGTGTTCGACTACCAATCGCGTAATTCAAACCAAACTAGATCAAACCATCTTAGGGCTAATTTAGCTTAGATTTACCATTTAATAATTATCACCAATATTCAATATATCCTTTAGACCATATCATTTCGTATTATTAAACCAGTCTAATATAACACCAAATCAACCAAATATCAACCAACTCAGAAGTTAATGCTAAACCAAACAAGGGTTAAATTCTACAATTTCCACAAATAACGCCTGATTCCATTCTGTATATGAAATTAACTTGTTTTCAGATTTAATAGATAACACCTCTGTGTGACGTAGATTAGGCGGCAAATCGGCCAAAAATATCATATTGATTGCGTCTTGTCGACCATTAAAAGGGAGCGGCAGCATCGTGGTTTAGGGCTGCATGATTGCGAAGAGGTTGGTAAAAAGATAGTTCGTATGTTCGTATGGAAAGCCATACGAACTTTTTAACCAAACGTACATAAGAGTACTTGAAACTGTCCTGTTCTATTACGCGTATTTTAGGCAGCGATACAAACTAATATGACGTTAAATTACAGCAGGATAACGCTCCATGCCCCAATCCGCCAATAACAATGAGACAGGTGTAACGACAGCGACTTTGTCCTACTGTCCTGAACTGGCCAGCACAGGCGCCAGATTTGAACCCTATACTGCATCTTTGAGGTATCCTGAAGCACACGATACGGGAACACAGCATTACTTCAAAACTAGGTTCGAAAAACGCTCTAATTAACGAGTGGAATGAGATGTTCAATGCCATAACCGGGCGTTCGGGCAGACAAGATAGCTTAAACTCTAAAATTAATAAGACTACATTGCACGAAATCGATCACTAAAATCGTCAAATAATTCCTTAGACGTTTTTCCTTCCGCTCCAACTAAAGTAAGAAGTCACCCTGGGTAGGCGGCATATCATACAAATTTTAACACTTTATAATATTAAGTATAGCATACCTGTTGGTAACTCCTGAGCTCAGCCGACACGGGCACGGGGATCTTGTAGTCCTTGATGGTCTTAGGGTTAAACAGCTGGTCGAGGAAGTCCTTGTCAGTTCGGCGGCGCGCGCGCAGCTCGGGCGACAGGTCGGGCGGCTCGGCCGCGCCGCCGTCCAGCGGCATCAGTTGGATCAGGGACGCGAAGCAACGAGTCGACATCATGCGCACCGCCTCGCAGTGGTCGCTCATACGCCCTAACAACACACAAAACATGTCAATGCAACCTCAACTCACAATTTGATAAAATTATTACAAACTGAACTTTTGGTCATCGGATTATCCTCAAATGAAGTATAATTTCAACTCCAAGTTAAGAATTTTCCCGTAAATTGTCGTGATTGGATTTCAGAGATAATTTTTGAAATCCTTTAAATCAGAATTGTTCTAAATTATAGAAGTTAATACATATAAGTCCGGAGTCTATGTTTCCTGATCGCTATAACCTGGGAGTCTTTAAGTCAAGAGTGAATAGTTTACTTCTAGGTAAGCGTGCTCCATCTTCGACCACATCGTCACTTACCATCAGGTGAGATGGTGGTCAAACGCGAGCATATTATCAATAAAAAAAAAATATACATAAGGCTAAGAGAAAAAAAAAAACATATTATCAAAACTAATAAACAGAAATAGTTATGAGTGTGAGCACTTTTACGGTTTTTACATTATTATATTTACATCTCGACAGAGCGCCACTAGACTGCTAAGGGACTAGACACTAGACATTACCAAATAGAAGAATTTCAACGAGTTTGTGTGTCAGCAACAGAATCGAGTGAGAATGTGTAGGTGGTAACGGTGTCAATCACAAAAATATGAACGAGGGTAGACCGATTCGTCTGCTCATAAGCGCAATAACTTCAATTCATCCGTGATGGCGCATACAACAGAGCCGAAATATTGGTAACTCCAAACAATAAATACACAAACATTTTATCATTAGAACTTAAAACGGGATATTTACCATTTTAAGTTCTGATGATAACGTTTTTCCTCTCGTATTTCTATATAGATAAGTAAAATTAGCCATAGCTTTTAAACAACTTACCCAACAAAGGTATGACTAGTAGCACGATATAAGGCACGATCTGCAACTGAAGCGCGTCTACAACGCGAGCCAGCGCCTCCGCCGCGCCGCAGCGAACGCTATCGCTACGGACATCGCTTAGGGCGGGGATAAGCTGTAACAAAGCAACATTTTATTTAGATGTATGTTCAAAAGTTCTAAAGAAACTTTCTACAAAGCAATACGATCTAGAAAGTCTTTCTGTAAATGACAGTGTGGCACCGAGTTGCCGCAGCTAGCATACCACGGATAAAACCTCGATAGTTTGTGTAGGTGTTACCATGTTTAGATTAAAAACAGTAAAAATACAATCTGTGCGCAATAAAAGATTTAATTAATTTAGTAATACTGTTCGGTAAGCACATAGTAATTTATTCCGTGAAGGTCTGACATGACCGTTAATTTTCTTCGAGAAAATATTTTAAGATCTGATTTATGTGCCTTAGTCTAACCATTGTTGTTCCATAGCTAAGCATGGGCGAGAGGTAAAGTCGATTCAAAAAACCATTTGCAAATTACTTAAAAACGAACGAATTTTTAAAAATACTGCATAGTTCACTGTATACGAAGTGAATCAGATACTTTCTAAATATGAATGGTTGTCCTTATCAAAATATACAACGTTGATAAAAGCGAGAGGCTCTCATAATCTCATATACTTATACTTGCTTACGGTTCATCCAAAACTATAAAAAAAAACTTTTTCAAAGATCTTCAATGCTGAATAATTAAGTAAAACGTAAATACCATAGCGTGGATTTTGTCTCGTGATTTGTGACTAAACTATTGCTTCTATTGATCTGATTTTTGTTGTCTAGCACGAAAATGATACATAGTAAATGCGATTTCATTAAAGGCCTATACTACCTCAAATGGCTTAGCATGATCCTCCGTTATGTCGAAAATACTGCAGCAATAATTTTGAAATAAATATATGGTAAAATTGAGGATTAATGTTAGGTACTATGTTTGACGAAAACACGATTCCATAAAATTTTCGTGATAGAAAAACATTCCAAAGTTACCTCCAGACCGAACAATAAACTGCTGATATTCAAGAATAACTTCAAATTAGATATAAATACTTTGTATATGTTTCGTCCCATACGTAACCGAACGCATCCTTTTTGGTATGGCAATTATCTATGGTCTTTGATTTTGACACTTGACATAACTTTTTCTTGTTGGAAAAAAGTCCGCCTTTGGGACACTGATTTTATTGATTTTGTAATTGTGAATCCGGGTTAATCGTGTTTGTTATCGACAAGTTGGTCGCGATTAACGATTCATTGGACCTTGTAATCTCGTGTGGATAAAACCCTGGGATAATTTTGTGTTTTTGAACAATAACGCCGAATTGAGGTTAGATTGAACCGGCCTTGTGAATTGGTGAAAAGTAAAGTAGCTGCATGCAAGCAATCTGGTGCGAAATTGTACTACACCACCACGGCCTAGACCACGCTGTGAAAGCCTGCGTCTGCCTTTGACCGTCGTCACACCGCTTGACAACATTACACATTCAAATACACTCACACACATACAGGCTGACGTGATCTGAGGACAGGTCTTCGCCGTCTCCGAGCCTTGGGTAAGTGTATTATAACTACACTTCTGGACACATCTATTGGTCCACCTTAGAGTTTAGGTTTCGATGGCCCCTACCGAAATATGATTGCTAGATTGAACAAAAACTGTTGATGCAGTTTTAAACCTGATACATTTTACCATCTTTTTCGATCGTATAGTTTTAAATTTGAATTCAGAATACCATACGACATGGACCTACGCCTAACAAGTCGGATATGCGCCTTGTTAAAGGCAATTAATTTTTGAATAAAAAACATGTTTTATCAAATAAAGGTTTAATTTAATAACGCGTGTTGCCTCCATGGGCATCTACCACAGCTCTCATACGATTAGGCATAGAGTTTATCAACCGCTCTATGAAATTTTGAGGGATCATCTCCCATTCCTCTTCTATGGCAGTTTTCAACTCCTGCATCGTCTGGGCAACTGGCTGACGAGCCCTAACACGCCTTTTTAGCTCGTCCCACATGTGCTCAATGGGGTTCATGTCTGGGCTTCTGGCTGGCCAGTCCATAACTGTGATGTTCACATCCCGAAGATATTCCCTGACGATGCCGGCCGCATGGGCTCTTGCATTATCATGCATAAAAAGGAAATTTGGGCCCACATAGTCCGCGTATGGTATCACGTGAGGTTCTAAGCACTCACGAATGTATCTTTCAGCATTTAATGTTGGCAGCCGTGGTCCTGTAACAACCTCAAGTTGAGTTTTGCCGCTCGCGGATATACCGCCCCAGACAGTCCATGAGCCACCGCCATAAGCAACCCTCTCTTCAAAGCAGCATTGTGCGAAACGCTCTCCCTTACGCCGGTAGACCTTCTTCCTTCCATCATTGCCATGTAACACAATTTTAGACTCATCAGAAAAGAGTACACGGCTCCAATCTTGCTGTGTCCAATTTAAATGACTGCGTGCGAAATGAAGGCGCGCTGTTCGGTGGGCTCGCTTTAGTTTGGGCCCATTAGCTGGCTTGTGTGGTACCATATCGCGTTCTTTTAACCTTCTCCGAACAGTTCGAGCGCTCACAGATACTCCGTGGAAGTCGCGAAGTTGGTTTTGTATCTCAATGGAGGTAAGGTGACGATTTCTCAAGCTGGTCGTCACGATGAATCGATCCTGCCTTTCAGTTGTGACCCGAGATCGTGGCCTTCCTTGGCGACGAACAAAGCCGCCAGTCTCTAGGTACCTCCGATAAACATTTCGGACCGCAGATCGACTTAAATTAAGTTGAGCACTCACGTTTCTTTGGCTGTGTCCGGCCTGAATAAGTGCCACAGCTTGGGCGGCGACTTCAGGTGAAGTATCCACAGATTATTGATAGAACCTCACCTTAATGTTAAGAATAAGTAATGTTTGTTGCAAAAGCAAAGATATCAATCACTTTTTCAAGAATTAAATCCAAGTAAACCAATAAAACCAAGTTTTCTTAGTATTCGATTGTTTGATATCAACAAACAGGCTCCAAATTGTCTTTTGTTTCTTTAAATTCTGTGTTCGAAATTAAAAAAAAGACTATTGAATGAAATTGTGAATGTGCCAGGTTCAAAACTGCATAAAAACTTTTTGCTCGACCTAATATAAAATTTTAGCTAGGACCAAACGAAACTGAAAATACAAGGTGGGCCAATAGATGTGTCCAGAAGTGTATTTTTATAAGCAACGTAATTTAGGGCTCCACGTAATCGTGGACAGTTCGGCCATCCAAATTCGTTGCGCTGGTTGCGGGACCGAACAGTATATTAATTAAAGTAACTATAAAGCAGGTCTAATGTTATTTACTTTTTTTAAATTACCATTATTTTCACCGTAAAAACAAATAAACTAAATTATCGGTGTCTTGGAGTGGTTTCCCTGCCACCCTGTCTCGCTTGCTCGCGTGACCGCGGCCAGTAGTGTGCGAGCGAGATAAAGAGTGAAAAGCGCTAAGGTAGTCTAGGTCCTTAAATGCTTCCCGCTTTTATCAACGTTTTATACGAAATATTGTATGACAAGTTGTTGTAATATAAAGTGGCATGTTGTACAGACCTCGTGTATGAGCGTGTGCATGACGGCGGGGTACCGCGCGCGGCACATGGCGGCCAGCGCGCGCGCCGCCATGTGCCGCAGCGCCGTGTAGGGCGAGCGAGCCAGTGCTGCCGCAGCCCCGGCGCTCGCCGCCAGCCGCGCCCGCAGCCCCGCGCCCACCGCGCCGCACACCGCCTCGAACACCTGCAGCCGGCTGATCAGCTCCTCCGCCTCACTGCACTCTTGCTGTTCAAGCTCTGAGGAGAAACCAACTGGCTCACTATCTGATGATAGTACCTACGGGGACAAAAAGTTCGCAGGGAAGAGTTATTATTGCAGCAACATTATTTTATTACTTTTTTTATTACGAATGAGCCCGCTCTTGATTTCGGTCACACCTGATGGTACAGTCGGCCAAGAAAGTGGTGTACCACCCTAAGGTTGAATATCGCTTGCAGATTCATAGGTGATAAAGATTAGTTTCGCTTGCAGATCGATCTGACAACTTCTATTGCTGTCTTTATCTGATTATTGATAACGACTATTACTGTTTGTAACGTGACAGCTGTTCTTAGTTTGAACTTGATGGAACCAATGACGTCGTAAAATCAACGGCGGGGGGCTGTAGATTTTGATGACAAAATTGTATCTACAAATTCAGAATTGTAATCAACAAGTTACATAAAATTGTAAAGGCACAAGGCGAGTCCACAAACCTACAATTTCTGTAAACTTGTAATTACAATATCAATAAAAAACAAGCTAAAAATAGATTTATCCTTTTATTAAATTTCTACAATCAATTTTAAAATACTTATAACAAACAAAAACATAGCATATATAGTAATATTTAGAAGATATTGAAAATTTTTAAAAATTAGAAACGGGTGTAACCGCCGTTGGCCTCTATAACCTCTAAAAGACGAGACCTCATTGAACCAACAAGCCGTGAGCAAATATCGGTTCCCCGCATTTCCTCCCAGATATAATTACAGTGACTAATAAGAGCTTGTT
Organism: Tholera decimalis; assembly: GCA_943138885.2. NCBI lineage: Eukaryota > Metazoa > Arthropoda > Insecta > Lepidoptera > Noctuidae > Tholera > Tholera decimalis. Next base: position 9,010,046 of record OW964555.2, read on the forward strand.
TGGTTCTTTCATTTTGATGCGACCATCGTTGGACCATAAGGCCCCAAAGATTTTCTATCGGGTTGAGGTCCGGCGATCTTGAGGGCCACTGAATTACCCTTACGTCAGTGTGTGAACGAAACCAGGCTCTTACGATCCTCGCATTATGAATTGAACAATTATCTTGAACAAAATCAAATTGTGGCACTTCGTTCTCCGGGTAAACATTACGGACTGTCGGTAGCATTGCATTCTGAAGCACGTCGATATAATTTACAGCCGTCGCTCGAGGAGGTAGAGAACACAATTCTCCTACACCATCCGTACTCATCCAGCCCCAAATATTTACGGAAATTCGACCTGATTCTCTATTTGGGATTACATGATCATCTTTATACCGTGTTGAATTATATCGCCAAAGGTGAAGACGTCCATGCTGACTGGATTTAAACGTTTTTTCATCACAAAACACTGTATTAGACCAATCAAACTCTAAGTGCTCTCTGGCGAAGTTCAGACGAGCAAGTCTGTGAGCATCCGTCAAATATATTTTCTTGGCGTAATGCCTGTGGTGCAACCCCATGTAATGTAGATTATTCCTTATTGTTTGGGCACTCACATCGAACATCTCCGCAAAATGTTTTGTGGGCTTAAAACCATTGATTTCATATTCCCGTCTCATGAATTCTCTATCGTTATTGGAGCGTGCAGGCCGGCGACCACTTCTTCTGTGATCCAACAAACTTCCCTCCTCTCCTTCACGACGAATCCAAAAGCGGACAGAACGCCTCGATATATTCAAATTCCGGGATATCGCACTGATACTGCTTCCCTCATTAAATTGGGCAATTATTTGTGCTCTTTCGGCAATGGTCAAGTTGGCAGGCATTGAGATGATTTTATATGCAGTTGATTGAAAAATAACACGGAAAATATATCGATTTTTTGCATATATTTGACAAAATGTCAATTGTCAGTTTTCTTTTTCAAATGGAATTCGGTTGTCTAAATAGTTTTTATTACTTTTGTTTGGAAACATTTCAATTGCTTTGTAGAAACTAATGTCCTTTTAATTTATACTAAAGGTTAAAATGTTATGTACTTATATGTGACATATGACGTATGAATACTAAATACATAGGTTTACGTCATGATAATGTTGTCTCTTTCAGTAATATCTTTTTATAACGAACCTTGTTGTAATTTTCGATGACCGGGAAACTAAATCAAAACTGGTACACCACTTTCTTGGCCGACCGTATATAAAAGATGAGGTCTACGATCAAACGTACGAGCTCAGAAGATGCCTGTTCACTCTTGCTTTAAAGGCTGAGGGGTCATATGAGAGGTATTTCTAAGATATGCGTGAAACATGATGAATTAAACACTAACATGTACGATAAATAAATTAGACAAAACAATGGCCCGTTAGTTTTAATGGCAAGTCGGAATGTAATGTCGAACATCTTCATTGTCGATCATCGAATGCGACGATCTTACAATAAGCAACGGTTGCCGAGTTCAATCCTTGAATGAATGACATCTTAATATATCAAGATTCCCACTGTCAGTCCCGTTTGTATTTTGTACATCTTTAACAGTCATATGACTAGTTAGAAGCCAGTAAATATGCCACCAGTCTCGCCAAGGATTATCGTGTTACTGAACTACTAGCAGATGATGACTACTCGTTAAAAGAATTTTATCTTTCTTACCAGCATCAGTCAATACTTTTTCGAGCGGCTCCGTGATAAACTCCCATAATTTAGGCAGTTTCTCAGGTAACTCGTCACCGAAGTACGTCGCTAGACTCGTCAGGGCTAATGTAGCACCTCGTCTTTGTATCCTCAGTAACTTACGAGCCTGTTGAAAATTAAATATAGAAATTAGTTTTTTTATTGACGGTATTATAATATAATAATAATCATCATCATTTATTGCATTCACCTAGTTTACAAGTCATAACAAATATATATAGATTTCATTCATGAACCCTGCTAGGGCACAGCAATATAAATAATTTAAAGTGCTACAGTGTGACAATATAATAAACAAACCACTTAAACAAGAACACGCATATAAGTTCATGCACACGGCTAAAAGTCTTGAATGGAACATAGTTAATTTTGAGCTTGGTAAGGCTAATTAATTTTTGTTTTGGCTAACACTACGATGGTTGTAGGCGAAGGTCGAAGGTGATATGGTCGAAGATAAAGCACGCTAGCTTAGAAGTAACCTATTCACTCTTGACTTAAAGACTCCCAGGTTATAGCTATCAGGAAGCAAAGACTGGTAGAGTATTCCACTCCTTAGGTGTACGCACAATGGAACAATCATATTTTTTTTATTAATTATAGATAATAGGCTCGCGTTTGACCACCATCTCACCTGATGGTAAGTGATGATGTGGTCGAAGATGGAGCACGCTTACCTAAAAGTAACCTATTCACTCTTGACTTAAATACCCCCGGGTTATAGCGATCAGGAAATAAAGACTGGCAGGGAATTGCACTGCTTAGCCGTACGCACACTGAAAGTATTCCCAAAACGTTTTGTACGTATGGGTACAGCGGGCCTAGACAAAATCCATTTTCTGTAAGCGTTAACGCCAACGGAAAAATTAATTGTATGGAGTTGACATTTACTAACACGTGACAATCACGTGACATGTGGTTAGCAAATGTCAACTCCATACAATTTAATTTTTCCGTTGGCGTTAACGCTTACAGAAAATGGATTTTGTCTAGGCCCCCAGGTATACAATACATATATGTATGGTATACAAATAAAATATTATATTTCTTAAAATTTATGTATACCAACGCCATCTGTTACTTGATTTAATGAGACTTATACAACCAAAGCTTGTGGAAAATTAAAGCAATGTATAGCGTGCATGCACTGAGCCAACGTTTGGATATAAAGCGCGAATGTTCGTTCCAATGTACGGCGGTTCTCAGTCCTACATTTACACATCAATGATAGAGATGTAATGTATGATAGACTTATTTATGTCCTGTCAAATTGCGAGAGCTCTGGTACCTAAAACACAAGTTAAATCTTATTTTGGGTACCAGTGTTCAACTAGTTTAGTTTACACATATACGTTCATAACTATGTCATGTAATTTAGTTGAATTCAATAAATATTCTAGTCTATTCTTATGGTTACCTCGTCCTCGTGCGGCAGTAGTTGTTCAATGTTGATGTTGGCGGCAACGGCAGGCGGGCGGCCACGGCGCGGCGCGGTTCGCTCTGCACAGCGCTGCTGTTCCCACAGCGTTAAGATGCCCTGGTGCTTGTCCACTGCTGGGCCAAACAACACTACTGTACTACAGTGGTACCCAACTGATAAGGCAAGTCGTGAATCTTCGTTCACACAGAAAAGAAAGTATGGCCCCGAAGATTAACGATAGAACGCTTAAAACTTAGCACAAGTTAGTACATAATATACAGCGTGGCGATTAGGTTATCACATTAATTGAAACCACGTACTGTATATTGGGTATTTTATCATATACAATTAAAATAATTTAATAATAAACAATATTATAGCCGTGGGACCTTTTTTCCATTTTAATATTTCACAACATCATGTATTGCATAAACGTAATCAGCTGACCAATCACTCGGCGCGTGCTCTGCCGGCGCCGGCGCCGCGGCGTTGCCGCTTTTACAGGTTAGTAAACTAATATTATAAAGGATTATTTATTTTTTACCAATAACGCCATTTATTTTGTTTGAAAAATGCATTCTTAGTTTTAGTAAAATTATTTATTTTATTATTTTAACGGACTGATAAGAACTTGTAATACCTGCTGTACAATTTAATGTGATAACCTAATCGCCACCGTGTATAATATGGCTATAAATATGATAATAGTACATACGTGCCGGTGCGTGCGGTACCTGCTCGCCTTTCCCTTCGGGCCCGCTGTCTCCGCTCCCTGAATCTCCATTCGCTTCCTCCGTACTCTCTAGAGATATACGGGGCGTGTAATCTGGATCACATCTGAAACAATACATCAATTTTTATTCCAAACACTTTTTTACATCAGAAAAACTGTTTTATCTAATTAATTAAGCTCATAGACAATGGCACTCAGCACTGGTCGAGTGAAAGCTTTAATAAAATATAAATAAATAAATATTGAACCCTTTGCTACAAAAAGATTTCGGGAGAGGTCAGAATTTGTTCAAATGCGAGTCTCTAACAGTCACAAACAAAACTAGTGGCTTTATTTTCCGCTTTACACACTCTTGACAGGTAGGTACAACACAGGTGAGTAACAGAGCTGGTGGTTTGTAAAACTTAATAAGCCAACTAATTCCAAGTTATTGTTTAAAACTCACCTCAAGAACGCCTTCAGATTGATAAGCACCTTGTTATTCGGGCAGGGTTCTCTGCTGACGAGCTGCGACAGCAACGCGGCGAGTGTGTCTGCCGAGTTCTGCTGCAGCTCTTCTGAAGGTTCCTTCTTGATGCTCTCCATCAGTGGACGGACTACTGGGTTCAGCTTTTCTGGTAAAATGTGTAGGTTTGCGCAGGCACCTGCTAACGCTGCTTGGACTCTGAAAGAATAGAAATAATGGAAAATTTAACCAATTTCGTGAAAGAATATTTTTGTGTATGGACAATTATTTGTTTTCTTAGTTTTAATCTGTCACACAATGGAGTATCTACGGGGCGTTTCAGAAATGCGTAGCCAGGGCAACAATCTGTATTTGGTAAACAGTGCAGAAACAATTTAAAAAAAAGCTGACTTTTATCCAGAAACACAATCGCAAAAACGTCCAAAAATAACACTATTCAAGCATTCTGATGCAGTTGGTGACATCAAATATATGTTTTATGTTTTTCTGCGCGGATTTCGAAATAGCAGAGTATTACTCATAAAAAAACCTTTATACAAAAAATATCAACCGACAAAAATACTACTGCACTAAAAAGCGAAAAATAATGACTGTTTCGTTGGATGTCTAATTTCGTTTTTAATAAGGTCTAGTTACATACTCATCTGGTTGAAGGTGATAAGCCAATAGCTTAAAACTTCAAAGCATTAGCTGTAAGCACTATTAAATTATCCCAAAACTAAATTTTTGTTGTGTATGGGTGGGAACCCACCATGTAAGGTAGTCCGATGATGTAACGATGTACTTACGAGACATTGAGCGATCCCTGTTCAATGGTGCACAGGTTGACGGCAGTCTGCAAGTTCTTCCGCCTCTCCTCTAATGTCTGCGCTACCCGCTTTAGTTTCATCGCCGCCACCAGCGGTTGTGACACAGTTGTTAGATATCCTACCTGTAAAAGTAAACATTTCATCGTAAATGCGTAGTTAGAAGGAAGATGAAATGGGCTGTCTCGAAATGAGTAAGACGAAAATAACCAAGCACCAGCAACTCGTCATATATTACAAAACGGAAAAGTTTGTATGTTTGTTTGTTTAAACGCACTAATCTTCGAAAGTACTGGGTGGATTTAGATTAAATTTGGTATGGAAGTAGCTTGAAGTTTGAGGAAGGTTATAGGCTAGAACGAGATTATGTTTTTATCGCGATAAAGTTCACGGTAGCGAAACCCCGCGCTACTGCTAGTTTAAGATAAAGAGAAACAGAAGCGGAGAGCAACTTTAATTTATACTTAATCTAGCGACCCGGCCCGACTTTGCACGGTCGCATTCTGTTAATTTACACAAAACCTTAATAAATAATACACTATAATCTTCCTCATGCATCACTCTATCCATTGGTGAAAACTGCATGAAAATCTGTTTAGTGGTTTTTGAGTTTATCGCGAACGTACAGACAGACGCAGCGGGAGACTTTGTTTTATAATAAATGTAAGGATAGTGATAGTTACCTGTTCTAGCCTCAATATATTGCTCAACTCTTCGCCGTCGACGGGTAACTTGTAATGTTTCATCATCGCGTGTAAATCGCGAGCCTCTTGTAGTATTCTGAAATAGTCGGGAAAGATTAATCATACCAAAAATAGAATTAAGTATCAATATGGCTGCATTCACAAATTAACAATTTATTATTAACAAGCTGCTGCCCGCAACTTCGTTCGCGTGGGGGATTTCCCGTGTAAATCCCGATACCGTGGGAATTCCGAGATAAAAAGCCTGATGTGTTAATCCAGGATGTCAACTATGTACTTACCAAATTTCATTAAAATCCATCCAGTAGGTCCGGTGATTAGCGTGTTCAAACAGACAAACAGACAGACTTTTTTTATTTTTTTGCCGTGTTACCGTTTCTTTACTATTTTTTCAATTATTATTTTTGTATAAAATTTTAATGGACAGACACACTTTTTTTACTGTTTTATTATATGTATAGATATAGATAGATACGTGAAGCAAAAACTTTGAAACCTTTTTTCAAAAATTGCGTAGACAGAGGGCTACAAAATTTGGCACAGTTTATATTGCGAATGAATGAAGAAACATTATATTTTTGTAACAATATTAAAATAAAAAACTAAATCCAATACTCAAATTGTTTTATAAGCCATGTATGAAGCGAAAATATATAAATAGAACAATAATCTAAAAATAAATTAGTCTTATAATAATAATCTTGCTAATAACAGATTGTGCCACATCATGTCACATCTAGTAAAAATCAAATTCATGTTGTGCTTGGATAACTTACGATCGAGTTTATGTTATCCTTATCTGTTTACCCACATTTTTTTTCCTTTGGTATTTTGTTTCGTTATTTTATCCGTGCGCTCTAATTACTAATCTTAGTTTTAGATATTGTTTCTCAGCAAGTGTACTTATGTATTCAATTCTTATGGGAAATAAAGTTGTTCTTAAACCTAAAAAAATATGGTGGAATTTCGACAACTAGGCGACTTCTAGTATGTATAATAGTGCAGTATGGTCTTGTCTTACCTATTACAGTTCAGCGCGACTTCATCGTAGTAGAGAGCTTGGTTCAGCGATGTATGTAACGTGTTTGTGAGTAACGGAGGCGCTAGATTTGACTCAGCACTTTGATCTTCTGCACTTGGTTTATCTGTTTGATCATCCTGTAAAAATGAAATGCATACATCAATAATTGCTCCGCTAAATTATGAATTGGGCAATGTTATTAGTTATCATAGTAAACGACGATATAGACAACCAAAAAAATTCGAACCTCTTTAATGTGTGTGAGAGATCCCTCAGTCTAATTGATAGTTTAGAGTTGATGTTAAAGCTGTATTGTGGTGTGATTTTTATCTAAAAACCTACCAAATCACAGTTTCACAATATTACTATTCTCCAATCGTGGGCGGACGGACGCAAAAGCCGAATCTAGAAGGGATGTTTGTTTTACTACAGAAGCCCTTAAATTTGCAATTTTAGTAGGCTGAGCCTCCATCTTACAAAAACTATACTTTGTGTCGTTTCATTAGTTTTGAAGCATATCAGTGAAATTTTACAACTTATTAGCTTTTATCTGTTTATGGCGTGTATGTTAGCGGGTCAGGTTATCGTATTTCTCAAATACACAGGGATCTCTGGAGCTCTAAGAGAACCCGTAGTATCCTCCATGTGTTGATGGTGACAATCGGCATGGTTTTATCGAGGAACTCCCACACTCCTCGATCCCCCAAGACAGAGAATCCGTAGAAGGTTTCCCACAAAACAAAAAAGCAAGGTTACCGCATTGGAGATGTGTAGTTGTCGCGTGAGCCTCGCCCAGGCCGACACCACGAGGCCGGCCACCAGCCGCTGCAGCGCGCTGCCCGACCGCAGGTACACCACCATCACCTGCACACCCATCACAACACATTATACCTAAAGCTACTTATGAACAAGGGTACACCGACTCTCATAACACACATTACTCTAGCTTGAGAGGCAGCAGACTCACATTTTGTGTATTTTCCGCTTCAAAGAATTGTATGTGCCTAATTGACCCCAAATTATTGGTTTCATATGTTTCTTGAATACCAGTAATAACAAACGTGTCACAGCACTATGAGGGTCATTACTTTCCACGTCCCTTGCCAATAAAACGATAATTCTCTTCGTTCTTGTTAATTTGAAAAATTCGGTCTCTGGTATCAATATATTGAAATTTCTAATATGCTCCACACATGTAGACATAGGGTTACAAAACCCTTGCCATATCATTTATTATCATCCAAAGAAGCCGTGCACTTGGTATGTATATACCCTTTAAATTACACGTTGTATATAGTTTGGCTGTTAATAACAAAGTTTTTTTTTACCCTTTATTTACCAGACTTTTTTAGTATTTCGACAATGTCAGCCTTATTGTTACAAAATTCTCACGCTATACACAATAAGTTCTTAACAATAATAAAGTTAAAGTTAAGTAATACTTTAACATTAGAAAGCGAATTTAATATTACAGAAGCGGAAATAACAGTGTAAAAAAATGATAAGCTGATGTTCCCAGCTATTCTTTGAACATCTCTGACAATCAATGTAAGTTAAAGCGTAATATACCGTATAGAACCCTCCTTCAAATGTACACAGCTCTTGCTGAGTCCATAATCTCCTATGGACTCACCAGTTATGGACGCACATTTAAAACTTACCTAGATAAAATACATAATTTGCAAACACGTTTACTAAAACTTGTAGTACCAAACTATGTAAAAAATAAATACCAAGACAATTACACCGGGTTATTTAAACATTGCAAAGTTTTACCTGTTCTAGCGCGCGCTGAGTATTTGTTCCTCATAAAACATTTTGATAATAGTGAGATTCAAATCCCAGTTCAATACGAAGTTAATACACGACAAACCAAATTAAAATCACTTCAAGTGCCACGCAAAAATAACTTTTATGGCAGACGTACCGCTTCTTTCACAATACCCAATTTACTAAACCAAATACCTGTAGACATTAGAGACTCAATGAATAGTAAAAACATAAAGCGTAAGCTGAAAGAACATTACATCAACTCAATTAATAGTTATTAATGGCGCGTTGATCAAATCTCAGTTCATGGCATGCTAAGACAGACCCCAGAGGTCTAATTGTGTGCTTTGTTTAAGTATGTTTGTTTGTTAACTTGTAACCTACAAAAATAAAAAAAGTTATATAATTATAGTAGGGGCTAAGCAGATGATCACTAGCAATGGTTCAGATAGTAACATAAGCTGGCGTGATCTTGAGGTCAAGAGTCAAATCATTATCCCCATGCCAAACCCCAGCAGTGCCGTGAATAATGCAGGGCTAGTGGAGCCTAGGCACAGAGTGCAGGCGTTGGAGGGGCGAAGTAATGATCAAATCCAATCGGAAATTAGAATGAGTTCTACCTTAGGTGCAGCATTACCTACACCGATGAAATGTTAGTGTGGAATGACGCATACCGGGTCTCCTATAGTTGGTTCACGTTAAGAAAATAGTGACGTCATCGGTGCAACTCCGGGGTACATATATTTCAAAAGATTAAGTTTAATGGATAAAAATCAAATGAATTGTCTTAAATTAGTAATATTTTTTAATCAGTGTCACTAGAATCTTCATTAACATTTATTATAAAAGAATTTTGTTCTGCGTTCTCTATGACGTCATCTGAATATCATAAGCTTTTCTTCTTGTATCACGTGGTCGCAGCATTTCTTCCATCGATTACCATCTATTAAAGTTATTGCGTCACATAATTTTTTTACATCACTCATTTTGAATGTTGAGTTTTTGGCACCGACATAATTTTTTATTTGGGCCCACATCAATTTAACGGGATTGAATTAAATTAAATTATTTTATGTATAATGCATAAAAGACAACCGTTTCGCCAAAAGATCTGCAGTCAACTGGTCACTATGAACTTAGCTTTATAATTTGTTGCTACCTAATGGTTCGAGAGGCGCGGACAACGATGACGTCACTATTTTCTTAACGTGAACCAACTATAGATCAGAATCGGTTGAGATTGAGCATTTTTCAAAGGCGTAATTATAGGAAGTCGCACCGCGAGCATGATACGACTATTTACGGTATTGTGCTCCTAGTAAGGCCAAGCCAAAGTATGATGTATTGTAATGAACATTGTAGGTCAGTTTCCCTTTTAGGTTCTAAGGTAGGCTTGCTTCACATATCACATGTTCCAGATCTCTTATATGACTCTACGAAAGTGTTGGTAATCAAAACTCAGTCCTAATAGTAAAGAATTTATGATAATCCCATATAGAATTTAATTGAAATTGAAACTTTTGATAGTACTTACTTTAACATAACAGTCTATAGGGCTCTCATCTTCAGTTTTGTAGTCTATACCAGGTGCAGGTTGAACCAGGTAACATGATAGGTATCCTGCAAATACATCAAATACCATAATTAATAAAAGGACGAAGAACAGATAGAATAAACTTTCTATAAGATGGAGTTAATTGTCTGTGAAAATAGGTTTCATCCACCAATGTGGGTCGGTGGATACCACAATCCTTGAAGTAGGTTGTTAGCCTGTGGATTTAGATTTGAAGAGGAGCTTGTGGCTAAATAATACCAGCTGCACTAGTCGATCTCCAACGTTAAGCAACGCTTGTCGAGGTCGTTCCGTGGATGAGTCATCTTTAAGACCAGGCAGTGCAAAATAATTTTCACACAAGCTCCGCCCCAATCCATCCCGGTTAGGCCGTTGTATAATAAACGCTAACGCAGCAGTAATAAAGTTGAATATCGCGTGCGCTCTTTCACCATGTTCTGTTTCAAACTGCCGTTGTGTGCTAAACGCTAACGCAGCAGTAATAAAGTTGAATATCGCGTGCGCTCTTTTACCATATTCGGGTTCGAAACTAAATGTCGTAAGTCTCAATTCTTATTTCATTTATAACTAAAGTGATAATTGATCCAGAGAAAAAATGTCCTATATTTGGATAATAAACTATATTTTCTTACTGTCAATACTAATTTTAGATATAAAAGCGAAGTAATCTTGATTAAATTTTGAATAATCTTTAAAAAAGACATGATTTTCGATTAAAAAATGAATCTAGCGTAAATGTTCCAATTACGAAACTGGTCTTGACATGGAAAGAAAAAGATCCAATAAATCATATACTAAAGTTCCATTGTTATTGTATGCGTGATTGTTTCAGAATATTAATACAAAATTACATACAAATTAGGGAGCCTCCTCTTAGATTTCGAGATGCCTCCGTGTCTCGGAAAATACGTTAGGCCGTTGGTCCCGGCTGTAATTTGTACATCCTTCCCAGTCGTTACGGGTAGTCAGAAGCAAGAAAATCTGCCAGTCATCTGACTGCCAGTCGCTCCATGTAAAACACCAGTACTCAGCTGTATCCGGTTAGATTAAAAACGATCCTCCGGAAAAGGCTAAATAGATGATGCTGATGAAACTTGTAGTTCGATTTAAAGAACCTTTCTTTAACCTCTAGAGCCCCAGCGGCACAAAAACGTGCCAGTAAACAAGTATTAGTTATAAATAAAATAAAATAAATGATTTTTATTTTATTTTATTTATTTATTATTTACGTCAACTATTATTTGAGCCCCGCTGGCACAAAATTTGTGTGACAGCGGGGCTCAAATAATAGTTGACGTAAATAATAAATAAATAAAATAAAATAAAAATCATTTATTTTCAGACACAGTCCATAGATTAGATTAAAATGATTACTTACATCATTATTATAAATTAAAATTTTAAACAATTAATTTAATTCATTACAATTAAAAATAATGGCGGTCTTTGAGAGGTTAACTTTTTCATCAGATTTCAAAACGGGCAAATTAAAAAATATACTGTATAATCTCTAACTAAATCAGGCTGCTTGAAAGTGATCTTATTATGTACTTTGTGCTGCTTTTGTACAAACAAAATTGTGTTTACAAATTGGATATTTTGTATTGAAACATAATGTTAAAGAATTAGCTCAAACCCGTGTAAGGAAAATGTTTTAGGAATACTTTAATTATGCATACAGCTAAGGAGTCAAATTGCCTGCTGGAGTCTGTGTTTCCTGATAGCTATTGCCTGGGAGTATTTAGGTCAAGAGTAAATAGGTTATTTCTTGGCAAGCGTGCTTCATCTCGGACTACATCATCGCTTACCATAAGGTGAGACGATGATCAGACGCGAGCCCAATCTTCTATACATATAATAAAACAGTAAAAAAAGTATTTCTGTACATTTAACTTTGTTATTCAAAAATAATAATTGAGGTGGGTTAAGAAACGGTAACACGGCAAAAAAGGCTGTCTGTTTGTACACACTAATCTCCGGACCTACTGGATGGATTTTAATGAAATTTGGTAAGTAGATAGTTGACATCCTGGAATACCACATAGATAGATAGATAGAAAAACTACAAAGGGTGTTACAATGGGCGGTCTTATCGCTAAAAGCAATCTTTTACAGACAACCTTTGGATGGATTTGACACAGCAGGAGAAAATAAATACGCGGGTAGACCATGGTGTACTATTCACTTATCTATACTATTACTATATCTATACTAATATTATAAAGCGGAAAAGTTTGTTTGTTTGTTTGTTTGCTTGAACGCGCTAATCTTCGAAAGTACTGGGTGGATTTGGATGCAATTTGGTGTGGAAGTAGCTTGAAGCTTGAGGAAGGTTATAGGCTACTTTTTACGCGATTGCAAAAAAGGAGAGTTATGTTTTTACCGTGATAGAAACCACGGGAGCGAAGCCCGGCGTGAGTACTAGTAATATTATAAAGCGGAAAAGTTTGTTTGTTTGTTTGTTTGCTTGAACGCGCTAATCTTCGAAAGTACTGGGTGGATTTGGATGCAATTTGGTATGGAAGTAGCTTGAAGCTTGAGGAAGGTTATAGGCTATTTTTTACCCGACTGCAAAAAAGGAGAGTTATGTTTTTACCGTGATAGAATCCACGGGAGCGAAGCTCCGCGTGAGTACTAGTATACAATAAATAAGTAATAACCTACATACACAATACACATATACTTATTATATACATAAAAAGAACAAAGCTGAGTTATATAAAAAATTAACAAATTAAAGAGAGAGATAGAGATCTTTTATCATGTTTTTGAAAGAAGGAAGGGTTTGTGCTTGTCTTACTGACACGGGAAGAGTATTCCACAGTCGTACTGCTTGAGCTCCAAACGACTTGCCAAAGAAATTGGTGGAGTGACTCGGTACCTCTAGCCTTAAGTTTTCCGATGACCTCAGAAATTTGGCATGTGTGTCATGGAGGAACTTAAAACGTTCTTTAAGATAAGAGGGGGTCTTAGGATTGAACAGAATACTGTAAAGCAGAGACTAGATGTGTAAGTTCCGGCGAAGACGTATAGGAAGCCACTTGAGTTTCGTATAAAATTCGGATACGTAATCATATTTGCGCAAACCAAACATAAATCTTATGCAAAGATTTTGAAATCGTTCAAGATTATCAAGTTGTGCCTCTGTGAGATCAAGATAATTGACATCAGCGTGGTCTAGGATGGGATGTAAAAGAGACTGTGCTAGCGCAATTTTAGTGGCAGTTGGCAGAAAGTTACGCAACCGTCTTAGAGAACTGGCAGAAGCAAATAATTTGCGACTCACCTCTTGTAATTGGGGACCCCACGAAAGATCCAACCAAACCCCAAGGTTCTTAACTTTCTCGCTTAGTGGAATAGCTGTGCCGTTGAAAATAACCTGAGGAAGCTGAGACCAGTTTACCTTAGATGCCAACCTAGAGCTGCCGACTACAATGACCTGGGTCTTTTTATCCCGGAATTCCTACAGAATCGGGATTTACGCGGGAAATCCTCCCACGCGAACGAAGTAGAGGGCAGCAGCTAGTCATCAATAAATAAATAAGGTATGGTGTATTACCCAGTATTTGTGCAGCAAGGCAGCGTGCACGCATAACGTTGCGGTCCCGGACGGCGCAGGGCTGCGACTCCGAGCCGCCGATGAACCACTTCTGGCTGGGCCGCAGCTCCGGGGGCAGCGAGCTCTCCGACGACTGCGAGTTAGTGCGCGTGCGCCGCTCCTCAAACAATAAACATAACATCATAATCAGTTAATAGTAATCAGGGAACATTATAGTTCCCACTGGGATAGAGACTCCACTCTATGTGAGAGAATGAACGTAATCCACCACCAGGGCCCAGTGCGGGTTATAAAAAAAAATCTATTATTTCTCACTAAAATAATCTTGTAATATTGACAAGACATTGCATGCAATCTGTATATACTATCGGTTTTCTATCGGTTACATTTTGGGGAGTGTGCGATTGAATTACACAATCTAATTCCGCCAAGCCCGTTCCATCATCGGACTACGAGACAAACGGCGAAGCGCCATCGTTACATGGTGGACATCCCACCCATACGCACAAAACGTTTTGGGAATACCTTCATTGTGCGTACGGCTAAGGAGTGGAATTCCCTGCCGGAGTCTGTGTTTCCCGATAGCTATAACCTAGGAATCTTTAAGTCAAGAGTGAATAGGTTACTTTTAGGCATGCGTGCTCCATCTTCGACCATATCATCACTTACCATCAGGTGAGTTGGTGGTCAAACGCGAAGCTATTTTTAATAAAAAAAAATTTGATTCAGCAATTCGATAAAATTAGCAAAAACACATACAGTTTTATTGTTAAGACACAGATATAATGATGCAGTACATGTACTCAAAGCTAGACTATAATAGGGAGGCCCTTATTTGTTTCCGTTATGGTCTACAATACGGAGTACACACCACTCACCAATCGATCTAGGTTGTTAATTAGATTAAAATAAAATCGTGGGGCGCGTCGTATCCCTATTTTCTACTGTCTTTCTCTCATATGAACTAAAGCATATGCTTTGGATGCGTTACCCCACAATTTGATCGTACAGGGTTGGGTTCTTAGGTCCATGTTACATTGGTTAGTGAACTCACTTTAGGCGGCGGATGTAAGAGCAAGCCGGAGTCTACCGGCAGGCGCGCGGGCATCATGGCGAGGCACAGCCACGTGGCCAGCATGGGGCAGGCTGCCAGCAGTATCACTCCTAGCGACGCGTGCTTCAGGAAGTTTTCCCACACCTGGAAACAGACAACATTTACAGTTAATTCGTTACATCTACGTGTGCTATCAAACTGTTCCTTATTTTAATCCATACTTAATATTATAAATGCGAAAGTAACTGTGTCTGTCTGCATGTTACCTTTTCACGTCTGAACCGATTTAGATGAAATTTGGCATGAGAATAGTTTAGGACCCTGGGAAGGACATAGGATAGTTTTTATCCCGGAATTCCCACAGGATCGGGAATTACGCGGGAAAAACCTCCCACGCGAACGAAGTCGCGGGCAAAAGCTAGTTTTTAATACATGAAAGATAACTGCAAAAGTATGGTACTGCAGCGCAGATATCAATTATTCATTATAAAAATCTATATTAACAAGTCGTTACTTTACTTAATTAACACATCTTTTTTCATCAGTTCTATTCACCTACATCTGAGTTTGTTTCGGTGTTTCTTCTCTGGGTGGTCAGTTAGGAAACACCTACACTACATATACGAAAAAAAATGACGTAATAAAGTGTTATTTATAACCTAATTCCAAAATAAAATCATTATTACATTATTCTTACAAGCAAATGTGAACCTTATGAAAACAGGACAGGTATATACTTTGGTAAAATTCAGGCTAAACTCGCGAGGAATGCATGACGTCAGTCGCTCGTGCTAATTGTGTGTCTACTTATGTTTTTGCAGGCGATGAACCCGGTGCGAATAGTCGTAATAGTGACTTCTTAATCACTGAACCCCAACAGTGAAGATGACTAATGCAAGAGCAAAGTTGCATGATATGCTTGAATGCACATTATCTTTCCTTACAAAAATCGTTATCTATATCTCGTGTAATTGTAATCTATCGATATAAGGTGATCCGCAGCATAATGTTTGCAATTTTCAGCATTAATTATAGATACATTACGTCAGGTTTTTGCAATTTTACTGTGACATATCCATTAAATAAACTCAAATCATTAAATTTTTTTACGCACCTGCACAGCAATTTCCTGTATCTCATGCACGTGTTCAAACAAGACCCTCTGATAGATATGCCTCATAGCCTCCTGCAGTAATTCAGGCGTCCAGTTCAAGTACTGATCATTCTCTCCATTCGTAACGTCATCCACTTTGATGACGTCATCTCCATTTGTGACTACACTCCCTTTGGTAGCGTCATCACCGTTAGTGATGACGTCAGCGTTTGCCGTAATGACGTTATTGTTTCCTTTAATATTCTCCTTGATAACTTCATTGTTCCCGTTGGTATCGGTTCCGTTTTTTCTGTGGGTTGTGACTAGAGGCCTTGTGAGGGTGCGCAGAGTTTGTAATGTGGCTTTGCGTACAGAGCTGGTCGAGTGGTCGAGGTACGGCCATAGTCGGGGGAGGACGTCTGCTAGGTCGATTGGGCTGTGGAGAAACAAACGACACGTTAATAGGGTATTTGCCTTTAGTAGTAAAAAAAACGATGTATTGCATATAGTTAGTTTAGATGCCAGGAAATTTAAACAACATTTTTATTTCTAAAAATAATTCCACATTCTTTATATTTTTATAAAATAAAAATTATAATTTTTAATCTGTGTGTCACGTGACCGCAAACGCTAATCACGAAGTGTGAGTAGTGTGCATAGTGTGACGTCATTTTTCTCAAAGCTGTCAAACGTGTCAACTTGTCAAACAACGTAAGACGACGGAAATCCTAACCTCAAAAACACTTTGTTGTTCGAGAAATATGACGTCATGCGACTTCGTGACAGCGATGGGTTTTTGGGCGGGAAAATATTTAAATTGAATTTTATTTTAAAGTTTTACCAGTGTTACCCAGTTATTTTTTACGAAAATAAAAATTTTATAGCTTAAAATTGATCAATAATTAAATCTAAACTATTTTTTAAATATAGGCAAATACCCTATTGTATAAACTGCACCTATTTCTTTCAATAGATAATCGTTCTTATTGGACAACAAACAGAAGACAACAGTTTGTTTGTTGTAGAAGCTCGTGGTTAAATCATAAAAGTCACACGAGTCGATTTTGCAGGTTAAGCAACGCTTGTCGAGTTCGGCCTGTTGAAGGGTGGCCATTTTAACACATCGAGGTTACTCCGTGTCCTTGAAAAGCAAGTTAAGCCATTGATCCCAGCTATTATACGTGCATTTGTTAGTCGGTACAGATAGTCAGAATTTCCAGGTAATAAGGTATTGTATTTATTATAGAATAAATTTGAATCGGTGAAGTGGCTTGCTAAGTTTTAAGGTAGTTATGACGGTTTGTATGTTGCACTTATTAGGGCATTGATGCTTAAATACAACTGCTTTTAAGTGAGTTTAAAACACTTGTTTTGTGAATAAGATTATACAATTAAACAATTTTTGTAAAATGTGTCCCTTTTGAAACGAGACAGGTAGTTTGCTGGAATAACTAGCCTATATTATAAAAAGGTAAAATTTCTCTGTAATTTTGTATGTAGGGCGTAATCTCCGGAACTAATGATCTAATCCTATTTTTTTTTCATTAATGAGCAGTGCAGGCTATAAATTATTTCGAAATCCACGTGGATGAGATTGCAGGCGAAGTGTTAGAATAGAATAGAATACTCTTTATTGTACACCAATAATTTCAACAAACACTTGATTTACAATACTGCAAAATATGGTTACAATGGCGGTCTAATCGCTGATATTGATATCTTCCAGACAACTGACATGCCTGTTGATAGGCCTGTTGGTCTAGTGCTCAGTGGCCCTGACTGCTATGCGCAAGGTCGTGGGTTCGATTCCCATCCAGGACAAATGTTTGTGTGATGAGCACGATCATTTGTTCCTTTGTCCGCGTGTAATTTATCTATAATATATATGCATTTAGAAATATACAACGTGTAATTTAAAGGGTATATACATACCAAGTGCACGGCTTCTTTGGATGATAACAAACGATATAACAAGGGTTTTGTAAGCCTATGTCTACATGTGTGGAATTTATTAGAAATTTCAATTCATTGATACTAGGGACCGAATTTTTCAAATTAAGAAGAACGAAGAGATTATCGTTTTATTGACAAGTGACGTGGAAAGTGATGACCCTCATAGTGCTGTGACACGTTTGTTATTATTGGTATTCAAGAAATATATGAAACCGATAATTTGGTGCCAATTCTGTGAGTCACTTATTTTGAGCTGAAACTTAGCATAGAGACTCCATACCAGATGTTGTTTTCGGTCCTTTTGGATAGATATGAGGTTTCCGTTACACGTTGTATATGTGTATGTTTATCAGTTGTCTCTAGTACTCATAGCACAAGCTCTGCTTAGTTTGGGACTAGATGGCGTTGTGTGAAAGTTGTGGAATATTATTATTATTAACTAAAATAAAAATAAACGGTTAAGCAGATGATGAAGTACAACCAAGGTAAAGGACTCACTGCAGCAGGCTAGCAGGTTCCGGCAGCGCCATAAGCGCGGCCAACAGCGCCATGTAGGAGTTGGCGGGCGCGGCCAGCTCGTCCTGGCGGGCCAGCAGGCGCCACAGGCGCGCCACCACGCCACGCACACACGCCGCTCGACGAGCCGCCAGCGCGCCCGCCGCCGGCGCCAGCGCCCCCGCCGCCACGGCCGACACGTCCTCTGCAGAATCGCCCAGGCCCTCGATCAGGTGCTCTAGGGCGCCGCTCTCACATGCTACCTCCTGAAAACCAGAACAGTGTTTATTCAATAAGTTATTTTTTTATAGGCTTTAAAAAGAGTTTACCACATTTTTTTTATTTTATTAAAGACTAGCTGTTGTCCGCGACTTCGTTCGCGTGAGAGGTTTTTCCCGTGTAAATTCCGATCCCGTGGGAAATACCAAAAACCCTATTTTTTGAAAATGTAATATACCTTATGTCACTCAATGAACATACAGCTTTCTAATGATGAAAGAATTTTTAAAATCAGTCCAGTAGTTTTTGTGTGAAAACGTTACAAACATACAAAAACACAAATGCTTCCTCTTTATAATATTAGTTTAGATGAGCTCGCTCTTGACCTCGATCTCGCCTGACGGTAAGCGATAGATGAGGTCTACGATTTGACGAGTGAGCCCAGGAGATGCCTATTTACTCTTGCTTTAAAGGCTGAAAGGTCATAAGTGGCAGAGATAAATTATATCAACAAGGTAAGTTTGTATGTATTGTAAAAATCTCAAACCAAATGTGTGACAGAATCACAGAAATAAAAAATACAGTAGAAGGGGTAAGGGGGCGTATCGGTGTCCGCGCGACATGGCCACAGGGCTCATGTCACAGGCAAGTGGCCGTCTCCGCGAACTAGTGCGCTTTCGACGGCGATCGGGATAACATATAAGAATGCCGAGTTGTTCTGTGGTATCTTGTAAAAACCGAAGCCAAAATTAAAACTATGTGAATCATGGAATCACTTACCATATGTAAGTACAAGTATTTTACAATATTTGTCTTTAAAATCACGAAAAACAATAAATCGTAAAATATTTCTTGGTTTTACTATGTTATTTTTGTTTTCAAATATCAGAGCGACTGTACTACTTTTGCTATAAATACATTGCTCCTTAACCACTACCTGAGTTCGTCACTAAGTAACTGGACAAGCAATGTAAAAGTAACCTACGATAATGTATTACGCGGATTCATCGCGTAGTGAGGCCGCCACTTCTTGCGACGAATTAGTGATGTGCTTGTGCAGATCCACTAACGTAGGCTATCGACAGCAATGTCGATTGTCGAATGAAATATTGCTATTATAGTTTAGGGGTTTTTCAACCGTCACCAAAAAAAGGAGGAGGTTATTAATTCGACGCGCATATATTTTTTTTAAATGTATGATCACCGATTACTCGGAGACGGCTGAACCGATTTGGAAAATTCTTTTTTTGTTTGAAAGGATATACCTCGAAATTGGTCCCATTGTCACCAAGTCAGGATCTGATGATGGGATCCTGGAGAAATCGAGGGAACTCTACAAATATTCTTTCTTTCTTTCTTTCTTTACCACCGATGGCCACTGGAACTACTCAATATATAAGTAGGAATAATAAGTGTTTCATGTGTTCCGCTTCGACTACTTGAAATTGGTTATTAAGCACAATATGCTCGTCACAATGCATATGGTGAAGTGAAGCTGATGGTGAAGTACCAGGAGAACTCCTCAACAAATAGCAGCCCAACATTGGGAAAAGCAATATTTTGTAAATGAATATAAGTAGTTGACATTTAGGCTCTTGTAACTAGGTAAATTAAAAATCAACCAACTAAAAAGAGTGAAATAAAAACTTTTTACCAAAAAATTAAACCGACTCCCAATAAACACTGCAAAGTGAAAAATAACTTTAATTTCGGAAGTCGGTGCCAAAAACGAAAACACAAAACTAAAGACACCGACTACCGAAATTATAGTTATTTTTCACTTTGCAGTGTTTATGGTAAAAATTTTTTTATAACATACGGAAACCTCTAAGAAAATATGTTTAAATTTTATTTTACATGAGATGACAGAATTAAAGGTTCGTTGAAAAGTCAAGTGTACAAAAAAGTAAAACAAAAATAAACAATTTATTTTACGCCCGCAGCATGCGTAAGGAGTTCCGACGTCGCCGTCGCTACAATAGTTTATTTTTCAATCTGTCAACCGTTTTAACCCGGTTGGAAGATCGATGTAAATAATGTTTTTTTTACTTATTTTGACTTTTTTACAGCGTAGTAGAGAAATGCGTAACCAATGTTCGTAAAGTAAGTTACTTTAATTTTAGGTTAATAATCGGTGGTGTTTTTCGGTTTAGAATTATCGTATATTATTATTCTCGTGCTGTTTCTTTATTTCTTATGGTTTTTGTATTTTACTTCCGTTGAAGCTTCGAATGCGTTATAATAATCGGCATGGTTTAGATAATATATTATATCATAGCTATATGAGCAGGCAAAATTTGATGAAGAAGTTAGTACGCTTGTCCAAGACTTGTCGGATTTGTACAATAATAAATGGAAGAATCGATAACTTTCCGATTTAGTCAATCACTAGCGTATATGTAAAATAAATTGCTTTTGCACAGCACAACGATAGCGACCGATGTTTTTGTGTGCGTAAGTTCTACGGTGCATGGTAAATACACGCTGTGTTTGATGAAATATGGTTTATTATTGATTGTATAGTACGTTCTGATTTAAGAAATGCGAGTGTGTGCGCGAGTGCTTGATTGATTGCTTGTAATTGATTTTATTCAACCGCATGTGTAGTTGTTGCCCCGCCCAGCGCCTAACTGGAGACACACGGTTCCGATATAATTTCGTCTGGCATATCATATCTACTTATTTATTTTATCTATGGACAGAATAGTCTGTATTAAGGAATGTCAATGCCAAAACCCTCTAATTATTATTATGTATTGTACCTACATCTCATAACCGACACCAAAAGGGTTACCAACTCAGAATTTGCTGGACAAAAAACATCCGCACATACACAGATATGCTGGTTTTCAGTTGGCACCCTGCAGCAACACACGAACCAAGGTAAATCAATAATATTAAAAAAAAAAATACTGTTTGCAATACCTAAATCAAATATTATTTAACGGTATAATATCGTGTGTGTTATAGCACAGGACAACCTCTTACAAATGGGTAAGTTATAAAGTTTAATAATAAGGAGATACGATAAAATTTTAAGGCTGTCAACATACAAACAGAACCGACCAAAGCAGATTTTTAACTTTCCAAGTGTCAACTGCTACATGCTAGGGTTGCGTATGTTCTAACGAAATACCGTGGCACCCAAGAACAGCTGAAGGAACAGAGCGGATTTTTAGTCAGTAGTAATCTAACATTTCCTTCCGCTCCACCGAGAGCGGAAGGAGTCAACTACGCGTCAGTATAAAACACGAATCTACCCACAGAATAGATGAATAAGGTTGGAATGGTAATGTAGGCGTGGCGAGCGCGCCACATTTATGATTCGAAAATCATAGCTCGACCGATTAATTCATTCGCCGTGTTTAGTGCGCTTCGGACTACTTCGGAACACAGAGCTCTGTTTTAAAATGCCGTGTTGTGCAGTTAAATGCAAAATAGAGCGACGAGATATATCTTTCTATCGGTAAGTCTAAAATAACATTTAATCACAGTTTTATTTGTAAAAAACATAAAAATATTCTGATCACTATGAAATTCCAAACATTAACAACATTATTGCAACAAATTACAAAAAATATACATTGCCCGATGTGTACTCGCTTAATCAACGCAATGACCAAGTCCGCTTACAATGCACTGCATGCTTTGCGTCCTCAACACTTCAACCATTGACGTTTCGTCCTTTGCCCTGATTGGCCGTGATGCACGGCGCATGTTTATCGACAGTGAGATACAATCAGTAGCAAGCTCTTGATATAAGTGCGTGTAATTTATTTGTGTGCGTAATTCGCATACGTAACGGGCCTTTTGCTTGTAGTGGAGCTAAAGAGTGGGAGACAAGCGGCGACACGCGTTCTCATACAAATCAGGTACTATTTCCTTTCTAACCTCCTTTATCTGTTCTGTGAATCTACCGATGCTTTGTGAACTAACCTGTCTAGCTGCCAACAGGTACTTGAAGCCCAGCAGTGCGCCATGGCGCGCCTCCCACTGGGGATGCGTGGACAAGGTCGCCAGCAGTCCAGCCACGCGCCTCACTCGTGCGGCCCCCAGCTGCGCAAGCGCAACACCTAGCGTTTGTGCGCAGGTTTCACGTACTGGGGCTACTACCTGCAACAACATAATGTTTTAATCTACTAGCAGTAAAACCGTGCGAAAATCTGTTGAGTTTATTACGAACATACAGACAGACGCGGTGGAAAACTTTATTTTGTAATATATAAGGAACATTCATACAAATAAAATTGAAGTGACTGTCTGTAATTTCAAAAAAACTGTGTATACTTAGATACTAAACCACAAAAATATTTTTATAATGTTAATATTATTTTGCAATGCAATATTTTTATGTATGCATAATTATGAATCTTTCTGTTTGTACAGGCCTATCTCTGGAACGGCTGAATCAATTTTAATGAGACTTTCAATGGAATATAGAGTAGGTTATTGGCTACATATTGTATGCCCACGGGATCAGAATTTACGCAGGAACAACCTCCCCTGGGAACACGGCCACAACTAGTAAAAAAAAGACAGTAAGAATCTTCAGAAGACTCGACTTAGACACTGTCTATAAAAACCCTTCGCCATTAAATAAAAAGACGAAGAATATTACCTGATCAGAAACGAAGTCTCCAAATCGGTCAAGCGCGAGAACGCACAGTAATCTCAGTGCCATGTCTTCTAACCATTCTTGATGTGCTTGCTCCATCTATCGAAAGAGGAAATTAATTTAAAAATTAAGAAGAATATAATTACGATAAACATACCATACAACTGCAACAAAGCATACTTTTCGTAGGCCTTTGTTACTTATCCACAACAATGACTGTATGTATTGCAGTTTTATAACACAGTGTGAGTCTTTATAATGTGCACATATCGAAATGAGGGAATCTTTACTTAATTTTATCGCCGGTAAAAATATAAAAAAAACGAAATAACTTTTTTGGAGTTTTTAAAATTTTGTTCGCTACTGTGACTCCAGTGTAAACAAAACGGTGTAACTTTTAAAATAAATGATCTATCACGATGAAACAAACTCCACAATGATTGGAAGTAATTAGGTGTCCTCATTAAATGAAAATTATGGAAAAAAAACTACCCTCATTTCGATATGTATAATGTATAACACATTGTATAATGAGCAATCGCGCTAGGCTTCGCTCCCGTGGACTTTTTTATCACAATAAAAACATAACCAAAGTACCCAGTACTTTCTAAGATTAATGCGTTTAAACAAACAAACTGTATAATAGCTTTAGTTTGTTTGTTTGAACGCGCTAATCTTCGAAACTGTTGTGTGGATTTTAATGAAATTTGGAATGGATGTAAATTGAAGCTGGAGAAAGGTTATAGGCTAACTTAGGCTTTTTATCTAACTGCAAAAGGAGGGTTATGATTTTACCGTGATAAAGTCCGACTGCTAGTCTATTACAGTCAGCACTCGCCTCCTGACAAGTGCCCAAAAAATCGCGATGGTGGAACATTGTAGACGCCCTAGGGGATTTAGGACATTTAGTCACTCACCTCCTGACTAGTCATACTGGCGTCCCGGCCCGCAGAGCTGACGATCCTCGCGCGCAGCAGCTCCCGCAGCGCGCTGGCGGCGCCGTGCCTCGCCTCCCACGCGGCACTGAACAGCTGAGCCTGCAGCGCGCCCGCCCACGCCTCCAGGGGCCATCGCGAGTACTCACTCACCTCCTGACTAGTCATACTGGCGTCCCGGCCCGCAGAGCTGACGATCCTCGCGCGCAGCAGCTCCCGCAGCGCGCTGGCGGCGCCGTGCCTCGCCTCCCACGCGGCACTGAACAGCTGAGCCTGCAGCGCGCCCGCCCACGCCTCCAGGGGCCATCGCGAGTACTCACTCACCTCCTGACTAGTCATACTGGCGTCCCGGCCCGCAGAGCTGACGATCCTCGCGCGCAGCAGCTCCCGCAGCGCGCTGGCGGCGCCGTGCCTCGCCTCCCACGCGGCACTGAACAGCTGAGCCTGCAGCGCGCCCGCCCACGCCTCCAGGGGCCATCGCGAGTACTCACTCACCTCCTGACTAGTCATACTGGCGTCCCGGCCCGCAGAGCTGACGATCCTCGCGCGCAGCAGCTCCCGCAGCGCGCTGGCGGCGCCGTGCCTCGCCTCCCACGCGGCACTGAACAGCTGAGCCTGCAGCGCGCCCGCCCACGCCTCCAGGGGCCATCGCGAGTACTCACTCACCTCCTGACTAGTCATACTGGCGTCCCGGCCCGCAGAGCTGACGATCCTCGCGCGCAGCAGCTCCCGCAGCGCGCTGGCGGCGCCGTGCCTCGCCTCCCACGCGGCACTGAACAGCTGAGCCTGCAGCGCGCCCGCCCACGCCTCCAGGGGCCATCGCGAGTACTCACTCACCTCCTGACTAGTCATACTGGCGTCCCGGCCCGCAGAGCTGACGATCCTCGCGCGCAGCAGCTCCCGCAGCGCGCTGGCGGCGCCGTGCCTCGCCTCCCACGCGGCACTGAACAGCTGAGCCTGCAGCGCGCCCGCCCACGCCTCCAGGGGCCATCGCGAGTACTCACTCACCTCCTGACTAGTCATACTGGCGTCCCGGCCCGCAGAGCTGACGATCCTCGCGCGCAGCAGCTCCCGCAGCGCGCTGGCGGCGCCGTGCCTCGCCTCCCACGCGGCACTGAACAGCTGAGCCTGCAGCGCGCCCGCCCACGCCTCCAGGGGCCATCGCGAGTACTCACTCACCTCCTGACTAGTCATACTGGCGTCCCGGCCCGCAGAGCTGACGATCCTCGCGCGCAGCAGCTCCCGCAGCGCGCTGGCGGCGCCGTGCCTCGCCTCCCACGCGGCACTGAACAGCTGAGCCTGCAGCGCGCCCGCCCACGCCTCCAGGGGCCATCGCGAGTACTCACTCACCTCCTGACTAGTCATACTGGCGTCCCGGCCCGCAGAGCTGACGATCCTCGCGCGCAGCAGCTCCCGCAGCGCGCTGGCGGCGCCGTGCCTCGCCTCCCACGCGGCACTGAACAGCTGAGCCTGCAGCGCGCCCGACCACGCCTCCAGGGGCCATCGCGAGTACTCACTCACCTCCTGACTAGTCATACTGGCGTCCCGGCCCGCAGAGCTGACGATCCTCGCGCGCAGCAGCTCCCGCAGCGCGCTGGCGGCGCCGTGCCTCGCCTCCCACGCGGCACTGAACAGCTGAGCCTGCAGCGCGCCCGCCCACGCCTCCAGGGGCCATCGCGAGTACTCACTCACCTCCTGACTAGTCATACTGGCGTCCCGGCCCGCAGAGCTGACGATCCTCGCGCGCAGCAGCTCCCGCAGCGCGCTGGCGGCGCCGTGCCTCGCCTCCCACGCGGCACTGAACAGCTGAGCCTGCAGCGCGCCCGCCCACGCCTCCAGGGGCCATCGCGAGTACTCACTCACCTCCTGACTAGTCATACTGGCGTCCCGGCCCGCAGAGCTGACGATCCTCGCGCGCAGCAGCTCCCGCAGCGCGCTGGCGGCGCCGTGCCTCGCCTCCCACGCGGCACTGAACAGCTGAGCCTGCAGCGCGCCCGCCCACGCCTCCAGGGGCCATCGCGAGTACTCACTCACCTCCTGACTAGTCATACTGGCGTCCCGGCCCGCAGAGCTGACGATCCTCGCGCGCAGCAGCTCCCGCAGCGCGCTGGCGGCGCCGTGCCTCGCCTCCCACGCGGCACTGAACAGCTGAGCCTGCAGCGCGCCCGCCCACGCCTCCAGGGGCCATCGCGAGTACTCACTCACCTCCTGACTAGTCATACTGGCGTCCCGGCCCGCAGAGCTGACGATCCTCGCGCGCAGCAGCTCCCGCAGCGCGCTGGCGGCGCCGTGCCTCGCCTCCCACGCGGCACTGAACAGCTGAGCCTGCAGCGCGCCCGCCCACGCCTCCAGGGGCCATCGCGAGTACTCACTCACCTCCTGACTAGTCATACTGGCGTCCCGGCCCGCAGAGCTGACGATCCTCGCGCGCAGCAGCTCCCGCAGCGCGCTGGCGGCGCCGTGCCTCGCCTCCCACGCGGCACTGAACAGCTGAGCCTGCAGCGCGCCCGCCCACGCCTCCAGGGGCCATCGCGAGTACTCACTCACCTCCTGACTAGTCATACTGGCGTCCCGGCCCGCAGAGCTGACGATCCTCGCGCGCAGCAGCTCCCGCAGCGCGCTGGCGGCGCCGTGCCTCGCCTCCCACGCGGCACTGAACAGCTGAGCCTGCAGCGCGCCCGCCCACGCCTCCAGGGGCCATCGCGAGTACTCACTCACCTCCTGACTAGTCATACTGGCGTCCCGGCCCGCAGAGCTGACGATCCTCGCGCGCAGCAGCTCCCGCAGCGCGCTGGCGGCGCCGTGCCTCGCCTCCCACGCGGCACTGAACAGCTGAGCCTGCAGCGCGCCCGCCCACGCCTCCAGGGGCCATCGCGAGTACTCACTCACCTCCTGACTAGTCATACTGGCGTCCCGGCCCGCAGAGCTGACGATCCTCGCGCGCAGCAGCTCCCGCAGCGCGCTGGCGGCGCCGTGCCACGCCTCCCACGCGGCACTGAACAGCTGAGCCTGCAGCGCGCCCGCTCACGCCTCCAGGGGCCATCGCGAGTACTCACTCACCTCCTGACTAGTCATACTGGCGTCCCGGCCCGCAGAGCTGACGATCCTCGCGCGCAGCAGCTCCCGCAGCGCGCTGGCGGCGCCGTGCCTCGCCTCCCACGCGGCACTGAACAGCTGAGCCTGCAGCGCGCCCGCTCACGCCTCCAGGGGCCATCGCGAGTACTCACTCACCTCCTGACTAGTCATACTGGCGTCCCGGCCCGCAGAGCTGACGATCCTCGCGCGCAGCAGCTCCCGCAGCGCGCTGGCGGCGCCGTGCCTCGCCTCCCACGCGGCACTGAACAGCTGAGCCTGCAGCGCGCCCGCCCACGCCTCCAGGGGCCATCGCGTGCACTCCACCCACGAACCGGAGCAGTCCGGCACTGGGGCTGTACTTTCGACTGTTGATGGAGACCAATGAGTTAATGGGGTTCGAAAAAAGTAGATACGATGGAAAAAAATATATTGAATCATAAAACAACTATTTTGCAAAAAAATAAAACCGACTTCCATATCAAAACACTACAAAGCCAAAAATAATTTTAATTTCGGTAGTCGGTGTTATTGGTTTTGTATTTTCTTTTTTTTTCACACCGCCTTCCGAAATTAAAATTATTTTAGGCTTTGTAGTGTTTTGATATGGAAGTCGGTTTTATTTTATTGCAAAAAAATTTTTATTTTCGCGCTTTTTAGTGGGTCAATTTGTAATTAATCTAGTTATAAAAGCCAAAATGTCAACTACAAAAAACTAATAACGCGCGAACAAAAAACACAATGCAGAGTAAACGAAAAGATCATCAATGTAAATATCTTTTTTAGACTTTTGTTGATTTTTCAGAAACGGCTTGTTCGATTTCAATAAAATTTTCATGGGACCATTTGGAAAGTATAACCTTTCCAACAAAAAAAGAATTTTTCAAATCGGTTAGCAAGCGACGGAGTTATGCCCGAACAAACATAAAAAAAAACAAACAAACATCCGAATTGAGAACCTCCTCCTTTTTCAGAAGTCGGTTAAAAATAATGACATTCAATCTTACTAATACTATAAATGCGAAAGTTTGTGAGGATGGATGAAAATCTACTAACGAATCTGAATTAAATTTGGTAAGTAGATAGTTGACATCCTGGAATAACAAAGGCTACTTTTTATCCCGGAATTCCCACGGGTTCGGGATTTACGCGAGAAAACCTGCCCACGCGAACGAAGTCGCGAGCAGAAGCTAGTAATAAATAAATGCAATATAAAGTATTATATTTAATTAATATAATATAATATTCCACAACTTTCACACAACGCCATCTAGTCCCAAACTAAGCAGAGCTTGTGGTATGAGTACTAGACAACTGATAAACATCCTTACTAATATTATAAATGCGAAAGTAACTCTGTCTGTCTGTGTGTTACGCAATCACGCCTAAACCACTGAAGCGATTTAAATGAAATTTGGCACGGACATAGTCTAGAGCCTGAGAAAGCAGCCTATGTCGGCTGCTTTTTAATGCGAAAAAGGGGCTGTAAGGGGTTGAAATAGGGGATGAAAGTTTGAAAAATGACGTAATTTCCATATTACGTCATTTTTAAAGCTAGAAGCTTGAAACTTATTTATGTATGACTTTTATATTCAAAATAATTAGTCTGAAAAATTAAAAATGCTGCCGAAAGTCACTATTCCGCGCGGACGAAGTCGCGGGCACAGCTAGTACATATATATTTCTAAATACATACATATTATATATAAATTACACCCAGACAAAGAACAAATGATCGTGCTCATCACACAAACATTTGTCCTGGGTGGGAATCGAACCCACGACCTTGCGCATAGCAGTCAGGGCCACTGACCACTATACCAACAGGCCTGTCTAATAATATAATTAATCTTAATAAGTTGCGCTCTCTGATCAATCCATCATGAACGCCTCTAAGTCGTCACGCCAGCCCTTCCTACGCCTCTCACTGCGTAAAGACAACGCACCGGTAAAAGTGGAAAACCACGGAGGAGACCTTTGCCTAGCACTGGGACACTACAGTTTCATAAAAAAGATAACAAATGGTCCTTGCCTAAATGGTCGTTCATCATTTCTGCATTATTATTTAGAGTACATAGGTATAATTGACAGGTCATCATTAAAACATAAAAATCGTGATTCGTCCTATCTCTCATTACATACATACTTATTACTAAAATATCGTGTTTGTTACATAAAAAACTGACGTCAGATGCATATAGTGATACTTGATAATATGGTTATGCAAAATTACGATAATCTTACATAGAGCAAGTCACTACATACTAATGGAAAGATGGCAATTTTTACCCGACTGCGCCAGAAGGAGGGTTATGTTTTTCGAGAGTATGTATGTATGTATAATTGTTTGGCACGCTCTGTGGCCTGAACGGCTCGACGGATTTTAGCTTGAGAGGTATCGGATTCGTATTGACTGTGAAAGTGACACTAGGTATATCAAAATTAAAAAAAAAAAAAAAAATGGCTGATTTTTGGCGCCATATTATTGTCTTCAAAAAAGTTTTTTTTTTTGTCAAAACCTACGAGTGGGATATCATAATAAAGGGTTTTAAAAGGTGATTACAAACATATATACAACTTATATGGTTAAAAGTAATTCAAAGTGACAAATCGTAAAAAACACGTATCAAGAACTAAATCGTCTGCGAAATCTTTCACATTTGTAAAATAAAAAGCTGGAAATAAAAAAAGGAATTAAAAAAATTAAAAAACCCGACTGCAACTTTATACTAAAACTAACTGAAAAGCTAATAAAAACAATATTAGTTATGTATATAGTATAGTATAGAAAAATAGATGCTCGTCACGCAAAACATCGTTTATAATTAATAGCGTTAATCCATTATGCCATTACATACCGTCACAGGTAAGCGCTGAAGATTTAATCATAGTGAATATACATGTCGAAAATATTTATAACGCAATCAGTTTACATAAATATATATACATAAATATAATACCAGCAGTGAAAACAAAAAACTTTTTACCAAAAAATTAAACCGACTCCCAAAAAACACTGCAAAGTGAAAAATAACTTTAATTTCGGAAGTCGGTGCCAAAAACGAAAATACAAAACTAAAGACACCGACTACCGAAATTAAAGTTATTTTTCACTTTGCAGTGTTTTTTGGGAGTCGGTTTAATTTTTTGGTAAAAAGTTTTTATTTCACTCTTTTTAGTTGGTCTATTTTTAATTTACCTAGTTACAAGAGCCTAATTATCAACTACTTATAACCTTTTACAAAATATTGCTTTTCCCAATGCTGGGCCGTTAATTGTTGAGGAGTTCTCCTGGTACTTCACCATCAGCTCTACATCACCATATGCATTGTGACGAGCATTAAGTGCGTAACATCCATATTCAAGTAATCGAATCGCAATCCACTCATACTTATTATTGAGTAGTTTCGGCAGCCATCTGTGGTCTTCATCATCAGTTCCACTTCCTCAAATGGTACTTTTTGAGAGCAACTGCACAAGTTACTATAATAAATACCCAAAACGACATAGGTGTGCCTATAATATTTGAAGAGTTCCCTCGATTTCTCCAGGATCCCATCATCAGATCCTGACGTTTATGAAAATGGGACCAATATGGAAGTATACCCTTTCAATCAAAGAAAGAATTTTCCAAATCGGTTCAGCCGTCTTCGAGTAATCGATGATCATACATTAAAAAAAAAAAAAAAAAAAAAAAAAAAAATTTACGCGTCGAATTGATAACCTCCTCTTTTTGTCGTCGGTTGAAAATAGTTAAAAAACACGCGGAAACAGAAATAGCCAACATTTCGTTGCGTACGCGCCTTTACAACGAGCACGGCCCAGGCGCAGTCGCAGTTAACAGACCCTAATACTGTTAATGAAGTGAGTAGGCGTAACCGATGCAAACTAGGTCGCGAGATCACGCGAACAATTTAGCGTACAATCAGACTGCAGACCTTATAGCTCTCCTGAATAATACTAATCTAGGAATCAGAGATAAAGACGACAATGTGCATCATGGAGGATTCCGCTTGATCAGAATGTATCGGAATAATTTACGTGTTGTCCATATGAAATGGGTTTCTGTTTACCGGTTCTAACCTAGGCCACGTATGAGATAATAAGTTCTGTTTTCCAATTTATCCAGTTTGCTTGAATATCAACACTGGTTAAAGCGAAGTGAATAGAAATTCAGGGGTAGCAACAAAATGCTCTCTCTTAGTTTTGACCACGCTTTTTTGGGGTGATAATCATCACATTTATGGCTCCTCTCAATCTGGGTTGATTAGAAGGAAGTGTCTGACTCCCACTGACTAAAACCTACCCTGTTCCTTCCTTTCCTTTTGTTCCAGAGCAGCGGTATCTCGTTAGAACACTCTCGTAACCTCGGTAGGCAATAACTCTGTTAAGATTGGTTCTAATACATACATTAAAAAGATGCTAGATGAGTCTCCCAATTTGTCACATACACAACCATGAGTATGAATCATGTCAACAATTTCAAATTGTTTTCGGTTTTGGCCAGCTATGTTGGAAGTTCCTTTGAGCTCTTGGCAGGACTGGATTCCGTACCTTACTTCTACAATGTATTCGCAGGATAATATGTTTCCAATAACATTATATTGCTCATAAATAACACTATGGGCGTGGTTATCCATTTCTAATGAAATACTTGCTTACAAGTAGATGAACGTGTCATGTTACAACAGTCGGGTGACACGCCCGTCTGGACGCCACACCTCTGTTTTGTTGCAAAAGTGAGACACGGCCCTGAATATAATTTACTAAGAGCTTTACAAACAACGCGGTGTTTACTAAGAAGTGTACAACATGTAGCTGTATCAACCTAAAAGCGTAGCAACTGCACAATGTTATTTTATGGATGTCATCCGCCCTGAGGCGGAGCAACGGATCCGTCCAACTCTTACTAGAACCAGCCCTAGTTTCATCACACACTTGACCTGTTGCTCAGTTGCTTCCTCTGGCCGCCGCAACTGAGCAACAGGACAACTAGACCAACCTAAGAAAATATAATACCAGTGATTTTTGACCAGACAAATTTTACTATCGTCTTGTCCTTATCTCATGTGGAGTTGCACAAAACACGAGTGTTTCTATTCCGTCTGTCAACTATCACACCGCTAAAAAACGCAGGAACTTCCTCTTATTTTAAGAATAGCGCCCTCTGACGTTGTCAGTCCAAGGCCAGAAGAACCTTGTACCAATGCAAACATATGAAAGGTATCAGATCGAATTGCTCTGTCAAGGTCAGAACAGGCGGGAGTGTGAAATACTAAATGATGCCTATATTCAGTTGCATTAAGATTGACAGTCAACCTCAAGTTAGTAAACGGTTAGATTAGTTTATTTATATCTTTTCTCTTATTGAAGTCCATGGGAAGTCTTTTTTGCTATAGTGAATTTAAGTACTTAACGAATATTACAGAAAAATATTTAATGATAATTTCGCCAAAAACTAGTTATATAGAAACTAGTTATTACACCCTCTAAAGGTCAAGAGGGTATAGTAGTTATTGATGTTCAGACTAGATTCGTGCACTCTGGACACCAATCTACACGTCGCTCTAGATTCTGCCAAAGACAGAAATAAATGGCGAGAAACCAGTAATGAGGAAAACGATATGAAATGGAGGCAGTAAGCAGCGCAGCCCACAAAATATATGCACATGCGCAAATCTTTTCTTTTCGCACCTGAGAGGTCGGCGGGTCAAAATCGCCCAAACATGACGAGTATTGCATGTCGCATTGCATTACTTTTTGCATGTGCACATGTTAGCGGGATTTGCTGCTAACTGCATGCAAGCATTAACAACTGTATTTTGGTGTTATTAACAATAATTTTAAATTAGTTTGAAACGTCTGAAACAAAAATTCCAACTGGAGCAGACTGACTGTGACAGGATATGAGGATAGTAAAACTAACTATTCCATAAGAGTTTGTTTTTCATACAGTCCAACAACAGTGATTGAATGCAATATAATTTCACTGGAACAGCAAATTGGCACTTACGGCACAAGATTGTATCATAAAATTGAAGTACAATATGATATCTTTCTGCATCATAAAAGATGATTGTTATCAATCAGTTTCACGAGAAACATAATCGCCAATATTATTTACATTGCAATGATAAGGGGCTACAGATATCAAAAGATTAATTATTCAGATATTATCTCTACATGACTGACATAATTTTAGTTAAAACCTTTTTGCCAGCGATCCGGGCAGCTAGCCACGTACAGTGCGTTTCAACTGCTATTAGGAAAAACTTAGCGCCTTATTGTTACGTCTTAGCTGTCAAATCGACGGGCACGCCGCAATTGCGGCGGTACGACCCCTCTTTGAGGAGTGGCTAGATCGGCGTCACGGCGTCCTGACCTACCGCATGACGCAGGTCCTCACCGGACACGGAAGTTTCGGGAGGTACCTGTGTCTGATGAGAAAGGAGGAAACGCCTGGGTGTCACCACTGCGAGGGTCGCCCTGAGGACACCGTAGAGCACACGGTGCAAGACTGCCCCGCCTGGGCAGAGCACCGACGTGTCCTCACGGCGGCGATAGGCGGAGACCTCTCGCGCCCGGCCTTGGTCGAGGCCATGCTGCGGGGCGAGAGGGAGTGGGAAGCGGTCGCCTCCTTCTGCGAAGCAGTCATGCTTTCGAAGGAGGAGGCGGGCCGCGTGAGGGAGAGGATGGCGTCCTCCCTCCAGCCCAGCCGCAGTGGTAGACGCCCACGGCGTCGGACGTCGGCCGACGATCTCCGGCCACCGTAGGCGCGGGCATGCGGACAGCGAGTAAAGGGCAACTCGCTGTCCGACCATGGACCATGCCCGAGTCGACGGCGCGTTGTGTTCCACGCGCGCCTCAAAGAGCGTCAGCAACATGACGAGGCCCCCTCTGCAGAGGGCCGAAGCCCGCCGGGGTCGTGGGACTCATCCCGTTACCGTGGCCCCGGTATGTAAAGGGTTATTGAAGGAACACCGTGGATTTTAGTCAGTAAAAGTCTGACAGTCCCTCCCACCCTGCCCGGAGTGGGAGGACTTATTTGATAA
Organism: Tholera decimalis; assembly: GCA_943138885.2. NCBI lineage: Eukaryota > Metazoa > Arthropoda > Insecta > Lepidoptera > Noctuidae > Tholera > Tholera decimalis. The sequence continues at coordinate 9,044,319 of OW964555.2, forward strand.
TTTTACCACGTTAAAAAAAAAGAAAAAAAAAGCTGTCAAATCGAACCATTTGGGTAGAGTGTACAAAACAAGGATTTATTAAATTATTTATTTACAAATATTAAGGGAAATAAAACTAGTTCCCTTTCCATATTTTGGTGGTCAAACGCGAGGTCGCGAGCCAATCATCGATTATAAAATAAAATAAAGTTTTAATAATTTTGACATGACTTCTGGGTCTTCGCGCCTTGCGTTCTCTTTACTTTCGGGCGTATTGGTGCCAACAATGAAAATAGGAAAGAAAAGTATGTTTAAAAAAAAAACTAATTATGACTTTAAATAATTAAATATTATATTTAAATTTGATGTGAGACTCGGTTAAATAAAGTAAAATAAACCGTTATTATTTTTCGCCATTAAGTTTTCTTTCAAACCGTACTTTTTGAGTGACATTTAACAGATAAAGATCATTGAAATTCCTAATAGCATTTGAAACGCATAGTAGACTAGCTTCTGCCCGCGACTTCGTACGCGTGGGAAGGTTTTCCCGCGCAAATCCCGATCCCGTGGGAATTTCGGAATAAAAAGTAACCTATATGTTATTCCAGAATGTCAACTATCTACTTACCAAAATTCATTCAGATCCGTTCAGTAGTTTTTGCGTGAAAGAGTAACAAACATCCATCCATCCTCACAAACTTTCGCATTTATAATATTAGTAGGATAGTAGGATAGTAGGAAGGAATTAGGATAGGAAGTAGGATAATACTAATAATAATAACTAACTAACTAACTAATAATACTAATATAATATAATACTAATATTATAAATGCGAAAGTTTACTTTTTATCCCGAAATTCCCACGGGATCGGGATTTGCGCGGGAAAACCTTCCTACGCGTACGAAGTCGCGGGCAGAAGCTAGTTTATAATATTAGTAAGATTTAAACAGGCTTGTTTTAAACAGACAGTTGATCAGCGATAAATAAATTACGTAGCGAAACTTTACAGACGAGATGGGTAATGGCCTGGCGTAATGAGAGTAATGACGAAGAACAAACATCATATGGCCTTATAGCAATTTAATAATATTGTCGAAAGCATGTCGTTTTCACACTTATTTTTGTCATCATATTTCTCACCAGATACTACACTAGTAGCAGCCGCAAACGTGGTTAAATCAAACTAACTTTTAGGATTCCTTACAACGAAATAAAAAAAACGGAACCCTTATAGTATCACTCATGTGTCTGTAAATCTGTCCCATCGATTCGGAGCAAATTGACTAGTCACAGTCAATTTGCTCCGAATCGATGGGACCGATTAATAGAAATGAATCATCTTTTCTGTGTTACTGCTGAGCCAAACAATGTAATATTGATTAAGCTTATTAAGATATGGATTACCGGCAAGCCTCTATCATTAGTGTGAAAAATAATGATAAAAATGCATGTAAGTTGGGAGTTACAAACAGGCGCTTTCAGATAAACAAAATTTGACATCTGGAATTTATGAATGTAAGCAATACGTGATTATTTTAATTTAATTTTATACGGGTCATTTTTATTATAGTTGATAGGCTTGCGTTTGACCATAATCTCACCTGATGTAAAGCGATGATGTGGTCAAAGATGAAGCACGCTTGCCTAGAAGTAACCTATTCACTCTTGACTAAAAGACTCCCAGGTTACAAAAAAAAAAAAGGTTAAGTATAACTATCAGGAAACACAGACAACATTTATTCATCCTATAATATATGTTTTTTTATTTAAATAAAAAAAAATATTGCAAGAAAACACAGAAATAAAAAAAAAACAGTACATGTCAAAACAGTAAGGAAAGCCATTAAATTTAATAGTTAATAGGTACCTAAGCTACACGCGGCAAGCATTGCAATGTCACGTAAAGTAATAAAGTGTTTGGTTGCCACATTTTCTTCATCATAGGACATTTTGGTGCAAATACCTTCAGCCGCGTCCTTAGATCACCTTGCCCAAGTGTCAACACAATCAGTCCAATGGTTTAAGAAAACAAAGAGGACAAATATATGACCATTCATTTTGATTTAAAAAGAAAACTCGTAAAGATTTGTACGCCTCCTGACATAACAGCTTTCTGTATTTTGTATACCTATGTTAACAAATTTAAAAAAAAACGATTTCTTAAGGAAAAATAAATATTAAGAAGTAGGTTTTTCTCTAGATATCATAAGGAGTATTTTTTCGATAACAGTATGATTAATTTTCAGGAAAGGAATATTATCGATATGAAGTACGCGTTAGAAGTAGTGCAGGGATTTTCACTTTTACTTTTGACTTGACTGTAATATCAAAGGAAAAAGTGTTGGCTGGCTGTCTAGATTCATATGTTTACTTCATTACCTCACATCACTTAAGATATAAACGTTATTTCGTTCTAAATATGGTGCAGTTAGTAACATAATTAAAATAAATGGCATTGACGTAAGTATTAAGTTACAATGTAATGAATACATACGTTATTATGCATTTACCCAGCATTATTAAAATTAGCACAAATTCTTAAACCACTATTATGACGTGTTTGCGATTACAATACAATTGTCCAATTATTGTTTTAAGTTTTTATGAAAGAAGTCAATACTACAGTAAATTCATTGTACATATTTCCATCTTTTGTCAATATGAATATGCAAATGTTTTTTTTTTTTGTTTTATTACCTGTTAATTTTAGTAACAAACTGCATCACGCATCACTTGAAAAACAATTCGATGAATGTGGACGGACCCTGTTCAAATATAATAAACCAGCATCTTAGGGCAGATGCTGGTTTATTATATTTGAACAGCTTGGCTTGCGGAAAAAGCAGAAGAAGTAGATAGATACAACTACATCCCCAAAAAAAAAATATCATATCGATCGGTTCCTACATTTTAACGAGAAAGAAAGACAAACAAAGACACCTTCGCATCTATAATTTAAGTTTGGATACATCCTGAGTCTAACAAAACAACAGCTAGATTAGCCTAGTCTACTTCGATATCGCTCCAAGTTATGTAAACTACATAGGTACATATTTATTTTATAAGAGAACTAACAATATGGGTAGAAATCACATAACTAACAATCTTGTTAACCCCTCCAACTAAGCTAAATATGCTTGTGTTTGGAGTGGGTTCAAGGCAATCAATAGTGTAATAAGTGCGTTCGAAACCGCGACCTTTCCATCACATGTCCAACACCTTAGCTATTGACGCTTATCTAAGACACACTGCCTTAGAGTCTCAGATAACAAACAAAATTCGCCTTTATTAATGTTTTATAAGGAATCAAACTGTAATACATATTATTGCCCAAATACTCACATACGAATTCATCAGGCTGTTCCAACTTGATCTTCTTGCGGTCAGGCTCGACAGGGGGCGTTGGCGGCGCCGACGGGCCCTCCTCGCTACAGTCCCGAGACTTCTGCTTACTGAACGCGAGCCGAGCCTTGCGCTTCGCCAGGTTCATCTCCCGAGAGCTCATGTTCTTTAAAGGTATTACTATTTCTTGTATTGGTCTCTGTGAACAGAAATGGCTGTGATGAACTGACAAAGTACTTAATAAGGTGTATGTGATTACTTAATTAGGATCAGGTATTATTTTAAGTATTTAAATTATGTTAAACTTTTGAGTAATTTATTGTTTTTATCCGAGGTGATGGCGCGCATTATTCTACACACCTCACTTTCCCGCTTCAGGCGTTATTAGTCGAGGCAGGGTTGAAGTGAATAAATTGCGAAGAAACAAGAAGTGGTTTTAGTCACAGTCCGACAGACCCCCTTCACCTGTCTAAAGATGAAGAATTTATACCTCAAAAGTTATTGTTCTTGTAATAACTTACCCGGCACACTTCAGTCTTATTTAACACAGGTTTAACAGGACAGAGATCCTCATTCGTGTACATCGAGTTGAGATCCACACCTAGGTTAGCAGCGACATCGAGACCGAGCCGGGCATTCAACTGTTGTCGCTGTTTTGCCAAGCGCTCCTTTGAGTCTAAACAAACAAATATAATAAGGAAATTAACTAAACAAATATTGGGCGCTAAAACCAATCAGGCTTACAAAACATTTTAGATTCAAACACTTCAGCTGCACGTGTTATTCTTCGAAGGATAAGCACGAATGCTGAAGTTAGTTCGTAGATGGGTGAACATATTTAAATATCATTATTCCTCCCTGCTTCGAAAAGCATGTTAAGTAGTTATCCTGGTGGTCATTTTTTAAATAAGCTAGGTATTCTGAGTAGGTGTCTAGACTGGGTGATGACGTCAAAAGACGGCGCTTCAAGTAACACTATCCGACAGCGTATTAAATTGAAAGCGATGGTTTAAATGGGGTACGTGGCTTATACCTTGTTCCTTAATGTCTTATGAATTTTAATGTTTAGCTTGAGATATTGATCGTCCTCGTGACGTGGACTATAGTCAATTTCATTCTTTCGTGTTCGGTTTCATGGTTGTTCTACTGGTAAATATAACTATGTAATGGTTATTAACGTCATCGATCATTGTATATTCTTAATAATGTTTGACCAGATAGGGTATAGGGTTATTACCCCGTTAAGCTGTGAGAGTGTGACAAACCGTCACATCATGTGGAATATCTACTAATTCTACTATGCCGCTTCTGATTGGATTGGAAACATATGGCAGCTACTAATTCTGGGATGTCTAACAGGCATCAAAGACAAATAGAGGAATGCACTTCCTTCACTGCGTACAATGTTGAAACAGACAAATGACTCGGTGGCTAATACAAGTCTATTTTCAAATTCGCTATGTCTTTGTTCAAAACCCGTTGTTGCACGCCTGAGGCGTAAACCGATCAGACTTCTAGACGAAAACAAACACTGGCTGCATGATTGCTTTGTCTCTTGCAAGGCAGCAAGACACCCGTATTTATTCCTCTGTCCTAAAGGCCTACATATGTATCTATACTAATATAATAAAGAGGTTGTAAGTTTATATGTAGGGGGCTAATCTTCGGAAGCAATGGTCCAATTCTAAAAATATTTCTTTGGTAGTAAGCTGCATTATTGGGGAGTGCTATAAGCTATAAATTATTTCGAAATCCATGCAGAAGTCGCGAATGAAGTGCATACAACATAAAACGGGATAAAAAATATATTAACGAGATTAATAATCACACCACAGCCGTGAACCCACTCCAGACACCAACATATTTAGCTTAGTTGGAAGCTAGCACATTGCAAGTTTCCGATATTTGGGCACTGTTGCAAGCGCCAATATTTAAGTTCGAATGATACTATTAGTGACAGGCCAGTTTAAAAACTTATACGTATGAATATTTGTTTCTTGTTGTTACCTGCAGCGTTGATGGGTTCCTCATCCAGGTCGTATTCGTTGCCCTCGGAGCCCATGAGGTGTGCGCCGTGCTGTAGTACTCGTTGGATGTCGAAAGTCTCGCATCGGAGACGTCCGCTGTCTTCTGGTTCTGTCTTCTCTTCTGTGTGACAAAAAAAATCGTAAGATACTCTAACATAGGTACACTAAGATAGGTATCTGATGCTCTGATGTAAACTGAAAAAAAGTCACGTCCTTCTGTGTGACCGTGGTGGTCCCGAAGGGAGCCCCTCAGCGGGATTGTGAGAAGACCGATCCCACCAAATGCTCAGAGGTGGCGTCACCGAGACTATCGCCACCGCGCATACGACTATTACGCCTACGATACATCCTGTATTATAACATAAATAAAGGTGAGTTTTTAGGGTCAGGTCACATGCTACCGTACACAAAGCTAGGGGAGAAACTTTTACAGTCTCTCCAAAGAGGTTCCCTAACGAGCGCAAAGGATATGTATGTTAGAGAACCAGGTAAGTATTGTAGCACAGGTTGTAAGGGACTTCATACGTTTGCGACAAGCTCAATAGTTGCTTGTTCATTGAATAAGAGGTTCATGTCGAATTTCGATCGTAATAAGAATACCAATGGATTGCAGTTCATAATCATTATTAGCCTACAGAGTCTACTGCTGGACTCAAGCCTCTCCAATTGCAGGCTATTCATCTCAATTCTCGCCAACTTTTACTCAACAGCGTTAACAGTCAGATGCTACATAAACATACTCATGAACGTTATATTTTTCCATTTTATAGATATATAAATTACTTACATATAAATATGTAAAGAGAAAATAAGTAACGATGCAATCTAAGATACCACTTTGAGATCGATGAGCTACGCAAATAAAACTCGCTGGTAGCATTACTTTCCCTACAGGCAGATGCCGCGCAGAATACTGCGCTTGAGTGGAAGCCTTTCAATGTAAAATAATTTCCGATTCCGATTTCGAATTCGATTCAGTACCTTTCAATGTAATTAATGTTTTATTTAACACTTTTGATTAACGGGACGTTTTCTATTTGGCATAGTCATGCTCCAAAATAAATACGGGTTAAAACAGACGCAGTCAGATGCAATGAGGTTTTATTCAAAAGTAGGGTGTCATTGTCTCTCTTCCTCACGCCCCAGCCGCCGCGGCAGACGCCCGGCGGATCCCCGTCGAAGATCGAGATCTTCCGATCTCCGGCCACCATAGGCATGGGCTTGCGGACGGAGAGCAGGGGTAGCTCACCGTCAACCGTCAAAAATATTATCATACAAGAAGATGTAATTCAAGACTTGGCTAGTCCAGAAAAGCCGTTAATAGGAGTTGAGTCAGGCAGGAAAACGATTAGCACGTGCCTCTCATTGTTTATACTATAAGACACCTTACCCGTCTTTTCCGGAGAATATTATGAATACCCAGTTAAACACTAGGTACATGTTAAATTTAATTAGAAACTATTTTGAATTGCATTAACTTATTTTTAACCGACTTCAAAAAAAGGAAGAGGTTCTCAATTCGTATTGAACTTATGTATGTTACCTCATAACTTGCAGATGGCTGGACCGATTTGAAAGATTCTTTTTTTGTTTGAAAGGAAATACTTTCTAGTTGGTCCCATTGTCGTCACGTTTGGATCTGATGATAGAATCATGGAGAAATCGAGGGAACTCTTCAAATATTATAGGGACACCTATAGCGTTTTGGGTATTTCTTATAGTACCTTGTGCAGTTGCTCTAGAAAAGCACCATTTGAGGAAGTGAAACTGATGATGAAGACCCCAGATGGGCCATCTGGGGTCTGAGATGGCCACCGAAACTACTCAATAATAAGTATTTCGTCAATTGCGATTAGATTACTTGAATATAGATTTTTATGCTCTTTATGCACTTTATGCTCGTCACAATGCATATGGTGAACTAGAGCTGATGGTGATGTACCAAGAGAACTCCTCAAAAATTAACGGTTCTGCACCGGGAAATATTTTGCAAAAGGTGATAAGTAGTTGACATGTTGGCTTTTGTAATTAGATAAATTACAAACCGACCCACTAAAAGACGTGAAAAAAACTTTTTAGCAAAAAATAGAACCGACTTCTTTTTAAAAACACCACAAAGGCAAAAATAACTTTAATTTCGGTAGTCAGTGTCATTTGTTTTGTATTTTCTTTTTTTTGACACGGCCTTCCGAAATTAAAGTTATTTTTGCCTTTGTGGTGTTTTCGGTGGTCGGTTCTATTTTTTGCTAAAAAGTTTTTTTGCCTGATTATAACGTCATTTTACCTTATTTTACCCACCTGCGTCGAAATTTTTCATCGGCTAAAAAATTTTTCAGATTCTTTCTGCTATTTTTTTTTTACTGAAAACTGTCTAAAATCATTGTTTCTATCTAACCCAATGAGATTTTAATAAAAAAATTAAATTCACTTGTTTCACTTAAATCAGAAATGTAAATAAAACTCGAAAGGGCTACCTGATCAGCTGTTTTGCAAGAGTTCATTTACGAGGTCAACACAGCTGATCAGGTAGCCCTTTCGATTTTTATTCACATTGCTGTTTTAAGTGAAATAAGTGAATTTACAATTCTTTTTTTAGGGTCGGATTTTTCATAATTTAATAAAATTAAGAAAAAACCGACGTAATATTTCAACGCAGGAGGGTCCAGAATCATGTACTGAATCCATAGTAAGCGGTTGCGCGTCGATGTCCCTGCCACCCTGTATTCGTTTGAAATTGTTACCACTGGTAGATTTTTAAAATAAATTAACCGTTTTCACTGTCAGTGTTATCCATATCCATACTAACATTATAAATGTGAGTCTGTCTGTTACTCTTTCAATGTTAAAGCACAGCACTGATTTCGATGAAATTTAGAATAAAAATAGTTAACGACTAAAAATCTTCCCTTAAAGGGTTTAAATAGGGGATGAAAGAATGTATGAGAAATCTAAACAACTTAACAGCTGTTTAGATATATTTTTTGGTACACAGGTTGTATAATAAATATTTTATTCATGCATATTCCCTATTCAGTGTTTCAGGTACCTATTATTCTAATAAATGACTGAATAGTTGCAAGGAAACGCAGTCCACACTCCACACACATTCCATTGACTTTCAGTATGTATTGGCAAGGTTTTGTTGCCAATATAGTACCCCACAATCAACATGTGCATTTGTGACCACAAGCGTGAGCGTCGCATTTATAAGCGTTACCAAACAGTAGACAGTACCTACTTTGATAAGATATTTCGCAACATAAATGGAATGTATCAATATAAGTAGCCCGGTAAATAAAAACAGGTGATCGACACTAAGGAAGGGAAAGGTTGTTTACCAGTAGATAACGGGCATACCGTATCTAGTCTTCCCCTCCCTTTAGTTTAGCGTCGGGTTGTCAATCGAGACAAAGTGCAGTACATTTATGGAAGAGATAAAAACTTAAAACGTGACAAATTTGTCACGTTTTAATTTTTTAATTATATTCTATATGTTATCCTGTTTTATGAAATAAATATTTTTATTATTATATCTATACTTAATATTATAAAGCGGAAAAGTTTGTTTGTTTGCTTGAACGCGCTAATCTTCGAAAGTACTGGGTGGATTTGGATGCAATTTGGTATGGACGTAAGCTTTGAAGCTTGAGGAAGGTTATAGGCTACTTTTTACGCAACTGCAAAAAAGGAGAGTTATGTTTTTACCGTGATACAATCCACGGGAGCGAAGCCCCGCGTGAGTACTATTTATTTATATTATAGATGACACATCGGTATAGTATTTTCCTGGGAAAAAAATAATACTATTTGGCCATCTCTTAGATTAGACACGTAATTTTTGCGGAACGGTCGCTTGAGATAGATTATTTCTAGGAAAATACATTATCAAATGGAGGCAATGACGCAAAAAGGTACATGGTGATTCAGGGTTTATCTGTATTAGAAATGGTTCTCTGGTCCAACAAAGCATTACATTCTTACTCATGAAACTGTTAAAACTGTTACAAGCTATACAGAATGGAATCAGGCATTTTTGCGGGATTAACAGTAGATATTTGTCTTTATGAGTTGGTCTCGGAGAGCAGTGGTGGCCCAGTGGTTACAGACCCGACTTTCGAGTTGTAGGCCGTGGGTTCGAGCTCAGATATCATTTCACCACTGCTCTGGTGAAGGATAACATGTGAACAAACCGGCTTGTCCTAGGACCTAAAATTCGAATACATGGGACATCCATCAACCACTGGGCCCGCGTGATGGATAACGGCCCATTCTCTCAGAGAAAAGAAGCCTGTGTTCCAGTACTGGAAACGTTATAGGCTAATTATGTTACGTTATAAGTTGGGAGTGTAGCAAAAAAGAACATGTGCATAAGTAGACTCTTATCTGTAAAGCTAATTAATTAAACAGTGGCCAAGTGTATGTCAAGTGTAATGATTCGATTCCCAAAATACATCAACTCTCCATACTTGAACATCGCGTGGTTTCAAGTACGTATTCAATTAACAACATTGAGCAAACTCCATCCAATTTATCGCTAATCACAAACAAGACTGTTGGCATTAAACTGTAGGTAATTCGTTATCAATAGAGAGGAAGTCTGTGTTGTTATCATAGTTTGACCTTTTAATTTTCCTGTTCTGACACACCACGGAGCAAGTTTATCCTATTGGAAAAATAAAAGCTTTTGTTATGCGACACTACCTTCATCATCTGCCTGGCCTTTTTCCAACCATGTTTGGATCTGATTAGTGTGATCAGATGCAGATGGGTACAGACACCACATGGGGAGGGACAGCCATCTGACTTTTACATTTTCATTTTATTAGATACGTGTGTGTGACGCAGTCCCCAAGCGACACTGCGTCTTCATTGATCGTTCAAATAAGATTTTTAATTTAAAAGTAGATTTTTAAGTTAGAGTAAGATTCATAATTTCGCGATGAAACTCACTACAAGTACAGAAATAAATAAAAGAAACCAATTCATGAGACGTTTATCAGCAAACTTGTATAGTAAACCAGATGACTAAGCCGCTTCAATCGTTTCGCCATAACAAGTCAAGATGAAAAATATAAAACGCTTTAAATTAAAGCGTGATAAAGAGCTACTCAACGTAGGTAACTCATATAGGTATGTAGGATATAGTAGGTACTATATGAAGTTTCTACTTAATAGGTATATAAAAAATATATAAATGCGAAAGTTTGTGACAATGAAGGGATTTCTGGATGTTTGTTACCCTTTCACGCTAAAACTACATATATTGAACCGATTTATTACTAACTTCTGCCCGCGACTTCGTTCGCGTGGGAAGGTTTTCCCGCGCAAATCCCGATCCCGTGGGAATTTCGGCATAAAAAGTAGCTTATGTGTTATTCCAGAATGTCAACTATCTACTTACCAAATTTCATTCAGATCCGTTCAGTAGTTTTTGCGTGAAAGAGTAACAAACATCCATCCATCCTCACAAACTTTCGCATTTATAATATTAGTAATTAGTAATAGTAAAGTAAAGTAATAGTAATATTAGTAAATAGTAAAGTAATAAAGTAATAGTAATAGTAAAGTAATTAGTAATAGTAATAGTAGGATAGGATTAGTAAGAAAGAATTAGTAAGAAGTAAGATAAGAAGTAAGATTAGTAAGAAGATTTTTTTAAATAAATTACACAGAGATAGATTATAGTCTGAATAGAACATAAGTAACTTTTCACCTCGAGAAAATCTGCAAAAAATCCACGCAAACATAATCTCGGACATTAACAAGCACTTCATGTATCCAAAGACACACGAAGAAGCCGGCGCCATGATGATGATGCATAAAAAACCCAAGAACCTTAGTAAAATAATAGTTACTTTCCGGTTCAATAGGTCTGACATCTTGCGTAATGAGATAAGATAATTATATAGCACATCAATAAATCACGTTACCCGGATAATGCAGAAATAAATCTGGACAATGATAATACGGTATTGTGACTCAATAATTTAAGAAGTACATGCGTGATGCTGTTTCCCGGGCTTGGCAAAAAGTGACCCAAAGCCGTTGGTCTCGGCTGTCATTTCGACATCTTTGACAGTCATTACGGGTAGTCAGAAGCCAGGGGCGTGCGCTCCTTGAAGGCAGAAATGCAGTGCTTTACTTGCCATTCACAGATATTTTAATAAAACGTCCGTACGTTTTAGATGACTTTAATTAATAATAAATAAATGAATAAACAAAATATAATAACTTAAAAACGCCTAATATTTTATAAATAGCACCTATTTGCAAGCACACAAACATTATGTTTGCCAGGCGCTGCGAATTAATGTACCTAATTCCCAAGTCATGCCGCGGATTCACGCAGGAAATTTGTTCGCATGTGTGAAGTAATTTTAGTGTCCGTACAAGTTCGCAAACGCACACACCCATGAATGTCGAAAGCCGCCGGATCCTGCCGCATGATACAAAACTTCAGCAGATATCGGAAATCATCGGAAATGTTCGTTGCCGTTCCGAGTAAAAATAATAGACAGAATAGGCTATTTGACTGGTTTCTAAAAACCGTCTCATATTATTTATTGGTGTATAAGGACCCTACAAATAATAGTTAAAAGTTGTGGACAACAGATAGGCATCCGATTAGACTAGAAACCGACCCCAACATAGTTGGGATAAGTCTAAGCAGATAATGATGCGTGAAGCAGCTAAAACTGACAGAAGACAGTACTTTTTTAGTTTAAACAATTAAAAACAACAAAATTTAACTAATAAATGCCTTTACACATGGGTAGAAAGTATGAAAACATAATTTTATAATATTTTTTTTATTTGACTAGTCCAATAAATTTATTTGGTTCTTGTTCTTTCCTCAAAAGATTATCGCAGACACTAATCTTCATGGCTCTCATATGACGTAATGTGAGGAATATGCAGTTTGTTATTATTGCGGGTTGATTTAATGATATGCGGTTCTCTAAGAACTATATGCGGCCCAACCAAATCTCATTACTTTGCTATTGCTCGTCAAATCGTTGAGCTTCTTCATATTTTTAATTGAGCTACAGCACTGTCCATGCATTCGAATCTGTAACGTGCTTAACCACACACATCCGAATGCTAAGACACTATGCAAGCAAACCAGTAGTATCGTGTAGCTCAATTAAGAACACAACGATCAGAAGTTAACCTCCTTGATTCTCACTTACTTACATTAAGTGTATGGACATTGAAAGACGTTGAGTTTGTTTCAGTTTTTCTTCTCAAGGTAAGTATGCAGCTAGTAAACGCTGGCCTCATCTAAGTATAATTGAGCAAAAAGGTTGAAGGAGTTTTAATAACCTATTTATAAAAATTCATCTTTGCCTTGGCCCCTCTCTTTGTCTCACATACCATCCATCTAATTCTATAAACAGACTATAAAAGAGAATAAAGCAGAGTCACAACGGATGCACTTCAATAAATTGATATGCACGCGTTCCTAAGAACCAAGGGCGGTAATGCGAATGTATTTTGGTAAGGCAATCTTCATTTCACGAAGTCTGGCTGGAAATAGACATTTAGTGCCGATAAATAAAGATTCTACTGTGTTGTTCTTAAGACAAACAAAATAAAATGTACTATTCTTTCTTTAATCACGTTTAAAAAAACGTGATTAAAGAAAGAATAGTACATTTTGATACAAGTGGAGAAAGTTTGTTATTGCGGCCGAGGCGGCGTTACGCCCGAGCCGCAAGGCGAGGGTGTTATGGAGCCGAATACTGCAGTAACAAATGTCCACGTGTATCAAACGACGTTTTTCAATACACTTTCGAAGAAATGAAATGATAGAACGAAAAATATTTTTGTCATTAAAATATTTAATTTTTCCCCGCGCTTTGCCTTCGCGGGTTAAAGGAGAAGCAAAGGTATGAAGCCGCAAATCAGCCCGATATTAAAATAAATAGTATTTTTTTTTTGAACACAAATAAATGTTAATTTGTTGATAAAAGCAAAATTATTTTATAAATAATAATGTTTATTTCTGATATTCTATTCATAAACACAATTTTAATTTTCATTAAATATAAGGCCTTATAAACATGCACCTCTTTGCTGTGAAAAAGAAAACAATCACCGCCGAATATAGGGAATTGAATAGTTGTTTAATGTTATCTGTGGCAAAATCTGGAATGATAAACCCTCGTGTGTGAAAAATGATAAAAATCCACTGGTGTGAAAATATATTGCATGTTGAACCTAATTGTAGTGCGATAAGAGCCAGTTTTCGAGGAAGTAAATTGAAAAATACTTTTTATAACAAACTTTGAAAAGCTTTACTTTGTTGATGTGTCACAGCAAACTAAATCGTAAGCAAAATCAATGACAAGGTACCAATAGGTTATGTATTATCAATTATGTATTCCCATTATGAGCCAATCTTCTTGTTTATGATAATGATGACTCAATCTTTGCTTTCGAACGGTTTGTCGATAACGAATTTCGTAGTTTTAATTGAAATTTCATTGATTTGGTTCGAGAATGCCAATAGTGTATCTTTGAAGTTCAAGATTCAAGGCAATTACAACAGCTATAACTAAGCCAGGCGCATAAACAATATGAAGACTGGTTCATAAACAACAAAACACAATCACAGTCATAATTTAGGTAACTTACTGTCATTTATTTAATTTTGCATACCAATACTTAGGCAGAATTTCATTACTAAATTCACACTTTTTTATTTGATTGCTTTTATTGCGTACCTCCGTGATATTGTTTTGAAATGATAAAAAACGATACAGACACGATTTTAGCGATTCCAGAGTTACGGAAAATATTGCTGCATTGAAAATTAATGAGGGTAATAGAGATAAGATTATAGTAATCTTCAAGCTACCCTATACGTTTCTAAGGTACAGATCATCTGCATAAAATAATATTTGTGCTGTTTTATCTGTAATTGTTCTTTCCTTTGATAATTGGTTACTGAGTAATAGATTTATTTACGTTAACCTTGGCGAACCTTGAGTCCTCGGCGGCCATTACAGACGGTATTTTCAAAACTATCCATACAAACAGCCTATAGTGACTGCCCAGTTTTTCATTGAAACTGACGGTCTGTGACCATTTTGACTACTTTATATTTTATTTTCTTAGGAATAACAAAACAGCAGTATATTAAAGATCGCACACAATACAGGACAGGATGAAAGCAATAAATCCATACTTCCATATCCATACTAATATTATAAATGCGAAAGTAACTCTGTCTGTCTGTTACCTTTTCACGCCTAAACCGCTGAACTGATTTAGATGAAATTTGGCATGGAAATAGTTTAGGACCCTGGGAAGGACATAGGATAGTTTTTATCCCGGAATTCTCACAGGATCGGAATTTACGCGGGAAAACCCTCCCACGCGAACGAAGTCGCGGGCAGAAGCTAGTATAATATACACAACGTTACTCACGGATTGTATACAGAGTAGTGCTAGCTGTTATTTTTTTTAATGAGAGCGTATAAGTTTTAATTAACGTTCAACGTCCTTCTTTTAAAGCAATTGTATTATATTTTTTAAACACCCCTTTGCTAAGAAAGAGATTATACATAGCTAACACTCAATACTCAATACATTTATTTGCACTCCTAAAACCTCAGACCAATTATTGATCTGAGCCTAAAAGTTATACTCAGCGCACATGACCGCATTCACGTTTATCGTTTAGTAATGGCGTTTCGGATCTATAATCGCTGTTAGCACGGCGATTCCGCGCTCCGTGGGAAAAACAGCCCGGACTATATGACTAAGCTACAAAGGCGAACCCGCTGGAGTTAATGTTTGGTATCTATGTCACAACTAACAAACCACATTACTAAGTGAATAATTTACAGTAATTGATGATGACCGGCAATGAATAGCTCTTTGTAGCATACAACATCTGTCTAGAGAATGGACGCACACATTTCTTTGTAGATAACTTTGTGGGCTAAACTGACAGGTTCCAACACGGGTGACATGTCATTGATATTATTTTGATATTGCGTTCCAGAATTGTGAACGATAAGAAATGTTGACAACATGTCTTCGTGGTTTCAGTGACCGTAAATTGTAATGACACTGACATACATACAGTTTTCACTCATTATAATTCTTTTCGCGGAAATTTTTCGCCAATGGCCTCTAAAAAATAAAATCTACATTTCAAATTAGTAATTAATCAATTATAGATAACAAGGAAACCTGTATCTCGTCTAACGAATTATACAGTAATATTCTGACTTATTAGCAAGCATTGCTATCTAACAATAGAATTGTTATTTACCTATACTTTTATATAAAAATCAATTACTGTTCGTTAGTCTCGCTAAACCTCGAGAGCGGCTGGACCGACAAATTTTATCATCAGAACTTAAATGATTAAATCTTCTTAAATACTTGTATCGATTTAATTTTGGTTTTAAATTTTACATGCCGTAGAAAATATGGAAAATAAAATAAAAAACAAGATTTGTTTTTAAGTCAGTTAAATACTATCGAATGCTTGAATGCACTCACGTCGTGGTTTTTATATTGAATATGCACAATGTCAAAAATACTATAGTAAGTTTTTGTCAGTAGGAAACGATTATACACATGTATAGTCATATACTATACATACTATACATAAGCGGCATAGGAGTTAAGATAAATGGGTGTACAAATACTAATTTATTTAATAGAACTTGGTAGGTATTTACATAATTCAAAAGACGTAAGTAATTAATGTTAGCCAGACAATAAACAGATAAAATAATAACTACTGTTCATACAACTATCTTTTTTGTGCCCATCACAGGTGGTCCTTCAAATAATAAGCAATTAAACGCCAAGCTAACATCGATCCTAATTAGTTTATTCAATTAATGTCTTCGTCGAAGTCTCGGTGATAAAACACACCGAATTTGCGTCAGTCACCTTGCTGAATAAGGCTATTCACGAATCACTCAGCCCCCACCCTTAAAGCCTGTCTTGTGGGTGCATTTTGGTAGACAGTATACCACAGAAATCAAAAATACAGGAGAAGTGGTAAGGGGGCGTATCGGTGTCCGCGCGACATGGCCACAGGGCTCATGTCACAGGCAAATGGCCGTCTCCGCGAACTAGTGCGCTTTCGACGGCGATCGTGATAACATATATGAATGCCGAGTTGTTCTGTGGTATCTTGTAAAAACCGAAGCCAAAATCAAATCTATGTGAATCATGGAATCACTTACCATATGTAAGTACTAGTATTTTACAATATTTGTCTTTAAAATCATGAAAAACAATAAATCGTAAAATATTTCTTGGTTTTACTATGTTATTTTTGTTTTTAAATATCAGAGCGATTGTACTCCTTTTGCTATAAATACATTGCTCCTTAACCACTACCTGAGTTCGTCACTAAGTAACTGGACAAGCAATGTAAACATAACATACGAAACTGTATTACGCGGATTCATCGCGTAGTGAGGCCGCCACTTCTTGCGACGAATTAGTGATGTGCTTGTGCAGATCCACTAACGTAGGCTATCGACAGCAATGTCGATTGACGAATGAAATATTGCTATTATAGTTTAGGGGTTTTTCAACCGACGACAAAAAAAAGAGGAGGTTATCAATTCGACGCGTATATTTTTTTTTTATGTATGATCACCGATTACTCGGAGACGGCTGAACCGATTTGGAAAATTATTTTTTTGTTTGAAAGGGTATACTTTGAAATTGGTCCCATTGTCACCAAGCAAGGATCTGATGATGGGATCCTGGAGAAATCGAGGGAACTCTTCAAATATTATAGGCACACCTATAGTGATTTGAGTATTTTTAAAGTAACTTGTGTAGTTGCATTCGAAAAGCACCATTTGTGAAGTGGACCTGATGATGAAGACCACAGATGGCCACTGGAACTACTCAATATATAAGTATTTCATGTGTTCCGCTTCGATTACTTGAATGTGGTTATTAAGCACAATATGCTCGTCACAATGCATATGGTGAAGTAAAGCTGATGGTGAACTACCAGGAGAACTCCTCAACAAATAACAGCCCAACATTGGGAAAAGCAATATTTTGTAAATGAATATAAGTAGTTGACATTTAGGCTCTTGTAACTAGGTAAATTAAAAATCGACCAACTAAAAAGAGTGAAATAAAAACTTTTTACCAAAAAATTAAACCGACTCCCAAAAAACACTGCAAAGTGAAAAATAACTTTTATTTCGGAAGTCGGTGCCAAAAACGAAAATACAAAACTAAAGACACCGACTACCGAAATTAAAGTTATTTTTCACTTTGCAGTGTTATTTGGGAGTCTGTTTAATTTTTTGGTAAAAAGTTTTTTATAACATACGGAAACCTCTAAGAAAATATGTTTAACTTTTATTTTACATGAGGTGACAGAAATAAAAATACGTTGAAAAGTCAAGTGTACAAAAAAGTAAAAAAAAATAAACAATTTATTTTACGCCCGCAGCATGCGTGGAGTTCCGACGTCGCCGTCGCTACAATAGTTTATTTTTCAATCTGTCAACCGTTTTAGCCTGGTTGGAAGATCGATGTAAATAATGTTTTTTTACTTATTTTGATTTTTTTACAGAGTAGTAGAGAAATGCGTAACCAATATTCGTAAAGTAAGTTACTTTAATTTTAGGTTAATAATCGGTGGTGTTTTTCGGTTTAGAATTATCGTATGTTATGCCTTATCCTCATGCTGTTTCTTTATTTTTTATGGTTTTTGTATTTTGCTTCCATTGAAGCTTCGAATGCGTTATAATAATCGGCATGGTTCAGATAATGTATTTGTGAATTGAGCTTAAAATAAGTCAATATATTCATGCTATTTATTTGTTATGCATGGATGTGTGTTTGTTTTCATATATTTAACAATTTCTCTACTAACTAGGATTTTTCTTACAACAAAAACCTATTATAACCTACTAAACTATTACCTGCGGGGTAATTGCGTAACACACTTACAGTAGGAATCGGTTTCATTATGCTAAATCAACAACACTCACTGCGGTATTTACGTTGTTGAGCAGACCAATATTTCGAACATATGAAGCAATGCATTAGCAATATACGTCAAAATCATTCAGATCTTGATTTATAGTGTGTTACGTAATTATTGCGATATTATATGGTGACGTTTAGAAGTAGCTTAGGATGTATGTAAATGATAAATAAGTGCTTTTCGTACTTTTCAGTTTCCCAAAAGATGGTAACATAAAAAAGGAATGGATTGATGCCACAGGCATGCCACCTAACTGGTACCCTAAAAAAAATAGCACCATATGCTCGGTTCACTTCAACGCAGAAATGTTCTAGTCTCTAAAGAAAACTCGCAGGATTTTTGAATGGAAAATTCCAAAATTAAGAGTACAACTGATTTTTGCAGAAGTGGGTTGAATTTTATTTTATTACTGAAAGCTATTCTCATGATTTAGGGTATTCATAAAATCAGTCATTCAACTTTTCAGGATTCTATACAACCTATACGGCTGGTATGTTCCGATCAAGAGCGTAATGTAAGTTAACATCAACTTCTATTTGACCTATCACTATGATAATTAAATATTAAGATTTAAGTCGAAAGCGCCAGGGTAGCCCTTAATACTTAGTAGGTAGTACTTAATAATAATTATGTAATGTTATGTTCTTAATAATATGTTTATTGTTATTGTAATATTTTCTGGACATGCCATTTTTTATTTGGTTCATTTTCAGGTGCCCAAAAAAATTGTACAATAATAAATGGAAGAATCGATAACTTTCCGATTTAGTCAATCACTAGCGTATATGTAAAATAAATTGCTTTTGCACAGCACAACGATAGCGACCGATGTTTTTGTGTGGGTAAGTTCTACGGTGCATGGTAAATACACGCTGTGTTTGACGGAATAAGGTTTATTATTGATTGTATAGTACGTTCTGATTCAAGAAATGCGGGTGTGTGTGCGAGTGCGTATCTATTGATTTTATTAAACTGCATGTGTAGTTGTTGCCCCGCCCAGCGCCTAACTGGAGACACACGGTTCCGATATAATTTCGTCTGTTGACCATATCTAGTTATTTATTTTATCTATGCAGTATACAAACATTAGAAAGAACAACAGATCATAGAAATATGTATACCAAATTTCCTTAAAACTCAGTTATGTGGTTTATACGTGAAAGAGTAACAAACAGACCCAGACGCATTTTAATATTAGTATGGATTATAAGTTAAATTTATTACAATTAACATAATAATTAATTATTTATACACAATGTATCTAACCCCTTTTATTCAACTCTCCTGTCGTCGTTACGGAAGATATTTATATTTTACACTAATATTAAAAAGAAGTAAAGGTTGTTTGTAAGTTTATATGTTTTCCATTTTCACAATTGTCATTGGTGGTAAGGTGCATTCTTGGTGCTATAAGCTATAAAGTATTTCGAAATCTACACGGACGAAGTCGCAGGCAGTCTAGTATGAAATAAGCAGCTATTTTGTTCTCTTTTGTCTGTATTTGTTCTTTTCTTTTTTTAATTATTCATGTGTGTGTACATAAATAAGGTTCCTAAGTTTCCGCCACAGGTGTGCTAAACCCTTATCTAAAAGCAATACCCATGTCTGGAGGTCGTTGGCAATGTCGTCAAAACAAAAGCGACGTAATTATTGGCTTACCGTACAGTCGAATATTTAATTACTGACCTTTCTTGCCCGTGAACGGTGTCGGATGCCATTCCGGTACATTTGCGAGAATCGCTTCCACAGCCTGCGAAGTAAACGGTTATACATTAGTTGATTTAACGAATATAGGTTGCAATTTGCAAATCTTGTTATAGTTGTAGGTAATGGCGCCCAACCAGAATTTACACATAACAGATTACCATTCGACAGCTGGTTAAAAGCCTACTTTATGTCTTCTAGTAGTTTCGATACTAGTTTTGTCTGGAATAATTACTATGGTTTATTTAGTAGGTACTGCCAAGACTTCGCCCGTTTTTTTTTACCAGTGAAAATATCGTAACATAATCATGTCACTCTGCAGATTTAAAAAAATCACATCGATCCGGCCAACAAACACAATTTCGTATTTATAATATTAGTAATTATGCAAAAAAAAGCTAAGCTAAGTTCTGAACAAACGACTGTTAATCTGTTTCTAGAATAAGTAGGGTAATTTAAGTAAAGATGCACGGTTGTACACAGCACGTCATCCACAAAATATGTGTCATCTGATCTATTAAAGCATCATGAAGTATCAAAAAGCAAGTTCAATGTCCAAACGGGTTGAAAATATTTTTGATCGAGGTTACGGAGCAAGGACAAGCTTAATTGAACGATGAATGAATGGTCCATAAAAATATGAATAGGCATGAATACACTCTCCGTGCTTTGTATTATACTGATAGATTGTACTGTTTTGTCGAAACGAATTTTTTATGTTATTCCATCCATCATATTTATTTATTAGGTTCGCCAACGACTGTTTACACTGATAATAATACTATCATACTATCCATATCCAATCATAATGTGAATTGGCTGCCATTTCTGACATGTCGTTCAAAAAATTGTATTGGTCGAACGACCACCTCTCAAGTTCATTCACATTTTATAGCGTTACGAATTGTTTATCGCAAAATTTCTGGCGAGCGAGAAATTAGCGATTTCTACGATAATTTTCACTTCAAAACTTCCAAGGATCTTAGTAGTGATAAACGCAAATTTTCAAAAAGCCTTAGGAAGCATCTGGCGCCATCAGATCCAGCGATATTTAATTACCAAAACGATACAATAAAAATAATCAGTAACACAAGTCTCCGTTATACTGGTATGTATCGCTGCATTGATCATTTGAAACAAATTCCACATGCTTGTGTAACACAAATGGAGAATGGATATTAAACACGATTAAATTATAGTATATCCTCATTATGAACCTTTACCACACCTTGTTTGTCCTTTTTTCACGTGAAATGTGTTTTTTTTAACCGACTTCTAAAAAAGGAGGAGGTTCTCAATTCGGATGTTAGTTTGTTTTTTTTTATGTTTGTTCGGGCATAGCTCCGTCGCTAGCCAACCGAATTGAAAAATTCTTTTTTTGTTGAAAAGGGTATACTTTCCAAATGGTCCCATGAAAATTTTATCGAAATCGGACAAGCCGTTTCTGAAAAATCAACAAAAGTCTAAAAAAAATATTTACGTTGATGATCTTTTCGTTTACTCTGCATTGCGTTTTTTGTTCGCGCATAGCTCCGTAATTTACGAACCGATTTGGAAACTTCACCGACCCACTAAAAATCGTGAAAATAAAAACTTTTTTGTAAAAAATAAAACCGACTTCCATATCAAAACACTACAAAGCCAAAAATAATTTTAATTTCGGAAGGCGGTGTGAAAAAAAGAAAATACAAAACCAATAACACCGACTACCAAAATTAAAATTATTTTTGGCTTTGTAGTGTTTTGATATGGAAGTCGGTTTTATTTTTTGCAAAATGTTTTTTTTTGTGTGGCAGATAGTTAAAAGACTCAAGAGTAAAAGAAAATACAAAACCAATAACACCGACTACCGAAATTAAAATTATTTTTGGCTTTGTAGTGTTTTGATATGGAAGTCGGTTTTATTTTTTGCAAAAAAGTTTTTTTTGTGTGGCAGATAGTTAAAAGACTTAAGAGTACCATACGCTACGCTTCTAATTTAAAACTAATCTTAAATTTGCTGGGTTGGATATACTTTGCGACAAAAAAAACCAACAAATAGATACTGATTTATATGGAACGTATTATATCAATGTTTAATATAATATATTCAAGGTAAACCCAAAGGATAATGCCCATTTTGCACTACCAAAAAATAATTAATAAAGTACTAAATTTCGTTATAACCCGCCGCGCAATGATGACTTACATAGGTTTGAAAGACATATTATGATTTGGCGTTATCGTGCAGCTGATGTGCCGTTTCAATTGAATTCAACAAAAACTGATGAACGTTATCTCATGAAGTATTATTTTATCACGGGTAGTAAGTATATACGTAAGAGAAGCTAGTGGTTAAATAATAATAGATCTTCTCGGTTAAGCAACGCTTGTCTAGGTCTCCCCATGGATGGGTGACCATCTTCTTCCGTGCCTCGGAAAGCTCGTTAAGCCGTTGGTGTCAGTCAGCTGTCATCTGTACATATTTGACAGTTACGCGTAGTCAGAAGACAGAATTTCTGACACTGGTCTTGCGCCAAGGGATATCGTGTTACCCCGCAAAGATAATTAACATTTATTTATTTACACACACAGTTGAAAGACTACAGTTGTTTTTAACTTTATGTATTGTATTTTCTATACAATACATAAAGTTAAAAACACAAACGAGTTATGCCCGGTTTCTGAAGATCCCAGTTATCTTCTCAATAGCTATGGCTTCAATAAAGTTAAACGACAGTTAAACGTCAATTATCTGTCACTGCGTTTCTGAAGACGCACGAACCGATTAAATATCTATTGGACCGATAGTCAGTTCCATAATTTGACACTAGATGGCTCTGTTTAAGATATAGTGTTTAAAATTTATTTTATGGTTTGGAATCGTTTAAAACAAAATTTATTATAATTATATATTTTTTAGGGTAAATAAGAGTGGTTAAGCACCCTGTTTTTTAATTATGATAATTTGTCATATATCAATGTGCTAATAGGCTGTATGAACGACATGCTTGTCAAATTCTTAACCTTTGGAACGCCATTGTCACATACCTACGTGACAAGCAAGCGCTTGCCCTGTACGCCAACTACACAAATATGTGACAAAAAATGCAGTGTACTTTATCACGAAATATCTTAATTTGAATTCTTCATCCGTATACATTTCGAAAGGATTTCTTCTGCGTCTTAAGTTTCGAAATGTATACGGATGAAGAATTCAAATTAAGATATCGTGTCAGTGTACAAACATTATAAATAATATTAATAGAACATAATATTTTAATATACATACATACAATACCAAAACCATATACCTACTAATAAATATTACATGAGAAAGAAGGGGAAAAGTTATAGGGAGAGGTAATGCTCCTTCATCATTACAATAACTCAGGTAGTATAATTGCCAGCAGCTTTCACTGGCTATTTATTTTAAATATAACACGATATAACCTAAAAGCACAGTAAAAGTTCACAAATGAAACGTCAAATAAAGTTATGGAACCGATAAACGGCACAGATTGGTCAGTTAAGTTAACCTAAGTTTAAATGGAGTTTATCGTACATTGCGTTGTTCAGAAACGTCTTTTTTTTTTCAATTTCGTTTGTTATCGCACCAATAGCGCTAATGAATAGATAAACTACCGATAAAAGTACCTCAGCAACCGGGCATTAGAGGTAAACCGTTAATTTGAGGTTGACTGAATCTACTCGTAACTTCAGTGTGACACAGCGCAGCTAGACAAAAAAACCAGCAAGTGGAAATCGGACTCGCAAACGAAGGGTTCGTACCATTATCTATAAAAACGGCAAAAGCCCCCTTAAATATTTGTTTTATTTTAATTATTTATTTTTTAAGTAAATGTATAAATAAATATTCTGTGAATATTTTAAGCGTCTATACCTGTTGCCGCTATCAATATCGAGCAAAAACGAGCAAAAAAAAAATCACGTTTGTTATATGGGAGCCCCTTAAATATTTATTTTATTCTGTTTTTAGTATTTGTTGTTATAGCGGCAGCAGAAATACATCATCTGTGAAAATTTCAACTGTCTAACTATCACGGTTCATGAGATACAGCCTGGTGACAGACGGACAGACAGACGGCCGGACAGCGGAGTCTTAGTAATTAATTTAAAATTAAAATAGGACCCATTTTACCCTTTGGGTACAAAATGGGTCCTATTTTCCCCTAAAAACGAAAAAGTGTGTGATAAACACGGAAAAATACTAGACGACTAGACGCGTTCATGTATTATTATTTTTACCACCTAGACAATTTGGTAACTCTAATTTTATCGATCATATTCATAATATTCCATAGTAATTTACTAGATCATTAATTTGAACATCGTGACATTAGTAACTACACACAGCAGTTCCGTGTGAAATTACTAATGCGTCCTATATTACTAACAATTGCAACAAGGACTTTTTTTATCAAGCTATAAATACTCGACGACTGGTACATAAATGCACCGGACAACCTCGAGTCGGATCCGCGCGCAAAAAGTTCCCAACAAAGCATGTTTTAAAATAATACATATTATACAAACGACTATCTCTACTATGATATAAGTATTGACACATTGTCTTTTAATTTAAAGGTCTCGAACTGCTTTGTTATTTATCTTTTGCTGTAAAAGCTATTCAGTTCTAGTCGAAAAAAAGTAAACCCGTACTTTTAAATCGATAATCCCACCTTCTCAGGATAGGTGGGATTATCGATTTAAATGTACCTGCACACTTCTTCACTCTGCATCAGCAAACGGAGTAGAGTAGATAATTTTTGGGCCTACATATTTAAATCATATTGCGAAAAGAATTTAACATTAAGGCTTGTATTCATGCCAATAACCTTGACCATTTGGGCGGAGCTAACGACCCCTCTCCGCGCGCCACTCCGCGCAGCTCTCCGCTACCCGCATGCAACAGAAAAGAGAGGCGCGCTCGGCCCGCGCCTGCGTCGCTTCGCCTAGTCACAGAGTATCGAAATCACAGAAGGTCAAGTCATCGTGAAAGTTAAATACATTTTTATTTGTACCGCATCAAAAGTGGTCAAATTTTGTTTTTATTTATTATCTATTGATATAGATGCACTTTGAGTATGTACTGTAGAAACTATACCTCTATTATAGATCAGCCTGGCTCGAAACATGAGGTAAATAACTTGATGTATCTTTTTAACTAAATTATATATAAATAAAAATTAATGGCTAAATGTGTTGCTAAGCGCAAAACTCAGGAATGGCTGGACCAATACGGATTTTTTTTTTCGAATATTCGTTATAGCAAGTAACTTATTAGTAATCTGTGGTTATAGTCTGAGGAAGGTTTCTATTAAGAGAAAAATGGTAGGTAGGTAGGTAAGGTAGGTATGTAGGTAGGAACTTAGAGTAAGGTAGATAGGTAGTATAATTATTACTAGTGTATGTCATATTATTTGTTACATTTTTTATAAACAAATAGATTATAACTAAAATTCACTGAAATTTGAAATTGAAATTTCTTTCAGCAAGTATTTTCAACCGACGACAAAAAGAGGAGGTTATCAATTCGACGCGTATGTTTTTTTTTTTTTTTTTAATGTATGATCGTCGAGTACTCGAAGACGGCTGAACCGATTTGGAAAAATCTTTTTTTGTTCGAATGGGTATACTTTGAAATTGGTAGCATTATCACCAAAGTCAGGATCTGATGATGGGATCCTGGAGAAATCGAGGGAACTCTTCAAATATTATAGGCACACCTATGGCGTTTTGGGTATTTCTTATAGTAACTTGTGCAGTTGCTCTCAAAAAGTACCATTTGAGGAAGTGGAACTGATGATGAAGACCACAGATGGCCGCCGAAACTACTCAATAATAAGTATTGAGTGGATTGCGATTCGATTACTTGAATATGGATGTTAAGCACTTTATGCTCGTCACAATGCATATGGTGATGTAGAGCTGATGGTGAAGTACCAGGAGAACTCCTCAACAATTAACGGCCCAGCATTGGGTAAAGCAATTTTTTGTAAAATTTTATAAGTAGTTGACATTTAGGCTCTTGTAACTAGGTAAATTAAAAATCATCCAACTAAAAAGAATGAAATAAAAACTTTTTAACAAAAAATTAAACCGACTCCCAAAAAACACTGCAAAGTGAAAAATAACTTTAATTTCGGAAGTCGGTGCCAAAAACGAAAAAACAAAACTAAAGACACCGACTACCGAAATTAAAGTTATTTTTCACTTTGCAGTGTTTTTTGGGAGTCGGTTTAATTTTTTGTTAAAAAGTTTTTTTATTCTTTTGGTTGGTTGAACTTCTTCATCCTCATTTATTTCTCCGTGTTCACATATATTTATTTTTAGAAATTTTGATAGCCATATAAAATCTTGTTCTATGTTTTCTTTTCGTCCTTCTTCGTTCTCGTTTTCTTCATTTTTCTCATCAATCTATTTTTCTTTCCTTAGTTCTATTTCCTTCTCTTTGTCGTTTTCTTCTTTCTCTTGTACATTATCTTAACTCTGTCTCTCTATCTCAACTGGCGGCTTCGTCCGTACGAAGAGAAACCGGTGCATATCGGCTCAAGCCAGGCCTCGCTCAGACGAAGCGCACACACGCGCCTTGCTTGTAGTAGTGTACCTATCATAGCGCAGTTGTATGAAGCTTACCCTCTGTCCGTTTACTCTGTGCTATCTACTTTTATGCGAGGTAAATAAAGCGATAGTTTATAATGAAATATGTAGATAAAACTTTAAACTTACCTTGATGATAAATGTATACCCTTTTGTTTGTAATATTTTTTAGACCTCTCTTCATTCCTTTCTGCTTATTCCCATGTTTTACAAACTAAATTTAAACACTACTAAAACTGTAAAATACTATGAGTTTATAACACTAACACTACTTATAGATACATAGAATACTCTTTAACTTATAAACAAGAATCAGAAATAAAACTTTTTGACGAATCGAAAGTCGGTTCTATTGTTTGATAATAAGTTTTATTTCTCGCTTTTTAGTGGGTCAGTTTGTAATTTATCTAGTTACAAAAGCCAAAATGTCAACTACTTATCACTTTTTACAAAATATTGCTTTTCCCGGTGCAGAACCGTTAATTTTTGAGGAGTTCTCCTGGTACATCACTATCAGCTCTACTTCACCATATGCATTGTGACGAGCATAAAGTGCTTAACATCTATATTCAAGTAATCTAATCGCAATCCACGAAATACTTATTATTGAGTAGTTTCGATGGCCATCTGGGGTCTTCGTCATCAGTTCTACTTCCTCAAATGGTGCTTTTCAAGAGAAACTAAACAAGGTACTATAAGAAATACCCAAAACGCTATAGGTATGCCTATAATATTTGAAGAGTTCCCTCGATTTCTCCATGATTCCATCATCAGATCCAAACGTGACGACAATGGAACTAACTAGAATGTATACTCTTTCAAACAAAAAAAGAATTTTCCAAATCGGTCCAGCCATCTGCGAGTAATGAAGTAACATCATAAAAAAAAGTTCAAGACGAATTGAGAACCTCCTCCTTTTTCTAAAGTCGGTTAAAAAGTTATTCCACTATTTACAAAATTAATTTTTGCTGTAATATTTTACGATATTATTTCGTAGTGCTTGAGCTCTCGCAACGCGACGTAGGTCCACCTAGCAACACGATGCGCCCCGCACTGAATTTGTGGACGAGTGCGGGGGTGATGTAAACGCAGTCTTTAATTGGACGCATTTTTAATTTATTGTTATAAAAATAATACATATTTGTAAAAAGTAACAAAACCAAATCATTTTCATTTGTATTGCAAAGCAGTAGTATATTTTTTTATACTCTTTTGATAAGAAATTAAGGAGTAAAATGGTTTCATCTCAATGATTTGGAGGTGATTTGGCATTTTTTTTTCTTATTATGTGATACCGATAGAAAAATTGTGGCTAAACCAAATTACGGGTCATATCATGTAGATTACTAACAATTTTTTTCAGATGTAATTTCTCTGTAATTTCCGACGAAAAGTTGCTTCATCTGAATGCTTTTTTCAAGATTTTTTCGAGAGAGCAGCCTTAAATGATATGCATAACAAATATCAATTATATAATTTATAATTAAAACAGACAGGTAGATTCCGAGCATCTAAGGGCCAGATCGAACAAATCCGTTTTTCATTCGAAAGTTTGAACCTTAAAACCTTGTAGTCAAGTTTACGTCATGTTTTATAGGTAGTTTCAAGTTTAATACAATTCAATCAAGCTTCTTAGAAACCCTGTGAGATATACAACTAAAGACAATGGTATGAAATCGATCGTTTTCACATTGATATCTAGCTATTAAGACAACATAATAAATAATTATCCTATACTAGTTTTATACTGACTGACTATTTTTATTATCCATGCAAGCTGTTGAGGTAAATTTCCACTCCGTCTAGTAGTAAATTATAGTAGATGAATACATAATTAGGCAGACAATATATGTATGAAACAAGGTTTATAGAGCATGATCATTATTGCAATATATTATTCAGACCATTAAGCTACGATAAAAGGGTACATTGGACCAATTATTCTATTTAATGTTCCAATGTACCTTTTTATCCTGAAACGAACATTTGTAAACATGATAATAATATATTTATGATTGGCTTTCTTTCGTTGTTAGAAAGATAATAAATTTAATATGATAGCTGTGTTTTAATTAATGTTAATTATAACCATTATTTACACGCTGTTGTTTATCTTGACCTATTTCATCCTATACGACTTTTTGCTTTCTGCCTGCGAAGACTACTAAAGTATATGATCCCAACGCTAGAAAATAAGGGCAAAATTTAGAACAACCGGTGTTTAAATCTGTTTTCCAAAAGAGGCGTGTCAAGATTTGTCTTCTTTTTGACCACCAACAATACAT
Organism: Tholera decimalis; assembly: GCA_943138885.2. Classification (NCBI taxonomy): domain Eukaryota; kingdom Metazoa; phylum Arthropoda; class Insecta; order Lepidoptera; family Noctuidae; genus Tholera; species Tholera decimalis. The sequence goes on from OW964555.2 coordinate 9,073,258, forward strand.
TTACACATTGAATTTTTTTTTAGGGAAGGGTAAGATTATAACTTGGGTATTTCTCAGTAAATTTTGAAAACATAGGATACATTAAATTATTGGTAAATATGTAGATTTAGCAAATGTTATCATCAACGAATTATTGTTTGTCATAAAAAATATGTTGTCAGATGTACTATTAATTTTGGTACCTACTATTTATTTTCTTAATTGAAAACTGAAATCCACTTGAGAACAGATTTTTTGCAGATATCCGAAATATATTTAAGCAGAATCACCAAAATTTTGGTGCTAACTTCGCTCGCGCCTTCTCCAAAGTCTAATCTATCTTTGTACCAAAATTCATGTAAATCAGGTAAGTAGTTTAGAGATCAAAGTGAAACAGACAGAATTACTTTCGCATTTATAATATTAGTAGGAATTAATTAATAAGCAACCCACAAATACACACACAAAATACACTTTATATAAGCATTAATACGTCATTGTTATATAAATGTAATCAAAGCAACACATTCCGAATTTATGCTCGCTTTCTCCGTAGTGGAGACGTTCTAACATTTTTATATTTTTTTTATGTCTAACAAGATGGCATTTCATTCTTAACACCATCATCAATACAAGGAGACGTGTGTATATGAAAAAGGATTAAGTACACATGTACCATTGTAACTAGCCAAAGTAACATAGACACATCTTGAAGGCCGCTAAAGTCATACGTGATCGGAAACGTAGTAAATACTTTGTTTTGACGCACCAAAACAAACAAGGGATAAGGAAAATATTAACTCCTCACCATATATTTAACTTTGTAGTAAATACAAACTCCGTTGCTCTTGTTCAAGCGCAACTCAGAACCTACGTCTCAGATAATAATCTTTTTTTTTTCGTCTTAATTTGTACGGGTATTAAGGTGATCTGAAAGTCTATAAGAACGTTTGGATATCTTTTTTATAGCCATCAACTTACTCACAGTTGGTGACTGGCCAATGGTGAAGCTAACTACAGACATAGTTTAAAATAATAAGATCTTTATGTACAAAACATCTGTTTGATATCTTTATAAAAGGGGCTATCCTTTTAATACGAATGAAGACCTCCTTGTGTGTAAAAAAGATGGATCAACCAGAATTCTTGAGCGTATCACTTGACACACAATTCTGCGATTTAAACAAAGTATCCAGTATTAAGAACAGTCTACTTTGTATACGTTTATAATACTGAATAGAAACGATTCTACTTATGAAAAACTGAGCAATCTTTGAGCGAGGACAACAACTCTTCCATATAGGACCCGCAGAGACGGGTCTGACTTATCACCAGACGGAGCCAGCGTTGAAAAGATTTAAGTGCTCCTATAGCCTCCGGCGGAAGTTTAGGAGGGAAAGGGTGGTTAGGTTATACTCAGAGTCTGATGGAGCTCTTCGTCCACCCCAGGGCGGAGAACAAACATGAGGATTTCCACCGCAAAATAAAAAGGTCAGCAACTCCACTTAGTAAAATTACCTAAAGCTGATAAGTACATGAATATGCTGCAGCTCAAGTCTTTGACTTTTAATATGTTAGTCACCATTAGTAAGACAAAAGGAAATAATCAACAGATTATTTCATGTCAAAGAAATAATAAGGATTAACGACCATCCAATGAACCATTTGACGAGGTGAAAAATACTTTTACATCTCTCATATTCGGTAAGTAGGTCCTTATTACCCCCAAATGGGGCTTGTAGGTATCCCATTAGCGCTCTAGGGTAATAATGTAGCTAGAAAAGCCCTAGGGCGGTAAGTAATTTAAAAAAAATCTCTTCACTCTTTCAAAAAGTTCGCGTACATCTAACCATCATACTGGCAATTTAGACATCATGCATTCAGCCCAATGACAAAAGAGGTCGCTTCGCTATTCAGCCTTGTATTCGTATGAGTAGGTATAATACACACATCAAGTGTCTAGGGATCAAGCATTTTTATGCGGATTTCTTGAGATTGAGATGTGGCTTTGTAATAAAGAACAAAGGCGAAAAAATTGTTAATAGAATATTTGAGTGTCTATAAATGTCATGTTTGCAAATGTTAATAAAATAATTTCTTAGTTTTTTTCAAGATATGCTTATGAACTGACCCACTCGAATAAAAAATATACATTTTTTTGGAAATACAATTGACTAATATGATCACAAGGGATTAGATTATTTTTTCCTTTACAATTTGACTTCATGTCTTTTAGCCAATATTGTCTCAGTTGAAAGTTCTCTGTTGGTTTCTCTGCCATATATTAGTAAATCTACTCCAATTTATTTAAAGTGCTTTGCCCTTATTGCATAATTATACTTTACAAGCGTAGTGATAAACCATAATAAATATAATTGCAGATTTTCGTTAAGAATTCTGCTGAGTAAATAAATACTAAAATAAAGTCATACTGCAAGCAAAGTATGGCAACAATACGACATGACATTGACATCTGCGTAAGGCAAAGGCGTAAGAAGGTGTATTGACAACTGCTGCTATCTCGTGTAATGTCGGTTGTGTTTCCGTACTTTTGAAATTATTAACTGCTTCTGTGTATAAACTCAGTTTTTCCTTGCGACTAGTGCTTGCCTAAGGATTCCGATCAGCTGCTATTTACGCCGTCGACGTTTTGCTTTGACTTTTTTGGACTACGATTCTACCTGATACTTTGGAATTTGTTGTTTGTGCATCCATTTGTATATCACAATTGGAAGTCGTGTAATGCCTACTCGCATAATGTGTGTTTAAAAGAGATATTAAGGCGACATTATATGGCAGCGACCTTGAGCGACTGGGGAGAAGCTTGCGTCACTCCCCGCGACCGCGCAATGCACCCCCGCAACGCAAGCTCGAAATTTCGTAAGGTAACCATACGTTTCAAATAGTAAAGACTGTACTGCCTGATTTATTATCACCATCCAAATTTTTTCTGGACTTTAATTGTCTGGTCATTGAAAACTACTATGTGTATTTAGACAAGTAAATCTATCTATCTATATATATAAAAATGACTATGTGGCTACGCTACTTAGACTCATTTGATACTCGTAAATAATTAAGTTTTAATAACATTGAAATCGGAATATTGAAATAAGTATGAATTTACTTGTCAGCAATCATGTCCTCATTTTCGACATGCTGAGTTGAGTTTTTCCCTTTTGTATACAGCCAGAGCTGAATTTTTTTTTAATAGTTTATAGGCTTGCGTTTGACCATAATCTAACCTGATGTTAAGCGATGATGTGGTCGAAGATGAAGCACGCTTGCCTAGAAGTAATCTATTCACTCTTGACTTAAAGACTTCCAGGTTATAACTATCAGGAAACAGACTCCAGCAGGGAATTCTACTCCTTAGCCGTACCCATAATTAAAGTAATCTCAAAACGTTTCATGCGTATGGGTGGGATGTCCACCATGTAACGATGGCGCATCACCGTTTGTCTTGTAGTCCTATGATGGAACGGGCTTGGTGGAATAAGACTGCAGTTCCATCGCACACTCCCCGAAATGTAACCGATAGAAAACTGATAGGCTTGCAACACGTCGCCGATGCTCTAGGCTCTGGACCTTTGTCTCGACCAGTTTCTCGTTGCCGATGAGCCTTTTGGCCCGTTTTTCTATAGACTCAAGTGCATTAAGCTGGTATTTGGCAGATCCGTCCCAGAGATGAGAGCAGCACTCCATACACGACCGAACTTGCACTTGATAGAGGTTGAGCAGCTGTTCCGGTGTGAAGTACCGTCTCACTTTTGAAATGAAATTAAATTAAATATTTATTTTGTAAATTGGTTATAAATAACACTTTTACACGTCATGTTTTTTGCGTGTTTAGTTTAGCTAGATGAGGCCGGTATTTCTTAACTGACTACTCTGAGAAGAAACAACGAAACAAAATCAGAGGTCAAAGTCTCTTTTAAAGTCCAGACAATTTGTATTTGTATATGAGAAGCATGTAAGTTCATCTCTGTGGTATTTTTTTGAGGAAATAACCAAGCAAATTTGAGCGGACCTGTCCAGTCAGTGCAAGCATTTGTCAGTTATCGTGTAGCTCAACTTAGAATTTAATGAGCTCAACAATTTGACGAACAATACCAAAGTAAGGCCATTTGGGTAGGCCACACAAGTACTCAAACTGCTTGACATCATTAAAGAAATTATAGTGAAAGTAAAAACTACGAAGATAGAATAACCTACATTGTCCTCACAAGTACAATAATGAAATAATTATATTTATATACAACGTGTAATTTAAAGGGTATATACATACCAAGTGAATGGCTTCTTTGGATGATAACAAACGATACGGCAAGGGTTTAGTAATCCTAAGTCTACGTGTGTAGAACTTATTATAAATTACAATACACTGATACCAGAGACCGAATTTTTCAAATTAAGAAGAACGAAAATAATTATCGTGTTATTGGCAAGTGACGTGGAAAGTTATTGACCCTCGTAGTGCTGTGACACGTTTTTTATGATTGGTATTCAAGAAATATATGAAACCAATAATTTGGTATCAATTCTTTGAGTCAGTTATTTTGTGCTGAAACTGTGCATAGAGACTCCATACCAGATGTTGTCTTCAGCCCTTTTGGATAGATATGGGGTTTCCGTTACACGTTGTACATAAAAAAACAATAAACAAAAACAAAATTAATAGGTATATACAATACTTTTTTTTTCTCTTTATTGATTATAAGAATATACAATACTTGAGAACGCAAATATTCTAATCAATCAAAAATAAATCATTAATCAAAGTTTTAAAACTAAATAGAAAATGCACACGTATATCACTGGAGCATCTCATTCCCAGGCCTTCTTGTCCTCAATATAATCTGTAACTGTGTAAAAAGCTTTCTGACATAGCTTACGTTTTATAAATAATTTGAACTTATTAATACTTAGTTCTTGAATATGGCTAGGAATTTTATTATAAAAACGTATACATTGGCATCTAAACGATCCACCAATCTTTTTTCCTTGTTTTAGGAATGACATATGTGTCTTTGTTCCTTGTATTTACACTATGAATATCACTGTATTTTTTAAAAAGATTAATATTTTTGTGTGCATACAAGAGATTCTCATAAATATACTGAGATTAATATTCATAGTCAGAGTCATTCAGAGTCATAATATTAATCTCTTTAAATTTGTCTCTTAAGGAGTGCTTAGGACTTAATTTATAAATTGCACGCATGGCCCATTTTTGTAATACAAATATTGTATGAATGTCGGCGGCGTTTCCCCAAAGTATAATGCCGTATGAGATCACTCTGTGAAAGTAACTAAAGTAGACTAAACGTGCTGTTTCGATATCAGTTAATCCACGTATTTTTCTAACGGCATATGCTGCAGAACTGTTACTTGGCTATTTTGACAATTTATATGGGGGCCCCACTGAAGCTTCGCACCCAAATTTATGCCCAAGAAAACTGTGGTATCTTCGGGTTTCAATATTTCGCCCTTTATTGATACACTTGTATTCACTTGTCTAATATGAGGTAACGTAAATTTTAGGCATTTGGTTTTTTTCTCATTAACAAGAAGATTATTAACATTAAACCAGCTAACTACAGTTGCAAGGACACTGTTTACTTCTTCAGTAACCTGCTGTTAACTTTGATTTTAAATAAAAGATTATTGATACACTTGTATTCACTTGTCTAACATGAAGTAACGTAAATTTTAGGCATTTGGTATTTTTCTCATTAACAAGAAGATTATTAACATTAAACCAGCTAACTACAGTTGCAAGGGCACTGTTTACTTCTTCAGTAACCTGCTGCTAACTTTGATTTTAAATAAAAGATAAGTATCGTCAGCGAATAACACTATGTCATGATTTTTGATCAGGTACGGTAAATCATTTATATAAATAAGAAACAAAAAGGGACCTAAAATTGAGCCTTGGGGACCCCCATCTTGACGTCACAGATCCCGGCGATCTTTTGCCGTTCAAGTCGACTCTCTGAATCCTTTCACTCAAGTATGAGGTCTGAAGATTCAGAGAGGCGCCCCGGAATCCGTAGTGGTGCAGTTTCCTGATTAATGTCTCATGGGGAACACAGTCAAATACTTTTGAAAAATCGCAAAAAATGCCCAACACTTACCAACACTTATCTTCCCATGCATTATAAATGTGTCCTAAAAGTTCAACACCGGCCATCAGTTGTTGAACGTCCTTTTGTAAAACCAAATTGTTTATTATGTAGCAATTTGTATTTATTAAAATATCTTTGCATCTGCATTAAAATAATTTTCTCAAAAATTTTACTGAAAGTGGGCAATACAGAAATAGGTCTATAATTAGTAGGGTCAGATGTACTAACTGATTTAAATAGTGGGATTATTTTACTATATTTCATTAAATCAGGAATCTCACCGCAATCAATACAATTATTAAATATAACAGCTAATGTAGGAGCTATAATGTGTATAATGGACTTAGTAACATGAACAGAATTACCCCACAGATCTGCAGCCTTTTTAACATTCAAAGAATTAAAAGTTTTGATGATGTCATTAGAAGTAACATATTGGAATTTAAACTCTGAACTACAAACTGGAACACTTTTTTTAAGTAATGTGTCTGCAGCAATGGCAGATGATTTTAGCGACTTGATTGTCGATACGGGTATGTCAGTGAAAAAATTTTCAAATTCTGTGGCGACTTGTGAATCTAATGTTATTATATTATCATAAATAGTTAGGGTGTAATTACTAGGATTCCCAATTTTTTGGCAGCCAATTGAGCCTTAGCCTCGATAAACGGACCAAAATTAAGGGTGGATGTCAACGTAACCTCAAGAAGTTCGATGTGATCTATATAATATAAAGCGAGTTATATAATAAAAATTAAATTTAGGTAAGTATAGGCACGGGCACGAAAGTAGGATTGACCATATGGGCGAAAGTTGGAATATTGGAGAGTTGTGCGTAAACAAAACATTAGATCTCCGCATTCAAGGTCATGGTACTTTCGTACCATAGCTAGCTATAAGTACCTACAACTATGTCAAAAACCGTACTCAAGTATTTTTTAAACTAATCTGGACTGTCCTTACTACGCTGTAGTATGGTTACATTATAGTTAAATACTCACCTCGTACTCACCACAAAAAAACACTATTATTTCAATGAAATAAAAAATTACTAAACATTAGATCTCCGCATTCAAGGTCATGTTACATAAGTACCTACCCTAGACCTATACCTACAACTCGTGTCAATATCAGCTCTCAAGTATTTTTTGATACTCTAATCCGGACTGTCCTTAGTACCTACGCTGTAGTATGGTGCTATTACATTGCAATATTTACCTCGTCTCTGCATTTTCGCGGCGAGAATCTAAGTTATTTGATATACTCCAAAAAAAAAAACATAATTTGAATAAAATAAAAATAATTTTAAGTAAGTACCTACTAAATATTAGATCTCCGCATTCAAGGTCATGCTACTTACGTATCAAGAGCTTATACCTACAACTATTCCAATATCAGCAACACTAAAGTATTTTTTGAAACTCTAATCGAACTGTCCTTACTACGCTCCAATATGGTTACCTACTCGTAAATTACATTTCAATACTCACCCTGTCTCTACATTTTTGACTCAAGAATCTTTACTATTTGGTGTTCTCCTAAAAGGAAATAACATAATTATTTCAATAAAATAAAAGTTTGTTTACTACATTTAAATCACATTTATTTTATTCCAATATGCTAATTTAAACTATTGATAGAGATTATATAAATAATCTTCTTCTTATCGTGTGGGTAGTAATGTCTAATGACCCCATACACCCTAGTGTCAGAGTTTCTAGACTGCCTCAAGAGCCTCTGACGTGATCTATTCTGACGACCGCCATTTGGCGACCGGGACTACCGGCTTATATGTGTCTTCCGAAGCACGGAACCATCTTTTTATCAGACAATCAGGTGATTCAGGCCTGCAATGTCCTAGCCAAAGTGGAAACAAATTTACAAAGTATGCGTCCCTCGGGAATCGAACCCACGACCACACACAAGTTAAACCCCTAAACCACTCGACCATGGCGACAGTAAATTATATAAATAATTAAAATTCGTTACTTCATTAATCTATTTTTAACATTGTAAGGAGTTTCTTTTTTAGTGTTTTGGGTTTACCAACCATTTTGGCGTTAAACTTCTATGCGAATAAAATCATTTTGTATTTTTTGCGCGGAGCCTTAGCGTCTACTCGTGACAGTGGTCAGCGATGCACTGCCGCCCGTCGCCCGCAAGAGCCCCCGATTCATTGCGCACCTAGATTATTCGAATAATAATACACCATGACTTTACCAAACACAATATGAAGAAAAGCCATATACTAAAAGATTGGCAATTAAATTATCTTTTAGACTGTGAAAGTTTCATAAAAATACACCCAATGGTTGTTGCCTGATCTTCGCTTTTATGCCCGCGTTAGACGTACTTTTAAAAATAAATTACACAATGTTTTACAAAAAAATATTTAAATATTCATATATCAAATTATTAAGGAAATAGTCTAGTTTATCATTATTTTTTTTCAAAGCATACCGACTAGCCGTTTAGACGTGATCTTGGATTAAAAATCATCGAAAATCGAATATCTGCCCCTTAAATTACTGAGGCAAGAATATTTCCATAGATCACTTCCCCACATGATGCAATACTTCCAGATAGCAGCAGCTTTACTAAATAAGTTTGGTGCTCGCCTGCAAGACAGTGAATATGCCAAAGAAATATTAAACATAATTAGGCAAAATATGAATTTAGAAAATAATCTGGCTAGTATGGTTGAGGCTGTCAATATGAATAGAAGAACTTCTAATTTCCAAAACATATCAGCAAACAGAAACAATGTTTACTTTCCTGTCTTAAAATACAGAGACTTCATTCTATTCGTGGGAACGTACCAAATACGACAAGCACGTTCATATTATGGTGAACATGTACGTTTCCACGGCGGATACAGGATTAAGGTATGCAGTGAGTGAGTGAATTCATCTGAATACAATCATAGAGGCAGTAGTGATACAACCCTCATTAGAGGCAAAATTAAATCACGCCATGTCTCTAGAAGGCAATACGTATAATTATATTAATAGAAAATAATGTGACCGGCCGTGCAGGAATAATAGAGTACTGTTGCAGTTGCTTAGTGGGAAGACGAACTGTCGGATGTTGCGCGCATACCATGACGGTAAGTTTGGTATCTCGGATGGGCCAGACATCAGACAACTATTACTACACCAGCAGGTTTTTGGACGATATTATCATAGGAGAAGATGAAGAATAAATACATACATATATAAAACAAATTGTTTCATTTTTATAAGTACCTATTACCTACTTTTATAGTATTTCTTTATTTAATTCGACTAAGATCCATATTTGAGGATGGCAAACAGATGTTCCGACTGATGGAAAGTGATCGCCGCGGCCTATTTGCCATCCTAGAGACAGAGCCGCAATTAACTTGTAATACTTAATGCCTGTAATTATAGCTTTCATAACGCATAGTTACTTGTTTAAAACAGATTTTCGATATAATCAACTTCTAATACCTTGGAAGTGGCGGGGGACCCATTTTTTCCTGGGTGGGGGGTAAATCATCGAATGACTTCTCCCGCTCTGGGTAAAACGGAATCCCTTGCGCTTTACCCAGAGCGGTATCAGCCTACTACTGACTAAAAACCCACCCTGTTCCTTCAGCTGCCCTTAAGTTCCGGGGCCGTGGTATCTCGTTAGAACATTACCGGGGTTGTGCCCCGGCAGGCAATGGCCTTATGGGGACCCGTCACTGGTGCTGTCAGCTCTTTGAGGCGCGCGTGGAACACGATGCGCCGTTGACCCGGGCCTGGTCCTTACCGGACGGTGAGCTACCCCTGCTCGCCGTCCGCAAGCCCGCGCCTACGGTGGCCGGAGATCGACTCGCGATCCCCGACGCACGGGGCGTCGTCCGCGGTGGCTGGGGCGTGAGGAAGAGAGTTGCCTCTCCTTCGCGCGTTCGGCCTTCTCTTTCGCTAGCATTACAGCTTCGCAGAAGGAGACGACTACATTCTATTCCCACTCGCTCCGCTCCAGGGCCGGGCGCGAGAGGTCACCGCTGCCGATAGCCTCAACGAGGAAACGGCGAAGCTCTGCTCATGCGGGGCACACCTCCACCGTATGCTCCACCGTGTTCTCCGGGTGGTCCACGTAATGTCGACACCCGGGCGTGTCCTCCCGCTGAATCCGAAATAGGTACCTCTCAAAACACCCGTGTCCAGTAAGCACCTGTGTCAGGTGGAAGGTGAGGATGCCGTGGTGTCTCTCCAGCCACATCTCAAAGGCGGGACTTATCGCCGCGATTGCGGCGTGCCCAGCCTTCGGTTGCGACAGCCACTTTTTCCATGCTGCCGTGAGATCGTGGGTGGGAGACCCCTGGCCAACTGACAATGGCTCACTACTAGGTCTATGTTTTCTACACTAGCGTTGACTATGGATATAATCAAGTCTGCGGTACTAGTCTGCTTCCAATAAATCGGCGTACGTAATAATGGCCAGACATAACCTCTAAAACTTCTTCAACGAATATCTTTTTTTCAAGAGTTCCTTTAATAGTGTATCTTAAGGCAAAAGTGATCATGAATTGAAACTCTATACTCTTGTATATTTTCCATTAATAGACGCTACAAAATTATGCCAACAAAAATTTGTTAGAGGATTTGCCATTGTTCTTTATGATTTTATAAATTTATATGGATCCTTTTTGGTGCATTTCATAATTTGAAACAGGAACAGTTAATCAAATTCGAGTAAAAGATGAAAATCAGCTGTCAATATTTTCCCTATAAAAACATACAACGCATTGAAGACATTATTAGTGCTACTGTTTCCCTACTACTGATTAAAACCAACGTTATTATGGAGCGGCGACGTCATTTAAGCAGGGAAGAAATGCTCAGAGCCGTGGGAATGATAGAAGCTGGTTCCCGGCAACGTACTGTGGCTTTAGCTCTGAATACAAGTCAGAGTGTTATCAGTCGACTTTGGACACGTTACCGAAGCACTGGTACCGTGGCTGAGCGCCATGGAGGACGGTATCGCTGCACCACACGGAGACAAGACCGATACATTCAAATCTTAACTCGAAGAGCTCCAACAATAACCGCCATGATGTTAGCCATGAGGCTTCATCACTCTTCAGGGAACTTAATTAGCGACCAAACAGTCAGAAACCGCTTGCATGAAGTGAACCTTCATTCCCGAAGACCGCTACGGGTACCACCTATAGCAATGCACAATCGTAGGATTCGATATCAATGGGCTCTTGAACACAGAAATTGGGCAGAAGAACAATGGCGTTTCGTGTGCTTTTCTGATGAGTCTCGTTTTGGTATGAGACCGGATACAAGACGTATACGACACTGGAGAACCCCTGGACGCCAACAGCGATTAAAATCCTGCCAGGAAGTCCATCCTTATAGTGGTGGAACCATCATGGTATGGGCGGGTATTTGGATCGGCGGAAGAACTGAGTTGATTTGGATCAGAGGCAACCTCAACGCTCAAATTTATGCTGAGACGATTGTATCTGACGTCATCGTTCCTCTACAAGTGCAAATCGGTCCCTTATTTCAGTTAATGCATGATAATGCACGACCGCACACCGCAAGAGTTGTAAGACAGACTCTCGCCGCAGCTAACATCAATGTCCTGCTCTGGCCTGCTCAGTCGCCAGACTTGAACCCGATTGAGCATGCATGGGATATGCTACAGAGAGGAGCTCTGCCGAATATGGAGGGTATCCAGTCGCAAGAAGACCTTTTTTTGTTGTTGCAACGAACATGGGCGGCCATTCCACAGCGTGATTTGGATGAACTCATTTTGAGTATGCCAAACCGATGTTCTTGTGTTGTTAGTGTTCGCGGTAGAAACACGGATTATTAATTGTTTAAGTTACCCAATAAAATTTTAAAGAAAACTGTTATTTCAGTCTTTTTTTCGAACTTTAATGTTAGTGGTTCAAATGTCAAAAATCCCTTTATTAGGAAAATGGCAAATTTTTTATTAATGCAAAGGTGACTTGGTTTATCGTTACTGTGACAAACGAAAACACTTTATTTGATGAATCCTTAAAGAAAATTTTAATTAATATAAATCAGGAGAAAAGTTATTGCAAAAATATATGTTGATCCCTAGACACTTTTGATGTGTGTAGTCATCAATTTTAAATATCGAACGGCAAAGCTCAATTTCGTTCTTGAAAAAAATAATAAAAAGCAAAGATGAAAAAAGGCGGGAATAGAAAACTTTTACTTTAAATATTGTTTGTTTTTTGTGTTCTCATTTTACTATAATTTTAACTAATAAAATGTTTTATTCTTGTAATGCCGGTTTTTTTCTACTTACCTCACAATCGAGATGTAAAGCAGAGTAGTTAGCTCGGGTGTAAGCATCAATTGCACCCTCGAACTATAGGCGCCCTCGCTGCGCTCGTGCGCCTAAATATCTCGGGCTGCAATTGATGTCTTACAGCCCTTGGCTACTAATCTATTATTAATTATAGGAAAGACAACAAAAATGAAACCCAAGGAGGTTATATACCCTGCCGGTGTTTCCAGAATGCTCTTACGAGATACTGCAGCATCGAAATGCAAGGGCAACTGAAGAAACAATGTGGGTTTTTAGTCAGTAGGAGTCTGACGCTTCCTTTCGCTCCATTCAGAGCGGAAAGAGTCATTAGATGATCCAGTGACATCCCGCCGCAAAAAAAAAACTAAAAAACGGAGGGTACCTACAATATTTGTAGAAGCAATACCTGTGGGCTAACATGTCTGACAGAATGCAACAGGCCAAACATCGTCAAAAATGGAGTATATTCATCGCGTCGCTCAGAAGTGAACAAACCTCTGTCAGTTGATTGTTGATCGTCGGGAGCACAAACAAGTGTCATTGTTCCTTGGGCTCTCAGTGCAACAACACTGCGCAAGTAAATTGAACTCAATTCATAGTATTCAAATGACCAGAGCGCAGCTTTTATCTTATGTTTACAATGCACACGGAACGGTTCAAGGCACCGTTGATAATACACGCATGACTAGAATAAACTAGCTATGTTTGAACTAACTTTTAATAATAACCATGTGAGACGGAACAGGCTTCATACCTTCTGGTTTTCGGGAGAAAATCATCAAACGACTCCTCTCGCTCTGGGTGAAGTGAGAGTTTGTCAGACTCGTCTTGACTAGAAACCTAACTTCAGGTATCCTAACGTTTCGAGGCCGCAGTATCTCGTTAGAACATTCCGGAAACCCTGACAGCGATGGCTCTATCTGGCCTCATCAATAGTTAATAACTATGAGTTTTATAAACAGACTACACTTGGGACTTTATATATGAAACCTTGAAACAGTCTAACAGTAACAGAGCAATACAAGTTGTTACTTGATAAAATAAGCGTGAAAAAGCATTCGCGCAGTTCCTGCTGTAACCTTATTTCAAAAGTTTACCTAATGTTGAAATCAAAACATAAAACGTGATTTATGTCTTCGATGCTAATTGCTAACGCTTATTGTACTTACAACGTGCTAAAAGCAAACTGTTCAAAATTGGTATAAGATCTCTACAGAAGTAGTTCATCGAATTTTCTAGAATTAAGTGCATTACGAAAGACAATCATGGGTCAAATAAGGCAAGGGTCCTTCTGTCAATCGTCAGGCCAAAGGCCGGGCATGAAGAAATGGGACAAGTCAAATTAAACTCGTTCTAATTGGACATACTTAGATTAGAAGAAAAGTGTGTAGTTTGAGGGTGAGGAATAAGCCCTACTCACAAATTATACACTTTACTTAGAATCTAAGTCTCACGCACTTTCGATGCATGAATCATAGCGTTGAACAATGAAAACGTAATTTTCTCAAGAATATTAATAGTTATTTGTTATACAAGATTGCAAAGTTGCTTTTTAACCGCGTGCTCAATTTTGATGACCGAGCAAGCGAAGGATTCTAAAATTGAATCACGAGTGCAGCGAGTGATTCAAACATTAGAATCCTGAGCGTTAGCGAGGGAATCAAAAGAGCACGAGGTGAAAAATCTTTGCACTCGAGTGCAACACGTAACTTTTCATCCCACCTCAGCGAGCAAATGACTAAATGCGAAAAAAAATGGCGCGCAAAGCAAATTAAAAAAAGTAAGTACACCAAGAAGGTTCCAGAGTCTGAGTTTTTAACAAATTAAAAAAAGTTGTATGATAAATTCGGCCCCATGGAGGTAGAAGTAAATAGGTTTAATGATGTTTTGAATTCACAAACTTAGTACACACACGATGTTCTAAATTCAATTTACTTTATCCTCTAGCGGATAAAAACGGCTTTTGCACTCAGATATCGAAGAGCAAAAATACTCTTTCCGAGATGGGGGGATGAAAAAGTATTATTTATCTCAATATGTTCACGTATTCAAGGTTACAACTATGCGCAGTGAGGAGCAAAAGTAAAGCCAATAGGGCGTGCAATTGTCAAAGTGGCGCTAGTAGCACACTTACCAATAACAAAGCAGTTTCTATATTGTACACTATGGAAATTGTAGTGAATTCCTAAATTAGAGACAGTTATTGAGAATTTTCCGATTAAAGAACATGTATTATGTTCTTTAATCGGAAAATTGTAAAGAAATCAATTGAAATTAATGAAATAAAAAAAAATACGAAGCGTGGAAATGTTTAGCTCACCACAGATAACCATAGATGATACAGATAACTATATATTATCTCACAATCTAACTAACACTAACAGTGATAAAGGTTCTTACTAGGGCGTCCAATCCCGGAATACCGAGATCTCGGTATTGCGGGATCCCGCGTCATTTTCCGATCCCGCGAGATGCGGGATTACGGGCGCGGGATCCGCGGGATTTGCGGGACTGAAAAAAGCATGCATATGACCTCTCGCGAGCGCGATCGCTCGGTGACTGGCGGCCGGCAGTGTTGCAAACAACGCGGGGGCCGATATCGCCCGTTTTTCACAGCTTATGTAGCCTAATATAGCCGAATTTCAGTCAGTGGTAGCCTAAGTATGTAGCCTAAAATATCAGTAAAGGTATTTATTCAGTATTTGTTACTGTTTTTGTGAAGAAAAAAACGGTGTAATTTGATTGATCTCATACTAATACGTAAATAAATGTGGAGATAGTTGATTAATTCATTGTTTTTTTTTTGTGATAAATAAACGGTGTAATATGATTGATCTCATACTAGTAGTAATACTGGAATAAATGTGGAGTTAGAAGATTAATTCATTGTTTTTTTTTGTGATAAATAAACGGTGTAATTTGATTGATCTCATACTAATAGTAATACGTAAATAAACGTAGAGTTAGCTGATTAATTCATTGTTTTATTTGCCTTATATAAATGTGAATATTTTCAATATGCGGGATCTCGCAAATACCGAGATCCCGCGGGATTGAAAATTCATAGTCCCGCAAATACCGAGATTGAATTCAGGCTGCGGGATTGGACGCCCTAGTTCTTACGGTGGTAGCGCCATCTGCGATCAGCTTTCACTTGCACGCCCCATTGAAGATCGATTACGATAATGTTTCAGAAAATAGCAAATGTGTCAGATTGGGAAAAATGTTAAAGCGAAAGACATTATTTCTACGTGTGAAATATTGTAATATACAGAATAGCAGTAATACGGAACAGCACTCAATATAAATTCATCAGCATAGTTTACGCATCGACGCTCGAAACGCAGCTAGTAGATTAATTTCTCAATTGTTCGAAACAATGTAGCCAATTACGCGAACAATACGGGAGGTTTGTCAAACAAAACATACCAGACTCATCTGTAAGCAATGCGTCTATACAAAACATGAATATATATAAGCCGAATATTTTTTTTTTTCTCTTTGTTTTATGTAATTTTAATAATAATAATATTTTAATTTTATAATCTATACTAATATTATAAAGCTGAAGAGTTTGTTTGTTTGTTTGTTTGTTTGCTTGAACGCGCTAATCTCAGGAACTACTGTTCTGGTTTGAAAAATTCTTTCAGTGTTAGATAGCCCATTTATCGAGGAAGGCTATAGCTAACACCAATAGGAGCGGAGCAGTAATGAAGAATGTTTCAAAATCGGGGGATTTTATTTTTTCCACGGGGACGAAGTCGCGGGCGGAATGATTCTATAATGATTGATTTTTATGTAATGTATTGATTTTTATATGGGATGTTTTCCTGAATTAAATGATTCTATTCTATTCTATAAAGGCCAGACAAATCGCAATTGAATAGTTTTTAGTTTAGTCATTCTCTTATTAGGATAACAAGTTCGCAGTTCCTAAAACAACATACAAACATCAAAAAAAATTGTTTTTAATGTTTTTGGACACTAATGGATTTATGTATGACTATTTCTTTGGCAAGACCTGTAGCTTTAAAAGATGGAAGCCGGCCCGGTCCTATACATAGTTGAGAAAGAGTTAGCAGATGATCGCGATTTCTACTGCATCGTGCATTGACATCACGATGATAATGGGCAAAATACATTGCTGGGCACATATATTAAGAAATGACAATACCGTAGGGCGTGTTAAAAGAAATACCTCTCATCTGTGTATCAATTTTAAGTATTTGGACAGTTACGTTAAGCAGGTTCCACGTTTTGATAACAAAGGATTAGTATTCAAATCTTATTAGCCTACATACATACTAATCTTTGTTGAGACCGTTTACGGAGTACATCTTACAAATGTTGGTGAGCAATGTTTGTATACTGAAAGCAAAAGTTTACTTGCTGCAATTATGTCTCAAACGAGAATGTGCTGTGTTTATTGCATTTCAGTTGAGCAGTCGAGTTTTTAGACTTTTTAAAAAACTTATTTTTTTATGCATCTCTTTCTGTATGTGCATATATTTGCGGGCGGCGGCATACTACATGCGAGAAAAAACAAGTGGACTTTTCGGAATTAAACCTAGATATTTTCAATAGTATTAGTTTACCAAGCTACTTCGCATTATGTAAGCCTGCCGCTCCGAGGTTTGCTACAAATGGCAGCGCAAAAATAAATCTCTTGCTGAACAGCAGCGTGACATACCATGAATACCGCAAAACTCTCGCGATGCGAACTATAAAGCTGCAAGTACATCGCTGTGCCGTATCTAATCTCTTTAGATTGATTTGATTTGAATATACGATGATACGGCTTAAAGAAGCCTACCTCGAAATTACAACTACTTTTTTTGGGCAAACCATAACAAGGATATTCACCTGTGCAGCCGCAACTCTGGTCTCCCATGCCGGTGAACGCAGATGCGTCATGAGCCTGCCGAGCAGCCGGTGCAGTTCCTCAGGATGTGCCTTCTGCACCTCTCCGAGCTGACGGGCGGCGGCGCGCCGGGTGGCCGGCCCAGCACCCGCTTCCAGCAGGACGAACAGGCGGTCTAACCTGAACAGAAATTCTTTATTAATTTAATCTTGACAGTAGAGATTGGGAAAGAAAAGTGAAAGGGAAGTGTTGCGAGACTACACGCCAAGTAACATTATATCTGCGTGAGCACCAGTGACAGTTTGCAGTCGCAAACCCCATCTCTAAGACGAGAAGTGAGCAGCTCCTCAGCCATTGTATCACCATTTTTAATTGTAAGTCCATAATTTTGTTTTACTGTTATGGTGTACAATAAAGAATATATCTATCACCACGAGACACCTAGACGGACCTATATGATGGGATGACGGACTACACCAAGGCCGTCATCCGCAGGCCAAACATCAAGTAACATAGGACAAGGACAGGAAGACGATGATCGCTAGGAAAGATATAGACAATTTATTCACCCTAGGAGTTACGGAAATACAGCGCCTCCACCGCTTTTGATTTCTGATATCAGGATTAGCTGTGGATGGGGATAGTGTGGCGGGCTTTATCAAAACTAAGATATAAACAGAAACATTACTAAGCAGGTGCGTCAAGCTTTAAATTACTCTACTAAACACTGCCGTTCAAGTTGACAAACTGCAAATAATGCATGATAGCATAATCGGCTTATATGTTCTTATGCTCGCTTACTAGTCGCGGATCGAAAAGTCAGATGTCTCGATTTCACAGTTCCCAGCTCCCCTTGAAAGATAGAAACTGGAAGATATCTAAGCCGAAATATCATAGTAATTCGTATTACTATGAGCATACGAGTGCTTACGCTCTGCATACAGTCAAAAGCCTAATTTCTAATCTATTCATTCAAATTGCAGGTAAACTGAACTTGGTGTAATCTATAGAAGTTCTCGTTGCTGAAGGCTTGACAACTTGTACGTAATAAACGTTTTACTCAGGAAAATAGTAATAACTACTGATGCACTATAATGCAATCATGTGTGCACCATCGATCGCACTGCGGAGGTAGCACGATGATATAACTGAGCTGAGCTAAAGCTGTACGGCGATTCAATATCGTAAGAGGACAGCTTATCCTGGTTTGGTCATCACATCACTGATGAGAGGCGTACTGTACGTACACATAGCAGAGATAGCTCATATCATTCACGAATCATATCATTATGAAAGGCCTTGTTTATACAATTACATGCTATTAGTTTACACGCAAATATAGAACCTCACCGTGAACACTTAGGTGGAGTGAACATGTGCTGTAAATCCATCCAATCCAAGGTGAAACGACTATTTACGGAATAAACCGGCTGTTCCAACGAAACCATGTACCAACTGTATCTCAATAAAAAATGGATTGTGCATTATTAATTACATTTTTATTGAATCTTCAAGAGTAAAAGTGTAGTTTTATCGTGTGTTAATTTAGTAGTAAAATTATATTAATACTAGAAGATATCTCCTACTGATTACATAGATTAAATAAACAGAGAGATGAATATAGAATTTTTGTTTTGCGAAGTCGGTTAATAAGTACCTAAAACTCATCTAATTAACATGCAGCACAAATGACTGGCTGATTAAAAAAATGACAAAGAACTAATTTTCCAGAAATGTTAAGAGGACGCATTGGAAATTTTGGCGCCAATGATCTCAATTTTTCTCAGTAAATACAAAACGGGTCAAAATATAAGTTGGTGACCTGAAAGTTCATGATAAAAACCTTATTTTGTTAGTTTTCAATACAAGATTAGGTAAATTTTTTAACAAAGAAAAATATATCAAACATACCTCCTTTTAAAAACAGATTCACATCTTATGGGCAAACGGGACCGATTTAAGCCTCTTAACTTTATATGTAGATGAGTCTATACATACTCTTTAAAATTATAGAAGCAATTTCTCAAATTATCGTTTCTAACTAAATAAAATAACAAAAACCATTTTGTCGCTTACGTCCTTTAGTTATAAGCTAGCGCGCGTATGCAATCCTTGCCCCGCTCAGACGCTCAGTCCCCTCTTGACCATTGTCAGCGACGGGTCTGTGCTAGTCGGCTTCCGGACGACATTAAGCATTGCGCTAATTTATTTGGCGGTTTATAAAATAAAAATGGGAAAAATGAAAGAAAGATGTTCCAAAAGGAAAAGAAGAGCTTGTTTATTAGAAAAATGTGCAAATATGACGAAAAAGAGGTAAGTTTACATCGTAGTATTTATTTTTGTGATTAAAAAAATTATGTCTCTTTTTCACCTTATGTATTACAATATCTTATGAAAAGTGTTTACTGGTAATTAAATATTAAGTTTAAATATTTGTTATATTTTTAAGGAAACAATCATTAGAACAATGTTCAGAGAACAAAACAATGGAGTCGTCATCGGGTTGCAATAAAAATCAAGAAATGTCGCCTAGGATTTTTTCATAAAGGGTATATATGAAAAAATCCTAAACCTTTTTCAATCATACGACGTTTTGTAAAAGTTATATTATATCACTGAAACACTTTATTTTTCAACCGACGACAAAAAGAGGAGTATATGTATATGTATGATCATCGATTACTCGAAGACGGCTGAACCAATATGGAAAATTCTTCTTTTGATTGAAAGGGTATACTTCGAAATTGATCCCATTTTCATAAACGTCAAGATCTGATGATGGGATCCTGGAGAAATCGAGGGAACTCTTCAAATATTATAGGCACACCTATGACGTTTTGGGTATTTATTATAGTAACTTGTGCAGTTGCTCTCAAAAAGTACCATTTTAGGAAGTGGAACTGATGATGAAGACCACAGATGGCCGCCGAAACTACTCCATAATAAGTATTGAGTGGATTGCGATTCGATTGCTTGAATACGGATGTTAAGCACTTTATGCTCGTCACAATGCATATGGTGATATAGAGCTGATGGTGAAGTACCAGGAGAACTCCTCAACAATTAACGGCCCAGCATTGGGGAAAGCAATATTTTGTAAAAGGTTATAAGTAGTTGACATTTAGGCTCTTGTAACTATGTAAACTAAAAATAGACCAACTAAAAAGAGTGAAATAAAAACTTCTTACCAAAAAATTAAACCGACTCCCAAAAAACACTGCAAAGTGAAAAATAACTTTAATTTCGGAAGTCGGTGCCAAAAACGAAAATACAAAACTAAAGACACCGACTACCGAAATTAAAGTTATTTTTCACTTTGCAGTGTTTTTTGGGAGTCTGTTTAATTTTATCTTCTAGAAATCAAGACTACACCTTACGGAATTATGGAGAGTTACAAAATTTATTGCCCGCGTAAGTTTGTATTGTGTTTTACATGTATTTATCAAAAATTATTATGAGTGCTACAATCAATATACATTGTAAACCCTTTATATCCCTATAACGTAAAAGTGAGCACAATTTGGTTGGTTTACCTTAAAACCCACACATTGATAAATCTTTATAGCGCAGTAGCCATTCTCTATTATGAAGAAATGTGTTCATATTTAGACACAGTAAATATTCATTATTTGTATTATTGTTTATGTTATCTTATCAGGTTACAAAAGACGCCGACTAAACATTTGAAGTCCCGAAACTTCTGAGGTCGTAAACAGCCGTCTTGCTTTTGTTCCAGATTACGTCATTGTTCGTAACAATAAAAAGTCAGCCAGATACTTGCGACGATCACTTAGACAATCGAACTATTTCGCAAGAAATCGTACAAAAGGAAAATACTGTGCCAGATTCAACTTGCTACGAACAATCAGAAGCTAACATTCAATATGTGGTTAATAATAATATTGAAAATTTCAGCCACGTAAGACTAAGCGACAACTTCATGCCTTTTGTTAGTAGTTGTAAATAAATTAAATTAAAATTGTAAAATATGTATAAAATGTAAATAGATAATTGTATCAACTAGATATATTTTTTAAACACTTCCATTTTTTAATTGTATCTTATTATTTTATTAATTGTAATTATTGTGTAAATAATTATTATATGTAAGTATAAATAATAAGTGTTTTATTGCACATACTTAATGTAAAAATAAACAAAAATATGTCCAATGTAAAAATAAATAATCAAAAACCAGAATCATCGTGTTAAATATTGTGAAAATCATGAACATTTGTAAATATTTAACTAAGTAAAAAATGTTAATAATTATAATTCATTTATAGGTAACTCATAAAAAAAAAAAAAAAAAATGTAAAGACAACTCCAAGACGTCTATGTTTCGCCGCCGCCACGGCATCGCGTCTCGCAATACTTACGTTACTTACCGGGGTGTGTGCGGGTTGAGGGGCGCGCGTGCCCGGTTTTGGAATTATTGTTTAACAATTCGTCGCCTTAATGATCTTTGGAATAGCTTCCTTGAGACAAATATTTTTACGAATGTTTTCTTATTTACATAATTTACTTTTGAAATAGTTATTTTAATATATTCTACTAATAATTTGAGTTGTTTACAAAGCTAACTAAAACCAGTACTTATACATATTTTTTGTAGCAGATTCAATTACATTTAATCTAATCGAAACTAGGTAAATTGGGTCCAATTTATTAACGCCACCAATGTTTTATTGGTTTTATACGCGTACGATCGTAAAATAATATCGTAAAACATAGCTATGCATAAAATGGTTCGCTGCCATACAATATCTGGTACTGACGTTATGTAACATGAGTTAGAGTGTGTATAAGCAGCTAGGTAACAGGCTAGAGCGCAGACGTATGAGAACTACGATTAAACTAGTACACTCAAACAAGTAATAAGTTCACACACGCACACGGCATGTAAACGTATGTATATTAAACTAGCTATTGCCCGCGACTTCGAGCATTTCCCGAGATAAAAAGTACTCTATGTCATTCTCCAGCCCCTTAACTATCTTCATAGCAAACATTGTTTCGATGCACTGCACAGTTTTTAATCGACTGCATTTCAATTTTTTTTTTATGTTTGTACACTGATTACGCCGAGATTTCTGATCCGATTTACGCGATTCTTTTGTTGTTCGGTACTGAATACTCTGAATAAGGTCCCATAAAAATTAATTCAGGTTGGCCCAGTAGTTTTTTCACGTAAAACTAAGACAGACAAACATACTTTCGCATTTATAATATAACAATGGCCAACGAAAATTTTGCACTAACTGAAAGAATGTTAATTTCATAATGTAATATCCATAACATGTAAATCCTAAACTATACGTATATTAACATAGCTAAGCTAACTATACATCTATCATTTCATAATGTACGTTGCATAGCGTGTAAAACCTAAGAAACAATACGTCTATCAGCTTTTAATTAATTGATAATAAAAAACAGGTTTTCTTTATAAGTAATCTATCTTTCGAGCCGTATCTGAACCAGAAGTCTTTAGATTTTACAGTTGATATACGCAGTAGCTGCAAATGCACATATCATTTAATTTTATTTATCTGAACTAGTTTGCAGCTAACTTTGAACAGGACCAAGTTATGACACCGTACAGGAATTAGTCATTATGTGTCAAGCTTACGAAACAATTATTACACTATGTAATTATGAGTACATGTTCCACACCACATTACTCTCAACTAAAAATTCAACTATTAATCAATGGTAAGACATAATATGACTATAAGGTATCATTGGAAAGGCAATTTATTTGAATTTCAAAATAAACCCATAGATTTGGTTTTTTGTTTACCAGGCAATAAAAAGCAAGCTAATCCAAATGATTAAAAAGTAAAATTTTATTTTATCAGCAAAAATTACAAATCCTTAAAAACAACTTAATACCTAGTGTTACCCCCCACCTCATTTTTTTTTTTTGTTGTAATGCGTATTTTGACAACATTTTTTTTAACGTTACGTGCTAATGAGGTCTTGTGTTTAGGAATTCTAACTGTTGTTAATTTAAGGCTTGTATTCATGCCAATAACCTTGACCATTTGGGCGGAGCTAACGACCCCTCTCCGCGCGTCACTCCGCGCAGCTCTCCGCTACCCGCATGCAACAGAAAAGAGAGGCGCGCTCGGCCCGCGCTTGCGCCGCCAGCATGCGTCGTCGCTTCGCCTAGTCTCGGCACAGAGTATCGAAATCACAGAAGGTCAAGTCATCGTGAAAGTTAAATTCATTTTTATTTTTACCGCATCAAAAGTGGTCAAATTTTGTTTTTATTTATTATCTATTGATATAGATGCACTTTGAGTATGTACTGTAGAAACTATACCTCTATTATAGATCAGCCTGGCTCGAAACATGAGGTAAACAACTTGATGTATCTTTTTAACTTAATTATATATAAATAAAAATTAATGGCTAAATGTGTTGCTAAGCGCAAAACTCAGGCATGGCTGGACCAATACGGATTTTTTTTCGAATATTCGTTATAGTCTGAGGAAGGTTTCTATTAAGAGAAAAATGGTAGGTAGGTAGGTAAGGTAGGTATGTAGGTAGGAACTTAGAGTAAGGTAGATAGGTAGTATAATTATTACTAGTGTATGTCATATTATTTGTTACATTTTTTATAAACAAATAGATTATAACTAAAATTCACTGAAATTTAACTTTCTTTCACCAAGTATTTTTATTCTTTTGGTTGGTTGAACTTCTTCATCCTCATTTATTTCTCCGTGTTCACATATATTTATTTTTAGAAATTTTGATAGCCATATAAAATCTTGTTCTATGTTTTCTTTTCGTCCTTCTTCGTTCTCGTTTTCTTCATTTTTCTTATCCATCTATTTTTCTTTCCTTAGTTCTATTTCCTTCTCTTTGTCGTTTTCTTCTTTCTCTTGTACATTATCTTAACTCTATCTCTCTATCTCAACTGGCGGCTTCGTCCGTACGAAGAGAAACTGGTGCATATTGGCTCAAGCCAGGCCTCGCTCAGACGAAGCGCACACACGCGCCTTGCTTGTAGTAGTGTACCTATCATAGCGCAGTTGTATGAAGCTTACCCTCTGTCCGTTTACTCTGTGCTATCTACTTTTATGCGAGGTAATTAAAGCGATAGTTTATAATGAAATATATAGCTAAAACTTTAAACTTACCTTGATAATAAATGTATAACCCTTTTGTTTGTAATATTTTTTTAGACCTCTCTTCATTCGTTTCTGCTTATTCCCATGTTTTACAAACTAAATTTAAACACTACTAAAACTGTAAAATACTATGAGTTTATAACACTAACACTACTTATAGATACATAGAATACTCTTTAACTTATAAACAAGAATCAGAAATAATACTTTTTGGCGAATCGAAAGTCGGTTCTATTTTTTGATAATAAGTTTTATTTCACGCTTTTTAGTGGGTCGGTTTGTAATTTATCTAGTTACAAAAGCCCAAATGTCAACTACTTATCGCCTTTTACAAAATATTGCTTTTCCCGGTGCAGAGCCGTTAATTTTTGAGGAGTTCTCCTGGTACATCACTATCAGCTCTACTTCACCATATGCATTGTGACGAGCATAAAGTGCTTAACATCTATATTCAAGTAATCTAATCGCAATCCACGAAATACTTATTATTGAGTAGTTTCGATGGCCATCTGGGGTCTTCGTCATCAGTTCCATTTCCTCAAATGGTGCTTTTCGAGAGAAACTAAACAAGGTACTTTAAGAAATACCCAAAACGCTATAGTTATGCCTATAATATTTGAAGAGTTCCCTCGATTTCTCCATGATTTCATCATCAGATCCAAACGTGACGACCATAGAACTAACTAGAATGTATATTCTTTCAAACAAAAAAAGAATTTTCCAAATCGGTCGAGCCATCTGCGAGTAATGAAGTAACATCATAAAAAAAAGTTCAAGACGAATTGAGAACCTCCTCCTTTTTCTAAAGTCGGTTAAAAAGCTATTCCACTATTTACAAAATTAATTTTTGCAGTAATATTTTACGATATTATTTCGTAGTGCTTGAGCTCTCGCAACGCGACGTACGTCCACCTAGCAACACGATGCGCCCCGCACTGAATTTGTGGACGAGTGCGGGGGTGATGTAAACGCAGTCTTTAATTGGACGCATTTTTAATTTATTGTAATAAAAATAATACATATTTGTAAAAAGTAACAAAACCAAATTATTTTCATTTGTATTGGAAAGCAGTAGTATATTTTTTATACTCTTTAGATAAGAAATTAAGGAGTAAAATGGTTTCATCTCAATGATTTGGAGGTGATTTGGCATTTTTTTTTCTTATTATGTGATACCGATAGAAAAATTGTGGCTAAACCAAATTACGGTTCATATCATGTAGATTACTAACAATTTTTTTCATATGTAATTTCTCTGTAATTGCCGACGAAAAGTTGCTTCATCTGAATGCTTTTTTCAAGCTTTTTTCGAAAGAGCAACCTTAAAGGTCGTTAATAGTACATTGTTCACCGAGAGGAGAAAGTGACCGATTACCGTCGAGGGTGTCGTTTGAAGCCCGAGCCGTAGGCGAGGGCTTTAAAACACCCGATATCGGGAATCGCACTTTCTCTCGAGTGATACATAGTGCTTTATACTACACTTACGAGGAAAATAAATAGTACTTTTCAACATTGAGTAGATAGACCATAACGTACTTGGTTTGTATTTTTGCGCTTTTTCACCGAAATAAGCTAGCAAAACAGTTTCAGAAAAAGATGCCGCATTTTTTTCACTTTTCCATTGCAAAAAATCGTCATAAGTTTTATTATATTTTTTAATTGATTTCTGTGGTAAAAGGTTATCAATCAGTATTTTTGCTGTTTCCTTCAACTGCGGCGGAGTTAAAAAATCTTCATCATCACTATCACTACTTATCATTTTGATAGTTTTATTTTACTTTCTACGAAAACTGAATCCTCAAACAACACACAAATTGAAAATGGCGCCAATGGCGTCTGCAATTTTCACATGTTCTTTTTTCAAATTGTTTATCCTGCCGCCGCAGGGTCGCACTGCCAGCCCGACACCATCCAACACACAGCTAGTGGCCAGTGTCATTTTGCGAACTTGGAGATAAAAACTCACTGTAAAAACTTTTTGGCTTTTGATATTTAGGTTACCGGCGCATAGACTTAACCAAAATTAAAAAAGAAAAACCACGTAAGAAATGGATGTTCATACACTTTTCTCTCCCGCTCAGATGCGTTTTCTCCCCGCATATTTGTTCGATATGCAATGACGTACTTTCTACCGTAAATTTGATAAAGTATCAAGGTACTTTCCAAGCAGGTGTAGTATAAACACTTTTAATTGATACCAATATTAATAGGGTTGAATGTATTCGTTGATGGCGGGACATGCTTGAAACTTATTTTCGGAGAGGTGCGATTTTTGTAACGCCGAGTGTAGCATAATATATTACGTTCCCTCAGCTGGGACACAGGCCATTCAGGCACATTCCCCCACACAAGGAATCCACCCTGGGAAATCACGAGGTACCAGTGCGGGTTGGTGGACTTCGTAAGTCTTTGAATTTTTCTATCGTAGGACATGTCGGATATTTTCCTTCACCGGTTTGAGAGCAATGGTGATGATTAAAATTATACAAAGTAATGTACAGACGCCAGCACATGAAGCTACCCGAAACTGTCAAATTTTCCCAATCAACCTTGAACCTAATTTCTTTAACAATAAAGTTGAAAATCTATTAAAGAAATTTGACAGATTGTTGTAGCTTGATGTGCTGGCGTCTGTACATATCTGGGTTCGAATTCATGACACGACTGCTCTATTGCCAATAGAATAAAAATTATAACAAGATAACTCTTTTGCTGACTTTACTTGACGTATCACTGTAAATCAAATGAAGACCTGTGCTGATAAAATACGCTAATTTTGATGCACTCTAGCTAACAAACGTTACATAATACCCGTCTCTACCGTATTAGGTAGAATTGCATATAAATCAGACGCTGCACCAAGTCTCCGATGAGAAGGGAATGCATTATACCCGAACTTATAATTCGATGTAGTAGACTGACAGTTTCTGAGTTGTCAGATAATGAAGATTACGATATTGTGATGTAACTAAATAAATCGATTCAGGAATAAGATCGAATAACGATGTAAACAATTTTTTATAATATTGTGTGATAATAAGAAAAAGTAAAATCCCATAAAAAACAATACTTGTCAAAAACCCAAGTCTCGCAACTTAGTTGTTCTACCGTAAAAAGTTGTGAGATCCATGTAATACCAAGTCGGTTATTAATTTATTCAGTCCCTACTTAAGGGACCTTCTGTCTTAAGTTGTTACGTAATTATCTAACCTAACGACATCTTATAGTGACCATATCAATATTAAAAATCTTTACCGTTTTAAATAAATAGATTGACTCGGCCATCGCATGAAAACACAATATATCTCACAAGTAATACATATATAAATTAAATTGCTTATTGCGATTGCCAAGTCAATCTATTTATTTAAAACGGTAGTTGAGATCTCAGAACAATGTAACAGGTTCTGAGATCTCAACTACCGTTTAATAAATAGCAATGGGATAATCGCTAATTGCAAGACTCTTGAGAGACTCTCGTTTGGGCGACACTAAAAACGGTAAAGATTTTTAATATTGATATGGTCACTATAAGATGTCGTTAGGTTAGATAATTACGTAACAACTTAAGACAGAAGGTCCCTTAAGTAGGGACTGAATAAATTAATAACCGACTTGGTATTACATGGATCTCACAACTTTTTACGGTAGAACAACTAAGTTGCGAGACTTGGGTTTTTGACAAGTATTGTATTTTATGGGATCTCATTGCTTTTTGTAGAAAGTCCTACTTTTTTCCTTTCCGGTACCTTCTACTTCTTGTATACCAACAACGAGTTTTCTTAAAGCCCTCTCTCTGTCTTATGAGCTTTCTTATTTTTGTAGGTAGCCTTCCTTTTTAGGGTTCCGTAGCCGAATGGCAAAAAACGGAACCCTTATAGTTTCGACATGTCTGTCCGTCTGTCTATATGTCCGTCCGTCCGTATGTCACAGCCATTTTATTCCGAAACTATTAGGACTATACATGTAAAACTTGGTAGGTAGATGTATTCTGTGAACCGCTTTCCGATTTTACCAGAAAATTTAAAAAATATTTAAAATGAAGGGGGCTCTCCATACATGGAACTGAAACTGAAAATATTTTCTTTCATGAAACCTATACGTGTGTGGTATCTATAGACAGGTCTTTAAAAATGACATTAAGGTTTCTAAAATGACTTTTTCATAAAGTTAATCGTTTAAAAGATATAAGCTTCCAAAGTGGTAAAATGTGTGTCCCCCCCCTCTAACTTCTATAATAATGAAGTGAAAAATCTAAAAAAACCATATGTTGTAGATCTTAATGTAAACTTTCAACCAAAATTGGTTTGAACGAGATCGAGTCAATAGTTTTTGAGATATAGTATATTTTCTAAAACCGCAAATATAACTTTGTAATTCATACAAATACTATGAAAAACAAAGTTATTTGGCATAGTTGTAAAAATTGTAAATAATCTAGTTTTAAGAAATTTTTAAGGTTTTTTGTTTTTTTTTTCTTATAAATATATTAAGTATATTATAGTTACACTATTACGTTACGTTATTGTGTTATAGTTTATTATAGTTACTACGGATTACGGAACCCTTCATGGGCGAGTCCGACTCGCACCTGGCCAATTTTTTTTATTTTCCGGTACTACTTCTTGAACTTCAGCTAAAGTTTTTTTCAAAGCCCACTCCCTGTCTCTATGGGTTTTTTTCGGAGGCTTTGATACGCACATATGGATACGCACGTACGTCTTTTGCATTAGTTAGTAATAATTAATGCCGCACTCGTCAAACGTCTCGGTTAAAGTTAATGCATAAGTATGTAATTATGCAATTTCGGGCAATTTACTCTACTTAATACTCCCCAATACTCTTAATACTTCTTGCTTTTTATTCCGTTGACCATTTAACAAGTTACCTTTGAGCATAATTATTATATCTAGGTACCTATCTACACTGGAAGACACGGTGGAGCATATGGTCGAAGTGTGCCCTGCATGGGTGGAGCACCGTCGTATCCTCATAGAGGCGATCGGCGGCGACGACTTCTCGCGCCCTGTTCTGGTTTAGACCATGGTGCGAAGCGAGAGGGAATGGGATGCAGTCACCTCCTGCTGCGAAGCAGTCATGCTAGCGTAGGAGGAGGCCTAACGTGCGAGGGAGAGGCAACTCTCTTCCTCGCGCCCCAGCCGCCGGGGATGACGCCCCGGGCGTCGTGGATCGCGAGTCGATTTCGGGCCACCGTAGGCACGGGCCTGCGGATGGCGAGCAGGGGTCGCTCACCATCCGGTAAGGACCAGGCCCGGGTCGGCGGCGCGTTGTGTTCCACGCGCGCCTCAAAAAGCTGTTAATACCAGTGACGGGGCCTCATAGGGCCATTGCCTGTCGGGGTTTGCGGGAAAGTTCCATCGAGATACCGCGGCCCCGGAACTTTAGGGCTTACGAAGGAACAGGGTGGGTTTTTAGTCAGTAGAATTCTGATAAACCCGAGCGGAAGAAGTCTTTCGATGATATTTTTCACCAAAAAAAAAAAGTACCCATTTACATCTATTATTTCATTATATTATACAGGTACACTGATTAATAAACTGCAAATGTAACTTTGTAATCCTATGTATTTATATGGGATTACAAAGTTATTTATGCAGTTGATGTATCTATTAAACTGGAACGAAATTGAAAAATATTATAGTTTTTCCTTGATTCATATACTAAACACTAATTGTATTCTAAATTTGAAGCTTCTATGTCTGCTAGAAGTGCTTTAGACTTTTGATGATCGGTCAGTCAGTGAGTGACAAAATTTACAAAATTAAGGAACTTTGACTCGTTATAATTCTTAAACTACTGGTTCAAATTGAATTAAATTTGAAATATACCGTGTTTATACAATGCCTGTTTGGTTACTGAAAATTCAGGCTTCTAGTTTTATCCACAACGAAGTTATAGGGGGTCGAAAATGGCCTGAATTGCTTCGAGAAAAGAATGGTACGGCCGTGCCGCTTTTTTGCTCGACTTGGCGGGGGCACTGCCGTGCCCCCAGATGTGCCTCTGTAACCGTTTCAACGGGGTTTCGGTCGCAGTGGTGTGGGGGCAGTCTTTTTAATAGTAATCCCGCGTAATTTATTGAAATATTCATCACATGAAACAATTTGCAAAGGAGTGGTTTTTATCAAGGCTGATTAGATATGCATATTAAAAAAAATAGATTCATTTATAATTTATAATAAAATCTAGTTACTACTTAAAAATAAGCGATAATAGTATAAATTTTATCATTTATTTGTATTTCTAACGATTAAAAATCGCTTATTTATTATTCGATTGATTGAATCCATCACTATTAGTTTAAATAGGGTATCATTAGTTTAGTAAGTGACATTAGCTTATGTCAGCTTATTGCATCGAATTAAAAGTCCGGGTATAATATAAGCTACTAATGGACTTCAAAATTATTCAGATTGTGACTTCGTTCGCGTGGAAGGATTTCTTCGCGTTTCTTCTCGCGTAAATCCTCATCCCGAGGGAATTTCGGGATACAAAATAGCATTTGTATTATTCCAGGATTTCAACAACAAAACAAAAATCCGTCTGCACAAACGATCGCATTTATAATACTAGTGAGAAAGGCAGTAAGACTGTACAATTAACTTTCCAGTGACGATAAACCCATCGGCCAGTTAGACATTCAATTTAAAATAATATTCTCCACATAACATACGCAAATGATAATGCGCCCAGAATAAATTCAGGTTGTCTTGAAACTAAAGACAATCAAAATATAAATGAAATGGTATATTATCGCATGCTAAAAGGACAAAACTGAATAAAATTACAAAGGTCACGACTGCATTATAAAGACTTGAATAATAATTTCAACAACATTCCAAAAACAGGCCAAGTGGGAAACAGACTCACCCGAAGGTTTCCGTACGTCCCATAAATCGAAAATCAAGTTTATTGTATTTAAGCTCCCTTTGATTTTCAATTAAATGAATTCGTTGTTATAGTGGAGTAACTCAGTCTAAGAAATTTCCATGGAACTGTCTACCTAGTACGGCTGAAATACAGTCCTCTGACAGACATAAGGACGGACAGCGGACCCAGAACAGCTAGGTAACTCGTAACCTAGCTGTTCCGGGTTTTCCCGCGTATATCTCGATACCGCGGGCATTCCGGGATAAAAATCCTATATAATATGTAGCCTATACATATATTGCCGTATAATTTATCTTCCAGTGATAATCCCATCGCTTTAGCCGTTCTAGACATTTGCTCAGACAAACAGTCGTATTTATAAAAAGTTTACACGTTACTAAAACATAAACGAACGTTTTCAGCACTTTAGAAAACACAGTTATTCTGAAATGAAAGGCAGAAACTTCAATTTTATTTACATTTATGGACATAAATCCTACAACAGGGTTCCGTTGGTTACATTTTAGGTACGGAATCCTAAAAGCTATTTAAATTTAATATATCCATTCACAACAGTCGCGTCTTTTAGTATTTCATAATTTTATGTAAATCAGTTGATTGTAAGCATTTGACCCAAACGGGAAGTATGAGAATAAAAACACTGTGTTCTTATTACGCACATATCAACACTACATCATATTTCAATTTTATGGCAACTATATAAAACATATATTTATAAGATATTACTATTACCTACTTACACAACATTTAAAAGTCGCTAAAGTAAATGTCAGTTGCTCGTTTTGATCTCAAATGCACACTTGAACGTTTGAGACAAAAGCGTTTTTTGCTCTGTTACTTCCTGTTTTTCTAAATAGAAAACTTAAGATCCTAATTTACACCCTGTATTTCAGGTTAACCACTTCTTGACTAATGGAACGATAGTTCCATTATCCGGGTTTCTGGTTTACTGGTCTATACATACTCTTCCACTGCTCGGCAAGACTCACTATTATCTTCCAGCGGTTAAAAATTCTACGCCTCTATCTTAAAATTCTTAAAGAAGGCATCCAGCTCGTCTTTCCATCTTCTTCACGGTCTGCAGTAGCTCTACATTGATGACTCAGGGCACCAATCCGGAGGACCCACAGCTTCTCCAGCATGCAGCAGATATATCTTTCCTAGTTAGTAAACCCGGTGAGGTGAAACGAATCATGAAGAAGTAAGTATTTCGATGCGCGACGATTAAGACTGACAATATTGCCCAACATTTTAAAATTTTGTTTCAAGTAAACAAAAGCAGTCAAAAGTGAAACATTATATTGAAGCAAGAAATGAAACATTTCGAGATAAAAAATGTTGTTTACTTTATGCGTGCGAAGAACTCTAGCGTTCGACGTTCACAGGTTCTCGGATATTCTAGAAACCAGAGAGCCGAAAGGAAATAATTATGTATGTCATCGGGCCAAAGTTCCATGTCATGACGACGAATACTAAACGTGTAGGCACTCAATAAGTAAAATAAACGTGTAAATGTTTATTTTAGATGTCATATTTCGGTATTTGTGATATTTTCCTCAACATAAATAACGAAAAAAATTCCAGGCAAGGTTTTTTCTGTATCAACATATTAAACTTTATGTATTCTGTAAAAAAATTATAGGTACGTTTTAAATAATTTGGCCCCTTTTTAATATATTTTCTTTTACAACGCATTTGAAACGTAACATTTACCAACTCTAGATAAGGTACTTGTAAGTCAGCCGTCAAAATATCGTACTTCTAAATGATACCTTTCTTCGTATTTTATTTATTTCTCTCAAACAGCCTTGAATACTACTTGGAATCCATAATAATAGTAATCTCTTACTATAAATACCTATCTCGACATGTTTTGTCTACAAAGACTGTGGCCAGTGCCCTGGGGACACTAATAAAAAACCAGTTCACGTCTCAAAATAATTTGCATTTAATTGGATCTTATTATGATCACATCCTTGACATCAGTGACGTGTCTGGTTCAGTCAATTGTCTGATTATCTATATTTTTACATGTAAGTTTGACAGAATTTTAATTGTGATTTTATTTAATTTGATTTTATTATGACAATACATTTTTAATTTTATTTTATTGTAACTTATGGATTTTAATACAAAATAAACGTTTGATAATTAATGATATCTTTACCAAGATTGCAAAAATAAGTGTGAGTTGAAACCGCGCCTCGAATGTTCCATACGAGCTTATCTATGTACATAAGTTCTATAGTACCGAACTAACTAAATATTTTCAGTTTTCAGAATTTTTCTTTTACAAGTGTTTGTTTTAATTTCTTGTCAAAATTTCATGATTCTACGATGATGATGTAGCGACATCTATCTCGCAACATACAAACTAAACGATAGAAACCCTGAATCGCGCAAGCAAAAGTTTACCGTACAACTAGCCTGCATACAAATCACCCGATCACAAACATCGGGCAGTTGCCCACCAGACAAAACACCTGTCTGGTCGGAGGATCCTCACTTTTCAATGGGAATGCGGGACTTAACACCCTGTTCCGCATATCCCCAAAACTTACATTGGTTTACCATCCATTGGAAGTACTATCCTTAGAATAGGTTAAGATGCTTGCGAAATGGAAAAATATGCGACGTACATTTAGATCGCGGTTTTCAGTCTGATATATTTAGACGATCCTGAGAAACTGGGTTCCTGACATACCAGTAACATTTCCGAAGTCATCAGAAAACTTAAAGCTAAAGAGGTATCGAGTCACTCCACCAATTTCTTTTGTAAGTCGTTCGCGGCTCGAACTACGGATGTGGAATGCCGAATGCTCTACTCCATAACCTCTAATCTCTTTTAGATATAAGACCGATCAATGTGACACCCTTTTTAGTTGTTGTTAAGTCACTATTTAATAATTCTGTTATGGTGTATATTCATAGAAATATTATATCTATGTGTACATTAGAGTAAATCTAGGTATCTGTCTATAGATAGTATTAAGGTGATGCGCACTAACAACGTTCACAATTAAAAAGCTAAAAGTAAACAGATAAATACAGTGCTTTCAGAACTTTCAGTTAAACTAAACGCGCATTCTAATTAATTCAAGAGGACTTACCGGGACGTCATGCTGTATGTTTATCAACCCAATTTGTAATTCCACTCCTGAAACAAACATGAATCACTTTTAATAAAAATAAAAGGGCAAATAAAAATTCAGCGCGATAACGTTTCACAGCGATGTGCACTCCATGCTAATCTAAGGTTAAATGCGCAGTGGTCCAGACTAAACTTGATTCATGACCTATTTGTACATTTGTGGCTGACAAAACTGATCTGGAAAATCGACCGAACCTTTTTAAATGTCTGGCTAGTTCCGTCTTGCTCTGGCTCTCATAATGAATCATCATTATGAAATAAATGTAAAATAAATGTAATATAAAATAAATGACATGTTTATTTTGCAATTAGGTTATAAATAACACTTTTACACGTCATTTCTTTTTCGTAAATGTAATAACTAACCGGCCTCATCTAAGGCCGGTGTTTCCTAACTGACTACCCCTAAGAAGAAAAATCGAAACAAACCCAGAGGTCAACGTCTCTTTTGAAGTCCATACAATCCGTAGTGATCAAATCATATGAGAGCCATGTAGGTTTATATTTGTGGTTCTTTTTAGAGGACAGAATTGCACAGCTTTGAGCAGGCCCGTCCAAACAGTTCAAGCATTTGTCAGTTATCGCGTAGCTCTACTTAGAACTTTAAGGAGCTAACACAAAGTAAGGAGATTTGGGTAGGCCGTATACTCAAACTAGGGCATGCAATATCGCAAGGTTCTCAATTCCGGAACTGAGTTC
The DNA here is from genome assembly GCA_943138885.2 of Tholera decimalis. Lineage (NCBI taxonomy): Eukaryota > Metazoa > Arthropoda > Insecta > Lepidoptera > Noctuidae > Tholera > Tholera decimalis. Next base: position 9,108,430 of record OW964555.2, read on the forward strand.
CAATACTGGAAGTCTGATTCCGGAATTCCGGAACCAGTTCCGGAATTCTGGAAACCTTTAAAGATTGTTTCAAATCAAACAAGATTTATAATTATATCAGTCTTTTAATCTTTTTACCGCCACGTCAAAAAAGCAAAAGCATGCCCTCGGCGCCAAGCTTCGAATTCATCCTTTAAACCTACAAAATAGGAGTGAGGTCGAAATTATATTGATAAAGCTCATGGAAAACTGACAATATTTTTTAACATAGGCTTTAATTTGAATAAAGATGTGAAATGTGAATGTTAACCATCCTTGTGTTGAGTTTTATTTCAACCCGCTTTGTCCTTTATGACATAAATGTAATAATCTGTGTCACATTTACAGCCTTTATTATTATTTAAATCCATAAATAGAATCAACAATCGATAAAACCAAGTCAATACCATTATAGCACTATTGTCCATCATGACGTAATTTTTTGTCACTCTATGACGACAGTGGCGCAGCTGGCACGGATTTCTTGACATTTGTCGCTTCTGCTTCAGCAATGTAACAGAAGTCTGTTACATTGTTCTGAGATCTCAACTACCGTTTAATAAATAGCAATAGGATAATCGCTCATTGCAAGACTCTTGCGAGACTCTCGTTTGGGCAACACTACTTGTTGCGTACAGAACGTTTTTGAACGCATATTTTTGGTGCGGCAACATTAATTATCTGTGGGCTTGACATAACTTGACTTGACAGATATTCTTGGTCCCGGTAGAAAAAATGTCCGCTTTGTTGAGATCGATTTATTGTTGGTAATTGAAAAATCCTGTTGAATCTCAGTTAATTAAGGACAAATTGGTTGTGATTAACTATTGATTGAAATTGTAATCCCGAATTGACGAAAACCCTGGGATATTTTTGGACATACCGCCGGTTTGTCGTCACACTGCATGGCACGCGGATTTGCTGGAAATAAGTGTTTGTGCTGTGATGCTGTCTGGACCGCGCCATCTGGAGACCGGAGCCTTGTGAACGTCCAGAACACTTGACTTACATCACACTTTTCAATTACTCATACTTATACACACACACTTTGGACGTGGCCTAGGAAGGTCGAAGTTTGGCGTCTGCAGCTCAGGTAAGTGTTATTAACTTAGTTATTGATAGAGCCTAAGAGGCTATTGTGTAGTTTGTTTATTGAAAGCAACGGTAGGGCTCCACGAACCGTGGACAGATTCGGACACACCAGTATCGTTGCACTGGCCTTTTGTAGTCTTGAACACTACTTCTGCTCTAGAGGTGCGCGTGTGACACCGATACTTATTAATAATATCGAAATATTTATTCTTATTGTTTTGTACTTTCAACAGTGTCAAGTAATAAAATGTAAGTTTATTTGAAAGAACAATCAATTTAATGTTTTTTCAACACATTTGCTCGTAAAGTGCACAGTCTTATTCCACTAAGCCCGTTCCATCATCAGACTACAAGACAAACGGCGATGCGCCATCGTTACATGGTGGACATGGTATCCCACCTATACGTAAGAAACGTTTTGGGAATACTTTAATTGAGCGTACGGCTAAGGAGTGGAACTCCCTGCCGGAGTCTGTGTTTCCTGATAGTTACAACCTGGGAGTCTTTAAGTCAAGAGTGAATAGGTTACTTCTAGGCAAGCGTGCTTCATCTTCGACCACATCATCGCTTAACAAACGAAAGCCTATAAACATATACGTATAAACTATAAAAAAGTGGCTCTTTATGAACCGCTATTAGGTCCATAATGCAGTGTATACGAAACGCGTGCTTTTTACTTTACGATACTGCACTAGTGCTATAACGCCACAGATAACTATTTACTAGTCGGAGGTCGGAGATAGCGGCTTGTGGAAAGTTCCACAGACTAGTTTGGTTGGGTTCAGAAAAAATTATAATCAAAATATCAAAAATTTATGAATATCGGAATTCCGATATTACTCCTCTCAATTCCGGAATTGAAATACCAGAAAAATTGTTACGGAATTCCGGAATTACGAAATTCCGGAATTCCGGAATGCATGCCCTAACTCAAACTGCTAGACAGTACGGTAATCTACTACATACGATTCTAAACACGATCTCGAATCTCGCTCAGACAAAGTTGTCTTGTCACGTTAATTTGTAATAGTTGATAGATATTATAATGATGATAAGTTATTCAACACTTTTCAATACGAAATTAACATTGACCATGCTATTACAAATAACTTTTGTAATTAACCACCATAACTTTTACCTTACTTGAAGCATAACAAATGTGTCAATAGTAAAAATTTCTAAATGCGCCAACTGTCCTACTCTTTTCTGAGCTAATAATAATACTGTACCTTTCTTTTTCGTCCTCGATTAAACTCTCAGTTATAAAATATAAGCAAGTAAGTACATATTACCATGAACGTATTTAAGTGTTTTATTAGATGTAAAGCCGAAATAGATAGTCCACTTACATGAACCAAATCAAAAATATTATAAATGCACCATTTCATGTAAAGTCACTAAGGGTCCTTACGCACAAGCGGTTGGCCGCTAGGCGGTTCGTTTGAGCGGTCCAACCGCTTAATGCGGTTTCATCGCGGTTTCTTCGCGGTTGGCCGCCCTAGCGGTCAGCCGCGATGAAACCGCGTTAAGCGGTCGGACCGCTCAAACGAACCGCCTTGCTCGAAGGCGCGTGGCCCATAAACAAAATGGATGCCATCGAGATAGCTTATATTATTTATTTTTACTCTAAAAATAAAAAAAGAGAAACACGCAACGAATTTGGCCAGTTCGCAAGTTGTTTTCAAGAACTGTGATTGTATCCTTCACCGGCGGCTCGCCGCAAACTGACCGCCAGTGCGTATAAACAAAATGACGGCTAGCCGCGAAGCGCGCCGCGACCCTCCATTCAACCGCCGCGGTTGAAATTTTGTGGCGGTTTAGTGCGTACAATCATATTATAAGCGGTTGCATATTAAACTGGAAAAGCGGATAGCCGCGCGGTTAGCCACACCCGCGGTTAACCGCTAGTGCATAAGCGCCTTTAATGTCTTGGAAGACAGCGATAAGTGATAAGGTCCCATTCTACTAATGTTTTAAGAATCCTTTAATCTCATCAAGACTTTAATAAATGACAAATTCAAGTTTCCATGAGCACACTGTTCGGTTATTCCAAAACAATGGGAACGAGGGATTACCATCATATTCATTCTAAAATTCCTGGGATGTTTCTGGTGATGTGTTCTGGGATGGAATGAAACTGTCTTTAAGGCCGCAGGTACTCGTAGCTAAGTACTAGGGTATCATAATAGCGACTTTGACGTGGAATCTGTGTGAACCATTAAGGTTACGGAGACGGGAAACAGGCCAAGAGGCTCATTGGCAACGAGGAACTGGTCGAGTCAAAGATCCAGAGTCTTGAACATCGTCGACGAGTTTATTTTTAAAAGAAAACTAGATGTGGATAGAATTCACATTTCTAGCAATGTTGCTAAATATGCTTTTGTCTCGAGTGGGTTCACGGCAATAGTGTAATGGGTGGGGGTCGAACTCGCGACTTCTCGATCACAAGTCCGACATATTGGCCATTAGGCAATAGACTCTTTCCTATCCATAAAATTTCGATGAGTGTGCGATTGAATTGCGTAATCTATTTCTACCATGCCCATTCTATCATCAGACTACAACACGAACGGCGATGCGCTATTGTTACATAGTGAACACCAACCATACGCACAAAACTTTTTTGGGAATACATACCTTCATTGTGCTAACAGCTAAAGAGTGGGATTCCCTGATAGATTCTGTGTTTCCTGATAACTAAAACCCGTGGGTCTTTAGGTTACTTATAGATAATAAGCATGCTTCATCTTCAACCATATCATTGCTTATCATCACGAGATGGAGGTCAAACGCGAGCTTATCATCAATAAAAAGAAGACGCAGCAGCTGCGCACTATCCCTTTTTGCAGTATAATTATGACGAAATTGGCACAAAACAGTATAGTCATCAACACGCTAAGAAGATTACTGTTGCAATAAACGATTGATGCATTAAGCGATCTCATATTCGCAGCAAACGCGTGCCAAGTGCCAACGAACTTTCAATTTTTTTTTGATAAATGAAAGATTTTGCCAGAAGATTTCAGAGTAGATAATCAGTTCCAAAAATGTCAACACTCATTTTGGGGTCATGTTATCGTAGTTGAACACGTTGCATTCGACCTAGTTGGGTTTCAGACATTTATCGCCCCGTTATCGACTGTGGTTGGAAATAAACTTCGTTTTATTAAAAAAAAAACGCTAATTCTTCACGACTGTAGAGCGCAGTTTATTCTTGGTGCGAAAGACTAACGGATAAAGACCTTTCTCTTGTCACTATCAAATTTGGTCGGTGCAACGTATATAATACATTCTCTTTACATACTCGTATTTCTCTACTAGTCATTCGAAAAGTCGCTCCATTCTAGCCATAATCTTTCACATCGCCTACTAATGATATAAACTAAAGATAAGTCCACACTCTGAAACAGCCACATAAAATGATGGTACCTGCCGCAATCACATACGCTGCACGCGTATATCGTCTTGTTACCTATTGCTAAGTGGTAAATGGTATATATTTTGTAGATTGTATATGAATCAATGCAATCATTTAGACGAAACGGTTGGTACAGTGGTTAGGCGATTGGCACTGCATGCTGCGGGTTTGATTCCCGCACCGGGACAACTGTTTATAAGGTCTACAAGCACAATTATTCCGGGTCCAGGTGTATATAAAATTGGCCAAGTGCGAGTCAGACTCGCCCATGAAGGGTTCCGTAGTAACTATAATAAAAATAATTTAATATATTTATATGAAAAAAAAAAGACTTAAAAATTTCTTATAACTAGTTTATTTGCAATTTTTAAAACTACGCTAAATAACTTTGTTTTTCATAGTGTTTGTATGAATTACAAAGTTATATTTGCGGTTTTAGAAAATATGCTGTATCTCAAAAACTGCAAACCCGATCTCATTCAAACCAATTTTGGTTGAAAGATTATATTAAGATCTATAGCATATTTTTTTAGATTTTTCACACCATAATTATAGAAGTTAGAGGGGGCGGACACACATTTTACCACTTTAGAAGCGTATATCTTTTAAACAATTTACTTTATGAAAAAGTAGTTTTAGAAACCTCAATGTCATTTTTGAAGACCTGTCTATAGATACCACACACGCATAGGTTTCATGAAAAAATATATTTTCAGTTTCAGTTCCATGTATGGGGTAAAAAAAAAATATTTATATTAAAGGGGGGCTCCTTTAATATATTTTTTTTTTCATAAAATCGGAAAGCAGTTCACAGAATACATCTCCCTACCAATTTCACATATACAGTTCTAACAGTTTCGGAATAAAATAGCTGTGACATACGGACGGACGGACTGACAGACAGACAGACGGACAGACATGTCGAAACTATAAGGGTTCCGTTTTTTGCCATTTGGCTACGGAACCCTAAAAATACACTCACGATACAGGAAAAATTACAAGTAAGGGACATTATTTAAAATAAAATTTAGTCATTTTTTTTTTAATTTATAAGGCACACCAACAACTTAAGTATTTACAAATATAATAATATAAATTGTGACATTAAGGGTCCTGTGTAAATAAGTCACTTACAGACATGCACATCTTACACAAAACGAGTTTTATAATATAATTGTGAATATTAATTAAAAGTATTATAAAATAAATGTAAAGAAAAAATGACATTAACAAATTAAGAATTATTTATAGACAGAATTATAATTACATAAATATAAATTGATTGGGTTTAATTTTATGAATTAAAATTATAAGATTAATATTGAATTAAATTAACAGAAATTAACTTATTTGAATTGTAAAATGAATGTCAAATTAATATAAAATTTAAAATTAGTACATATTTACAAAATATTAAACTTAAAATTAAATAATACTAAAAGACTTAAATTAAATAAAATTATAAAATAATATGACTAAACTTGTAAAGAAAAAAATAAATTAAAATAAAAGGGACTACGGACCATCTGTTGATTTCATAATTTTCGACATAAGTTGGGCTAGTGAGTCTGAGAAGATGAGATCTAGATGAGGCCGATATTTCCTGGCTGTCTAGTCTGAGAAGAAACACCTAAACAAACTTCAGAGATACATAACTCAGGATAGAGCTTACGCTATTTAGATTACCTGTCATTTTAGTGCTTGTTGAGACTAAACGTGTATATTAAACGCCACTGTCGTCCATCCACCTTTTAACCTTTAATTTCCCATCCACACTCATATTCAAAATCATAAAAAAATCTTTCCCTTAAGACCAATTCATATTGTTAATTTTAAGGGAGATAAAATAATATTACTTAGTGGAAGATATCGGATGCAATGCGACAGTTACGACTCAAATTCTCTCGACACCGCTGTAGACTCCTTGTTAAGAACGTAGCTAACCTGCCAATCTACTAGATTTTGAGAGTTAACTGAAATATTTCCAAACAAGAATTAATACATTACACTGTTAACACTCAAAATTAAATGAAATTCAAATCCGTCATGCCTGTCTGTAACCCCCTCTTTCACATAGCTTAGGCATACGCGAGATGAATCATACCATTAGCACACCATACGGTCACCATATCATTGTGTCAATTCTATTTCCTATAACTCGGTGATAGAGAGTTTGTTGCGGCCCTTCTCCATTCCAGCTGAAAGATTCTACTATAAAGAGTATAAAGCTAGAAAGTGGTGACGGGCGGGTGTTCAGGGAACTGTATTTACGTAAATTTTGACGTTTAAAAAACGTTGCCCCATAAATTCATTTCATTTGATCTGTTTAGGACTCTTACATTCAGGGTTAGAGATTATATTCAATATGGGTAATTAGGCACTTTTTTCCTCCAATGCCTTCTCCCGCTGACTGACTGACTAAAAACCCACCCAGTTCCTTAGTTCTGGGGCCGCGGTATTTCGTTAGAACATTCGCTCAACCCCGACAGATTCCCACAACCCCGGCAGTTAATTAGGCACCTACCAGTTCATTGAGAGTATTTATATTATTCCTTAACGCAGTCTAATTCTTCGCATGGACCATACGGCGAAAATGTTACCCTCCAAACCTACCTTGGCTATAAATAATGTGACAACAATTAACTCAAACTCCGTAAATAAAACTCGACGTCCTTAAAGTTCGGGCCTTTTCCCTTGTATCGATATTACGTATCATTCGACTTAGTCACTATTTAAAACAATGGACTGTTCAAACGTTTTATAAAACTGCTATTTTGTGTCACTAAAACAATAAGAAACCGATATGAATTGACTTCCGTTCCGATTTTAACTTTTTGACCGCCACGTCAAAAAAGGAAAAGCGTGCCCTCAGCGCCAAGCTCCGAATTCATCTTTTAATACCTACAAAATAGTAGTGAGGTCGAAATTATATCGATAAAGCTCATAGAAAATTGACAATATTTTTTTAACAAAGGTTTTAATTTCAATAAAGAAAATAAACCGCCCTTGTGTTGAGTTTTATTTCAACCCGCTTTGTCCTTTATGACATAAATGTAATAATCTGTGTCACATTTACGGCCTTTATTATTATTTAAATCCATGAATGGAATCAACAATCGATAAAACCAAGTCAATACCATGACAGCACTATTGTCCATCATGACGTAATTTTTTGTCACTTTATGACGACAGTGGCGCAACTGGCACGGATTTCTTGAAATTGCTCGCTTCTGCCCTAGAGGTGAGACACTGATACTTATTAATAGTATCGAAATATTTATTCTTATTGTTTTGTACTTTCAACAGTGTCAAGTAATAAAATGTAAGTTTCTTTGAAAGAACAACCAATTTAATGCTTTTTCAATACATTTGCTCGTAAAGTGGCTCTTAGTGAACCGCTATTACGTCCATAATGCAATGTTTTAGAAACGCGTGCTTTTTACTTTACGTTACTGCACTAGTGCTATAACGCCGCAGATAACTATTTACTAGTCGGAGGTCGGAGATGTGAGTTTTTTTAAATCTTATCAACAAACAATGACTCATCGACTTCATATTTTCCATATAAGTTAATATTTAACAATAGGTACACGTCTGTTTTTTTCCTAGTAAGAGTGTTGAAAAACGTCGTATGAAACGCGTGTTGCAATGAACAACATGGCCACTAACTGATGACATCAGTGCTGAAGTCATTGCACTGTCTTCTGTGATAAACGTGTCATAGTGTTGGTCATAGTCGACTCCTTGCAGTATATTTAATAAGTCTTTACTACGCATATTATAGTCCTCCATTATTAATAATATGTAATTACAGTAAATAAACTACTCTATTTGAAAAAAATCCGCGCTTGACGTCATGGGACTGTCAAACATAGACGACTGTGGCGTCCCCGGAACAGACAATACAACAGTGTGATAGAGATGGGCATTTCAGTCATTACAATTAATCGATAATCTACTAACACTCGACTTTTAAAGAGCGTATAGTTCAGTACTATAAAATTTTCTTGATTTCTCAAACATAAAAGCTCAATATCAAATGTTTTATTTATTTATTAGTGCAGAATTCAGAGTAAATTAAATATAACGTAGGTTGCCGTCGAGGTCGATATTCTTGTTTTATTGACTGGTATCTACATCACTACGTGTCCTGTTATGGTGACTGTGGCGACGAGAGCACTAAGTTTTTAGAACTTTATAACTGGTTTTCTTTTTTGTCATCTTATGTTACTATACATGAAATGTGACGAAAGTAGTTCACTTCAAATAAATAAAGAAGAGATAAGGTATATCATTAACATGGGAAATAAACAAAATAATGCTGTTTTATGATATTTATTTACATTTAAAATTCTGTCACCCAGTCGTGACCGTGGCGTGCTGGGCACCTTTTGGCTTGTCGTCTATACACGACTGTGGCGATCAAAAGGTTAATAAATAATTAACATATTTCAAGTAAAACATTGTGCTCTAAATAAATTTACTACTTATAATATATTAACAATTTACGATAATGTGCTTGAAGTTCTTACATGTTGTTTTTGTTTTGCTTTTGCACAGGGATCTGCATTCTACGGGATGCAGTATTAATATGATGATATCGGGTGTACCATGCCAAATAATTTTTATTTTATTTTATTGGGACATAAAACAGTTACATGTTATAATTTTAGTAAATATCAAAATAGTGTAATAGAGGTAAACATGTAACCCACACCAATGTCCGCGGAATAGACAAAATAATCGAATATCATTTGATCGACCACCATAAATCGAACATTCAATATATCATACACTCAATAAATCGAGTGTTCAAAATTTGTTTAATAGCTTTCAACGCATCGCATATTCATTCATTCGAAATATCAATATACTGAATACTTTTTATTTATAGAATAAAAAAAACACAAAATTACAATAAATCACATTTTAATTATTATATAGTGTTTAGATGTTCGATGTATAGTGGTCAATCATTTTATATTTCATTATTTGGCATTCGATTTGGCTTAGTACACCCGATGATATCTAAGTGCAAACCCCGTATTACAGAACCTCATACATGACTAAATTAAGTACTTTAATCTCTTAGAGCTGATTAATTGAAAACTAGTAACGTTATGATTAGCTTAATATAGCCTAAATAAGCAATATCTAATCTGAAGAGCTCGTGGCTAAATAATAATAGCTGCACGGGTCGATCAGTTTAAAATAGTATATTATATATATATATATTATTTATATATATTATATATACATATATTTATCAGTTTAAACACCGGTTGCTGAGGTAGTTCCGTGCATGGGAGATTCCTTCGTGCCTCATAAAGCACGTCAAGCGTTTGGTCCCGGCTGTCATTTAGTCAAAAACCAGAAAATCTCACACCATTCTAGCCAAATTGTATCGAATTACCCATCTCTTACCATTCTAGCCAAACTGTATCGAATTACCCATCTCTTACCATTCTAGCCAAATTGTATCGATTTACCCATCTACTGGGTTGTGAAGGTCGAAGAAGCAGGATTCAATCTAAAATAAGTGTTTCATCATTATATCTATGTATTAATGGCATAGTTACATATTCGTCATCAACTCACCGAGTGGAAGAATCACTGAAATACAAATACCTACGCACGCGGCTAAAATAAAATCTCTTAAAACACACTATCCTACATACTTGATTATTATTAATTATCTCATGTAATCGTGGGTTTTGAACATAATGTTTATATTTTTATAAATATACGTTGATAAGAGTTACGACTGCGGCAGATTTTCATGATGTCATCACGTATTTCGAAACCTAAACAAACGCCTACTCTTTTAGTATGAATGTAAATAAAAAGCTGCTACGCATTAAAGTGCCTAGTCTATGTGCGTTGACCTGATGTTCGACAGGCGACCCCAGACAAAGTCACCTTCTGCAATAGGTATAATCCACTTTCAATATGTACCAATACGTGTATTTATGAATTAGGTAGGTTATAAGTTTTTGCATGTATGTATTTGGTTTTTGAGGAAAAAAGTACCTTTATAAGCCCGCTGGATGCGGGAAACTCAGGAACAGCTGTGTAAGATCAATGCCATATACTGGAGATCTGGAGACTGAATTAAGTGTCAATAGCGTAACGGCTAAGATGTCGGACTTCTGATCGAGAGGTTGCGGGTTCGAACCGCACCCATTACACTATTGCCGTGAATCCACTGTAGACCCAAGCATATTTAGCTTAGTTGGAGGGGGTAACAAGATTGCTACTAATGTGAAATCTACCCACATTGCTAGGCACTGGACACACAGAAAAGACGTAAGACGAGGACGGGACGCGGACAGGGCGCAAACCGGGCCTCGTCGCGACTTTTTAAAACATATAGAAAAGACGAGGTACGGACGTGACGCTGGGTGCTGCGAGAGATGACGGTTTTCAATCAACTTCATTCGACTGTCCGATTGACCATCCCAGTCACCCGTCACCCGCCTGCACCCCCGTTCTCACCCGTCCCTCGTCCGCTTGCGCCCGTGCCGCGTCCTGTCTGTATGTTTTGACGATAGGGAGCAGACGAGTAAGTGTCGTGTTTGCACCCTGTCCTTTCTATATGTTTTGCGTCGCGACGCTCCTATACATTTTGTATGAAAGGGACGCGGAAGAGACATATGTCCGCGCCCCATCTGCGTCTTAAGCCCGATTTACACTTCAACAAGTACAGTAGCCAGTTAAGAACTCAGACAGTTAAGTAATAAGTAGTAAGTTATAAGTAGCCAAAACGTAGGCGAGTGAGTAGTCATACTTAAGTTGCCCGAGAAGAAAAAAAGAAAATAAAAAAACTTGAGAGGTGTCAAGGGACACCCGGATGGAACAAAGTTCTTTTCGATTAATTAGTGAAGGAATTGTAAAAAAAAAACGTGTGCAATTCACACGTGGTAGAAGTGAAACCTTCAAAAATTTACGAAATTTCAAATGGACTGTACTAAACTCGCCTGTCTACATGCCAGCCAGTTAAGTTGGAGGGGTGCGGGAGACGCGAGAGGGGGCTACTTCGCACTGGACTCGCCGAAAAATAGGATCGCGATCTATTTAACTCAACTTAATCAACAACTTACTACTTAACTCGCTTTTGCCGTTCAAACTACAATAACAACTTAACTCGCCGATGACGCAAGTTAACTCGCTACTGTACTTGTTGAAGTGTAAATCGGGCTTTACGTCTTTTCTGTGTGTCCAGCGCGCTAGGAATCTTCAAAAAAATAATATACATAATAATTGTTTAAGGCTGGCACTGACTCGAAAAGAGGTACTACTAGCTTCTGCTTGCAACAGTAACTTCGCTCATATGAATAGTTTTTTTTTTACAGAAATTGTTTGGACCTGAAACTCTATCACACGTCCGTCGTCATTTCGCTGCTGGTTCGGTCACCATAGACGCTAGATACACTCTCGCGTCTATTTTACCTAGATGTCATAAGCATGAGAGAGGTACCAGGATCGATACCCGGCGCCTCCACCAATTGTAACGGGGGCGTGTGTGTACTCGGGAATTTCAATATAAACGCGATAGGTTTTATACTTTGTATATTATTATGTTCACATTTATGGAAGATTGCTTGAAGAGCTTGCTATGCTGGCGGCGTCTAAATTCAAACTATACCAGCCAGCGCGATAGGCTGACCACTCGCTTAGCAGAACTCCACAGTACGGATTCTTTTATTTTTTGTTGTTAAGAACAGTCACATAATCCCACGATACTACATAGCTAGCGTATATTGTTGTTTAGCAGGTAGGTGTGTCGGAATCGGAAATGGACGCCTTGACCCAGTCGAGGCAGACCCCGCCGTGGCCTGTCTGCAATGAAACAGAATATGGGTATCTGCTGTAAACTATATAGTGGTATACAAGACTAGCACTTCACCCGCAACTACGTCTTTGTGGAATTCGAAAATACTATAGCACTCACAAAATAATGCACCTTACTACCAAAGAAAAAAAATCAGAATTGGATCATTAAGTAGTTCCGAAAATTACATGCAAACAGGTGGTCAGGAATATAATCCTGACGTAGGTTACCAAATCCGACTGTATTTTTTACCCGACTCGAAAGGAGGAGGGTTATGTTTTTTGTTGTATATTTGTGACGCCATTTCCCCGTAATTATGGACCGATTTTCAAAATTCGTTCTTTCCTATCTTCTCCGAAGCCTTTGTATTACGTTCGAGGTATATTGTGAAGATAAACAAACTGAAGTGTATGATGAGTGATGACCGATGCCCCGTGTACGTCGTGTGTGATCTTTTCAGTGTGCATGTACTTTTCATGATCTGAGATTTCATCTAAATATGATAGAAAGGTTTCTAATCGATTGCAATGTCTGTTGCCCATTTTTTTTATTACCAACTAGTACTCTCGCGGGGCTTCGCTCCCGTGGATTCTATCACGATAAAAACATAACTCTCCTTTTTTGCAGTCGGGTAAAAAGTAGCCCATAACCTTCCTCAAGCTTCAAGCTACTTCCATACCAAATTTCATCCAAATCCACCCAGTACTTTCGAAGATTAGCGCGTTCAAGCAAACAAACAAACTAACAAACTGTTCCGCTTTATAATATTAGTATAGATGAGCCCACTGTTGACCCCGATCGCGATCACACCTGATGGTAAGTGTAAGGTGAAATTCTAATAATGAAATTCGAATTAGAATCCAATGTTATAATAACATATCGATGTAGGTATAACTAGAATAAAAAAACGCTGTTTATATGTATATTCTTATGCAGTTTAGTAAACTACTAAGCATCCTTACTCGTTCCTACTTATGTTATTAGTGTGAAAATAACTCTGTCTGTCTGTTACTTTTTCACACCTAAACCACTTAACCGATTTCGATGAAATTTGCTACACATATAGATTAGATCTTGGGAAGGAAGGGATACTTTTTACTTAACTGAAAAAAGACACGAGAGCGAAACCGCGAGCAGAAGCTAGTTACAAAATAAGTTCGGTCATTAAATGTAGGTATGTAAATCCGTACATATTTTGTAATTTCGAGATAACTTGTCTCGAAATTTCCGAAATGAATGAGATTTGTTTAGCACGATCTTCGTGGCCGAAAGGCCGATTAAAACAAATATCCCGCTATCTGTTAATTCCCATTCATTGGCTTTGTGAATCTCTTCCGACAAATACAGCCGCAACATTATAGCTCGTTGATCACTTTATTATGCAGTTTTGCTAGACAATAGGTAGGTAGTTCTAAAACTAGATATTGCGCGCCTAGGGCAAGTCCACACTCCCTTAAGGTGCCCTTGAGCTAGATATACACAGTTGCGCTCATCCCCTTTCGCCTGACAACGCCTTAAGCTTACTTTAAGTGTAAACTAACTGCTAGATGCTAGTTAATTTCACTAAACATCTAAATACTCGTAGTTTACTTGATATTGTATCACAGTGCCAATCTGCATACAATAACTTGACAACAGTCTTTATTGTAACAATAGGCAATTAGATGTCATTTTTGGACTGCCCACAATGCATTTCTTGATGCCAAATAAAAATATAACTACTGAGACTATATCCTTAAATATTATAAAACAAAGTCTCCCACCTCTCAAAACCACTGAACAGATTTTCATGTTGTTTTCACTGATGGTGGGTCTTAGTTTGTGATTTACTAAGGTTTTGTGTGAATTAGCAGAATGAAACTTTGCTAATTCGGGCCAGGTCACTAGTTTTAATAATAGCTATAACTAGGTAGAATAATACAAGCTGTTGTCGATCATAATACCTAATACTCTCCTAAGTGATTGATTTAAATTGAGCAATAAAACAAATACCATTTTGCTTTCAGATTTATAGTTCCGCTTTAGCTCAGATAAGAAATATACACTTTGTAACAAGTAGGCCTTGCAGGTGACGCCTATCTATTCTAACAGTAAGAGAGACACACCCTACAAATTAATGCATATAAGAATTAACTGTATGCAGCATTATTATTCATGATTGACATATTTTGAGTTTATTTATTTAATAAAAGAATAAAAATGTATGATAACAACTTGACCCAAAGTAACACAAGCACAATGAAGCTGATGGTAGACTTGATAATTGTTAAATTACTTAATTTTCAAATATTTTTTGTATTCACAGAACCTGCATATACTTAAAGATATCTAACAACTGAATTATGTAAACCAGCTATCTACATTGCTTTGACTTCAATCACACACATTAATCTAGATAAAATAAGATAAGAACAGAAAGTAGAATCCAGAACTCAAAAACTATTTTGTAGAATGAAAAAAACTAAGAGTACTTACTCTTAAGTTTTCTTTATTAAAATAAATAAGTAATAATCTTAATAATGTGAAAGTTTGTGAGTATGGATGTTTATTACTCTTTCACACAAACTACTGAATGGATTTTAATGTTTGGTATGTACCTAGATAGTTGACATTCTGGAATAACACACTTTTTATCCCAGAATTCCCACAGGATCCGGATTTACACGGGAAAACCCTCCCACACGAATGAACTCACAGGCAGAAGCACTACAATAAAAACTATTTTTATAAATGTTTTTTTTACTAAATGAATTAACAACTAAGTACATGGCTTTGATGATATATCATAATTATTTAATCTATTGTGGAAATGTATCATTTTCCTTTATAATAAAATTCAATTAGAATTAAATATTTACAGTGCTATTTCGTCTCAGAGTAGGTACCTATAGGTTTTTATATGATCCATGTATTATTATTAACATATATGCAATAACGGGTGAGTTTGTTATTAAATCCATAAATTGTGACCCATATTTGAAAATGCTGAATAACAATCAGTTTTAAACAAGTTGTTATATTCTTTGAAAGAGCAAAGGCCCTTACAAACAGTCATTTAATTTTCTGATAAATTCAATGGAATGTATGTGCAAATAGGTGCAACAAAAATAAGATGAATTCCTCACATACTACCCATAAAATGGCCAAATTGTTAAATACTTGGCCTCCATTCACACAAAAGCCTATAAATTATTTGTTTATAGCATCTTTGTGATGCAAGAACTTGTTATAAAAACATTTTTTCAAACCTAACAGCTGGAAAGTGCTTGTGATTTGAGATGTTGCAATTAAGGTAAAAGCACTAATGCCCGACAGTGACCTAAAGGATGACACCTACGAAAAAATGTTCTTGTATTAAAAACAATTTTAGTAAAATAACTCTTATTACAATATCATAGGACACCTAGCACCATCTATGAATTGTTCTGAAAAACTCCCAACAGTTTCTAAACGAACTTTCAAAATGTCGTCAGTCGTTGTCAATCATGTACCTAACGGAGTGAGCACGCGTTCCGAGTTTTCTTATTTTTTATGTTAAGGACGCCGAAATTTGCAGGTGAGTTTTGAATCGATATTTATATTTAAAAAATACTTTTTACTCATTTGTCAACATATCAATGATAAGTTGCGATGTGATAAACGTGCTTTTCTTGTGTTTGCTGATATTTTTCTGACAAACTATGATATGTCTACTATTAGTTCAAAAAATAATGAATATCTAATAGATGACAGGCGTGTCATCCATTGGTGTTTCAAGATATTAAACTCATGTTAGGTTCGGTACGATTTTGAACTCTATTCCCAATGAAAAGATTACTGTAGAGATATCAACAATTTTGGATCACTTTAACTAAAGGTAGACATGGTGTCTATTATTGGGGTATACATGATGTCAATTATTGGTTCTATTGTTCCAGACTGATAATTATGCCGCCAATAAAAGGACAGATGTTTCGTTACTCTGAGGCTGATATGGAAGCCGCTGTTCAAGAATGCAGACGAGGAGTTCCGACGTCAACTGCGGCAAAAAAGTTTGGGGTAGCTAGGGTAACTCTGCTGAATAAAGTAAAAGGTAAGACACCAATGAAACGAAAAATGGGAAGAACATGCTACATCTCAGATGATACTGAAGCTTTGCTTGTAAAGTGGGCTAAAGCAATGGTGAAACAAGGATTCCTAATAGGCAAAGAGAATTTACAAGATAATGTGAAAAAAATTGTTGATGATTTGAATTTAGAAACTCCTTTTAAAGATGGGAGGCCTGGTAAAAGATGGTACAGTAGTTTTTTAAAACGGCACCCAGAGCTTATCCCTAGACAGCCTCAAAATTTAACTTCATCCAGAGCTTCAGTCACAACGTCACATTTACAGAATTGGTTTAAAGAAGTCAGCACTTATCTTGAAGAAAACAATTACACCAATATTTTGGATGAACCTCATCGAATTTTTAATATGGATGAGACTGCATTTTTTTTTAATCCGAAAGGGAACAAGGTACTAGCAGCAAAAGGCGAAAAATCGGTGTACCAGCAAGTTAACTCGGACGAAAAAGAATGTTTCACAGTTCTTTTAGGTGGTAATGCTGCTGGTCAAGTTCTACCGCCCATGGTTATTTTTAAGTATTTAAGAATACCAAGAGAATTAAGCTTGTCTGTTCCTGTAACTTGGGGTATTGGACGGTCCGACAGTGGTTGGATGACGATGGAGACATTTTATGAATATATCTGCAATATATTTGATAAATGGTTGAATGACAATGGTATTCAAAAACCAGTCATACTTTTTATGGATGGGCACACATCACACATGTCATTCCACGTGAGCAAGTTTTGTTCGGAAAATGGGATAATCCTAATTGCTCTCTTTCCTAATGCCACTCATCTCTTACTACAGCCCATGGATGTAGCTATTTTCAGAAGCTTAAAGGGCGCCTGGAAAACTGCTGTGCAGTCTTGGCGTTTAGAACACATTGATTCCTCCATTTTGAGAAAAGTCCATTTTTGTCCTTTGCTAAACAAAGTACTTAAAGACACATTATCACCTGAGATGTTTCAAAACGGGTTTCGTAAGTGTGGACTCTCACCCTGGAATCCTGATGAAGTGTGCTGTGCATCAAAACAACCAACAGATGAATTCATGGCATTACAAAAAATTGCCAAAATTAAAGAACTGGAAACGGGCCTTAAATTCCTGGACAAATATATTGCTTCAGAAAATATTGACGAAAATATTGGATTGTTTCAATTTTATAAAAAGATTGAAGACCTACTAACAAAAACTAAAGAAGTCTTACCACCAACTGAAAATCTCTCTACCTTGAATAATTCTACATCAGAACAAGGCAGTACAACTCAAATATTACCACCGCTTAATACTGTCCCGAGTAGCGATCCATTGACAATGCCATCCACATCACAAGCTACAACTTTGGATTTTCCGTTTCAATATTTACCCCTATATGAAGACCCTAAAACTCCCTGCAAAGAAGTCCAAGAAAGCACTACTCAAAATCTCGAAGGCACAGTAAACACAGGATCATTGATAGAACCACGTATATCAAGTCATTATAGGCCACAAGAAAGTTGTTCAAAGAATTCAGATAATATGGTAATACCTAGTCCATTTAAAAGAGCATTGTTTTGGCCAACTCCTAAACAAAACTCAAAAGTAAGAAGGAAAGAAAAAGTGCCATCTGTTGTATCATCTTTGGAATGGCAAAGATACCATGAAAACAAAGAGAAGAAAAAGACTGAATTAGAGGATGAGAAGAAAAGAAGAGTTGAGGAAAGAAAAACTGAAAAAGCACGAAAACTTAAGACTGATAAGAAGTTATTAAGGAAAAGTAAAAATATTATAAAAAATAAACTTAAAAAGACTGACTATAATAGCTCAACTACCGAAGAAGAATGGTTAGAATCTGGAGACAGCGCGAATGATATCTCTGATGAAGTCACTGATGAGGAAAACGAAGAAGAAAGATATGAGGAAGAGAGTAGAATTAAGCAAGGTGAGTATGTTATCGTTAAGTTTCCTGGCAAAAAGAGATATTACAAATATGTTTGTATTGTCCAAAAAGTAACTAAAACAGAAATTGAAGTTATGGCAATGGTAGCATGTGATGAGTCTAAAACAGTATTCAAAGAAAATGATAGGGATATCAGTGCTATAACTGAATCTCAAATAATTAAAGTCCTTGATGTACCAAATATGATTATAACTGGTGATAGAATTAAGTACAAATTTGATAGTGCCTTAGAGGTTGATGGATAAGTAATTATTATCTAAGTTAATTAAGTATACCAAGCACACTGATGCCCTTAAAACTCCAACTGCATTAATTAAATATTATGTCAACTATTAGTGCATTTGACTGTCTACTTAAGGTGATTTTCTTTTTTTGTGATGTTATCTATTAGTACTTAAGACAATATAAAAAAAAATATTAATAATAATTAAAAGTATGTTGATTATTGGAAATTTTATTACTTAAGATAATTTTCTAAGATACACTGCATTCATATAAAAAAGCTGTGATTGTTTTGTTTGATAAATATATAATTATTTTCATATAAACATAGTGTTTTCCTTAAAGTGTCGAGCATTAGTGACTTTACCCTAACTATTTTCAGATTGTATTTTCTGATTCATATCTATATTCATAGATATGAATATAGATATGAATCTTGTTCATTAACATTCATTTCCAAGATGTAAGTATTGTTATTTTGCATTGAGTTAATAATCAAAATTAAAGAAACATGAAAAGCAAGCTATATTTTGTATCTGATAATAACTGTGTGCCTAAATAGTTGTTTTCTGGGTACCTATTTAAAGTTAACATGCATTCAAATTGTAAGGTGATCTAGATCATGTATTGTTTGAATACCAATAACTATACAATAAAGTGTTTGATGCACTTTTCTTACATTTGTAAACATTACAAATGTCTGTCAAAACTTCATGTTAAGCCCGATTTACACTTCAACAAGTACAGTAGCGAGTTAACTTGCGTCATTGGCGGTTAAGTTGTTAATGTACTACTACTTAACTCGCTTTTGCCGTTCAAACTACAATAACAACTTAACTCGCCGATGACGCAAGTTAACTCGCTACTGTACTTGTTGAAGTGTAAATCGGGCTTTATGGCCATTCCACTAATGCATTAGAAGGCGCACATACTTTGTACATAACTTGGAACAATATAGCACTAGCTTATAAAAATCTTTTCGTAACAAAAAATTGATTCACACAGTTATGTTCATGTCATATCACTCCATTCCCCTGTGGGAGGGAGGTGAGTAGGCGTACAAAAATCAATAACATTTCATTGATTTCATGTGGTATCTCAAACATGCACGCATACAGATAATCTCGCATGTTGTATGTCAACGATACCCTGGCCTGATCGTAAATGTCATTATATGAATACCTACCAACTTTCCCTATCGCTGGCATACAAATTCCACGTTCGTCGGAAATCACACGAATACACGATCGTGTAGATCAAAACATTGTCCACGAGAACGGTAACGGTACGTTACCAACACTATCCTTTCACGCATGTTAACATATGGCCGTGGAAACACAATCGTATTGATTACTCCAATTATTGCACTCGCGCTCACATTTAAGACCTCTGAAAGTGACCTTGAATTAACCAAATTAAATCGTGACGAAAGCCTCGTACGTAGCGAGATCCCGACTGATTTTTATGTGCCACAATTTTTGCTCAGATCGAAATGGTTAAGTGCGAATATTATCTTTCATCTCATTTTATACACTAAAATAACATTTCTAAACTCACCTTGCGTAACAAGGCAGATATCAGGTCACTGCACCCAAGGGTTTCCATAATTTATGCCACACAAAATCACACACGATATCATTTTCGTCAAAATGCACAAACAAAAAAAACCAACGTGACGAGAGGAAGCGCATCGTTCAAGCTTCAAATTTATACTGACAGCCATGCTGCTGATGAGTCCGACTTTATTGTGGGCTTGTGCGCTGATTGGTCGAAGGGAAGCTCATAAAAAAATCTAATTGCGTTGTTCCACCAATTGCAATCAAGCATTTCAAAAATTCTTGAATGTATGCCAAAAATCGAGCGATAAACAGTATGTATGGGTTATTTTTTATTTTATTAGTACAGTATTAGTACTAATCTTATCACCATTCGACGTGGAATACTAAAGGAAATTCTAAAATCTATTTCTAGCAACAGAAGAGAAAATTTTGATAGTGATAAGGCGTCTTTTTGAACAGGGAAAATAATAATAAAATGTATGTACTCTGTAAAAATATTTAAAAAATAGGCACTGCGTCAAAAAGAGTATATACAACGTGAATTCATAGTTTCGGATTTGGGTACAGAATCAGGATAATTTAAAATTATTACATTCTTTAAAGCCTTTAAATATTAATTGTCAGATTACGTTCTGATTTTTTTTGTAATAATAAATACCAATATTATTAAATATATATTAACAATAAATCAAATAGATTGTAATATTTTTTAACTCTCAACAACTTTCAATATATTTCTGCGTAAACTAAACGTGCTGCCATTCTCGAGCCTCCGGTAGCCTCATGTCAATTATAAATAGGGATGCAACGATACCATCTGGGTATCGATACTTTTACTCGATACCGAATCGGACACGAGGTATTGATACCTGCTCGATATTGAATGAAAAGTATCGATACCTACTTGTATCGGTCAATTTTTCCGTCGGAAGTTGTATATGAGGCAAATAAGAACAGCAGTAGCAGTACATGATATAGCCTTAAGTATTTATTAAAATCAAAATACACAAAATATTAAGGAAAACAATCTATAATCGACGATCACGTCGATTATAGATTATTTTAGAAACAATTTTTCAACAATATAACATTTTTTTTTAAACATGCGAGATAATAATTTTTCTAGTTGATTTCCGATTAATCGATTTCTGGTGGAAGTATAGCCACAATACTTTACGTCTTTGAAGCATTTCTAAATTTCCATTTTTCCACAAATTTCACATTCCACACCTCAGACTTTTGTGGTCCTATTAGGGGGCGTCCATAAATTAAGTGAGGAGTTTTTTTAAATCTTCTGTTGTTTATCAAATTCAGAGACGCTTTGTTTATTACGACTAAACCTTTCAAAATCCCAAAGAAATCAAATCATGTGAAATAAAGTATTTTCGTGTACTTTATTGTTCTCATATCATCTATAGAGTACAATTACCTGAAAAAACGTATGTACAATACTTTATTATAAAGTACGGGTGGCAACCCTAATTACGATATACGCTTAAGATTAAATGTTAAGCATGAACAATCACGATTAAATGGACCAAAATAATATTATTTTTTTGTTTCAATCAGAAATAAAAATTGCGTGATATTTGCCGAAAACCCCCTCTCTCCAACGTAAGATTAGATGAAATTTAACTCGACCTCCTCCCCCCCTTAAACATCTCACGTAATTTATGGACGCCTCCTTACCACTGATTTTAATATATATTGCTATTTCAAATTAAATTAAGTTAAGTTTTAATTTAATAAAAACATATAAACAACCGCCATGCTATGAAGGAATGCAGTGATAGACAAACTGTCTGAATGAAAAATGATGAAAAACATAGATTCTACCCACTATACGCAAGGCTGCCAACTGAAAACAAAAAATTAAATCAGTGAGAGAGTGACCGACCGACCGAGTACTTATCGATACAAGTATAGTTCCCGTCAAATTACTTGGCAAGAGTCGTTGAATGCGCAAAAGTCGATTTTTAGGTGTCAGCGGTTGTCAGCGGGACGCGGGGTATGATGTAGCGCCGCTCCGAGCGCGCGATTGGTGCGTCAGTAGTTCTCGTTCAATTTGCTCCCAAATTCACTTGCGTACATGTTTTTGTTACGAGTTATTGTTTTAAATTTAGTTTTTGTTACGTTGATTACAATGCCAGGACCAAATAGGCAGACTATTAAAACGTCAGAAAGAACAGTTAGACACTATAGTTCAGGAAGGTTGTAATTCCGAATTCGTCACTGTCTTTAGGACACCGGGAAAAGAAGAATAAAAGGGGTAGCAGTTTTATTAACTAATTGTGACGACGAAAATATATTATTTTTAACTTTTTTTTGATATTTTTTTTTTCAGTTTTAAATGTATTTAAGTATTATATTTATATTATTTATAATACCGAATTAACAAATGAATTCCTCTTCTTTCTTCAACATTCTGAACAGACATGATTAAAAATGAATAAATAATAATTGTTTATTTTAAGAAATAGTGCAAAATACAGTTACAATATAAGTCTTAAGAATTAATTAAATTAAGGAAAATTAACATATTTGCCTGTACTAGGTTAAAAACCTGTGCTTCAGGCGATGAAGTACAAACTATCTTAAGTGGTACATAATCCATGAAATAACTAAAACTAAATCTAGATAATAATAGTTAAATATGTGTTGCTAGTGTTTTACATTCTATTTGCATATTGCAAGTAACTCTTCCGTCTGGTCATATGTCATATTTTGTAAATAATTACATGTTGCTTTTTTACAACTAAAATAATTTAAGTTATATATATTTAAGATTCTATTTAATCTATTGTACAATAGTGGACCTAAAAACGAAAAAAATCGATTTGTAAAGATAAATTTTGAGGTCGGATGTGAGACGCAGACTATATCTTTCCGCCTCTTGTTAGTAATGTGCGAATTATAGGTAAGCATTGTATGTTGTTTTAGAACTATGTGCATGATGAAATGTTGACGGACTGTTAGTAAATTACAGGATTTATATAACTGGGATGTAGGAAAGAGAAAGGGGCGGGAGGTTGCTACTTTTAAGATCGTCCTTTGTGCTCGTTCAAGAGGCAGTATATTTGTTTTCAGAGCGCCACCCCATGAAGTAATGCAATATTGAATTATAGATTGACATAGGGCCAGATATACTTGCGTGATTAGTTTGGAGTCCGCGATTGATCGTAGTTTCTTAAATACAAATATTAATTTACGGACTCGACTAACTAAGTTTTTAATATGGTGTCAGAAGGAAAGTGTATCATCAATTGTAATCCCGAGGTATTTTATGTTGTTAGTAGGGAATATAGTAGGACAGTTACACATGTTCAGAGATGGTGTCATGGCTTCGTGGGCATATAGCTGAGGGTTAGAAGTAGCGTATTGAGGCCTGCGCATGACAAAATGAATGTATTTTGTTTTGTCAGCATTTAATGTGAGTAAATTATGTCTCAACCAGTTGTTTACTATATTAAATCCTGACTGCGCTTTCTCATATAGGTCGTCAGTAGTTGTGGCGGTAAATACAAGTGCGGTATCGTCGGCGTATGATATTATTTTGCCTTGATCTAAATTAATGTTGCACAGGTCATTAATATATATTAAGAACAATGTGGGGGACAAAATACTTCCTTGAGGCAAACCAAATCCAGTGTTCTTTTGATAATTGCTCGTAATATTATCTATCTTAACACATTGATGCCGATCATCTAAGTAGTCCGCAAAAAGTTTTAGCTGCGTTCCTCTTACACCAAGAGCTTCTAATTTGTGTAAGAGCGAAGTCGTACAAACAGTGTCAAATGCCTTGGCTAGATCAAGAAAGATCCCTAAGGTATGGTTACCTCTTCCTAATTCCTGTGTCAAATAACTAGTCAGGCTATGCACCGCGTCAGCTGTTGATAATTTGGCTCTGAACCCGAATTGGAAGGGTGAAAGATAATGTGTCTTCTCCAGAAAGTTAACTAGTCGGCTATTTATAATCTTTTCAAGTATTTTAGATACCGACGGAAGTAATGATATTGGTCTGTAATTAGCAACTAGATCTTTGCTACCGGATTTATAGATAGGGATAACTACAGCCTTTTTAAGGAATTTAGGAAAGATACCTTCAGAGAGGCATATTTGAAATATATATGTTAAAGGAGGAACAAAAATATTTTTCAGGATCTTATTGCTTATACTATCCCAACCAACAGCACAGTCGTCCTTTAAGCCTGTGATAATTCGCGCTATTTCATGTTCATCTGTGTCCAGCATAACGAAAGATGAAGCTCTAGTGCTCGAACTGTGCGAAGGTGGAGTTGTCTGATAGCCAGTTAGGTTAGTTTTCATTTCAGCCAAGTTTTTACCCACGTTAACAAAATAGTTATTTACATAATTGGCAGACGAAAGCGGTGAGGAATTCGTTAATAGTGAACTCGAATGTGATTCGTGCTGTTTTGAGATATGAGTGACGTCTTTGATGTGTTTCCAGATTTGCTTAGTGTTTTTACCTGCGCTATGCAATTTGGTTTTATCGTAATCAATTTTAATTTTCTTCAATAAATTGTTACAGAAGTTTCTGTATCTCTTGTATGATATTTGAAGAATTAAGTTATTAGGGTATTTCTTAGACTTTTGATGTAGTCTGTCTCTGTGCCTTATGCATCGAATAAGCCCGGGAGTGATCCATAGTTTAATGTTATACAACTTCTTATTTATTGGTATTTCTATTGTATTATGTAATATGGCTTGCTGGACAGATTTTATAAAATACGATAATGACACATTTGGGTCAGCAGTATTATAGACGTCACTGAAGTCAATCTTGCATAAATCATATTCGAGTCTGTTTATGTTTAGTTTAGACTTAGTCGGACGGTGATTTAGCTTAGGCAGTGTTAAATTTACGGTAAGTAGGACAGCATGATGGTCAGTGATCGTTGAGTTAGTGACAAGCGTTATATATTGATGATTTGATTTTATTAACATGTGATCAAGGCAAGAACCACTCTTGTGAGTCGGCAATCTGTGAGCGGGGAGAAGCCCATGGTATGCACAGATATTAAGATAGTCTTGGGTTCCTGCATCATAAAATTCAGATCCTATATTTACATTTATATCACCTGTTAGTATTATGTTTTGAAAAGAGCATGTCGCCTGAAGTGTACTGTTAAGGGAATTATGAAATAAGTGTAAGTTTTTATGGGCTGGGGATACATAGCAATAATTGCTGTATTAGAGCCAATTTTGATAACTAAGCAATTACAATCCTGTAGGGTTGGTTGTTCGATTGTGACTTTTAGCGATGACTTAGCATAGACAATGATTCCATCATTTTAATTATGGTTTATTGTACTGTAATATAAATTGTACCCCGGTAATTCCGGTATGTTACTTTGTCGATTTGATATCCAGCACTCAGTAAGCACTATTATATCGCATGCAAAGTCTAGCCTACTCAGGAAAACATTAAAGCTGTCTATGTTCTTGAAACTACTGCGAATATTTTGTGTTAGTACAGTTAGTGAATTTTGATAGCTGGTAAGATACTTTCTACACTCCTCGACCTCACAACATTTTGCTTGCGATAGAAATATATTATCTAATTCTGTAATCAAATTAACATCCATTATACTAAATATTATAATTTAAGCTCTTAATTACAAATAAGTATGTGGCGCTCTTAGGCGCCGTCATAGTCAACCGAGTTAATATACCTATATTCAGCTGCTTTTTTAGCTGGGCAATCGGCATTTCCAGTCTTGTGTTCATGAGGCTTCTTAAATCGCAGGCATGTTGCACATTTAGGAGAGTCTGTCTTCTTTGTACAGTCCTGGATTGAGTGACCGTCTTCTCCGCAATGCCCACACGTAGAAGCCATTGCTTTACAGGTTTTAGCTGCATGCCCATACTGCTGACACTTAAAACATCTTGTGACTAATGTAAAGTCTCTTACTGGGCAGAATGTCCAGTTTATGTATACTCTGTCCTGTGTGATGAGGGCTCTACGTATGTTCGCAGGGACCTCGATGACGTAGTTGCAATTGGCCTCACTTTTCTTTCCCGATTTGTGACTCAGTTTTATTGAGGTCATAAATACGTCTCGTGTCAATGATGGTATTTTCTCTACTAAATTTTGCTCGTATATGCATTTATAGACTTCACTCTCATCCATAGATGCCGGAACTCCTAAAACTATGATACGAGGCTTGCGCTTATTTGGCTCATCAACAGTAAGGCCATTTGAAGCAAGTTGGACGGTTTGTTTCACTTTTTCAATATCAGATCTGGACTCAGTGCTGATGATCACACCTCCGTTTCTTGTCTTGCGAACTCCTCGAACTTTCAGTTTCATATCCTCAGGGCATATTATTTTTTGGACTATATTTTTAGTTTCGTCACTCGTCTTTGAACTATCACTGGGATAAATCGCAACAGAACTAAAAGTGCTAGGACGAACAAAGCTGTTGGTTCCCTTTTTGACCATATCCGCAAAAGATGTGCTAGGCGTATTTGATCCTGTATTGGCCTGTTGTACTGCTTTCTTAAGGTCATTTAGGCTATTTGCCAACTCCTGTTTTTCGGGTAAAGCTTGAAGGGAGAAGTGCGTTTGTAGTGCTTTTTGTTTTAAATACTGGTATAGGACAGCCATGTGAGAGGTACTACTTGCAATTTTACGGCACAAATTATTTATTTTTATTTTTTGGTCCGAATTTAGCTTTCCGTCGGATGCAATCGTACAGACCTCATTTAAGCACTGCTCAATAGATCCCAACCAGTTCTGCATTTCTGGAGTTGTGACCACTTCCATCTTTTCGTCTTTATCATCCTTGGGCTTCTGAGGCGACATAGGTGGAGGAGTGCGGCGTGTTATACCACTCCTGTTAAAGGGACTACCATCCATTTTTGCAAAAAATATCACTAATGTTTATACACATATATATAACTTAATAATAAACTCATCACTGCAACTAGAATGTGTATAGTACGCTAAAACACTAAACTAGGTCACTATTATTTAATTGTTATTTTATGGAAATTTTGTTGAGCACGTCTGTATGCGTCGAAGTACCGAACAATCACCACCAACGAATGATGGCAATAACCACAGAATAAAAGTAAAAGTGATCACTTTTTTCTTCCACTAAGTGCACGATGCGCGAACTACCCCCACCACGCCAAAACCTTGTCAACTTACGTGACGAGGACTTAAGGTGAACGCAGACCTAGCCGCACCGCAGTCTCTACAGTCCCCGCAGTCATCGCTTTTTGTTAATGGCCACGCACATCTATCCGCGCCGCAGTCGCTGCAGTCGTTCCCGTCGCCACACACATCGAACTTGCAGTGTTGCCAGATTTTTGAAAGCATTATCTGTACCGAAGATTTAAAAATCTGTATAAAATCTGTATTAGGTAAATTTAAGAAAATCTGTAAAAAATCTGTATTTGGTATTAGTTTTTTCTCTTTTGTGTAATTTTATCTGTAGGCTAGACCCCTCTTTGAGGAGTGGCTAGATCGGCGTCACGGATTCCTGACCTACCGCATGACGCAGGTCCTCACC
Source organism: Tholera decimalis (assembly GCA_943138885.2). Taxonomy (NCBI): domain Eukaryota; kingdom Metazoa; phylum Arthropoda; class Insecta; order Lepidoptera; family Noctuidae; genus Tholera; species Tholera decimalis. The sequence continues at coordinate 9,136,133 of OW964555.2, forward strand.
GGACACGGAAGTTTCGGGAGGTACCTGTGTCTGATGGGTAAGGAAGAGACGCCTGGGTGTCACCACTGCGAGGGTCGCCCTGAGGACACAGTCGAGCACACGGTACAGGACTGCCCAGCTTGGGCAGAGCACCGACGTGTCCTCACGGCGACAATAGGCGGAGACCTCTCGCGCCCGGCCTTGGTCGAGGCCATGCTGCGGGGCGAGAGGGAGTGGGAAGCGGTCGCCTCCTTCTGCGAAGCAGTCATGCTTCCGAAGGAGGAGGCGGGCCGCGTGAGGGAGAGGATGGCGTCCTCCCTCCAGCCCAGCCGCAGTGGTAGACACCCACGGCGTCGGACGTCGGCCGACGATCTCCGGCCACCGTAGGCGCGGGCATGCGGACAGCGAGTAAAGGGCAACTCGCTGTCCGACCATGGACCATGCCCGGGTCGACGGCGCGTCGTGTTCCACGCGCGCCTCAAAGAGCGTCAGCAACATGACGAGGCCCCCTCTGCAGAGGGCCGAAGCCTGCCGGGGTCGTGGGACTCATCCCGTTACCGTGGCCCCGGTATGTAAAGGGTTATTGAAGGAACACCGTGGATTTTAGTCAGTAAAAGTCTGACAGTCCCTCCCACCCTGCCCGGAGTGGGAGGACTTATTTGATAATTTTACCACGTCAAAAAAAAATAAAAAAGGCTATAATAGGGAATAAGCAAGTAATTGATTTTTTTTTAAGTTTTGTATTGGACCATAGATAGAAAAGATGTGGTGCACTTGTTTAATTTTTTACCCGACTGTGGCAAAGCAAGGAGGAGGGTTATGTTTTTACCGCGTATATATTTATGTATGTCCGTTCGTTTGTTCCCTCGTAACTATTAAACCCGTGAACGGATTTTGATAAATAATACGGCGTTGGATTTGGTTTGATGGCATGAGTGTTATAAGATAGATTAAAATAAAAACAAATCACCACAAAGACAACCAGGCTCCATATTGTTAAAAATAAAAAAATCGCCAAAATATGTCAAGTGGGGTATCATTAGGGCTTTCAAATACCGGATTTTTTCAATACCGTGATCCCGGTATCAATACCGGTAATCCGGTATTAAACGCAAGTTCAATTAGGACATTAATAAAAGCAAAAAAATACGTGTTTTTATTTTCAAATCAATCTTTATTGTTCTTATTTATTGAAAATAATAATAATTATTATTATTACCAGCTGTCAACGTTTCGGCCCAACGACTATCAGATCAGGTGCGGGTCATCCAGCGTAACCGTATGTTGGATGACGCCGTACTTGATAGACTACGCCTCGAATCACGGTGCAGCCGTGTCTCATCTGCTTCACCACTGGCCGTGGTGCAACTACAACCCAGTATCTCACCGCGACCCGACCACGTCAGTGAACATGATGATGACGAGGCTATAACCGTGAGTACCCAGTGCAGTGACAGATTGAGGAGTGCTTTGGAGGATGCATTACAGGAGTATCGCTCCACACCGCCTGAGCTTAGACCTCGTCTGCCTCGATTACCCATGCATAAGAAAAATAAGGCGCTAGTGTGAGCTCTAGATTCACTGCTGTCAAATTTATTGTCAAAATAATTTGTTGTGAAGACCTCACCGATACCCATTCGGTCCTGTACTGTGGAGCTGTAGCAGCATGTCGGGTAGCTCATGTCAAGTTCCCAAAGACTGATAGAGCTATTCCACCGGTGGTACCAGCTTGGCAGTGCAGGATCGAACGTCGTATCGCTGGGGCTAGAGCACTCATTGGTAAACTTATCTGCTTCAGGCCGGGCAACACTCGTCCTAGAGTGATGCGCTTGGTGAGGCAAGCATTTGCGGGGACTGACATCAGCCCACGAGATTATCTAACCCGCATCACAGAGCGTATCGACTTCCTAAATCAGAAAGTCTATACATGGGCAAATCGAATTCGTCAATATAAGCGGCGGGTGGAGCGAAACACTCAGAATCGCACATTCCAAAGCAATGAAAGGTGGGTTTATAGAGCCTGGGAGCGATTCTGGCGCAGCATCCGGTCGGTTCCTGACAGCCACACCGAGGGTGACTGGATAAGTGAAATCAAGCGCACGTGCGATCTTATACCAGAAATGGGGGCAATTACGATCAGCCCCCAAGATGTAACCCATGCAGTCCATCCATTATCCAACTGGAAATCTCCAGGGCCGGCCGGGCTGCACAAATTCTGGATAAAATGGTTTCAAAGCTCGCACACTCACTTGGCTACTCAGTTCCAGTCTTCCTTAGAGTTAGGATCGCTACCTCAATTCCTAACTACAGGAATAACCATTCTGCTTCTCAGAATGGATGTAGGAACGGGTCCCGTGGTACTAAGGAGCTTCTTCCATCGATATTGCCATTAACCAACAGGTTCGTCGTTCGCGAAGGAATCTGTCGACATGCTGGATAGATTATAAGAAGGCCTATGACTCCGTTCCACATACATGGCTAATGAAGGTGTTGGAGTTGTATAAAATAAATCCAATACTACGCACTTTCCTTGAGTCATGTACGGGGCAATAGAAAACAGCGAACCGATTAGGATTGAGCATGGTGTTTTTTTTTTCAAGGCAACAGTCTGAACCCACTGTGGTTTTGTCAGAGGTGGTCAAGTCATATCTCACCTGCTTTACATGGATGACTTGAAACTTTTTGCCCCCAGCAACTTGCAATTGATGGAGCTACTGAAGGTAACGGAAACCTTCAGTAGCGCCATCAGGATGGAATTTGGGGTGGACAAATGTGCGGTCATGCATATAAAGCGAGGGGAGATTATGGAATCCGTGCGAACTCAACTCTCGGATTCCACACACCTAAGATCCCTCAACTCAACTGAAACCTACAAGTATTTGGGTATGTCAGAGGCACTAGGCATCAATGCTGCTTATGTTAAACAGTCATTGAAGGAACGCTTCTTTGGCCGCCTGAATAAAGTACTGAATAGTCTTCTATCAGGCGGAAACAAGGTGCGTGCCTTCAATGGTTGGGTTATGCCAGTATTGATGTTTTCTTTTGGCATACTCAAATGGACTCAGACTGAACTTGACACCTTGGACAGGCGGGTCCGCACAACGCTGACTGCAAATCGGATGCATCACCCACGTTCATCGGTGATGAGGCTGTATATCCCGCGGAAGTGCGGGGGTCGTGGCTTTTTAAATGCAAAGACCCTGCACAACCGCGAGGTATGCAGCCTTAGGGAATATTTCCTAGAAACCGACGTGGGTATGCATCGAGATGTGGTAGCGGTGGACAAAGGCCTCACTCCGCTCTCCTTAGGTAGCGAGAATTGGCGCAAACCTGTAGTATTAGATACTAATGACCGCAAAGAAGTATAACAGAGCAAGGAGCTTCACGGACGCTATTACCGGGCCCTTCATGGGTCTGACGTAGATACATTAGCGTCCGTAGCCTGGCTACGTTTTGGTGACCTCTTTGGAGAAACCAAAGGTTTTGTCTGTGCAATTATGGACGGAGACTATTTGCATAGACACAACCTTGTAGCTAGGATTGTTCACCAGCAACTTGCTCTTAAATACAATCTTGTGGAATCAGAAGTACCGTACTATAGTACGTTATCCCGTCGCATTTGTGAAACTGACTGACAATAACAAAAACGACATAATTACAGCTCGATTTCGGCTTAAGACTACAGCGAGACGCTTGCGCTGGTGAAAACTACTATGAGAATAAGATCACATACATTTTCAGATCTAATGTTTGTAATACCGTAATCACGGTATTGGGGCGTCAATACCGGTATTATAAAAGGCCAAAATAAAATCCGTGATCACGGTATTACGGGATCCCGGAATACCGGTATTGAAAGCCCTAGGTATCATTAAATAGATCTTTAAAAATGATTTTGAGGTTTTTTAACTATTTTTCATTTTTAGCAACCGTTTAGGATATATAACAATTTATAACGGAATTAAATACTAAAAAGCTGAAAATAAAAAAAATATTTAAGAAATAAAAAAAACCGGACTGCTCAACTAAAACGGAAGAAACAAGCAGATTCTTTGACAAACAGGCGGGACCAATCCCATTTTTTTAAACTAAAATTATATTAGGTTCAATTGGGTCCCACCTGCTTGTCACTTTTTAAAATAAAAATGTGCTGGTTGTTCCATTTCAGTTGAGCAGTCGGGTTTTTTAAATAAGTTTTTTTACTAGTTCATAATTTCTTTTACAATTCATTATTTTATGTTGCGTGTTTTTGGTGAAACTTATCGCAGACTCAAAACGTATCCTACTCGATAGTTCCGGTCACTGACTTATATTTCCTATCTCAATTATTCCGGTAGTTACACGAACAAAATAAACGAGAACCACAGATTATTAATACGAGAACAAGTAATTTTATTATAAACCGACAGAGACAGAGATTCTCTGTCTACATTATAAAACTACCATTTGAGGTAATTCTGTATGAAAAAAATTGGAATGTTGAAAATCTGTAAAAATCTTACTCTCAATTTTTTATCGGTATGACATGTTGAAAATCTGTATGGATACCGCGAAATCTGTATATCTGGCAACACTGCGCGCCGTGGATGCGAATGATGTCATCCGTGCTGCGCTAGCCACAGCGTCCGGGTGACGTCATCAGCAGCGGCTTGGGGAGTTCGGTCGTTTCAGGGACTGCGGCGCGGGTAGGTGTGCGAGGTTGCATAGAACTTCATATAAAGAATTCGAATACGAAGACTGCGGCGCGTGCGGTGCGGCTAGGTCTGCGTTCACCTTTATACTTACTTCCCGATACTACTTGTTACTCAGTTATCAAGTACAAAAGTATTTAGTATCGAAAGAAAAGTATCGAGTAGTTACTTGTATTTACTCGTATCGTGCATCCCTAATTATAAATCTATTGAAGATTTGAAGTTGTCATGTCACTCTCTGTCTCTAGTCTCTCTTGTCACAACAAGCGACTTTTCAGGTTATGTACCAAAGCGTGTGTTGTAAAGAAGTTTAATTTCGTTGGGTAAAAATGGCAAGGAAAAAGAATAAAGAGGGGAAAAAGAAAGTAACCTTAGTATTCGATGAAGCTAAGAGAAAGTAATTTACATATCTAGCTTTTTTCAATTTAGTCTGTGCATGTGTACTCGCTTGATAATTATGGTAACGAATGTTTTTGTTTATTTTTCAGGGATTTCTTATGTGGGTTCCGTAAAAGGAAGCTTGAAAGAAAAAAGAAGGCTCAGGAGGAATTGAAAGAGCTTTTAAAAGTGGAGAAGAAACGTATAAAACAGGAGGTATGTAAACGCGAAATTTGACAATACTTAAGTTATAGTAATCTTGTCAAGAGCAATCGATAAGTTAGCTAAAATAAAAATGCTAAACTATTATCACTTGGATGTTGTCAGAGGATGATCCATCATACCTCATTAAAATGGTCTTGTAGTCCGAATTCTAAAGATAAAAATTACACTGTGATTGACTAACACGTGATTCTGTGATCACATAATATTAATGATTCTTGTTTCAGAATAAAGAATCTTACAAAAAGTTAGTGGTATCCAGCAGACCCATTCCAGACATCGAACAACTTCTTCAAGATCAATATGAAGATGAGGATGTTAATGTTAAAATAGTGGAACTTTCAGCAGATACTTTACAGAAGAAAGATTTAGTGATAGGCGAGAATAAACCCAAAGAAAAAATTATAAAAGAGGAGAAAAGTAAAAATAGAGTCAACCAAAAGGTAGTAACAATTTCTGGAATGGGATCAGATGAAGAAAATGTGGAGGAAGAATCTGAAGCAGAAGAGGATGATGATGAAAAAATAAAAACAAAGAAAGAAATAAAGAGCATTCTCAAGAAACAAGCAACCAAAAAAATACAAAAGAGTAAAGTATTCCAAATGAAGAGCAAATTAGACAGAATTCAGAATAAAAAGAAGTCGATGCAAAAGAAAGGCCACATGAAAGCTAAATCAGACCCAAAGAAAGGACACGGAAAAGCTAAATCTGATCTAAAGAAAGGACATGGAAAAGCTAAACCAGACCATAGGAAAGACAAATCTAAGAAAAAAGTTGGTAGAAGAAAACATTGATTTAATTCTAAAATTATAATTAAATTCATAAAAAAAAAATCAACAAGTTTCAGAGGTATTCGACATAATTTCAGTAGAAAACTTGGAAAAAGTAATCATTTTTTAATCTCAAATACTGTCACATATTTATGCAGTTTTAAGAAAAATATAGTTCCATTTGAAAACATAAAAATTTAAACATTACAAGATGGCACTTATAATATAAAAACATGCATTGGGCAAACTTAATAAAAATTGATATCACATCCTAGTTGCTTGTGTTTTTGTTCTTATTCTATACCACACTATTTCATTCGTTGCTAGAAGTCTCTTTATTTCTAGGAGATTTACGTGGTACCGGTGATTTTCTGGACTTGTTATTGGTAGTATTATCTTCATTCGTCTTTAAAAGAGCATTTGCTTCTACCCTCCTTTTAGTTTTTGTAGTGACAGAAATAGGGCCCTTAAATTCTAGATTATCATCACCGCTTCCAGGTACAGTTGTCTTTTTAACATTTTTTTTTATTTTAGGTTCTGGTTGTCCATCAACCTTGTGCTCAATAGTGTCTGCTACGGAGCTTTGACCAGCCTTTGCTCTTTTATTTGGTGTCAATTCTTTTTTAGGTACAGTTTTAATATTCAATTTATCTTGTGTGTTAATTTCTGCTTCTATTTTCTTTTTTGGTGTTATTTTTTTTCTAGTTGCTGTTTTAAGAGGCAGTTGATCAGTTTTTATTTCAAGATTATTCAAGTTATCTTCAACACTTTTTTCTGCAATTGTTTTTTTACTAGGTGTAAGCCTCTTTTTAGGTGCAGGTTTAATATCTAAATTATTTTGGGACTCTACTTCATCTCCTTTTGTTTTCTTATTTGGTGTCAGTCTCTTCTTAGAAGCAGGTTCAACATCCAAATTATTTTGAGGTTCAAGTTCATCTGCGTTTGTTTTCTTATTTGGAGTTACTTTCTTCCTAGGTGCTGCTTTGACAAATAGTTGATCAGGTTTATTTTCAAAATTATTCATAACATCTTCAGATTTTGTTACAGGTTCAGCTTTTATAGGAGTAACTTTTCTCTTGCTAGGTGACCTCTTAACTGCCGTCTCTGTTTTAACAGTCAAGTTTCCTACCTTTGTATCAGAATTTATGTTTTCATCATTTAATTCTTTTCTTGGTGTTACTTTCTTAATTTTAGGTGGTTTAAAATCACTCTCATCATCAGATTTCTGACTTTTAACTTCTTTTTTAATTGGAGTTTTTTTGGGTGATTTTCTTCCTAAGCCACTAGATGGGCAGATGTCTCTATTTAAACATTCATGGCACAATGGCCCTATGGGCAGGCATATTGTTTGGCCAAAACCTACCAAGAGGTGATTCACTTCACTCCAAAGTTCGAAAGGCAGCCATGTTTGCAATGATTTTCGTGTATCTTCAGGAGTACTTGTAGGTTTCTTATGCCACCCTATTCTGTTGCTTATTCTATGAACATGAGTGTCCACACCTGTGGGAACAAATACATAGATAATAACACCATGTTTAAAGTTGTAAGCATTTATAATTATTTAAAACTCACCAATCCCTGTAACTTTATCCCAAGCTACCAGCATGCAAATGTGCGCCATCTTAGGCCCCACACCAGAAAGCTTGCATAATTTATCCACTGAGTCTGGTATATCTCCATTGTATTGCTCCTTCAAGGTCTGGGTTGTTTTCTTTATGTACTTCACTTTTGTCTGAAACAGTTAAAAAGTTTTATGCTAAATAGAAGTGAACAAAGTTTAGTTTAAAATCTTTTTGGGATATTGATAGAAATTAAATGCCAAATTATTGTATTTGAAGTAAAATCCTCTAAACTTTGGCTTTAACCCTTAAATGCATGATTTGTTGTTATTACGTAGAAAAAATATATATAGTAGACATGTACATGCCGAGGCAGGGAAAAATAATAATAAAAATAAAAATTCATTTTTTATAGGTTTTTATTAAAAAATAACAACTGTTGCATAAATACAACACTATGCATTTACTAGAAATAATGACATGTGAAAATTTTTAAAACAATTCCTAGATTTAGTAAGGCAAAGGGCTACTCCGCACTTCTCACACTTTGTTTGTGTATATCCCTTGCACCCAGGCATTTTACATCTACTGGGGGAGCAATCATCAGGCCAGTGACCAACATTATCTGTCCTGATATCTTTAGGTGGAACATGCTGAACTGGTCCTCTACTTTTCTTGGCTTGTATTGCCATTTCAACGCTATTACTGGTGCTGGGCCTTCCTCGTTTGTTACAGAGTTCAGATGCATTATTTATATTAGCTAGGACCTCTAGTCTATATTGACACAAATTCAGAACTGATGAAGTTGCTTCAGTACCTTTCAAGTCTTTATAAACAAGTCAGGAATTTATTACTGTCATATCCAACAGATAGTAAATTATATGTAGGTACCACTTACGGCTTCTCATTGATATACAATACTTACCAATGAAGCTATCCAGAAGATCCACCCTGCCCATATGGGCATTATACTCTTTGATTACATGTGGGCATGTAACCTTGATCCTGGTCTTATGAGCTTTGTCAAATCTTTCTACTAGAGAAACAGGTTCTGCACCAATATATGAAGATAGGAAAGTGCTACAGGTTTATTGTCTTTCCAACTTACAGCTGTCAAATCAACACCTTCAAAGCTAGTCATTTGCTCTTCATAACTATCCCGGGGAACAGATTTCTTCATCAGTGATTTTTTGTCAGGTAGTTTGCAGTTTACAAGTCTGTTAGATTGTACAGTACCCAGGCTATAGATCCCTTGTTTGGCAAGATGGGTAACTAGTGGAACAGAGGGATAAAAATTATCAAAATATATTATGTGGTTGATATGCCTTGGGACACCTCTAGCTAGCCGGATGACAACATTCCCCACTGGTCCAAAATCTGGTTCATATTGAAACCTTACATTTGCAGGGTCATTAATTTGAGCTAAATATTTTTCTATTTGCTTCTGATTCAAGGATGACATCTGAAATAATAAGAAATTGGTGATCAGAACATAAACAGCGACATTCTCTAGTAAATGCATAGTGTTGTAGATTTACAACATCAATATCCTCGAGATTTCATAAAAAACCAAATGCTTATTTTCCAAACTAATAACTGTATCGAAAAAAAGATGAATTGTTCGATATAAAAACCATTTTTATTTACTCACCTTCAACAATCAATTAATTACACTACAAAACAAGAACACATTTTTCACCTACTCCAGAATTCACAATAATCTTTGCTTTGTCACTGCCAAGTTGACATTTGATAGTCGTGAAGGAATAAAATGTGTTCCCATTCGACAAAATATATTATCCTGTTAGTGATAATTCTATAACAGCATGCACTAAACGCATACCGATGATTTTGAGGCCGTTTGAATGGTATGTTGTAATTTTACAACATGATGCATTTAAGGGTTAAGCAGCAGGCTTTATTGCATAATTAATTTCTTTATAGGATAGGTATGTAAGGATTATAGCAGACAACTTTGATTTTCAAGCAGATAACTTCAAGTTGTACCTTCCAAAATCCAACAGGGTATATCAGCTTGCCCAATTCTTCATCACTCATACTCAATACATTGTCTATTGTTAGTCCTCGGTCCCGAAGACGCTCCATAGCTGAAAATGTAACTTGATCCTTTGTCTGACTTGACAGCATTAGAGATATGAGACATTGATATCTGTACACCTGAAAAGATAGACTTAGATAATCTTGGAATTGAGTATATTGCCTGATCTTAACATGATAATTAATGTCATGAAGGTTACAAGAATACTTTGTAGAGTTCTGCATAATATATAAGTTAAATTTACAATTAAAGGTAGGCAGCAAATAAATATTATTTTTAAAGGTATAATGAAGGTTCTTTCTCAGTTGTATATAGGCTAGCAATCAGAATACAAATAAAACTTACTTCTGGGGCGGCCTTTTCATCACCACTTAAGTGGCAGCCCATAGTATCAACAGGGGCATCATTGTTAGATCTCATATTCCTCAAGTTCACCAGGAAATCTTTCCAATTAGCTGGCTCCCATAATCCTTTAGTATCCTATAAAAAATATTTAATTCTACAGTTACGAATATTGACATTAAGTTAGTTTGCAGTTAAGCTTTTGTTAAATACAAATTAATTAGTTAGGTACTTCTTTCTCGGGCGAATCTTTTTCAAATTCAATTTTAACGTGCTTTTTCCTTTCATATCTAAACTGACTCAGGTCAACTTTACTGGGACTAAGCTGCTCTTCGGACAGTGCTGGAGATTCAACTTTGAATTCAATATTCGCGACATTGTTCTCATTTGTATTTTCATAATCATTTCTTGCATTTTTCGCAGTTTTTTCAGAAGGACCAGGAGCGCTAGCCGTAACTTTTGTTTTCCCGCGCGGCATTTTACGTATCAAAGATAATAATTTGAAAATTTCGATAATATTACTTTTGTTTTATAGTGGTATGTTATGTGCTCAATAAGTGATATTGAAGATGATATATTTCGAGAAAGTTTTGTCTAATTCTGTAATTATTTATTATACACCTCGCACAAACAACGTTACTGTGTGTGTGACCCAGGGGGGGGACACTGCCGTACTTGACGTAGGCGTCCAATTTTTCACAAAGATACTAGCACCATCTCTTACGAAATCCGCGTTAACTTGAGAGATTTAGTACGAATAAATGACATAGATGGTGCTTACGCCAATTATCGCCAGTACGCCTTGTTGTTAATGAAAATTTAGTCAAAAATAATAAAAATATATTCTAAACCAGAATAAATATTTCTTATTTTATTTATTATAACAGCATTTTGCAATTGCGATTTTTTTTAGTTCGGCAAAATATTACTATACTGATATACTCTCTATGGGTTACAAACATCTATATCACTATACTCTTTGGATGAATCATCTATGCTCTTTGGTTACAAAATGGTCACTACTTTCGGCGTTTGCGCGTGTTTGTAGATCTCTTCCATTTTGTGTAATTTTTGTGGTGTTTCGGTTTTATTAAAGCTCCAGAAAGTGCGTTTGAGTTGAGTGCTAGTCCTCCTCAAATACAAAATGTTTATAAAACTGATTTTTATATGGCCTGCATTCCAAATTACCCGCCTACCTATAAAAACCTACCTGTATAATAAGGATATAGATATATACCTATGTACGCACCAATAGTTTTTGGGATTAGTTCAGCGGATATAGTATCAGATGGCGACACCATTTAATATAGGTGTCAAAAATTCTCGAGAGAGGGTTCTCTACTCCATCTATATTACTATACTCTTTGGTGTGACCCACAGAACAAACATACCATATATATAATGTACTCTGTGAAACATACTCCTTGGTGTGACCTGACCACAGACAGAGACACAAAATTTGCTATTCACTATTCAGTGTTGCCAGGGCCTTTGAGTCGTAAGTTACGTTTCGTTTCCTGAAATGTTACATTATTGTTGCAAAAGTTACATTATTGTTTTTTTAAATATTATTTACCTGTTTTTAGGGTCGGAGGTCGGAGGCAAATAATTGGTGTCAGCAAAATGGCGGAATATATAACAATGTCTAATGGTGTATTTAATCCATAGAATAAAGTAATATAACGGGTAATTTAATCTTACGATAAAACAGACTAGTTTCATTTGTTTGCAGCGCCATCTTCACTGTTGTGGCTATCTAGTCTAGCAACTTTATTTAATTAGATTGTGTACCAAAACTACGAGGTAGGTAGTTCATGATCTGTTATTTTTACTCCGAACCAACTACTAGAATATTCGATCATTGAGGTATTACTACTACGCTAGAGTTATATAGTTCAATGTATTCGACACGAATAGAATCCTCTTAACGTACATGTTCTATCAAGTGTTCGTAAGAGCGCTCTGTTGATAAAGGGCAAGAACGCCTCAATGCAAAAAAAACAACAATAAATACCTTACATTATCCACGATGATTAGTCATCTCTCTGTATTGTGTATTAAATTGAATACTGCTACTGGTGAATATCTTTCTTACAAGCCTTCATTATTTTTTATTCTTTTCTTTTATTCTTTCGAATTGGAGACAAAAAACATTAAATTCGCCAACCTGGCATCAGATTTTTTTATTTAAATATTGTAATGTAATACTCGTACAGGTTGAAATCACAGTAATCAAAATCGTTGATTTCTTTCCGCAATTTATGATGATAATTTTTTGCAATAAAATAATATTATGGTTAAGATATTTTTATTTTTATTAGTTTAAGTGGCAAACTTTGAAATGCAATTTGCCAACAAAATAAAATGTTAGTAGCAAAGCAAATTAATGCGAAAAACAGCGTTTCAAAAACCTTTAGGTTAACAGAAATAATGTTTTTTTTTTTTTATATCTTTATTTGGAAAAAGGCTTTAATCGCAGAGCGATTATGTCAGCCCCGTAGGTTTACAAAATGAGTAAAAATACTTTACAACTACGATCTTAACTTAATTAATTTTACAATCAGATAATACAACTTAATAGCTAACTTAGATGTGGGTTTAGATAAGACCAGATTGCACATACCTACATCCCTTAAATTTATTTTATTTTCAATTTCGAACGCTCTCCGTTCCGTTGCAACTCGAGCACACTCCACCAAAGCATGGTAGGTGTCTTCTCTTACGTTGCAAGTCAGACAGTTTGGGGTGTCCACCACTCTCATGAGATGTCCAAATGCATTCAATGGAATATGCCCGGATCGCAGACGCATACTTGTAACTAACAATTTTCTGTTCATCTGTGCTTCAGCAAACCAAGGAATCCTTGGTGGCTCAGACTGAATTGTCCTGTACCATATACCCTTCTCTACAGATCGTTGATCAAAGTACTCTTTCCACAATTTATTGCAAATAACTTTTACATCTCTTAGTATATCGGTGAAGATTGGAAATTGTCTGACAAAAATTCCTTCACAGATTCCGGTTTTTGCTAACTTATCAACTATATCATTTCCTCTCAAATCTACGTGTGATGGAACCCACTGAAATTTCACAATTTTGCCATCTTCCCTCAGTTTTAAATATGACTTTAATACAGTATAAGCTACAGGCAAGCCTCGTACGCCCGAGGTGCACCGAGCTATATGCTGCAAAGCGCTTTTAGAGTCACTAAGGATAACGCATTTTGTACATTTACACGACATCAGGTATGACAGACACTCTGAAATGGCATATAACTCTGCCGCCATTATAGATAATTTGAAATTTAACGTAAAATTGGCTCCAATGTTACACTGGGGATCAAAAAATGCTGCTCCTGTTCCACTATTGTCCTTGGATCCATCACTATAAATTTGATAGTATCCATCATAATTATTTGCAATAGTTTCTACGGATTTCTTTAAAAGTGCTACAGAAGTATTCGATCTTTTAGGTCCAGTCATATTGCTAATATTTAAATGTATATGTGACCCAATATCAATATTCGCCATCCATGTCGACAGTGAGAACATCTCTAGAACTTTAGAACTATGTATGGATTCATTAGAAAGCTCACTGAATACGGTAGTTAGTAACGGTTTTTTCCTATTACGCCAATATAATTCCTGCTCGCATATCAATGCTAATTTTGATATCATTGTTATCGTGGCACCATCTTCAATAGACTTCGCTTTTAGGCAAAATTTTGCGGCTAAATATTTCCGTCGAACAAATAATGGTGGCAGACATAACTCCGATTCCATCGCGTGGATTGGGCAACTTTTCAAAAAACCGCCAACTACTCTCATGGCTTGGTTTTGAATTTTGTCTAACCTTGTAATGTTGGTTTTAGCGCTATTATCGAATAAAAAACTTGCAAAATCTAATCGACTACGAATGAGTGCAATGTATAGTCGTCTTAGATGTAATGGATGAACTCCCCAAGATGATCCTGCTAATACCTTAAAAACATTTAAAAATTTCATACTTTTTTCATAAACTTCATTTATCTGTTTGCGCCACCTCAAAGATGTTAAGTTTTATTTATTTATTTAGACACAACATGGCATTCTTACTACCTATTGACATTATATTTTAATATATAAGGCCGCCAGGAACAGTCACAATACCTCCCGTACTAGTTGTTACTGTATTACGGTGAGGTATTAATTACCATTGCCGTGACCCATATTCAACAAACATAATTATTTATGGTTAAGTTGTAACTTGTAACTAAGCTCCTTTTGCACAGGAGAAAAAATAAACAATAGAAGATAATCTTATAACTAATTTTTCTTAAACTTAACATTATTCTGGCTTTGCTGTGATTTCGTGTGTGTATATGAGAGGGTGTGTGTGTGTGTATAATGTGTATTTTAAAGTATGTAATGTATGAAGTTTGCTATTGTAGAACTTTAAAGGTGTCTTCAGTACTATTATAGTTTAAGGTGAGTAAGTATTTACGTAAGATATTTTTAAATGTGTGTGAATTGTATCTTCGAAAACTTAAGATGACATTAAAATTATTATAAATATATGGCGCTAGGAAGAAAAGAAATCGCTGGGCAAACTTTGACTTATATCTAGGCTTTTTGTAGACTTTGTGAGCTCTTCGTATAGCATCTGGAAAATCCGGTGGTTTGATGTGTTGTACTTGTAAAATTTTTTCAATATATTGTGATAACAAGTAACTTAATATTACTTGTAAGAAGTGATTTAGGAGGTTCGTAATCAATAGCACTTTTAATATTTTGCTTGACTGTCATTAGAGCCAGCTATTGTGTCTCCATTTAAAACCTGTAGCGATGGTCAGTTTTAATAAGTTTCAGCTGGCTGAAATTTTTTTCCACACAAGCGTTAGAGAAGGGAAGAACAAGAAGAAGGGCAAATGCTTTTCTCAGAGTTGGAAACATAGGCTCCTGCCCGACATTCTTTAAATTGAACACAGCTTTTCTATAATCTTCTGCATTTAAATTAACGGCGAGAACTCGCGAAGTAGGAACCGTGCGCGCACACGCTCAAGCTAAATCTAGTTTTAAATTTACCGAAATACGTTTCATTTAGTCATGGCGCTTTCCATTCAGAGCCATCTCTGAGCGTGATATGGAGTGAAAATAGTGAAATACTCATAGATATAGAATTCCGTAGATTGGTAATGTCAACAATCAAACGTAACCAAAACCCATTGATCTAAGTATGTGTAAAATGTGAGTGTGTGAATAGACCGTGTTGTGACATGTCCATTCCTTTGTTGGTCTCTATCGATAATTTATGTAACGACACTGATTCATTCTATTAAATGTCTTATGGGTCTGATGCAATAAATGCTGTCGGCATGCGACTAGCCTCATTTAGCGGTAAACGTGAGATGGACGAACAGCGAAGTACATATAAAAGTTAAAAATACTAGGTGCGTGTTCTAAGAACAATACTGATGCCGTAAATATGTTTTATTACAATGTTTATTTGTCAGAGTATCATGCAATTTCGATTGGAAAGATTAAAAGAAACTTACTCAAAGGCAAAAAACATCTTCACAATTAACGCAGTATGTCCCGGTAACTCTTGGTACACCAGGGGATCCTAAGTTAACCAGAAGGATTCTCGACCGTCCCTAGACATTTCTATTAATGCTTTGCCATGTCATCCCACGCTTTGCCACTAACTGAGCGGCCATAAACCTAATATTTTAACGAAAATAGTGAAACAAAAAAGATTTACTTATAAAAATGATTTATTAATGAAATGCACAGTTCACATATTTAAGTACCGTTAAAAATAACTAGTTTATTATAGAATTGTCGAATACTATCTTTATTTACATTTCGTAACTTGTGTTCATATCTAATTCTAATATTAAATTTTGCATGGAGTCCAATTTGGTCTATGTAGCATTCGTAACCACTTTTCTTATCACCGGATTTGTAGGAAATCTGCAAACAATGTGTCTTGTTAAGTGAACTCAATGAAAAAATATTTCATAATTTTCCAAATCTGTTATCAAGTCTATCAATATTATTTAACTAGCTGTCCCCCACGGCTTCACCCATAACTTTTTTGGTTACTACTCCACTCCTGTGGGTCGAAGCGCGATATTATATAGTCTATAATTTTACTCGATAAATGGACTATCCAACACTAAAATAATTTTGAATTTGAACCATCAGGTAGTTACTAGTTCCAGAGTTTAGCGTGTTAAGATTCAGACAAACAAACTCATCAGCTTTATAATATTAGTAAAGATACGATTGTAATCTATCTATATTTGATTTTGTTTGTTACAATAAGTACCTACATATATACTTATAATAAATTTTTCTAAGATTATGCATTTGTATGAAGCTATCTAAGCTGTCGATATCAACAAAACTAAGGCCATCGCATCACTAAAAAGTGAGGTTATAACTCCTTCGTATTTCTCTATTTGTTATTTCTCAAATACGTCGGTTTTAGGCATGCTAATTCATCTAAATCATAAATAAAATAATGTCCTCATCATATTTTGCTTAAAGCCGGCTTATTAGTGCATTGTTATTGCAGAAATAACGATGTAAACAACTTTAAACTTACTGTTGAAACGAGTAATCCTGGGGATTTTTCTTTTTGGAAGATTCACATCCTGGTACTGCTCAAGACACCATCGTATTATAGTTATTCAATCACAGGTTATCACTGTGGTGCACTTAAATAATTGCCGAAACGCTCGCGTAAACAGTTACTGGGGCTGGTATGGGCGGTAGCAATACGTGTTTTGGTCCTGTTAACAGCGTCACTTTCTCTCTCTTTCTAACACAGCAAAGTTCCGTTACAAGCGGGAGCTCTCATTAACTGTCAAGCCCAATCTACAGAATTCTATATCAATGGAAATACTTTTTAGACGCGCCAGTTTTAGGAGCGTTCAATTTGGATACGTTGAATTGAAATGCGTTCGTCAATTGTTTGCAATAAAAATCTAGTATTATAAATCTCGTTGTCCTCAAAAGTTACGAAAATTGCCTTTAATATAAAAATTACTTACATGTTACGCGAAAAGTAAGTCAAAAGTTACGAAAAATGTAAGAAATGTAACCTTCTAGCAACACTGTTGTTATTATTATTATACAAGACATGGATGTCATGTAGAATCAATTTAGGCCGTGCGCGCACTGCCTTGCGGTGGCCGCAATTCCGGTAGTTCTACCGCACCGCAAGTGTCATAGAAGTGCGCGCACTGCGGTCAGTCTACTGGTGCGGTAGAACTACCGGAATTGCGGCCACCGCAAGGCAGTGCGCGCACGGCCTAACTGTTTTTTTTTTAACGACTTTTTATTCGTCAATGTTACTTGCAATTATTGTTGCAATTATTTATTATTAACTGTTGCAATTATTCATCAATAAAAAAACAGGTTGAAAATATTAGCTGTCAATTTTCGTCAACGCACTTGTTATATCTTTTAAATTTTTAGCACAATATTTTGAATTGTTTAAATAATATTAAAACTCTTTGATCCCAGAAGTTGATTCGGTTGTGATTCTTATCATAAAATCATTGTTAAAACCACTGTTATACTATGTATATAGCAATATTTAAATGCATAATATTGATACATTAAAAACAGTTTAGTTAAGCAACATTGTAAACCTCGTTAGCAACAGTTTGGTGGCGCCACTCCTAATCCCAAACACATGTCTTTTTCCAAGTAAAATGGCTAAGTGACTCGCCTCAGACTTACTTAATTGGTTTTCGTAGAATCTTGTACAGAATTCTCAGAAACTAATTACCCAGTCGTTAAGCCTCTAGGAATTTTCAACTGTTATTTTTTGTACTCACTACGACTTAATTGATTTTCGTGGAAGTCTTGCGACGAATTCTGAGAACCCGGCCATTACGCATCAACGGTTATTTTTTATAGCAACAAAGTAACGACTGTACTTGTCTGTCACTGTCTATAAAAGGTGAACCGAACCTCTTGTAAATCATTCTAAGTCGAGCAGTCGGGCCGAGCAGATCCTCAGCTAAGTACCTTAACTATTATTTAAAATGTGTCTAAACTATGTATATTGTGTGATATTGTGTGTATACTGTGTTTATGGATATAACACTATGACATAAATGAATATGTGTTATATCTATGTTGTGTCATCCCTAATAATGTTGTTTGAAGTAATATTTTCTTTAAAGTAATGATGATAAATCTAAGTAGTAATTCTAACGATATTTTTGATATGGTTATCTAAATATTTAATTGGTTCAATGTAATTTACTTTCCCGAATATAGTAAAATCAATTGTGATGTATTAGTGTGATACAATGTATCCTTGGATACAATGTAAATAACCTTATGGATACAATGTAAACATGATATTTTGAAAAGAGTAACTGTGGAGTAATTTTCTTTCGTACTTGGCAGGCTTAGGACTATCTGAATGAATAATATTATATAATTATGAAACTAAACTAAGTAGGTTAGTATTATTCTAAGATCTGTATTAATTAATAACTTGTCAAATAATAAACTACATTTTATTAAATTCAGGCGTACTTAAAAGTTCATTGATCTATTATCTATTATATGTACATTTTAATTATTTACAAAATTTCCATTATTTCCTCAAACCATCAAGTCATTTATTCACATTCAGAAACATAATTTTTTCTACTTTGCTCGTCAGCAACCGGGTCCTCCGTTCCGATATTTTGTTAGAATCGGAATACGATAAAGTTTTTTTACAAAAATTACACTCAGCTGTTTTAGTCGCATGATTTCTCAAAAAAAGTTCCAAATTATGTTATTCGAACTTCTACTCGTCATTTTGATACAGTAGTTATTCGAATTTACAGTTTAATTAGCTCACCAATTTGTTTTTGTAGAAAAAGTAGTCAAAATTAACACAATTACTTACACTATAAACTATTTACACTATTATTAACACAAGTACCTATTAAACACAATTAACTACACCTAAAAACTATATTATATACAAGTCCAAAACTCACAGAATTATTTCTTTGGTAAGAAAAAATTCACCACATGAAAAAATGTTTTACACTATTTATGTTTACGTAAACAAGTCCGAGTCACAACTTCTAATCAAATTATTTCGGAAATTCACAAAACATGACGCTTTTCACCGGGCGGAGGAAACGCTACTAAACGTAAAAAGCAAAATAATAAGTGATAAGCAGTATAAGCAACCCGTTTAAATTAAATAGTCGCTTTTAAAAGTGAACAACGGAAAGCATATTTAATTTGCTAGGTTTACCAATTTTGAGTAAGTCATCGCGATTCAGCACATCAACAAAAGATGTAAATATTTTAAACCTTAAAATTATTGAATTAAGGTCGATTTTCGCATAATCATTGTTTACTATCTATTAAAATTGAATCGGGCGCCATCTATCAGTTGTTACATAATTCATTTAAGCACGTTCTTACTTAAGTGGTTATGAAAAGAAATTATCAAAACGCGGTTGCGTTTTAATTTTAACAAAAAGCGGAATAAGCAGATGCTTTTATAAACTAGTCTGCTTATTCGCTTATTTTAAATAATATGTTATATTATATGCTTTTCGTTTAAACGCCCACCTCTGGGTCTTTACACATTATTCGTTTCCGAAACAGTTTGAAAATGTTAGCTGTTAATTTTCGTTAACGCGCTCAACGTCTTTACACATTATTCGTTTCCGAAACAGGTTGAAAATGTTAGCTGTTAATTTTCGTCAACGCGCTCAACGTCTTTACACATTATTCATTTCCGAAACAGGTTGAAAATGTTAGCTGTTAATTTTCGTCAACGCGCTCAACGTTTTTACACATTATTCGTTTCCGAAACAGGTTGAAAATATGTTACCTGTTAATTTTCGTCAACGCGCTCAACGTCTTTACACATTATTCATTTCCGAAAACAGGTTGAAAATTAATTTTCGGCAACGCGCTCAACGTCTTTGCACATTATTAATTTCCGAAAACAGGTTGAAAATATTACCTGTTATTTTGCGTCAACGCTTTACAAAACTACTATTTTAAAATGCAAACGCAGACGCAGGCTAATTTTCAACATTTAAATAGAACAAAATAATAAAAAAATCATTAAAAATAATGATAGGGAAAAATAAAAAAAAATAAATAAATTAAAAAACAATCGATTGCTGATCTTTTAAGTTCGCCTGGATACTACACACATCAAAAGTGTCTAGGGATCAACATATATTTTTGCAATAACTTTTCTCCTGATTGATATTAATTAAAATTTTCTTTAAGGATTCATCAAATAAAGTGTTTTCGTTTGTCACAGTAACGATAAACCAAGTCACCTTTGCATTAATAAAGAAATTTGCCATTTTCCTAATAAAGGGATTTTTGACATTTGAACCACTAACATTAAAGTTCGAAAAAAAGACTGAAATAACAGTTTTCTTTAAAATTTTATTGGGTAACTTAAACAATTAATAATCCGTGTTTCTACCGCGAACACTAACAACACAAGAACATCGGTTTGGCATACTCAAAATGAGTTCATCCAAATCACGCTGTGGAATGGCCGCCCATGTTCGTTGCAACAACAAAAAAAGGTCTTCTTGCGACTGGATACCCTCCATATTCGGCAGAGCTCTTCTCTGTAGCATATCCCATGCATGCTCGATCGGGTTCAAGTCTGGCGACTGAGCAGGCCAGAGCAGGACATTGATGTTAGCTGCGGCGAGAGTCTGTCTTACAACTCTTGCGGTGTGCGGTCGTGCATTATCATGCATTAACTGAAATAAGGGACCGATTTGCACTTGTAGAGGAACGATGACGTCAGATACAATCGTCTCAGCATAAATTTGAGCGTTGAGGTTGCCTCTGATCCAAATCAACTCAGTTCTTCCGCCGATCCAAACACCCGCCCATACCATGATGGTTCCACCACTATAAGGATGGACTTCCTGGCAGGATTTTAATCGCTGTTGGCGTCCAGGTGTTCTCCAGTGTCGTATACGTCTTGTATCCGGTCTCATACCAAAACGAGACTCATCAGAAAAGCACACGAAACGCCATTGTTCTTCTGCCCAATTTCTATGTTCAAGAGCCCATTGATATCGAATCCTACGATTGTGCATTGCTATAGGTGGTACCCGTAGCGGTCTTCGGGAATGAAGGTTCACTTCATGCAAGCGGTTTCTGACTGTTTGGTCGCTAATTAAGTTCCCTGAAGAGTGATGAAGCCTCACGGCTAACATCATGGCGGTTATTGTTGGAGCTCTTCGAGTTAAGATTTGAATGTATCGGTCTTGTCTCCGTGTGGTGCAGCGATACCGTCCTCCATGGCGCTCAGCCACGGTACCAGTGCTTCGGTAACGTGTCCAAAGTCGACTGATAACACTCTGACTTGTATTCAGAGCTAAAGCCACAGTACGTTGCCGGGAACCAGCTTCTATCATTCCCACGGCTCTGAGCATTTCTTTCCTGCTTAAATGACGTCGCCGCTCCATAATAACGTTGGTTTTAATCAGTAGTAGGGAAACAGTAGCACTAATAATGTCTTCAATGCGTTGTATGTTTTTATAGGGAAAATATTGACAGCTGATTTTCATCTTTTACTCGAATTTGATTAACAGTTCCTGTTTCAAATTATGAAATGCACCAAAAAGGATCCATATAAATTTATAAAATCATAAATTTATTACAAAGCCACATCTCAATCTCAAGAAATCCGCATAAAAATGCTTGATCCCTAGACACTTTTGATGTGTGTATTTCATGGTCGTTACAGTTCAAAATATAAATCTTAATTCTTATCAAATTAATAATTTTCAATAAATTTTGCAATTTGATGATTTTGTACTGTAACAGATTTATCAATCTGTTAAATTACATAAATAAAAAATCTGTCAATGACACATGCCTAGTCAAGACTGTTGACATAAATTGAAGCAAAACGCTAACGATTAAAATTTAAAAACCTGTTAATAAATGAAAAGTTTTTTCAACCTGTTGACCATGGTAGATTAACAGTTAAATTACATTAACCAAAAATCCGTCAATGACACATGCCTATATTATACATCAATTATACATACCATGTGTATTTATTGTTTTGAGTTTCCGATATTTCGGCACTGTTGCAAGCGCCATACAACAATGTATCTGATTTACACGCACTTCTAAGATCACGGATGAACTGAAGTAATTGTGGGTAGAAGTTTATGAGCAGACAAATCCCGTTTTAAGTTCTAATGATACTGTTAGTGACCATGTTAGCTTAAAAACTTATATCAATTATACATGTTTTGGTAATCCTTGCTAATGGTATCTTTGGTGTCGGTTACAATTGTCTGCCAAAAAATAAATTTAAAAAATTCAGAATTTTACATTATATGCACTAATATATAAATATAGGTAACATTGTTTGCCTTCATCTGTTTGTCAGGGATCGGGATCTTGGGATATTGACAAAAAAATATTGTAGTTCAATGTTTCCAACTGTCACAGTTATTTATATGTATAATCTATGGTCACGATGTAAAATGTTCAAAGGAATGAATTATAGCAAGTCGCGTAGAGAGGACCAAGCTACAAGCTGACTCGCACCACCCACTGCACGGATACGTCTCTGTGCCCCAGAGGCTGAAAAGCCTTAAAAGCTTTCTCGGGTGCGTTATCCCAACTAGTTCAGTGAATAGCAACGCCTCCACAGCAAGATCCACCTGATGATGGCTTCATTGAACCGTCTGAGAGTCTTTCTTCTGGGCACGTGTTGCCGTGGCTGACTTGGAAATTTCTTAACAGATTGTGAACCCAAATCAGCCGTAGTAAAGATAATCTACACAGACGAGGATTCACAGATGGCTCAGATCTCTGTATGTGTGGCGTGACCCCACAGACAATGGCCCACCTTCTATCTTGTGCCCCGTCGCTTTTACTCTTGACGATCTTATGTCTGCATTAGCAAGCGTAATTTGCATAGTTGAGTTTTGTGCCAAACTTCTTGCCATCGACACGCTACGAAGAAGATGGTCTAAGATTAAAAATATTCTGTAGCTATGGTCACGGTTAATGTTCAAATCAATATTGCTGTCACTTAGTTGTGGGTCGTTGTCGAATTTTTGGCGAACGAAACGCAACCGTTTTTCCGACGACGGAAACGGTTCCAGAAAACGGTCGTCGTTGCAACTGGTTCTAAGACGGCTTGATAAACGAAACTATCGTCAAGTGAAGTAGTTGCAGTTTCTTGCAACGTACAAAGTACAAACGGTTTCAAGTTGCAAATGTATGAAACGGTTTACTGAGTAATACGTGTTATCGGACTACATTATGATTTTTAGCTTAAGTGGCATAAATGGCATTTAGCTTTTTTATAGTAACTGTCTTTATCGAAATGAGAGCAAAAACTCTTGTGTACTTGCGGTGCAGACATTGTGATCGGTTCAGGTTATGAAATATTACGTTCACTTGAATTTTTACAATTCACTCGTAAGCACATTAATTTGTAAAAAAAAAACAAATCAAATAATTAGCGGTTTCATTTTGCGAGTGCAAGATTACAACTGACCAAAAAAATGTAAACAAACACGCGCTCTCACTGATTCGAATTCCAGGAATTATTCTAATTCATTATGCAAGGCGATTTTTTACCTTAAGTCAACGAGTCATTGGCTTTACGAGTTTGACCGTTTCGTCAGGAACGATAGCGCTGACAAGTGGTTATGAAATATTGACTGTATTACATTGGTAAAAAGTTCACTTTTCATTGAAATAACTGTTTGTGTGAAACGAAACGGAACGACGACGTCGCGACGAGTGTCATGTTTGAAGACTGGTTCGTGCAACGAAGACTGGTTTTACCCACGAAGTAAAAACGGTTTCACCATCGCAGAACGTAAAACGGTCTTTGAAAACGGTTCGTTATCAAAACGCTCCCGACTACTTTCACTGACAGCCTGTCACTCTCACTGTCTCGCTAGTGATGTGACAACTCGAGTTAACTCGAGTTGAAATTCACGTAAATCGAGTTCAACTCGAGTTAAGTAACTCGAGTTAACTGGGTGAAATGAAACCGAGTAAATGATTTGTTTTCGTAACAATATTAAAAAAAAAATGAACAGATTCAGCATATATATGTATGAAGACCATTATAATTAAAGTAGATAGAAAATAAATAAAAAAGAAATGTATTTATTTATCACTTATTTATATTTTATGTATTTAGGATTAAATTTTCGTAACATAAAGTAAGTATTTCTATTTTAGCGCTAGATCGTAGCACTACTTTAGTGCTATGGTTGAGCACTATTTTGAGAGATTATTTATAAGGTAGCGGAGATTTACTTTAGATAGCACTTCGGAGAATATGTTAGGGAGAGCAATGACAAGGCGTGAAGTCGCAGTAATGAATGTAGAATGAATGTACTTTATTAAAATAGAATTGTGTATATGTAATAGTAGTGTTTACATTAGTTTAACAGTGGTCACTGTGTGAGAGCGCGGCCCTCCGCCCGCGTCTCATATAACTGTTGACATTATATTTAATTTATACTATTTATTTATTCTCTTTTCGCTCTGAGTGCTTGTCGAAATAATTCAGGCCTGCGCTCGCCTATCCGCCGTATGGTTGACACATACAACAGTAACTTTGTCGAAATTGATATCTTTAATTGCATAATAAGTAAGTTTAAAAGACTCATTCGTTGTACTCTATTGAACACAATTAGTGATAATAACTGATGTTATATTGTAGATACTATTTTATAATTTTATCTTGTATACCTAAGTACTTAATAATTTGTCTTATTTTTTTTATGTTCATTATAGTTAGTTACATTTATATAAATATTTGACTAATTGTTACAAATTGATATAAACGTTGCACTTAACGCTACCTAGCGATTAGATATTCTCTATTACTAAACTCTAATGTTTATCTGTGGATAGCGTAGTGGGTTCCATTATCGTCAAAACTTCATTTTTTGTTAAACTAGTTGTAAGTTTTTATAATGTAACTGTTTGTTGTTCCATGTAATAAAAATAAAATAAAATAAAAATAAAATAATAATATTCCTTTGTGCATTGTATATTGTATGAGCGTTTGGTTCTCAAAGTGAAGGGTGTGCGACGTATGCTATACTATTAATTAACAACAAAACTATATTTGTATGAATCTGAACACTGTTTGCACTTAGCATGTCCATTCACTGGCGACTCAAATACATCCCAAACAACAGATTTCCTTTTAGGTCCCGGCATTTTTTCTATACAGTACCTAATAATTTGAAAAACTAACAACAATAACAACCGGCACTCCAAAATAACCTCAAATCTGCAACAATGCAATGTTGTGCTGTTGTGACATTGAGATAATTGACATTTGAATATAGTCGTAAATGATTGGCAAACTTCACGCCATCTCAGTGTCTGTCATTCGGCTGCCGCGCTAGGGCGGGAGAATTCAAATCAACTAAATCGAGTTAAAGAGAATTCAACCTGAGTTGACTCGAGTTAAGCCCAACTCGAGTTAGTAACTCGTATTGATACATCACTGTACATCACTATGTTTCGCAACTGTCAAGTGTCACGTCTGTCACCGTAAATTGAGGTGTCATCTATTAAATGATTCCTTAAAATTAATTTAATCGATTTTATCATATTATTGACCAAGTATTAGTGTGTTATAAAGTTAATCATAATGACTGAACTACTACTGGACCCAAATATAAGGTTATGGGTATTCCTTCCCATAGTAATCATCACTTTCTTGGTCGGAATTGTACGGCACTATGTCTCATTAATTTTGTCCTCCCAGAAGAAAATTGAGCTCCTCCAGGTTCAAGACAGGTAAACTATGATAGTTATCTAGAAGTTTAAATTTAGGTTTGCCATATTAATCAATATTTGAGAAAATATTGCTTATATCTAACCTATAGGTTAAGTTTTTATCAAAATATTAAACCTAAAAAAGTTCTGTGTTTAATCAAGAGCGTTGTCAGTGTTTGTGAGTATTATACCGACAATCATAATTCAAAAATGTACAATACTTTCTTAATTTCAGTACAAATTTAATTGGGTTTCAGTCAAGTGATGATCCGTGCTCGTCTACTGCGTGAGAACGGCAAGTACCTGCCGCGGCAGTCGTTTGCTATGCGCCGTCATTGGTTCAACAATGAAGAGACTGGATACTTTAAGGTTCAGAAGAGAGCTGCCACTTCTCAGGTAATGAGTTCTTCATTGATTATCTAAATAACAATATGACATGAGAAATTTACTCAATAAATTTCTATGTGCTGCATAGAAACACTTTGTTATGGGAATTGGAATCTTCTCCTAAACAATAAGTGATTTACATTTTAAATTTTCTGAAACAGACTGGTTAATTTGAACTAAACATACCCAAAAGCATTAGCATTTGCGGCCAAGCTAAGCATAGTCTGTATTTGAACCCTATATGCCAATTCCCTGGAGTTGAAAATTAGATCTTATTTTTCATTGTATGTACTATTTATGAGTTAGAGGAAAACAACTCATTAAAAATGGTTCAGCCATTCTAGAGATAGAAAAAAATACCACATCATGGCAAACCTGTGGTACATTTTGACTCTGGGCAGGACATAAAAAGTGGAAGTCATGGGGAGAGGCTTATGCCCAGCAGTGAGATGATGCAGGCTAACAGTTACTAAGTTATAAAATTAATTGTTACATAACTCTTATTGATAAAGATAAACTGACTGACTGCATTTTATAAATAACTAGTGTCCGACAGAAGTTTTGGTTACGGCCAATTTTCGGCCAAAAATCGTTTCTGCCGAAGTTCGGTTTCGGCCACATATCGGCCGAACCTTTCAGCCCATCAAAACTTTAATTCGAGATTTCTCAGGTAACTTTTGGCTGTTTTCGGCTTCGCAAGCATTCTGTTTATAGCCTCTTGACTTTCAGTGCATCATTTTGTTTTCGTGCTTTGTAAACAATGGTAAGGCTCAAATGGGTACCCACCCAAAATATTTATTATTTAATGATTTTCTGTCTCAGTATAAATTCCAAATTAAACTTAACCTATGCACTATTTTTATTCAGTTATATTTAATCCATGTCGGACTACTTCCTTCCCACTAATATTGTTGCCAGTCGCTTGGTCCCTCTCATCTGCAATTTGATTAACATGTGTTTCGGAACAGGCATTTTTTGTAATGCGCTGAAACGATCTGTTATCACGCCTGTGCACAAGGGTGGGGACAAGAACGATGTCAATAATTACCGACCAATTTCCGTTCTAACATCAATTTCCAAAATAATGGAAAAAATATTAAATAAAAGGCTTACAAATTACCTGAATAAATATAACATTATTTCTGACTCACAGTATGGTTTTAGACAGGGCAAGTCCACACAGGACGCAGTTATAGCGCTAACGTCAGAAATCACAGAGAAGGTAGATAAAGGATTTAAATGCATCACTGTGTTCCTAGACCTGACAAAAGCTTTTGACACCGTATCTGTCCCCATCCTTTTGCAGAGACTTGAGGCTATAGGGATTAGAGGCAGGGCTCTTTCGCTTTTTGACAGTTATCTCCGGGGAAGGAAACAACAAGTAAAGGTGGGCAATTTGTACAGTAGTGAGGAAAATGTTGTTTTCGGTGTTCCGCAGGGCTCTGTGCTCGGCCCGCCACTGTTTCTAGTATATATTAACGAACTCTGTAACCTACGAAACAGTGGCGGGAAAATCTTCTCATATGCGGACGATACGGCCATTGTCTACTTTGGCGATACCTGGGAAGGAGTGTGTAATAAGGCCGAACAAGGATTAGTTGTAATAGATAGGTGGCTCAAGGAGAATTTGCTAACCCTCAATAATGCCAAAACAAATTATATCTGTTTCTCTCCAAGTGCAAGGTCTAAAGCCTGCACTAATTTCAATATCCGCATCCATACATGTGCTAACAACGTAGAGGTAAATTGTAACTGCAAACCCATCGAACAAGTACCGTCTACTAGATATCTGGGAGTTATAGTCGACGGTTGTCTAGCGTGGCACTCACACATCGAGGTTATTATGTCGCGCGTTCGTAAATTTATATGGATTTTTAAAAATCTGCGCTATGTGATGCCTCAAAAGACACTCAACAATATTTATATAGCGCTTGCGCAGTCAGTAATCACATACTGCCTACCAGCTTGGGGAGGGGCCACAAAGACTAAACTTTTACAGTTGGAAAGAGCCCAAAGGTCACTTTTAAAAGTTATTTATTTTAAGCCATACAGATTTCCCACAATTGATCTATATAGAATTAGTGACATATTATCCGTCAGGAAACTATACTTTTTAAACATCGTTCTATATCTACACAAACACATACCAGTTAACCAGGAAATCCAGGCTAAGAGGCGAAAAGACACTGTGGTTCACTCCCAACGTGTACAAACGGTTTTCGCAAGGCGTCAGTATGTATGCCAATCAGCTTACATCTATACTTATAATAAACTAGTATTCTGGCGGGGCTTCGCTCCCGTGGATTCTATCACGGTAAAAACATAACTCTCCTTTTTTGCAGTCGGGTAAAAAGTAGCCTATAACCTTCCTCAAGCTTCAAGCTACTTCCATACCAAATTTCATCCAAATCCACCCAGTA
The DNA here is from genome assembly GCA_943138885.2 of Tholera decimalis. Lineage (NCBI taxonomy): Eukaryota > Metazoa > Arthropoda > Insecta > Lepidoptera > Noctuidae > Tholera > Tholera decimalis. The sequence continues at coordinate 9,164,728 of OW964555.2, forward strand.
CTTTCGAAGATTAGCGCGTTCAAGCAAACAAACAAACAAACAAACAAACAAACTAACAAACTTTTCCGCTTTATAATATTAGTATAGATCTGTAGAGAGGTCAATTATGTACAGACGCCAGCACATGAAACTACCCGAAACTGTCAAATTTTCCCAATCAACCTTGAACTTAATTTCTTTAATGATAAAGTTTAAAATCTATTAAAGTAATTTGACAATTTGTTGTAGCTTGACGTGCTGGCGTCTGTACATGAAATATATTTCCAAAATAACTATCAAGGGGTGATTAGGGATCGATACTGATGCCAAAAATGCAATCAGTAAAATTTTTGTCTGTCTGTCTGTCTGTCTGTATAACCGTTATAGAAACAAAAACTACTCGACGGATTTTAACGAAACTTGGTACAATTATTTGTCATACTCCTGAGCTGGTTATAGTATACTTTTCATCACGCTACAATCAATAGGAGCAGAGCAGTGAAGGGAAATGTTGAGAAAACGGGAGAAGTTACTCCATTTTTTAAGCTTCCGTCGCGTGTGCAACCTTAATGGTTAAAGCTACACAGAAATCATTTCATGACGGAAATGTTCTCCTTAAAATTATATAAAAAATATCCCACGACTGCATATGTCTATCTTTTATGGTTGACTCACAATAACATGTGTAACTCCCGATAGCTTAGCAGTTCGAAGCTTTCTGATTATAATATTTGTCTACTCTTACGTTTATAACACTCTCAGTCACCCCTAATTGAAAAGTTAACATTATTAACTATTCCATAAAAAAGAATCATATAAATTGGTATAGAAACACCAAAGTTGTATAACTTCATTATTATTTATTTCATGTATATGAAATACGCTAATAATAAGCCATCGCGCGTGAATACTGAATCATGCTATAAGGATTATTTTTGAGAATCGGTCGCCGCGCTATACTAATAATATAAGGCTCTATTCGTTCTTCGCTCTCGGCGCACGGTGGGCTGAAAATCGGCTTTCATAGACTTAGGCATTTTATTTTGCAAGTGCGAGTTTTTTTGCCGGATATCACTTCTATTAGTTATAACAATATACAAAAATGACACCAGAATTGATTCTGCACAGAAACGAAGGAATTATAATTTTTTTACGAAAATTTTGTATGGAGCTAGTATGAAAAATCGAAATATCTCTAAAACGGCAGCGATAACCGTAATATCCTTATAGGGGGTTATAGTACTAATTATTTATGATTTTTTGACATACGTTACATAATGGTTGTAGATGCCTTTTTTTAAAAAAAATCGTCAAAATATTTTTATTTATTTTTACATATTTAAACGTTCCTTTTAGTGTTTAAGTTGAAGAATTCAGAGCTTTAACAACTCTTATCATAAAATAGCATCACCCCTATAGACCTGAAGGACTAGACAGAGGTGTGTAGTGTCTTGTTGATCTTGTAAGATTTCCAACAATACCAAATAGTTGAATATCAGTGTCAAAGTGCCCATGCTGTCGCTTCTTTTTGAAAGATAGGGGAATGAAATTGTTAATTGATCATACCCTAAAAGTATGATTACAACATAACCGGACACATAATAATAATAATATCCTTATAGGGGATTATAGTACTAACATTATTTATTTTAACATATGAAACTGTTCAAAACGATCCATGAACTGTGTCAAAGTTAAGAACATCGTTAGGAAGCATGCTTTTTCCCCAAATATTAAGAATATGTGAAAAAAAAAAGACTGTATATAAACTTTTTATTGATAGGTAATTTAAATAAAACAGAAGTAACAAAAATAATATCTAATAAATTCAATTATACAAAATACATATTTGAAACTATAATTTATGAAATTATTAACTAAACATATTGGTACAATAAACTAACATAAATAACAAAAGAACATAAAGAAAAATAATTAAATTTTACAAATTTTCTTTACAACTTTCGTTGTCGGACTCCAATTCCGAGTCAGAATCTAGATCGGATATACCTACAAACTCGAACTCAGTTTCCGGAAACTGTATTAGGTCGAGAGTTTCAGCAAAAAAGGTTGTCTTCCTTTTGGCATCTAACTTCGGCCTTTGTGCACTTAGAAAAGGATCCGAAGAAACAACAAGCATATTTAGGATATCTTGATTAGAATCTTGCCTGCTTCTTTTCCGCGAATGATGTTCCCGGAACCTCCTAAAATCTTTGTTTCGAGACTCTGAGGCTTCTTCCGAGAGAGTCCCAATCGGAACAATATCATTTTTTTCGATTATGTCAGCTCCGTGTATTAATAGTTTATGTACGGTTGATGACATGTAGTACCAGTCGTATAATTCCACGTACTTTTCTGCTGTTTTGCGAGCAAAATCTTTAAATTTGATGACATCGATCTTCTCACCAGATGTTATTGCTTGCAAAATAACAGCAAATCTTTTTATCAGGTTTTGATCCAACCCAGTAATAGCTGCAGTTTTATTGGGAAACTCGAAAAACTTCCTTGCGGTATTCCCGTCATTGGTAGTTCCCGAGCCTTGTTTTACTATATCAATTAACAGACTGAGCTCCTCTTTAAATTTATTTTGAATGTTTTTTTTTCTGTTTTGTAACATATCTTTATGCTCATTACTTCTTGCTGCCCACTGTTTGAAGTCAAGTCTGTACGCAATGTGTAACAGACATTCCATGCAATTTATACGGGCATGTAGGGATGATAGGCCAAATTCATATATGTCAGAACACACAGTTTTTGATGTTACAGCATCTAAGTGGTTCATTTCTGTTGGTTTTGCTAAGCACAGGTAGCATGATGCATTTGATCTAGCTTCAGAAAGGTACGTGCAGACTTTTGCGTCGATCATTGTCATCATTAGTTTATGAGTCACCCTGTTACTATTAATGCACTCTGTGGGGTTAAGGGCCTCAATTTCCTCATCCATTTTTCTTTTGTTATCAATGACAACTGCATGGCTTTCTTTTACAAAAGTGAACTGAACCGGACGACAATAAAAAGTTGAGCATGGTTTCGGGTTTGTCCATATAGTATTATCTCCATCTGTCAGTTTCAGTGGCACCAAGGAGGTCATGAAAATGCTTGAATCATCATGCTCGCCGTCCATTTTCTGCTTGTATCGGCTTTGATTGGAAGCACCATCAAATCCCCACTTCGATATCAGCTTTAACTGCTTATTTTCCACATTATCAGAAAGACTTTGAAGAATCCGCTTCACCGTGATGTCAAGTAAAGCTTGAAGTGTAATTCTAGCTGATGAATCCGTAACTGATACTGATTGATTAGGAGGGTAGCATGCAAGCTTAGTTTGTTGCAGTTTATAGTAGGATGGGTAAATATCCTTAGCACCTTCCCGAATGGCAGTCTCTCGAAACGTAATATATTGCCACTTTGAAAGCTTAAGGCTGCGCCGAGTAAAATAACTCAAAACGGTCTTCACTACTAAAGGAATATAACATATAATAGTACGGTTCGACCCCAAGCCCAGCCAACGGTAACTGGTATGTCGAACTGTCCGCGATTACGCGGAGCCCTACGTTGTGGTAGGCTCTTAGGCCTTGTTTCAATAACAAAATGTACCACTAACCTGAGTGCTGGGGACGCCAAGTTCGACCTTCAAAGGCCACGCCCTAAGTGTGGTTGATGTATGTAAAATGGGGTGAGTAATTGAAAGGTGTGATGTAAGTCAAGTGTTGTAGAACGTTCCCAAGGCGCCGATATCCAGCTGACGCGGTCACAACAGCAATCACAGCTTAACTCGTTCCCAGCAAGCGCGCGCTACGCGTGGTAGACAATAAGGCGATGTGTTCCGAGAAATATCACTGGATTCTTGTTAATCCGAGATTACAAAGTTCAATCAATCACTGAACACAATTAATCTGTTCATATCTCGTGAGATCCAATTCGATTTTCAACAAATTCCGCGTGCCAGCTCAACCGACGTCAAGGCGGCGTACGATTCAACAATATCCCGGGGATTTCAACAAATGGGGAATACACTTCAACCAACAAATAATTCGCGACCCAATTATCGGTCTCAACAGGCGAATTCAACAATATTTTACCAATTATATTAACACAAGAGCGGTTCCCATGACCGGCATTTTTTCCAAGCAAACAAACTGTCAAGTCAGAGAGGTTATGTCAAGTCCACAGATAATTAATGTTGCCGGCCAAAAAGGTGCGTTCTGTTTCACGTCGGACCGAACATCTACCCCCCCCGGACGGGCCTACCCGTCCGCTAATCAATTGGAAGTCTTGACAAGGTTGCAAATTCAACACAGCGTCAATGCGGCCAAATACCGTAGCTAGTTCCTCTAAGGTGAGAACGGTGTCTCCCAACAATCTCCGCCAGCGTCCCTTTGCCGCTTTCACCGCGGCCCCAAAAATACCCCCCCAATGGGGGGCAGGCTGGCGGGTCAAACAACCAAGTGACCCCTCGGCGGGCCAAACTATTACCAATATCAACCTGGCTCTCATTAAGGAAGGCGTATAGCTCCTTCAAATAGTTACTTGTACCCTTGTAATTCGTACCGCAATCAGACCTAATCAACGAAGGTAACCCACGGCGAGACACAAATCTTTCCCAAGTCGCCTCAAAGGCCTCTGTCGAGAGGGAGGTTACCAGCTCCAAATGTACTGCCTTGGTTGACAGGCAGACAAACACACAAATAAGCCCCAACAATCTTGCTATTACGAAGGGTGGACGTCTTCAACAAAGGGGGACCAACAAAATCCGTTACGACGCCAGCAAAGAGCCTCGCCTCATTGACGCGATCAGCCGACAAAATCCAAAATTCTCGCTGCAGAATGGCCAACAGCGCATTGCAACCGGCATGCGAGTTCTTAGTGTGACGATCAGTCACCAACAATTGTACCAAGTTCAGTTACAACAAGGGCAGGAGCACCAATTTTAGGGTAAGGACAACTCACAAGGGTGACCTCAAACCAGGTCCTTCCCTCAACAGTGGTGTCAGCCGGTTCGCCAATTCCCCAAATCTTGCCTGAAAGGTCGTTCACCTTCAGGCCAACCTGTCCCGCTAACCAAAGGACAAAGGCAACCCCGGACTCCCGTCTCCAAAATGGCACAGACCACAATCGAGTCACCCAAGGGTCCCCAGACCGTGACCGAGGCCGTTGGCAACAAAACCGTCCTGATCGGGGGGTTCCTTTAGCGGGGCAGGCGTCAATCTCTTAGTGATGCCTGGGCGGCGACCGATCGCCGCTTCCAGGCTGCCTTCGTTCACGACGAGGCCAACAATCAAACCATTCGTCCGCGCGGTGTCCCAAGCCGCTCGCCATCACTGGAGGGGCATATCCCACCGGATGCCCGAATGGCGGAGGGCGCGACTCCAGCCGGGGACGTTCCGCCAACGGAGGGGAAAGGCAGCGGCGCCGACCCGGCCACTGCTGCCTAGCAGCCAATGCGCGTTCCCCCTGACGAGGGAAGACCAAACGGCGCTCGTGGGGCTCCCGTTCAACTTGCGCGGGGGGTGGAGTACGGCGTACAGAATCGCGGGTCTCAGCCCGGTGCTCGTCTCCGGGGTACCCCCCCTTGCGCGAACCCCCCTCAGAAGCTGGTCTGCTGGAGCGGTTCGCGTTGGCGCACAAAATCTCCAAGTGGGACCCTTCACAAATTCTACACGGGCGGGGGTCGGGGCAGTCCCGATGGAAGTGGGCCCCCAAGCACGAAAAACACAAACGGCGTGCGTTGACAATACGGCGGCGGGCACTTACGTGCAAATTCAAAAAATCCGGGCAACGCGCCATGACATGCCCCGTTGCCTTACAAAAGTCACAATGATGAGGACTCCGGGCACCATCAAAACGGGGGGCGGGGCGAACATCAACAGGCCCCCTAGCCCGAGGACTCCGGGCGCCAGCCAAACGGGGGGCGGGGCGATCATCAACAGGCCCCCTAGCCCGAGGACTCCGGGCGCCAGCAAAACGGGGGGCGGGGCGAACATCAACAGGCCCCCTAGCCCGAGGACTCCGGGCGCCAGCCAAACGGGGGGCGGGGCGATCATCAACAGGCCCCCTGGCCCGAGGACTCCGGGCGCCAGCCAAACGAGGGGCGGGGCGATCATCAACAGGCCCCCCAGCCCGAGGACTCCGGGCGCCAGCAAAACGGGGGGCGGGGGGAACATCAACAGGCCCCCGGGCCCTAGTCCGTCCCTGGTCTCTGGGCTGAGAAGGTAGTGGGGGTGACCCCGTGGCGCCACGAGTGTTATCCGCAAACCGACACTCGTCTTCCAAAAATTTGAGGAGGTCGTCAAAGGGGGGAAGATGGGTGGCACTATCCCCACCATACTCCTGCTCAAAACGTGACCTCAACTCCGCGGGGAGCAACTGCAGCACTATGTGCACCAACAAGTAGGACCAATGTTCTACCGGTAACTCCAAGCGTCTCAAAGCGTTGGTCGCTGAGACCAACGGATTCAGCAAGTCAGTGCGCAACGTCGACGCGCTGACAATGGCCGGTAGCCCCAAAATCTGGTCGATGTGCACATCAACCAGGCAGCGCTTGTTCTGATACCGTCGGGAGAGAAGCTCCAGAGCGGTCGGGTAAGAGGAATCCGTCACCGGCAAGTGCTGCACCAAGGCTCTGGCTTCGCCCTCCAGGACAGACAATAAATAGGCCAGCTTCTGGGCAGGTCCGAGGTCCGAGCGTGCATCGACAAGACTCTCAAAGAGATCTAGGAAGCCCAGCCAGTGGTCCAAGCGACCGTCAAAACGTGGCAGCTCCAGGGTGGGCAGCCTACTCAATAGTCCAGGGCCTGCAACAACAGGGGTCTGCGGCTTGGCCGCATCAGGCACCCGGCTCCTCAAAATTTCCCGCGCTCGTAGACATATGACATCCCCCAGGTGGATAATCTGGTCATAGTCACCCAAAATCTTATCGCGGGCTGTCTGATCCATCACCCCCAAATCCACGTCCATGATGTACTCGTTGAAGCGCGTGAGCGCAGCATCAGCTGACTTGATCCTCTCAATCACTTGCCCATACCGAGCAAGGGTGAGCTCCTCCAATTCCACACGGTCAACAGTTGCAGCTGCCGATGTGAACCATCTCAACTGTGAGGTCAATCCCGCAGCAGCCTCCCTGACTGCCCTTAATGAGGCCATTGCAACAATCAAATATTAATGCAAAACAACAATCAACAACCAACAATCAAATATTAAACAAACAGCAATGACTTGTTAGCCGGCCAAATATATTCAACAAAATAAAAATTCAAATTCAATTATTTCAAGTCCAAATCCAACCCTGTACTTATTCCAAGTATGAATCTAGCTTGCTAAGGATGGCTAGTTACAAAATAAATAACAATTCAATGTATATATTGTGCAGGATCACACCAACAATTAAATACAACAATTGAAGTATAATATTGAGCCGGAGAATCTCTATCAACAATCCAATAATTAATATAAATGCAATAACCAATACACACAATTCAAGTCCTATTATGTTAGACTATGTGTAATTATTATTTAGATAACCTTTTAACTTCAGACTAGTGACATTCAATTATTAATCAAATGAATATACCAAACAGCTTTTACAACAATATACCAAATTATGTCAAAATACAACCAATAATTCCTAATTTCACAAATAAATCTTACTTGTCTGTACAATACCAAGGGGCTAGCACTACAAATTACAGTACAACTACAAGTACTATTTGAGCCCGGCTGACAAAGCAATATTCAGAACTTATCGAGTTACAAGTTATGTTAAGTAATTGAACCAAAGCTACTTTCAACAATAGTCAAAACTTCCAATGTACTATGTGGATCTTATAAGATCACGCTCTGCTACCAGTTTGTTCGACCCCAAGCCCAGCCAACGGTAACTGGTATGTCGAACTGTCCGCGATTACGCGGAGCCCTACGTTGTGGTAGGCTCTTAGGCCTTGTTTCAATAACAAAATGTACCACTAACCTGAGTGCTGGGGACGCCAAGTTCGACCTTCAAAGGCCACGCCCTAAGTGTGGTTGATGTATGTAAAATGGGGTGAGTAATTGAAAGGTGTGATGTAAGTCAAGTGTTGTAGAACGTTCCCAAGGCGCCGATATCCAGCTGACGCGGTCACAACAGCAATCACAGCTTAACTCGTTCCCAGCAAGCGCGCGCTACGCGTGGTAGACAATAAGGCGATGTGTTCCGAGAAATATCACTGGATTCTTGTTAATCCGAGATTACAAAGTTCAATCAATCACTGAACACAATTAATCTGTTCATATCTCGTGAGATCCAATTCGATTTTCAACAAATTCCGCGTGCCAGCTCAACCGACGACAAGGCGGCGTACGATTCAACAATATCCCGGGGATTTCAACAAATGGGGAATACACTTCAACCAACAAATAATTCGCGACCCAATTATCGGTCTCAACAGGCGAATTCAACAATATTTTACCAATTATATTAACACAAGAGCGGTTCCCATGACCGGCATTTTTTCCAAGCAAACAAACTGTCAAGTCAGAGAGGTTATGTCAAGTCCACAGATAATTAATGTTGCCGGCCAAAAAGGTGCGTTCTGTTTCACGTCGGACCGAACAAGTACTTTAATTACCATACAAAAATATGTAATGAACACTAGAATAAATGTGTTAGCAAACATAGTTGGCAAAATTTAAAAATATTTCATAGTTTATTAAACAAAAATACATAAAGTTGGACAAAAATCCTTACAAAACATGCTCGTGCGTCGCTGAATTTTGATAGTAAACTGTTGAATTTTTTCATAAACTTCAATTCATATTATTCTCTAATTATCATACTATCATTTACAGCTTTAACATTTCAAAAATGTCGCTTGGTTGTTTTAATTTTAATTTTTTCTTCTAATTTGCGAGCTATTTTGAACCATACCCAACGTACACCGGTCGAAAATTCAGTCGTCCACGGGAGCTCAGAGAGGGGTCACGTCTCATCGTGGAGCGTTTCGCCGGTAACGATAATTCGCGATCTATTGTGTACGTATGTATTGCAGCAATCCGTTGAATAACATAAGTCTAATTTTTTGTTTTTTGAGTACGATTTATTATGCATACCCAACAATTACTTTTTATTGTTCAATATATATTTCTTTAACATTTTTTTTTTCAATATTTGTTTTATTATGGGAAAATGTAAAAAAAAATATTATTAGAAGAAAGTTGGCGCAAATTTTCGAAAAAAACGCCATTCTCATAAAAAGTACGTATTTCTATTTTGTGATGTTATTATTGCTTTTTAACCGACTTCAAAGAAAAGGAGAAGGTTCTCAGTTCGTCTTAAACTTTTTTTTATGTATGTAACCTCAAACTCGAAGACGGCTGGACCGATTTGGAATTTTTTTTTCGTTTGAAAGGGTATACTTTCTAGTTGGTTCCATTGTTATGAAATCAGGATCTGATGATGGGATCCTGGAGAAAGCGAGGGAACTCTTTAAATATTATAGGCACACCTATAGCGTTTTGGATATTTCTAATAGTACCTTGTGCAGTTGCTCCCGAAAAGCACCATTTGAGGAAGTGAAAGTGATGATGAAGACTTTTTTCAAACATTCGATATGGGTATCGTGTAATGGGTTTTTGGGGGTGGTAATTGCAAATCTGGCATTCATTTTAAAATCCAAGATGGCGGATGCAACTTTTTCTCAAACAATCGATATAAGTATCGTGTAATGGGTTTTTGGGGGTGGTGATTGCAAATCTGGCATTCATTTTAAAATCCAAGATGGCGGATGCAACTTTTTCTCAAACATTCGATATGGGTACCGTGTAATGGGTTTTTGGGGGTGGTGATTGCAAATCTGACATTCATTTTAAAATCCAAGATGGCGGATGCAACTTTTTCTCAAACATTCGATATGGGTATCGTATAATGGGTTTTTGGGGGTGGTAATTGCAAAACTGGCATTCATTTTAAAATCCAAGATGGCGGATGCAACTTTTTCTCAAACATTCGATATAGGTATCGTGTAATGGGTTTTTGGGGGTGGTGATTGCAAATCTGGCATTCATTTTAAAATCCAAGATGGCGGATGCAACTTTTTCTCAAACATTCGATATGGGTACCGTGTAATGGGTTTTTGGGGGTGGTGATTGCAAATCTGACATTCATTTTAAAATCCAAGATGGCGGATGCAACTTTTTCTCAAACATTCGATATGGGTATCGTATAATGGGTTTTTGGGGGTGGTAATTGCAAAACTGGCATTCATTTTAAAATCCAAGATGGCGGATGCAACTTTTTCTCAAACATTCGATATAGGTATCGTGTAATGGGTTTTTGGGGGTGGTGATTGCAAATCTGGCATTCATTTTAAAATCCAAGCTGGCGGATGCAACTTTTTCTCAAACATTTGATATGGGTACCGTGTAATGGGTTTTTGGGGGTGGTGATTGCAAATCTGGCATTCATTTTAAAATCCAAGATGGCGGATGCAACTTTTTCTCAAACATTCGATATAGGTATCGTGTAATGGGTTTTTGGGGGTGGTGATTGCAAATCTGGCATTCATTTTAAAATCCAAGATGGCGGATGCAACTTTTTCTCAAACATTCGATATGGGTATCGTGTAATGGGTTTTTGGGGGTGGTGATTGCAAATCTGGCATTCATTTTAAAATCCAAGATGGCGGATGCAACTTTTTCTCAAACATTTGATATGGGTACCGTGTAATGGGTTTTTGGGGGTGGTAATTGCAAATCTGGCATTCATTTTAAAATCCAAGATGGCGGATGCAACTTTTTCTCACACATTCGATATGGGTATCGTGTAATGGGTTTTTGGGGGTGGTGATTGCAAATCTGGCTTTCATTTTGAAATCCAATTTAAAACACATACGATATCCATATTGAATGTTGGAGAAAAAGTTGCATCCTTGGTGGATGCAACTTTTTCTCCAACATTCAATATGGATATCGTGTGTGTCTACTAAGTTAAATACACTGATAACCTTCAAGGGTTTATTGCTAAGTACAATTAACAAAGTAACGTAACGGCTAAAATTATCGCTAAATGATGAAAATGAGTGCACCCGGTTGCTGTTCGAAATACACTAAGCTCGCGGCGAACTTAGTGCGACCGCATTATATCGCTTGCTCAGCAAACGAGGTCGATTGCAAAATATTGCATCAAACATCGTGTAATAGGTTTTTGGGCAAACCGATTGCAATCCTTACATTCATTTTAGAATTTACGACGAAAGTTCATTGGCTACTTTGTTAGCTTACAATTTACACTGGGTTATTGACAATTTAACTGATCCTAGGTTAAGTGACTATTCAGTATTATCTAGGGTATCTAATAATACTGAAATTAATTGTTTAAACCCTTAGATGTGACAAAGGAGAGTTATAATAACAAAATTTTACTATATCATCAGAATATAAATCGTTTCTCCGGCAAAATATTAGATGAGGAAATGTTAATAGATAAATATGATATAGATATCTAATGTTTTTGTGAAACCTGGCTAAAACCAGATAGAATGTTGTTTAAAATTAATATTTTTCTGTTACTAGTGCATACAACAGGTCCTCAGTAGAAGGTGGTACTTTAATATTACGTAATAATTCTCTTAGATATAAGGAACAAAAATATATCACCGCTTGCTCTGTTGATTGCTTGTGTGAGGTAGCATGTACAGAAGTTGAAGGCCAAACTTTCTTAAGTGTTTATAGACCACCAGCATCAAACTTGTCATCATTCTTAATGATAATGGGAGAAATTTTAAGTGCCTAAGCTTATAAGAGATAATAAATTAGTTTTCATTTGTGGTCACCTAAATATTGATTTGTTTGTAAATTCACCTGAACACTGCAAGCTTACTTCATTGTTTGGTTCATTTAACTTAAAATGCACATACAAGGAAGCAACAAGAATAACAGCAACATCAGCTCAATGCATAGATAGATAGATAGATAGATAGAATATACTTTATTGTACACCAATAATTGAATCACACTTAAATAACAATATTGTAAAAAAAATTGGTTACAATGGCGAACTTATCGCTGAGAGCGATATCTTCCAGACAACCTTTGGAAGGACTTTATGAGCTTTAATTAAAATGGGGAGGGCTATATTAGTGTACTACTGTACAAATATTCATTAATAACGGAAAAACTAATAAAAATACAACAAAAATATATATATACAAATACATAAGTACATAAAATAAATAAATATATAATGTGTTCTTTAACATCGTGTGGAGAAAGCAAAGGAATAATCATAAGTTTGAAATAAAATGATTGGCAACCGAGCTTTTAAAAACAGCAAGTGACTGAGCTTGTCTTACTGACACCGGCAATCCATTCCACAACCGAATGGCCTGCACCGTAAACGACTGGTCGTAAAATTTTGTGGAATGTGTAGGCATCAAAAGTCTCAAATTCTCTGATGATCTCAAATCTCTAACATGTGTGTCATGAAGGAACTTAAAACGTTCTTTGAGGTAAAAGGGAGTCGTTGGATTGAAAAGAATACTGTAGAGTAATGATAAAATATGTGCATTCCGGCGAAGGCGGATAGGCAGCCACTTGAGTTTAGTGCGAAACTCAGAAACATGATCATATTTGCGCAAACCAAATATGAATCTGATACAAAAATTTTGGAGTCGCTCAAGCTTATCTAGCTGCACTTCAGTTAGATCTGGATAACTTGCATCAGCATAGTCAAGGATAGGGAGTAGAAGAGATTGGGCAAGCGCAGTTTTAGTAGCAGTCGGTAGGAAATTGCGCAATCTGCGTAAAGACCCCGCAGAGGCAAACAGTTTGCGGCTCACTTCCTGTAACTGGGGACCCCAAGACAAATCCTTATCAATATAAATACCAAGGTCTTTTACTGAGTCACAGTAGGGTATAACAGTTCCATCAAAAATTATTTGGGGAAGGGTCGTCCAGTCAATTTTGGAACGTAGCCTAGGGCTGCCAACAATAATGACTTTAGTCTTCGCAGGATTAACCTTCAAACCATGATCCAAACTCCAATCGGAAATACGCGCTAAATCTTTATTCACCGTCTTCACCGCCTCAGATAAATCTTCAACGGGAGCTTGCGAATAAATTTGCAGATCGTCAGCATAAAGGTGGTAGGATGAGAGAAGTTCATTTGAAATAGAATTTATAAATATGGCGAAAAGAAGAGGAGAGAGAACGCCCCCCTGTGGTACGCCAGCAGTAGTATTGCACCATGAAGACAACGAACCTTCAATGCAAATACGTTGTCGGCGGCCACACAGGTAACTACAAAACCAATCAATAGCTGCTGGAGATATGTTAAGAGAGCATAGTATCCCGAGCAAGACATCAAAATCAACAGTGTTAAAAGCATTACTGAAATCAAGTAAAGAAAGGACCGTCAATTTTCTATTGTCCATACCCAATCTTATATCATCCGTAATGTTAACAAGAGCTGTGGTAGTGCTATGCCCCGGACGAAATCCGGATTGGTAAAAATTAAGGAGTCTGTTTCTACAGAGGAAAGCACTAAGCTGACTATGAATAAGGCGTTCTAGGACTTTGGACAGAAACGGTAAAATGGAAATGGGACGGAATTCAGAGAAAGAAACAGGATTACATTTTTTTGGAAGTGGGGTTACATGAGCTTCTTTCCATGCAGATGGAAAAACACCAGAGGATATAGAATGATTAAGGATATGGCAGATGACAGGAAGGATTTCGTCCAAAATAGGGAGTATCATCTTGCGACTTACACAGTCACTACCAACAGCATTTGACGTGATTGATAAAATACTCTTCTTAACATCACAACAAGCAAATTGATTAAAAACAAAAGGAAAATAATCGGGAGTGGGAAGAGACGAAAGATTATCTAAAGTTTTGGTTTTAACAGCCCCATTGAAACTACAAGAGGTGGAAAAATGATGATTGAGTAATTCAAGATCTATATCTTTAGGAACAGACTCTTGACGTGACTTCCCAATTCCCATTGATCTAAGAAATTTCCAGACTTTAGCTGGATCACCGTTTTCAACGGACTTATGAATGTGGCGGCGTTGGGCATCCCTACAAACCAAATTGCTGCGATTTCTGATAGCGACGTATTTTTCACGATTTAAGGAGCTAGGTCTGCACTTATACCTAGATTTTGCTGCTGCCTTTTTTTGTAAAATTGCTTTCACGTCATCTGTTAGCCACGGAGCAGGCAGATGCTTCATCTTGACCAACCGAACAGGTGCATGCACATCATACAGCCCGATGAGATTGGAATTAAGGAGGTTAATTTTTTCATCAATCGAGTCTGCATGAACAAGCTCAGACCAGTCAATACTGCTAGCATCTTCCCGAAGACCTTCCAAGTCCATTCCACCAAAACTGCGCTGAAGAATACTTTTAGGTTTAGTCTTAGGAGGGCGAATGCATAGATAATATTTATACTAATTGTGCCACAAAATACTCGTCTCAAATTAGTGGAGTTAGGTCTGACCATACAGGTCAACTAGTATCCTTTGAGTTGGTTAAAAAGCGGCAATTAAATAAGACTATTAAGTTTAGGCCACTAACTAAAAAGAAATTAATGTTTTTAATGATAACATGTAAAGTAATCTTTCAATGGCCAATTTTGACTCCCATGACCCCAATGAAAATTACAGGATATTTTTTCTTCACCATGCCACGAATTTAGTAAGGCATGTCCAGTTAAATAATTTCAAATGAGTAATAAATCTAAATTTAATGAATGGGCCACTGCTGGAATAAGAATAAGCTGAGACAATTTATACAACTTATACCATAAAAAATCATTGACTTCCGATGAAGCCTTCCATAATTATGTAAGAAACTACTCAAAGATATTTAAAAGAGTATGCGCGCTAAGCTAAATCTAAATCAGAAAGTAATAAAATTAGCATTTCTAACAATAAAATAAAAACTGTGTTGAAGGTGATAAACAAAGAAACTGGAAACACAAACCAACAGGGTTAGAATGATTTGACTTTGAACATCGATGATCAGGTCATCTCAGATAAGTCAAAAGTGGCTGAGAAGTTGGAAAATTACTTTACCAATATTCCAGTAGAGGTTACTAAATCTCTACATTCTTCGCCATTATCAGCAGAATCTTTTTTAAAGGAAAACTTCAATAAGGATATACCAACATTTTCATTTAAGCCCATTTCTATTGATGTAATTAAAAAGCATTCCAAAGTCTTAACATAACAAACACTGATGACTTATGGATATATATGGGTTCTTGGTAATATTATTGACTCAATTGCTGCTATCCTAACAGGCACATTTAATTAATGTATAGACAGCGGTAATTTTCCCGATTTAATGAAACATAGTAAAGTAGTACTAATTTTTAAGTCGGGTTGTAAGAGTGATCCCTCTAACTATAGACCGATATATGTGCTTCCAGCATTAAGCAAAATATACGAAAAAATCATGCTGGACCAGATGCTATCATATTTTAACTCAAATGGAATTCTGCATAGTCGGCAGTTTGGTTTCACGAAAGGTAGGTCAACAACAGACGCAGGAGTAGCGCTCATCCGTCACATTCTGGAATCTTGGGAGAAATCTCAGGATTCAATTGGCATATTTTGTGACCTCTCCAAAGCTTTTGATTGCGTTGACCACAAAACACTGATCTGTAAATTACACCATTACGGAGTTCGTGGATTCGTGTTCTGCTGACCTTGTTCTTTCATATTTATCAAACAGGCAACAAAAAGTTATTGTTAATGGAGCGACATCTGCAGGATCCCTAGCCAAGATGAGTGCTCCGCAAGGTTCAATTCTTGGCTCTTTCCTTTTTATAGTGTATATCAATGACATACATGATGACCAACTTATCGGATATTTTTTATTTATAATTCCATTGTGCTGTATTAATTGGTCTATACGACAGTATAGACCAAAATTTTAAATATAATTAAGCATATCTTAGAACTGGAAACATATCTTACAACTATATAATAATATAGGTTATCCATCAGAATTCAGACAGGCTTTAATTTATAATCATATTGTGGGAAGTACTAATTTCACACGGGTTTCCGTTAGTATATGCTTAAACTAGACTTATGGTCTCATGGTGCGTGGTGCGCTGGTTGCACGCTACTGGCATGATTGCTCTATGTTATCTCTTAAAAAGACTATTTTTTAAGAGATAACATAGAGCAATCATGCCAGTTTAAAAATTAATTTCAAATTGAAATTTAATTATTTAATTGAATTAATTTGAAATGAATTAATTTTTTTCTTAAAATTCAAACGCGAACCAAAAATAAAAAAAAAAAATCACAAGAAACAGTAGTAGGTATCTCTACTTAGTAGTAGAGATACCTACTACTGTTTCTCGTGATTTTTTCAAACTCAAAATGTTTTATTTCACATAGGCCTACATGGGCACTTATAAAACGTCAGCAGTTTGGCGCAGGGCACGGTTCGAAATTGGTCGTTTTCTATGGAGAAGATCCGGCAAGAAACTCCACAGTTACTCTTTTAAGATATCATTCTTACAATGTATCTATAATACAGGTTAATTAACCTGTATTATACCTATGAGAGGACATTAAAGCCTGTCTGAATTCTGATGGATAACCTATATTATTGTATAGTTGTAAGATATGTTTCCAGTTTTAAGATATGCTTAATTATATTTAAAACTTTGGTCATTACAAGATATTTTCTAAATTTAAACCCACGACCTACGTCATTTAAATTTAAAAGTCAATTATCTGAAATTAAGTATTTCAAATGGCGGGAGACTTTGTTAAACATAAAAAACACAGTGATACGACGTCAATGTGGAGCTATTTTTTAGTTGCGAAGGATAGGAATAGTGCCAAATGTAACCGATGCTCAGCCATTCTCAAGACTTTGGATGGATCGACTAAGGGATTACATACACATTTGTCATCAAAACATAACATAAAGCTTATATCAGCTTCAACAAGTCTAGATTCTGATAATCTGAACACAGCACCGCCGCCAGCCAAGCGAAAGTTAAATGATTATTTTACTAAAAGTGCCGACGATAGCCTCGATGATGTTTTGGCAAGAATGATTGCATTAGATGGATTTCCATTCAGTATATTCATAACTTCAGATGATTCGAGAAAATTTGTCTTTGCAAAATACACGGATTTACCAAAGTCAGCCGTCACCATTCAAAAACGTGTCATGAATTACAGTGAAAAAATCAGAAAGTAAGTAACTGCAGAATTGAAACATTTGAAAAGTGCAGGTGAAAGATTTAGTCTTTCTTTCGACAAGTGGACTTCAACATCCAATAAACCATATGGTGTTGCCCAAACGAGAGTCTCGCAAGAGTCTTGTAATTAGCGATTATCCTATTGCTATTTATTAAACGGTAGTTGAGATCTCAGAACAATGTAACAGAGTCTGTTACATTATTATTAAAAAGTATATTGTTAAAAAACTTAAAAGTCGAGATGACACGGAAGAAGAAGAAGGAAGATCAGGATCACAAACAGGTGATGAGTTAATGCCACAAACCTCCCAATCCCAACCCCAATTGACACTAAAGGAAAAGTTATAGCTGGAAATTGATAAGAGTATGAAATCCCCAGATCGTGAAGTACAAATACAAAATTAATCGGGGTTGGCAAAATAGACGTGAAATAAGCCTGTTTGAAAATGGAGGAATTAGTGGATATCACTTAGAAACAACATATAAGTACCTATTGTCTATTCCTCCAACCAGTGTAAAACCTAAACGAGCCTTTTCAGCTGCTGCTTATGTTGGTAATAAACGAAGCAGGCTTGGAAGTCAAACCTTGGATGCATTGATATTTCTACGATGGTATTTTCAAAATTCGAAATAAGTTTTATTGACTTTTTATTTCTTACAAAGTATAGTATCTTTTTGTCATTTTTTCTTTTCTTACTATACTGTGATATGTGTAGTGTACCAAAATTAAAAATATATATTTAAAGAAATTACTCGTTTTTTAGAGTTCAGTTGCCGAATGGCAAAAAACGGAACCCTTATAGTTTTGTCATGTCTGTCCGTCTGTCTGTCTGTCTGTCTGTCTGTCTGTCCGTCCGTCCGCATGTCACAGCTATTTTATTCCAAAACTATTAAGACTATACATGTGAAACTTGGTAAGTAGATGTATTCTATGAAACGCTTTCCGATATTGAGAAAAAAATTAAAAATCATTTAAAATAAAGGAACATACTACTACCCCATACATGGAACTAAAACTGAAATTATTTTTTTTTTCATGAAACTTATGCGTGTGTGGTATTTATAGACAGGTCTTTAAAAATGACATGGGGGTTTCTGAAACCACTTTTTCATAAAGTCAATCGTTTAAAAGATATAAGCTTCCAAAGTGGTCAAATGTGTATCCCTCCCTCTAACTTCTATAATAGTGGAGTGAAAAATATAAATATATATATACAACGTGTAACGGAAACCCCATATCTAACCAAAAGGGCTGAAGACAACATTTGGTATGGAGTCTCTATGCACAGTTTCAGCACAAAATAAGTGACTCAAAGAATTGATACGAAATTATCGGTTTCATATGTTTCTTGAATATCAATCATAACAAACGTGTCACGACTCACGACACTACGACGTCAATACGGGTCAATAATTTTCCACGTCACTTGCCTATAAAACGATAATTCTCTTCGTTCTTCTTAATTTGAAAAATTCGGTCTCTGGTATCAGTGTACTGGAATTTGTAATAAGTTCTACATATGTAGACTTAGGATTACAAAACCCTTGCCATATCGTTTGTTATCTTCCAAAGAAGCCATGCACTTGATATGTATATACCCTTTAAATTACACGTTGTATATATATATATATATATATATATATATAGATCTTAATGTAAACTTTCAATCAAAGTTGGTTTTAAAGAGATCGAGTCAGCAGTTTTTGAGATACAGCATATTTTCTAAAACCGCAAATATAACTTTGTAATTCATACAAATACTATGAAAAACAAAGTTATTTGGCGTAGTTGCAAAAAATGTAAATAAGCTAGTTTTAAGAAATTTGTAAGTTTTAGTTTTTTGTCAAGTAAATATACATATTATATTATATTACTAGCTTTTGCCCGCGACTTCGTCCGCGTGGAATAGTTACTTTGGGCTAACGTTAAATTTAACCCCGATTTTGAAGCATTCTTCATTGGCGCTCCGCTCCTATTGGCCTTAGCGTAATTATAGCCTTTCTCTATAAATTGACTATTTAATTAAAAATAATTTTTCAATTTGAACCAGTAGTTCCTCAGATTATCGAGTTCAAACAAACAAACAAACTCTTCAGCCTTATATTATTAGTATAGATAGCTGTTGCCCGCGACTTCGTCCAAGTTTCCGTCGTTTTTCGTAAAAAAAAAGTAGCCTATGTCCTTCCTCACGGTTCAGTGATTTTGATGTAACAGACAGATTAACTTTCGTAATTTAGTAGGGAAATATAATATGTCAATCTATAATACTGTTAAAAAATATCGCAATACCGAACCGCACAATATTATTGTTAATAGCTGTGCCCGCGACTCCGTCAGCGTGTAACTCCTTGTGTGTTATTAAGTTAATGTATCGGTAATATTGTTTAGATCACGTTCACATGAGGCTTAAATACCTATAGAACGAAAATTATTCAGCGCAAAGCTTCCGGGTAAACTATGTTGAAAGTTGACCCGTCCGGTACGTGAACATAAAGATTTCTAGAACTGCTAACCCGGGAAAGAGCGACGTACAACTGACCATGCGAGAAACAACTGACACCGAGGTTTACTCCAGCAACACGAAAAGTCTGCCCTTGAGCCTTATTAATTGTCATTGCATAAGACACCGATACTGGGAAATGCGTTCTTTTAAATTGGAATGGAAAATTATTTGGTATTATGGGAATTCTGGGAATAAAGACGGTTTCTCCTGCACCGCAACCTGTTAAAATTTGAGCCTCGATTATATTTTGTTGCAACTGGGTTACTTTTAGCCAAGCTCCATTGCAAAGTTGTGATGGTTTTAAATTTCGGAGCAGAATAATAATCAGAAAGCTTCGAACTGCTAAGCTATCGGGAGTTACACGTGTTATTGTGAGTCAACCATAAAAGATAGATATATGCTGTCGTGGGATATTTTTTATATAATTTTATGGAGAACATTCCCGTCATAAATGATTTCTGTGTAGCTTTAACCATTAAGGATGCACTCGCGACGGAAGCTTAAAAAATGGAGTAACTTCTCCCGTTTTCCCAACATTTCCCTTCACTGCTCTGCTCCTATTGATTGTAGCGTGATGAAAAGTATACTATAACCAGCTCAGGAGTATGAAAAATAATTTTACCAAGTTTCGTTAAAATCCGTCGAGTAGTTTTTGTTTCTATAACGGTTATACAGACAGACAGACAGACAACCAGACAGACAGACAAAAATTTTACTGATTGCATTTTTGGCATCAGTATCGATCCCTTATCACCCCCTGCTAGTTATTTTGTAAATATATTTCATGTACAGAATTGACCTCTCTACAGATTTATTATAAGTAAAGATTATGGGAATTCTGGGAATAAAGACGGTTTCTCCTGCACCGCAACCTGTTAAAATTTGAGCCTCAATTATATTTTGTTGCAACTGGGTTACTTTTAGCCGAGTTCCATTGCAAAGTTGTGGTGGTTTTAAATTTCGGAGCAGAATAATAATCAGAAAGTTTCGAACTGCTAAGCTATCGGGAGTTACACGTGTTATTGTGAGTCAACCATAAAAGATAGATATATGCTGTCGTGGGATATTTTTATATAATTTTAAGGAGAACATTTCCGTCATAAATGATTTCTGTGTAGCTTTAACCATTAAGGTTGCACTCGCGACGGCAGCTTAAAAAATGGAGCAACTTCTCCCGTTTTCCCAACATTTCCCTTCACTGCTCTGCTCCTATTGATTGTAGCGTAAAGAAAAGTATACTATAACCAGCTCAGGAGTATGAAAAATAATTGTACCAAGTTTCGTTAAAATCCGTCGAGTAGTTTTTGTTTCTATAACGGTTATACAGACAGACAGACAGACAGACAGACCTACAGACAGACAGACAATAATTTTACTGATTGCATTTTTGGCATCAGTATCGATCTCTAATCACCCCCTGATAGTTATTTTGTAAATACATTTCATGTACAGAATTAACCTCTCTACAGATTTATTATAAGTATAGATTATAGTTACTACGGAGCCCTTCATGGGCGAGTCTGACTCGCACTTAGCCAATTTTTGTAAAATGTTATAATAAGCAATATAACATTAGATTTATAGATTTCTTTTATTTTTTTTTTCTTTTAAATTAAGTTACACTTGATACATTATTGTTATGAAATAAATTACGCTTATATTTTCTGCGAAGTAAGTTCGCTAGACAGCATTAATGAAAAAATGTTTTTTTGGTATGGCCCCACGTATATATAATACAGTACCGAATGTTATTAAAAATATGACAGTACATCAGAATTTAAACGAGCACTAAATGAAATTTTAATAAACAAAACTTATTTCAGTCTGGTTTTATTATGACATTACATAATATTTTTTTTTATTTCATACTGGTTTTATTATTCAAATAAGTACTGCATACCCATCTACCCTAACTTGCTACTTACCCAGTTTCGAAGCGTCAATAGCCTAATGGATAAGGTGTCGGACTTGTGATCGAGAGGTCGCAGGTTCGAACCCCACCCATTACACTATTGACGTGAACCCACTCCAGACACAAGCATATTTAGCTTAGTTGGAGGGGTTAACAAGATTGCTAGTAATGTGAAATGTACCCACATTGCTAGTATTCTTTAAAAAAAAATCTGAGGAGTTTAATATATAAAATCAAAGTTTTATTGCAATAGGATGAATAGTGAGGGAACGGATAATGTATTACTACAGTAAAAACAAACGTTAATTTTTATATAATAGGTATAATTTATTAAATTTATTTTTGTGATTTATTTACGTACCTACTTGCTTCATTTAGATCCATCCAGCCGTTTGAGCGTGAAGAAGTAACAAACATGCAAACAGACACATTCATTCACAAACTTTCGCCTTTATAATATTAGTGTGATAAATAAAACCATCTAAATAATTAATATTCGTTTTTCAAGTTTATTCAACATAAAGACAAAAAATTAAAAAATGCAAAGTTAGCAAACTTCGTCGTGCAACGGCAAGCGGGCCTCGAGCGAACTTGTCATTGTGTGTGTGACAACGCACACGACTAGCCCGCTGCAGTAAATACCTATTTTCCGCGCGTCTCGTAGGCTCGACACCCTCTTAAGTGAAAGAAGCAATCCAAGTGCTTTCTCTGGTGTAAATATTACTGTTTTCTTAATGCTTTCCTTGATTTTAACGGCAGCTTCTGGATTTTTGATCATATAATTGATTACAGATGCGATATCTTCATAACCTTCTTCTTTTAAACGTGCTGCAGCTGCATATGCCAATTCACAGGAATCCTCGCCTATGTGCTCACTAGATCTTCTCTTTTTCTGTTTGCTTCCCAGATCTTTGAATGGTTTTCGGGACCTTTTTGTCATTGTTCCAACAGTCGATGATGTCGAAGGTTCTGGAGAGACTGAGCGTGCTCTTGGTATCTCATCAACAGTTGGTTCTTGATTTATTAAAGTTTGCACGCAACTCGGCCAATCAATATTTGCTTGCAACCACTCTCCGTACGTATTTCTAAACTTATCAAAGAATCGTTTAGATTTCTGCCACCTGTTTAAAGCAGCTCGCGTGAATCTCCGGCAAAATTCTTTGAGAGTTACTTGATCTTCGGCAGAAAGGCAATCGCCTATGCGGGACACAATTGCACTAAACAATACTTCATGATTAAATGAAGGACACTCACTTTTTAGAAGAACAAACAAATCTAAGTTGGTGATTAAACTTTCCATTCTAAGATTTTGTAGTCGCAAAGCAAATAGTTTTAGTGTTAGCAGTTACACGGTTGTGAACAATCTGAATTATGGAACAAAATTATAGCCCTTTTATTGTATAAAGTCAATAATTAGTTAACTACCCTCATTAAAGTTATAAAAGATATGATAATAAAAATTTATAATCGTCAAAAACATTTCGTAGAACTCATAGTAGAACTAATCAACATTAGCAAATCACATTAGCTCACTAATTATAAAAAGGTGAATGCAGTTCTTAGTTGGTATTGTTGCGAGATATTTCAAATCATTTAATCACTTAATAGGCTCATTAGAATCAGAAGACTACAACCATCATTCTAATTACTTAATTACTTGTCATCAGACTCATTAGATGACTACACAATATGTTATTTTGTATTTTGAACGTATGCAAGGTTTTAAAATTCCTTTTGTGTCGATATTATTATGTGTCCGTTTATGTTGTAATCATACTTTTAGGGTATGATCAATTAACAATTTCATTCCCCTATCTTTCTAAAAGAAGCGACAGCATGGGCACTTTGACACTGATATTCAACTATTTGGTATTGTTGGAAATCTTACAAGATCAACAAGATACTACACACCTCTGTCTAGTCCTTCAGGTCTATAGGGGTGATGCTATTTTATGTTAAGAGTTGTTAAAGCTCTGAATTCTTCAACTTAAACACTAAAAGGAACGTTTAATATGTAAAAATAAATAAAAATATTTTGACGATTTAAAAAAAAAAAAAAGGCATCTACAACCATTATGTAACGTATGTCAAAAAATCATAAATAATTAGTACTAAAACCTCCTATAAGGATATTACGGTTATCGCTGCCGTTTCAGAGATATTTCGATTTTTCATACTAGCTCCATACAAAATTTTCGTAACAAAATTATAATTCCTTCGTTTTTGTGCAGAATCAATTCTGGTGTCATTTTTGTATATTGTTATAACAAATAGAAGTGATATCCGGCACAAAAACTGGCACTTGCAAAATAAAATGCCTAAGTCTATGAAAGCCGTTTTTCAGCCCACCGTGCGGCGGTCCGAGTCTGAGTTAAGGACGTAAGTTCGAATCTGACGTAAATAAGCTGTTTTTGGGTGCCTTTTCCGACAAATATAAAGAAATTCAAACAAAACTAACAGTTGCAATAGATAGATTACTTCTTTATCTCCAAAGCAGCCGTATTTAAAATACAAAAAATATGGTTTTTAGTATTGTAAACACGATTTTTCAAAACCTCTGCATACAAAGTTGAGGAAAAGGGGTTAAGTTTAGGATTCTTTTTCTGCTAAACATTTACATATTTTGATTCTTAAAAAATACCACAGGCTAGCAGATATAATTAACTCAAAATGAGCCTATTAATAATAACGAAAATGTAACAAATAGCTTCACAAAAAAATAAAATCCCTTTTAAATTTTTCACATATTTTGCTAAAGCGCATGAATCTTAACTGGTCGCATTAAGGGTTATTTTCGTTGGTCACTGTTTAGATTTATTGGGCAGAAAACTGTAAAGAAATTTTAATACGCGGTCAGCCGCCTTCGTGAGTGGACGCTATGTCGCTTGTCAACAGAAATTTGTCTAAAAATAGATCGCTGTACGAACACAAAATAATTCATAATACTACACAATACTTATTTCGATACTTTACGCATTTTATATGAGCAACTTGAGAAAGTAAGTTTTTTATCTATTGTTTGGGAATAATTGTTATCTTTTTTGAATAAATGTCAAAACCCAAGATGATACCGATTTTTTTAATGGGTGCAAACGACTCGGTTTTTTTTAAATGTATGTTCCCCGATTACTCGTAACTAGACCGATTTGAAAAATTATTTTTATTGTTTGAAAGGCACCTGGTAGGTATATTTCCAGGTGGTCCCATCGTCATCAAGTCAGGATCTGATGATGGAATCCTGTCGAAATCGAGGGAACTCTTCAAATATTATTATTTTTTAAAGTAACTTGTGTAGTTGCTCTCGGAAAATACCATTCGGTGAAGTGGAACTGATGATGAAGACCACAGACGGCTACCGGAACTACTCAATTATAAGTATTTCATGGGTTGCGATTCGATTACTAGAATATGGTTGTTAATCACTTTATACTTGTTAACATGTATATGGTGAAGTTGAGCTGATGGTGAAGTACCTGAAGAACTCCTCAAAAATGAACGGCTCTGCATCGGGAAAAGCAATATTTTGTAAATGGTGATAAGTAGTTTACATTTAGGCTTTTGTAACTAGGTAAAGCACTAGTCGACAAACCAAAACACAAAAAAAAAATACTTCCAACTTGTTATTTTTGGAAATCTGTCTTATTTTTAGTTAAAATGATTTTCTTCATGATATTTTTTTATTATATATTTATATAATAAACTACAATATATATAGTAGTAAGTAACTATAATGATATAATATAAGTAATATGTATATTTATTTGACAAAAAAATACTTACAAATTTCTTAAAACTAGCTTATTTACATTTTTTGCAACTACGCCAAATAACTTTGTTTTTCATAGTGTTTGTATGAATTACAAAGTTATATTTGCGGTTTTAGAAAATATGCTGTATCTCACAAATTGCTGACCCGATCTCGTTCAAACTAATTTTGGTTGAAAGGTTATACTAAGATCTACAGACATATATATGTATAGACACCGCAGCCCCGGATCACAAGGGCAACTGAAGGAACAGAGTGAGTTTTTATTCAGTATTCGTCTGACACTACTTTCCGCTACACCCAGAGTGAAAGGAGTCATTTTGATGATTTTCCCCCCCCCCCAAAAAATTGGCCAAGTGCAAGGCAGACTCGCCCATGAAGGGTTCCGAAGTAACTATAATAATATAACATAATATGTATATTTAATAGACAAAAGAAATAACTTGCAAATTTCTTAAAACTAGCTTATTTACATTTTTTACAACTACGCCAAATAACTTTGTTTTTCATAGTAGTTGTATGAATTACAAAGTTATATTTGCGGTTTTAGAAAATATGCTGTATATCAAAAATTGCTGACCCGATCTCGTTCAAATTAATTTTGGTTGAAAGTACTAAGATCTACAGATATATGTATTTTTTAGATTTTTCACTCCATTATTATAGAAGTTAGAGGGGACACACACACACACATTTTACCACTTTGGAAGCGTTCATCTTTTAAACAATTTACTTTATGAAAATGTCCTTTTAGAAACTTTAATGTCATTTTTAAATACCTGTCTATAGATACCACACACGCATAGGTTTCATGAAAAAAAAAAAAAATTTTCAGTTTTAGTTCTATGTGTGGGGAGCCCCCCTTTATTTTAAATATTTTTTAAGTTTTTACTTAAAATCGGAAAGCGCTTCACAGAATACATCTACCTATCAAGTTTCACACGTATAGTCCTAATAGTTTCGGAATAAAATAGCTGTGACATACGGACGGACAGACAGACAGACAGACAGCTTTGGGGGCTGAGTCACCCGTGTCCGTAAGAGGATACACGTTTGCAAATCCCTACACGTGGCCCTCGGGTGGTGCTAATCAGGTGACATCAAACAGGTGGCAGGTTAAAACTGCAGGCTTGTGACCACCCACAGGGCAAAGACGTACCGCCAAATGGCCTAGCTGTGTTCCGGTACGATGCCCTGTGTAGCCTATCAAGGAGTTGGGTCGAAGTAGTTGCTTCACTGCTGAAAGACCAATCTGGCTCGCACTAGTGCGGACGTATCGGGAGACTAGTCGCGGAGAGGAGCGGATCCGAGGCACGGTGCGCCGCTGGCCGACCGCAGGTAGTTGGGGGGTTGGGGGTTATCTATGCTTGTGTCTACCGCTCGCACAGCGGAGATCATGAGAGAACCAGGCTCACACAATACATCAGTGAGGCGGCAGATGCGGCCCAGCAGCTCAGTTCGTGTTACTGGAGGACTTTAATGCCCATCACCAGGAGTGGCTCTTCCCATACCAGTGCACGGACCATGCTGGGCGAGAGACGCACAATCTTGCACTTGCATTAAATCTCACTCAGCTGGTCCAGGGAGCAACGAGGGTGCCGGATGTTGAGTCACACAAAGCCAATTGCTTGGACCTTCTACTGACTACAGATCCAGACCGCTACTCGGTAACGATATCTTCACCGTTAGGTAGTTCCGACCACTGTCTGGTGAAGTCTGTACCCGTCTCCTCTCCGTCCGATCTTAGCCTTAAAGTCATTCGGCGGGTTTGGCGATATAAGTCAGCGGATTGGGATGGCATGCGATCTTTCTTTGCATGTTATCCTTGGCAGCCTACTTGCTTTTCTTCAAATGATTCATCGTCGTGCGCAAACGCCGTGGTAGATGTTTTGCGACAGGGGATGGAGTACTACATACCGTTCTCTGACCTAAATTGTTAGGTCAGAGAACGGTATGCAGTACTCCACATTGGTCCGGCAAAGCTCGACCTTGATTTGGCGCCGAATGTGATTGCGCTGAAGCGCTTAAACACGGGGCATACTTAGCATGGGTCGATGCTCGAAACTGCAAAGCAAATGACGTGAATCAGAAGAAGAGAGCCTTCAACAGGGCTGCCAAGTCCAGCAAGAAGGTTTTGCGGAGGGTTCGGTTTGACCACGTTAGCCGAATCGGGAACAAACTCGCTTCATATCCTGCTGGCAGCAAAGCGTTTTGGTCCCTGGCAAAGTCGGTCGAATGCAACTTCTGTCGTCCCTCACGGTAGTGTAGACCCGTCAGGTTTGAGTAGTGGTGGTAACCACTGCTCAAACCAGCAAACTTGTTTGCCGCCCTCTTTGCGGAGTGTTCACGTCTGGATAGTAGTGACGCTCACCCTCCTGGTGCTCCTATTGGATGCGAGACGTGTATGTTGGACATTCGCATCCATCAGAAGGACGTCCGTAGAGTGCTGCGTAATCTTGACGTGAACAAAGCTAGTGGCCCCGACGGGATACCAGCAATTGTTCATAGAACTTGTGCGCCTGAATTGTCTCCAATCTTGACACGCCTGTTTCGCCTTTCGCTAGATGACTGGAAAGGTGCTGAAAGCATGGAAGCTGGCTAACGTTCAGCCTGTACCCAAAAAGGGCAGTCGTGCTGACCCGGCCAACTACAGGCCTATTTCAGTCACGTCAGAGCGTGTACTTAATAGTAAGCTCCTGGCATACCTAGAAGCCAACAATATCCTCAGTGACCGATAATACGGTTTTCGCAAAAAACCGGTCAACTGGGGATCTTCTAGCGTATGCCATTAATATCTGGAGCGACGCCATTGAGAAACAAGGGGAAGCACTTGCTGTTTCTTCTTCGGCTTTTTGAATTCTACAAGATTTATCTCGAAGCCAGAAGACAATGTCCTCAACAATACATCAAAGTGTTTGATGATTATAACATCCAATCCTGTGATCTGAGCACTCAGTTCGGGGTTCCCGAAAAAATGTCAAGCTTTGTTTCTATCATTTGTGGAACTAAATCCTGGCTTTGGCTTGTCCACAATTAATCCCGTTTCATGCTTGAATCGTTGTTTGATTTCGTCTGATCGTTGTTTTACACTTGCTTTTTCCTCTGAAGACCTAGCTTGCCATTTCTTAATATCTAACTTATAACTAATGTGTAAAAAGCACTCAAACGAACGAATCCAAGCATGTAATGTTGACAAACCCAAGCCAAAATTATCTTGATTCATCATTCTGGGAGTGGCCCCACAAATATAGCATTTCTGCGATGAATGTGTCTCTGTCAAAGCATTGCACACTTTTCCATCAGTCATAGTCAGCAGAAGCTTGTGCTTAACAGAAATTTCAGAACCACCAAGATCATAAGATGTAGCCTCCAAGTAGTCGTTTATTTATCCCAACACCTTATTTGTATCGATTTTTGTCAATTCCGTTGTTTCTTTGGCAAAAATGAATTTAATTGGACGACAAAACATCGTCGTTGATGGACGAGGATTTTGCCAGATAATGTTGTTACTCTCGTCGATTAACCTTAGAGGAACCAACGAATAAACAAAAAGGAACTCATCAGTGCCTTCGCTGTTTTCAAATCTTTATTTGTAAGCACTATGACCGGATCTTCCGTCGCATCCCCATTTACTTATAAGAGATGTTGTGTGATAAACGATGAATTGGGTATTAGATTGGGGAGCACACTTGTGACAACTTCTCTCTGAGCTTCTACTAAACGTTCTGCTGTTTTATTCAAAATAGCTTGTAGCTCAATTTCTGCTCGAGATTGTGTCAAAACAATGTGCTCCTCGGAAGGATAATATGCTTTTTTTGATTTAACAATGCAATCATATGATGGAAACACGTGATGCCCGACTTTCATAATCCACTTTCTAGTCTGTTTATATGAGTGAGTTGTTGATTTTGAATAATACGCTAATGCCTCGTCATTACTTAGCAGTCTATCACTTGCACAGCACTTGGTTGTTGAAGGCTAACGCATGTACTTGCAGAAGCTGGATTCTCGCGAATGTCTTTTATAACTCTGGCAACGTTTTTATGTCCAGTTGACCGTGCAGTAACCTCTGCAGCTGTCATTAATACCCCAAAAGCCTGATAAGTTCGAAAACAAAGAAAAACATGCCTTTTTTGTGAATTCACAGATAGTCTATTTTATGACACATTAAAATATTCTAATAAGAAATTATTATAGTACATACCTTCGGAAGTAAAATCCATCACTAAAACTTTTCACAAAATTAGAACTGCCCCCATGAGATATTTAGTGCAAGTGTCGCAAAAATGCAACTGACCAATTTCTTTAATTGCATTTACCTCATTACTGTTTTTCACTTACTTTCCTCCAGTCGGTGATCAAGGTCAGCGGAGGTGCACGAGCGGGAACCGGTGTAGGATAACGGGATGGTATTTGGACATGTGGTCAAAAAATATTTGTTATTAGATCGTAACTACCATAATAAATTTTATCTAAACAGAGACCTCCCGCCACACGGTGGGCTGAAAATCGGC
Source organism: Tholera decimalis (assembly GCA_943138885.2). NCBI lineage: Eukaryota > Metazoa > Arthropoda > Insecta > Lepidoptera > Noctuidae > Tholera > Tholera decimalis. The sequence continues at coordinate 9,194,609 of OW964555.2, forward strand.
TTTCATAGACTTAGGCATTTTATTTTGCAAGTGCGAGTTTTTTTGCCGGATATCACTTCTATTAGTTATAACAATATACAAAAATGACACCAGAATTGATTCTGCACAGAAACGAAGGAATTATAATTTTTTTACGAAAATTTTGTATGGAGCTAGTATGAAAAATCGAAATATCTCTAAAACGGCAGCGATAACCGTAATATCCTTATAGGGGGTTATAGTACTAATTATTTATGATTTTTTGACATACGTTACATAATGGTTGTAGATGCCTTTTTTTTTTTAAAAATTGTCAAAATATTTTTATTTATTTTTACATATTTAAACGTTCCTTTTAGTGTTTGAGTTGAAGAATTCAGAGCTTTAACAACTCTTATCATAAAATAGCATCACCCCTATAGACCTGAAGGACTAGACAGAGGTGTGTAGTGTCTTGTTGATCTTGTAAGATTTCCAACAATACCAAATAGTTGAATATCAGTGTCAAAGTGCCCATGCTGTCGCTTCTTTTTGAAAGATAGGGGAATGAAATTGTTAATTGATCATACCCTAAAAGTATGATTACAACATAACCGGACACATAATAATAATAATATCCTTATAGGGGATTATAGTACTAACATTATTTATTTTAACATATGAAACTGTTCAAAACGATCCATGAACTGTGTCAAAGTTAAGAACATCGTTAGGAAGCATGCTTTTTCCCCAAATATTAGGAATATGTGAAAAAAAAAGACTGTATATAAACTTTTTATTGATAGGTAATTTAAATAAAACAGAAGTAACAAAAATAATATCTAATAAATTCAATTATACAAAATACTTATTTGAAACTATAATTTATGAAATTATTAACTAAACATATTGGTACAATAAACTAACATAAATAACAAAAGAACATAAAGAAAAATAATTAAATTTTACAAATTTTCTTTACAACTTTCGTTGTCGGACTCCAATTCCGAGTCAGAATCCAGATCGGATATACCTACAAACTCGAACTCAGTTTCCGGAAACTGTATTAGGTCGAGAGTTTCAGCAAAAAAGGTTGTCTTCCTTTTGGCATCTAACTTCGGCCTTTGTGCACTTAGAAAAGGATCCGAAGAAACAACAAGCATATTTAGGATATCTTGATTAGAATCTTGCCTGCTTCTTTTCCGCGAATGATGTTCCCGGAACCTCCTAAAATCTTTGTTTCGAGACTCTGAGGCTTCTTCCGAGAGAGTCCCAATCGGGACAATATCATTTTTTTCGATTATGTCAGCTCCGTGTATTAATAGTTTATGTACGGTTGATGACATGTAGTACCAGTCGTATAATTCCACGTACTTTTCTGCTGTTTTGCGAGCAAAATCTTTAAATTTGATGACATCGATCTTCTCACCAGATGTTATTGCTTGCAAAATAACAGCAAATCTTTTTATCAGGTTTTGATCCAACCCAGTAATAGCTGCAGTTTTATTGGGAAACTCGAAAAACTTCCTTGCGGTATTCCCGTCATTGGTAGTTCCCGAGCCTTGTTTTACTATATCAATTAACAGATTGAGCTCCTCTTTAAATTTATTTTGAATGTTTTTTTTTCTGTTTTGTAACATATCTTTATGCTCATTACTTCTTGCTGCCCACTGTTTGAAGTCAAGTCTGTACGCAATGTGTAACAGACATTCCATGCAATTTATACGGGCATGTAGGGATGATAGGCCAAATTCATATATGTCAGAACACACAGTTTTTGATGTTACAGCATCTAAGTGGTTCATTTCTGTTGGTTTTGCTAAGCACAGGTAGCATGATGCATTTGATCTAGCTTCAGAAAGGTACGTGCAGACTTTTGCGTCGATCATTGTCATCATTAGTTTATGAGTCACCCTGTTACTATTAATGCACTCTGTGGGGTTAAGGGCCTCAATTTCCTCATCCATTTTTCTTTTGTTATCAATGACAACTGCATGGCTTTCTTTTACAAAAGTGAACTGAACCGGACGACAATAAAAAGTTGAGCATGGTTTCGGGTTTGTCCATATAGTATTATCTCCATCTGTCAGTTTCAGTGGCACCAAGGAGGTCATGAAAATGCTTGAATCATCATGCTCGCCGTCCATTTTCTGCTTGTATCGGCTTTGATTGGAAGCACCATCAAATCCCCACTTCGATATCAGCTTTAACTGCTTATTTTCCACATTATCAGAAAGACTTTGAAGAATCCGCTTCACCGTGATGTCAAGTAAAGCTTGAAGTGTAATTCTAGCTGATGAATCCGTAACTGATACTGATTGATTAGGAGGGTAGCATGCAAGCTTAGTTTGTTGCAGTTTATAGTAGGATGGGTAAATATCCTTAGCACCTTCCCGAATGGCAGTCTCTCGCAACGTAATATATTGCCACTTTGAAAGCTTAAGTGAAAGAAGCAATCCAAGTGCTTTCTCTGGTGTAAATATTACTGTTTTCTTAATGCTTTCCTTGATTTTAACGGCAGCTTCTGGATTTTTGATCATATAATTGATTACAGATGCGATATCTTCATAACCTTCTTCTTTTAAACGTGCTGCAGCTGCATATGCCAATTCACAGGAATCCTCGCCTATGTGCTCACTAGATCTTCTCTTTTTCTGTTTGCTTCCCAGATCTTTGAATGGTTTTCGGGACCTTTTTGTCATTGTTCCAACAGTCGATGATGTCGAAGGTTCTGGAGAGACTGAGCGTGCTCTTGGTATCTCATCAACAGTTGGTTCTTGATTTATTAAAGTTTGCACGCAACTCGGCCAATCAATATTTGCTTGCAACCACTCTCCGTACGTATTTCTAAACTTATCAAAGAATCGTTTAGATTTCTGCCACCTGTTTAAGGACGCATGTTCAAAATTGATAGGTATCAAATCGCATCACTACATAGACAAGGCTCAAACACACACAAACGTACGAATAGCTCCGCGAATTATGGGTACGTAAAGTCATATTGATACTTTAGATTATTTAATTTTTTTTTAATGGCTTCATGGTTGCTTTTATTTTGTGTGCTGTTTGATGTCATGAAATTATTGGAGTGACTTGTAGGTACACTTCGATGACTGGTACTGGATCTCTTTGACAACAAGATGTAAATGTGTAGTTTTTTTTATTATGGTTTCGTAGCCGATTGGCAAAAAACAGAACCCTTATAGTTTCGTCATGTCTGTCTATCTGCCCGTCCGTCCGTAAGTCACAGCCATTTTATTACGAAACTGTTATGACTACCTACATGTGAAACTTGGTAGGTAGATGTATTCTGTTCCGCCGAGTTGAACCGCTTTCCGATTGATAGACAAAAATATATAAATTTAAGGGGGGCTCCTCATACATGGAACTGAACCTAAAAATATTTTTAAGCTATTGCAAGAATCCTAATATAAGAATCCTAAACTTAACCCTTTTTCCTCAACTTTGTATGCAGAGGTTTTGAAAAATCGTGTTTACAATACTAAAAACCATATTTTTTGTATTTTAAACACGGCTGCTTTGGAGATAAAGAAGTAATCTATCTATTGCAACTGTTAGTTTTGTTTGAATTTCTTTATATTAGTCGGAAAAGGCACCCAAAAACAGCTTATTTACGTCAGATTTGAACTTACGTCCTTAAAGCAGCTCGCGTGAATCTCCGGCAAAATTCTTTGAGAGTTACTTGATCTTCGGCAGAAAGGCAATCGCCTATGCGGGACACAATTGCACTAAACAATACTTCATGATTAAATGAAGGACACTCACTTTTTAGAAGAACAAACAAATCTAAGTTGGTGATTAAACTTTCCATTCTAAGATTTTGTAGTCGCAAAGCAAATAGTTTTAGTGTTAGCAGTTACACGGTTGTGAACAATCTAAATTATGGAACAAAATTATAGCCCTTTTATTGTATAAAGTCAATAATTAGTTAACTACCCTCATTAAAGTTATAAAAGATATGATAATAAAAATTTATAATCGTCAAAAACATTTCGTAGAACTCATAGTAGAACTAATCAACATTAGCAAATCACATTAGCTCACTAATTATAAAAAGGTGAATGCAGTTCTTAGTTGGTATTGTTGCGAGATATTTCAAATCATTTAATCACTTAATAGGCTCATTAGAATCAGAAGACTACAACCATCATTCTAATTACTTAATTACTTGTCATCAGACTCATTAGATGACTACACAATATGTTATTTTGTATTTTGAACGTATGCAAGGTTTTAAAATTCCTTTTGTGTCGATATTATTATGTGTCCGGTTATGTTGTAATCATACTTTTAGGGTATGATCAATTAACAATTTCATTCCCCTATCTTTCCAAAAGAAGCGACAGCATGGGCACTTTGACACTGATATTCAACTATTTGGTATTGTTGGAAATCTTACAAGATCAACAAGATACTACACACCTCTGTCTAGTCCTTCAGGTCTATAGGGGTGATGCTATTTTATGATAAGAGTTGTTAAAGCTCTGAATTCTTCAACTTAAACACTAAAAGGAACGTTTAATATGTAAAAATAAATAAAAATATTTTGAAGATTTAAAAAAAAAAAAAAGGCATCTACCACCATTATGTAACGTATGTCAAAAAATCATAAATAATTAGTACTAAAACCTCCTATAAGGATATTACGGTTATCGCTGCCGTTTCAGAGATATTTCGATTTTTCATACTAGCTCCATACAAAATTTTCGTAAAAAAATTATAATTCCTTCGTTTTTGTGCAGAATCAATTCTGGTGTCATTTTTGTATATTGTTATAACAAATAGAAGTGATATCCGGCACAAAAACTGGCACTTGCAAAATAAAATGCCTAAGTCTATGAAAGCCGTTTTTCAGCCCACCGTGCGCCACCTCGCGTCTGTCTGTCTGTTTGAACGCGATAAAAAGCACATAAGATTTTGATACGGTTTTCACCAAATACACGGTAATGATATATAGTAGTCATTTGAGTTTGTACAGTTACATCGGACGGCGCTATGTTCTCCACATAAATATACTGATGGGATATTTTCCGAGATACACGCGGTTGAAGTCGCGGGCAAAAGCTAGTTATTATGCTTATATATATGTGTCATTTTATTGTGACCACCAAAACGATCTGGTCCTCTTTACACAGGATTAATGGAGGCAGTCGCGATACTCGCAGTACACACGAAGAGCGTCCGGAAAGATCTGGCCAACAGATTTGTAGTACTTTTTGTGGCAGCAATTTGGAAACCACTAATGTTTCAATATATTTTATTGTATTACTGTTTGGTTTGTGACAGAAACACTTTTTAATCAACTTCAAAAAATGGAGGAGGTCCTCACTTATTCGGAATCTGTTTTTTTTTATGTATGTTCTCCGATTACTCGAAGACTACTGGACCTATTTGGAAAATTCTTTTTTTATTTGAAAAGGTATACTTTCTAGTTCGTTCCATTGTCATGAAGTCAGGATCTGACGATGGAATCCTGGAGAAATCGCGGGAACTCTTCAAATATTATAGGCACACCTATAGCAATTTGGGTATTTTTTATTAAAAAAACATAAATGGTATTATCAAATTCAAGGGCAGTTGCGTATTACTAGGCAAGACTGGTAAATTAAAGTTTGAAATCATTGAAAAGGACTTTTAATTCTGAAAGGAAAAAATGGAAACCCTCTTAATTCGATTTTAAAAAAATTGTCTTCTTCCAGAATTGATTGATCCCAAGACGGGTAAGAAATATGGAGTTACGAGCTCATTCCTCATATATTCCAAGAATATATTAAACATAAGAAATTGATTTTTAATATTAAAATATTGTTCCACCCAGCTTTTCTCAAGATCGCTAATACTATCATACCAAGGAAATGCAACACACGGTGAACAGTTTAATTGGCGAAATCTTTGAGTTTGAACTTCATACGTTATTAACGACCCCGAAAACCACGAAATTACACACCTACCAAACAGAATGGACCCAAAGTTGATAAGCTATTCTTATCGTCTAGGATCTTCAAGAGCGGTTGCTGTATTCCTGCAGGCCACTCCACTGAGTTCGTATAATTATAATATCTCATCGTATCTAACAATACAAGCTCGAACTTGGTTGATATACCGTCTTGTCAAGCGCTTCTCCTCCACATTTATTGTGCGCACAGCCAAGCTGTGGAATTCTCTGCCGGCTTCTGTTTTCCCTGCCATCTTTGAGTCTTTAAAGCAAAAGTAAATAGGTATCTTCTGAGCTCGCTCGTTCCATTGTAGACCTCATCTATCGGTTACCATCAGGCGAGATCGAGGTCAAGAGTGGGCTCATTCGTAAAAATTGGACAAATGCGAGTCAGACTCGTCCATGAAGGGTTCCGTAGTAACTACGCCAAATAACTTTGTTTTTCATAGTGTTTGTATGAAATACAAAGTTATATTTGCGGTTTTAGAAAATGTGCTAAATCTCAAAAACTACTGACCCGATGTCATTCAAACCATTTTAATGAAAGTTTTCATTAAAACCTTCAGCATGTTTTTTATGCTATTATAAAAGTTAGAGAGGGGGGACACATTTTACCACTTTGGAAACGTATATCTTTTAAACGATTGACTTTAAGAAGAAGTAGTTTTAGGAACCGATATAATTTTTAAAGACCTGCCTATAGATACCGCACACGAAAAGGTTTGATGAAAAAAAAAAACCCGTGTGGCACTCGGGGACTGCCGCGGTAAAGCTATTGCATAGCATTTTTTATCAACTTATGCAATTATAATTATTTATATATTTTTTTATTTATGCTGTATTTTTTTTTCTTTGATATTAATTCAAGTTACCGGGTCAATTATACCACATTTTTAGTTTTAAGCTATTTCTCGCGGCGTTGACATTTTAGACTTTCTCCTATAAAAAAATGTAAATGTTTCTTATTTTATTCAACAAAATATTTACAAAATATCTAAATCCATACTAATATTATAAATGTGAAATTAACTCTGTCTGTCTGTGTGTTACCTTTTCACGCCTAAACCGCTGAACCGATTTAGATGAAATTTGGCGTGGGAATAGTTTAGGACTCTGGGAAGGACGTAGGATAGTTTTTATCCCGAAATTCCTACGGGTTCGGGATATACGCGGGAACCCCCTTCCACGCGAACGAAGTCGCGGGCAGAAGCTAGTAAGTATAATATAAAAGTACTTTCAATAAAAAAGAAATCATTAAAAGATATGATGAGACCCTGGGTTTGGTCCAAAATACTGACGGTTACCAATCCGATTCTTTACTAAACACGCTAATAGAACGTTAGTAACCTGAATTGAAATAACTGACCATATTCGACCGTATTAGGTTTATTTTCGTTACGGAATTTCTTGATTCGGTCGCCGCGCTCAAAGCCCGCGATAAAAGCTATGCAATAGCTTAAAAATATTTTTAGGTTCAGTTCCATGTATGAGGAGCCCCCCTTAAATTTATATATTTTTGTCTATCAATCGGAAAGCGGTTCAACTCGGCGGAACAGAATACATCTACCTACCAAGTTTCACATGTAGGTAGTCATAACAGTTTCGGAATAAAATGGCTGTGACTTACGGACGGACGGGCAGATAGACAGACATGACGAAACTATAAGGGTTTTGTTTTTTGCCAATCGGCTACGAAACCATAATTAAAAAAAAACTGCACATTTACATCTTGTTGTCAAAGAGATCCAGTACCAGTCATCGAAGTGTACCTACAAGTCACTCCAATAATTTCATGACATCAAACAGCACACAAAATAAAAGCAACCATGAAGCCATTAAAAAAAATTAAATAATCTAAAGTATCAAAATGACTTTACGTACCCATAATTCGCGGAGCTATTCGTACGTTTGTGTGTGTTTGAGCCTTGTCTATGTAGTGATGCGATTTGATACCTATCAATTTTGAACATGCGTCCTTAAGGACCGCCGAGAGCGAAGAACGAATGGAGCTGTTGGAACAAATAGAGTGAACTAGTTCACTGTCCGAAATGAACTGTACGGAGCGATCTCCAAAGTGACCGAGCAGGCACAAGACTATATTATAAGGCGGCTGCTAGACGTTCAATGATATTGCGCAATATTAATTAAATATTGAAAAATAATATTGAAAATTGTGCAATGATTGAACAATAGTTTGAGTGAATTAAATTTTTATTGCACCATATTTTTTCATTGCATTGTGTGGGGTCAGTATTTTTTTTAATGACTTAGCATTAGCATTCAGCCAATGTCAAAGTTTGGGAAACGAGGATTTCAAAAATATATGGAAAGGAAATTTGGAAAAAGGATAGAAAAGGATTTTTTTTTATAAATAAATAATATAATAAAAAAATAATAATAATATAATATTTTTTTTTATTATAAAATACAAAAAATAATATAATAATGCTTAGTGAAGTACGTCGAGAAACTTCGACATAGATCTAGAATGTTCGAGACACTAACACCATCTAGCGGCGAGTAGCAGTACTAAGTATATCTAGTCGAGACAACTAACGCCATCTAGCGGCGAATAGAGGTACTGTGTATCTCGAGTAGCTTCCTGGAATATTCTGGGCAGTATATACAGTGAGTCGATTTTATAAGAATGTTCTAGAATTCATAGACCGGATTATAAATAGATCGCAAAGGAACGCGGACAGTCAGTCTTATTACGAGGCGAATACGCGATATAATCAAAGCTATACAAGTGAATTTCAGTGCGATTTAAGTGTTAAGTGACAAGTGTTGTGGTGCGAATAATTGTGTTAAATTTTTATTTTGTGTTTAATTAATTAAAGTGTTAATTTTGGTTTAATTGGCTTTAATAATTTCTATCCCGAACTCCAGCTCGTAACAATAATTATAAACGCGAAAGTTTGTGAGAATGGATCCATCCATGCAAGGCCAAGAGGTGCAAAAAGTCTGAACGGATTTTGATGAAATCTTTTTACTCTTCTCTTCTTCTTCCTATATTGGACTATGCTGATGCCAGCTATCTTGATTTGACCCAAGACCAATTCGACAAGCTAGAGCGACTTCAAAATCTCTGTATTAGGTTTATATTTGGCTTGCGCAAATATGCCATGTTTCTGAATTTCGTACTAAGCTCAAATGGCTTCCTATTAGGTTTCGCCGGAATGTTCATTTGCTTTCTCTGCTTTATAATGTGCTATTTAATCCTTTCACTCCTTTTTATCTTAAAGACCGCTTTCGGTTTCTCTGTGACACACATTCAAGGTCCTTGAGATCATCGGAAAGTTCGTATGCATTCCACTTCTTTCTTCGATAAATCTTTCACTATCCAAGCAGCCCGTTTATGGAATGCATTGCCCATAGATGTGAGGCGTGCTCAAACATTACCTACTTTCAAAAAAATGGTGAAGGAGCATTACCTCTCACTATAATTTAATTTTTTCCCTCCTTTCTCTATTATGAATTTAATATGTATTAGTATATATTATATTTATATATATGGTATGTATTTTAAATTATTATGTTTGATTAGTATGATGTTGTACACTGACAGCCCTAAATCTGTCTCCTTTCATTTCTGTCCATCCAAAGGTTGTCTGTAAGAGATTGCCCTGTGCGATAAGACCGCCCATTGTACACTAATTAATTATTTGTATCCTTAAGTGTATTGTAAGGTGTACAATAAAGTATATAATAATAATTGTTCTCGAAAATGGCAATATTACACTGTATTGGGATCGGTCTATCATCACTGACAGGACTATTGTTGCCAATAAGCCTGACATAGTGGTGATAGACCGATTAGAGCGTCGCACAATTATTGTTGATATAGCAGTCCCCCATGACGAGAACCTCGTGAAAGCTGAGATAGATAAAAAAAATAAGTATCTTGACCTGGCGCGCGAGGTTGTCGACATGTGGGATGTGGAGACAGCAATCATTGTGCCGATAGTCGTCACAGCCAATGGTTTAATAGCCAAGAGCCTCGACCAACATCTAAGGAGGCTCTCGTTGGGCAGCTGGATCAAGGGCCTGATCCAGAGAGCAGTGCTCCTGGAAACGGCGCGTATTGTGAGGAGGTTCCTCTCTATGGAGCCCTGACCACCGGTAGCTTGGACCCTGTTCCCGATACCGGTGGGCTACTATTTTTTATATATTTAAATGTTTTTATTTTTTATATCAATATTTAAAAATGTAATCTATATGTATATATATTAAATAAATGGAATAATAATAATAATAATATAGGTTATACATTGTTGACATAGGCAACAAAACAATTTATAAAGATTTTGGGTAATATGGCCATATATAAACGATAAGTACCAAGCAAGTCGGAGAAAAACCTGTCCTCTGAGAGCTATCTTGGCGTGTTACACGAATATAATATACAGTGGGATGGATTGAAAAAAGAAGTCCACAACAGCATATGTTTTTCTTTTAAGATTGATTACCTTTTTACGGTAATCAAATTTGATATCTATACTTATAATAAATCTGTAGAGAGGTCAATTCTGTACATGAAATATATTTACAAAATAACTATCAGGGGGTGATTAGGGATCGATACTGATGCCAAAAATGCAATCAGTAAAATTATTGTCTGTCTGTCTGTCTGTCTGTATAACCGTTATAGAAACAAAAACTACTGGACGGATTTTAACGAAACTTGGTACAATTATTTGTCATACTCCTGAGCTGGTTATAGTATACTTTTCATCACGCTACAATCAATAGGAGCAGAGCAGTGAAGGGAAATGTTGGGAAAACGGGAGAAGTTACTCCATTTTTTAAGCTTCCGTCGCGTGTGCAACCTTAATGGTTAAAGCTACACAGAAATCATTTATGACGGAAATGTTCTCCTTAAAATTATATAAAAAATATCCCACGACAGCATATATCTATCTTTTATGGTTGACTCACAATAATACGTGTAACTCCCGATAGCTTAGCAGTTCGAAGCTTTCTGATTATTATTCTGCTCCGAAATTTAAAACCATCACAACTTTGCAATGGAACTCGGCTAAAAGTAACCCAGTTGCAACAAAATATAATCAAGGCTCAAATTTTAACAGGTTGCGGTGTAGGAGAAACCGTCTTTATTCCCAGGATTCCCATAATCTATCTCTTCTCTACTTATAATAAATCTGTAGAGAGGTCAATTCTGTACATGAAATATATTTCCAAAATAACTATCAGGGGGTGATTAGGGATCGATACTGATGCCAAAAATGCAATCAGTAAAATTTTTGTCTGTCTGTCTGTCTGTCTGTATAACCGTTATAGAAACAAAAACTATCCGACGGATTTTAACGAAACTTGGTACAATTATTTTTCATACTTCTGAGCTGGTTATAGTATACTTTTCATCACGCTACAAACAATAGGAGCAGAGCAGTGAAGGGAAATGTTGGGAAAACGGGAGAAGTTACTCCATTTTTTGTGTCATGCTCTGCCGCAGAGCCACCATATTAGAAGTCGATCAATTATATCTTAAAATGATGTACGTGTAACGAACATAATGTACGCATACCGTCATTACTGTACGTGGTATTAGATAATGATAAAATAGACATTGATTGTGGCCCTGCTACAGAGCGAACTCTTTAGCAGAGCCACACGGAACTTAACCTCAGGAAAGACAAACGCGACTGTGTTTTGATAAAAACTGTTGTACGATCAGTGTTTATTGCGTACGTGTTAAAAAATATCATTATTATACAGCGGTTTTATTTATTTCACTTTTTTAATATTCATAGAAAGTGCCTGGTTATTTTCTATCAGCAATATGTTTTGCAGCCATTGCTATATTTGTGATTAGGCACACAACTATAAATATTATGATATTTTTTAAGCTTCCGTCGCATGTGCAACCTTAATGGTCAAAGCTACACAGAAATCATTTCATGACGGAAATGTTCTCCTTAAAATTATATAAAAATATCCCACGACAGCATATGTCTATCTTTTATGGTTGACTCACAATAACACGTGTAACTCCCGATAGCTTAGCAGTTCGAAGCTTTCTGATTATAATATTAATTGTCTACTCTTACGTTTATAACACTCTCAGTCACCCTAATTGAAAAAGTTAACATTATTAACTATTCCATAAAAAAGAATCATATAAATCGGTATAGAAACACCAAAGTTATACATGAAATACGCTAATAATAAGCCATCGCGCGTGAATACTGATGCTATAAGGATTATTTTTGAGAATCGGTCGCCCCGCTCGACGCGTCTCGCGGCCGAAGGTATAAAATTTCGTTCTATAGGTACTTAAGCCTCATGTGAACGTGATCTAAATAATATTACCAATACATTAACTTAATAACAACCAAGGAGTTACACGCTGACGGAGTCGCGGGCACAGCTATTAACAATAATATTGTGCGGTTCCGTATTGCGATATTTTTCAACAGTATTATATATTGACATATTATATTTCCCTACTAAATTACGAAAGTTAATCTGTCTGTTACATCAAAATCACTGAACCGTGAGGAAGGACATAGGCTACTTTTTTTTACGAAAAACGACGGAAACGCGGACGAAGTCGCGGGCAACAGCTATCTATACTAATAATATAAGGCTGAAGAGTTTGTTTGTTTGTTTGTTTGAACGCGATAATCTCAGGAACTACTGGTTTGAATTGAAAAATTATTTTTTAATTAAATAGTCAATTTATAGAGAAAGGTTATAGGCTATATATCATTACGCTAAGGCCAATAGGAGCGGAGCGCCAATGAAGAATGCTTCAAAGTTGGGGTTAAATTTAACGTTAGCCCAAAGTAACTATTCCACGCGGATGAAGTCGCGGGCAAAAGCTAGTACTTATAATAAATCTGTAGAGAGGTCAATTCTGTACATGAAATATATTTACAAAATAACTATCAGGGGGTGATTAGGGATGCCAAAAATGCAATCAGTAAAATTATTGTCTGTCTGTCTGTCGGTCTGTCTGTCTGTCTGTCTGTCTGTCTGTCTGTCTGTCTGTCTGTCTGTCTGTCTGTCTGTATAACCGTTATAGAAACAAAAACTACTGGACGGATTTTAACGAAACTTGGTACAATTATTTGTCATACTCCTGAGCTGGTTATAGTATACTTTTCATCACGCTACAATCAATAGGAGCAGAGCAGTGAAGGGAAATGTTGGGAAAACGGGAGAAGTTACTCCATTTTTTAAGCTTCCGTCGCGTGTGCAACCTTAATGGTTAAAGCTACACAGAAATCATTTATGACGGAAATGTTCTCCTTAAAATTATATAACAAATATCCCACGACAGCATATATCTATCTTTTATGGTTGACTCACAATAACACGTGTAATTCCCGATAGCGTTAGCAGTTCGAAGCTTTCTGATTATTATTCTGCTCCGAAATTTAAAACCACCACAACTTTGCAATGGAACTCGGCTAAAAGTAACCCAGTTGCAACAAAATATATTCGAGGCTTAAATTTTAACAGGTTGCGGTGCAGGAGAAACCATCTTTATTCCCAGAATTCCCATAATACCAAATAATTTTCCATTCCAATTTAAAAGAACGCAATTCCCAGTATCGGTGTGTTATGCAATGACAATTAATAAGGCTCAAGGGCAGACTTTTCGTGTTGCTGGAGTAGATCTCGGTGTCAGTTGTTTCTCGCATGGTCAGTTGTACGTCGCTCTTTTCCGGGTTAGCAGTTCTAGAAATCTTTATGTTCACGTGCCGGACGGGTCAACTTTCAACATAGTTTACCCGGAAGCTTTGCGCTGAAGTATTTTCGTTCTATAGGTACTTAAGCCTCATGTGATCGTGATCTAAACAATATTACCAATACATTAACTTAATAACACACAAGGAGTTACACGCTGACGGAGTCGCGGGCACAGCTATTAACAATAATATTGTGCGATTCGGTATTGCGATATTTTTCAACAGTATTATAGATTGACATATTATATTTCCCTACTAAATTACGAAAGGTAATCTGTCTGTTACATCAAAATCACTGAAACGTGAGCAAGGACATAGGCTACTTTTTTTTACGAAAAACGATGGAAACGTGGACGAAAGCACGGGCAACAGCTATCTATACTAATAATATAAGGCTGAAGAGTTTGTTTGTTTGTTTGAACGCGATAATCTCAGGAACTACTGGTTCGAATTGAAAAATTAATTTTTAATTAAATAGTCAATTTATAGAGAAAGGCTATAGGCTATATATCATTACGCTAAGGCCCATAGGAGCGGAGCGCCAATGAAGAATGCTTCAAAATTCGGGGTTAAATTTAACGTTAGCCCAAAGTAACTATTCCACGCGGACGAAGTCGCGGGCAAAAGCTAGTTTATAATATAATGCAATATTTGCCAAAGAAAACTAAAGTACAAAATATTTTTTCTATTCATTCAGTATTTTTTATTTTATGTTATTCTAAGTCTTTGCCCAAGCCTGAAACAGACCGCTGGGTGAAAATTGGTGATCACGATCTTCAGCCATGAAGGGTCCGCCACAAAGAGAGTAGTCTTAAACTAGGTGGTTTTTTTTACTACTTATAGCAAAGCTCGCGTTTGACCACCATCTCACGTAAAGGTAAGCGATGATGTGGTCAAAGACGAAGAACGCTTGCCTAGAAGTAACCTATTCACTCTTGACTTAAAGAGTCTTGACTTGAAGAACTATAGGTTATCAGGAAACACACGACTCCGGTAGAGAATTCCACTCCTTAACTCCTTAGCTATAGGCACTATGAAAGTACTCACACAAAGTTTTGTATGTATGGGTGTGTCTACCATGTAACGATGGCGCATCGCCGTTTGTCTCGTAGTCCAATGATGATAGAACGGGCTTGGTAGAATTAGACTGTGCTATTCCATCGCACACTTTCTAAAATGTAACCCCAAGAAAACCGACAGGCTTGCTAATCATCGCCGATGAGAAATAATCAGTAGCTGCACACACTTCGAATTTTCAGGCTGTGAAGTTTGCCTGCTCACTTGTCTGCCTTGTTGCAAGTTGACATTTTAGTCACCTTTTTTACTGTACAAAAAGTACTAAGGCATATGCCTCTATATATTTTTTTTAAACTTAGCGCTGTTACGTAGTTACTCAATAAAAGACTGTTAATGAGAATAAGACTTGAACAAAACAAGTATAATTAAACTAATTTAGTACTACTACTTAAACATATCTAGTTTCACAAATCAACTACCTATAGCCATTGCCTATAGCATTTAATTTTAAGTAACCCTATAACCTAGGTAAGCGTAAATCGTAACAGGTAAGATGTAACTGCTATTATAAGTCTGTAAACCTTTCCTGGAATCGTGCGATTGCCTTATTTTTTCAAAGTTACGGTTTCGGCCGAAACTAAGACTGAGGCCGAATGTTCGGTTTCGGCTGAAAATTCAGTTTCGGTCGGTCTGTATACATAACAAGCACTTCACCCGTGTGAATTTCAAAATAATTTATACCCTATAGCACTCACAAATAATGCACCTTACTACCAATACTACAAATGATTTTTTTTTAAATTGGATCATTACTTCCGTTGATTACCCCTTGGATACAAACTTAATTCTTGATAAATGTTTCAGAACCCTATGACCGACCCTGGAATGATGACTGATATGCTGAAGGGAAATGTAACCAATGTGCTGCCTATGATAGTCATCGGAGGCTGGATCAACTGGATGTTCAGTGGCTTTCTTACCAGTAAGTTTTTACTTATTTTTTCTATTTAGCCTTTTCTCAACTAGTCACCAAGCCTAACAGGATGCACCTGAGTACTAGTATTTTACATACTGCAACTTATACAACGTGTAATTTAAAGGGTTTATACATACCAAGTGCACGGTTTCTTTGGATGATAATAAACGATATGGCAAGGGTTTTATAATCCTATATCTATGTGTGTGAAGTATAATAGAAATTTCAATACATTGATAACAGAGGCAGAATTTTAAAATTAAGAAGAACGAAGAGAATCGCCGTGTTATTGGCAAGTGACGTGGAAAGTTATTAACCCTCGTAGTGCTGTGACACGTTTGTTATGATTGGTATTCAAGAAACATATGAAACAGATAATTTGGTATCAATTCTGTGAGTCACTTATTTTGAGCTGAAACTGTGCGTAGAGACTCCATACCAGATGTTGTCTTCAGCCCTTTTGGATAGATATGGGGTTTTCGTTACACGTTGTATATCTGACTTCCACAACCCATAACTGTGTAACACAATACCCCAGAATGACATGTGACACAGAATGTTAGATTTTCTGGCATTCTGTTTACCTGCGAGTGTGACTGTAATAACTTTCAAAGATGTCCAAGTGGCAGGCGGGTCCATTGGCTCAATGTGCTTTCCGGGACAGGGACGAACTCTGATGGTCACCCATCCATGATATCCGACCTTGCTTACCCTTGAACATCGACCCGTGCGACTTTCTATATGGATATTATTTACGCCACGAGTTACGAAAATGTTTACTAGCCTTTAAGACCAATCTTCTTCCCTCAAAAATGGAGCAAAAATTTTACGTGGTAATTTTTATATGACCTGAATTAATTTAGGTTTTTAGGGTTCCGTAGCCGAATGGCAAAAAACGGAACCCTTATAGTTTCGACATGTCTGTCCGTCTGTCTGTCCGTCCGTCCGTATGTCACAGCCATTTTATTCCGAAACTATTAGGACTATACATGTAAAACTTGGTAGGTAGATGTATTCTGTGAACCGCTTTCCGATTTTAAGAAAAAAATTAAAAAATATTTAAAATAAATGGGGCTCCCCATACATGGAACTGAAACTGAAAATATTTTCTTTCATGAAACCTATACGTGTGTGGTAGACAGGTCTTTAAAAATGACATTAAGGTTTCTAAAATTACTTTTTCATAAAGTTAATCGTTTAAAAGATATACGCTTCCAAAGTGGTAAAATGTGTGTCCCCCCTCTAACTTCTATAATAATGAAGTAAAAAATCTAAAAAAAAAACATATGTTGTAGATCTTAATGTAAACTTTCAACTAAAATTGGTTTTAACGAGATCGAGTCAGCAGTTTTTGAGATACAGTATATTTTCTAAAACCGCAAATATAACTTTGTAATTCATACAAATATTATGAAAAACAAAGTTATTTGGCGTAGTTGTAAAAATTGTAAATAATCTAGTTTTAAGAAATGTGTAAGGATTTTTGTTTTTATTTTCAAATAAATATATTAAGTATATTATATTTATTATAGTTACTACGGAACCCTTCATGGGCGAGTCCGACTCGCACTTGGCCAATTTTTTAAGTGTTATTTGTAAACTGTATCACAATATTGAAATTAAAATTTAGATGACAGCATTAGAAAATTTAATTTTAATATCTAAAATTGCTGTAGAAAATCAATTCCTGAAATGTGATCAAAGCTGTCCAATCAGTTAAAGTGACCTAATGTTTTTAAATCATTTATTTGACTCGACACACCATTTTCTCATAACTACATTTTCAACTAGGCTAGGTATAAATGATAAATCCGTCCGGATTTATCCTAGTTTGGAGGGCAACCGGGAACGTCGAGGGGATTAACCCAGTGTTGTTTTTTTTGCAACTTAAGAGGAGGCTCCCTAAATTGTATATAATATTCTGAAACAATCACGCATACAATCAAAATGGAACTTTAGTATATGATTTATTGGATCTTTTTCTTTCCATGTCTAGAACAGTTTCGCAATTGGAACATTTTCACTCGATTCATTTTTTAATCGAAAATAATGTATTTTTTAAAGATTATTCAAAATTTAATAAAGATTACTCGGCTTTTATGTTTAAAATTAGTATTGACAATAAGAAAATATAGTTTATTATCCAAATATAGGACATTTTTTCTCTAGATCAATTATCACTTAAGTTATAAACGAAATAAGAATTGAGACTTACGACATTTAGTTTCGAACCCGAATATGGTAAAGAGCGTATGCGATATTCAACTTTATTACTACTGCTGCGTTAGCGTTTAGCACACAACGGCAGTTTTGAAACCGAACATGGTGAAAGAGCGCACGTGATATTCAACTTTATTACTGCTGCGTTAGCGTTTAGTATACAACGGCCTAACCGGGGTAGATGGGGGCGGAGCTTGCGTGAAAATTATTTTGCACTGCCTGGTCTTAACTGCAAATACGAGTTTTTGCGACTGAACTGCAAATAAGATTTTACCCAAATGTTTGGGGTTTTTTAAATCTTTGTCCTAGGCCAGAAATTTAGGTGATGGCTACCCTTATTAAAACCTTTCTCCTTTTCTACAACAGCCAAAGTGCCATTCCCGCTGACTCTCCGCTTCAAGCCGATGTTGCAGCGCGGCGTGGAGCTGGCGTACCTGGACGCCTCGTGGGTCTCCTCTGCCTCTTGGTACTTCCTCAATGTGTTTGGTCTGCGCACCATCTATGCTCTAGTCTTGGGAGAGAACAACGGTAAGGAATGAAACTATAATAAATAGACATTAATGGAAGACTAGACGAGCTGCATTGACCCCTATTATAATTTTGTCATAAATCCGTTTGGTTTGAACTCCCGAGTCCATGAAATGACAATTTTAAATCTTCTTTAGTTTATTTGGTTTGGGTTCCGTACCCTTAAAAAAAGGAATCCTTATAGTCACTTTGTAGTTCGTCGTTCGAAATTTATTTATATCAGATACTCGGATCTACGGTCTCTTTCAAATGTATAACTCAACATGGCCAAAAGATAAGACCGTTTATTTCGCATATTTTACGAGTTGACACGGGATTCAAAACCTATAGGGTATTTCCCATTGACCTAGAATCATGAAATTTGGGAAGAAGCAATGTCAATCTCAGCACATACTAAGGAAAATATAAGTTTAATGAAACTTAAACAAATTTGTACGGAACCCTCGGTGCGAGAGTCCAATTCGCACTTCGCCGGTATTTTGTACACTTGGAAACAGTTTCACGTTAGTTTATTTTTTTAATGAAATAAACTGTTTTTGTCCACAGCTGCTGATCAGTCAAAGATAATGCAGGAACAGATGTCAGGTGCCGCTATGGCGATGCCTCAAGACCCTAAAGCCGCCTTCAAGGCCGAGTGGGAAGCCCTAGAGATCACAGAACACCGATGGGCGGTTGCCCACGCCGAGTCCGATGTCCTCAGCATTATAGAGGATCATCAATCGTGAATACTAGCATAAACTGATGATATGATGTTATCATCATAATGTATCTAGAATAATTTGTAATCTAAGATAAGGTGTTAGTGCAAATGTGGTGTTTATGGAAATAAATGACTACCATAGTTATCTATTTATTGACCATTAAGGTTTAGTTTTATTAATGGTGTATTTACCCTAGAGCCAAAATTGGTCTCCTTACTAATCAATTAACAAACCAATTCGCGTTAACACCAAGCTAGTAAAGTTGGAAACCTCTGTGAAAGTGTGAACAGCAGTTTCTTTTTTCATGGGAATTATCATCGAAACCCCCACTCTTGGAAGTCTGTCACAGACTTCTAATTACAAACCTGTTCATTTAATTGCCTTGCGATCCGGCGCTGCTATATCTCTAAAACATTCCCGCAGCCCTAGATGTTGGCGGGTTTGGCTGTCCCATTTGAGACGGTTTGAATGACCTATTTCACGGCGTCGAATTGCTGAATAAAACCAGCCCCTTATGGTGAACATTTTCAGACCTTCGTAACAAATATAACATCAAAAAACTTCGTAACTAAACAACATATGAAAGAATTCATAAAGACGTAGAAATATGAGCGGCTGCCTTTTATAGTATTTTTACAATGTAAATAAAAACAAAATTGCATTTAAAAAAGTTATTTATTCCAATGCAAAAGTATAATGAATATATACAATATGACCATTTCCTATATAAACACATTAAATAACAACGAAATTCTTATTGCTTTGTTTGCTGACGCTGGCTTATTGATTGAGGCACTATTTTAGTACTTTGGAAAATATTGAGTTAGATGAATCTACAGCACTACACACGATAGACTAACATTTCTTTTGCCAGATGCAATTAAAATCTTGTATAGTATTGTAAATTCAAACTTCATGTTAAGATTAAAATACCCTAGAGGACTCCATAAGATATTACTTGTAAGTAAACAAAAACCACAACAAAAAATTGAAAATTAACCAGCTTATCACAATACAACACCAAATGATCTTGAATTGTCATTTTTTCATTTTATTTTCCCTTTGAGGACATGTGCGTAAATTGCTACAAAATAAATAAGACTTAAAACGTAAAATTAACAATTTTATTTCTTTTTTGTATTATACTTGTGAAATTGGCATATTGAAGAATTGATTTCAATAAAATGCAAAAATATGATATCGGAAACAATTTCGTGGAACATTCTCAGTCATAACAAACACTGATGTTTTAAAAACAGGTTTAATTCCAGTAGAAATATTAAAAATAATGAAAATCTAACTATTTTCATATATATTATAGAATTAAATAGTCTTCAAGTACGTTCAAACGGTACTAAGCGTTGCGTGTTGGTGTATTAAAAGTTTAAAATCACTACATTTTAAGATATGGAAGTCCAATTCAAACATCAACATTTTTCAACTAGCCAACCTTCTGTCTTAGACAAGACATAACTGCTTTCACAAATCCAGTATAACCACAGTCTACCTACATTATGTAGTGTTAGGGATCATCTACCTCTGTAGATGTGTTATCAAAACATCTGCAGTGTAGCGTGGTAGTCGATTAAACTAGAATCACTTACCACACTCATCCCTAATGTCTATGGTTTCACTGAGTGACAACACTTATGCGGTGCCGGCTATAAATTCTAATCCTCGGTCTGCTGAGTTCTTTTTACACCGCCTACTACTACAAGTAACTAATATTGAAACCCCTCTGTGCCCAAGGGTAAGTGCTCAAACGTATCTGCCATTTTTTCTCCATCTTGCCAATCTCAATCCTCTTATTTCGCCATAATCTGCAGCGTTTGTAAATTTATATACTTGCCCGGTTGTCAAGATGGCTTCCGTCTAGAACATGAATGACTGTGCTATTTCATTGTCATCTGTTTTCCACTAGTGATTCTAAATTTGTGAGACTGTGGCGTAGGGGTTTAGGTGGTAGAATTAAAAGAAGATGACCACAGAAGTTTACAGCATTTATTCGGTAGAGGGGTGGATTCAGTTCACCAAGGTGTTCCTCCACTGGTTGTAGGTTAGTGGAAGGTACTGCCCTGGGCTTAGGCCGCGACGCACGCAGACCGGCGGGCCGACCCCGAAGCCGGCAGCGACCACGTGTCAGACGCAGAGGTTATGCAGGGCAGGCCACGCGAGAGGATGTCTCTCCTGCGGTTATACGCGGAGGCAGCGGTGACACCCGTCGCGTGGCAGACGTTGAGGTAGTTGATATTAGAGATGAAGGCAGTAAAAAAAAACCCTGGAATCAACACGAAGGGTGCTTCCTTAAACGCCTTGCCACGCGGTTACCTTCTATATTGTTGCACGCGGCATGCGCACGCTTATCTTTAACCTTTGTGAACCGCCACGATGGTGAGTTTCCCTTCGTTTCCCTGAAGCTGTTCCTTGGGCTTACGGCTGGGAGACGCACGCATCGCTGGCGCTCACGAATCCTGGCACCACGCTTACGGAAGCACCCTTCGTGCTGATTCCAGGGTTTTTTTTTTACTGCCTTCATCTCTAATATCAACTACCTCAACGTCTGCCACGCGACGGGTGTCACCGCTGCCTCCGCGTATAACCGCTAGAGAGGCCCTGTCGCGTGGTCTGCCTGCATAACCTCTGCGCCTGCCACGTGCGAGTTGGGTTTCAACGCTGCCTCCGCGGCTAACCGCAGGAGAGACATCCTCTCGCGTGGCCTGCCCTGCATAACCTCTGCGTCTGACACGTGGTCGCTGCCGGCTTCGGGGTCGGCCCGCCGGTCTGCGTGCGTCGCGGCCTAAGCCCAGGGCAGTACCTTCCACTAACCTACAACCAGTGGAGGAACACCTTGGTGAACTGAATCCACCCCTCTACCGAATAAATGCTGTAAACTTCTGTGGTCATCTTCTTTTAATTCTATCACCTAAACCCCTACGCCACAGCAGAGGCACATACAGACTTCAGATCAGCTTCGTCAGCAACCGGGCCCACCTACAACTTACTCCATCTTTTAAGTGTTAGGGCCTGTGCACACTACGTTTTTTAAACGCGTCGACCGAGCGCTTTTATCCTACAGAGCAGTTTGTTGTCGTTTGTATCGATTCAAACGCGCGGCACCGGCGCGTCTTATCGCTACAAACGCGCGTTTAAAAAACCGTGGTGTGCATAGGCCCTTAGACCTAAAGTAGATACACTGTGTCAACTGTCAAAGCAACACACACTTCTTAGTACCGTCCAAACTTCAAGCAATCGACGACGCCTGCGCAAAAGAGAATCGATACATAACGGTCAGGCCTTTGCTACTTCTTGATAAGTTGTACGACATCTTCGTCTTGCACGGTGTGGCTCAGCCCAACCCTTTGGGGGGAGTACTTGGTGCTGGTGCCCCACACGAGGGCGTACTTCAGAGCCGCGGCGAGGGTGCGGTGAATGGAGTGGCAGACGTGCTCTATTGTTACACCCTGGAAAAGATACATAGATTTATGAGTATTTGAATCACAACACAGAATATAATAGTGTAGTTTCTTGTGTTTAAAAATGATTATTCTATTCGGTCCGTCAGTGAGATTTTCAAAAAATATTGCAGTTTTTGCCCTTGATTTGTATCAATAAAAATTTATGTATCAATAAAATTTAAAAAGATTAAAGTTTCAAAGTTCAGGAGTGGGGGCTGCTGACGTCACACAGTGCTAATAAGAATAACACTGCGTGACTTCACGTATTTTTCAATTCACTGTAGTCTTTATTTTTTAATTACAATAATCTAATTTTTTTTTAATTGAAACATTCGCAACATACAACAATGCAACAAAGATAAAGACTAGATTAAATTTTTCAGAGAACTAATCGGAGTATTTTTTAATTCATTAGGTACGCATCTTAATTGTTTTTTTTTTATTAGCCTACTTTGTGTCCCACTGCTCTGCCGTGCCAATCCAAAATACTGTAAGTCGACTTAGTGTTTTTACTTAACAGCTTAACACCCCTGACTTACATTTTTTTCATTACAATGTAGGTATATTCTGCAAGATAAGGAAAGCTATAAAACACTGAATCACTTTCAAATTAAATAAATTAAAAACCTATATTGTTAAATATTTCAAATGTGGTTTTCGAAAGTTACAGTGTATTGGATTGGCAGGGCAGTGCTGAGCAAAGGCCTGACCTTTTTCCTTAAAATATTTTTCTATATTTTGGATAGTGTTGCCCAAACGAGAGTCTCGCAAGAGTCTTGCAATTAGCGATTATCCTATTGCTATTTATTAAACGGTAGTTG
Organism: Tholera decimalis; assembly: GCA_943138885.2. NCBI lineage: Eukaryota > Metazoa > Arthropoda > Insecta > Lepidoptera > Noctuidae > Tholera > Tholera decimalis. Next base: position 9,217,959 of record OW964555.2, read on the forward strand.
AGATCTCAGAACAATGTAACAGACTCTGTTACATTGTTCTGAGATCTCACATGTAACAGACTCTGTTACATTGTTCTGAGATCTCAACTAGCGTTTAATAAATAGCAATAGGATAATCGCTAATTGCAAGACTCTTGCGAGACTCTCGTTTGGGCAACACTAATTTTGGACCATGTTTGCCCCGTGCATGCATGGTCAGATTATCATGGACATGCTCAGATCGCCACCCCACCGGCGCGGCTGTGGTCGGCTAATCATGGTGGTCTGTTATTCATGTTGTATTATTCCGATACGGGGCGCGTAAAAATATAGATAGACGATATTACATACCTTCCTTAAGATAAGGCCGTCATCGAAATCTGGGGGCTGACCGGGCTTCTTGGTGTAAACTCGGATTAGAGAGAGGTACTCCCACAGGGTTTCCAGTAGATAGTCTAAGTTCAGCTTCATATTACAACTGAAACAAAAAAATCAGTAAGAAAACAAAATAAGTTGTTGAAATCTAAAAAGGTTTTTTTTATTGCTGATAGGCTTGTGTTTGACCACCATCTCACCTGATGTTAAGCGATGATGTGGTCGAAGATGAAGCACGCTTGCCTAGAAGTAACCTATTCAATCTTGACTTAAAGACTGCAAGGTGAAACCAGAAATAAATTGGCATCTCTATTAAAGGTATTTTATGTTACATGCTCCCCTAAGTCTGTCAACATAACCAAAGAAATCGCAGCTGACTCAGGAATAAACGACAGGATGAGCTTGCTGCTATAGGCAAGACTATGACCTATGTGGTAAAACAGTATTTATTTTCAGTTGGTAAGAAAATATCACACCAGGTTGCCAAGACGTACATATTGTTACGGGTAATGGAAAACAGATTGCCTGTCGCCTTGTAAAATACTGTTCTTTAGTTCTATCCGGTCAGATTGTAAACAGACCCCAAGATATGATAGGTGGCCCTTATTTTCGTTGATGTGGAAATCACAATGGATCTCCTCCACGAGATGGGCGAAGGGGTCAGACTCAGTTAATATTATATATTTAACCTGCCCAATCATCTTTAATATTAATACTGATGACCTATGTATCTGCCGTGGATAACTGTTATTGGCTGTTCATGTAATTATAGATAAGTACCTATTTAAGAACTAGTTTCTACCCACGACTTCGTTCGCGTGGGAGGGTTTCCCGCGTAAATCCCGATCCCGTGGGAATTTCGGGACAAAAATACATATATCCTATGTCTTTCCCAGGGTCCTAAACTATTCCCATGCCAAATTTCATCTAAATCGGTTCAGCGGTTTAGGCGTGAAAAGGTAACAGACAGATAGATAGAGATACTTTCGCATTTATAACATTAAGTATGGATTGTAAGCTGTTGTTACTCCTAAAAATAAATAAATAAGCTACCCCGTATTCCCTCGCACACCTGCGCCGGGAGCTAACTCAAGATTCAGTTTACAACAGGAACAGGAAAAGAATGCATTAAAATTTGATCTCCTGTATCATCAATCAAGTTGAATCATATAATATGGCTCACCTAACAACGACGGAGTTCGGCTGCCTGGCTATTCTGTCGACCTCCTGAATGGAGATCTGATCGATCTTATTGTACACGTACAGACACGGCAGGTACACGCGGTTAGCCAGGATCACGTCGATCAGGTCATCTGCAGTCGCGTCCTCGCGGAATAGCACCTGGAACACGGGACTAACTTATTTATTTATGTACACACATGACACTTAAAAGAGAAGAAAAAAAAAATACAGACAAAAAGCAAAAATTGGCCAAGTGCGAGTCAGACTCGCCCATGAAGGGTTCCGTAGTAACTATAATAATGTAATATAACATGTATATTTATTTGATAAAAAAAAACCTTACAAATTTCTTAAAACTAGCTTATTTACATTTTTTTACAACTACGCCAAATAACTTTGTTTTTCATAGTGTTTGTATGAATTACAAAGTTATATTTGCTGTTTTAGAAAATATGCTATATCACAAAAATGGCTAACATGATCTCGTTCAAACTAATTTTGGTTGAAAGTTTACATTAAGATCTACAGACGTGTATTTTTTTTTTAGATCTTTAACTTCATTATTATAGAAGTTAGAGGGTGGGGGGGACATTTTATCACTTTGAAAGCGTATATCTTTTAAACGACTTACTTTATGAAAAAGTGGTTTTAGAAACCCCAATGTCATTTTTAAAGATCTGTCTATAGAAACCACACACGCATAGGATTCATGAAAAAAAAAAACAGTTTTAGTTCCATGTCTGGGGAGCCCCCCTTTATTTTAAATATTTTTTGATTTTTTTCTTAAAATCGGAAAGCGGTTCACAGAATACATCTACCTACCAAGTTTCACATGTATATTCCTAATAGTTTCGGAATAAAATGGCTGTGACATACGGACGGACGGACGGACAGACAGACAGACAGACAGACGGACAGAGAGTAGGTTTGTATATAGGGGTAATCTCCGGAACAAATGATCCAATTCTTAATTTATTTTCATTGTCAGTAAGGTGCATTATTGGTGAGTGCTATATATCAGGGATGGGCCAAAATTCGGTTCACATTCGGTTCAACCGAATTTCGGCAGCTTGAACCGAACTTCGGCATTCGGCCGAAATTCGGTTCAGATGCCGAACATTCGGCACAAGAAAAATAATACTTACTTGCACAATTTTGACAAAAATTTTATAGAATTAGAATAGCATTACTGTTATAAATTATGACTTTTACTCACTCATGGTCATTTATTTTAGTTACGAACATGGTAAATGTAAATCTTAAATTAAATCGGTTCTTCTTATTAGTCTTGATAACCTCTGCCTAATTAATTTGACATAATAATTAGACATACTATTACAAAAATTAAATAAACTTATTATTCTTCTAACAAACATCTGGATTACAATTCGTAAATTAATTTAAAAAATCACGTTTTTGATTCACAAACTAAACATTCATTAAGAGCGCGTATAAAGCAAAATTACCAATTTTCTATTTGATTTTACATGAAAAATTCCAGACCAAATCTTAAAATAAAAATATATGTATAACTACATCATATTTTCAAGGGCTCTCTTTGATCAAAAACATAAAATAATAACATTTCCTTGGTAGAAAAAAATCACGAAATAACCTCTAATTCTCATGTTTTTCCGTTTTGTACTCGATATGGTAATGCCTATTGCGACAAAAATTTGATAAATAATTATATTTATACAAGAGTAAAGGCTTTGCTTTGGCATTTTATGTAATTCCTTTTAGTTTTGGATTTATTACGATAAAACACTGTTGGCGCATACTACGTTTTTATTCCGCGCAAGAAGTCATCTTCCGTCGCTCGTTGCGGGAGCTTCAAGCATATTTCTATTTCACACATCAGTCGCTACCGCTCTGTTGAGACGAGAGGACTACGCTCAAGTGTTTTAGCTGCGCCGAGTTATAATCATTTCAATCGTAATTGTTGTTGTTGTTCGAACTAAATAGTGAAATGGGAAACAAAAAAAAAACATTGAAAAGACTTCCGAAAAGAGAACTAAAAAAGTTACAAATTGACAGGATGGCTAATTGTCGAAGGTAAGTTTGTGAGTTATTTGTTTGTTATATACTGAAAAAATAAAAAATACATTTTATACTTTCGAGAAAGTTTATGCAGGTGATTTTAGATTTTATTTTGAGAGACACAAGATCTAAATTCGTCTACCTACGCACTTTCGTGGGCCGAGTAGGTAACTAGACATAATAATATGTGGGGACATTTCACACACGGCTATCTGACCCCAAACTAGGAAGACCCTGTACTATGGGTGTCAGACAGCTGATATACATAGACAAATACATTTTTAAATACATACATATATAGATAAACAACACCCAGACACGACGATATCAAAATTCATGGTAGGTACTTTATTAGATTATTAGGATAATCTATACTAATATTATAAAGAGGAAACCTTTGTATTTTTGTATGTTTGTATTGAATAGGCTCAAAAACTACTGGACCGATTTCAAAATTTCTTTTACCATTACTTAGAGGGATTCTTCCGAATCTGTATAGGCTATATTTTATCCCGGAAAATAGATAGGATTTTTCGTGGTAGTGAAAATTGTGGAGTAAGGCGTCGAAAAAACTGCCGTACGTTAACGATTCTCGCGAACGCTGCCTATATTTAATATAAACATTGCACCCGTGCGAAGCCGGGGCGGGTCGCTAGTAGGTAATAAATTACATTCATAATAGGTAGCTATTTACTTTTGCTATTTTGTTATGTTATTCTTCACGATACAATTTTATGATCATTTTCCCATAATGTAGTTATGAGATCTTCCAAAAATCTAGATACACGGATGGACCACAATAATGATCTTGCGAGTATTCTATATAAAAAAAAATATTATCTACCTATACCACTTCTTATTTAATATTTCAATGGTCACTCGTAGTCGTAGGTAACGCGGGCAGAATAGTATATGCAAAATAAACACAAGCTTTTAGTTGGTATCTGTGTTTGTTCGATGAAATATATTTATATCGATTACGAACCTATTTAAGTATGCCCATTGTGGACGTGATTGTATAACAAGGAATTTGTTTTGAAATAATATTTTATTTTCAGAATGTGGCCACCTCGCTCGCCAGATTTAAACCCATGGGACTTTTTTTACTGTAGTTTATAAAGAAGAAATCACTTCAGTTGAACAGCTGCGACAACGCATACGTTCGGCTGCTGACGAAATATCGTCGGCAGGATTTGCGCGCCGATTGAGACGGTCCATCATAAGAAGGTGTAGAGCGTGCATAGCAGCTGAGGGAGCCCACTTCGAACATCTTGTATATTTTCTTTTTCAATAAATTTGTTTAATTACTAATGTCTTTTATGGTGTCAACAAACCCATAGTGATCAAATTTTAAGGAAATTCTCATTCTCTTTGAGTCTAAAATTAGTTACAGCAGTGTTAAAGTAATTTAATTTTGAAATCAAATTTGTGTAAAAATTCTCCTTTAACATTCGAACATTAATAACTTTGTACTTTATCAAGATACTGGTTATTATTATACCATTTTAGAATTTGCATTAAATAGGCAATTATGTAAAATAATGGGCCACCGCAGTGTAGTACATTTTTTTCGGTACAGGTATAGATGCTGGCGGGAATAATTCCGAATCATTCCCGTCGAATACTTCGGAAGTATTCCGAAATATTCCGAAACTTTGGGAATATTTCAACTGTCAAAAGAAACCAGGAAAATCGACCTTTGAAGTCGGTTAATATACCAAAACATGTTCCTACCTAAGTATAACAAATACTTTTCTGAAAACCGCATCACAACGTGTTTGCTTGCAAGGTTTGCCTTTAATTGTTTTTATTGGCTGGGCTATTATACGCGTTAAGTAGGTAGGTAATGATTAATACCTACCTATGCGACTCGCGAATACTCGCGATGCGTACAGAGCTACATACAAACTAACCAAAAACATAGGTAACCCTTTTTCAAAAAACAAATAAAATATGCTAGGCCTGGTTTTTTATTCAACAACTGACATTTATACAAATAGCATTCAATTTCGAAATAAGTAGAGTACCTACCTAAAAACAAAAGAATAAAAATCCTGTTAATCGCAGGCTAACATATCTACCTATAAAAATATCAACATATACTTAATCAATCCCATCTATACTAATATTATAAAACTGAAGAGTTTGTTTGTTTGTTTGCTTGAACGCGCTAATCTCAGGAACTACGGTTCCGATTTGAAAAATTCTTTCAGTGTTAGATAGCCCATTTATCGAGGAAGGCTATATATCATCACGCTAAGACCAATAGGAGCGGAGCAGCAATGAAGAATGTTTCAAAATCGGCGGATTTTTTTTTCCACGCGGACGAAGTCGCGGTCGGAAGCTAGTTTATAATAAAACTAGTACTCACGCGGGGCTTCGCTCCCGTGGATTCTATCACGGTAAAAACATGTAATAAAAAATCTTGATACTGATCTGATAATACAAATATTCAGGACTGATATAAAAAAAACAAAACGAAAAAAATATCACCTATTTTAGAAATGGTACCTAATTTAGTAAGAGTAAGTACGATTTTTATTTAAAATATTAAAAACTAGCTTTTGCCCGCGACTTCGTCCGCGTGGAATAGTTACTTTGGGCTAACGTTAAATTTAACCCCGATTTTGAAGCATTCTTCATTGGTGCTCCGCTCCTATTGGCCTTAGCGTAATGACGTATAGCCTATAGCCTTTCTCTATAAATTGACTATTTAAATAAAAATATTTTTTCAATTCGAACCAGTAGTTCCTGAGATTATCGCGTTCAAACAAACAAACAAACTCTTCAGCCTTATATTATTAGCATAGATAGCTGTTGCCCGCGACTTCGTCCACGTTTTCGTCGTTTTTTCGTAAAAAAAAGTAGCCTATGTCCTTCCTCACGGTTCAGTGATTTTGATGTAACACACAGATTAACTCTCGTAATTTAGTAGGGAAATATAATATGTCAATCTATAATACTGTTGAAAAATATCGCAATACCAAACCGCACAATATTATTGTTAATAGCTGTGCCCGCGACTCCGTCAACGTGTAACTCCTTGTGTGTTATTAAGTTAATGTATTGGTAATATTGTTTAGATCACGTTCACATGAGGCAAGTACCTATAGAACGACAATACTTCAACGCAAAGCTTCCGGGTAAACTATGTTGAAAGTTGACCCGTCCGGAACGTAAACATAAAGATTTCTAGAACTGCTAACCCGGGAAAGAGCGACGTACAACTGACCATGCGAGAAACAACTGACACCGAGATCTACTCCAGCAACACGAAAAGTCTGCCTTATTAATTGTCATTGCATAACACACCGATACTGGGAATCGCGTTCTTTTAAATAAGAATGGAAAATTATTTGGTATTATGGGAATTCTGTGAATAAAGACGGTTTCTCCTGCACTGCAACCTGTTAAAATTTGAGCCTCGATTATATTTTGTTGCAACTGGGTTACTTTTAGCCGAGTTCCATTGCAAAGTTGTGGTGGTTTTAAATTTCGGAGCAGAATAATAATCAGTAAACTTCGAACTGCTAAGCTATCGGGAGTTACACGTGTTATTGTGAGTCAACCATAAAAGATAGATATATGCTGTCGTGGGATATTTGTTATATAATTTTAAGGAGAACATTTCCGTCATAAATGATTTCTGTGTAGCTTTAACCATTAAGGTTGCACACGCGACAGAAGCTTAAAAAATGGAGTAACTTCTCCCGTTTTCCCAACATTTCCCTTCACTGCTCTGCCCCTATTGATTGTAGCGTGATGAAAAGTATACTATAACCAGCTCAGGAGTATGAGAAATAATTGTACCAAGTTTCGTTAAAATCCGTCGAGTAGTTTTTGTTTCTATAACGGTTATACAGACAGACAGACAGACAAAAATTTTACTGATTGCATTTTTGGCATCAGTATCGATCCCTAATCACCCCCTGATAGTTATTTTGTAAATATATTTCATGTACAGAATTGACCTCTCTACAGATTTATTATAAGTATAGATATCAATAATTTGGTCATCCATGGGCATATGACGATATAAGTGGGGTAAATGATAGATGATAATCTGGCCAATCGACAGTTTCAGAGTTATCCATTATTTACGCCACACCAAAATCACGCGCCAAAATAATATTATATTATACATAATATAATATTACTTTTTGGTATTGATTTTTTATTGATTCGTGTTCAGTATCAGTGGTATAGTCACCTCCTACTAACTTACTATTTACGTATTATTCGCGTACATATAATAACATTTCGTAATATTATATAACGCAGTCATACTTTGAATACAGTTGTTTCATCTGAATATTATACGTATACTTACTACAGACGATACGCGTCGAGCGAGCGCGTAGGTACACGCGCGATCGTATTCGATGTGAGGAGCGGGCAGGACAGTGCGGGTGAATTCTAAAATTTTGCTGGCTTTAGACGCGCTCTTAACTAAAGGGTACTTATTTTTCAAATTAACAAACTTTTCTCATCTATCTACTCACTCATATTTAAAATTTACTAGAGGCAGGCTATGGTGCAAAAACACCAAAAACTCTGCCTTATCTGGCAGAAGTTTGTTACGTTTTTTTTTCGTATACGTTTCCTGCCTCCGATAAAAGTTGCTCAGAACATACAGAGCTTCCAGGAGACAATTAATATATTCGAGATTGAAGTAAATGCGTAAACAAGTCATGACGTGTCGCTCTCGAGAAAGCGCGCGAAATTGAACCGAAATTCGGCCGAACTTTTCATTTTAACCGAATGTTCGGCCGAAGTTCGGATTCAGCCAATCTCTACTATATATAGACTCTAAATTATTTCGAAATCCGCGGGCGAAGTGCTAGTCTTAATCTATCGAGATCCCTTCGCGCGTCAGATCATCTCATTCAGATCAGATCATTTGTACATCTTTGAGAGTTGTTTCGGGTAAACAGAAGCCAGAAAATCTGACACCAGTCTTGCCAAGGTGTATTATACAGTATGTTAACTAACAGAGGCCGTACCCGTTAACCCGCAATAGTATAGCATCCATACATGCTAAAAAAAATGATTACCATTCGAAAACAAAATGATTTTAATTTTTTATATTAAAATATTCACTAAAAATGTTAAATTGATACGTAAAAGTAACACTCTGTACACGCGTATGCATACATACATAAATAAATTGCGACGTAGTCGTCCTTCAAATACGCGTGTACAGTGTATCAATTTAACATTTTTAGTGAATATTTTAATATAAAAAAATATAAAAACATTTTGTTTTCGAATGATAATATTTTTTGTAACTTGTATGGATGCTATACTATTGCGGGTTAACGGGAACGCCCTCTGTTAGTTAACATATTGTATACTATTGCGGGTTAACGGGAACGCCCTCTGTTAGTTAACATATTGTATACTATTGCGGGTTAACGGGAACGCCCTCTGTTAGTTAACATATTGTATACTATTGCGGGTTAACGGGAACGCCCTCTGTTAGTTAACATACTGTATGTTACCCAGTTACTGAGTTGTGAAAGTCAGATAGGCAGTTGCTCCATCTAAAATACTAGTACTAAGCTGCGTACAAGACTGGAATATTATTAGACATTTTATATGATAAAATGGTTAACAAAAACCATCAGGATGATGACCAAAGACTTTTCATATTTCCAAATACTGCTGGTCCATTTTGGGTGCAGGTTGCTAGTCATTGCTGTTTTCATTTAATTAACATTCATTCATTTCATTTAACTTACTCCAGACATAAGCATATTTAGTTTAGTTGGAGGGGTTAACAAGATTACTAGTAATGTGAAATCATTGCTAATATTCTTTAAAAATATTTTTTTTGATACAAATTCTTATGTTTACCTCAGCATTAAATATCTTGTATTCATGCAGAATCATTTGCACCATTTTCTCGTCAACCTTCGTAAGCTGACACGTCGAGTTGAAAGAGAGACCGCCGCCCTTCTTCACCTGGAAAAATAAAGTAATTATTTTTCATTATCTTTAAAAAAATGAGCGGATATACAGACATATTTATTGCACAACTAATATTTTCAGGTTAATATTTTCAGGCTCATAATTCTACCTATGTTGGGTATGCAATGTTTGTAACAATTACAATATTATGTATTTATTACAATTACTCCCCGAAATGTAACCGATAGAAAACCGATAGACTTGACTATTATCTTCAAATTACTTTTTTTTTTCTGACATTCATATTCGCAAAAAAATCGCAGAAATTTTGCGAATGCGAATATGCAAAAATATTCGAATGCGAATATTCGTTACATCACTAGTTTGTAAATATGATACTTATGTGTAAAGTAATATCATAAAAAAAAGCAATTTGAAGATAATAGTCAAGTCTATCGGTTTTCTATCGGTTACATTTCGGGGAGTGTGCGATGGAATTACACATTCTAATTCCGCCAAGCCCGTTCCATTATCGGACTACGAGACAAACGGCGAAGCGCCATCGTTACATGCTGGACATCCCACCCATACGAACAAAACGTTTTGGGAATACCTTCATTGTGCGGACGGCTAAGGAGTGGAATTCCCTGACGGAGTCTGTGTTTCCCGACAGCTACAACCTAGGAGTCTTTAAGTCCAGAGTGAATTGGTTAGTTTAAGGTAAGCGGGCTCCATCTTCGATCACATCATCACTTACCGTCAGGTGAGATAGTGGTCAAACGCGAACCTATTTTCAATCAAAATAAAAAAAAATTGTTTAATAAAATCAAAATCCATTAATTTCTTATGTTTTTAATACAAGAAAAAGTAACTTAACACATGAAGTGACTATATATTTTATTGTCACTAACATAGTATGTAAGTATCATGTACCTACTAATAATATTTAAATGTCCTATACATTTTTACACACATACATTTGTTACTAACATAGTTTATAAGTCATGTGTAATACTAAAAAAACCATGGATCTCTGTGGTCTGAAATAAAACATTTTTTATTTTATTTATTCTCATGTAAATTTACTTAACTTTGGACTTGGCAATGAAGCTTAAAAACTGCTTAAAATGATCATTAGAACTTATAAGAGAAAATATAATGCAATGTAAACAAACAAAAACAAATTCTTCTATGAAATTTTTATCAGTTATTACTTAAGTTTTTATATGTTAATATTGAGACAGAACAAATTTGAGAGCCCTACTATTTTGCATGGGGGTTTCTTTTAATGCGTAGATGCTCGCTAAGACGGGATTTTGCGAAATTCCTACGGGATCGGGATTTACGCGGGAAAAGCTTCCCACGCGAACGAAGTCGCGAGCAATTGCTAGTTATAATATATTCTTCTAAAATAAACTTTAAATATACTCTAAACAAATAAAGAAAATTACAGACTCTGACACAAAAATACCTCTCTCTTAAAAAATAACAATTACTTAACTATCTTTTTTTAACATACTTTTCAAGTAAATTGTTAAACTTCAGTAGAGGAATATTAATCTTTAAAAATAAAAGCTTCGACGCCTTGTCTCCTATAAGTCTGTTGCGTTGTGGTGTGGAAATAAGTCTAGCACCACTAAATATGCGCTTGCTCGGGACACTCGTTGGTGGTGTAAGTGTGTAACTAAATACATAATGCCTAACTACAAGAAACAGAAGACCGTTCAAGTTTTTTTTGTGCGACACTCCGTGTGTATGGCAATGGAACGCATCTCGTTCAAATTGCCATCAAGCCATAGACAATTGGCGCCTTTGAAAACAAAAACTGAATATTCGCATTCGCGAATGTCGATAGTAGATATTCGCATTCGCGAATGTTCAAAAACCGACATTCGTTACAACACTATTACAAACCTTATTTTCGATTTTAAAAAAATATGCTTATTATAAAAAAAAAGGATTGGGACGCATCATACTCCAGCCAGTAAATTTGATGAGATCTGCCTTTTGTTTAAAGGGTAGCTACAAATAGTTTGCTTTCAGCAATATTGCGGCCTGACGCTGGTCTTCCAATTAATATTTACCAAGGAGTGACTGAGCAACTTCCAGTGTTTAGTCAATAATGATAAATAAATAAAATCTAAAATTAGCAGTTTATCAGGCTATAAAATGATAAAGAACTTGATTTAAAAAAAGTGGTATGTTTCCAACAGGTCATAACACCCATTCACATATCCAATAACATTCGTCCGCGTTTCCGTCGTTTTTCGTAAAAAAATGTAGCCTATGTCCTTCCTCACGGTTCAGTGATTTTGATGTAACAGACAGATAAACTTTCGTAATTTGGTAGGGAAATATAATATGTCAATCTATAATACTGTTGAAAATCGCAATACGGCACCTCACAATATTATTGTTTATAATAGCTGTACCCGCGACTCCGTCAGCGTGTAACTCCTTGTGTGTTATTAAGTTAATGTATTGGTAATATTGTTTAGATCACGTTCACATGAGGCTAAGTACCTATAGAACGAAATTTTATACCGTCGGCCGCGAGACGCGTCGAGCGCGGCGACCGTTTCTCAAAAATAATCCTTATAGCATGATTCAGTATTCACGCGCGATGGCTTATTATTAGCGTATTTCATGTATAACTTTGGTGTTTCTATACCGATTTATATGATTATTTTTATAGAATAATTATTAATGTTAACTTTTTCAATTAGGGGAGACTGAGAGTGTTATAAACGTAAGAGTAGACAAATATTATAATCAGAAAGCTTCGAACTGCAAAGCTATCGGGAGTTACACGTGTTATTAATTAATTTAGAGTCAACCATAAAAGATAGACATATTATGTCTATCTTTTATGGTTGACTCTAAATTAATTAATAAAAATAAATTATATAAAAAATATTTTTATATAATTTTAAGGAGAACATTTCCGTCATGAAATTATTTCTGTGTAGCTTTAACCATTAAGGTTGCACACGCGACGGAAGCTTAAAAAAATTGGCCAAGTGCGAGTCTGACTCGCCCATGAAGGGTTCCGTAGTAACTATAGTAATATAATATAATATGTATATTTATTTGACGAATAAAAAAACCTTAAAAATTTCTTAAAACTAGCTTATTTACATTTTTACAACTACGCTAAATAACTTTGTTTTTCATAGTGTTTGTATGAATTACAAAGTTATATTTTCGGTTTTAGAAAATATGCTGTATCTCAAAAACTGCTGACCCGATTTCGTTCAAACCAATTTTGGTTGAAAGTTTACATTAAGGTCTACAGAAATATATTTTATTTAGATTTTTCACTCCATTATTATAGAAGTTATAGTGGGGGGACACATTTTACCACTTTGCAAGCTTATATCTTTTAAATGATTGACTTTATGAAAAAGTGGTTTTAGAAACCCTTATATCATTACATCTTATATTTAAAGACCTGTCTATAGATACCACACACGCATAGGTTTTATGAAAAAAAAAAAATTTCAGTTCTAGTTCCATGTATGGGGACCCCCTTTATTTTAAATATTTTTATTGAAAATGTATAGTGGTTCACAGAATACATCTACCTACTAAGTTTCAGATGTATAGTCTTAATAGTTTCGGAATAAAATGGCTGTGACATACGGATGGACGGACAGACAGACAGACGGACAGACATATCGAAACTATAAGGGTTCCGTTTTTTGCCATTTGGCTAAGGAACCTTAAAAATGGAGTAATTTCTCCCGTTTTCCCAACATTTCCCTTCACTGATCTGCTCCTATTGATTATAGCGTGATGAAAAGTATACTATAACCAGCTCAGGAGTATGAAAAAAATTGTACCAGGTTTCGTTAAAATCCGTCGAGTAGTTTTTGTTTCTATAACGGTTATACAGACAGACAAAAATTTTACTGATTGCATTTTTGGAATCAGTATCGATCCCTAATCACCCCCTGATAGTTATTTTGGAAATATATTTCATGTAAAGCAAGCATTATAATATCTGATTGAGAAATTTTATCTAACTGTATATAGCACAACTGTGTAACTATATACAGTAACAGATAAAATTTTTCTATCATCATATTTAGCTATTTGAAAGTATGAATAGTGTTCAACTCTTTAAATGTTGGTGAAATATTATTCCTCACATGTAATGTGTTACATGTGAGAATATGTTAGTTTATGTACAAAAAGTCTGAGCTGGCATTCATGCCTGCTAACTAAGCTTCTTGTACCTTGGCTTCCAGCTTATTAGTAAGTTGAACACACTTCACCAACTTACTTTGAAATAAATATTGGGCTTGGGTTTGTTGAGCCTGATGCCAACACTCTCCAATTCTTTCTCCAGCAGCTGTCTGTGCACATAGGGCTTTGTGGCGTCTAGCATCATGAGGACCAAATCTGCCGTCCGCGCTACTGCTATCACCTACAAACATGTGATATTAGATATTTTAACAAAATTACACACTACACTACACATTAAAATTTTATTTTAAAGAGAAGAACCCTATATATCTATCATTCTCACTGATATGTAGCCTAAATTTCCATCGAAAGGGAGGGTAGTAAAAATTAGGCCAAATTCTATGAGTGATAATGTGAAAATGGAAATAGACTTTGAAAGTGACCATAGCCTCCCATTACCTGAGTAGGTTCAACATGGCAGACAATTTGACTGAAGATCTACAAATCTACATAGAATTAAATAAGTCTAGTTATAACAGCTTTACTTACTAATAAAGAAATCCTGAATTTAATGAGAAAAACTGAGGGACAACAGCAAGGGAATACAGAAGATGAGATGAATGATCCATGGATAGATGCAGCAAAATTATCAGAAAAATACTTTATCACCAAGTTGATCCCTCAGTATCACAAGATAAGTATTAAAATAAGTAAAGAAACAACAGAATTACTTGTGCACTGGGGGTGGGATTAAAACAGAGTTTAAAATTAATATTTGTTTTCGGTCAATTGAACACCTGATTAGTATATAATACTAGCGACCCACCCCGGCTTCGCGCGGGTGCAATGTTTATATTAAATATAGGCAGCGTTCGCGAAAATCGTTAACGTACGGCAGTTTTTTCGACGCCTTACTTCACAATTTTCACTACCACGAAAAATCCTATCTATTTTCCGGGATAAAATATAGTCTATACGGATTCGGAAGAATCCCTCGTAAGTAATGGTAAAAGAAATTTTGAAATCGGTCCAGTAGTTTTTGAGCCTATTCAATACAAACATACAAAAATACAAAGGTTTCCTCTTTATAATATTAGTATAGATTAATATATACAAAAATATATATATATATATAATTTTTTTCCCAATTAAACGCCACAAAATGGGCAGTGGCCTCAGTGTTTCAAAGAAAATTACCTGTCTTCCTCTACCCTTGCCTTGGGCAGCACCTTCAATAATACCAGGTAAATCGAGCAGCTGTATGTTAGCACCACGGTATTCGATCACACCAGGGATACATGTCAGTGTTGTGAACTCATAGCTGGCAGCCTCTGAGTGAGTGTGGGTCAGCGTTGATAGAAGAGTTGACTGGAAAAGTAATGATGTTGATTTTGAACTGGATCACCTTTATGATATATGCAAGATAACTTATAATTAATGCTTAGTTATGGTTTACTCTGACATCTGTTGATTCAGTATGTTACACCATTATAAAAATACTTTTATTTAAGAAATAAAATTAAAAATAGTTTCATAACATTCAGAATCTCTTTTGGTTACATGCTTTATTTTTAGTTTGCTATCATGGAAAATAAAGAATATTATTTAGGTGTAGATCAGAAGATTTTTCATTTTCTTACCTTACCCACTGAAGGGAAACCAATTAGGGCCACTCTGGCATCTCCAGATTTAAGTACATCAAAACCTTCACCCTTATCGCCTCCTTTCTTAGACGGCTCCAACAGCTGAGACCTGTACTTGGCTAGCTTAGCCTTCAGCAACCCCAAGTGATATTCAGTAGCTGTGGAAAAGAAATTCATGGGCTAGAAATAACTTGACAGTGAAACACAAAACATCCGACGCATTCTGAATATCATGTTGAAAAAAAACGGGCTTCCTATATATCTGACGCTTCAGAAACAAACGCTGATTGAATTATTATTAACATAGAGCAACTGTGTTATCAGTCAATATCAAAATAGGATTGATTGATGAAAACAAATTACCGATATAAGATCTGGAACGTTGGACAACAACAAAAATTAACACCATTTACAAAAAGTATGAGTCGGTAAAGAGTCCTTGTTACTTTACCTTTATTCTTCTGTGTTCTTGCTATTTCTTTCTCGATTTCAGATATTTTCTCTAAAATACCCATGTTTTTAACCCCTCAGGTCACGGCAGGCCGCCTATTGACGACAACAAAAGTCTACCACGTAACCAATGGATAAAGTAAATTTTGCTAAATAATAACAGCTTGTATCTATTAAATCATGCACATTTCACACTATAATAGTAGTTTATTTTCGTGAAACTTGTAATAATTAGTTTATTAGATATTGAAAGGCCACAGTGAAATAAAAGTTAGGTTAGTCGCGTTCCAGCGACAAGAATACCAAAATTTAGTAGATAACAGTGTTGCCAACAACGCGGGGGCCAATGTCGCCCGTTTTTCACAGCTTAGGTAGCCTAATATAGCCGAATTTCAGTCTGTGGTAGCCTAATTATGTAGCCTAAAATATCAGTAAAAATGTAGTTTAAATCAATTTATTTTTACCTACTTTACTTGCTTTAAATGCTGGTATTTTTTTATCCACTCATCGCGCATAATGTATGCTCCAATAATTTTTCGTGAAACAAATACTTTGACACAAATGCTGTACGAAGCGAAATGAAAATGATAAACAATATTTGAAATTGGCCCGAACTATTCACCCAGTTTAATAAGATAATTGCGTTTACACTATTGCTTTTTTAATTTTTATTGTTGATTAGCTTGCGTTTGACCACAATCTCAACTGATGTTAAGTGATGATGTGGACGAAGACGAAGCATGCTTGCCTAGAAGTAACCTATTCACTCTTACTCTTATACGCTTACGCTATAAACTTAGTTAGGAGTCTAAAGACTCCCAGTTTATAGCGTAAGCGTATAAGAGTCTTTAGACTCCCAGTTTATAGCTATCAGAAAGCACAGACTCTGACACAGAATTAATTCTTATCACATCATTGCATTCTAAATTTGGTTACAGATAAAGATAAAGTCAGGGTATTCCCCGAAGCCAACTAACCATAAACAAAAGGTGGCCTCAACTCAACGCAACATATTTTACATGGCCACTTATAAAACAACACAAGCTAATGCATGGCACGAAATTGGTCGATTCCTATGGAGAAGAACCGGCAAGAAACTACACAGTTATTGTTTTCAAAATATCATTCATTTATATAATGTATCTATAATACTCGTTTAAAAGTACAAATAGTTACAAATTCACACCAAACAACGTAATTTAAAAAAAATAATAAAAATGAATGCATTATAATATTAAACGACATAATTTTTATTATTTATTAGTAATAAAAACTAAACAAAAAATATCTGTCCAATCGGATGGATTATCGTAGGGACAAGTACAAACAAACAAAATAAAAAGACACACTCACTAAAGTGGAGTTGTTAAGAGACTAGTTGATAACGAAATCACAATAAGCCCGAGCTATATTGTGCAGAAGGAAGGAATTATCGCCAAGCAATCATGGCTTCAACGAAGTCCGCAATCTAAAATATGCTTTTTTGATAAGGGTTTTAAATTTTCACACAGACAGAGTTGGCTATAAGAATAACTTGCTAGTCTTGGCTAATCTGCATTTGGGTATAACAATTTCACGCTTATTGCGTAAATTTATTGTGTGAAGATCGCTTCTAATCTAAAAATGTTCTTTTATGCGTATATATAATATGCTTTCTAATAAATAAAGTGAGTGCTATCCATTCTTTCCTAGTATCGCAAACCTTTTACATTAATTTGCATGGGACATGTTTTTTTTATTAAGCTCGTTTATGAATTATGACAGAGAGATTGAATACACTTTATTGTACACCAATAATTGAAACACACTTAAATAGCAATATTGCTAACAATTTAGTTACAATGACGGTCTTATCGCTGAGAGCGATATCTTCCACTATTCAGACAACCTTGAACCTGAACTGAAGTAGCCTAAAAGGCGACTGGTCGCCTTTCATGTTTTTTCGTCGCCGATTCTCTTCGTGAGTAGCCTAAATGGCGAAAAATCGCCTACGTTGACAACACTGGTAGATAATAATTGTAATTAATCTGTCAATTCTTTTTTTTACTCGTTCCAGGTTTCGCTTTGGTCGAAAATAGTACCTTATATTCATACTGATGGGTAATTTTCGGAAATTTTTCCAAACTTGGAAATTTTTCCTTTTATTTTTCGGAAAAATAAATATACGAAAAATAATGGAAAAATATTTTTTTATTGTATAATTTTACTTTGAATAAGGGTCAAAACGCTTGAATCATAGGGCCCAAGTGCACGTCTCGCCGGCTGATCGATTCCTTGCGTGACTAGAGGGCTGGCTCGTTCTTTTTCTTTGCCCAAAGAATAAGCATTGCCATACAACGTGAAAATGCTGCTAGTCTTAGCAGTGCTTCGACGTTACATTAAATAGTCAGTTAGAATTCTAGAATCTTAGAATTCTATCTCAATGTAAGTATTTTGTAGTAGTAACTCAAAATAAACAAAAAAATTACCGAGCACATATTAAGATAAATTAAAAATGAATAGGAATAATTACATCTATTCAGTTGGAAATGAATCCGAATCGTCATTTGTAAAAAGGGAATCATGGTTAACATTTCCTCCTGCATCTGTATCTACAAACAATAAATCTCTTCAATAATATGAGCAGATAGTTCTTCATAATTTTTGGTAATTGATACGATGGTGCCAAAGCACGAAAAAAAATTTCCATAGTAGATGCTCTACCCAAAACTTATCAGCTGCGGATGCTGGAGTTGCTAAAACAATCAATTTATCATTATCCTTCAAGGCTTATAGGTGACGAGGCGCTAGTGGACAAGCTTCATAGCCTGGCTTATCGACGAACAGTTGCTTGTCTCTCAGTTTTCTACAGATTGTACTTCGGGTAGTGTGAGCAGGAACTCCATGACCTGATCCCTGCATCTCCCTTTCACTACCGGTCTACCAGGCGCACTTGATTGATATACAGTCTTGTCGTACCAAGCGTTTCTCCTCCAAATTTATTGTGCGCTCAAGCCAAGCTGTATAACCATAATAATAAATGGAAGCCATGAGAATACCATATGCAAACTCACAAAAAAAAACCCACAAAAACTGAGCTCATACTTTTCACCAAAAAGAAGAAGCTAGTGAAGCTGGCACTGCTAAAATTCTTTGGCACCACTCTAAGCCTTTCAGCTGAAACCAAATACTTGGGCATCTTTTTGGACAAACAACTGAATTGGGCAAAACACACTGAGCACATCACCAAGAAAGCCAGTATCTGCATGTGGCAGTGCAAACGCATGCTGGGCAGAAACTGGGGTATCAGCCCCAAAACAACCCACTGGCTATACACGACTGTTATAAGACCAATTATCACGTACGGCTCCCTAGTCTGGTGGCTCAGAACAGACTTAAGCACGGCACAAAAAGATCTTGAGAAGCTGCAACGACTTGCATGTGTGGTGATCACCAGCAGCATGAGAACTGTACCCACTGCCGCTCTACAGGCCATGCTGGGCCTACCACCACTGTACTTTATAGTACGAGAGGATGCTGCCCTGGCAACCTTCAGACTTGCTATATCCGGGGCACTCTTGTGAGACTCCAGGATCAAACACACACGCATCATGGAGGACTCAGTCAAACGACAACCCCTGATGACTGCACCATACGATAAGACTGCAAAGATGCACCACTTCCAAAAAAACTACCAAATACAGCTCATTCCGGAGCCAGAGGACAACTCAGGGCCCAAGGAGCTTAGGATTTACACTGACGGCTCAAAGACAAACACTGGAACTGGAGTTGGAGTGTTCTCCAACGATCTCAACATAAATATATCCAGACCGCTGGGGAAGCTCAACACCGTCCACCAGGTGGAATGTGTGGGCATTATTCAGGCGATCCATGCCATAGAAGCCAGGAGAGTCACGGATAGTCACACCCGCATACTTTCCGATAGTGCCTCAGTACTTCAATCCCTAGAGAAAAATTACATCACGTCTAAGCTCATACTAGAATGTCACAATGCGAGCGGATCACTCGGCAATGATGCGGCGGACGAACTGGCCAGGAGGGGATCCGGCACGATGGTTTTCGGACCCGAGCCCATCGTGCCGCTCCCCTTCACCCAGCTGCGCACATGGCTTAAAGAACACACACACGACCAAACCCAGAAATGGTGGTCCTCGGCACCAGGCTGCAGGAAGTCCAAGGAGGCGATGCCAAACCTAGACAAAAAATTAACCAGGCGTCTTCTACACCTGGACAGAAGAAGCCTGCGAATGGTGGTGGGGACCATCACCGGGCACTGCTCACTGAACAAACACTATCACAATAGGTATGTAGCATACGTAGCACACCCTTCACTTTGATAACCAATCGCTCATACAATGCACAAAGGAATATTATTATAAATACTATAAATTAAATATAATGTCAACAGTTATATGAGACGCGGGCGGAAGCCATGCTCTCACACAGTGACCACTATTTAACTAATGTAAACACTACAATTATATATATGTCGCAGGTTTTTCATAAAATTAGTTTTTTGATCAAAGACCTAGGTTTTTGATGAAAAACCGGAAGATGACACATTTTAAACTCAATTTCATCATAAACCTATAACAATCCAGATTTTTGATCAAAAACCTGAACTAGTTTGGGTTTATGATAAAGATCTTGTCGAAGTCACGGGTTTGCTTCGTTTTATGACAAATAAGTCAATTTAAAAGAGCATATAAAGTCGGATCGCTCGCGAGCCGCCTTCGCTCTCGGTAGGTTACACTGCATCAGCATGCAGTGTAACCTACCGAGAGCGAAATACACACACAGAAAACTCTCCCTAAAATGTAAACTACGCATTTTTACCACGTGCATACGCCCTATTCTGACATACGCCTGTCCGGTGTTTGCTCATGCTAGTCCGGCTTAGATCCATAGGATGCCAGCTATCCAAAACCGATTTCTCCGAAAGGCTACGGGCGCGCCCTGGTACTTGAGGAACGAGGATCTCCACGTAGACCTCAAAATCCCGACTATAAAGCAAGTGTTGAAACGCCATTCAGTGCTTTACTTCACATCTGCTGAAAAACACACAAACCTCCTGATTGTATCGGCCGCCCGATACACACCCTCAAATTTTTTCCGGGTTCTTCGTCCACGTCTCGTCCTAGACGAACCCGACGATCCCACCACAATCCGACAAGAGAGCAGTAGGGAAACTAGCACTCTAAAGAAATACATAAACAAAACGCGTTCCGAATTCCGGCCTCGCCGACGAGGCCCATCGCGACGTCCGCGTACTTGTAACGTCAACCCTCCCCGACCTTTGCCAAACGAGCCAGCCCGTGATGCTGAGCCAGTAGCAATAAATAACCCCATTAATAATAATATGACCCAGCCTGACCCTTTATTGCCCTCCACCAACGACCCCGCTATGCCAAGGCCTGTACTCCACACCCTTTATTTTCTTCTGATAATATTTTCCTGCGAATTTGATGTACTGGTTGTTGCAGGGTATGGATCAAAGATTCTGTGTGATTTATGTCAAAAAGAACAGTTTTTAGTTGATGTGCCGAAAATAAATAGAGGGCCACTGGATGCAAGTAACATTATAGGAAAGGTAATTGATAAGAAGAACGATTAATTCAAAATTGGTTCTTCAGCTGGGGTTCTAAAAGACTGGCTGCCTCGAAACATCTATTCAAATATCAACTACTGCCTTTAACGAACCTGTATCGACAAATGAACTGAGTTAGCGTGAAATTGCTTCAAAGATGTCTTTATTTGGAGGCCAAGGTTTTAAGAAATGCTCGTGTGACAATTCTAAAGTGCACTGCAAGACAAATCGATGTGCATGCAAGAAAAAATAATGTTTTATGCAACTCTAGATGTCACAAATCAACAAACTGTTATAATAAATAAAGCATACTAGCAGATTTATAAAAAAGCAAGCACGTGGTAAACGTTTTGACTCAGTTTAGTCGTATTTAATAGTTACGTAATTTCATTTTCACGGCTTATCAAAATCAGAACGTGAAATTGAAACATTTTATTTCATAATTGGATTGAAGGAGGAGAATATTGATTGGATTATGGATGTAAAATTTTGATAAATAATTAATTGTTTTCTTTCTACTAAGTTGCAAATGTTGATGGAGTGTTTTATTTAAATTGATTTATTTGTCATAAAACAAAGCAAACCCGTGATTTTGACAAGAACTTTATCATAAACCCAAACTAGTTCAGGTTTTTGATCAAAAATCTGGATTGTTACAGGTTTATGATGAAATTGAGTTTAAAATGTGTCATCTTCCGGTATTTCATAAAAAACCTAGGTTTTTGATCAAAAACCTAATTCTATGATAAACCTGCGACATATACACAATTCTATTTTAATAAAGAACATTCATTCCACATTCATTACTACGACTTCACGCCTTGTCGTTGCTCTCCCTAACTTATTCTCCAAAGTGCTGTCTAAAGTAAATCTCCGCTATCTTAAATATATTCTCTAAATTAGTGCTCCAACATTGCACTAATCTAGTGCTACGACCTAGCGCTAAAGGTATAACGGACAGTCCCCTGTGCAGGGCATGCATGGGGACGGAGGAAACGGAAGGACACGTGCTCCTAGAGTGCACGGAAATCACCGAAATACGGAAACGAACCCTCGGGTCATTGAATTCCCTTAGAGATATCCTGAATAGACCGAAAGACCTGATCTCCTTCTGGAGGGAGGTTGGCTGGATGGAGTGACGGCCGACACGGCTCACGCACAATGGTCTCGTGCAGAGACTAAGTGCGGAAACCAGACTACAGAAGAAGAAGAAGAAGCCAAGCTGTGGAACACTCTGACGGCTTCTGTTTTCCCTGCCACTTATGAACTTTTACCCTTTAAAACAAGAGTAAATCGGCATCTTCTGTGCTTGCAGGTCCCATATTAGACCCATCCCATCTATTGCTTACCATCAGGTGAGATCTAGGTCAAGAGTGAGCTCCCCGTAATAAAAAAAAACGTTCTTCTCATTTATAGAACTATCTTGTTTTGATTAATAATAAGCTCGCGTTGGTTAAGCGTCTCACTTTCATCATGGTAAGTGATGATGTGGTCGAAGTTCTAGCACGCTTACCTAGAAGTAACCTATTCACTCTTTACTTAAAGACCCCCCAATTATAGCCATCAGGAACCACAGACACCTGCGGGGAATTCCTCTCCTTAGCCGCACGCACAATGAAAGTACTCCCAAAATGTTTTGTGCGTATGGGTGGGATGACCACCATGTAACGAAGGCGCATTACCCTTTGTCTTGTAGTTCGATGATGGAACGGGCTTGGTAGAATTAGGTTGTGTAATAATCTACCTCACACTCCACGGAATGTAACTGATAGGCTTGCAACACGTCGCTGATGTTGAAGGCTCTGCAGCTTTGAATGAACCTGTGCATTGTTGGCAATTAGTCTCTTGGCCCGTTTCTCATTAGACTCAAGCGCGTCCAGTTGATATTTGGCAGATCCGTAGCAAAGATGAGGGTACATACTCCATACATGATTTAGCTTGAGCTTGAGAAGCTGTTCCGTTGTGCAGTATTGTCTTACCTTTGCTAGGATTCTCAACATTTTGCTGCTCGTTGAGCCTTAGCCTCGATGAAAGAACCAAAATTAAGGGTCAATGTTACCCCAAGAAGCTCAATACGATCAGTTGTCGGCACGGTTATACCATGGAAAGGAGCCGGCTCCTTTTTGCGGAGAAGAGACACGCGGGTCTTAGCTGCATTAAACTTGACTAAGTTGGCATCACCCCATTCGGAGACAGCCTTCAAGGACAATTTCAAGTGTCCAACCATGGCCTCACGGCGAGACCGGATCTGTCCCGCCAGCACGCGCGCTTGGTGCTTATCTCTCAGAAACTGTGCTGTCGCTCCTGCCGAATATGACTGATAGGATGAAGTAGAAGGCGAACTATTCATGTAATCTGCTCTTTCCGGCAAAGTTCACGATGTTTTCGAACTTATCATTTTCACATGTTGTGGACATTTATTGAAAACTGTGCAACCGCATTACTCTCTATATTTACCGACTATATTAGCATAACGAAATGTTTTGATACAATATTTATAAGATACACTATTGTTTTGTTTTTCGCACAGATTCCACACGAGTTTGTCCGTATTACAACCTATTTCTAACCTATACCTTTAAGAAGTAAGTAGTACCGACTCCCAAAAACACTGCAAAGTGAAAAATAACTTTAATTTCAGTAGTCGGTGTCTTTAGTTTTGTATTTTCGTTTTTGGCACCGACTTCCGAAATTAAAGTTATTTTTCACTTTGCAGTGTTTTTGAGAGTCGGTTTAATTTTTTGGTAAATAGTTTTTATTTCACTCTTTTTAGTTGGTCGATTTTTAATTTACCTAGTTAAAAGAGCCTAAATGTCAACTACTTATAATTTTTTACAAAATATTGCTTTTCCCAATGCTGGGCCGTTAATTGTTGAGGAGTTCACCATCAGCTCTACATCACCATATGCATTGTGACGAGCATAAATTGCTTAAAATCTATATTCAAGTAATCGAATCGCAATCCACGAAATACTTCTTATTAAGTAGGTTCGGCAGCCATCTGTGGTCTTCATCATCAGTTCCACTTCCTCAAATGGCACTTTTTGAGAGCAACTGCACAAGTTACTATAAGAAATACCCAAAACGCCATAGGTGTGTCTATATTATTTGAAGAGTTCTCTCGATTTCTCCAGGATCCCATCATCAGATCCTGGCTTGGTGACAATGGGACCAATATCAAAGTATACCCTTTGAAACAAAAAAAGAATTTTCAAAATAGGTTCAGCCGTTTTCGAGTAATCGGTAATCATAATTTAAAAAAAATATATACGCGTCGAATTGATAACCTCCTCTTTTTGTCGTCGGTTGAAAATCAGCTTTTTTTGAAATGGAAAAATATCGGAAATATAATGAAAAAAATTGAAAAAAAATTGGAAAAGTTCTTTTTTCTTTTCTTTTCCGTCCGAATTTTTTACACAACCCATCAGTACCTATTCATATCCTGTACGTTCGAATCAAAGACTACAATATAATATAATTATGGGTCAAATCTAGGAAAAAATAAAACGTGTGCTCACACAAAAACTTTTGCAGATATCCGAATATTGTATTTTAAATTCACGTATTCTGTGCTATATGAATCCGCTGCGCAGTATGTTGAAATTCAATTAAACTATAGCATTAATTTATTTATGGGTCACCAGGGTCACTACGCATACAACCGGTCGAATGCTACCTGCTTAGGAAAATGTAGGTACCAGAAAATACATAATTATTTAAACGAAGAAGCTAGAGAGCCTCGGTTTAAAAAATTGCAAGATCAATTTTCCACTTTTTTACGCTGGAGATGTTATTTGCCAGCGAAACCGAAAATTCATTCAAGGGGTAAATCGCAAACAACCATCTTGATTAGCTGTTTTACTTTACGTTCAAAGTACGAAGGTATCCCGAAGTTGTTTGTAAAATAATTATACAGTTACTTGGAATAAATATATAATCAATAAAAGTTATGTTTTACAGCATAGTTCTAATATTGTAAGTAAATGATATTAAAAATGTTGATATTAAGTCCGCCCATTTACCACTATTGTACTACATACTTAGAAACAAAGATATATAATAAACTATAGATACGTTGTCCGCGCTCTAAAATGGCAAGTTGAAATCAAGGTAAGTGCCTCGTGTCTGTTTAGTTACGCACGAACCTGTGTCGCGATCGCTACACTACACATCTTAAGAAAAAATGTGTTTTAAAAGAAAATTAGAAAAAAAGCATGCCTTTGTGTGTTTTCAGACGTTGCACTAATTATACTGCTTCCGTGAGAGGTCAAAATGTGTCATTTCATAGGTAAATATCAACAGAAATACATTTTTTATTTTTATTTTTCTACACGGCTAATGGCGGCTAGCGTATGAATGAAGTCAGTCACGTGACGTTAGGGGAGGTTGTTAACTAAAGATGTATATTCGTCTCTCTCTAACATCAGGTGTACCTAAAGATGGCATTTATTTTCTGTCCCTTTCTTTACATGTATTAGATAGTAATTCTCTATGTGTCTGTTTCGTGCCGTTTTTAAGAGGAGTTTTGTGGGAATATGACGCGTCTATTATAATACGTCATTGCTTAGAAATAACTATTTCAGTAGATGTCAAATCTCATACTTTTCATGAATGTTAGGGTGACAATAATTTCTCAAAGCTCTTTGTTTCTTTTCGTTCTAATGTGTTTCTCTTGCAACACGGTCATGACTGATTTTGAATTTTGTCATATTTCCAGATATTTTGTGAAGTACTCTTCGTGTTTAGTAAGTTCTACTGAATCAATAGAAGATTTGAGTCTGGACTACGAGGATGATAGAAATTCTATGATAGCAGTAGCAGATAAAGGCATGTTGTACTTGGAAACTATAACTTCTTGCAACTAGCTAAAAGAAATCCTGAAACTTATAAGGTTTAAGGAAAAATAAGTTACTAAAATTATTTGCATACCTACTTAGAGTACCTAATAGAACAAGTTTCCCTCTTTGTACTATTTTTAAAAACGTTTTAGAAAGCCCAGAACTTTATGACGAGTTCTATGATGAAATGGACAATAGAATAAAAGTGGAACAATCAATGAATATGATATTTTTCGGGCCGCCAAGTTCATTTTTGAGACTCGATCCGGAATCGATATTGCACATATTAACACAGACAAAGACAAAAATGATACCAATTTCTAGAGCTTTATTAGCCTGGGATATTCTGACTGGTAAGGAATGTAATATATATATATATAAACAACAATACATTAAATCAAACTAAATATGAATTAAGTACTTCATGTTAGAACCGAGCTCAAATGGAAGCCCATTCGCCAGAAAACAAGTTTGTGCGTCTTGACTACACTTTTCTTTTTGTTAAACTCTCTTACCCCTCTTCTTACCTTATTACTTACTAGCTGCTGCCCGCAACTTTGATCACGTAGCAGAATTTCTCGCGTAAATCCCGATCCCGTGAGAATTCCGGGATAAAAAGCCTATGTGTTATTTCAGTATGTTAACTACCTACTTACCAAATTTCATTAAAATCCATTCAGTAGGTCCCGAGATTAGCGTGTACAATTGACAGACTTTTTCTTCATTTTTTTTCCGTGTTACCGTTTCTTAACCCACCTCAATTATTATTTTTGTATAAAATTTAAATGTTTTTTTACTGTCTTATTATATGTATAGGTTTTCAATTTATATGTACTTCACATGTTAAAAGTCTGCTCTCTTCCTATAATCTTCTCCTACGTTGTCCTTTTCATACTTCTGATTTTGTCTGTTCTTCCTTTTATATACAGTCTATTCTTCTGTGCAATGTACTACCTCTTAATATCAGGACGGACTCCAGTCGATAATTCGATATGCATTTAAGAGAAAGTTGCAGAATTATTTTCTAAACAAATAATGGAAGCAAAGTTTTCACGAACCCCTTTCAATACATTTTTATTAATATATATATATATTATATACATATTGGTATGCATTTTATAAATATGTATGTTAGTTTGTTTTGGTTATAAAACTTTTACTTTGAATGTACTCAGTTTATTTTTTTATGCATCTGCAATGTTATCTCTTCACCATCCATGGATGACTGGTAGAGAATGCCTATGGCATTAAGTCCACCTTTGTACTTTTGTGTTGCATAAAGTTTTAATAAATTAATTAAATAACTTGTATGTTTTCGTATACGTAGTACTTTGTGTCCTTTAGATGGAAAAACTGCAGCTTTCTTGCAAGGTCGAGAGTTTTTAGCATTTGGAACACTTCTTAACGTAATACCTGAAGAAGATTTATATTTTGTTAATTTTGGGGATCCATCAGTTCTCAAATATTTTGCCAATCACTATGTTAAACTTCAGCCACGGAAGGTAAACCTTCTTAATGTATTATATTGATAATTTTAGTTAGTAAAGGAGTAGTTAAAATGCCAACTCATATTGTAAGATTAACAACATAAAAATAAATATATAACTCTTTTTACGATTGAAACACCAACGTACACTCAATACATTTTCTTTATTTTCCAGTATGGTGTTTTAGCGGCTGCCTATAGGCGCTACTTTGGAGAATCGTGGTATGAAAACAGTACATTGATCAATGAACTTGGCTACTTACTATGTGGTTTCCCATCAATAGATTTGGAAAAAATCTCTCCTATTACATTTAAGGAACTGAACTTGGAAACTCTGAACAAAGCTGGAAAATGTAACACAAACCAAACTAGGGTAAAAACTTTTTCATATATTTAATTAAGTATAGTTTTGTATAATTTATATATTTGATTTCTTCTTGTTTGTTTCAGACTCTTTATTCGATAGCCGTTAATCGTAATGCTTATGGTTTACCATACAAATGGTCATCGCATGAAATAGGCAGACTCAGTTCTTTGTTTACATGTAAGCCAGTGTATTTTTATCCTACTAAACATAATTATGTCACCTGTTTCTTATTAATAATCCATTGGGGATAAATAAAGACTCTTCTTTTGTAGATACAATACAATAACGGGAACCACAGTGTCAAAATTTAGCAGTCAATTTTCAATGTTTTCATCGAGGCGTGTATTTTTTTTTAATTTAGGTTTCCCTGCAAAGAATACACTTACGTGCTAAAATATCTCATAAAACTATATTATCTTGTTTTTCTCTAATTATAGGAGAACACATCATGCGTGAGCATATAAATAACAAGAAAAAAAAAGATACGAAAATAAGTCAGTGATCTATTTCTAAAAATATTAATAATGATATAATTCTATTATTAACAGGATAAACTGTGTGCTACTTTATAGCGAAATTAAGATTATTTAAGATTATAATGAGATTAGCATTAGTGAGATTAGTATATTACATAATATATCTGGTATATCAACACATATCTTTCAACTGCAAAAGGATAAATGATTTATGAAACAGGCCATGTGTGAGACTTTTTATTTAATTAAATTGATAAAAATATCTTTGTTCAGGTATTCCGGAGAGTGATATCAGTTCAATTCAGTTGGAAGCTGTCACAGCCATTTGTCCTGAAGTCATGAATGCAATGAATCAGGAAAAGCTAGAGTATTTTACCAAGCAACAAATATTACGAATGAATCCGAAAACCCGACGGATTTATATTTTAAGAATGCAACTAAGATATAGCTACGATATGAATGAAATAGCAAGACAGAATTGCGCATCTTCAAAAAGTTCAAAAACACTATTTGTCCTGCAATGTATTCTTAACATTGTCGTCCTAAGTATAGGTTTCTATTAATATTTTTATTATGTGCTACGTACTTATCTCGTCATAAAATATTATATTACTTATATTTTTGAATGGAATACAATAATTTGAATTACACAAAATATTAATATTGCAAATTGTGTCCAAACATGGCAGAAAATAATTTATACATTCACCATATCGTTTCTTGACTAAAAAAACAAAGTTTATGTTTTTGAAAACTATTATTAAATTTCAAACGAAATTAAAATAAACTTAGTACTTTAAAATTGTAGTAAAACTAAAGAAATATTTGTTTTTACCATTTTCACTTTTAATTAGCTCTCATTTTATTGAAACTTGTAAATAATAGTTCAAAGAACACATCTTCCGTTCTATCTCATTTTGAATTCAAACTGATTTCCTGATCAGTAAATGTTGTTTAATTAAATTTTGTTTTGTCTCAGTACATTTAGATAAAAATAATAATGTAATAATTCTTGGTAATATTTTTAAAAGTCATTGTTACTAACAAATAGGAGCGCATGTAGTTTTATTGTTTAAATGTAATGTAATTGGACTATAATTTGGTAATGGTTCAGCAAAGAGCTACCATTTTGTTGATAAAAGCGCCATTTTCTTTTTCTGAGAAAAAATCGGCTCTCAAGCTCAACTCCGTTCGCTTCTTTTTTTGGGAAATCACGGAGAGCGCGTCTGTGTCGTTTTCGTAAATATTATTTAAATAAGAAAAAAATATTAGTATCGGTTAAAATGCCCCCTGTCAAGCATTATTCCTCTAGTGAAGTGAATCAGTATGAATTATCATCAAGACTACTATCCCTTACTGAAAATAATACATCGTATACTCTTACACAAATAAATGGCCAACGGATTTACAGAAAGGCTCCTCATGCTTGGAATGGCCCGGAACCCTCAAGGAATTGCGAGGTATGTATGACCAGCGTGACCTAAGAATGTAAGATATCTACCATTATCAGCTCTTCTTTTTTTTCTTTCTAATTCAGATTCGTGAAGAGAAACAGAATTAATCTCTTGTGGAGAATTTTCGGTGAGTGGGTTAGGTTCTGTGTATGTCAACTCGGGAGTTTTCGGAACTCGGTGTCATATTTGTTTATGAAAATAAGTCGTCCTTTGTTTACAGTATTGCCGTGTTTTGATATACCACGCAGGTATGTGGGATATGGGGGGATCATGAACCCAATTGAACCCAATGAAGTATACTTATCCTACTTCCTACTAATTCCTACTATTCCTTTCCTACTAATATTATAAATGTGAAAGTTTGTGAGGATGGATGGATGTTTGTTACTCTTTCACACAAAAACTACTGAACGGATCCGAATGAAATTTGGTAAGTAGATAGTTAACATTCTGGAATAACACATAGGCTACTTTTTATCCCGAAATTCCTACGGGATCGGGATTTGCGCGGGAAAACCTTTCCACGCGTACGAAGTCGCGGGCAGAAGCTAGTATTAAATATAAGTATACTTATACTTTACTTTATGATACCATACCGCTCGTGTCTGCTCTATCAAGCGTATTTGTATAGTACGGGACACGTAAGTTGGCCTATGACCTTGAATGCGCAGTAACACATTTTTCGATCTCAATCGAAGTGCGGTATGATGTGCGGCGTGCGGGGCGGCGCGTAACCATAACAACGCGGCGACGTTACCACGCAGTCTCACTCCGCCCCGCGCTGCCCGCGCTTTCCGCGGGGCCCTAGTGTACAATCACGCACGAAATTTTAGAATTTATGCCTCCGTCAAATGTGATCATTTAATTTAATTTCAAGAAAAGTGAGTCTATACGTGACGCCAAATAACTTGGCAAGGTTTTGGCGTAGTGGGGGTAAGCTCGCGCATCGTGCACTTAGTGGAAGAAATATGTGGTCACTTTTACTGCTTGCCATTATTCTATGGTTATTGCCATCATTTATCGGGAGCAGATTGAACGAGAACTACTGACGCACCAATCGCGTGCTCGGAGCGGGCGCTACCTCATACCCTGCGTCCCGCTGACAACCGCTGACACCTAAAATCGACTTCTGCGCATCGAACGACTCTTGCCAAGTTATTTGGCGTTACCTATACCACAACGAACTTTTAGGAGAGAGGGGAGGTGAATGAGAGTTGACGTTTACAATTACTTTTTAAAACAAAATAATATAACTGATTTCCCAGGTTTGGTGTTATGCCAGTGAGTAAAAGTGATTAACATGTAGCTGGCCATTAACTTTTGTCATATTAAATTTTTATTAGTACATTCCTTTAACCGTTCTGTTTAATAATTCCTAACTACCACTTCCGATGCCACAGTTGTACGAGAAATACAATAATTTTAAATAAAATCCGAGATTATTTTTAATTTGCGTTTATTGATTACTTTAGTTTTTTGAATTCCCCGAACAACCGCGGAGCATTTCTAACACTTTTCTTCATAATTGTATCTGCGCAGACGACCGCCATTTTCGTTCAACTTATGTGTCCCGGACTGTACAAGTTTTTGAACTTTTAAATTTATTTCGTTTCGATTTGTGGGCTTGCTTCGTGGGTCTCCCTCTCATGGTGTCAACTTTGGTATGGGTTGCACCTGCCCGTGCTCGCTTCACAAACATGCGCTCCAAATAAAGTAGCTGGACTTTGGAGTCTATATTTAAGTCCAGTTATTTTTCCCGCCCAATTCTTCTCTTCCGAGTTCCGACTTAGCTTGATGGCTTTCATGGTTTGGCTCTTGGCCTCTTGGCTAATGCGTGTGCTTGCTTTTTTGGTTACCCCACCCAAATAGTTATCTTTGGGGCAAGAGAATGTTAGTGCAAAGGTTGCCCGCTGCAACCGTGACGTCCGCTGACGCCGACCATAGGTATAACCCGAGATCCGTACGTGAACGCGTATTGTACCACACGCACCAGGTAAAATTAAATGCCTCCCGCAAACACGCCGACAAGTCGTGGGCCGCGCAGAAGAATATTTAAATGCTCCTGCCAATGATATTATAAAGTACAGATATGTTACGTTCATAGTAATTTGCGTTGAAATTTGTTCCGCGTGGTAAAAACAGCACACATCACGGATATCTATGGCACACATTGACAAGTTTTACTGATAAGTAAAACAAAAGATACGAAACAACACGCAAGTAAAAGAGATAGCTATAATTCTAACAATTGCGCTTCAAATGAGTCCTTGTGCCATAGGATAACATTTTTATTGCCGTAGAGTGGACACTCGATTGAAGAGTAAGTACGTAGGTAAGAAATTAAACATCATAATGGTTAATCACGGATCAAGTAGCTTAGCCCATTATATTCAAAACTAAAATAGAAATTAATAGTCATTATGTTAATGAAATAATTTATGATCAGTCATAACAATAATTGTATGATTCGAAAACTTCGTCAAATCGAAACTTTATCTTGGATGAAGCAGGTGGAAAGCTAGTAATCAATAAATAATCAATTTCATGACACAACTATAGGTTTCATAATGAAATGTCATGTAGCGGTTTCTTTGTAGGTATAGTAGCTGACATTTTATAAAACATTATTCAGGCAGCATTATGTTTTATAAAATGTGTTAGTTACCTTCTTGGAACTGCATTTTTTTAAGCATTGTTCGACCACATTTCGAAACATATTTGTTAGTACTTTGGAAGTGATTGCTACATATCCTACTGTTTTTTGATACTATCCAGTCTGATTCGCTTATTTGTTCACGAACAATTGCGATCCAATCTTGAAGTCGAACCTGATCCCTCGGAAACCTAATTCAATAAAAAACAGTTATAATCCTGAATAATCAGTCAAATGAACTTTAGTCAAAACAATTGTAACACAAAACAAATTAAAACAAGTCGATCAATATCGCTTCTACACTTGTAAACTTTTAACTAATCTATGTCCTCACGCACGCATCCTTATCGCTCTCGCGACAAAACAAGTTTGCTCTCTCTGTCTTCACCTACGTATGGCTCCTAAGCATAATTTATTGGCAAGTTTGGAAAATAAATGAAATATAAAAAATAATCATAATATATGTATTTGCATTTTCACATGTGGTATGAGATCCTTTGTATTTTGTTTACTTTGGAAGTATAATTCGTACACTTCCGAAACTCACATGATGGCATTTTTGATAAATAAAATCTAAGGACAAGGGTATTACGGTGCGGCACGCTCGTGGTTGCGTTCGACGCAGACTAGTTGCAAGACGTTCCAATTAGCTCGTGTTCGAGTCTTCACGACGCGCGCGCCTATAACATATCTGTACTATAAAATATCATTGGCTCCTGCACTCCCAGCGCAAGTCTGCGATGGAAACACAGGGTTGTTCAAGGTCAAAGTCTGACCGACCCCTTTGATCGCCCCAGGGTGGAGGACACCCATGAGGATTCATTTTCGTTCGGGTAAGCTTGATGGCTTGCATGGTTTGGTTCTTGGCAAATCACTGAGCGATTGTTACTAAGGCAATGTTCTGGGTCAGGTATGCGAAATTTGATAGGTATACGATTTCTGCACGGATATTAAAAGTTGAAAATATAATGTAAACTAGCTGTTGCCCGCGACTTCGTCCGCGTGGAATAGTTACTTTGGGCTAACGTTAAATTTAACCCCGATTTTGAAGCGTTCCGCTCCTTAGCGTAATTATATATAGCCTATAGCCTTTCTCTATAAATTGACTATTTAATTAAAAAATAACTTTTCCATTCGAACCAGTAGTGCCTGAGATTATCGCGTTCAAACAAACAAACAAACTCTTCAGCCTTATATTATTAGTATAGATAGCTGTTGCCCGCGACTTCGTCCGCGTTTCAGTCGATTTTCGTAAGAAAAAAGTAGGCTATGTCCTTCCTCACGGTTCAGTGATTTTGATGTAACAGACAGATTAACTTACATAATTTAGTAGGGAAATATAATATGTCAATCTATAATACTGTTGAAAAATATCGCAATACGGAACCGCACAATATTATTGTTAATAGCTGTGCCCGCGACTCCGTCAGCGTGTAACTCCTTGTGTGTTATTAAGTTAATGTATTGGTAATATTGTTTAGATCACGTTCACATGAGGCTTAAGAGTCCCTAACAATTTTACTGCCAAAAAAGAGAAATTACCAACTTTTGTTGAACAAATATCTCAATAACGGCATAAAATATCATTAGGGTTCCGTAGTCAACAAGGAACCCTTATAGTTTCGCCATGTCCGTCTGTCTGTCCGCGGTTTAGCTCAAAAACTATTGGTACTAGAAAATTGTAATTTAGCATGAGTATACACGTTAATGATGCCAAAAAAGTGGTAAAATAAAATTTTGAAAAAATCAATTATTTAGGGTACCTCCCCTACATGTAAAGTGAGATGATAATTTTTTTTTTCGTCCTTCCCATAGTGTGTGATATCGTTGAATAGGTATTTCAAAAATATTAGGGGTTTAGGAAGACCGTTTTCTGATCAAGTAAACCGCTCGTGACTTATCAAGCTTTAAAGTACCAATTTTCGTTAGAGTCAAGTGTCGCCCCCCACTATCAACTAAACGATTGTAGTTAGAAATTCAAATGTCATGGTAGTAGTACCTATATATAACGAAGTTTAAAGGAAAACTATCACACATGAGTGGGCTTTATAAGTTTACGAGTAATAGTCGACCGATTGTATTTGACTCGAAAATTTCGAACAACTCCATAGAAATGTCGATAGATGGCGCTAAGCGTCCGTTGTATCGCGCTAGTTTCATATTTAAATAAGTTTTAAACAAAACTTTTTAACAAAAAATACCGACTTCCAAAAAACACTAGGTACAATGTGAAAATAACTTTAATTTCAGAAGATGGTGTCTTTGGATCTGTTTATAATTTATCTAAGTTACAATAGCCTAATGTCAACTTGCTCATCATCTTTTACAAAATATTGCTTTTCCCGATGCAGGGGCGTTAATTGTTGAGTTCTACTGGTTCTTTTTTTTTTTATTTAGAATAGGTTCGCGTTTGACCACCATCTCACCTGATGGTAAGTGATGATGTGGTCGAAGATGGAGCACGCTTACCTAAAAGTAACCACCATGGTATTTCACCATCAGCTCCATTTCACCATTCACATTGTGACGACCATAAATTGCTTAGCAACCATTTTAAAGTAATCGAACCGCAACTCGTGAAATACTTATTATTGAGTAGTTCCGGTGGCCATCTGTGATCTTCTTCTGAGAGCAAATGCACAAGTTACTACAAAAAATACCAAAATCGCTATACGATTGCCTTTAAAATTTGAGGATTTCCTTCGATTTCCATGAGATCCCTTCATCAAATTCTAATTTGGTGACAATGGTACTACCTCGAGAGCATACCATTTCAAACGAAAAAATAATTTTCTAAATCGATCCACAATTGACGGAGTAATCGGTGCACATACATAAAAAAATATATATTATATATACGTGACGAATTACTAAACCTACTCCTTCTTTAGAAGTCGGTTAAAAAACAGTTTCTGTCCAGTAAAATTATAGTTAGTTGTGTTTAAGTAATTAAATTAGCCGAGGATTGTGTCAAACCAGTCTCATTTTTCAGTTTTGTGTAACAATTAGTACTTCCTTTCTAACTAGATGGCGTTGTCGTCGAATTATATCTCACAATGGTTTCGTTACCGCCAAAACTATAAGTAGGTAGTTATGAAAATTATTAAGTTTTTGCCCCGACCATAAAGCAAGTGCTGAAACGCCATTCAGTGCGTTACTTCACCTCTGCTGAAAACCACACAAACCCCCTGATCGTATCGGCCGCCCGATACAGACCCTCCAATATTTCTCGGGTTCGTCGCATTCATAATCAAGTCTCGTTGAGTGTAGTGTGTATAGTGTGAATTTGGACATTGACATAGTAATAATAGAATATATTTAAATTCAAAACACCGGCTATGACAAGTTTTATTTATACAAATCTCTAAAAAAAATTAAAACTTTCCGTGCAAAATTGTCGGATCAGGTGAGGATTTATATAGGAAATCAAATTAGTTAGGTAGTCATGTTTGGCTTTTAGTTAGAGCATGGTACGAAACGATCAGTCAGCGAATACGACACGCACTTGGCTGTTATAAAAACTACGGAACCCTTCACTGCGCGTGGCCCGACACGCACTTGACCGGTTTTTTTTTCTTTTAAAACAGCGTTAAGCATTGTATATTTATCTAATATGTGGTCAAATTAGCATTTAAATATCTACTCGAAATAAATCGAGCAAGCGCATCGATTTATAAGGCATTCTTTGAAAATGTTATTACAATAAAATACGAGCTCAGAATTAAAATAAAAAATAATAATTTGGTAGATTAATTATTCAAAATTAGTTTTTTATTTCTATTCAATAACGAATTCTTACTCAAAAGTGACGGTTTTGCAAAGGATTTTATTGAGTTTTTCTGAGTTTACTATTTTTTTTATGTACATTGCCCCATTGTTTCTTCAAAAAATAATTTGTTAACTTACTAGTGCACTATATGCCCAATGGTCAGGATTTTTTTTTAGATTGTTATTCACCCCCATTAAGCTAAAAAAGCAGTTGTAAAACCTGGTATTACGTGATTTCGTAAAAACACGTGTTTGTATTTTTTTTTTTTTTAATTTATTTTGAGTAGATATTTAAATTATAATTTGAGCACATACTAGATAAATATACAATGTTTAAGATGTTTTAAAAGAAAAATGATATTTTATGCCGTTATTGAGATATTTGTTCTACAAAAGTAGGTAATTTCTCTTTTTTGGCAGTAAAATTGTTAGGGACTCTTAAGTACCTATAGAACGAAATTTTATACCTACGGCCGCGAGACGCGTCGAGCGCGGTAACCGATTCTCAAAAATAATCCTTATAGCATGATTCAGTATTCACGCGCGATGGCTTATTATTAGCGTATTTCATGTATAACTTTGGAGTTTCTATACCGATTTATATGATTCTTTTTTATGGAATACTTAATAATGTTAACTTTTTCAATTAGGGGTGACTGAGAGTGTTATAAACGTAAGAGTAGACAAATATTATAATCAGAAAGCTTCGAACTGCTAAGCTATCGGGAGTTACACGTGTTATTGTGAGTCAACCATAAAAGATAGACATATGCTGTCGTGGGATATTTTTTATATAATTTTAAGGAGAACATTTCCGTCATGAAATGATTTCTGTGTAGCTTTAACCATTAAGGTTGCACAGGCACACGCGACGGTAGCTTAAAAAATGGAGTAACTTCTCCCGTTTTCCCAACATTTCCCTTCACTGCTCTGCTCCTATTGATTGTAGCGTGATGAAAGTATACTATAACCAGCTCAGGAGTATGAAAAATAATTGTACCAAGTTTCGTTAAAATCCGTCGAGTAGTTTTTGTTTCTATAACGGTTATACAGACAGACAGACAAAAAATTTACTGATTGCATTTTTGGCATTAGTATCGATCCCTAATCACTCCCTGATAGTTATTTTGGAAATATATTTCATGTACAGAATTGACCTCTCTACAGATTTATTATAAGTAGGATAGATTGTAAATAGTAAATGATTTTACTTAATTCTTGGCTGTCAACGACTAACTGGCGTTTTTCTAAGCCCTAGAAATAATAAACAAAGCTAAATAAGTAGGAACACGCGCGGCTAGTGTGTCGGCAATGTCCTAAAAAAAGAAAACCCTGTCATAATGTGCCTCAATTCCGGCCCCTATCCGAATGTTTCGGTACGGTTAGGGTGCGTTTCCACCAGAGATGTGCGATGGAAATGTGTCGTGCGAGGATGTCTAGCTGTGCTGTGAAAATTTGTGGGCGTTTCCACCAAAGCTGTGCGATGAAAATGTACCTACGAGGATGTGTAGCGGAGCTGTGAAAATGCGCATTAATGTGTGGTGCGAGGGTGCGCAAACCTCGCAACACATCCATCTCAACACACATTCCTCGCAACACATCCCTCGCAACACATCTCTCGCAACACATCTCTCGCACACATCCCTCGCACACATCCCTCGCTTGTTTTGTATGCGCAAAAATCTAGCTCCGCTAAGCCGTTTCCACCAGAGCTGTGCTGACCGAGGCGAGGTAATGAAGCGATTCTATTGGTTGTTTACAAACACATCCCTCGCTACGCATCCTCGCACATCTCTGGTGGAAACGCAGCCTTATGCTGGGGCCACACTATCGCGGTAACGTGAAGATTTGCGTTGTCGCGACACATCGGGCCAAGGAATTCGTCCTATCGCGAATCATCTTCGCTAATGCCCTTCGCGTCGCTGTCGGTAAATTGCCGCCTTAGAATATTGAAGCACATCAAAGGGTTTTGTCGGTTTGAACACTTCGCCCGCTTTAGTAGACTTTTTAGTTTTATTACTATTTTTGATCTTTTCATATTTTTATTCTAATAATTATAAAGATGCAGTAAATAATTATTAGCCGCTATGTGATACAGCGCAACCGTCTCTTCTATGTTTCCCGCGAAATTGATTATCGCGACGTAGTAAAGTTTTATTTTGATGTGGCCAAGCACTTCGTCATCGATCGAACACGATATTATTCTACCGCACCGGTAGAATACCCGCAATCTCAGGTCTCAAAACGCACCTCTTGTCTGACAATGTTGCTATATATACAGATTTCTTCGTATATTGTCGATGTGTGATACAGATTAGCACTCGATACAGATTTTTATACAAAGGAGAATGGGCAAAATGGTACCTGGCTCCAATAGATATGATTGTAGTATCGTTTAAAAGGTCTTACCAAGAGGAACAATATTTACTATAGCCGCCAGTCTCAAATCTGATTGCGTTTGGAGACAAACGACAGTCCTACTGACTAATAAAAACCCTGTTCCTTCGGTTGCCCTTTGCTTTCCAGGGCCACGGTAACCTATTTAGACAGTCCCGTGGCCCCGGCGATAAACATACATACACGAGTATATTAGGTACCACTTATCTATGTAAGAAAATGAGTACCTAGTAATATTTTCTGCATTTCCGTTTATGTTTTCTATTAATAACGCTTTTACGTAAGACTTTGCCATGCACCCCTCCTTTCAACTCGAGCCCCGCTGCTCCCGAGCGCGGGGTGTGCGCGGGAGTAGTGGGGGAGGCGTCGGCGTTTAAAACCAAAACATCTTTATTTTTTTAACTTTTACTCTATGCTTCGAAAGTACTCCTTATGGCAAGTTGTTCTGCCGTGGAAAAACAACCATTAAAATTTCACTGTGTATAAGTTAAATTGCGCCGAACTGACTACATATTTACGATTATCTGAGTTTATCTTTACGTGTGCTTCTTGACAAATTGCATGAATCTAGATCAACGGGAAGTACCTTATAGGTTTTAATTCCATCGTGAAATTGCCTAGAGAAAAGCATACTACAGGCCTAAAATCCTGCTACACAGTGCTAATTACTTGTAATGTCGGAAATCGGTTTGT
The DNA here is from genome assembly GCA_943138885.2 of Tholera decimalis. Lineage (NCBI taxonomy): Eukaryota > Metazoa > Arthropoda > Insecta > Lepidoptera > Noctuidae > Tholera > Tholera decimalis. The sequence continues at coordinate 9,257,445 of OW964555.2, forward strand.
TATTTTACCTTACTTTTATTTTCAAAGCACAAAACTAAAATATTCTCGAAATAAATCAGTTTTTACGAAATTGCTGACTGCATGGCGAATGTGTTATTTTTTATTATTGTGTAGATTGATTCACTATGGGCAGGATCGCGATCCTAAAAGAACTTGCGTGCTATTTTCTTGTTTTAACATTGCGCTTGCCACTAATAAGTAATAAAAAAACAGTATGTCGAAAACGAAAAATCCAAACTGATAAGTCTTCCGAAAGTTATTTTGCTCTTTTGTTATTATTACCGTAACTTCGTTTGTTTATCTTTCTATTAAGTATAAAAGCTTAGACATGGAGATATAGTACAGTAGTAGTCGATAACTTGTTTTTATGTTATATATAGAATTGTCGTACCTTGTAGTAGGTACTATAATTTGTCCGAAAAGATCACTATCTTGATTACACCACATTCCACAAGAACGTTTCTGCTTTGATTTCAAGGCCTTGCTTGTATGGCTTTGTGGTTGGTCCATGTCTATAGGTGTATCAGTTTCTACTGTTTCACTTCGTTCCGGATTCGTCCTTTGAAAAATCTCGGGACCAGCCATACCGGGAGTCTGCTCCGTAAGTCAATACAACAGGTAGGTTAGTCATAACAGGTAGGTTAGTCATAACAAGGACTAAATTCTCACGTTTCGACCCAAACAGTAATAGAAAAACGACCTGTGCTCCTTGTGTTAAGGTATAGCAACGGTTTGCTTCTCGCGCATATATTTTTAGATATTAAACAGGCGGCTCATTATGTACTCATGTACTCACGTGCAGCCCAACACTTCCCACTACAAACGTACGTAAGGCGCAAAAAACGTAACGACCGCGTAATGTATCTCTGCGTCGCAAATTATATGTATTAGTATGTATTTGTTGTATAGTACTATTTTGAGTCTGAAGTCGTTGTGGTAAATTGCTTGTTTTGTTATCGTAGGTGTTCATCGGAAGGATCCCTCATGATTGCTTCGAAGATACTCTGGTGCCGCTGTTCCGTCAGGCTGGCGAATTGTTTGAGTTCCGACTAATGATCAATTTCTCTGGCTGGAACAGAGGGTACGGGTTTCATAAAGCATCTTTAATTAATAATGTTAAATTGAATAAATAGTAATGTTAGTTCATTTCTAGGTATGCTTTCGCGATGTATACTACCGATGCTGAAGCTAGCAATGCTATTTGGATGTTCAACAACTACATGATAAGACCTTCTTGGCAGCTAGGTGAGATTCAATCAGAAAACCTTACTTTTGATACATTTCGAATTGTTAAAACTGTTAGGTACCAAAAATAATAAATTGTCTTGTAGGCGTCTGCCCGTCTATCAACAATTGCCGTATCTTCATATCGCGCATACCGCCGACCACTCCGTCCGCGGAGATCGTGCGCCTGTTGTATGCATTGACGGACGAGGTGCAAGAAGTGCGCATTCGCCGCTCGATTGCTTCGTGCGCAGCTATTGTGGAGTACAAGTCCCACCGTGGCGCTGCCATGGCTAGGAAGGCTCTTGTCGCCGCCGCTGCCGCCGCTTGGGGATGTGGCGCTAGACCTGTCGTGGACTGGTCGCTGCCGCAATCGCCACAACTGCTCAAGCAATATCGAGAGGTTCATTGATTTCCTACTTATTTAACATCTCTTTTTTGGTGCAATTAATTGTGCAGATAACAATTTTATGTAATAAAAATAAAAAAGGTTGGGCGCTGGACTCCCGAGCGTGGTGTGGAGCTAACTCGCGCCCCTGAAGAGCCTGCTACGACTTCGCCTCCGCCTGCTGCACCGTCCTACACTTTGGAGCCGTGGTCCCAGGCTCGTCGTCTGCGCATGATCCACGAGGCTCAGCGTAGTGCAGCTGCCGCTTCTGAGTAAGTTGTTTACTGCCGAAATAGTAGTATAATTACATGTTAGAATGTTTAAGAAGCATCTTAAGATTAAGTATTGCTCCACTAGGTGGTCTAACCGCGTTAACAATGGTATGGAGTCGCTGGTGTCTTCGATGACGTCGCTGGGGTTCGGAGGAGGGCTGGGGCTGGCGGGGCGCGAGGCGGGGGTGTGGGCGCCCCCGGGCGCGGGGCTGGGCGCGCCGGCGCCGCCCCAGCCGCGCGACTTCAACCCCTGGACCGCGCGCCACCCGCTGCAGGAGTTCATCACTCCGGGCAAGGACAGCCAGTGAGTGCATGCGCTGTTTGCATGCTTACGGGATTGTTTTACACGAGCATTGATCAATAACTTATGAGATATGATTTGGCTTATAGTTGCATCGGGATCGGGTATAACATTTTAGACCCATTCTATGCGCAAATTTACTTGAGCTCAATAACTATTTTAATATAATGACTGATTATATTATGAAACCTTTCACGTAAATTATTCATAAAGAAAGGTTTTCACCAAGTTTCGCTACAACATTTATGCGTTCCTGGCGTGTCAAATCTTATCTTCTCATGAGAATATCAATGGGATCGTGGTACAATTGTCCCGTCTTTGTTTATTTTTTGTTGATGTTGATTAATTTATTGCATGATTAAGTTTGAACGCGCAATGTTTGTCTCGTTAGCATCGTGTGTTCTTTATGGGATGGTCTGGAGTGTGGGAGATATCTCACTGTTTCGATGTAATTTATACAGAGTGGGCCAGAAAGAATTGCGTATTTGAGAAAATCATTAAAAAAAATCTAAGTATAATTCATATACAAATTTTTATTTCTATAAAAATTGGCATAGGGAAATTCATTTCTGAAAAATAACGTCATCCAGGTGTGCACCATCACGCTGCAAACATTCTCAAATCATCATTCATTCATCCTCAAATTGGTAAAAACTCGCTGGCACATTGCATGGGGAATAGCTGCCATTTCTTCCCGGATATTGGTCTTTAACTGGTTCGTGGTTGGGTTACTGGAGTAGACTCTACTTTTTAGGTATCCCCACAAAAAAGTCCAGACTTCTAGGAGGCCATGCAATGTCATCTCGGCGCGATATCAGCTTTCTCAGCTAACATCTCGTTTACGACCGCCAACGAAGCATTAGCTGTATGGCATGTCGTGCCATCTTGTTGAAACCATGTCGCACGATTATAGGCTTCAAATTGTTGCAGTTGTGAAAAGAAAAAATCCCTTAACATGGCTATGTATCAGTCAGAATTTACAGTGACAGATTGGACTTGTCGATTTTCGAAGAAGTAGGGTCCGATAATTCCGTGCGCTGACATGGCCGCCCGAACGGTTACTTTTGGCGAATGCAGAGGCTTTTGATGTTTTGCACGTGGGTTCTCTGCAGCCCAGTAACGGCAATTCTGTTTATTCACATGCCCATTTATGTGAAAATGGGCATCGTCGGAGAACAGAATATTGTTGAAACTCCGAAAGCGTTCCAACGTTGTTTCAACAAAAGCTCGTCGTAAAATTGGATCATTTGGCTGTAATTCCTGCACAAGTTGAATTTTATACGGGTGCAATTTTAGATCTCTCAACAAAATGCGACGCAAAGATGTTCTGGATACCACAAGTTCGGTTGAACGCTTTTGAGTCGATAGAGCAGGATTACGTTGAACTGAAGCTCAATTGTGTCTTCCGTTCTTGTTGACCTTGGGCGTCCCGCAGCCTTCTGTTTGAGAGTCGCTACTGGAGCTTCGAACTTTCTGACCCACGATCGAATCACACTTTCCTTCGGACAATGATTTAAGTCATGTAATCTAAACTCACGCCGAACCGCAGACGAAATGTACTTTCGAAAGTTCCGCACCATGAAAAAATTTAACATCAAGGTTTTGAGAACCATCGATTCAAATTAATTCATAATTTCATTGATGATTAGGTAACCATTAGGAATGTCTTACTATCATATTTCGAGAAATATAATCAGGACCCTGCTTTCGAAATTGCACTTAATTCTTTTGAAGATAGCATTTCTTTTACTAAATTATTTCTGTCTTGCACTGGTTGATTGTTTTGAAATGAATACTGGTTCGTGAACTATTGCCATTCAGACATTACCACACAAGAGTTGCTGGTTCTTTATGATTAATCGTATTTACAATACATTATTTTTCTTTTACAATGTCACATGAAAATCCAGTTGAGCACAGGACCTGTCCTTTTCACAAAGTTTTTAAAAAAGCCTGATCTAATCAAATTACCATTATGTTGGACTGAATGGTATAATGTTCGTGTATTCAGCGTCCATTTCGGCTGCAGCGTTCTGTACGGATTTATTTGCATTTATATACTGAAATTAACTTCTACAATGTTCACAATCAATCATTATAATGAAATTTTAAATAGTTTTAGTAGTTCTATTGCACAGTTTACTAACGTAGTATTTAACTTATTTGTTCAATATTTTCAGTTTAGCACTATGCTGTGCTTAGTGTTTGTCTCTTGCACTCCTGGTAATTAAGGCTTACGAGAGGTAAATTTAAAATTTTAATTTTAGACATTATTTTAATTTAATCTTAAATGTATTTTAATTAAGTATCTAATTGAACTGCATAATTATTTATGTGTTTTAAATTTGAAGCTTTTTATAAGGCAGCATCTATATATTTTAAGCATGAGTCTACAATGTTGTTTTAATGTTATAGATAATATGAATTAAGGGCAATTGACGGCCGCACTCGCTTGGCGGCCGCGTTAGGATTATTGCACTACTGGCAATCTGCATTTTTTGATGTTTTTTCAACGAAATAAATATTCATGTTATTGTACTATTTCTGTGTATGAATAAGTCTTATTTAAAATCAGGTTTTAATTAAATCAATTTGGAACTGTTTTCTCAGCAAATAATAAACTCAGCATTATGAAATTATCTACATGCGGTTAACAAAATCTGAACATTTTGTAACGAGACAATATGAATTTATCTCTCGATGTTTTATGAGATTTTTAAATAATATTGCATGCCTGTAATTGATTAATAAATTTAAGTATAATGGTTTAATGTCCTCGCTGTTTCATTTCGTTGCTTGCTTTACTCACTAAGGTTTTGGCAGCTTGCTCATTCAGCACTAATTCACCTCTAAACTTTAAATTACATCTCGAGCGATTCTCAGCGGAACTGCATCGCGATATCGTTAAACTGAGATAAGCTGCAGGCGCCCAGTCGAGCCTTGCATTCACGACCGCTGCTCGCCCACACGAAGGCGCTTCAAGTTTTCCTTCAATGTCAGTCATATCAAGCGCACCGTGAAAATGGTCGCTAGCCTCAAACAAAGCACGGCGGTCGCGTCGCGCGGATGTCTGCTACTAAAGTATGCGTGTGTTGTGTCACCCGCGTAACTCCCGAGAGTGTTGGCCCGTGTGTGTTTAGTGCAAGGGACGGCTCGCAGGCACCGCAGCATGGCGGTTTGTGACAAGTGGGTCGCGCTGAAGATAGTCGAGTTCGTAAGTAACTTAACATATTGCTACACCGTCGGTGATGCAAGCTTCTTTGATTTGGTTACGTGGTATTTATTGGACGCTTATTATGTGTAGAGAGTAGAGTATGCGCTTGTAGTTACGGTTGTTGTGTAAGTTAGATTAGTTTATTTATTATGTAGTTGTATGTATGTTATTAAGTCATTGTTTGTGTACCTATTACGTTGTGAAGATAATTCTAAACCCTTGATTTGATTAGTACCTATGCCATAGCCAGATTTGGGCATATATTCGCAAACAAATTTACACTTTTTCAGTATTAAGTGCAGCTGCCTGAACTGGAAATTTTGTTCACCGATTGTACCTACTGAGATTGTACCCAAAGAGAGAGATATTCTGAAATCTCTTCCAAATTATTATGTGTTATTGTTCGGATGTTACATACTTTTTTGCACCTGCTGTATTCAGGGTTTTTCCCAATAATTAACATATTTAATATTCATAAAGGTTTCAAAAGGCGGCGATAAAGCTCGCTGATAAGAAATTTCACTTTCAACTTCACGCTGCACTGCCTTATCGTAGTGACAACTGTTAACAACAGGTAGATACGCAAGCACGTTTAGTCGGTCAGAGAAAATTCTTGGAAGCTAGTTGCATAATGATGCTGCGATTGCTTACGATAAGGTATTTAGTTAATCACATAATAAGTGAGTATTAGTAGCGAAGATTCCATTTTTAAGTTTCCAAACGTCTTTATGTGGAAACGGAACTCTTAAACCGCTGCAACAATAAAATATTTAGTATTCGTCAACAAGCCTACACAGATTCTATATTCCGAAGGATAGCCGGCTGGAATCGAGTTGTATGGACCTTTTGACCCCTTTATTTTTTTTTTTTTCGGAGGAAAATAATCAAATGACTACTCTCGGGAGTTCTGGGTTGAGTGAAAGGGAGTGTCAAACACCGACTGACCATAAAATGACCCTGTTTCTTCAGTTGCCCTCACGTTCCGGGTCCCGGTATCTCGTTAGAACATTTGCCCAACACCAACACACTTATTGAAATGTTAATGAGACTCCAAAACTTGTAAGTACAAATGTATATGGACAGTCTTATTCTGACCTTTCTCGGTCTCTTTGTCAAATTTTAATTGCACCACCGTTTACAGATGTTCATTCCTATGGTCATCACTCCTCAATGACAATTTTTTGTTGAGTTTCGCAACGATGAATATTTCTGTTGTCTCTTTGGTGCGCGAAAAAAAGGCATAGAGCATTTAGAGGTATTTCTTTGTTAGTACTTCTTATTCTCAAGCTAACCGCGGTAAATCAAATAAGGATTTTCCTCATATTCAAAGTTCCCAGATTTAAGTTTTTACAAAGAACCTCTTTAGGCAGCAAGTTTTAACTGCGGGAAAAAGATAAATGGTGACGCTACCAGTGAACAATAAAACAATAGGTGGTAGCCTTTACTAGTGTCAACTTGTAATGCACTTGGGTGCGAGTAGGTAGATGCTACCTACTTATCTAAACTTGATACCAACCCTGTCCGGGAAGCTGGAGCCCTTTTGAGCTTCTCCAGCAGTTTTTCCTGAAATAAACATTGTTTGGGTTTCTCCAATAAGCTCGATTGTTAACAAACTTAACTACTTTAGGTTCAGATTTATGTTTCTCACAAAAAACAGGTGTCTCAGCCGTGAATCAGCCATAGCAATCAATTCTGTGTTTCATGTAATTACGCAGTAATTACCGCCTTGAGACGCTACTTCAATGTTTATTATTATTATATAGCCTGGTCACGGTAATATTAATCTATACTTATAATAAATCTGTAGAGAGGTCAATTCTGTACATGAAATATATTTCCAAAATAACTATCAGGGGGTGATTAAGGATCGATACTCATGCCAAAAATGCAATCAGTTAAATTTTTGTCTGTCTGTCTGTCTGTCTGTATAACCGTTATAGAAACAAAAACTACTCGATGGATTTTAACGAAACTTGGTACAATTATTTTTCATACTCCTGAGCGGGTTATAGTATACTTTTCATCACGCTACAATCAATAGGAGCAGAGCAGTGAAGGGAAATGTTGGGAAAACGGGAGAAGTTACTCCATTTTTTAAGCTTCCGTCGCGTGTGCAACCTTAATTGTTAAAGCTACACAAATAATTTCATGACGGAAATGTTCTCCTTAAAATTATATAAAAAATATCCCACGACAGCATATGTCTAACTTTTATGGTTGACTCACAATAACACGTGTAACTCCCGATAGCTTAGCAGTTCGAAGCTTTCTGATTATAATATTTGTCTACTCTTACGTTTATAACACTCTCAGTCACCCCTAATTGAAAAAGTTAACATTATTAACTATTCCATAAAAAAATTGGCCAAGTGCGAGTCAGACTCGCCCATGAAGGGTTCCGTAGTAACTATAATATAATATGCAAATTTGTTTGACGAAAAAAAACCTTACAAATAAAGATTTGAAAAAAAAACCTTACAAATTTCTTAAAACTGGCTTTTTTACATTTTTTACAACTGCGCCGAATAAATTTGTTTTTCATAGTGTTTGTATGAATTACAAAGTTATATTTGCGGTTTTAGAAAATATGCTGTATCTCAAAAACTACTGAACTGATTACGTTCAAATTAATTTTGGTTGAAAGTTTATATTAAGATCTACAGACATATATTTTTTTTAGATTTTTCACTCCATTATTATAGAAGTTAGAGGTTGTGTCCGCCACACACACATTTTACCACTTTGGAAGCTTATATCTTTTAAACGATTGGCTTTATGGAAAAGTGGTTTTAGAAACCCCAATGTCTTTTTTAAAGAACTGTCTATAGATACCACACATGCATCGATTTCATGAAAAAAAAAATATTTTCAGGTTTAGTTCCATGTATGGGGAGCCCCCCTTTATTTTAAATATTTTTTAATTTTTTTCTCAAAATCGGAAAGCGGTTCACAGAATACATCTACCTATCAAGTTTCACATGTATAGTCCTAATAGTTTCGGAATAAAATTGCTGTGACAGACGGACGAACGGACAGACAGACAGACAGACAGACGGACAGACATGTCGAAACTATAAAGATTCCGTTTTTTGCCATTCGGCTACGAAACCGTAAAAGAATCATATAAATCGGTATAGAAACACAAAAGTTATACATGAAATACGCTTATAATAATAAGCCATCGCGCGTGAATACTGAATCATGCTATAAGGATTATTTTTGAGAATCGGTCGCCGCGCTCGACGCGTCTCGCGGTCGAAGCGTTCTCTAGGTACTTAAGCCTCATGTGAACGTGATCTAAACAATATTACCAATACATTAACTTACGCTGACGGAGTCGCGGGCACAGCTATATTGTATCATTACGCTAAGGCCAATAGGAGCGGAGCGCCAATGAAGAATGCTTCAAAATCGGGGTTAAATTTAACGTTAGCCCAAAGTAACTATTCCACGCGGACGAAGTCGCGGGCAAAAGCTAGTACATAATATTACCGTGGCCTGGTAGATCATGTTTTGTAGAATAACTGCGATAGAGGCGTAGTGTCAATAACGATTAATTCATTATTGTTACATGGGAATGGTGCTTGAGTTGTTAATCTTTAATGTAGGAAGTAAAATTCAGCAGAAAAGGAGGTTCTATATTTGTTAACGCATGTTCAAAATTTTTCCATCCACTGTGTAAGATAATACAAAATTATTTTTCGTTAAGGTTGATGATCATGTGTTTTCTGCCCCATAAAGGGCGTAAAGCCTTCGTAGCCCATTCAAAGCGTGAATGCCCTGTTACAAGCTAAAGCTAACACGTCTGATGACTGGCAAATACTGTTGCCGAGTCCTGCCTGAGATTCGCTGTTGGCAAAGTTCAATGTGCTTCTAGGTTTAGTCGGATTTAGAAGCTTTTAATAAAATCAGTAAGCTCTACGCTCCAGGTAGGGGTGGGAAAGTCAACATACAGCATTGGCCCATTAAAAAAAATCACGCTCTAAAGGAAGTTCTAGTAAGTTAAATACAATAGGTAGGAGTTTAATAGTACGTAATAAAATTAAAATTTTACTTATAATTACGCATTTCTACACAATTTACCTGGCATTTTAAACCAGGGCTCGTCGTTTGCAAAGTTGGTGACTACCAGGTCAGGTGCGAGCCAGATTATTTATTTAAGTGGCCTGTCATTAAATTCGTCGCTATACCCGGACTTTTAATTCAATGCAGTAGACTGAGTTTCTGAGTTGTCAGATAACGACTACGAAATTGTGATGTAACTAAATTAATAGATTCAGGAATAAAATCGAAAAACATTTAAAAAATAATAATATTGTGTGATAAAAAAAAAGTAAAATGTCATTATAAAGGGGCGTGAAAAATAAAACGAATAGATATAAACGTTTTACGAATAGATATAATACCTTCATTGTGCGTACGGCTAAGGAGTGGAATTCCCTGCCGGAGTCTGTTTCCCGATAGCTATAACCTAGGGGTCTTTAAGACAAGAGTGAATAGGTTACTTTTAGGTAAGCGTGTTCCATCTTCGACCACATCCTCACTTACCGTATGGTGGGATGGTGGTCAAACGCGAGCCTATTATCAATAAAAAAAGATATAATAGTAATCTCGCGAAATTTATTAAAATATTCATCGCATGAAACAATTTCCAAAAGAGTGGCTTTTATCATGTCTGATAAATGAGTATTTTTATAAACATAGATTTATTTATAATAAAATCTAGTTCTACTTCAAAATAAAAGATAATAGTATAAATTTTATCGTTTATTTATATTTCTCATGATTAAAAATCGCTCATTTATTGTTCGATTGATTGCATCCATCACTATACTATTAGGTTAAATTGAAATTACTGCATCGAATTAAAAGTCCGGGTATAGTGATCTAATTACGAAAAACTAGCTGTGCCCGCGTCTTCGTTGTCATTGAATTTAGTGTTAGGTAGGTACATATTTTGCCCAATAACTTAAATATTAAAAGATGACACAAGATATAGAAAATTTTAATGATTTCTCAGATGGACAGAATACAGTTTTTGTTTCATAAAAATCGGTTATCGGAAAGTAATCGGCAATTCGGCACTACGAGATTTTTTCGGGACTAAGTAGGTAACCCTATCATATATATTTTTTGACGTCAGACAGCATTCACAAGATCGCTGATTTGCTTGTTCATGCTATTTTGGGTACTTTTCTTTCCAATTCCATATACATACTTCCATATACACACTTAAGTTTTACTGTTCTGAGTGCTTTAACGTTTTTTTTTTACGGATGAGCCCACTGTTGACCTCGATCTCGCCTGATGGTAAACGATAGATGAGGTCTACGATGGGACGAGTGAGCTCAGAAGATGCCTAAGATTTACTCTTGCTTTAAAGGCTGAAAGGTCATAAGTGGCACACAGAATCCGGCAGAGAATTCCACAGCTTGGCTGTGCGCACAATAATTGTGGAGGAGAAGTGCTTGGTACGACAAGACGGTATATCTACTAAATGTGGGTGGTACCCAGCCGTGCGTCTGGTAGATCGGTAGTGAAAGGGAGAGATGGAGGAATCAGGTTAAAATTGACATAATATGTACATATTATGTCCACAAAGTCAAATGAGGTACCTACCTACATAAACATTGTGGGTAGGTCCTTGTTATTTACGCTCTACCCACAGATAAAACACCCTAATTACAGAACCTCCACACACCTATTTCTTTCACAACCACTACACGAATTTTACTATCGGTGTTAATGTTAATCTGTGCGACATAGACCAATTAAGCGTAGCTTACATATCTAGGGACACTCATTTCCCGGGGTCGCGGAATTGTTCTGACGAGTTACCGCGGCCTCGGATCGAAGGGCAACTGAAAGAACAGGGTGGTTTTGTAGTCAGTAAAAGTCTTGATACTCCCTTCCGCGCCCCACTCAGAACTCCGCCTTACTCTAAATGTCTCCTCCCGCTAGGAGTCATTTAATGATTATCCGATCGAAAAAAAGGGATAGGTACACTACACATTCTCGTCAACGATCTTGTTCATTCATTTCTGATGATGCGTAGCTTATTGGACAACATGGTTGGCGCAGTGGTTGTTGAGCGATTGGCTACTGAGCTCCGTGTGACTTGTTCGATTCACGCACTAGAACAACACTGTTGTACGGCTTATAAAATAAAATTACAATTTCATTGATTGTTTGTTTGCTGTTTATCTTTAAAGGCCTTCATACCAGGACGTTCTACCTTAAAAACCATGTGAACTATGTAATAACAATCTTCACGCCTTTGCAACTCCATTAAAATTATTACAGTCATTGCAGTTTCCGTATTCATCACACGCGTTATTTATGTGTAGTTAAAATAATTAAGTACATGGTGGTGCGCACGCGTCTCCAATGTCGGTCCCACGGTGGACAGTGACGTCAGGCGCGACAATCGTCGAGGACTGACGATGCTGCCGCCCTATTGTTGCTGGGACAGTAGTGATATTTCCTTTTGGGATGTCCTATACGTGTGTCGCCTGCAAGGCCTAAGTTTTTAGTCACCGACGACGCCTTTGTATTTTTATGTAAATGAGTATTTAGTTATAAAAGTCTGATAATAAGTAGGTAGCGCTATTTGATTTTGTTACTACAGCTATTAATAAAAGATTGCGACTTCGTTCGCGTAAATCCCAGTCCCGTGGGGAATTCCTGTTATTAAAAAGTAGCCTTAGGTTGATCGATAACTTCCTCTATATTCTACTGAAATACCCATTTCAACCCTTTGAGCCGATCCAGAGATTACCCGGACAAATAAAAAAGACAAAGAAATTAATATATAAAAAGAATATGTTTTGGTGTCGTGTAAATAACTATAAGCACTTGAGATTACATAATGATTTTGAAATCACAGACAAAAACTTACATTTTATTTATATGTAATTATATATAGACTATAGTTGCGTAGAAGATAAGTTTAGAAAAGTTATCTATGGACCTGCTCAGTGGGCGTAGATTGTTTCATCAAACTAGGAGGTTGAATTATGGGTAAAAGTAGTAGGTATAGTAAAGTACTCACGTTAGAATCTTGCTTTTCGTATTATTGAATCAAGATACTATATTTGTATTTTAGAGTAGGTTAGACCAATAATATAGAGCTGTAGAACAATTAGTTAGCTTTCGACTCGGGTGATAAATGGCAGATGTTCGTACTTTCTGCTTAGCAATTTATTAAAAAATGCAGCCAAAAGTTCAACGAGTTAAGCAATGAATAGTAGCAGCTGTCGCATTATTGCGGGAGGATACACCTTGTTTCATGAGTTAAAAGCACCTGTGGGTTACTTATTTACCCCCTAAAAGGTTGTCCACTCCATTTATTTATTAGTATGACGGTGCATAAAAATTTAACATTCGAAAATTGCTTTTGACATTGTTACAAGCAATATATTTTTAGTCAAGTACCCATTTGCAACTAAATCGTTTGCGAATTTAGCTGGTTAGAATCATAAAGATACATACCTAAATCGTATTTGACTTAGCTATTTGGATGAACCTTACAAGTATAGGAATAAAGCTCGGATTTTAAAATCTCGTTTCTCATCCCAAACAGTTAATGTGCGTCGCTTGTCTGGTCACAAAGCGCATATCTCAAGATGACGAGGCTCGCTTGTCGCTGCTGCTGCAGAAGCTATCGAGAGAGTGGTCACTCCTCACCTCCGTGACGTGGGATTCCGTGGGAGGGGCCTTCGCAGATGCCATATATGGAGGTATGTCACATTTGTAGGACATATTGCATTATATTTAAGTACGGTACATCTAGTGTTAAGGTCAGAACAGTTATGTGTCTGTAATGCTTTGTTTTCAATTCTGGTTGGGAAAATCATCAAATAGCCCGCTGTGGGTGAGTGAAAGGGAGTGTCAGACTTGTACTGACTAAAAACCCACCCTGTTCCTTCAGTTGACCTTGCTTTCCGGGGCTGCGGTATCACATTAGAACATTCCCGCAACCTCGGCAGGATATCTGAAATGCTATACATTCCTTTGTAAGTACTTGGATGTGCTTGTGAGTGTTGATTCCTGGAACCTGACTGTATCTCTGGTTTTTAATTAAGCCTGGTCTTAGGGTACTGTTTGCTTGTTCTACTTTTTCAGACATAACATTACAACACTATCTGTGTATGTGTTAAAACAACAAGTTTTCGTTGTTAAGCTTCAACATCATTAACCTAAAAGTAATTACCCCTTAAAAGCGAGAACAGGGTTACAGTACCTACATGTATGATTTACCTGTTCATCATTGGTACCAGCTTCTTAGTAAGAAAGAAATCTGTAAAAATGAACTGAATTGCGAAAATATGAAGTGTATGTCTATATAAAAAGATATTGTAATCGCAACTATACCCGGACTTTTAATTCAATGCAGTAAGCTGACATAAGCTAGCGTCACTTAATAAAATTTAATAATTATACCCTATTTAACCTAATAGGGATGGATTCAATCAATCGATTAATAAATGAGTGATTATTAATCGTGAGAAATATAAATAAATAATAAAATGTATACTATCTTTTATTTTGAAGTAGTAACTAGATTTTATTATAAATAAATCTATATTTATTAAAAATATTCATATCTACTCAGACATGATAAAAGCCACTCTTTTGGAAATTGTTTCATGTAATGAATATATTCAATAATGTGAATATTAATATCAAATTAATAAATTTCATTTTTTTACTATTATTACGGTTACTATTAAAAAGACTGGCCCCGCACCATTGTGACCTAAACCCCGTAGGAATGGGTACAAGTACAGGGGCCTATTGCAAAAAAATAAAAAAATATCGTGATTGTTCAGGACTACAATAGGCCAGCGCAACGATACTGGTGTGTCCGAAACTTGTCCACGGTTCGTGGAGCCCTACCGTTGCTTTCAACAACAATAAACAAAATAAACACAACAATTTACAGGCTCCTCGGCCTACAACCATCTATAGCCTCTGAGGCTTTATAAATACCTTATTACCACTAACCTTCTGTGCTGGGTTCGCCAAGCTTCGACCTTCCTAGGTCACGCCCAAGTGTGGTATGTATGTAATTATGAGGTGAGTAATTGAAAAGTGTGATGTAAGTCACGTGTTCTAGAACGTTCACAAGGCGCCAGTCTCCAGATGGCGCGGTCCTGATCAGCATCACAGCCCAACTTATTTCCAACAAATGCGCGTGCCACGCGGTGAGGCAATACGGCGATATGTTCCGAGAAATATCCCTGGGTTTTCGTCAATCCGGGATTACAACTTCAAACAGTAGTTAATCGCGACCCAATTATCGGTTGCAAACGGCGATTCCAAACGATATTTTATCAATTACAATTAAATCAAAGTCCCAAGAACGGACATTTTCCAACAAAAAGCAAAATCTATCTGTCAAGTCACAGTTATGTCAAGCCCACAGATAATTAGTGTTGCCAACCAAAAAGGTGCGTTCCATTTCATATATCGGACGGAACATCTACCCCACCCGGACGGGCCTACCCGTCCGCTAATCAATTGGAAGTCTTGACCAGGTTGCGAATTTAACACAGCTTCAATGCGGCCAAATACCGTAGCTAGTTCCTCAAAGGTGAGAACGGTGTCTCCCAACAATCTCCGCCAGCGTCCCTTTGCCGCTTTCACCGCGGCCCCAAAAATACCCCCCCAATGGGGGCAGGCTGGCGGGTCAAACAACCAAGTGACCCCTCGGCGGGCCAAACTATTACCAATGTCAACCTGGCTCTCATTAAGGAAGGCGTATACCTCCTTCAAATAGTTACTTGTACCCTTGTAATTCGCACCGCAATCAGACCTAATCAAAGAAGGTAACCCACGGCGAGACACAAATCTTTCCAAGTCGCCTCAAAGGCCTCTGTCGAGAGGGAGGTTACCAGCTCCAAATGTACTGCCTTGGTTGACAGGCAGACAAACACAAATAAGCCTTAACAATCTTACTATTACGAAGGGTGGACGTCTTCAACAAAAGGGGACCAACAAGTCCGTTACGACGCCAGCAAAGGGCCTCGCCTCATTGACGCGATCAGCCGACAAAATCCAAATTTCTCGCTGCAGAATGGCCAACAGCGCATTGCAACCGGCATGCGAGTTCTTTGTGTGACGATCAGTCACCAACAATTGAACCAAGTGGCCCTTCTTGGGCAACAAAAGGGGGTGACGGGCCCCATAAAGAAGGCTAGAGTGCCTCAACCGTCCTCCAACAGGGTTTCCCGAAGTGGCTCGTCCCAACCAAGTTCAGTTATAACAAGGGCAGGAGCACCAATTTTAGGGTACGGACAACTCACAAGGGTGATTTCAAACCAGGTCCTTCCCTCAACAGTGGTGTCAGCCGGTTCGCCAATTCCCCAAATCTTGCCTGAAAGGTCGTTCACCTTCAGGCCAATCTGTCCCGCTAACCAAGACGACAAAAGGCAACCCTGGACTCCCGTGTCCAAAATGGCACAGACCACAATCGAGTCACCCAAGGGTCCCCAGACCTTGACCGAGGCCGTTGGCAACAAAACCGTCTTGATCGGGGGGGTCCTTTAGCGGGCAGGCGTCAATCTCTTAGTGATGCCTGGGCGGCGACCGATCGCCGCTTCCAGGCTGCCTTCGTTCACGACGAGGCCAACAATCAAAATATTCGTCTGCGCGGTGTCCCGAGCCGCTCGCCATCACTGGAGGGGCATATCCCACCGGATGCCCGAATGGCGGAGGGCGCGACTCCAGCCGGAGACGTTCCGCCAACGGAGGGGAAAGGCAGCGGCGCCGACCCTTCCACTGCTGCCTAGCAGCCAATGCGCGTTCTCCCTGACGAGGGAAGACCAAATGGCGCTCGTGGGGCTCCCGTTCAACTTGCGCGGGGGGTGGAGTGCGGCGTACAGAATCGCGGGTCTCAGCCCGGTGCTCGTCTCCGGGGTACCCCCCCCCCCTGCGCGAACCCCCCTCAGAAGCTGGTCTGCTGGAGCGGTTCGCGTTTGGCGCACAAAATCTCCAAGTGGGACCCTGCACAAATTCTACACGGGTGGGGGTCGGGGCAGTCCCGATGGAAGTGGGCCCCCAAGCACGAAAAGCACAAACGGCGTGCGTTGACAATACGGCGGCGGGCACTTACGTGCAAATTCAAAAAGTCCGGGCAACGCGCCATGACATGCCCCGTTGCCTTACAAAAGTCACAATGATGAGGACTCCGGGCACCAGCAAAACGGGGGGCGGGGCGAACATCAACAGGCCCTCTAGCCCGAGGACTCCGGGCGCCAGCAAAACGGGGGGCAGGGCGATCATCAACAGGCCCCCTAGCCCGAGGACTCCGGGCGCCAGCAAAACGGGGGGCGGGGCGATCATCAACAGGCCCCCTAGCCCGAGGACTCCGGGCGCCAGCAAAACGGGGGGCGGGGGGAACATCAACAGGCCCCCGAGCCCTAGTCCGTCCCTGGTCTCTGGGCTGAGAAGGTAGTGGGGGTGACCCCGTGGCGCCACGAGTGTTATCCGAAAACCGACACTCGTCTTCCAAAAATTTGAGGAGGTCGTCAAAGGGGGGAAGATGGGTGGCACTTTCCCCACCATACTTCTGCTCAAAACGTGACCTCAGCTCCGCGGGGAGCAACTGCAGCACTATGTGCACCAACAAGTAGGACCAATGTTCTACCGGTAACTCCAAGCGTCTCAAGGCGTTGGTCGCTGAGACCAACGGGTTCAGCAAGTCAGTGCGCAACGTCGACGTGCTGACAATGGCCGGTAGCCCCAAAATCTGGTCGATGTGCACATCAGCCAGGCAGCGCTTGTTCTGATACCGTCGGGAAAGAAGCTCCAGAGCGGTCGGGTAAGAGGAATCCGTCACCGGCAAGTGCTGCACCAAGGCTCTGGCTTCGCCCTCCAGGACAGACAATAAATAGGCCAGCTTCCGGGCAGGTCCGAGGTCCGAGCGTGCATCGACAAGACTCTCAAAGAGATTTAGGAAGCCCAGCCAGTGGTCCAAGCGACCGTCAAAATGTGGCAGCTCCAGGGTGGGCAGCCTACTCAATAGTCCAGGGCCTGCAACAACGGGAGTCTGCGGCTTGGCCGCATCAGGCACCCGACTCTTCAAAATTTCCCGCGCTCGTAGACATATGACATCCCCCAGGTGGACAATCTGGTCATAGTCACCCAAAATCTTATCGCGGGCTGTCTGATCCATCACCCCCAAATCCACGTCCATGATGTACTCGTTGAAGCGTGTGAGCGCAGCATCAGCCGACTTGATCCTCTCAATCACTTGCCCGTACCGAGCAAGGGTGAGCTCTTCCAAATCTATACGCTCAACCGTTGCAGCCGCCGATGCGAACCATCTCAACTGTGAGGTCAATCCGGCAGCAGCCTCCCTGACTGCCCTTAATGAGGCCATTGCAACAATCAAATATTAATACAACAGGCTAAAATTAACTAAACAAACAACAATAACTTGTTAGCCGACCAAATAATTTCACCAAAATAAAAACTCAAATTCAATTATTTCAAGTCCAAATCCGACCCTGTACTTATTCCAAGTATGAATCTAGCTTGGTACAGATGGCTAGTTACAAAATAAATAACAATTCAATGTATATATTGTGCAGGATCACACCAATTATATACAACAATTGCCTGTATAATATTGCTCCGGACAATCTCTAACAACAATCCAATAAACAAATAAATGCAATAAGTCAATCCACACCATTCAATTCTTGTTATGTTAACAAATGTGTGATTATTATTTAGATAACCTTTTAAATTCAGATCAATGACATTCAATTATTAATTGCAACAAATATACCAAATTATGTACCAAATACAACTAATAATTCCTAATTTCACAAACAAATCCACTTGTCAATTCAACAAAAGTTGGCTACAGTACAAATTACAAATACAACATCAATTGATTCAACTTCAATTAGATAGCCCGGATGACATGGTAATATATTCAAAACTTATTAAGTTATAAGTTATGTTAAGTAATTAAACTAAAGTTATTTTCAAAACTTCCAATTTACTATGTGGATCTTATATTATAAGACCACGCTTCTGCTACCATATGGTAAGGACTACAATAGGCCAGCGCAACGATACTGGTGTGTCCGAAACTTGTCCACGGTTCGTGGAGCCCTACCGTTGCTTTCAACAACAATAAACAAAATAAACACAACAATTTACAGGCTCCTCGGCCTACAACCATCTATAGCCTCTGAGGCTTTATAAATACCTTATTACCACTAACCTTCTGTGCTGGGTTCGCCAAGCTTCGACCTTCCTAGGTCACGCCCAAGTGTGGTATGTATGTAATTATGAGGTGAGTAATTGAAAAGTGTGATGTAAGTCACGTGTTCTAGAACGTTCACAAGGCGCCAGTCTCTAGATGGCGCGGTCCTGATCAGCATCACAGCCCAACTTATTTCCAACAAATGCGCGTGCCACGCGGTGAGGCAATACGGCGATATGTTCCGAGAAATATCCCTGGGTTTTCGTCAATCCGGGATTACAACTTCAAACAGTAGTTAATCGCGACCCAATTATCGGTTGCAAACGGCGATTCCAAACGATATTTTATCAATTACAATTAAATCAAAGTCCCAAGAACGGACATTTTCCAACAAAAAGCAAAATCTATCTGTCAAGTCACAGTTATGTCAAGCCCACAGATAATTAGTGTTGCCAACCAAAAAGGTGCGTTCCATTTCATATATCGGACGGAACAATGATTTATTCGTTTTATTTTTCACAACCCTTTATAATCACATTTTACTTTTTTGTTATTTTCACACAATATTATTCATATTAAATATTTACATCGTTATTCCATTTTATTCCTGAATCGATTAATTTAGTTACATCACAATTTCGTATTCGTCATTATCTGACAACTCAGAAACTGTCAGTCTACTGTATCGAATAAGTCCGGGTATAATTCAATAATGAGAAGCATTAAATAAATAAACTTATGTTATCGTAAATGTTTATTTCTCTTCCACAAAGGTGCCTTATAACTACATCGTACAAAATTTGATTTATCACAAACTTTCGACTTTTAACCATATTGAAAGCTTTCCAAGATAACGGCATAGCTAACACTAGTCGCTTCAATTGATATAAATACCTGCCTCACATTAAATCAAAAGTGAATAGGTTGCTTCTAGGCAAGCGTGCTCCATCTTCGACCACATCATCACTTACCATCAGGTGAGATGGTGGTCAAACGCGAACCACCGCTATTATCAATAAAAAAAAAACCGGTCAAGTGCGTGTCGGGCCACGCGCAGTGTAGGGTTCCGTAGTTTTTATAACAGCCAAGTGCGTGTCGTATTCGCTGACTGATGGTTTCGTACCATGCTCTAACTAAAAGCCAAACATGACTACCCAACTAATTTGACTTCCTATACAAATCCTCACCTGATCCGACAATTTTGCACGGAAAGTTTCTATTTTTTTTAGAGATTTGTATAAAAGTTGTCATAGCCGGTGTTTTGAATTTAAATACGGACACAGAGCTACACTACTCAATCGTCACAAGAAGCTAGCACGATACAACTGGCGCTTAGCGCCATCTATCGACATTTCTATAGAGTTGTTCGAAATTTTCGAGTCAAATACAATTGGTCGACTATTACTCGTAAACTTTTAAAGCCCACTTATGTGTGATAGTTTTCCTTTAAATTTCGTTATATATAGGTACTACTGCCGTGACATTTGAATTTCTAACTATAACCGTTTAGTTGATAGAGGGGGGGGACACTTGACTCTAACGAAAATTGGTACCTACTTTAAAGCTTGATAAGTCACGAAGGGTTTACTTAATCAAAAAACGGTCTTACCAGACCCCTAATATTTTTGAAAGACCTATCCATCGATATCCCACACTATGGGAAGAACGAAGAAAAAAAATTATCATCCCACTTTACATGTATGGGAGGTACCCTAAATAATTGTTTTTTTCGAAATTTTATTTTACCACGTTTTCGGCGTCATTAACGTGTATACTCATGCCAAAGTACAACTTTCTAGTACCAATAGTTTTTGAGCTAAACCGCGGACAGACGGACAGACAGACGGACATGGCGAAACTATAAGGGTTCCTTGTTGACTACGGAACCCACTCATGCCAAAGTACAACTTTCTAGTACCAATAGTTTTTGAGCTAAACCGCGGACAGACGGACAGACAGACGGACATGGCGAAACTATAAGGGTTCCTTGTTGACTACGGAACCCTAAAAAGGAGAAGTTTTGTCTCATAGCCAGGTATACAATAAATAAATTATATAATAAATAAATAGCTTTTTTTTTATTCTTCGCAGCAAATGACTCCTCTCGTTCTGAATGGAGCAGAAGAGACTTTTTCGTGGTCCCTGGGCTAAATGATAGCTTATCGTATTTTATGCTTTACTAATATAATTGCGAAAGATAATTATGCATGTTACTCTTTCACGCAAAAAATACTAAACGGATGTGAATGAAATTTGGTAAGTAGAAAGTTGACTTCCCGGAATAACACATTGGCATTTTCCGGAATTTTCACGGGATCGGGATGTCATGATGGCGGGAATTTGTCGGGGTTGCGGGAATGTTCTAACGAGATACCGCGGCCCCAGAACTTAAGGGCAGCTGAACGAACACAGTGGGTTTTTAGTCAGTAGAAGTCTGACACACCCTTCCGCTTAAACCAGAGCGGGAGAAGTAATTATATGATTTTCACACCCGGAAAGGCAGAAGCTAGGTATTTTTATAAATGTATTATAATTATTATTAATGTAACATGTCGCCTAGCGCCGCCGCCACCGGTTATAAAAGTCAAGCAGTGTGGACCTAACTTTTCGAATGAAAGTCCTAACCTAAAATTCCTTAGACATTCAACTTTGCTGTAAACTGATAACAAACTAAAGTAGTAGAATTATGAAGAGGAACACAAACAACAACCGGTTATTCCGCCAGGCGCATCAAACAATGAAACAAACTTAAATATAAAACGCATGTATAGGAAAAAGAAAGGAATATATAATTATTGGTGTATAATAAGGTATATTCTATCTGTCTGAACGAGTCACAGTTGAGACATTGAAATTTACTCCACAGTATCCTTTTTTAGACTTTCTTCATAATTTCTCAGTTACCAAAATTTTTGAGTTGGGTCATGCTATGACTTCTTTAACTCATTTCTGTAGTTACCGCTGGAGTAGTTTTTGCTTACCTCCGTGATATTATTTGCATAAGCTTATGTAGCCATTCATCCTCAGCAAAAAGAGCTGGTATATATTTTTCATAGTAGGGTATTGGTAAAAAGGTATCAAAAAAAGATTTAAATCCTGCTCCCTGCAATAGCAAAGATAATCGAGACACCCCTTCGCGTCGTTTTTCTCAATACTCGGTCGTGATCTGCGAAATATTTTCTGCCGGATGGTGTCTCGTCATTTATTCCTGTCCTTGAGAGATTACCTGTAACCACCAGTTGCTCCAGATTTAACCATTCTATTTTTTTCTGATACAAACAGTGCTAAATATCACTGAGGGCAGATCACATAAATACATAAAAAATCATCTTTTCTGGTGTGCTGTGGTGATGTGTCCGAAGCGCTCCAGCAAACTTCACGGGCAGATAGGTGTCGTCGTTTCATTGTGACTAAACCAATATAAATATGTGAGAGAGCCGAGGTGTAAACAACTAATAAATACAAATGATAACAATTGCGTAATATCTATTATGGGACTTGTATGGCAGGTATTGGTACTTACATACATACTTATTATAACTAGGTATAGTAATTTTCAATACCTGTTTGTATTGTTGTTTATTGATTGTTCCATTCTTGCTAAAACAAATCTATGTAGTGATGTTACTCGCTCGATTAGTGTATCTATAACAAGAATTTCCCGAGAGTCTCGTAATGTTGAAAGCTCTACTACTGAGCATAAGGTTTGGGTTCAATTCCTGAGTCTGACAAGTGTTATTGTGTATTTTCAGTTTAAATTTCTCAGAAGTTGGTCGATGACCTACCAAGGTCGCTGTCAGGCTTGATGCTATGATATGCTGATACATAAATGTGTAGATTAATACAAGATAAAAAGCTAGTCTTGAGTTCAACCTAGCAAGATTAATTATCAAGTTATCTAATGTTAGCATTTTTTTTTAATCACTGTTAAATCTAGTAGGCTAGTACCTGTCTGTTAATATAATTCTTGCAAATTTATAGGTATGTAGGTACATATGTGTTTATGTGCGCATAACTTCCGTCTTTTTCGTTTATTCTTGTTAGGACAAGGTTTGTATAAAAAGAAAACGTAAGTACTAAAAAACGTGGTGATACGAGTTCGCCAGGTCTCAGCTTGTGTAATATTACTTACAGAATGCTGTCAATTTTATAACGAAAGTCTTTGTTGACATTGTTAACTAATTCAATAAAATGATAGTATAGCTGTCGCGAAGGGTCGCGATTATTAAATAAACCCAACAATATTGTATAGAGCAACACTTGTTACCAACCACAAACAAATTTGGTAATTGGCAACACTCTTTTTGCCCGGCACGTTTTGCAACCGACATACTGTTCTTAAAGTTTCAATCAAAGTGTAAAATTGCAATGTGTGTGATCTTCGCCTGCCAGCCAGCAATAACACGACAGCTAAGTATCTAGATTATAAGCCAATATTATTCCGCATTGAACTCGCGTATTGAGTTATGGATTGAGTAAATTAAAAGCGATGGGAAATGGTGGATGCCGCGAAACTCCTATGAGCTGATGAGCAAACATGATTTCCATCGTATAGACGTAATGTGCCGATAGTTTCGATTGTTTGTATCATAATGTGTGCAATCTAATATAATGCAATCAACAGAGCCCTTGGTTTGGGTAATAAAATACAAGTACCTACCTATATCAATATCAATAGGGTGACCGAAGGGTGCTCCCTATTCCCACGACTCCCAATATCGTAAGCATACAATCCTAAGAGCTCTTTAGGGGCTCACCTGTGTGTGGTGGGTTGGCCAATCTTCTCACAAGGTATCAAGTATGTTTGGGTAGACAGTAAATCATGTTCGTGGAGCATGATAGTTACGTCCATAGGACAAGAGGCGACAGCCTGTCAAGATTGTTAAAGTAAATCATGTTCGTGGAGCATGATAGTTACGTCCATAGGACAAGAGGCGACAGCCTGTCAAGATTGTTCAAGTGAACAAACTCACTAAGGTTCACATTGTATATCTGTTGAGATAAACATAATAATACACCTAGCAATAAGTATGTGATTGCACTCATAGTGATTTAATAGAGTCCGTATTGATATACAAAAATTCATGTTAATAATATAATTATGTACCTTCATACCATTCGGTGGTACTTAGTAGTCCAACAGTGTAATCATGGACTTTCTTTCCACAACAGGAGTGACCTATTCGTGGAGGGAGGTGATGAGTTCTGTGTGGCTGATCAAAGACATCTACATCATTCAGGTGAGACAGTTGACCAACAGTTGACTAACAGTTGACCAGTAGTTGACAAACAGATTACATTAGAATAAAACTACAAGGGAACCGTTACTATGCATTTATCTCTTTCATATCAGATACTCTCCCCATAGAATTAAAGCGAAGCAGATTATTCATAATTAGTATAACTATTACATTCTCCAATTTGTGTCAAAGAATCTAGGCAATGCTAGCCTCCTTTTGTAGGGAGTCATACAGATACCATAATCTTACTTGTCGGAAGGTCATGAGTAGAACCGACGCGACAAAGATGGTGGAGATGCTGGGATCTTCATCAAAGTTGGTGGAAATGCCCTGGGATCTTCATCAAAGTTTGGTGAAGATAAGATGAGACCTTTACATATCCATAGTTATACAAAAGAAATTTTTAGTACAAAATCAAATAAGACAAAGTTTAGTGTAGATTGATTAACCTTAACTAACCGACTAAACTGAACTTAATGAACAAAACTTATCTGATATACCTATGGCTAAAGAGAGTGTATTGGGAACCTACTTTAGATTAAAATATGCAATTGTCAACTGTCTTACTGAATGGTAAGGATGTCTTTAAAATTAAATATACAAAAAAAAAAAATGAACACAGTTCACTTTATTTACTTGTTTGTGTGACCCTGTGACCTTAACTATAAGTTATAACTCTAGTGTGTGAAACATGATTTTAACTAGATCTTGGGCAGTGAACATTAATCCAACAAAGTTACTACTGTTAAGTCAGTGATAATGGATAAAATCAAGATAATTTAAAAATTCCGCGCCAAGACAATTTAAAATTCCGCGCCTAAATGTAGTGTGGACGATGCGCGCATGCGCTATAACAGCGACGCGACGCCATAATGTAATGACGCTAGTGTGTTTGAATTTGCAATTTCTTGCATCATTCAGGTGGTCCTGGTTAACAGATACTGCAAAACTCTGTGAATTGGATAAACAGTGGAAATAATTGTAATTCCGTACAAAATTACATTAATAAAAGGTGAAATTAACTCATATCATCAGGTAAGAATGACGATATGTTGTTCAAAACTATCTAACTAATCTTTTCGACAAAGTTATTTGCCGGTAACCTATAATTTACATCTTGACAAACCATTGTAAAAACCTAAAACGAACAAAATGTACTTATTGTCGAAATGATACATATATGCAATACGTGTTTCAATTAGCCAAGCGCTGCAATGCTAACGCTTATTGTTCCATAATTAATCTCCCTATCGTTTAATAGGAACACAAACATTCAATAAAGGAAACACTTGGGTACTTACGACATCTTAAAGAGTGTACAAATACAAGGAGATACACAACACACCTACCAACTGATAGTTGAGTCCAAAGTTCAGGTATGTAAAAGTGTGATTAAATACCACGTTATTTCAAATACATGAACGACGAGTCACTTAAGAAAACCCAAAATACCAACATTGAGTTGTAATGTACTATACATACTACATTTTAACTCAATGAATATCAATTGGAATCTAGTAGTGAAGATTTGTTATAATTACCATTTAATTTACCAGAGACCCTGTCACTATCACCATATTAAATCAGAATAAATCACAACACATGAGTACATAGTTATAGTATATAATAATATTACCATTCCGAGTCACAAGTTTTATATGGTGACAATATCTAGTGAGTCGAAAATTTACATTGCTTGTCAAAATAGGTACATTTAAAACAATGATTATCAAATTATGAGTGTCCTACAATAATAGTTTCTCACTTGTTAACCAGTATTAATTGTGATTATCAAAAAAAAATATATAAATACAACTTTAATCCACTAATTTTCAAAGGTAAATATATAATGAGAATAATACCTATATCAACTCTGATGGCTTAAAACCTAACAGTTTAACTTAACGGTGAATAATTGCTTAATGTTGTGATGATATGAAAATAAAATAGATAAACAATTACTAGAAACTCTATCTATCACAAACTTTACATGCATTGTTGTAAAATTCAAATGTTACATACACTGTGATTATGTGATACCTATGCAAAAGAGTGCATGGAGATATACCAATAAGCTAATTAGTGTACATGTTCAGCGTTTGCACACTATGTTATGATGGATAACCTATGGTCCAAAGAGAAAGTTATTTGTGAATAATGTAGAATAAATATGCGGACATACTATAAAGATAATACATTAGCTAGTAATGCTTTACTTAATGAACATTAATTGATTGAACTCAGTGCTATAAGCCGTGTGATGATAAAAGTGTGGTCTAGTGAACTTTCTTGTGTTCTCACATAATTGAATAATAAGATACAATAGTACCATAGCCAAGGCTGGGTGAGTCAAAATGTTTTAAAGGAAACAACAACTGGCTTAACTAGTGCTATGATTATAGACTAAGTTGAGCAGTGTGACATACTTACTCCAGATATTTTTACAAAATCAATTGTGAGATCAAGAAGATCACTAAGAAATTAATAGTTAATATTTAATAAAATTAAATAAACAGTGGAGCTCCGGTAAATGTCAGTCATTATTGCAAGCTAATAAGAGTAATAATGATTAAATGCTAATTCTTAAACAATACACATTAAATGTATAATAAATTCAAAATCTAAATAAATAAAACTGACTATAATTGATGTAAAACTTTAATTGTCGTTGTAAGCAAACGTTTTATCCATATTATCATAAGGTACTTATGATGATTTCAGATTCACCCCAGTCAGTGTACAATAATACCATGGAGGAAATATATTTAAGTAGACTAGCTACGTTTGTGTCGAGTATCAAAAGTTTGACTAAAACCTCACATACTCTTTGTGCGTTGAGGTCGTGGTCTGATGATGATATGGAACAAGCATGCATTGTGTCTTCAAAATTACAAGCGGTCATTCATCGATTCAATAATGAGTTGTATCAATATTTTAATACTTCTACAAACCCAAATGCTGATGATATATCAAATATGACAAATGAACAGCTAGAAGGTGATGAAGCCTTAGCCGAGCTGAAAGCAAGAATACAAGTTAGGAAGGACAAGGTTGTTTCTTCGAACTCAAGTCAATCAATCAATAGAGGCAAACTACCTGAGTTGAACTTACCTACCTTCTCAGGAGATGTTCTCCAATGGACACAATTTTGGGATCAATTCTCTTCCAATATTGATCAAAGAACACTAAGAGACGTCGACAAGTTACTGTACCTAAAAGCTTCTTTGAAAGGCGAACCTAAGACAATCTTGGATGGTCTTGAGACTACTAACGATAATTATAAAATTGCTGTGACTACTTTGACAGACAGATATGGGAAGAAAACACAAATAATTGATGCCCATTACTCAGCTCTTCACAAACTTAAAGGAGCAGACAAACAAGATGATTGTAGAAAAGTTTTGGATGAAATCGAAAGACACCTTCGTGTATTGAGTTCTCTGGGAGAGAATACAGAACATAACCACCTAAGATTTTGATCTTGGAAAAGTTCCCTGAAGACATAGTATACGAACTGAAATTAAAATTAAGTAGCGACACCATCGAAGAAATAAGGTAACAACTCCATCTTGTACTCTCAGCTAGAGAGGATGCTAAGCGTACTTCTGAGAAATTTAAGATAGAAGATGCTAGTTACACAACAGAAACACTTCATGTACTAGAACATAGAACTGAAAAGGGATCTAAGATACATAAACGAAATAATTTAAAGGATACGAATAAAAAATTCAAACCTAATGTAACTGCTTTCAATAAAACCTTTGACACGAAGAGGAAATTTCAGTCAGCTGGAGAAAAGAGTGGACAGGGACCCAAGCAGAAAAGAAGAAAGCTCAATTGTATATTTTGTAAAGGAGATCATTTTAATGATGAGTGCACGGATAGTAAAACTCTACAACAAAGGAAATCAAGGTTAAGGAACCGTTGTTTCAATTGCCTCCGTTTAGGCCATAACATAAATACCTGTAGATCCAAACACATAGCCTGCAAACACTGTGGTAAGAAGGGCCTCCATAATAGGGCACTTTGTCCTAGCAAAGAGTCACCAAGGAACGTGATAACAAAAACCGAGTTACAGAAGAAAGAATCTACTAGTGCGATGCATATCTATGAAAGAGGATCAACAATACTACAAACCGCTGTTGTTAATATCAGAGGACCGGAGAATACCTCAATGAAATGTCGCGTACTGCTAGATTCAGGCAGCATGAGAAGCTACGTTACACAAGATGTCGCGCAGAATCTTGATTTGAAGACTGAAGAAGACAACCATCTCACAGTATTCACTTTTGGTTCGAATAAACCCCAAGAGTTGGATAGCCCATTAGTGAAACTTCACATTCAATCAAGAACTGATATACAAAGGATAGTATATGCGAACGTCGTACCTTCTATTACACATGGTATTTCATCTTGTGGTGAAGAATTATCCAAATGGAAATATGAAAAGGATTACTTACTAGCGGATGATGGATCTTTGTCAGACAAGGTGGATATCCTTATTGGAAATGATTACTATCATTCACTTATGTCTACTGAAAAGGTGAAAATACGTGAAAATTTATACTTGGTAAATTCCGACCTAGGATGGATATTATCAGGCCAAATGCCGAATAAGCACGAGGATGAATTATCAATGCTCACATACTTTCAAGCGTCCTATGAAACCAGATTGAACGAACCCGATCTGCCATTAGATAACACATCAATGAAAGCTTTATGGGACCTAGAATCCCTTGGAATTACTGATTCTCCAAATGCCAACCGGGAAGAAGAAGCTATTAAGCATTTTAATGAAACTACCGTATTCACAGAAGAAAGATATTATGTTAGCTGGCCTTGGAAGGAATACCCACCTGAATTGCCAACTAACTACGGTCTAGCATACGGACGACTAATTGGATTGATGAAACGCCTAGATGCTGAAACTTTGTCAGCATACAACCAGACACTAAGTGACCAAATGCAAAGAGGTATCATCAAACTAGTACCTGAAAAGGAGATAAGTGATCATCCTATTCACTACCTTCCTCATCATGGAATATTGGCGCCGGGTAAAGCCCTAAGAATAGTCTATGATGCTTCGGCAAAGACAAAAAATACAAAATGTCTGAATGAATGCTTATACTGCGGACCAATGATGCTAGAGGATTTGACGGGACTTCTATTGAAATTCCGTAGTCACGCTGTAGGATTGACAGCGGATGTAGAAAAGGCATTTTTACAAATTGGTTTGAAGGAAGGTGACAGAGACGTCACTAGGTTCTTATGGTTGAAAGATACCAACAAACCAGCCACTGAAGACAATCTACTACACTATAGATTTACCCGTGTTCCCTTTGGGATCATATCCAGTCCATTTCTTTTAAACGCTACGGTCAGACACCATCTTCTAAAGTCGAATGGGAATTATGCCAAACAGTTAGCTAATGACATATACGTAGACAATGTAGTTACTGGCGTAGAAACAGTGACAAACGCTTTAAACCTTTATAAGGAAGCACAAATACACTGTTTCACAGACGCATCTACAGTAGCTTACTCCGCAGTGGTTTACCTTGTACAGAAAGACACAGTCAACTTCGTAATAGGTAAATCGCGCCTGGTTCCTACCAAAGATCAACAGAACTTAAAGATTCCACGCTTAGAGTTATTAGGCGTACTCATTGGAAGTAGACTTATAAAATACGTACTCAGATTCTTACCATTGAACATAACCCAATTAACACTATGGACAGATAGTCAAATAGTGATTGATTGGTATCATTCTGATAAGTTACTTGAACCATTTGTATCCAAAAGGCTGGAAGAAATAAAACGCAACAAAAGTTTGATAGTGAGATACGTACCGTCTAGTCTCAATCCTGCAGACGTAGCAAC
Source organism: Tholera decimalis (assembly GCA_943138885.2). NCBI lineage: Eukaryota > Metazoa > Arthropoda > Insecta > Lepidoptera > Noctuidae > Tholera > Tholera decimalis. Next base: position 9,287,186 of record OW964555.2, read on the forward strand.
ACGTCCTATCACGTCAGAGGAGGAGAGGAACAAGTGGCTGTCTGGACCAGAATTTCTGGGGCAGGACCCTAGAGACTGGCCTAGTGGGCCACCGAGGAACACTTCTCTTCTGATGGGGGAGGGTCTGTTGAACACAGAAAACCAACCAAAGGTAACACCTTCAGAGGATAAAGTAACAGCAAACGAACCTTTGGATTCACACTTACAAAAAATAAAAGAACTACAGAAAGAAACATTCTCAGAGGAGTATGGAGGAAAGAAAACAAACCTAGCTAAGAATTTGGGATTATTCATCGATACCGACGGAATTTTAAGATGTGATGGAAGACTCACATATTCAGATTTATCCTATGATGCAAAACATCCCATACTCCTACCTAAAAACAGTGAACTTACCGAAAAAATTATTAAGGAAACTCATGAGAAAAACCTTCATGTTGGAGTACCTCATACACTAAGCCTCATAAGACAAAAATTTTGGATACCACAAGGAAGAGCGAAAGTTCAAAAAACACTAAGCAAATGTACGAGGTGCGTGAAACATGGAGGAGGTCCATACGAGCTACCTAAAACTCCAGCATTACCAGCCGAAAGAGTAAGATTTAATATGCCGTTCGCTTACGTCGGTGTGGACTACTTCGGACCGATGGTCATAAAGACAGAAAATGGTGTAAAAAAGAGATGGATTTCTCTTTTCACATGCCTTGTGATACGAGCAATACACTTAGAGGTAGTTAAAGATCTAACCACAGATGAATGTCTCATGGCATTCAGACGTTTCATCGCTACTAGAGGAACACCATCACTTATAATAACTGACAACGCACCTCAGTTCAGATTGCTGGCCGAGGTAATGTCTGAAGGAACACTGGCAGACAAGTTAAGATGGAAATTTATCCCTCAACTAGCACCCTGGCACGGGGGTGCGTATGAAAGACTCGTAGCAGTAGTAAAGCATTGTCTAAAACGAACTCTTCAAAAACACATGCTCGGGGAAAATCAACTCTCGACGATCATCAAAGAAGTCGAAGCCGTAGTCAATACCAGACCACTTACATATGTGGGAACCGAGATGGACCACATCCTAAAACCAACTGATTTCCTAACACCAGGAAAGTGTTTGAACATTCAATTACTCATGAATAGCTTACCACTCTCTGGTTCTATCATTAGACAACAACTCATCGAAGGATGGAAACGTGGAAATATGATAATGAACGAGTACAAAGAAATGTTCATCAACCGATACCTTTTGAGTCTCAGAGAAAGGTATGGGAATTCACCCAAACAAGCAAGAGTGAGAACTCGTGAAGTTCCTCAGATCGGAGATGTGGTACAAATTAAAGGTGAAAGAAGTAACCGCGAAAGTTGGAAAGTAGGAAAGATAGTAGAGACACTAAAGGGAAAGGACGGTTTATGCCGTGTCGCTAGAGTAAAAGTGGACAACCATGTGTTCACACGATCGATTGCTCATTTATATCCTCTAGAAATAGAAGAGGAAGAGACTCCACTAAATCCCACTGACAAAGTCCTAGATCAAAGGGATGCAGTCGTTGATAATAATGACCCGATACAAACGCCGTCTATGAAGTTTGAAAGTGTCGACACTAATCCCACAGCCGAAATAAGTTATAAACTAGATAATGATGAGAACACGAATGCGAATGTAAGACACAATTCAACGCAGGATACGAAAGAAGAGCTAGAGAACGTCAGCACAATAAACGACATTGAACTTGCACAAGATCATAATGAACGTGATCTAGAAGACGAAGTAAACAATAGCCAGAAATTAATCAACCAAACAAGCGATGAGAAATCGCGTCGAGCAGCTGCAGTCCAAGCACTGGAGAAGATCCACAAATGGACTCGCGACTTGATGACCACCATAGTTTAAAACTCGCGAGGCGGGTGTGTCGCGAAGGGTCGCGATTATTAAATAAACCCAACAATATTGTATAGAGCAACACTTGTTACCAACCACAAACAAATTTGGTAATTGGCAACACTCTTTTTGCCCGGCACGTTTTGCAACCGACATACTGTTCTTAAAGTTTCAATCAAAGTGTAAAATTGCAATGTGTGTGATCTTCGCCTGCCAGCCAGCAATAACACGACAGCTAAGTATCTAGATTATAAGCCAATATTATTCCGCATTGAACTCGCGTATTGAGTTATGGATTGAGTAAATTAAAAGCGATGGGAAATGGTGGATGCCGCGAAACTCCTATGAGCTGATGAGCAAACATGATTTCCATCGTATAGACGTAATGTGCCGATAGTTTCGATTGTTTGTATCATAATGTGTGCAATCTAATATAATGCAATCAACAGAGCCCTTGGTTTGGGTAATAAAATACAAGTACCTACCTATATCAATATCAATAGGGTGACCGAAGGGTGCTCCCTATTCCCACGACTCCCAATATCGTAAGCATACAATCCTAAGAGCTCTTTAGGGGCTCACCTGTGTGTGGTGGGTTGGCCAATCTTCTCACAAGGTATCAAGTATGTTTGGGTAGACAGTAAATCATGTTCGTGGAGCATGATAGTTACGTCCATAGGACAAGAGGCGACAGCCTGTCAAGATTGTTAAAGTAAATCATGTTCGTGGAGCATGATAGTTACGTCCATAGGACAAGAGGCGACAGCCTGTCAAGATTGTTCAAGTGAACAAACTCACTAAGGTTCACATTGTATATCTGTTGAGATAAACATAATAATACACCTAGCAATAAGTATGTGATTGCACTCATAGTGATTTAATAGAGTCCGTATTGATATACAAAAATTCATGTTAATAATATAATTATGTACCTTCATACCATTCGGTGGTACTTAGTAGTCCAACAGTGTAATCATGGACTTTCTTTCCACAACAGGAGTGACCTATTCGTGGAGGGAGGTGATGAGTTCTGTGTGGCTGATCAAAGACATCTACATCATTCAGGTGAGACAGTTGACCAACAGTTGACTAACAGTTGACCAGTAGTTGACAAACAGATTACATTAGAATAAAACTACAAGGGAACCGTTACTATGCATTTATCTCTTTCATATCAGATACTCTCCCCATAGAATTAAAGCGAAGCAGATTATTCATAATTAGTATAACTATTACATTCTCCAATTTGTGTCAAAGAATCTAGGCAATGCTAGCCTCCTTTTGTAGGGAGTCATACAGATACCATAATCTTACTTGTCGGAAGGTCATGAGTAGAACCGACGCGACAATAGCACGTAGTAAAGTTTACACGTCGTGGGCTTGGCCGCGGGGCTATTGCGCAAGCGTGTGTGTTATGTGTTCGCGTTCCGAGGTCGCGGATTTATGGTGTTAGTAATCTGGAAGATATCTCATGTCCGTCGTTACAGTTCAATAAACGGTGTACTAATATTATGAATTGGAAAAGTTTGTTTACTTGTTTGAAACCTTTAATTTTGAGCAAACACTGTGTTCATTAACGAGATTTTCTGATTAACGCTCAGAAAGTTTCAAAGTTCCAAATATTGTTAAAACATATAAAAAAAATCAGGTACAGGGGAACTGAAATAGACATTACACTTTTCACAACACAATATTGATATTAAATTAAAATTTAATTGAATTAATTAATTAATCATAATATTAAAAACTAAAAACACATTATTAGTGAACATTACTCATACAATATCTTCATTTAATTTATTGTATATTAGATATATAAAAAAATCATTTAGTCAACCTGAACTAATAAATATTTTCTTTTACAGACCTCTGTAACCCATATAAAATTAAAAGGTTACACATTGCCCGGCTTACGCTTTAGATATATACAGAAGCATGCAAAAAATTAAAACAGTGAAATTCAAATTTAATAAGATACTTATACAAAATAAACATGCAAAAAATGTCACAAGACCAGAAGAAGGTACGCCACAAAATGTCTTAGTTGCTAGGGGTCATAAAATAATCCTGCCAAAAGGTCCCGTGTTCCATACGTATGAAGCAAATGGTTCTATCGCTCAGATATCAATAGGAATTCAAGATAGCATATCTCGTATTGAGTAAAACTTCGTTTCGGTAATCTATCAACATTTCGCCATAACATAGTTCAACGAACTAACTTGTAAAATCTTATTTACTGTATCTATCTACACATAAGTATATGTATAAACATACTTATATGTAAATAAAGTGTTCGGCAGTGATTTTAAAATAACTGTATTTTTTACACAAAACTAAAACACAAAGAAATATTTATATTTTTTTTTGGATTTTAATGAGACTCAAGGTTGTCCCTACAACCTCCTCTTTCTTTTTAGGCCACATATAGGCTACTTTTATCCCGGAATATACATGGGAAAAGAAAATTATTAAGATCTTCAAGATAACATGTCGCAAGAATATCAACACTGGTTGCGTCGCACACTAAAGGCTTAACCTAAATAAGTAAATGTTGGCTTGAACAAAATGCCTGTTTAGACAACCTTCCTAATTTGATGATATTTATGGTTAAATGAGCCATTCTTAATTGGATGCGAATTTCTTATACTTACCTACTTTACAACACGTTGACTACCTTTCATCAAACGCATGCTGTGTTTGATGAAAGGTAGTTAACGTATTGTTAGCTATGGAGACTAACTGTTTACCTATGACAACTCAAGGAAAACTGCTTGAATAATCGATTCATTATAATATATAGGCAAATAATGGTGGGTTATTGTTTCTTGTCACGTGTCCCTGTCTTGTTTATAACAGACAAAATATATACAAAGTTGCAATTTTACTTAATGTAGCAAGAACGTTCACAAAATTCTCAGCCAGGTATATATGTAGCCAGTATATCTCAATATCACGCCCGGATTAATTTTGTTTTATCCCGAAACAGACTGGCAGGGAATTCCACTCTATAGCTGTATGTATAATGAAAGGATTCCTAAAACGTTCTGTGCGTATGGATGGGGTGTCCACCAAGTAACGATGGAATATCTAAGGCAAAGACTCCTACAATACATATTATATGATATTTTCTATTGAATTTCTTAATAAGGTACCTTCGATGTACAACGTGTCAAAAGACTACTTTATTGCTCATTTTTTTACAGGTTTATCTGCTAAGCCTGTTTCCAACTATATTGTGGTTGGCTCCTGGTCTAACCGGGTATAGCTGAGTTAGTGTTGCCCAAACGAGAGTCTCGCAAGAGTCTTGCAATTAGCGATTATCCTATTGCTATTTATTAAACGGTAGTTGAGATCTCAGAACAATGTAACAGAGACTCTCGTTTGGGCAACACTAAGCTGAGTAGGTACTAGTATTTTACATGGAGTGACTGCGTATCACCTCTCTACAACCCAGAAGCTGGGTAACACGGCCTAGACTAATGTTAAGCCGTGTACGCACGTACGAACAAGAACATACCTGAACCATACTTGAACATTTGGTTCGTACGTGTGGATAGCATATTCGAACATGAACGTGAACATAGTTTGAATCGAGTTCGCGCACAATAAAGAACCTCAAAAAGAAAACGAAGGGGTACCGTGCTGCCCCGCCTGTACCCCGCCAAGTTCTATGTGAGTAGTTTTGTTTCGTAACATTTCGTAAAGCTCTTTGAACACCGTCCATACAAAACATACTAATATCCTATTAGTATGTTCTGTCTGTTCACCGCAAACATGTTCGAAGAACAGTGTTTGATGTTCGTAAGTGGTACGCACGCGCGAACCAAGTTGTTGCGCATCATGCAACGCAACAAATTGGTTCGTACGTGCGTACACGGCTTTAGATTTTGAGGCGTCTGACTACCCGTAACAAAGGTTAAAGATGTACAAATTACTGATACTTGATTACATTAACTTACGACTAAATCCTTAATGTACCCCACAGGGGCTGCCCTTAGCGTGAAGTCTGTTCATTTGTAAGTTAAATATAATCTCTGGCTTGATTAAATTGGATTATTATTATTAAGGCCGCCATATACACGTCCGGTGAAGCAGGCGACATCCTCATCCTGACCTGCCAGAGGCCAACACAAAAAAAAAAAACAAAACTCTTAATGTTTGATTTTGAAACGTAGGTTGGAAGCTTTTTTTCTGGTCACAAGATTTCTTTACCTATATGGTGTGTTTATATTTGTTCGCAGGCTACGTGATTATCACCTTTGGCCTGATAGTGGCCCGCGTCTTCCAGGAGATACCGAAGGGGAGGCGGATACTTGAGGGATATTTCCTCGGCTTCGGGATGCTGTTCTTTTTGATCCTAGGTACGACTCGTGTATTTATTCTATTGTACTATTTGTAGTTAAAACTAATAGAAAAGTTAAGTTAAAGATAAGTATTTCATGATAACGTCTCACAGTTACAAGTAAAACAAAACCATAAACATTATTTAACCCCAACTAACCAAGGCTTAATCATCATTTGGCATGCAAACTCGTAAGTAATTATTTATTACAAAATCGGCAATTAAAGTGGTTTGGAGCTTTCACTTGGAATCAATTTATCAAACTAATGTTTCGAAAATTGCATCATCATAATAGAATCGTTATCGTAACACATACATACATACAATCAATCAATTTATTTATTACGGGCAATTTGGCCCATACAAATAAAAGAAATCCTATTACAATAAATATAAATATACAATTAATGAGTTCTAATAGCATTTTGTCCCATATAAAAAATACTTATTAAAATATAATTAGATCTTTCGAGAGTTTTAAGCTTTAAGCTCTTAATATATGTTAGTGACCAGTTTAAAACTGTCTTTTTTCCTTAGGTGGTCTGGAGCTAGCATCTCTGGATTCCGTGCCTCGGGCCTTAGTGGTCAACGCATCAGTTCTAGGCAGCTTCTCGCTTGTCGTCGCCGCATTGTTTCTCATAGATCTTATGGGTCCCAGGATATACACGACCACGCAGAATTCGCAGACGGATACCACCGTAGTATCATCGCCCAAGAGTGAAAAGAAAGTGTCCATAATCGCCTCTCCAAAGTTAAATGGGAACATGCCCAATTCCAATGCCGCTAATGGACAAGCAAACGGAAAAACAAACGGCCAAGCAAACGGACATGCCAATGGGGGACATGTTCCCCCCGAAAGACCAAAAGACTTAGATTTAGAAAAGAACTTACCAGATAAAGACACAAAGAAAGAAGAAATGACGTTCTTGGAACAGTCCAAAACTACTTACCCAAGTTTTGAAGACACTCTTGAGAAAGACGAGTTACAAAAATCTAAGTTCGGTTCCATACGAAATGGAATTGAAGCCGGTAACTACGTCAGGCTATCAGATCCTCTGTCCGTACCAGATAGATTCCACTACGAGCAAGAACTTGCAAAATTCAATGAAGCATACCTCAGGGACTATCTAGATAACTTCGCCGGGAAACTATCTGTAAAAGAGGACTACTTACCCGAACCGCAAACGCCTGTGATCGCGAAAGTGAAGACAGGTCGATTGAAAGGTTTGTACGACGAAATGTCGCCGAGCTACGAACAGAAGCGATCGAAATCACCGACTAAAGCCAAGACAGTACCGTCTCCGACTTTGCAACAACTCGAAGATTACTTGCGAGGGTCGACAAGGTCAAAAAGGGCGGATACGCCTGCTTTGTTCCCCATGGAGCCTATTGAAGAGAAAGAAACCACGGATACGGAAGGCAGAGCGTCGGGCACCCCCACAGACCCCGGATACGTTCAGTACACTGCCGGCAGGTGGCCAGACAAGAGGGACCTGCGGACACCACGACACAGTCCCACGAAGTAGTTTATAAGTTATAAATAAATACAACGATGCGTGATAATCTTGAATGCCACAAGATGGCAAAAGTTCATCGTCATGTCCTGTACATAAATGCCTCGATGAACAATGACTGAAAAACTCTGAAACCACCTGTAGTGCGGGTGTATGTAAGACATTTTAATGTAACAATTAAGTTAGTAAGAATACTAATAAACTTTTTGCATATACTTCGTCATGATAACGAATAACTCTCATGTATTTTAATTACTCGACCCCTAATTCAATTACTTTGCGTTTTCTCACATCAAAATTACTGAGTTGTTTGAAAACAAAAGAATTAATGACATACCAAGGTAAAGACGTAAATTTAGTGGCACCTATTGCCTTTGGAGGAAGTTCGTTGCTCCAACGACTTAAAGTGGAAGATTAGAGTTAATTTTAAAATAATGATCTTGTGACACATACATGATAATATAACACACAATTTTGCTGCACATAAATAAGTATGAAACATTCATATCCTAGAACTCTAATTACCTTGATTGTTAGTTGTGTGTTCCAATTCTGAAGAAAAATATTCATAATCGTCAACTACAAACGTACATATTATACTACTTATCTCATACAAAGTACTCAATGTTATCTTGTTAACATTGAAAAGCACAGATCTATCTTGGAGACTACTACGGAAAAAAACAGTCGTTACTAATTTGAAGCTTTTAATGACTGCGATGACCGGGCCTTCCAGGTATGTCGGTTTCATTGAAGTGGTTACATTGATCTTACGTACGAACTTGACAATATTTTCCGTTCTAGTGGTGTTAACCTTAGTCAAATGCTTTGAATGATGTTTTAAGTATTTAATGGGCAGTAAGCCGAGTAACTCGGTTACTTCGACTTTACCCAACTATATTTAGGTAGGTCGGGTCTTGCTATAATTATGTAGGTACATTGAATTACCATTGGCGCTAATGCAGAATTTAGTAAACAAACATCACTTGCATAGCGTAATGCGGACATAACGTTGATGATACACCTGTCTGCATACACAATATACGACAAAGGCATCTCACATTATAATCTCAATGTCATTGCTTCATACATTTTCTATAAGATATCTTTCCATAGTAACACGCAGTTGTATTTTCAACCGACGACAAAAAGAGGAGGTTATCAATTCGACGCGTATATATATATATATTTTTTTTTTTAATGTATGATCATCGATTACTCGAAGACGGCTGAACCGATTTGGAAAATTCTTTTTTTGATTGAAAGGGTATACTTCGATATTGGTCCCATTTTCATAAACGTCAGGATCTGGTGATGGGATCCTGGAGAAATCGAGGGAACTCTTCAAATATTATAGGCACACCTATGTCGTTTTGGGTATTTATTATAGTAACTTGTGCAGTTGCTCTCAAAAAGTACCATTTGAGGAAGTGGAACTGATGATGAAGACCACAGATGGCCGCCGAAACTACTCAATAATAAGTATTGAGTGGATTGCGATTCGATTACTTGAATATGGATGTTACGCACTTTATGCTCGTCACAATGCATATGGTGATGTAGAGCTGATGGTGAAGTACCAGGAGAACTCCTCAACAATTAACGGCCCAGCATTGGGAAAAGCAATATTTTGTAAAAGGTTATAAGTAGTTGATAATTAGGCTCTTGTAACTAGGTAAATTAATAATAGACCAACTAAAAAGAGTGAAATAAAAACTTTTTACCAAAAAATTAAACCGACTCCCAAAAAACACTGCAAAGTGAAAAATAACTTTAATTTCGGAAGTCGGTGCCAAAAACGAAAATACAAAACTAAAGACACCGACTACCGAAATTAAAGTTATTTTTCACTTTGCAGTGTTTTTTGGGAGTCGGTTTAATTTTTTGGTAAAAAGTTTTTATTACCAAACAACACAACAGTTTGTCGTTTTCCATGTAGTGTTCATAGAAATCGATATCAAAAAAGCAAATTGCAAAGGATTGTCGCTTTACGAATGTCTGAGAGAGCCTTTATATAAAATTTCCCAGTCTCGGACAAAAATAATAGTTATCTATCTCCTACAATTAAATAAAAATAAAGTTAATTAGTTTTTCCTGAAACCTTGTAATTCAAATATTTAATGCTTGGTCGACTTCTTCATTCATTGATGTAATTTCGCAACGCTTCACTTGAGCTAAATGAATGCTTGTCTTTCAAACGCCGTGTTAATAAGAGGGACCTTTACGCGCCGAATGCATGGTTCATTGGGTAGGTACCTCTAACGTAGTCAGCCATGTTGCAATGAATTAGTTCGAGTTAGCGAATGTCAAGATCAGCTGACTGCGACATAGGTACTGCGGCGCGATGTGAGAATCGGAAGTACGGCTTTTGGCTGGATCTAATTGTTTAGCAAGGTTTGTATTGTTTAGGTAGCCTCCCTGAATTCTGACGCTAGTTTTGGGGAGATTTATATTTGGTTAGATGACTATAGGTGCACTGGCGAGACGTGGGCGTAACTAACTAATATTATAAAGCGAAACAGTTTGTTTGTTTGTTTGAACGCCCTAATCTTCGAAACTACTGAGTGGATTTGGATGAAAATAGTTATGGAAATAACGTGAACCTTGAGGAAGATTATATGCTACTTTTTAACCGACTGAAAAAAAGGAGGGTTATGATTTTGGCATGATGAAGTTCATGGAAACGAAGCCCCACGCAACGGCTAGTAATCAACAAAATTAAAAAAATACTTTAGCCTTCAGATAATATAAAAGGGATTAGCTATAAGGATTTGGTATAAGTTGGATGTTGTGTTGTCTGATTCTGATTGAAATCTGTGTAACTGGTTACCCAAACCGCAGTAGGCTGAGGCTGGTTCAGAACGACGGAGTTTTTTTTATTGATTATAGGCTCGCATTTCACCACCACCTCACCTGATCGGAAGGGCGGATCCAGCTTTGGTGCCGTGGGGGGGGGGGGGGGGGGTCACATAAGGTCACATTTCGTGGTCAAGTCACAAGAAGTTATAATTTGTATTTCCCGACTCCGCTGCCACTTGGCCATCCACTGCCGATATTCGTTTACGACGACAGAAACTGGAGTATTATCTAGTAACAATGTTTAAAATTTTTAATTAGTGGTCCACCTAGGTCCTGGACCCAGCCCAGGGGGAGGGTCATGACCCCATGACCCCCCTGGATCCGCCCTTGCCTGATAGTCGAAGAAAAACCACCCTTACCTAGAAGTAACCTATTCACTCTTGACCCCGAAGGAAATACTCCGTGCTGGAAAAAATATAAATAATAATAAAGGCATATCCACATCTATATTATTTGTTATTACGAATTCACAATATATGTTGCGGCCATATATCGTGTTAATAGAGTACATTCCTGGAGTTTAAGAAACTTTTTAATACGCAATTTTTAAATTTTTCAAGTTAAGTACATGGGGGCCGTGCCAGCCAAACGTTTTCAGCACGGCCCCCATGTAATATGAAAAATTTAAATATTGCATATTTCTTCAAAAGTACAGAGGTACATTGAAAAAGAAACCGGTACATATACTCCTAGAGGCGAGTACCTACATTGCATTGGTGCACACCTGAAACGACAATTCGGGGAGGGGGCTTGCTGGGCAAACGGACATGAAATTTAAGCTAGTAGGTATCTGTTGCAATCAGTTTTCTTTAAAAAGAAAATATGACAAATCTTAAGAGCGCGTATAAAGCAAAATTACCAATTTTCTATTTGATTTTACATGAAAAATTCCAGACCAAATCTTAAAATAAAAATATATGAATAACTACATCATATTTTCAAGGGCTCTCTCTGATCAAAAACATAAAATAATAACATTTCCTTGGTAGAAAAAAATCACGAAATAACCTCTAATTCTCATGTTTTTCCGTTTTGTACTCGATATGGTAATGCCTATTGCGACAAAAATTTGATAAATAATTATATTTAAACAAGAGTAAAGGCTTTGCTTAGGCATTTTATGTAATTCCTTTTAGTTTTGGATTTATTACGATAAAACACTTTTGGTGCATACTACGTTTTTATTCCGCGCAAGAAGTCATCTTCCGTCGCTCGTTGCGGGAGCTTCAAGCATATTTCTATTTCACACATCAGTCGCTACCGCTCTGTTGAGACGAGAGGACTACGCTCAAGTGTTTTAGCTGCGCCGAGTTATAATCATTTCAATCGTAATTGTTGTTGTTGTTCGAACTAAATGGGAAACCAAAAAAAACATTGAAAGAGAACTAAAAAAGTTACAAATTGACAGGATGGCTAATTGTCGAAGGTAAGTTTGTGAGTTACTTGTTTGTTATATACTGAAAAAATAAAAATACATTTATATAATATTTTATTTATATAATATAATAAAAATACATTACACTTTCGAGAAAGTTTATGCAGGTGATTTTAGATTTTATTTTGAGAGACATAAGATCTAAATTCGTTTACCTACGCACTTTCGTGGGCCGAGTAGGTAACTAGACATAATAATATGTGGGGACATTTCACACACGGCTGTCTGACCCCAAACTAGGAAGACCCTGTACTATGGGTGTCAGACAGCAGATATACATAGACAAATATATTTTTAAATACATACATATATAGATAAACAACACCCAGACACGACGATATCAAAAATTCGTGGTAGGTACTTTATTAGATTATTAGGATAATAGGTAATAAATTACATTCATAATAGGTAGCTATTTACTTTTGCTATTTTGTTATGTTATTCTTCACGATACAATTTTATGATCATTTTCCCATAATGTAGGTAGTTATGAGATCTTCTAAAAATCTAGATACACGGATGGACAACAATAATGATCTTGCGAGTATCCTATATAAAAAAAAATTATCTACCTATACCACTTCTTATTTAATATTTCTATGGTCACTCGTAGTCGTAGGTAACGCGGGCAGAATAGTATATGCAAAATAAACACAAGCTTTTAGTTGGTATCCGTGTTTGTTCGTTGAAATATATTTATATCGATTACGAACCTATTTAAGTATGCCCATTAGGTATTTAAACCCTATTTTTGTAGATCAATTTATTGTGGACGTGATTGTATAACAAGGAATTTGTTTTGAAATAATATTTTATTTTCAGAATGTGGCCACCTCGCTCGCCAGATTTAAACCCATTGGACTTTTTTACTGGGGCTGTTTAAAGGAGGTAGTTTATAAAGAAGAAATCACTTCAGTTGAACAGCTGCGACAACGCATACGTTCGGCTGCTGACGAAATATCGTCGGCAGGATTTGCGCGCCGATTGAGACGGTCCTTCATAAGAAGGTGTAGAGCGTGTATAGCAGCTGAAGGAGCCCACTTCGAACATCTTGTATATTTTCTTTTTCAATAAATTTGTTTAATTACTAATGTCTTTTATGGTGTCAACAAACCCATAGTGATCAAATTTTAAGGATATTCTCATTCTCTTTGAGTCTAAAATTAGTTACAGCAGTGTTAAAGTAATAAATCAAATTTGTATAAAAATTCTCCTTTAAGATTCGAACAGCAATAACTTTGTACTTTATCAAGATACTGGTTATTATTATACCATTTTAGAATTTGCATTAAATAGGCAATTATCTATACTTATAATAAATCTGTAGAGAGGTCAATTCTGTACATGAAATATATTTTTCAACAGTATTATAGATTGACATATTATATTTCCCTACTAAATTACGAAAGTTAATCTGTGTGTTACATCTAAATCACTGAACCGTGAGGAAGGACATTTCTCAAGGTCATATTTTTTTTACGAAAAACGACGGAAACGTGGACGAAGTCGCGGGCAACAGCTATCTATGCTAATATATAAGGCTGAAGAGTTTGTTTGTTTGTTTGTACGCGATAATCTCAGGAACTACTGGTTCGAATTGAAAAAAATATTTTTAATTAAATACTCAATTTATAGAGAAAGGCTATAGGCTATATATATCATTACTTATCATTAGCGGAGCACCAATGAAGAATGCTTCAAAATCGGGCTTAAATTTAACGTTAGCCCAAAGTAACTATTCCACGCGGACGAAGTCGCGGGCAAAAGCTAGTCTAAAATAATGAGCCACCGCAGTGTAGTACATTTTTTTTCGATATAGTCTGGCGGGAATAACTCCGAATCATTCCCGTCGTATACTTCGGAAGTATTCCGAAATATTCCGAAACTTTGGGAATATTTCAACTGCCAAAAGAAACCAGGAAAATCGACCTTTGAAGTCGGTTAATATACCAAAACCTGCTCCTACCTAATTATAACAAATACTTTTCTGAAAACCGCATCAAAACGTGTTTGCTTGCAAGGTTTGCCTTTAATTGTTTTTATTGGCTGGGCTATTAAACGCGTTAAGTAGGTAGGTAATGATTAATACCTACCTATGCGACTCGCGAATACTCGCGATGCGTACAGAGCTACATACAAACTAACCAAAAACATAGGTAACCCTTTTTCAAAAAACAAATAAAATATGCTAGGCCTGGTTTTTTATTCAACTACTGACATTTATAAAAATAGCATTCAATTTCGAAATAAGTAGAGTACCTACCTAGAAACAAAAGAATAAAAATCCTGTTAATCGCAGGCTAACATATCTACCTATAAAAATATCAACATATACTTAATCAATCCCATTTATAATAAAACTAGTACTCACGCGGGGCTTCGCTCCCGTGGATTCTATCACGGTAAAAACATAACTCTCCTTTTTTGCAGTCGCGTAAAAAGTAGCCTACAACCTTCCTCAAGCTTTAAGCTATTTCGATTTCCATACCAAATTTCATCCAAATCCACCCAGTACTTTCGAAGATTAGCGCGTTCAAGCAAACAAACAAACAAACTTTTCCGCTTTATAATATTAGTATAGATATACATTTATATTTTACTCTTGTATCGTACGTAGTCTCGCACTGAACAATAATTAACCCACCCACCACACAACAAACAAACACGTTAATTTCGATTGAATTATTCGGGCTAAATATTCGGAAACATTCGATTGCGGGGTACGAATCTTTCTCGCGGGGGGAAAACTTCTCCGGGGAGCATCTCCCCTCTTGCCGCACCCCGCACCGCCATCGCAGCGCGGCGGCAGCGGCCGGCGCACAGAGGGCTTTATTTAAATTCATTTTGAATAATTCTGATTTAAAGAAACTTTCCCAGAAGTATTCCGGAATTATTCCGAATTTTTCAGAAGTTTTGCAACTATAGATACAGGGGCCCAAAATTGCGTAATTCCGTAGAAAAAAATGTTAAAATTTAAGAATAACTATTTTTTTGCAATATTGATTTAGAATGTAATAAAAAATCTTGATACTGATCTGATAATACAAATATGCAGGACTGATATAAAAAAAAAAACAAAATGAAAAAAATATCACCAATTTTAGAAATGGTACCTAATTTTGTAAGAGTAAGTACGATTTTTATTTAAAATATTAATAATATCAATAATTTGGTCATCCATGGGCATATGACGATATAAGTGGGGTAAATGATAGATATTATCTGGTCAATCGACAGTTTCAGAGTTATCCATTATTTACGCCACACCAAAATCACGCGCCAAAATAATATTATATTATACATAATATAATATTACCTTTTGGTATTGATTTTATATTGATTCGTGTTCAGTATCAGTGGTATAGTCACCTCCTACTAACTTACTATTTACGTATTATTCGCGTACACATAATAACATTTCGTAATATTGTATAACGCAGTCATACTTTGAATACAGTTGTTTCATCTGAATATTATACGTATACTTATTACAGAAGATACGCGTCGAGCGAGCGCGTAGGTACACGCGCGATCGTATTCGATGTGAGGAGCGGGTAGGACAGTGCGGGTGAATTCTAAAATTTTGCTGGCTTTAGGCGCGCTCTTAAGTAGGTACTACTTTAGTTTCGTTTAAAAAAAAAGTAATTAAAAAACCCGACTGCAACCTTATACTAAAACTAACTGAAAAGCTAATAAAAACAAGCCCATTTTAAATTAAATAAAAGTTGGAAGCAGGCGGGGCCCATATTTTTTAGTGACATTATTATAGTTTCAAACTCAAATGGGGGACCCATTTGAGCCTGCTTACTTTTTTATTTCCAGCTTTTTCTTGATACATGTTTTTTACGATTTGTCACTTTGAATTACTTTTAACCATATAAGTTGTATATATGTTTGTAATCACCTTTTAAAACCCTTTATTTTGATACCCCACTCGATAGGTTTTGAAAAAAAAAACTTTTTTGAAGGCATAATATGGCGCCAAAAATCCGCCATTTTGGTTTTTTTATTTTGATATACCCAGTGTCACTTTCACAGTCAATACGAATCTAACGATACCACTCAAGCTAAAATCCGTCGAGCCGTTCAGGCCACAGAGCGTGCCAAAGAATTATACATACATACTAATAAAACTCTCGAAAAACATAACCCTCCTTCTGGCGCAGTCGGGTAAAAACACAAACAGCTTATTGTTAAGACATTAAGTGTACCAATAATGACTCTTGAACTCATTATTTTAAAATTGTCACGTTTACTCTGTACAAAGATAAATTGTTAGACCATTACGTGTGGGTTCATTGTACAGAGCTGCTGTTACAGAAAATGTTGCGATAACGGACAGACAAGCTTACAGAGTCTATTATGTTTTAGAAAAAGTAGCTAGTTTACAAGAACTATACACAAGACATATACCTACCTAGGTAGCCACGACAAGTCAAACCAACTGTTATTATGCTTTTTATTATGCTTTGTCATAGATATAACGAAATTACCTAACCGTATTACCGTTTACTTGTATAAGTAGCAACATAGGTATAGATATGTATCTATCTCAGTATTTTCAATCGGTAGGCAGAACTAAGGCACGACGCGACGCACAGTGGTCCGGATTTTCAAAATGATGGACTTTCGATCGAAGATGATTATTTCACTAAACAAAAAATGGTATCGAATAGTATATATAACGCTGATCAATATTTATTACAACAATTTTTCGATAAAATTGCTCCTTCAAGTGAAAAAAAAAATATTGAAAAAAATAATGTATGGGAGAAAATGTATTTTTTTTTTTCTCCGGCTAGTATCAAAGTATAGCAACCAAACCTTATATTCTAGTAAGTACTTGTTGCCCTTAATACGACGACATATAATTTGCTTGCGTATCCTTGCGGCCTTGGCGCCTACGATGATTCAAATTTTCAAATGTTTTAAGTCGATTTTTTTAAATGTTTTTGACGATTCATCTTAAAACAAACGGTTAGAAATGGATAAAGCCCTGAAAAGGGCTATTTTTAGAAGTCCTGAAAAGGACTATTTCAGGTAGTCCTGAAAAGGACTATTTTATGCAGTCCTGATAAGGAGCATTTTAATGCAACGACTTATCTTACTAACTCAATTCAAACAATAATAATATCACTAAATCTGTCACGCTATTACGCTAATGGATCGTCTACAGCTCCTGTAGTTCCATATTTCACTAAACAAAAAATGGTATCGAATAGTATATATAACGCTGATCAATATTTATTACAACAATTTTTCGATAAAATTGCTCCTTCAAGTGAAAAAAAAAATATTGAAAAAAATAATGTATGGGAGAAAATGTATTTTTTTTTTTCTCCGGCTAGTATCAAAGTATAGCAACCAAACCTTATATTCTAGTAAGTACTTGTTGCCCTTAATACGACGACATATAATTTGCTTGCGTATCCTTGCGGCCTTGGCGCCTACGATGATTCAAATTTTCAAATGTTTTAAGTCGATTTTTTTAAATGTTTTTGACGATTCATCTTAAAACAAACGGTTAGAAATGGATAAAGCCCTGAAAAGGGCTATTTTTAGAAGTCCTGAAAAGGACTATTTCAGGTAGTCCTGAAAAGGACTATTTTATGCAGTCCTGATAAGGAGCATTTTAATGCAACGACTTATCTTACTAACTCAATTCAAACAATAATAATATCACTAAATCTGTCACGCTATTACGCTAATGGATCGTCTACAGCTCCTGTAGTTCCATATTTCACTAAACAAAAAATGGTATCGAATAGTATATATAACGCTGATCAATATTTATTACAACAATTTTTCGATAAAATTGCTCCTTCAAGTGAAAAAAAAAATATTGAAAAAAATAATGTATGGGAGAAAATGTATTTTTTTTTTTCTCCGGCTAGTATCAAAGTATAGCAACCAAACCTTATATTCTAGTAAGTACTTGTTGCCCTTAATACGACGACATATAATTTGCTTGCGTATCCTTGCGGCCTTGGCGCCTACGATGATTCAAATTTTCAAATGTTTTAAGTCGATTTTTTTAAATGTTTTTGACGATTCATCTTAAAACAAACGGTTAGAAATGGATAAAGCCCTGAAAAGGGCTATTTTTAGAAGTCCTGAAAAGGACTATTTCAGGTAGTCCTGAAAAGGACTATTTTATGCAGTCCTGATAAGGAGCATTTTAATGCAACGACTTATCTTACTAACTCAATTCAAACAATAATAATATCACTAAATCTGTCACGCTATTACGCTAATGGATCGTCTACAGCTCCTGTAGTTCCATATTTTGAGTTTCTCCTGTTGTTACCTCAGGCAAAGTTTCAAGTTCTTCGGAAAGAATACCAATTGGTAGGAAGCCAAAGTGTTCGCTAATGTCTGCACCATGTATGAGTAGCTTGTACACACTTGCGACCATATAAAACCACGGGTATAGATGAACAAACATCTCAGCTTCGAAATTTTTCAATATCTATGGCACATCCAGATGAAATTGTTTGAAGAATAACGACGAAATGCTTTAGTAGGTCTTTATCAATATTGGTAATTTGGGCAGATTTCTCATAATCTCTAAAAAACCTTCTGGCTGTATTTCCGTCGTTTATGGTTCCAAAGCCTTGCTTAACAAAATCTACAAGAATTTCCATTTGCTGCTTGAATTCTTCTTGTGTCAGTTATTTTTTCGCAGTTTTTAGTTCCTTGTTAGCACCTCGTGCAGCTCACATTTTAAAGTCCATGTTGTATGATATATGTATAATAATATAATAATAATAATAATATTCCACAACTTTTTCACACAACGCCATCTAGTCCCAAACTAAGCAGAGCTTGTGGTATGGATACTAGACAACTGATAAACATACATATATATTTCTAAATACATACATGTTATAGATAAATTACACCCAGACAAAGAACAAATGACCGTGCTCATCACACAAACATTTGTCCTAGGTGGGAATCGAACCCACGACCTTGCGCATAGCAGTCAGGGCCACTCAATACACTCCATACAACGGATCCACATATGAAGAGTAGAAAGTCCATATTTATAAACATTTTCTCGTACAGGTCTTGAAAATACTTCTGAGAGCTTGTTCATCTCAGTCGGCTTAGCAAGGCAAATATTGCAGACAGATGCAGATGAAGTATCAGTTATAATAGTGGCCACTTTTCCGTCGATCATTGTCATATGAAGGTCGTGATTAATCTCCAGCCCGGCACACTTTGTAGGACCAATATTATCTATTTCTTCTTTCAACGAAGCTTCTCCTTGCTTGATATATTCTGCTGTCTCTTTACAAAATTCAAACTCAATAGGCCTACAATAATGGGTTGAAGAAGGTGTTCGGTTTTCCCATATGGTGATATTATTAGAAACTAATTTAAGAGGGACAAGACTTGACATAAATACCGATGAATCACTGAAGTTTACATCTTCACTTCTTTGCTTGTAGGTGCTTTGTGAAGAAGCTCCATCGAAACCCCATTTACTGATTAATTTCAATCCTTCATTTCACGAATCAACTTGGGTACCAGTAATCTGAAGAATCTTCAGATCCAGTAGGGCTTGAATCTTCACTTTAGCTCCTCTCTCAGTAATTTCTAAATCGCTTGGATAGCATTTTTTCTTAGCTTCAAGGAGTTTGTGATACGATGGTAAAATTGGAACTTCACAATCTATCAGCACTTTCCTTAAACATAAATATTTCCACTTTTATCAAAGTGGAAATATTTATAACCTATCGGTTCAAAGATGTATAAAGACCTAGAGCGTGATCTTCATCTAACGATTTTTAGCTTACTTTCTTTTTAAACAAAGTGGTTTGAACAATCGCAACACTATCAGGGTTTTTCGTTATGTGATCAATAATATTAGCTAAGTCATTCTTCTTTTCTGTCTTAAGTCTTGTGACTAATGCGAAAGTGAGTTCTTTCGGTAAGTATTCCAGAAGAGACCCTGAACGTCTTTTCTTCTGTTTGTTGCCGAGGTCAACAAACGGTTTCCTAATCTGAACTAACCTAATCCGTAGATGTGCCCACAGTTGATGTGGACGGAATCACAGCTGCTACAGTATCGATATCAACTGAAATATTCGTAATGTCTGACGATATGTTTTCGATAACTTCATCTTGAGCTAGAAAAAATTCTGATAAATACACTGTAGTGCAATTTGGCCAACTAATATTTGATTGTAACCACTCAGCATGTCTGTTCATGAATGTCTTCTGATTTCTGGAAACACTTGCCCATCTGCGACTCATATTATTAATATAATTTTTTAAAAAGGTCTAAATTATTTCTGAATATTCTGAACATATTTCAGTTGGGATGCGCACAATAATAGCTTCATAGAGTCGTGTCCAATTTTTCATGTCTCCTTCAACACGAAGGTACATAAAAATATCTAAATTCGTAACAAATGCAGCCATAACGAAACTCACAAAACTTTCACACAGCACGGATAATGATGTTACTTCCTCAAGGGTTGAGAAACAAGTGACCTTTAATTGTTACCTGCACACATATTTACAACAAACACAAGATCGCAAGTAGTGACTGACATAATTAGTACCGCTGCGTTCAACAACCAATCAGCGTCGTCGATATTACCCCTACCAGCCTTTTGTGGTGGGGGTTAATTATTATTTTATCAAAGTAATAGTTTTAGTCATTTAGGTATAGATTGTTCAATTCCATGCATCAAGTTGAAATTTTACTAAAAAAATATGTAATATTATTATTGTCTTATAAATGAAATACCTACCAAATGCCTAAATTAATATTTTTTAATTCTTATTGTATTGAAAAAAAAATATTTTTAGTTCTTAATTGTAAAACTCGTTAATAGCCATTAGAAAATACAACATAAAAATTTGAAACTTTGAATCATCGTAGGCGCCAAGGCCGCAGGGATACGCAAGCAAATTATATGTCGTCGTATTAAGGGCAACAAGTACTTACTAGAATATAAGGTTTGGTTGTTATACTTTGATACTAGCCGGAGAAAAAAAAAAACATTTTCTCCCATACATTTTTTTTTTCAATATTTTTTTTTTCACTTGAAGGAGCAATTTTATCGAAAAATTGTGATAATAAATATTGATCAGCGTTATATATACTATTCGATACCATTTTTTGTTTAGTGAAATAACCATCTTCGATCGAAAGTCCATCATTTTGAAAATCCGGACCACTGTGCGACGGTCCTATATGGGCCACTCGTCTGGTTAAACAAGGGTTGGTTGTTTAAGTAGAGGCAATAGCCTAATGGCTAAGGCGTCGAGGTTGTGATCGAGAGGTCGTGGGTTCGAACCCTACCAATTACACTATTGTCGTGAACCCACTGCATATTTGTGTTCGAAGAGTTCACAAGATTGCTAGTAACTAATGTGAATTCAACACACATTTATTATTATTGCTAGTTCTCTTAAAAAAAAACATACTGTCAGGTATCCAACACTGCAGGACCAAAATCAATAGCCTGCAGCGAAAAATGGTACCTAATTTAAATTGAAAAACTGTACGATATCTTTTGAGGCGGCGAAGGGTCTATTACCTACCGTATTCGCGCACTCAGGTGCTGACCGGACATGTTTGCTTCGGTGAGTACCTGAACAGTATAGGACGAGAGACCTCGGCAAATTTTCATCACTGTGGGAGCGAGTTGGATTCTGCACAGCAAAACAAAGGCAGAACTACGAGAGCTATCTAAGATCAACTATTTTAATAACTGACCATTCTAAGTTACTTGCTGTACAGAGCAATACGTATATAATTAAGTTCCTTGGAATCTTTAAATTTTATTTCCAGTGTCAATGCTAATTAAGCTTTGTTCAAAACTACCAAGTCATGTTATACATTTTTTAAACAAATATTTTTAACATACGTTTACTACTATTTGCGAAATTTGAGTAAAATGAGTGGGCAGTGTCAATGCCATCATGTGAAAAATATGAGGTCACCAAATTTTGCCGCGTCTTTCAGAGACAACCAACATTGTGGAAGCAATTTTACAATGAAACGGTACAACGTAACTACAGTAAAACGTCTCTAATCTTATATCCATTGTTATTTATTTGAACTAAGTATATACATATCTCTTTTATCCATGTTAGGAAAAACAAGATAAGTCATCAACATCCATGCAATATTTACCTGAACTAAGGAATATCATTATTGACATGATAGAAATGAGAAAAAAGTAAGATAGGTAAGCAGTGGTGGCCCAGTGATTATGGAACCGACTAACGAGTTGCAGGGTTTGAACGAAGGCAGATTACTTTGTGTAATTTTTTTTATCATCAGCATTGCCCTCAAATCAGTGAAGGAAACCATTGTGAAGGAACCGGTATGTCGTAGGAGCAAAAGTTTGAAGACTTGCGACATCCAGCAACCCGCACTGGACCCGCGTGCTGGATTACGGCCCATTCCCTCTCAAAGAGACGAGGCCTGTGTCCCAGCAGTGGGAACTTTGGCTGAATTATAAGATAGGATCATAGATAAAATAATTTTATATTTCTATGGATAGGATTGTTCCTATGCCCGCAATGTGCGAGTATATTCACAAAGAAGATAACGAGAGACGTTTTAACAAAGGAGTTGAAGCGTTAGCCGTGGCTGAAAACGGTCGGATCACAGCGTCATCATATTTTTACTCTTTTGATGTTTTTCATTAAATTGCAATACGTTTTAAAATTATGCATGATAGAATAATTATGTTGAAATAATTATTTCCGTTGTAATAAATTTTAAAACACGTTCTGAAGTTCTGGTACCTATATTTATGTATTTATATTTTCATTTAAAATATATTTAAAAGAGTAACCGTGAATTTTTTGCTGGTTCTTCTTCATAGGAAACGACCAATTTCGAACCGTGCACTAACTTCTAACGTGTTATTATGTGAAATAAAATAATTTTGATTTTGTTTATTTAATAAACCAAGAAGCCAGAAGCCAGCTTTGTACCAGTTTGGAGGTCCGATTGGCAGTAGGTAGCTCTTGTACACTACATATGAGTAGAAACCTACTTAGCTGCATTCGGTTAAAAGACTGGAAGGCGAACTCCAACATACATAGTTGGGAAAATGGGAACAGGCTAAGCAGGTAATGATTAAACGGGCGAATTTTGTATTGACGTCACATTCAAGTACAGAAGCACGCTGGATCTCAAGGTTTGCAGTGGTTAGCAGTAGTGAGGAAGTTGACTGACATTGTTTTTTTAAATGAACGGTTTGAAGCTGAATGATTTAAGTTTGGTTAAAGAATATTAAATGCAAATTAAATATTATTATGGATATAATTATACTGACAATAGTTAATTCTCACGCTTTGGCCTCGGAATAGATCGTCAATAAAGTTTAAACGCTCTGTACGTTTGGAGTATTAGAGCTGATGGTAGGTTACTACAATTTGTGGAAGGAAAAAGTATTTCTTGACATTGTAAGCATTGCATGTGGTCTCATGTTATCGGCATCCCAGTCCCACTGGGCTAGGCGTACTGGGTACATATCCAGGGCCCCGCGGTCTATAATGTCTTCAAGATCACCAGACGATAACCGATATTTATTACTGATAAAAAAATGGCAGAAGCGGCGAGCATCGGATAGCGTGGAGCAAAGTAAATCGAGAAGCTCAAGATCGATCGCTATGGGGGACTACTGTCTGTCCTCTGTCTCATCTAGGGGTCATAGGAAAATAAGTCAGTAAACAAAAAAAAATCAAAACTGTAAACATTTATTTAGAAAAAAAAAATATACAAGGATGTTTAACTAAAGTAGGTACTTACCTACTTTTAATTGTAAGCGTATTCCATGCGGGAAACTGCTCTAGACTTACCCGAAAAGGATTTCCGATTTTAGCTTAATTGTCGAATCTAAATTGCGATCTGTCAAAGTCGCATTATCCTATTGTGCTTACGGCTCAAACTCAACCTCAAAATATTTTAGTTCACATAGGCCTACATGGGCACTTACAAAACGTCAGAAGTTAGTGCACGGTTTGGCTCTGGTTATCGGAGACAACCTTTAGACTTCTTTGCAATTCAGACGCCGTACTTCTTCTGGCCAACACCAACTACAGATGGAAAACCAATAACATTGCCCAACCCTGTTCCTCATTTCTTAACTTATATTATGGCACAGGTGTTCTTTCATAAACAAAAGAACGAGATCCAGACAATTCGTCTGCTTGCCAACGTATGACACGCAATTATTAGGTACCTGCTGAACCGATCCAGAATAATGTTTCTTATGTAGTGCTTGTGAATACAACCACTAGCACAAAGAGATTTGTATGGGTTCGCGAGCTGACTTGCGGCCACCATCAGTGTGGGCTTGTGGCAGGGGTAGCTCACCGTCTGATAAGTAGCAGGCCCGGCTTGATGGCGCGTCGTGTTCCACGCGCGTCTCTAGGAGCATTCAGCATTTCCTGCCGGGTTTGCGGGAATGTGAACAGCAAGGGCAACTGAAGGAATAGGGTGAGATTTAAGTCACGGTAAAAAAAGGTTTTTCGATTTTACTTAAACCGAAAAATCGCTTTTTTTCAACGGTTCACCTAGCGAAGAGCTCTTAGCATTCAGTACTATATTTCTCTCACTGGCCTATTATACAAGGTGTAACAGATTAAGCGCAATAGGTACCTCAGACACCCCAATTAGAATATTAAATTATAAGTCTAAAACAACATCCGTAACTAAATAGATTGAAACCAAATCTAGACATTTTTTATAAAATAGTTATCCTTACTAAACGCAAAACGTATGTGCGTCATACAATATCTTTACGCAGACGCATGTATACCTACACTCATGCAATGTTAGCGGCCGACACGCACACGACCGCATTTTCTTGAATTAAGGATTGTATTAATTTGTTTCTATTTTAAGTTAAATGAAAGATTTTTCCGTCAAAATTTAACACCTCTTTTTTATGACGGAAATCGATTCAGAAGCCGTTTCTGAACCAACTACTTTCAGGAATTGCGTTTATTGTGTTACACGTTGTATTTATGTATACCTAGCCCAAAAGTATGCGTAGTTTCAAGTTACAGGCAACGCGTTGTATCAAATACACACATACATACATATCTTCACGCTCTGTATACTTTTCTCTTATTAAGTTCTCAGCATTGCGGATTGCAAAAGGTACTTCACCTTTAGGTACTTTGTGGCATATTTATGGCTCTAACCTATTCCCAGAGTGGAGCCCTGTGTTCCAGAATTGGGAACCCAAAGGTCAATTAAGTACGCGTAATCATTCTTTCCTAGCAATCATTTTATAATTCAGTTTATTAAATATTTCGTGATTTGCAGTCCCTTTATGTCCTTCCACCATCCCAATTTTGAATAGATTGGGTGATTGTCTGTAGTCAGTAAGCTTTCTTCACGTACCCAGCCAGTAGCATCGCCGACGACAATCGATGAAGGTTGCGCCCGCGCCGGTTCCCACGCGTCGCCGTCGTCAGTAAAAAGTGTCCTTTGTATGCGACTCGGACACCAAGGCCGCAGATTACCATGTGACCCCGAATGCTGCATGAAATATTACCAATGTACTGTGTTAATATAAACTACTGTGAATTAGGAAGTTTATTGTATCGTGTCGTTATGGACTAGAGTAGAAAATGTTGCAGGAAAAACGGATTAATATAATATTGTGATTAATTTTGTCCCTAGAGGCTTCCTTAGGTTTAGGCTAGCTACTTTTTACCATTTGAGTGTTAACTCTGACCGCACACTAACACAAACTAGGTACCTATGGCCATTCCAAAAGGAATAAGGTGGATGAGGTATTCCTCGAAGCGCTACCATTTTGAAGCGCACCTAATGAAGCGCTCCTTTTTTATTCCTCGGAGCGCTCCTTTTAGTAGCGCTCCCGATAACACGCGCTACTAAAAGGAGCGCTCCGAGGATTAAAAAAGGAGCGCTTTATTAGGTGCGCTTCAAAATGGTAGCGCTTCGAGGAATACCTCAGGTGGATATACTTATAATTCCAGTGGAAGCTCGATTAACCGGATTAATTGTCAACAAACAATTGATACATACACATACTTAAACATTATGTACTTCCATAATGTCATATACATATTTACAGATAATATTGCAAACTACACATTATTACAAAGCAATTATTAGCATTATTTCAGCCAAGAATGCAAAGCTTGTTCTAAAAGTTAATTTTTCAGTCTCTGCACTTTTCAATGTTTACTTTTTAATATTTTACGGTACTTAGAAATGGAATTGTTAACCGGCTGGTGATGCTAGTAGATACCTACCAACACCAACACATCCATGCTGGTATAGATGCGATTTGTATAAAGTATTTGATCGCGTTTGATAGTATAGCTATAGATAATCGAAAATCCGTATAACTTAGGTCTGGATCATCGAGTAGAACTAGGTACATTACCAGAGCCAAAAATAGTGCCTTAACGTTGAATGAAAAGCGCCAATTTGTAAAGATGCACCTAAGACCTCCTAAACCTAACTACATATAGGTATAATATGTAACTCTGCCAGCTCTACATACTGCTCTAGTTGTGACCGGGACTTTAAAAGTATTTGAATATGTGTGTATGTATACATACATACACGATAAATAAATGATCTTTATTTAGCAAATTGGTTATTAAATAACACTTTTACACGACTTTTTCCGTTAAAATAGATGAGGCCGGTGTTTCCTAACTGAAAATTGCTTCAAAGGGTCATTGTTACGGGGGCCTATGGAAAATATTACCAAAGCATAGGTATGTCGCGTATTCGAATTAGTAGAGAGAGATTTCTAACCTACATGCATCATAAATTAACCTTTACCCTCAATTGACTCTCACATTCAGCGCATCATAGATATTTAGGTTAAACGTTTTAATTCGTGGGGTAGTTGCAGTTAACAAAATTGTTCAGCGTTGATTAAATAACATGTTGTGTTTCGTAAATTTCGGCGTTAGGTTAGGATAGGTAGTTAGGTAGATATGTTCACATTCAAATTACGTTAGGAACAATTGTTATTGAAGAGTAGGTTAATCTTAATTAGTAAGAGTGGCAATAGTTAAGGACTAGGGAATTAGGGCGTTAAAATAGAACAAAAACTCATGTAATTTGTATAAGTAATTAATTACCAACTTAATTTGGTATCTAACTAGCTTCGGCCCGATCGCTGCCTAAGCCTACCAAATATATCCAAAAAACCACAAAGAATTTTTAATACTTCCATTACGTTTTCACTTATTAACCTTTACTACCAAAAAAGTTTCATAACATTGGGGATATTTATGGGACTCTTTAAAGAAACTTCCACAAGGGCGGATCCAGCTTTGGTGCAAGGGAGGGGGTCACATAGTCGTGGTCAAGTCACAAGAAGTTATAATTTAATTTTGATAATAATAGGTAGCTGTAAATAGTAGGTATTTTAACCGACTTCAAAAAAAGGAGTAGGTTCTCAGTACCCTTGAACATTTTTTTTATGTATGTTACCTTATAACTCGAAGACGGCTGGACCGATTTGGATTTTTTTTATTTTATTTGAAAGAGTATACCTACTTTCTAGTTGGTCCCATTGTTACGAAATCAGGATCTGATGATTCCCATCATCAGATCCTCCTCCTGGAGTAATCGAGGGAACTCTTCAAATATTATAGGCGCACCTATAGCGTTTTGGGTATTTATAATAGTACTTTGTGCATTTGCTCTCGAAAAGCACCATTTGGGGAAGTGGAACTGATGATGAAGGACCACTGATGGCAACGAAACTACTCAATAATAAGTAATTCGTGGATTGCGATTCGTTTACTTGAATATGGATATCGTCACTTTATGCTCGTCACAATGCATATGCTGATGGTGAAGTACCAGGAGATCTCCTCAAAAATTAACGGCTCTGCATCGGGAAAAGCAATATTTTGTAAACGTGATAAGTAGTTCACATTTTGGCTTTTGTATCTAGTTAAATTACAAACCGACCTACTGAAAAGCGTGAAAAAAAACTTCTTCGCAAAAATCAATTTAATTTAACTTAGTAACTATATTTATTTGCAAATAAATCTTTGACTTTGACTTTTTGAAAAAAAGTTTTTTATCAATAAACACCTACTTACCCATATTTAAATAACAAAATAAATTTTTCGGTTAGGACTTCTCCCGAAACACGTTATCATTTCATCTACATCGATAGACGTTACCTACGTTTTTATGGACGTGGTCAAGCCATTCCGTTTGGAAACTGAAAATTTTCATTATCTTCAGAAAAGGGAAGCCTATGTTACCGAGTTGAATGAAGCTCTTAATTCCTTGAATATTAAAAACGATGACCTGGAAACAATTTGGCAGTCCGCAACATCTTTTGTCACGGAAACAAGTTCTCAAATCTTGGGCCATAGAAACACTACATTGGATGACTGGTTTGATGAGAATAACGATACAATTACAAGTGTCCTAAATGGTCACCGTCAGATACTTAATATACAGCACAATTAAAACAAACGAATCCAGGAAAGCACTTCAAGATTGAGAAGACTGACGAGAAATGCGATAGTTAAGTGGTGGCAAGAGAAGGCGAAATTGTTACAGTGGCACACAACAACTGTTTGCATTTTATAACGTGATTCGTAGAGTCATAGGCACCAGGAAAAATTTAAACGTACCAGTAAAGTAACTAGATGGAGTATCTCTCGCAAACAAGGACAATATTTCGAAACTTTCTGGATGTGGATCGCTCTGCTGATATAACTTACATTAATTTCCTCCAGCACACTAAACCTAGGGAAGAGTTACTTGAACCTATTACTTTCGAGGAAGTCACAACGGCCATCAGGCAACAGCAGAATAAGAAAGCAGTAGTAGGAGATAATATCTGCGGCGAAATGCTAAAGTATGGGGGAGAAGAGTTACACAATCATGTGGAAACTGTTAATGCGTATGTGGGTGGAAGAATATGTACTAAGTGCTTTAAAATCTCTCGCATTTGCTCACTGTACAAAAACAAAGGAGATCGCTCTGACTGTAATTCGTACCGAAGCATTTCCCTTCTCTCCGTTCCAGGAAAAAAAATCACCCGAGTCCTTCTAAATAGATTGCTGCCTTTCTCTGAAGAAATAGTGCCAGAATCTCAGTTCGGACTCACTTCATACCGTAGAGAAAAACCTGCGAGGCCATCTTCTCAATCCGCCAGCTTATTGAGAAGAGCAGGGAGCAAGGTCGACCAATGTTTCTGTGTTTTGTTAACCTTGAAAGCACATTCGCGCTCTCGATAGGTATCACTTAACCCTTAATTCGACGGGCTTTTTTTTACATTTTATTTATAATATCGTTATAGGTTTTCGTTTTTAACTTGTAAGGGACTCTAGAAAAAATAGCTGAAAAATTCTACCTATTTCAGTTTCCTGAAAAATGCATGTCCATTATATTGGACATTATCAAGTTCGTAAGAAACTGATGCACTCCAACCATGTGCAGCATATTTCCCATTGTCTAAAAGAAAGGATAAAAGAAACAAGTGCTTCCGTGATAAAATATGTATTATATTTTGGAACATTAGTCTCATAGTTACGTTGGTTCATGCTTAACACTAATAAGAACACCAAAAACTTATAAGTACGATGAACTCACTTATGTTCTGAACATATTAATTAAATATCTATATCGGCTCTTGGAAGATGTTCTGTAGAGAAATATCAACGTGTCACAAAGGTCAACTCCTCCCATATGTTGATTATAGTGCAGGTTGCACTATAATCAATATAGTTATGGCCTGTTTTGCCGTATGGGTCCAACACTGAAAATCCCCCAGTATTCACGCAGATAGCAAATGAAATCGAGCGTCGTAAAATAATTATCAAAATAAACAGCAAATCCTGGAATCTGGATGACAGAATTTTCATCACCCAGTGTCATCTGCTCTTCCTCCTCACTAAAATCGGTATACCGGAAGGCGTCATTGTCGCCGTATAATAGAAAATCATAGACGATTCCAGAAAAACCAGCGCGTACGACACTCATGAATCCCCATTTATTCGGCTTCATGGGGTTACACTTTTTCCGGATTCCTGCTTTAGAACGTTTATAGGGTATAATTATCTCATCTATGCTGTACTTTATTTCTTCTTATGATGCTAGGCAGTTTTCCCTATTTTTTTGATGAATGGTCGTATCTTGTATATCTGTCCTCATCAGAAAAGATATTGTCGACAAAGTGAATGTTACGTCGAATCTGCTCGAATCGTTTCAATGGCATGACGTTAGCCACTTGGGCATATCTGAATTCTGTAGACCAATAGTCCAGCAAGGCATTTTACAATACCCATGATAAGAAAAATCTTTCACGAGAAAATCTTTCAGCTGCTCGATGGATATACATTTCCCAGTCGAGTACAAGTTTGTGTTGTCGACGATATCAACGAGTATCTCAGGAAAAGAACAGATAAAAAACGTCCAACGGAGAGTCAGTATCCGGTAAACCAAACAGGAAATCGTTGGATTGAATATCAGCATTGTGTCTGAATTGTCCTTTTCTCCATTTGTAGGTCACAATTAGTGTCTTCTTGGTATTTTTTGCACGAACATTTGGCACAGCTCGTGTTGGTAGCTTCCTCTTACGTCTAGATGTTCTTGGTGTTAATGGACTAGCCCTATGGCTAGTCCTTCGTTTATACGAAGGATTTGATAATAGAAAAGACAATAATGAAGCTAAGCTTGGTAAAGCATTATAATTGACTTCACCAGTCGGTGGTAGCACGTTGTAGCATTATAATTGACTTCACCAGTCGGTGGTAGCACGTTGTTAGTAACAGGAGTCAACGGAGGTCGCTCATGGTCTAAAATCTATAAAATTCATCGACTTCTAACCCAGAGTTATTTTTAATGCCACTAACGCTAGGACGGTCGTCCATTTCAAGGTTTTTGTTTACTGCCCCATAAAGGTATTAGCATCAACATAAGTCTCGGCACTGTCGATGGAAATATTGGCTTGTGTATCATTTTTGGAACTGCCTCATATAGCCATGCACTCTATGTCTGAATCGATGGAAGGGCAGGATGAGGAGGACAGCTCTTCAGTTCTATGAAAAGAATGTTCTGTTTATTTTCAAATTCAGAACCAGTAACTATCTATAACTCTAGTAAGAAGCGTTTTCAGACGGCACTAATGCTTTTAAACGATGTCCCTTAGACTCGAAGCTCTGAAAAAGAAAGTTAGTAAGGTGTCAAACATTTCATCTATGGATCCCTAAAACCATTGTTAATAAAAATAACAAGAAATTACTTTTCTAATATTACGGCAACGGGATGAATACAGGACATAGTATTTAGCAGTCACTTATTTAGTAATTCGACGACAAGAAGTATACTGGACATACAAGTTTCGGGCATCATAAAAACTAAATGAAACTCAGTAAAGCAATCAAAACATTATTAGTAGCTTTTGGGTTTGTAATTTTTAGTTTTCAATAATATTAGAAAGAAATGAGTCGTAAAATAATGAATAAAACACAACTTACCGAAAGTCCGCACATCGCGCCCTTCCTTCCCGCCATCTCGCCGGTGACTGCTCGCGTACCGTCGATGTGTACGCGTTGTAAAGATGGGCGATTGTGAATGACATTATTCGAATGATTCGATTGTAGAAGTCATTCAAATTATTCGAATAACCTTACAACTCATTCGAATTTGAACAAAAGCGAGAAGTAAATAAGAATGTATTGCGTCGTCTCTTTCCTTCCGATTCAAATTTCATTACTACTAGTTTATATATTCGAATATCCGCAACCTCATCTAAAAGTAAACTCTATGCACTGAGAAAAAATACCCAATTTCGTGTGGCAAATTGATTGAATCATCAAACCATCGAACGACTAGTTTGTATTCGAATATATGTAGTTATTATTGCGCTCGAATAAGAAACTATTTTGGTTGTAACACCTAACTAACTTGTACGAGGGGATACGTATTGACGACTTACGAGCATAAGAAAGTAACGGTAAATTATAATATAAAAATACGAATTTGTACATATAGAAAGTGTATTAAAAATTCTCATTCGTCCGGTCCGGTCCTTGTTTTGGTGTAAACCTGTGACCTGTACACATATCTAAGTAATCTTATTATAACTGTGAGCGTGTGCGATTCGTAGAAAGGGCAACGACAACATTTTCGATACTTTCTGAAGTACCTGCCTACTCGGAAATTAGTCATATCTAATTATTGCTATCAACTAAAAGTAATCTTTATAGTACGAGAAAAACGTAAACTGTATGGCAAACTGAATGAATGAACTAGCGGTTCGCAAATCAGTAACTATTAACTTATTACTACGAATATCAATCAAAAGTAGACTTTATTATAATACGAAACATACCAATTTTGTATGGCAAAGTAAATGAATGAACTAGCGGTTTTATTCGAATTTGCGAACTAGCGATCGATTGTTTTTGTATTCGAATGTTAATATTAGTAGTATCAAACCATTCGATTATTGGAATCAGTAACAATCGCCCATCGCTGACGCGTTGCTGATTTTTTGACAACGTAGGTGGATAGTTCAGGATATTACTTAAAAGTCAAAATATACCGTCAATTTTTTCGTGTAGATTTTTTTTTCATTCAATGGGAAATATACTCCACGGCGTCGAATGCGTTCGTTCCCGAATAATGCGTTTGCCGTCGAACAAAGTATTATATTAAATTAATTAAATATTGAAAGTACTGACGCCAGCACATCAAGCTACAACAATCTGTCAAATTCCTTTAATAGATTTTCAACTTTATTGTTAAAGAAATTAGGTTCAAGGTTGATTGGGAAAATTTGACAGTTTCGGGTAGCTTCATGTGCTGGCGTCTGTACATAAAATTTATATTGTGACAAAAAATATTATGTTTGACAATTTTAATTAGCGGTCCACCTAAGTCCTGGACCCAGCCCAGGGGGGGTCATGACCCCCATGACCCCCCTGGATCCGCGTTTGCTTCCATAATCGCTGTTATTTAAAAAACTTGTATTGCCTCGTTGAGGGACAGAGGTAGAAGCTTACTTAGGCCGTGCGCGCACTGCCTTGCGGTGGCCGCAATTCCGGTAGTTCTACCGCACCGGTAGACTCACCGCAGTGCGCGCACTTCTATGACACTCCATACTTCACAAATTTTGCGGTACCGCAATTCCGGTAGTTCTACCGCACCGCAAAATTTGTGAAGTATGGAGTGTCATAGAAGTGCGCGCACTGCGGTGAGTCTACCGGTGCGGTAGAACTACCGGAATTGCGGCCACCGCAAGGCAGTGCGCGCACGGCCTTACAATAGACCTTAGAGTTAAGTATAAGTTGTATAGACTATTTACGTACTGCGTTGACTTGCTCAGTGTAACCGAGCAGGCGTTACGCTCAAAAATGTCCCGGACGTTGAAAGTATCAGGTAAGCTTTCAAGTTTCAACCAGACCCTCGGTCAACGGGCAGCGGACAGATTCTATTGAAGGCCCTTTTAATGACGCCGGCAGATGTTTTAATGTCTGCCACGCGAACAATTCCATCAGACCATGGATGGACAGTAACGATTATTCCCAATCTCACATGAGAGGAGATAAATTATCATCCTTGATAATGACGAACCCAGCTTCAGTGTCTTTGCTGATCTACCTCTTTGTCCGTCTGGACTAACGTGGTGTAACTCTTCGAAAGTTACGTTACAATTTCCCATTTCATTTCATTCATATTGTCCATTGTTTGTTTGATTTAACAAGCGGGAATAAACTTATCTTACAGCTCGCTTAAGCTTTGGTTTCCTAGGAAAGCGGTGCCGTCATATAGCGGCCGTAATATTACGGACGCAAAAAGGCGGCCGTCTTTACGGTGACGACATGTGGAAAGTTCCACGGCCGTTTTAACACAGTCTGCTTCATCGCTATCAATGAAACGTTCACGAAACCATCTGACACCGACAAGACGGCCGTCATGCAAATGGCGGCACCGCTTTTTGACGTTACGGTGTCAGTTACCGCTCTCTAGGAAACCGCGTCAGTTTGTTTACATAGAGAACGTTCTAGTGACGTCATTCACCGCTGTATTACGGCCGCTATATGACGGCACCGTTATCCTAGGAAACCAAAGCTTAAGGCCAGTTTCAGGCAGCTTGTGTGACTCTAATGACTTATGTCGAGAAGGCCAATGAGACTGGCACGCCTGACGCCACAAGATATATGGTCCTGTCGGTTGGAATATGTCTCAAAGTACAGTGGTCGTATATGTTTATTAATATGAAAAGGTATGGTATATGAAGAGGTTGCAGAATAAATATTTTCAACCGACGACCAAAAGAGGAGGTTATCAATTCGACGCGTATATTTTTTTTTTATTTTTTTTATTTTTATGTATGATCAATTGATCACCGAGTACTCAAAGACGACTGAACCGATTTGGAAAATTCTTTTTTTGTTTGATAGGGTATACTTTGAAATTGGCACCATTTGTCACCAAGTCAGGATCTGATGATGGGATCCTAGAGAAATCGAGGGAACTCTTCAAATATTATAGGTACACCTATGGCATTTTGGGTATTTCTTATAGTAACTTGTGCAGTTGCTCTCAAAAGTACCATTTCGGGAATGGAACTGATGATGAAGACCACAGATGGTCGCCGAAACTACTCAATAATAAGTATTTCGTGGATTGCGATTCGATTACTTGAATATGGATATTAAGCACTTTATGCTCGTCACAATGCATATGGTGATGTATAGCTGATGGTGAAGTACCAGGAGAACTCCTCAAAAATTAACGGCCCAGCATTGGGAAAAGCAATATTTTGTAAAATTTTATAAGTAGTTGACATTTAGGCTCTGGTAACTAGGTAAATTAAAAATCAACCAACTAAAAAGAGTGAAATAAAAACTTTTTACCAAAAAATTAAACCGACTCCCAAAAAACACTGCAAAGTGAAAAATAACTTTAATTTCGGAAGTCGGTGCCAAAAACGAAAATACAAAACTAAAGACACCGACTACCGAAATTAAAGTTATTTTTCACTTTGCAGTGTTTTTTGGCAGTCGGTTTAATTTTTTGGTAAAAAGTTTTTTTGTCAGCACATTCCATATTATAATAGTATTCTTATCTGGTATAAGTTTGTTCATACTGTGAAAATAAAAAATGGCACTTTCGGCTCATTTAAGCCGAAGCCGAACTGTTGAGTCTGTGATGCGGCAAAATTAGTCAGAGCTAAAATAAGATGTAATTGTGAGCAGAGTTCAAATGATGTTGATACAATCTGCATCTAGCATAATTACTAGATCCGGATTCGTGGTTCGAGTTCGTAATTAATGAATTAAGTATTTTTTCCTCGAAGTCGTTAAGTTGTTGTTTGGCAAAGTTTGTGATTGTGAAGACCGAAACTTTTAAGGGTCATTGGAGTAATTAATTTTCAGACAAAACCGCTTTTAGTAGCTAAGTTGTTTTCATCAATACAAATAAGTAATAAGTGTACGTAATAAGTTTTCTTACGTAAGTTTGTATTTGTAAATTTTTGATATTCGTTACGGGTAATCAAAAGCCACTGGTGTTGTCTAGATCAGGGGTTCCCAAACTTATTTTAACTGTGACGCCATTGGGAAGTTGCTATATTCTTGCCATACATTTACCTACTAGTTATAGTTCTAGCCTAATAACAATTTGTCAGAAAAACAGAAAGAAGCATACTTTCAGCCACCAACACTTTGACAAACAACACATTGAGGAAGTTCTAAATTTCCTTTAGTAATGTAGGTAAATCGGAAACTAAATTCTATACTTCTATCGTTTTTCTAGTCTCGTTCGCCATAGTGAATATTAAAACGAAAATTAAAAGCGTGCGTAATTTATCGACACAGACAGCCAAACTATTAAGATCGCCTCACGACGCCCCTAGGATAATACTGCGGAGCCCCAGGGTGTCGCGGCGCACAATTTACCCTGGAAGCCCTGGTCTAGGTGATCGTGTCACCAGCCACTGGTTTGTGGAGGTCAGTTAGGCAGTCGCTACATGTAAAACACTAGTAACTCAGCTGAATTTGAAAAGGTTACTGGAAGCCGGCCTCAACACAGTTTGGAAAATACTAAGCAGAAGATGACTCGTGCCGACCGAATCAATGACTTTAAGGGCTAAAGGCTCAGGTGTATGCAGGCACGGTCACAGCCGGGGGAGACATAAGAGCAAAAACAAAAACGACTGATGCTCTTAACCATGCAAGAAAACTTAAATGGAAATGGGCCGGACATGTAGCGCGACTCAAAGATCAGAGATGGACAAAAACCGTAACATTATGGCATGGACCTCTGGGCAAACGTCATAAAGGTAGACCCCATGCGCGCTGGGAAGATGACATCAAGAAAATAGCTGGACCACAATGGCAACAAATAGCACAGGAACGAAAAATGTGGCAATCTTTGGAAGAGGCCTTCACCTGAGAGGGGTTCCTAATATAATAATAATCAAATATTTCAGTGTAATATTGTAAACTTAATTTTAGGAAATAAAAGGCTTTTTTATTTTTTTTTATATTTTTTATTTTTATTATTTATTTATACTGGAAGCCGGCCTCAACACAGTTTGGAAAATACTAAGCAGATGATGACTCGTGCCGACCGAATCAATGACTTTAAGGGCTAAAGGCTCAGGTGTATGCAGGCACGGTCACAGCCGAGGGGGGGGGGGGGGGTCACTAACAGGAAAATATGTCGAGTAAATGAGTTTTCTTTATTGCACAAAACAAATTTTATTGCACACATTATAAAACAAATGGAAGTCGTCTATTTTTATAGTAGGCAAATCGGGTGATAATATTTGTAACGTACTATATCCGTTATTTTATATTATTATTAAAAAATAGTTCGATGAGAGGACAGGCAGTCACTCCGTGTAAACCACTAGTACCTACTTAGCTGCACACGCTTAGATTGGGAGCCGGGCCCAATTATGGAAAAGGCTAAACAGATGACGATGAATATTATAAGCATATAAGCGTTACGACATAGGTAACATACATTTTAGTAGATTCAGGCTGCGTTTCCACCAGAGATGTACGATGAAAATGTGTCGTGCGAGGATGTCTAGCTGTGCTGTGATTATGTGTGGGCGTTTCCACCAAAGCTGTGCGATGAAAATGTGCCTACGAGGATATGTAGCGGAGCTGTGAAAATGCGCATTAATGTGTGGTGCGAGGATGCGCAAACCTCGCAACACATCCTTCTCAACACATATTCCTCGCAACACATCTCTCGCAGCACATCTCTCGCACACATCCCTCGCTTGTTTTGTATGCGCAAAAATCTAGCTCCGCTGAGCCGTTTCCACCAGAGCTGTGCTGACCGAGGCGAGGTAAATGAAGCGATTCTATTGGTTCTTTACAAACACATCCCTCGCTACGCATCCTCGCACATCTCTGGTGGAAACGCAGCCTAATACTGCCATATTCCTATTCCCCAGCTGTGGAATCTTCTGAAGAATCTTCAGTCGGACGATTACTCGCCGTCTTTGGCAGACTGTATTAATAATGTAGGTAAGTATTTAGTAGGTGGGTAATTTTCAAAACAAATAATGGAAGCAGTTTTATATAAATATACTTTTAATAAGACTTTTACTTTGAAAATATTATGTACTTTTTTTATGCACCTGCCATGTTATCTCTTCACCATCCATGGTTGACTGATAGAGAATGCCTATGGCATTAAGTCCGCCTTTGTACATTTTGTGTTGCATACAGTTTTAATAAATAAATGTAGAGCGACGTGTGTATGCAGGGATCTGGTCTCTTGGAAGCCATCAATCAGCCTTGTGGAATAAAACAATACGTGAAAATATAACTTTTATTTATTATCTACAATATATTCTCATACATCAGATTCATTAAATATTTTACATTATAACGAAATATATAGTAAATACATTAAACATGACTCCGACCTCGCGGTCTTTGGATAATTTCATAATAAAGACTTTAAAAATAATTCAATTTAATATTAGTACATTTAATTTAAGGTAAAATAGCACCTTTTGTTAGAAAACGAGAAAAATATAAGG
This sequence comes from Tholera decimalis, assembly GCA_943138885.2. Taxonomy (NCBI): domain Eukaryota; kingdom Metazoa; phylum Arthropoda; class Insecta; order Lepidoptera; family Noctuidae; genus Tholera; species Tholera decimalis. Next base: position 9,325,248 of record OW964555.2, read on the forward strand.
CACATAGAATGGATTACAGAAAATGTAAATTTGCGGGGTAAGTAGACATCAATTATTTTGTTTTTGGAAATAACGATACTATAGAGAACATAATACGAATTCCATGGATAACAAAATATTGGAGTTATCTACATACTATACTAATTACATAACATTATGTCCTACGATGGTATGCCGTGACAACTGCCGGCCACACAAACTGCGTGCGATACTTTGATGGATGTGGCATTGACCCTGAAACCCAGTTAAGTAGGCGCGGTAAACTGTTTCCGTGCCGACCTAATGTTCTGTCAAAATATTAGAACTAATTTCAGGATCACAGAGTTGTCAAGCTTGAGCAATGAGTCCTAAATTGTTAGCTGTAAAACTCTTCTGGTTCAAAACTGGCAGAACATTACAAAACTCCATAGAAATTGAATATTAAACCAGAAGAGTCCTATTTACATCAAATTGTTCTTTATTTTGGGATACATCTATATTAAGTTTGAGCATACCATATACTCGTATTGTTCAGATCTATTCTCCGTATACGGTCTCAGTATTCGTGGATTGTTGTTCAAATCCTGTTTATATATTTTGGTGGGAAACACAGATGGCCCACGTTTCTTAACCGTTCTGTTGACAGTTATGAATATCTATACAATATGAGTGTACTTGGGATAATTGCATTGTTCTAATTGTATAAACATTTAAATAACTATCATTCATTAACATAATATAATTTTCATACTTTTTGGTTGTCAAAAGTATTAGAATGTTTAAGAGATTACTTGTATTTCTTAAAATAATTGCTCTTAAAGATAAATAATTATCGGACGAACGATGACTAAAATGAAAATAGAAGTATAACATAACGACTACATAGCGCGGTGGCGCTGAACGATTTGTGCCCTAAAATCCTATTGTCATTTCAATCAGATGGTTCCTGATTCCTTAATGCTAAGAGTTCAGATCAGTGTTGGACGGATACGATTCGACAGCGTTGAGGTAAGTATGTGCACCAGAACAAACGCATACATTATAACATACTATGATACACTGCACTCATTCCAGTCTGTGTAACTATGATTCGTTTGCATTCGCTTTTCAATTGTTGAAAGCTGAAACAAAGAACATTTTAAATTATATATGTGAGATAATTACTAATTAGATATATTATGTGGGAAAGGCACGCTTAGTATGTTACTGAAAAGTAAGGTGCGTTAAAACAAACGACATTTTTGTTAAATTGATATTTCACACGACAGTCGTGTGGCCTTGTTCGGAATAATTGTATTTTAGTTAGTTTTTTTTTTATTAAAAAATATGTTCGCGTTTGACCACCATCTCACCTGATGGTAAGTGATGATGTGGTCGAAGATGGAGCACGCTTACCTAAAAGTAACCTATTCACTCTTGACTTAAAGACTCCCAGGTTATAGCTATCGGGAAACACAGACTCCGGCAGGGAATTCTACTCCTTAGCCGTACGCACAATGAAGGTATTCCCAAAACGTTTTGTGCGTATGGGTGGGATGTCCACCATGTAACGATGGCGTATCGCCGTTTGTCTCGTAGTCCGATGATGGAACGGGCTTGGCGGAATTAGACTGTGTAATTCCATCGCACACTCCCCGAAATGTAACCGATAGAAAACCGATAGACTTGCAACTCGTCGTCGATGTTCAAGGCTCTGGAGCTTTGACTCAACCAGCGCATCATTGCCAATGAGTCTCTTGGCCCGCTTCTCGATAGACTCAAGCACGTCTAGTTGGTATTTAGCAGATCCATCCCAAAGATGAGAACAAAACTCCATACACGACCGAACCTGGGCTTGACTCCATTTTGAAATATATCTAGGGTATTGAATATAAACCTCAATACGTTGATGTATTGAATACAGCGTGAATGCACATACGCATATATTGAGCAACCACGCTGTGTATCATGTAACGACGTGTGTAAGTACTCGTAGCACCGTAGAACGTCAAGTTGCTGTAGAACTAATTCAACACTAACGAGAAGGCACAGTGTATATATCTGTTCAAATAACCTGTATTTATGTATTTTAAATAATGTATTATACTTTAAATTGGTATTTTCACACCAATGACAGCCCAATTGCTGTCTAATTAAAATTGTGATATTCTATCACATTTTGCAAATCTAATTAAATGGGTTTTAGTTCTCAAGGTTCCTTTCTACGTTGGAGTACAAATAAGTATATACTAAAACATCCAACATCCACCCTTAAAACCTAAATATAGTCTCTTCGTAGTGAGATAGGTATACTTTCTGACGAAGAGAACAGTTTTGTAACGTGTTATAGCAACATATTGCTATAACACAGTTTTTTAACATATTGCAGCATATCGTTCGTAGTAGCACTATGTATTACCTGGCGAGTGTCTCTGGTCTCTCTGCAGCGCGATGTACTGTCGCACGAGGCGCGCGACCTCGTGTGCCTGCTCCGCCTGCAACCTCGTAACACGTTGCTGTAGCAGCGAGCCGCATTTCACGTCCAGGAATAGTGTGCCGTCTTCAGAACGGACCTGGGAAATATAATAAAAATCCTATTAGCTGTTGAACATATTAAAAAAAGTTTCCATGTGCGAGGTTGATGCGTGTTGATTTTTAGGATCATAGGTATCAATAGAAGCAATTTTTTTTTAATATAATATTCCACAACTTTCACACAACGCCATCTAGTCCCAAACTAAGCAGAGCTTGTGCTATGAGTACTAGACAACTGATAAACTTACATATATGTTTCTAAATACATATATATTGTAGATAAATTACACCCAGACAAAAAACAAATGATCGTGCTCATCACACAACAGGACCACTGACAATTAGACTAACAGACCTGTCACATTATACGTTACGTTATAGTGTCTCACTTTAAAGACTTCAAACCCATATTGTATATGTATACTGTTTATTTTCATCTTCACAATTCATTTAACTTTTCTTCAATAACTGCTAGGTGTAATAATATTTTTTATTTTATATTGATATCTGTCAATGCTGCAGCTAACTTGATAGAACAAAAGGGCATTATGGCAGAGCAAATTTTTTGGAAAGAAAGTTTGTAGTGATGCTGACTGATGTAGGACTGACCTTCCCGGTGCTGATGAGCTCTGCGTAGGGCCATTGGGTGTCAGTGTCGTGGGTGGCGGGGTGCAGCAGGTGCACGCCGCGCCGGTTGAGACACAGTTAGTGGGACTGACCTTCCTGGTGCTGATGAGCTCTGCGTAGGGCCAGTGGGTGTCGGTGTCGTGGGTGGCGGGGTGCAGCAGGTGCACGCCGCGCCGGTTGAGACACACAGTTAGTGGGACTGACCTTCCTGGTGCTGATGAGCTCTGCGTAGGGCCAGTGGGTGTCGGTGTCGTGGGTGGCGGGGTGCAGCAGGTGCACGCCGCGCCGGTTGAGACACAGTTAGTGGGACTGACCTTCCTGGTGCTGATGAGCTCTGCGTAGGGCCATTGGGTGTCAGTGTCGTGGGTGGCGGGGTGCAGCAGGTGCACGCCGCGCCGGTTGTGACACAGTTAGTGGGACTGACCTTCCTGGTGCTGATGAGCTCTGCGTAGGGCCAGTGGGTGTCGGTGTCGTGGGTGGCGGGGTGCAGCAGGTGCACGCCGCGCCGGTTGAGACACAGTTAGTGGGACTGACCTTCCTGGTGCTGATGAGCTCTGCGTAGGGCCATTGGGTGTCAGTGTCGTGGGTGGCGGGGTGCAGCAGGTGCACGCCGCGCCGGTTGAGACACAGTTAGTGGGACTGACCTTCCTGGTGCTGATGAGCTCTGCGTAGGGCCATTGGGTGTCAGTGTCGTGGGTGGCGGGGTGCAGCAGGTGCACGCCGCGCCGGTTGAGACACAGTTAGTGGGACTGACCTTCCTGGTGCTGATGAGCTCTGCGTAGGGCCAGTGGGTGTCGGTGTCGTGGGTGGCGGGGTGCAGCAGGTGCACGCCGCGCCGGTTGAGACACAGTTAGTGGGACTGACCTTCCTGGTGCTGATGAGCTCTGCGTAGGGCCATTGGGTGTCAGTGTCGTGGGTGGCGGGGTGCAGCAGGTGCACGCCGCGCCGGTTGAGACACAGTTAGTGGGACTGACCTTCCTGGTGCTGATGAGCTCTGCGTAGGGCCAGTGGGTGTCGGTGTCGTGGGTGGCGGGGTGCAGCAGGTGCACGCCGCGCCGGTTGAGACACAGTTAGTGGGACTGACCTTCCTGGTGCTGATGAGCTCTGCGTAGGGCCATTGGGTGTCAGTGTCGTGGGTGGCGGGGTGCAGCAGGTGCACGCCGCGCCGGTTGAGACACAGTTAGTGGGACTGACCTTCCTGGTGCTGATGAGCTCTGCGTAGGGCCATTGGGTGTCAGTGTCGTGGGTGGCGGGGTGCAGCAGGTGCACGCCGCGCCGGTTGAGACACAGTTAGTGGGACTGACCTTCCTGGTGCTGATGAGCTCTGCGTAGGGCCAGTGGGTGTCGGTGTCGTGGGTGGCGGGGTGCAGCAGGTGCACGCCGCGCCGGTTGAGACACAGTTAGTGGGACTGACCTTCCTGGTGCTGATGAGCTCTGCGTAGGGCCATTGGGTGTCAGTGTCGTGGGTGGCGGGGTGCAGCAGGTGCACGCCGCGCCGGTTGAGACACAGTTAGTGGGACTGACCTTCCTGGTGCTGATGAGCTCTGCGTAGGGCCAGTGGGTGTCGGTGTCGTGGGTGGCGGGGTGCAGCAGGTGCACGCCGCGCCGGTTGAGACACAGTTAGTGGGACTGACCTTCCTGGTGCTGATGAGCTCTGCGTAGGGCCAGTGGGTGTCGGTGTCGTGGGTGGCGGGGTGCAGCAGGTGCACGCCGCGCCGGTTGAGACACAGTTAGTGGGACTGACCTTCCCGGTGCTGATGAGCTCTGCGTAGGGCCATTGGGTGTCAGTGTCGTGGGTGGCGGGGTGCAGCAGGTGCACGCCGCGCCGGTTGAGACACAGTTAGTGGGACTGACCTTCCTGGTGCTGATGAGCTCTGCGTAGGGCCAGTGGGTGTCGGTGTCGTGGGTGGCGGGGTGCAGCAGGTGCACGCCGCGCCGGTTGAGACACACAGTTAGTGGGACTGACCTTCCTGGTGCTGATGAGCTCTGCGTAGGGCCAGTGGGTGTCGGTGTCGTGGGTGGCGGGGTGCAGCAGGTGCACGCCGCGCCGGTTGAGACACAGTTAGTGGGACTGACCTTCCTGGTGCTGATGAGCTCTGCGTAGGGCCAGTGGGTGTCGGTGTCGTGGGTGGCTGGGTGCAGCAGGTGCACGCCGCGCCGGTTGAGACACAGTTAGTGGGACTGACCTTCCTGGTGCTGATGAGCTCTGCGTAGGGCCAGTGGGTGTCGGTGTCGTGGGTGGCTGGGTGCAGCAGGTGCACGCCGCGCCGGTTGAGACACAGTTAGTGAGACTGACCTTCCTGGTGCTGATGAGCTCTGCGTAGGGCCAGTGGGTGTCGGTGTCGTGGGTGGCTGGGTGCAGCAGGTGCACGCCGCGCCGGTTGAGACACAGTTAGTGGGACTGACCTTCCTGGTGCTGATGAGCTCTGCGTAGGGCCAGTGGGTGTCGGTGTCGTGGGTGGCTGGGTGCAGCAGGTGCACGCCGCGCCGGTTGAGACACACAGTTAGTGGGACTGACCTTCCTGAAGCTGATGAGCTCTGCGTAGGGCCATTGGGTGTCAGTGTCGTGGGTGGCGGGGTGCAGCAGGTGCACGCCGCGCCGGTTGAGACACAGTTAGTGGGACTGACCTTCCTGGTGCTGATGAGCTCTGCGTAGGGCCAGTGGGTGTCGGTGTCGTGGGTGGCGGGGTGCAGCAGGTGCACGCCGCGCCGGTTGAGACACAGTTAGTGGGACTGACCTTCCTGGTGCTGATGAGCTCTGCGTAGGGCCAGTGGGTGTCGGTGTCGTGGGTGGCGGGGTGCAGCAGGTGCACGCCGCGCCGGTTGAGACACAGTTAGTGGGACTGACCTTCCTGGTGCTGATGAGCTCTGCGTAGGGCCAGTGGGTGTCGGTGTCGTGGGTGGCGGGGTGCAGCAGGTGCACGCCGCGCCGGTTGAGACACAGTTAGTGGGACTGACCTTCCTGGTGCTGATGAGCTCTGCGTAGGGCCATTGGGTGTCAGTGTCGTGGGTGGCGGGGTGCAGCAGGTGCACGCCGCGCCGGTTGAGACACAGTTAGTGGGACTGACCTTCCTGGTGCTGATGAGCTCTGCGTAGGGCCATTGGGTGTCAGTGTCGTGGGTGGCGGGGTGCAGCAGGTGCACGCCGCGCCGGTTGAGACACAGTTAGTGGGACTGACCTTCCTGGTGCTGATGAGCTCTGCGTAGGGCCAGTGGGTGTCGGTGTCGTGGGTGGCGGGGTGCAGCAGGTGCACGCCGCGCCGGTTGAGACACAGTTAGTGGGACTGACCTTCCTGGTGCTGATGAGCTCTGCGTAGGGCCAGTGGGTGTCGGTGTCGTGGGTGGCGGGGTGCAGCAGGTGCACGCCGCGCCGGTTGAGACACAGTTAGTGGGACTGACCTTCCTGGTGCTGATGAGCTCTGCGTAGGGCCAGTGGGTGTCGGTGTCGTGGGTGGCGGGGTGCAGCAGGTGCACGCCGCGCCGGTTGAGACACAGTTAGTGGGACTGACCTTCCCGGTGCTGATGAGCTCTGCGTAGGGCCATTGGGTGTCAGTGTCGTGGGTGGCGGGGTGCAGCAGGTGCACGCCGCGCCGGTTGAGACACAGTTAGTGGGACTGACCTTCCTGGTGCTGATGAGCTCTGCGTAGGGCCAGTGGGTGTCGGTGTCGTGGGTGGCGGGGTGCAGCAGGTGCACGCCGCGCCGGTTGAGACACACAGTTAGTGGGACTGACCTTCCTGGTGCTGATGAGCTCTGCGTAGGGCCAGTGGGTGTCGGTGTCGTGGGTGGCGGGGTGCAGCAGGTGCACGCCGCGCCGGTTGAGACACAGTTAGTGGGACTGACCTTCCTGGTGCTGATGAGCTCTGCGTAGGGCCATTGGGTGTCAGTGTCGTGGGTGGCGGGGTGCAGCAGGTGCACGCCGCGCCGGTTGAGACACAGTTAGTGGGACTGACCTTCCTGGTGCTGATGAGCTCTGCGTAGGGCCAGTGGGTGTCGGTGTCGTGGGTGGCGGGGTGCAGCAGGTGCACGCCGCGCCGGTTGAGACACAGTTAGTGGGACTGACCTTCCTGGTGCTGATGAGCTCTGCGTAGGGCCATTGGGTGTCAGTGTCGTGGGTGGCGGGGTGCAGCAGGTGCACGCCGCGCCGGTTGAGACACAGTTAGTGGGACTGACCTTCCTGGTGCTGATGAGCTCTGCGTAGGGCCATTGGGTGTCAGTGTCGTGGGTGGCGGGGTGCAGCAGGTGCACGCCGCGCCGGTTGAGACACAGTTAGTGGGACTGACCTTCCTGGTGCTGATGAGCTCTGCGTAGGGCCAGTGGGTGTCGGTGTCGTGGGTGGCGGGGTGCAGCAGGTGCACGCCGCGCCGGTTGAGACACAGTTAGTGGGACTGACCTTCCTGGTGCTGATGAGCTCTGCGTAGGGCCATTGGGTGTCAGTGTCGTGGGTGGCGGGGTGCAGCAGGTGCACGCCGCGCCGGTTGAGACACAGTTAGTGGGACTGACCTTCCTGGTGCTGATGAGCTCTGCGTAGGGCCAGTGGGTGTCGGTGTCGTGGGTGGCGGGGTGCAGCAGGTGCACGCCGCGCCGGTTGAGACACAGTTAGTGGGACTGACCTTCCTGGTGCTGATGAGCTCTGCGTAGGGCCAGTGGGTGTCGGTGTCGTGGGTGGCGGGGTGCAGCAGGTGCACGCCGCGCCGGTTGAGACACAGTTAGTGGGACTGACCTTCCCGGTGCTGATGAGCTCTGCGTAGGGCCATTGGGTGTCAGTGTCGTGGGTGGCGGGGTGCAGCAGGTGCACGCCGCGCCGGTTGAGACACAGTTAGTGGGACTGACCTTCCTGGTGCTGATGAGCTCTGCGTAGGGCCAGTGGGTGTCGGTGTCGTGGGTGGCGGGGTGCAGCAGGTGCACGCCGCGCCGGTTGAGACACACAGTTAGTGGGACTGACCTTCCTGGTGCTGATGAGCTCTGCGTAGGGCCAGTGGGTGTCGGTGTCGTGGGTGGCGGGGTGCAGCAGGTGCACGCCGCGCCGGTTGAGACACAGTTAGTGGGACTGACCTTCCTGGTGCTGATGAGCTCTGCGTAGGGCCAGTGGGTGTCGGTGTCGTGGGTGGCTGGGTGCAGCAGGTGCACGCCGCGCCGGTTGAGACACAGTTAGTGAGACTGACCTTCCTGGTGCTGATGAGCTCTGCGTAGGGCCAGTGGGTGTCGGTGTCGTGGGTGGCTGGGTGCAGCAGGTGCACGCCGCGCCGGTTGAGACACAGTTAGTGGGACTGACCTTCCTGGTGCTGATGAGCTCTGCGTAGGGCCAGTGGGTGTCGGTGTCGTGGGTGGCTGGGTGCAGCAGGTGCACGCCGCGCCGGTTGAGACACAGTTAGTGGGACTGACCTTCCTGGTGCTGATGAGCTCTGCGTAGGGCCAGTGGGTGTCGGTGTCGTGGGTGGCTGGGTGCAGCAGGTGCACGCCGCGCCGGTTGAGACACAGTTAGTGGGACTGACCTTCCTGGTGCTGATGAGCTCTGCGTAGGGCCAGTGGGTGTCGGTGTCGTGGGTGGCTGGGTGCAGCAGGTGCACGCCGCGCCGGTTGAGACACAGTTAGTGGGACTGACCTTCCTGGTGCTGATGAGCTCTGCGTAGGGCCAGTGGGTGTCGGTGTCGTGGGTGGCTGGGTGCAGCAGGTGCACGCCGCGCCGGTTGAGACACAGTTAGTGGGACTGACCTTCCTGGTGCTGATGAGCTCTGCGTAGGGCCAGTGGGTGTCGGTGTCGTGGGTGGCTGGGTGCAGCAGGTGCACGCCGCGCCGGTTGAGACACACAGTTAGTGGGACTGACCTTCCTGAAGCTGATGAGCTCTGCGTAGGGCCAGTGGGTGTCGGTGTCGTGGGTGGCTGGGTGCAGCAGGTGCACGCCGCGCCGGTTGAGACACAGTTAGTGGGACTGACCTTCCTGGTGCTGATGAGCTCTGCGTAGGGCCAGTGGGTGTCGGTGTCGTGGGTGGCTGGGTGCAGCAGGTGCACGCCGCGCCGGTTGAGACACACAGTTAGTGGGACTGACCTTCCTGGTGCTGATGAGCTCTGCGTAGGGCCAGTGGGTGTCGGTGTCGTGGGTGGCTGGGTGCAGCAGGTGCACGCCGCGCCGGTTGAGACACAGTTAGTGGGACTGACCTTCCTGGTGCTGATGAGCTCTGCGTAGGGCCAGTGGGTGTCGGTGTCGTGGGTGGCTGGGTGCAGCAGGTGCACGCCGCGCCGGTTGTGACACAGTTAGTGGGACTGACCTTCCTAGTGCTGATGAGCTCTGCGTAGGGCCAGTGGGTGTCGGTGTCGTGGGTGGCTGGGTGCAGCAGGTGCACGCCGCGCCGGTTGAGACACACAGTTAGTGGGACTGACCTTCCTGGTGCTGATGAGCTCTGCGTAGGGCCAGTGTGTGTCGGCGTCGTGCGTGGCTGGGTGCAGCAGGTGCACGCCGCGCCGGTTGAGACACACAGTTAGTGGGACTGACCTTCCTGGTGCTGATGAGCTCTGCGTAGGGCCAGTGGGTGTCGGTGTCGTGGGTGGCGGGGTGCAGCAGGTGCACGCCGCGCCGGTTGAGACACACAGTTAGTGGGACTGACCTTCCTGGTGCTGATGAGCTCTGCGTAGGGCCAGTGGGTGTCGGTGTCGTGGGTGGCGGGGTGCAGCAGGTGCACGCCGCGCCGGTTGAGACACACAGTTAGTGGGACTGACCTTCCTGGTGCTGATAAGCTCTGCGTAGGGCCAGTGGGTGTCGGTGTCGTGCGTGGCGGGGTGCAGCAGGTGCACGCCGCGCCGGTTGAGACACAGTTAGTGGGACTGACCTTCCTGGTGCTGATGAGCTCTGCGTAGGGCCAGTGGGTGTCGGTGTCGTGGGTGGCGGGGTGCAGCAGGTGCACGCCGCGCCGGTTGAGACACAGTTAGTGGGACTGACCTTCCTGGTGCTGATGAGCTCTGCGTAGGGCCAGTGGGTGTCGGTGTCGTGCGTGGCGGGGTGCAGCAGGTGCACGCCGCGCCGGTTGAGACACAGTTAGTGGGACTGACCTTCCTGGTGCTGATGAGCTCTGCGTAGGGCCAGTGGGTGTCGGTGTCGTGGGTGGCGGGGTGCAGCAGGTGCACGCCGCGCCGGTTGAGACACACAGTTAGTGGGACTGACCTTCCTGGTGCTGATGAGCTCTGCGTAGGGCCAGTGGGTGTCGGTGTCGTGCGTGGCGGGGTGCAGCAGGTGCACGCCGCGCCGGTTGAGACACAGTTAGTGGGACTGACCTTCCTGGTGCTGATGAGCTCTGCGTAGGGCCAGTGGGTGTCGGTGTCGTGCGTGGCGGGGTGCAGCAGGTGCACGCCGCGCCGGTTGAGACACAGTTAGTGGGACTGACCTTCCTGGTGCTGATGAGCTCTGCGTAGGGCCAGTGGGTGTCGGTGTCGTGCGTGGCGGGGTGCAGCAGGTGCACGCCGCGCCGGTTGAGACACAGTTAGTGGGACTGACCTTCCTGGTGCTGATGAGCTCTGCGTAGGGCCAGTGGGTGTCGGTGTCGTGCGTGGCGGGGTGCAGCAGGTGCACGCCGCGCCGGTTGAGACACAGTTAGTGGGACTGACCTTCCTGGTGCTGATGAGCTCTGCGTAGGGCCAGTGGGTGTCGGTGTCGTGCGTGGCGGGGTGCAGCAGGTGCACGCCGCGCCGGTTGAGACACAGTTAGTGGGACTGACCTTCCTGGTGCTGATGAGCTCTGCGTAGGGCCAGTGGGTGTCGGTGTCGTGGGTGGCGGGGTGCAGCAGGTGCACGCCGCGCCGGTTGAGACACAGTTAGTGGGACTGACCTTCCTGGTGCTGATGAGCTCTGCGTAGGGCCAGTGGGTGTCGGTGTCGTGGGTGGCGGGGTGCAGCAGGTGCACGCCGCGCCGGTTGAGACACAGTTAGTGGGACTGACCTTCCTGGTGCTGATGAGCTCTGCGTAGGGCCAGTGGGTGTCGGTGTCGTGCGTGGCGGGGTGCAGCAGGTGCACGCCGCGCCGGTTGAGACACAGTTAGTGGGACTGACCTTCCTGGTGCTGATGAGCTCTGCGTAGGGCCAGTGGGTGTCGGTGTCGTGGGTGGCTGGGTGCAGCAGGTGCACGCCGCGCCGGTTGAGACACAGTTAGTGGGACTGACCTTCCTGGTGCTGATGAGCTCTGCGTAGGGCCAGTGGGTGTCGGTGTCGTGGGTGGCGGGGTGCAGCAGGTGCACGCCGCGCCGGTTGAGACACAGTTAGTGGGACTGACCTTCCTGGTGCTGATGAGCTCTGCGTAGGGCCAGTGGGTGTCGGTGTCGTGGGTGGCTGGGTGCAGCAGGTGCACGCCGCGCCGGTTGAGACACAGTTAGTGGGACTGACCTTCCTGGTGCTGATGAGCTCTGCGTAGGGCCAGTGGGTGTCGGTGTCGTGGGTGGCTGGGTGCAGCAGGTGCACGCCGCGCCGGTTGAGACACAGTTAGTGGGACTGACCTTCCTGGTGCTGATGAGCTCTGCGTAGGGCCAGTGGGTGTCGGTGTCGTGGGTGGCGGGGTGCAGCAGGTGCACGCCGCGCCGGTTGAGACACAGTTAGTGGGACTGACCTTCCTGGTGCTGATGAGCTCTGCGTAGGGCCAGTGGGTGTCGGTGTCGTGCGTGGCGGGGTGCAGCAGGTGCACGCCGCGCCGGTTGAGCGCCAGCACGTGCTCGCGCCACTCGCCGCCGCCCGCCACGCGCCGCACCGCGAAGAACGACGAACCGAACAGAGGCCAGCGGGAAAGGACCTATGCCAACACAGTACATACGTTACTTATGTTAATAGAGGCCTTTCGTGCTGATCAACACGATCCAGGGTGGTTTTAGAGAGACGCAAAACACATTCATTAAAATGTGGCAGCATCTGTGCTGTCACATTTTAACCGAAATGGAATTCTAAACAGTCGGCAGTTGGTTTCACGAAAGTTCGGTAAACAACTGATGCGAGTAGCACTCATTCGTCATATTTTGCAATCTTGGGAAAAATCCCATGATGCAATTGGCATATTCTGACTTCTTCAAAGCTTTTGACTGCATTGACCACAAAACACTGATCTGTAAATTACACCATAACGGAGTTCGTGACTAGCTGCCAATTTTGTTCTTTCTTATTTACCTGAGAGGCAACAACAAAATTACTGTAAATGGAGCGATATCTTCAGGATTTCTAGTAAGGATGGGCGTACCGCAAGGTACAATTCTAGGTCCTTGCCTCTTCCTTGTGTACATTCATTTCCTACTACACATGATGTCCAACTTATGTGATATAATTCTTTTCGCCTATGACATTTCACTCATTTTTAAAATAGGTAGAAAGGATACGAATTTTTTACAAATCAAAGAGCTAATAACCTTTCACTTAATGCAAAAAAGACGAAATGTCTCAAGTTTCAATTACCTAATGTACCACAAGCTGGACTCAATTTGATCCTTGATGGCAAAACAACTTGATCTTATTATGGAAACGGTATTTTTGGGTGTAACTATCGACTCAAAGTTGCAGTGGGGCGCTCACATTAAGCTCTTTCAGGTAGACTAAGCTCAGCTGCATATGCAGTAAGAAAAATTAGGCAATTGACTGATATAGCGACAGCTCGGTTATTTTACATTGCTTATTTCCACAGTATTATGTCTTATGGTATACTATTGTGGAGATCCGCAGCTGACGTAGATTAAATCTTTGTACTACAAAAGAGGGCAGTCCCGGCTATATATAAAATGGAAAACCCATTTTATATTTTAAATGCGAGTCCTTTATAAATTTATTTAAAGAAGTAAATATACTGACTCTGCTTTCACTTTACACAGTGTGTTAGGTTAACCGAGGGACTTATTAAGGGAGGGTATTCAGTATTCGATTCTCGTCCCAAATATGTGAAAAACCTATAAATTAAATTGTTGACGTCAATGCCCAATATAATACATTTATCATGTACACTGAGGCGCAAGAGGTGAATGAACTTGTAAACAGTACCTAAAGTAATCACGTGGCAAAACACGGCCCGATCGTGCCAAAAAAAGGAAGCTCGTGAGTAAACTCCGCCCCCGCGGGAGTCCTCCCGAGGACTTTTGGTATGGTTCTGTCTGTTATTTATCAGTGTTTGTTTTTTATTCATATTTTTATTAGTATCATAGGTTTAAATATGTCCCTCGTTTAAACTAACATGTATATTAGAAAGCATATTGTATGTACGCAAAAACCTAGGACTTTAAGATTAGAAGCAATCTTCCGAAATGGATGGACCCAAATGGAAATTAGCCAAGATAAGCAAGTTATCTAAACTATAATAATATAATATTATAAAGAGGAAACATTTGTGTTTTTGTATGTTTGTAATGTTTTCACACAAAAACTACTGGACCGATTTCAAAAATTCTTTTACCATTAGAAAGCTGCATCTTCACTGAGTGACATAGGCTATATCACATTTTCAAAAAAATAGGGATCCCTATTAAAAATGCAATAATGTAACCCAAAATGTACCCAGAAATCTGTCATAAAAATCAGTCATCACGTGCGCTACGGAGACTATTGATGATAGAACAAAAAAATGTTCTACAGTATTATAGAACTTATCAATGTCTACAAAGAAGTCCGCAATACCATATGTCCAACTACTGCAGTTATGCCACTATAACTCTTTTTACATTTTAAAAGTTGATAAAAGTGCCTACAATAATCAAACCATATTGTTCATATCTCTGTATTAATCCTTATCTTATTAAATGATATTTTATTAAAGACCGTTTCAATACCTGTCAAATACTATATAAATTATTAAAATCGGCCATTTCATTCAAAAGATATAACGAAATTCAAAACGTCAATCTAAAGAAAATAATGCAATCTTTTTTATAAATGTAAAAGTTTCACGCAAATACTGAACGGATCTGAATCAAATTTGGCAAGTAGATAGTTTATATGCTGGAATAACACATAGTCTGCTTTTTATTCCGGAATTCTCACGGGATCGGGATTTTACGCGGGAATACCGTCCCACGCGAACGAAGTCGCGGGCAGAAAGCTAGTTCCTTATAAACAGCATATGCTTTGATAAGAAAAGTTGCCAAATACAGAACTTAGCGAGGGAAAGTTTAAAACCCACATTAAACGTGACCATACAAAAAAAAGCATAATAAAAGAATAAGGACTACGTTGAAGATAAAACTGCTTGGCAATTCCTTCTGCACACGTCGTTTCCCTGCCTTATTGTAACTGCGTTATTGTATAAAGGTCTATTAAAAGCTCCTCTTTTTTGTGTGTGTATTTATTTTTGTTATTTTATATTTATTTTTAGATATTTTTATTTAATTTTACTCACTTACATATAATTTGTTTATTAACAGTTTTGTAAAGCACATTTTTAATGTGACTGCGAGAACACTATAGACTCTGTGGTTCATTTCTGATTAGTTATTATAGTGTATTATGCAATATTATGTCAATTGGTTTACACTGTCCTTTCATATCTAAGAAAAAAGATTGCATCAATTATTTTATGGACTTGTTATTGGCTCTTTGGCGACTATGTATTTCTCTTTTTATGTTTTTATTAGATGTAAATCCTCCATAAATTAAATAAATAAATTTTTAAAAGAGTGACCGTGGAGTTTCTTGCCGGTTCTTCTCCATAGGAAACGACCAATTACGAACCGTGCACTAACTTCAGACGTTTTATGAGTGCCCATGTAGGCCTATGTGAAATAAAAATAACTTTTGTTTTTTTTTTCGAGTCTTTAGCCAAATTTTCGTGGCATGACTAGTATAGACTGAATAACATAGTACAATGTACATTGTGTATAGTTTTAGTTAAGTATTAATTTATTTATAGTGATTATTTAAGAATGTATTTTATTTATATGTATAGGCCAAGTTTGCCTGAAATAAATAGATTGATTGAATACAATAATAAAACAAAGTGTTTTGTTTTTGTCAATATGTCTATGAACCTTACCTGCAGAACCTTAGCCTTAGCCGCAGCAGGCGACAGAGTCCTGACATGCTGCCACTCCGCGCCCAGCCACGACGCCCACTTGTTCGGCCGGGGCTCCCGCAGCGCCAGCAGGGGCTTCGGCAGCAGGAACTTGAGGTCGCGGGCCTGCGCCCCCTCGGCCAGGCCAGCGGCGCGGTGCAGCAGGGCCGCCACCAGGGCCACGTCGCGCAGCACGGGCGCTGGGGGAGCCCCGCCTCCCGGCAGTACCAGGAGAAGGCCTTCTAGGTAATCTGGAGCCACCTGGTGGACCAATTGTGAAGTTCATTATACACATTATTCGGGATCGACGCCTTACAGCATACTGTGATCAATACTATGGTACTGTTCGATAGACTTTAGTAGAAAAATTAAGTCCTTCAAATATTAAAATATTCTGCAGCCATCAGACCACTACCTAAAAATTAGCAGGAATAGTATTGACCAGCCCTAAGAACATCCTGAATACTGTAGCCCCCAAACATTATATATGCTTATAAATATGCCACTTGGGTTAAGTACACTGATTAGAACACCACTTGATCGCAGATACGTTGCCCCGACGCACGAAAACAATGCGAGTTTTTGCTCTTATATATTGGCTACGATACACGAACCATTTTAGTTGTGACCAAGTATTAGGCCTGTGTGCATGTTAAACAATTACAAATTTTATATATTTGTATCCAATTTATAACGCATAATAATGCTTTCATGCGCGTTGAAGTGATGTGGAAAACATTCCCAGACATCTTGATACCAAATGGATGACATAACTATTCATCAGTAATGAAATAATATGAAAATTATTTATCATTTAATCAGATTATAAGCTACCGCAGAGGTCCATTTAAAGTGGTGGTTTGGGTGGTCAAGGACAAAATTGTGTCGCGCGTTGATGTCTTTTGGAAATGTCTCTTTCTTACATGAAGAAATTCTAATTCTTTTATCCCTGTCTTTTCTTTTGTATTTTTATCGTAAAAATCTGTGCTGTTACCTATATAACGGCTGAATACGATATCGATAATTATAAAATTAAACTTGTTTTTTTTTAATTCAATTCAGATAGTTGGTCATAAAATACCTATCTACATTAACCGACTTTAAAAAAAAGAGAAAGTTCTGATATTTTTTCTTCTGTGTGACATGCATGTTTTCATTTTAGATTTCCCAAGATTCCAGATTAAAAAGAAAAGTGGATGGATAAGGTTAGTAGGGAATATTGGTTTCTAGTTTGGTTTTTATTGATATAATGTTGACAAAAGTCAAAATAATATAAGATACCTATATCCAATCTTTCTAGGCTCCAAATAGTATGACGGAGTCTAATATTAATTAACTTGGCCCTTTGCATTACAATATTGCCCTCGTAAGTTATTTTGGTTCCGGGGTTGCGGTAATGTTCTACTGAGATACCGCGGCCCCGGAACTTAAGGGCAGCTGAAGGAACAGGGTGGGTTTTTAGTCAGTAGAAGTCTGACACTCCCTTCCACTTTACCCAGAGCGGGAGAAGTCATTCGATGATTTTCCCACCCAGGAAAAAAAAACAGGTTACTTTGTTTCGATGTCGAGTCCACGGGTTAAGTGTATGTAGGACTCACCACCAAAAAAATAATTATTACCGAGTGCCTGCTGAAGCTACAGTTGTTGACACAACTGATTTTAATGAAAATATATTTATTATGAAATATAAAATAAATCTAAAAAAAAAATATATAAAAATAATATATGGCCGGCTACATTGTACATGCAAATAAAATGCCTAACTTGTAGTGGAGCGTTGATTAGTGTTACAAATCAAAACGCCTTACAATTTCAAAAAGACACTAAAAACAAGTTATTGTGCGGATCCACCACAGTAATAGAAATTTGTCGTCGTTGTGAAATTTATATTAAAAGGGCGATCAACGAGAGTGGTTCGAAAGTGCTGTCTCAGAAATATAATTCCAATTATTTTATGAGATCGGTTTTAAAATCACTGATTGGGTATAATTTATTCCCGGATATTAATTTTCATCAATATGAAATAGAAACTACCAATCATTTGATTGAATTAGCAAGATGCATAATTCAGAAATATATAGACGCTCGGTTATAATTTTTTAGCAAAAACAATCAGGACCCTAAAACTTTAATTCGAAAAACATTTACCAAATTAATTCATTTTAAAAATCAATAATAACAGCATACTTGTTTTTCTTTTTGTAATTGAGACTGATAATGATTAAATATTATTATGTGATTTTATTGAGTATCTTTTATAATGTTGAACTTCATTTTATCGATATCGATAACTTTCCCTCAATCAAGTAGAGCAATCCCTACCTCGGCATATCTATGAAGCTTGACCTTGAACTGACCAATTGCAGTAGCGCATTTTTTCTTCGCCTCCCAACTATAGATGGGCAATCCACCGGGTTTAAACCCGGTGCTTTGGAAACACCCGATAAACACCCGCAAGCACCCATAAACACCCAGAAAATTGGGTGTTTATTTGATTTGATGAAATTAAATTATTGATGTTAAAAAATATGTTTTAAAAGTGATTTTCATTCATTTCATTTCTTTGTGGGGAATATTAGTTAGATCAGGGAGGGTAAAATAAAATGGTACGAAATAAAAACAAAATTTCAAATATCACATTTTATTTATTATTTATTATATACTTTATGTGACCGGTTTCAGTATTTGATTTTAATTTTAATTATTTTTTAAATGGCAACACAAATTTCTAGAATTAAAATCAATTATAATCATATTTACTGAAAGTATATTTATCTTGAAGGGAGATCAGTTTGGTATCCACAAAATATACATTACGTTTAAAGATATACTGGCTAAAATACGTTTCGGATTGCCTCATACTTCAATGTTACCGAAGAAGGCAAACAGCTAATTCTGACATCAGTCGCTGATAGGCGCAAAATGTCCATTAGACCAATTCATTTGGCGGCGTATATGCTGGATCCTTCTGGTCAGGGTGTTGAACTTGCGCATGGAGTTCATCCACGATTTAGGCTAGCAACTAAGTTTATATAATGTAATGGCCGAACTGGCTTGTTACAAAGCTCAAGAAAACTTTTGAGCCGGACAATTTATATGGAATTCAGTGCGTAGCATTGAGCCCATTATGTGGTGGAAAGGAATCTGTAGTTCGACTAAGCTAAGCAAAGTAGCGGTACGCATTCTGTCAGCTCCGTGTACATCAGCAGCAACCGAGCGTTCCTTCAGTATTCAAGGATATATACATAATAACAAAAGAAATCGACTTTCAACGGAAAGAGCCGCAAAAATTTCATATATTTGTTACTTTTGTTAGATTCCAGTTGAATCTTAAACATAAACTTAATAATGAGAACATTCAGTTAGATGAACAGCTCTACAGTGCTCTAGCGCTTACGTCTATTACCATAAGTAATAATCGGATACGCTCCAAAGCCCTAATGCAGCCCATTTGTGCTAGTTGGGTTACACTTCATAGAATTAGAGACATTACAGTTAGCGTCAAATAGCCATGTCAAATCTGAATTCTGAAGAATATGTCCGACTCCAACAAAGATTCTGTAATTTTACTACGAGATTTACTACTAAACGATTTTTTTTTGTCGCTGATTGTATCTTCTGCTATTCTGATTCAGGCTACTTACCCCTGCAATAAGGAGCGACAACTTAATGTGGATTCCAGTAATCCGTAGAACACGAGAGGTACTACGACGATAGTTTGTGGGATATCCAATATGTAACGATGGCGCATCGCCGTTAGTCTTGCAGTCCAATGGTGGAACGGGCTTGGAGAAATTAGATAATGCATTTCCATCGCACACTCCGTGAAATGTAATCGATACAAAGCCGTTAGCCTTGCAACAAGCCGTGATTCAAGACTGATTCGACCAGCCCCTCGTTGCCAATGAGCCTTTTGGCTCGTTTCTCGATAGATTAAAGTGCATCAAGATGGTATTTGACAGATCCGTCAAAGATGGGAGCCAGTGCTCAATATGACAAACTTGCGCTTGGTAAAGGTTGAGCAGCTGACGATAATTTAACCTGATGCCGTACGTCGCCCGCCACTATGCAGTACAGGGAGAACTCTGCACGCTCAGCCTCGCTTGTTACGTACCTGGTTGAACAAGACCTCGGTGTAGAGCGGCGGCGCGTCGTTCCTGAGCGGGTGATGCCACACGGAGCGGCAGAAGATGAGGTAGAAGGGGTGGTGCGCCCGCTGCAGCTCCGTGGTCACGTCCAGCACGTACTCGTCGCCCGCCAGCGGCATGGTGAGCGCGTCGCCCGCCACTATGCAGTACAGGGAGAACTCTGCACGCTCAGCCTCGCTTGTTACGCCAATCTACAAGTTACAACGTGCAAAAATGACTACATGAATCCCGATAAAGTGAGAGTTTATTTTGTCTTAATTTGTGACTCTCGGCTGTGGTGATACGCGATTTTATTCTGCATGTCATATAAAAGCTTATGATTTTGAGGACAAATTTGGTGCTGGGCTACGTATCCCGGGAGTCGAATCTCGCCCCGCACCGGAACAAATGTTTGTATGGCCTATCAATAGTAGTTCTAAGGTCTGAGTATATCGCACGCTTATTCCAATACTGTCACTATCCCAAAAAGTCAACTTTTCAGGAGAGGCAAAAAATGGAATGAGAATGGGAACATTTTTGTTTAGTGACAAAGCGGACTACTGCCCGTATAGCGGTTATTTCTGTTACTTTTAGACTAGCATAAGCGCGATTACGCGTAGTTCTACGTTTCCCAACAGATGGCATTAAAAAGTCGATTTGGCAAAATTTTGGATAGTGACAGTATTGGATTTAGCGTACGATATGTAAAAATAACCCACGATACAGGTGAAATTACTAATGTGGGACTGTGTTTGTAATGTTTTTGTACAGATGGACTTATTTATCATAATCAATTAACGATCAGTTTTGATTTATGGATACAGGTACTCAATTGACAGACTGCCAGTAAATTCAAATTCACCCTATAGTATACCCCCCATTTATTTTATGCAGTACTAGCTGTTGCCCGCGACTTCGTTCGCGTGGAAGATTTTTCCCGTGTAAATCCCGATCCCGTGGGAAATTCCAAAAATCCTTTCTTAGTGCTCTGTTATAAATTAGAAGACAGCCCTAAGCATATAAAATATAAACGCTGACACCTCATAGGTGTCATATAATGTTTCCCACAGTTGTTGTTTTCCGAATCGTAATTATTGGTAATTTCCGGCAGTCATACTTTGAACTTCGTGGCGGACACATTAATTTTGTATTCTTGTACTAATTCTAATTAAAATTCTTTCAAGGTTCAAAAATAGTTTTTTTTAAAGGGACTTAGAACCGGCCCCGTAACAGTGGTGTCAGAAGTGGGATAGTCAGTATAAGTCGTTGCTGGCTATTCATAAAATAATATAAAACTAAACTCAGTGCCCGCCCGCCTTGTTCGTCTCCAAATCAACCTTAAAATCGGTATCTAGTGTGACTCTATCGTCTCTATCCAGTGTGACAATCTTATTTCTATCGTCTCTATCCAGTGTGACTTTATCCTGTCTCTATCCGGTACGTGTGTGTCATTTTTGTCGTCAAAACCACGTTATTATCACGGTATCCGATCGTGATCACACCGAGTCCAACCGAGTTGGGCAAAGTAGTCAACGCCTCTACGAAGCCTCTCGTCTCCTGCCTGGGTAAGCTTCAAGCTAAGCTAACCCCAATCAACGCTGTCTACGGATCACCCAAGTGTCGCCTGTGTCTGCTGCTGACTGCTGCTGCTGCACGTCTGCGCTGGTGTCAAGTGCTCTACTCACCGAGGTCTACGTGATGCATCCTGTCCTTCAAACCATCAGTTTGCTGTGAGTAGAATATACAATTTCGTTATTGCCGCATAAGTATCCTTGTCTCCTAAATCCTTTTGATAAATAATTACCTTTATTCGCCAAAACACTCGTTACCATGACAAGTGAAAGAAAACAAGTAACTCCTACTATCTCTGAGCCATACCCCATCCAAGTCTTGTGTAACTTTATAAACCCATACCAAGGGGAGCGAGAAACTTTATCGGCATTTTTAACAAATTGCCAAAACGCTCTTGACTTAGCATCTGAGGGTCAAAAGTCCTTGTTGCTCAAATACATAATATCAAAATTACAAGGAAAAGCACAGGTAGCTTGTTCAAATAAAATTTTTGATAGCTTCGACGAATTACGAACATTCTTAAGGCAGAATTTCGGGGAAAGAAAACATTATAATCATCTTTTGTTAGAGCTGCAATCGTGTAAACAGTTGCCAAACGAGTCCGTCGCACAATATGCCCTCAGGATCGAGACCTGCCTGACGGACTTGCAATCCGAAATACATAATTCAGATTCCTTAAAAAAAGAACTTCCGGGACGCATTGCTATGACAGAAGATTTAGCTTTATATACGTTTTGTCTGGGACTACATCCTAGATTAAGTACTATTGTTCGTTGCCGAGATCCCCGAAACCTTAATGCCGCTATAAGTGTCGCTACGGAAGAGGAAAAAATTTACAACTTCTCGGTTCGATCATCTTGCAAAGTTTGTCATAAAGTAGGCCACTCTGAGTTAGAATGTAGATCGAAAAACAATCAAAATAAAACTCAGTTTTCGTCTAAACCAAAGCAGTCAAATTACACACCTAAACCTTCAACTTCTAGCTCTCAACCATTAATCTGTCGCTATTGCAAAAATATCGGGCATGATATTTCACAATGTCGTAAAAGACTATTTAATAATTCCCGCTTCGATCGCGGAAATCGTGAGAACACAACAAATGAAAAGAGCGTCGAGTGTAATCAGATTTCAACACCTACCGATGACGACGATGATTTAAACTAAATGATCAGATTACGAGCCGGTGCCGCCGTAACTCTGTTAATATAGGCACTAATCGTGGGAAAGTTTTCTTAGAGGCTTCAATTTCTAAATCTAATTCTATTTCTAAATACAAATGTACTACTAATTCCGAAGCCACTAAAAATTCCAATTCCCCAATTACTAAATCAAATACTAACTCTAAGGTATATCATGACTCTATCCTTACTAATTCTACTAAATCAAATACTAATTCCAAAAAATATAATGACTCTATCCCTACTAGTTCTACTAAATCAATTACTAATTCTAAAATATACAATGACTCAATCCCTACTAGTTCTACTAAATCAATTATTAATTCTAAAATATACAACGACTCAATCCCTACTAGTTCTACTAAATCAATGATAAACACGAGTCCACCAAAAGGAATACTAGATAATTTTATCCAAAATCCAGGTGGCTATTCTACGATTCACGATGTTTTCCCTAATTCAAGGCGTACTTTACCTTACATTGTAGTAGAAACTTCACATACAAAAACGCCTATTCGTCTCTTAGTTGATTCTGGCAGTTCCATATGCATCCTTAAAGAACAGTGCCTGTCTGAGCCACCTCAGGTTGAAAAAGATATCTTAAAAATCAAGGGTATTAACGACATTGATTCGTTCTCCGAAACTAAAGGCAAGTTTATTTTATCTTTAGAACTGAACAACGGAGATATGTCAGTTCCGTATTATTTCCATATCGTAGACAAAATTAATTTAGAGTATGATGGCATCCTAGGTTCAAACTTTCTAGACTGGAATAAAGCCGTAATTAGTTATGGCGATTCTAAATTGTTCATTCAAGATAATCCATTATACTACTTCAATTTAAAAACAACAGTAACGCCTACGGTAAAGATTATTCCTTCTAGAAGCGAAATGTTTATTCGTTGCAATGTCACTAACCCCGAAATTAAAGAGGGACTTTTGCTAGATGTTAAATTAAAAGATCACCCTCATTTATATATTTCCCGGTGCTTAGTTCGTGTTGATCCTAATAACCAAACTACTATTTCTGTGCTTAACACGTCAGATCAAGACATAACTTTAAAAGATCTCGAAGTAACCCTAGAACCTATCTCACAAATATTGGAACACAACGAGAACACTGTTTCTATCAATACAACCGCAACCTATTCTGAGTCAACATACCCGTACACAGCTGATCGGGATTCAAAAGTTCAAAACATGATTAGATGCGATCATCTTAATTTAGAAGAAAAAAATCGCCTACGTAATATATGTTCAAAGTTCCAAGACATATTCTATTTGGAAGGAGACAAACTTACACATACTAATACTTTAGAACACAAAATTCGTGTTACCTCCGAAACCCCCATTGCGGTCAAGAGTTATAGGTTTCCAGAATGTCATAAGGAAGAGGTCAATAAACAAATTCAAGATATGCTAGATCAAAACATAATTCGACCATCCATATCTCCATGGTCAGCACCAATTTGGGTTGTACCAAAAAAACAAGACGCATCCGGTAAACCCAAATGGCGGATTGTTATAGATTATCGCAAATTAAACGAAATCACGATTGGCGATGCATACCCAATTCCAAATATCTCCGATATCCTAGATCAACTAGGTCATAGCAAATATTTCACCACACTTGACCTTGTATCTTCATTCCACCAGGTCAAGGTCAAGGACACAGAAAAAACCGCGTTTAGTGTCCCATCCGGTCATTATGAATTTACAAGGATGCCCTTCGGACTCCGAAATGGACCATCCACATTCCAAAGGCTTATGAATATTGTCCTCAGTGGGCTTCAAGGAACTCACTGTTTCACATACATGGATGACATTGTATTATTCGGCCACGACCTTGAATCCCATTGCCGAAATTTAGAGTCAGTTTTTGAGAAGTTACGTGAACATAGGTTAAAGTTACAGCCTGCCAAATGCGAGTTTTTACGAAAAGAAGTACAATATTTAGGACATATAATATCGGATCACGGC
Organism: Tholera decimalis; assembly: GCA_943138885.2. Classification (NCBI taxonomy): domain Eukaryota; kingdom Metazoa; phylum Arthropoda; class Insecta; order Lepidoptera; family Noctuidae; genus Tholera; species Tholera decimalis. Next base: position 9,349,216 of record OW964555.2, read on the forward strand.
GTGAAACCCGATCCGAAAAAGGTTTATTGTGTTCAAAATTTTCCAGTTCCAAAATCGCCTCGTGACATTAAATCATTCCTCGGATTAGTGGGGTACTACCGCCGGTTCATAGAAAACTTTTCGCATATCACAAAACCTCTCACTAGCCTTCTAAAGAAAAATGCAGCTTTTATCTGGTCTCCTGAACAACAGAAGTCTTTCGATGAATTAAAACATAAAATAACGACCGCTCCTATTCTTCAATATCCCGATTTCTCTAAACCTTTCATATTAACTACAGACGCTTCTAATTTCGCTGTATCTGCAATCTTATCCCAAGGAAAAATCGGTCAAGATTTACCAGTCTCATATGCGTCTAGAACTCTCAACAAAGCGGAAGGAAACTATTCCACTACCGATAAAGAATGTTTAGCTATAATTTTCGGCACAAAAGTCTTCAGGCCTTACTTATATGGTAACAAGTTCACTGTAGTCACTGACCATAAGCCACTTCAGTGGTTGTTCAATTGTAAAGATCCTAATTCGAAATTAGTTCGCTGGCGCTTAAAGCTAGAAGAGTTCGATTACGAGATAGTCCATAAAAAAGGCAAAATGAATTGTAACGCCGATTCCTTGTCTCGTAATCCAATACTTACCACAGATACTCCTTCTACTTCTGAAACTTACGAAAAATATTTACAAATTAGTCAACAACATACTAATTCCTATGACACTGTTATCGACGAACATAATAACTCGTTACTTAAAACCAAGTGTAAAATGATCGTTTACCCTACTGCCATTGATTTAGACGACTCTATCCCATACTGCTCTGAAATTTTACAGATGTCTAAGTTCAACGAGGACTTACCTGACATACGGAACTTAGAAAGAGAACTCTATACGTTCCAAAGTACATCCAATGAAAATCATGTGTTCACACATTTATTCTTACGTGTCCATCATTATGACGAAATGACTTATAAGGACATTTTTAATATGATAAGAGATTATCGAGACATGATTACTGCATGGTATCCAGAGGAAAAAGAATTTGCTATTTCCGATTTCCAAGATCCGTTCGCAAAGCTATCATTTACAAAATTATATAATATTATTGGATTTATTTTTCATAAAACAGGTCTCAAAGTTCATATATATCATAACAATATTCTATATCCTACACCCGCGGAAGTTCCTCGTATATTAAAAGATAACCATGACTCACCTTCAGCAGGACATCCGGGTATTTCTCGGATGTACGATAGGTTAAAAACGCTTTATTGGTGGAAAAATATGCGCCAAGACATAGAGAACTACGTCAAAAGTTGTAAGTCCTGTCAAATAAACAAACCATTACGCCAAACAAATCGCGCTCCTATGATAATCACATCCACGGCAACAAAGCCTATGGAAAAAGTATATTTAGACGTTGTAGGACCATTACCCGAAACTCACGATTATTGTTATAAGTTTATCCTTACTTTGCAAGACGATTTAACCAAATATTCACAAGCTTATGCAATGACATCATGTTCCGCTGAAGAAACTGCACAAAAGTTTGTACTTTTCATTTCTCATATAGGTATTCCCAGGATGATCGTAACCGATCAAGGGACCAACTTTACATCCGATGTCCTAAAACAGCTGGAGAGATTATTCGGTATCAAACATATTTTTGCCTCTCCTTATCATCCTCAAACATGTGGCGCTCTCGAAAGAAGCCATGCCACTTTAAAAGAGTACCTGCGATCATACATCGAAGACAACCAACATACCTGGAGTTTATATTTACAAACTGCCATGATTGCATATAATACTAATGTCCATTCAACTACAGGCTTTCAACCGATGGAGTTGTTGTTCGGATTTAAACCTTACATACCCAAAAGTGCCGACACCTTAGAATTAAATACATACACGGACTATATCCGTGCTCTCAATCATAGGTTATACTATAGTAGACAAAAAGCCTTGCAAAACATACACTCATCCAAAGAAAAGTCCAAAGAGCGTTTCGATGTTCATGCGAAACCCGTGACGTATAAAATAGGTGATATGGTATATTTACGGTACCATCATAAACAAAATAAAGCAATGTCTCCTATATGGAAAGGACCCTTTAAAATAGTTAAAATCAATGGTAACCATACAGTTACCCTTTTAATTAATAGAAAATACGTTCGTCATCATTACGACGAAATAAAAATGGCAACAGATGACTAGCTTAATCTTTTCTATTTCAGGTTATTACTCCATCCATCTACGAGCCACAAATACGTTACTCCAATCATAGGCAGTCCAGGCTTATACTTCGACCAGTTATTGAACGTTAAGTTCACAAACGATCACTGGAATGTCGTAACGTACTTAGACATTAGTCATATAAAACCCCATTTAGATAAAGTCGAAGCTCTAATCAAAGAAGTCTCTAATTTCTGTGTTACCAGCTCTTCTAGTAAAATCCAATTAGAATGTACTAATTTACTATCACCATTACAAAACCAACATCTTAACAATGTTCGTAAGTTCCTGTCTATATCCTACCTTGTTCAAGATCAAAAACCAAACCGTTTTAAACGCGGGCTCATTGATGCTGGCGGCTCAATTTTAAAATCAATCTTTGGAACTTTAGATACCGAAGACGCCTTAAAGTTCTCGGACGCTATCACCAAAGTACAGTCGGACGAAAAACAGCTAACTCACTTAATGAAAGATAACATTCACGTCATCAGATCTACTATTTCAACCTTCAATAACACAATGTCAAGGGTAAACAAAAATCAAAATCAATTGAATCAAAATCTAGAAACTATTCGAATGGCATTTGAACAATTATCTAACTCAACTGATAAATTGGAAATAAAAAACCATCTGATAATGTTATTGAACTCTTTAGAAAGCATTACGATAGCCTTGTCATTTGACATTGATGACGTCAACAACGCTATCCTATTTAGCAAGCTCAACATTCTTCATCCAGCTGTACTTAGTCCCTATCAATTATTCCACGAACTAGACCTACATAAAGACAAGCTTCCTAAACACTGTGAGCTTCCTACAAGTTTATCTTTAGAAAATATACACATAATTATAGATATTTCTGATTTAATTTGTTATTATCATCTAAATAAAATCATTATTATCACAAAAATCCCACTCGTCCTTCCACAGACATACAACCTTTATCATAATGTTCCACTTCCAGCTCCCTACGACGTCACGAAACCTGACACTTACATACTTATTGCTCCCGATAAACCTTATGTGGCCGTAACTATAGATCGTATGTTCTATTCACTGTTAGAGTCAGTGGATAAGTGCCAAGTGATTCATAACGAGTGTTATGTGTGTTCTTTAGGAAATGTGTACTCTACAATTGCGAATCCGACGTGTGAAACAATAATCTTAACCGAGGCTATAAGTTCATTGCCAGATTCTTGTAATACCAAGTTGTTACATGGCTCTATTGATGTATTTTTCAAGTTAAATAATAATAAATGGTTGTTTGTACAGTCAGAGCCTGGAAAAGCTCATATAACATGTGAAAATGATCCTACCAATCATGATGAGATATTTTTTGGTACAGGCATGCTAACCTTGCCAAAATATTGTGTTGCTTTCTTTAAAACTTTAAAGTTTACGCCTAGTGATAATGTTATCTCTAATTTTACTAATCATATATCTAATTTTAATATTATAGAAGATGATTGCTGCGATAATCAGAGAATAAATAAAACAGTAAGGCATCTCCCTTTTGTAAAGTTATCTAACGTTAACGATTTCAATTCACTACTACAAGCAAGTGTGCATCTTAAGGAATTCGAAAACGAATTAAATAAGATTGAACAACCATCTCACTTATATAAATATAGTACTCATTATCTCTCAGTAACATATGTTATCTCTAGCATTGTTCTTATTTATCTTTTATACAGATCACGGAAGTTATTTTGTTCGACTAAACCTCGATATTGTATCCAAGTGTTTAATCAATGCTATACTAAAAAGAAACAAACAATTCAGTCTGTTCAGTCAGTAAACAACAGCATTACCGAATCATCTGATGAAGATATCCAAGGGACATGTAAATCCCTACCTACTCCATTAAGACGTAATGTCATGACTTAGCCTTATCAATTGTTATTGTAATCTCATCTCTTATAAAACAATTAAAGCCTCGTCTGTAAAGGCTATTATTTTATTGTAAAATATACTATATTTTCTATGTTAATTCTAGACTAGTTTTAAGCTTATTAGCGGTTATGTACATTTATAATGTATCTTATGGTTTCTTAAATCCTAGTTTGTAACCAAAACGAAGTTCAATCTTTTAACTTAGATTTCTCATCACTCTTAATCGTAATGATCAATCTTATCGGGGGGGTTGTTATAAATTAGAAGACAGCCCTAAGCATATAAAATATAAACGCTGACACCTCATAGGTGTCATATAATGTTTCCCACAGTTGTTGTTTTCCGAATCGTAATTATTGGTAATTTCCGGCAGTCATACTTTGAACTTCGTGGCGGACACATTAATTTTGTATTCTTGTACTAATTCTAATTAAAATTCTTTCAAGGTTCAAAAATAGTTTTTTTTAAAGGGACTTAGAACCGGCCCCGTAACAGCTCCCCTACACACCCTAAGGAACATACATGCCAAATTTCAGCTTATTGTGTCAAGTAGTTTCGGCTGTGCATTGTCTGTCAGTCAGTCAGTAACCGAAGCGTTTTATATATATATGTCGCAGGTTTTTCATAAAATTAGGTTTTTGATCAAAATCCTAGGTTTTTGATGAAAAACCGGAAGATGACACATTTTAAACTCAATTTCATCATAAACCTGTAACAATCCAGATTTTTGATCAAAAACCTAAACTAGTTTGGGTTTATGATAAAGTTCTTGTCAAAATCACGGGTTTGCTTTGTTTTATGACAAATAAGTCAATTTAAAACAGCATATAAATTCGGTTCGCTCGCGAGCCGCTTTCGCTCTCGGTAAGTTACACTGCATGCTGAATGTACACAGCAAACTCTCCCTAAAATGTAAACTACGCATTTTTACCACGTGCATACGCCCTATTCTGACATACGCCTGTCCGGTGTTTGCTCATGCTAGTCCGGCTTAGATCCATAGGATGCAAGTTATCCAAAACCGATTTCTCCGAAAGGCCACGGGCGCGCCCTGGTACTTGAGGAACGAGGATCTCCACGTAGACCTCAAAATCCCGACTATAAAGCAAGTGTTGAAACGCCATTCAGTGCGTTACTTCGAATCTGCTGAAAAACAAACCCCCTGATTGTATCGGCCTTCCGATACACACCCTCAAAAATTTCCCGGGTTCGTCGTCCGCGTCTCCTCCTAGACGAACCCGATGATCCCATCACAATCCGACAAGAGAGCAGTAGGGAAACTAGCACTCTAAAGAAATACATAAACAAAAGGCGTGCCGTATTCCGGCCTCGCCGACGAGGCCCATCGCGACGTCCGCGTACTTGTAACGTTAACCCTCCCCGACCTTTGCCAAACGAGCCAGCCCGCGATGCTGAGCCAGTAGCAATAAATAACCCCATTAATAATAATATGACCCAGCCTGACCCTTTGCTGCCCTTTGCTCCACCAACGACTCCGCTATACCGAGGCCTGTACTCCACACCCTTCATTTTCTTCTGATAATATCTTCCTGCGAATTTGATGAACTGGTTGTTGAAGGGTATGGATCAAAGATTCTGTGTGATTTATGTCAAAAAGAACAGATTTTAGTTGATGTGCTGAAAATAGATAGAGGGCCACTGGATGCAAGTAACATTATAGGAAAGGTAATTGATAAAAAGAACGATTAATTCAAAACTGGTTCTTCAGCTGGGGTTCCGAAAGACTGGCTGCCTCGAAACATCTATTCAAATATCAACTACTGCCTTTAACGAACCTGTATCGACAAATGAACTGAGTTAGCATGAAATTGCTTCAAAGATGTCTTTATTTGGAGGCCAAGGTTTTAAGAAATGCTCGCGCGAAAAATCTAAAGTGCGCTGTAAGACAAATCAATGTGCATGCAAGAAAAAAATATGTTTTATGCAACTCTAGATCTCACAAGTCAACAAACTGTTATATGAATAAAGCATACTAGCAGATTTATAAAAAAGCAACCACGTGGTAAACGTTCCTTTATTACATTTTTATTCTTTTTTTAATTTTGACTCAGTTTAGTTGTATTTAATAGTTACGAAATTTCATTTTCGCGGCTTATCAAAATCAGATTAATATAGTTACGTGAAATTGAAACATTTCATTTCATAATTGGATTAAAGGAGGAGAATATTCATGGATGTAAAATTTTGATAAATAATTAATTGTTTTCTTCCTACTAAGTTGCAAATGATGATGGATTGCTTTATTTATTTTATTTAAATTGATTTATTTGTCATAAAATAAAGCAAACCCGTGATTTTGACAAGAACTTTATCATAAACCCAAACTAGTTCAGGTTTTTGATAAAAAATCTGGATTGTTATAGGTTTATGATGAAATTGAGTTTAAAATGTGTCATCTTCCGGTTTTTCATCTAAAACCTAGGTTTTTGATCAAAAACCTAATTTTATAAAAAACCTGCGACATATAGATTGATTGACTGACCAGTTCACAAAGCTCGTTGACGATGTCCTGCACGACGGTGGCGCAGCGCGTGTTAACAACTCTCTCGGCGCCGCCTGGCAGACGGTATAGTTGCCGCCGCGCCGAGCGACCTGCTGATACTGCCGTCACCTGTACAGAAGATTATAATATCGTGTAAGAAACAAATTAAAGACAAAAGGAAGAAGTAAATGGTTTTAGAAAACAGTCTATAGTGTTTCCGTATATGGATAGTTATACTGGAAACTCGGTGAGTTGTCGTAAACTGTATAGGTAAAGGTGTTATATAAGCGACAAACGATGCACGCAAGTCGATTTAACCATTAAATAAATTGTGCATATAAAAATCGTTCAGTCTCTAGTGAAGAACTACTTGAATAGACCAGCATTAATGATTACATAATTCTTCAAAAATCATGAACTCGAAACAATAAATACACATGGTAAATATTCTATTTTACGTTCTAATAATACCGTTTTTAGTGAGTGACCGTTTTAGTTTAAAAACTTATACATAACTAGCTTTTGCCCGCGGCTTCGCCCGCGTTATATTACACTTTGTCAATAATTCTTTTTGCCAATCAGTACACCTTTTTGGGTCGGCAAAAAACGCATATAAATTTAAAAAAAAAACCATCACGTGTTCATCCATCCCCAAAAACAGACAGACAGTATTTAAAATTTAGCTTTTTAAAACCAAAAACGTAGTTTACAATACATTTTTTTAACTGCGTGTCTGGTTTTCCCTTCCTTGGCTAAAACATGTAAATTTTGTGGGCTTGATACTCGCGAGCACGCCACATACAGTTGCCCATGGGAAAAGCAGTGTTTTTCTAAATGTACACCCGCGACTTTCAGTGTCTGTCCTTGAGCTTTGTTTTGGGGAAATTGGAGTCTTTTAGACTGGGATGGCAAATCGGTCGGGATTATGGGAATGTCATAATTATTGGTTGCACAACATTGCGTCCAAGGTACATATTTGTAGTCGCGTGCCATTACAGAGCCTGGGTCAACAGGACTGGGAAACCCCGTCAATTCCAGAGAGTTGAGAAACTCTACAGGGTACGACATCACAAAAAAGTAGATACCTGTTATCAAAGCTAAAACAGCCTATTAATATCTGTCTAGGTAAACTGTCGCAAAAAAATAACAATGCCAACTTTACCAACCTCAACATATTATTTATTTATTTATTTAGGATCTCCGACAAAACATATACACAGATTATACATATCAAATACATATAGAGGTTATATAAATTAAGTATTTTGTTCGTGTAATCTTTCACTTATAAGAGACCATAGCATGCACGATAAAATTAACAACTAAGCTAACAAATTAATCAAAATTAAAAAGAAAAATATACGGACAAATTAGATATTAATAAAAGATTAGTAATTACATAAAAATACATGAGCAACAACGATAATGACCTTGTAAATATAAATATAAAAAATTAGCGAAGTGCGAGCCAGACTCGCCCTACGCAAAATAACTTTTCAGCTTCAGTTTTAGTTTCAGTTTCAGCTTCAGCTTCAGCTTCAGTTTCACCTTCTGCTACAGTTTCAGTTTCAGCATTAGTTTTAGTTTCAGCTTCAGCTACAGTTTCAGCTTCAGTTTCAGCTTCAGTTTTAGATTCAGCTTCAGCTACAGTTGCAGTTTCAGCTTCAGCATCAGTTTTAGTTTAAGCTTCAGCTACAGTTTCAGTTTCAGCTTCAGCATCAGTTTCAGCTTCAGCATCAGTTTCAGCTTCAGCATCAGTTTTAGTTTAAGCTTCAGCTACAGTTTCAGTTTCAGCTTCAGCATCAGTTTCAGCTTCAGCATCAGTTTTAGTTTCAGCTTCAGCTACAGTTTCAGCTTCAGGTTCAGTTTCAGCTTCATTTTTAGTTTCAGCTTCAACTACAGTTTCAGTTTCAGCTTCAGTTTCAGCTTCAGTTTTAGTTTCAGTTTCAACTACAGTTTCAGTTACAACTTCAGCTTCAGCTTCAGTTTTAGTTTCACCTTCAGCTACAGTTTCAGTTTCAGCTTCAGCATTAGTTTTAGTTTCAGCTTCAGCTACAGTTTCAGTTTCAGCTTCAGTTTTAGTTTTAGCTTCAGCTACAGTTTGAGCTTCAGTTTCAGTTTCACATGAAGGGTTCCATAGTAACTACGCAAAATAACTTTTTAGCTTCAGTTTTAGCTTCAGTTTCAGTATCAGCTTCAGCTTCAGTTTCACCTTCTGCTACAGTTTCAGTTTCAGCTTCAGCATTAGTTTTAGCTTCAGCTACAATTTCAGTTTCAGCTACAGTTTCAGTTTCAGCTTTAGTTTCAGTTTCAGCTTCAGCTTCAGTTTCAGTTTCAGGCTGGCGCTTTCTCTTCTCTTTTTCCAACACCCTTTTTACATCCTTTAGGGATGATTTCCATGACAAAAACTACTTCTACTAAGTCACTTTCGCATTTATAATATTAGTATGGATAGTGTATAGTGTATGTATTAAAGTATGGATAGCTTTTGCCCGCGACTTCGTTCGCGTGGGAAGTTTTTCCCGCGTAAATCCTGATCCTGTAAAAATTCCGAGATAAACGTAGCTTATCTGTTTTTCCAGGATGTTGACTGTCTTTTTACTAAATTTCATTGCGATCTGTTCAGTAGTTTTTGCGTGAAAGAGCAACAAAGATACAATTGGAAAACTATCCCACGGGAACCTTATATTGGGATAATAACTATCCTATGTCCTTCCCAAGGTTCTAAACTATTCCCATGCTAAATTTCTCTTCTCTGACCAAAGCTGCTCTGTTTTCTCTATAGCCAATGAAAGCACTTACATAATACCAATCAATTTAAACTTCACATTATTGTCTTGATATTACCTGTCGGAGTCTGTGTTTCCTGTGAGCTATAACCTGGGGGTCTTTAAGTCAAGAGTGAATATGTTACTTCGAGGCAAGCGTGTTTCATCTTCGAGCACACCATTCCACACCCTAGATGGCGTTCAAACGAGAGCTTATCATCAAAAGAAAATATAGTAGAAATGGTTAATGATATCATACCTCTTCTACACTGGGCACGTTCTTCCTGCCGCCGCAGCGCAGCGTTTTGCGCAGGTTGGCGAGGCACACGGCCGCCGTGCCCTGGCATGGCCGCCGTCTGTCTGCTGCCGCTGCAGATAGGTACTCTACCAGGAACGGCCTGCCAAATTATATAACATGTTATTGTTCTGCTAAAACGCCGTTTCTAAATAATAACCGCTGCACTGTCGCTTGCCGTAGACGGTCCGTGGATAGCACGGAATAGATGAATAAGGTTGGAATGGTAATGTGGGCGTGGCGAGCGCCCCACATTTATGATACGAAAATCATAGCTCGACCGATTAATTCATTCGTCGCGTTTAGTGCGCTTCGGAATACTTCGGAACACAGAGCTCTGCTTTAAAATGCCGTGTTGTACAATTATCACCTGTAAAACAAAAAGTTAGACCGCAAGTATAGAGCGAGGAGGTATATTTTTCCATCGGTAAGTCGAAAATAACATTTAATTACAATTTTATTTGTAAAAATACATAAAAATATTCTGATAACTATGAAATTCACAAAAACATTAACAACATTATTGCAACAAGTTACTAAAAATATACATTGCCCGATGTTTACTCGCTTAATCAACGCAATGACCAAGTCCGCTTACAATGCGTTGCGTCCTCCACACTTCAACCATTGACGTTTCGTCCTTTGTCCTGATTGGCCGTGATGCACGGCGCATGTTTTTCGACAGTGAGTTACAATCAGTAGCAAGCTCTCGATTTAAGTGTGTGTAATTTATTTGTGTGCGTAATTCGCATACGCAACGGGCCTCTTGCTTGTAGTAGAGCTAAAGAGTGGGAGACAAGCGGCGACACGAGTTCTCATACAAATCAGGAACTATTTCCTTTCTAGTTGTTAAGCTTTTATATTCGCACACAATGTAAATTGTTTTTGAATAAATGAAATGAAACCTCTTTTATCTGTTCAGTGTAGAGTGTTCAGAGTAGTTAAGTGAAAACCAGTTCTACACTTCATCTGCTTTACCAAACAGAACGAATTACCATACCTACATATATAAAGTACAAAGCTCAGATACCTATTTAGTATATATATACTTTGAAATTTTCTTTTTTCGAAGTCTTAGAACCGGTCTCTGAATTTGTTTCGGTGTTTCTTCTCAGGGTTGTCAATTAGGTTGGAAACACCGGCCTCATCTATTTTAAATTTACGAAAAAAAATGTCATGTAAAAGTGTTATTTGATAACAAATTTCCAAAATAAATATCATTATCAAAAAATTGGTTTAGGAATAAATTAAAAAATATATGGCCGCCGCGCCGTGGCCGAAATTGGCTAGGAGATCAATTTTTATATTTATTTCATTTGACAACATTGGTTCACTGGTTAGTACAAGGTTGTCAATTAGGTTGGAAACACCGGCCTCATCTATTTTAAATTTACGAAAAAAAATGTCATGTAAAAGTGTTATTTGATAACAAATTTCCAAAATAAATATCATTATCAAAAAATTGGTTTAGGAATAAATTAAAAAATATATGGCCGCCGCGCCGTGGCCGAAATTGGCTAGGAGATCAATTTTTATATTTATTTCATTTGACAACATTGGTTCACTGGTTAGTACAAAATTTATGAACTATGGGTTCTACTCTGTCGCACGAGCAATCGTAATGAGTCTTTCATGATTGGAGCATCGTGTAATTCAGCTAGGGTTTATACAGTTAGGTTGCACTTTTCCTTGCTAACATAAAACAATTAAAAAATCATACTTCGGAAATTATAGATTCCTTACCTAAGCGTGTCGGAGCAGGTGAAGTAGGCTGCCAGTATAGACATGAGGCGCCAGGCTCGCTGGCACGAGTCGCTCGCCGGAGAGCGGTTCGACGTGGTCTGCTTCATCAGCTGGCAGTACACCTCGTCGCGGAGCTCGGGGACTGAGTGGCAGTGCTGTAGGGAGATACAAGATATTTACCTTGCCTCTACTCTTATTTGTTAAATCGTATTTCTTCTATTTTTTTTTAAAGAGTCCTAGCAATGTGGGTAGAATTCATGCGCAAGTAAAAAAATGGTTGAAGGCTGTATTATATCCATTGTCAAATGACGGTACAAAGATAGATAACAACTAGGCAGTGCAAATTAGTGGAAAGACAAACAATAGGAGACATTACGGCAAAGTTTAGGCGCCAGAGTGCAGCACTAGCCCGTACAGTAAACAAAAATTAAATGGTCATAATATTACAAAGCATAAATGCAATACAGTATAATATATAAAAACAATTACAAAATGACTTAATATTTAAGATTTTACGGACAGTTTTTACATTTTAATAACATTAATGCACCATGACGCTGGTTGGTTATTGTTAGCTATGAAGAGCAGCACTGGCTCAGTGGCTACGGTCTCGGATTAAGACTTGTTGGTCATGGGTTCGAATCCAGGCAGGCACATTAATTTATATCATCATAACTGTTTTCAAAACGGAAAATGTAGTGGGGGAAATAGTTACGACTGTTTATAAGTAATTAAAAGATTTTAATTTTGTTCAAGTGGAATACGAAATTTGTAGGGGTATTAATAAACAAAACAGAAATATCGATTTCTTAAAATACTCTACTATTTTGGACATGATAGCATATCTTCGGTAGTATAGTGGTAAGTATCCCCGCCTGTCACGCGGGAGACCGGGGTTCGATTCCCCGCCGGAGAGACTCTTTTTGATTATTGTCCTTAATATTGTTAATTTTAAATGTTTGAAGGTACTTATTGGACTCATTTAGAACACAAACTAGCAGTCTTTAGTTTGTAATGCATTCTTTATTATGCAATTCTGATCTAGTAGTCAATCGACACAATAGAGAAGTAATAGACTCTTAGATTAGTTTTTGTAGTTTTTTGTAATTACATCATATTATGTAAATTGATCTATACCTACTGTCCTGATACCTATAAAAACAGTATTATGGAAACATTGACAAAATCAATTAAGTTTTGAAAAATGTAATCATGAGATATCGCTCTCAACGATAAGACCGCCATAAGTTTAAGCAATATTGTTACTTAGGTGTGTTTCAATTTTTGGTGTACAATAAAGTATATATTCTAACTATCTAACTATCATGGATTTCTCCGTAGGAAGCGACCGATTCGAAGCGTGCACAATATAACGTGTAGAAGCTATAGTTTCGTGTAGTGTATAAAATGATTTTAATTTTAGAGTTTCAAAAAGTTAATCAAACAATGAAAAACAAATGAAATCGAACAATGGAACTAAATTTTTCGAACTCGATTTTCCTGATAGCTACCTATAACCTGGAAGTCTTTAAGTCAAGAGTGAATATGTTGCTTCTAGGCAAGCGAGCTTCATCTACGACCACATCATCACTTAAACATCAAGTGAGATGGTGTGAAACGCAAACCTAACAACAATTTACGTAGTGACGTAGTGACGGGTAAGGCTGTGACCGAGTGGCGTCCAAGGACTGGAAAGAGGAGAGTTGGTCGTTTGACAGCGAGATGGGCAGACGACATTATTCCCATCGCAGCTATACCCTGGATAAGACTGGCACAGGAATGTGGAACTTGTCACAAATGAAGGGAGGTCCTTACGCTGCAGTGGGTGAAGTCAGGCTGTGGATGATGATGATGATGGAAACAAGAAGCGTCAATAGTTAATGGCTAAGGTGTCGGACCTGTGATCGAGAGGGCACGGGTTCGAACTCGACACATTACACTATTGCCGTGTACCCACTCCAGGCACAAGCATATTTGGCTTAGTTGGAGGGGTTAACAAGATTGCCAGTAATGTGAATTCTACGCACATTGCTATTACGCCTATTATTCGATTAAAAGTGATGGCCTGAAACACAGGTTTTTATAAAGTTACGTGAGGCACGTCGCTACATTAGAGTAAGCATTATATTTTACAATGTTTATTCGGCCACTTAGATAATCCTCTAAGAACTATCCATACTAATATTATAAATGCGAAAGTAACTCTGTCTGTCTGACCTTCACACGCCTAAACTGCTGAACCGATTTAGATGAAATTTACCATGGGAATACTTTAGGACCCTGGGAAGGACATAGAACAGTTTTTATCACCGGAATTCCCATGGGTTCGGGACTTACGCGGGAAAACCTCCCACGCGGACGAAGTCGCGGGCAAAAGCTAGTTATATATATTTACTTTTTTGACTATCTGTACTTTCGTGTAAACATATTATTTGATTTTTTTTTAAATTTAATTATTATTTAAATAACAAGAACTCACCATGAGTACAGTATAAACACATTTAACTTCAGTGAGGTCCTGATGCAGCTGCCTCTCGTTGGGCTGTAGATCGCCGCAGTATGCGCGTACGCAGGTGAAGCACTCGAGCGCGGGCGGCGCCAGCGCGGCCGGCAAGCGCAGCAGTGGCGCGCGCAGCGCCGTCGCCTGCCACTTCACTACGTCCGTCTGAGCCTTCCATGTCCATTCGTTGCGTTTCGCTTTGCTCTTGAGGGAGGAATCCGCTTTTAGGATTTCAAGCCTGTTGATAAAAAAATTTATTAGTAAGTGGCTCGACTGCCCATCTGAGCTCCACAAACCGGTAGCTGGGTAATACGATGCTAACACGACCTCTGGGTAACTAAAAAAATAACCCACGACAAATTTGTAGCTAAGAGTAAGAGCTAACTCGTTCACGACATCTTTTTATTATATCGGTGCATTCATTTACACATCTAAGATGCCACAGACACGCAAAATTTATAACACCCCGCTTTTTGCATCGAGTCTTAAAAAGCTGAAAATAGGTCGGAAAGAATTTATTATGTAGTGTGACGGACAAGGCTGAAAAAGTTTCCATATGGAAGATGGATAATTATAATAATTATTTATCTTTTGTTTGACACATTAAAACTAATAAGTACCAGTTTAACAATACGTATATTAAAACCAATTTTAATATAGCTTCCTAAGCCTAAGTTAATTTATGTAGATTATGTTCTTTAATGTGAAATAAAAGTAGCAATAAATTCTATAGATAGACCTGCCGCAACAGTAATGTTGCATATATGAATGTTTATAGAGAATTATCATAAATTCCGATGTTCGATCATGCTGATTTGAATATTATATTTCGTGACAGATGTGGGGAAATGGTGTAAGTAGATTCTATTTTTATTAATACTATAAAACGATCCATAGGCGACCTATGACCCAATCTAAGGCTCTCTTTAATTGTAGAAAGGAGAAAATAATTAATCAAAATGAACTCATGGCTTTCTATCAATATTGCTGCGTCATTCCTCTTTATGTTTGATTCAGACATTCCTTTTATAATTTTAGGCAATATTTTTATGATGCCGTTTTAGGATAATTGGTTAAAGATTGAACGTTATACGCTGGCGTGAAAAGGCTTGGCTTGGCTGCGTTTTTTTTTCAGCGAAATTATAGTAGCTTATGTTACTTACTGATAAAGTAGATTTATATTGGTGTGAAAGAATTATTGAAATAATTATGTAGCTTTTGAGTGTATCAATTACTAAAAAAAAATCTAAACATTCCTCTTTCTAATATTAGTATAGAATATAGATTAATAACATCTGGCTGTTTGGCAGCTCTCATAAAAACAAATCCGCAAGCTTTCGCAATCCTTACTTAGAAACATTTGGTCAAGTGTTTTGTGTTGTATTGATGTTTGTAAGTGTGTTGGTAAACGTCGTTAAATTGTATGTACATATTATCGCCTCTGTAACACAATTTTGCCACGGGTGTATTGACAAAGTTCGCTTAATTATAATTTTGTAAAAATGTCACACTTTTTAGTAAGTAAAGCAGACTAAAAAATATTGAATTCCTGAATGAGTGGGTCCATTTTAAAGGCAATAAACTTATGATGAGGTTTTATACCGCATGACATAACATAAATAGTATAGCTAATGATTTCTCTATCATCAGATAATCGCCCAAATACCCAGTCTGATCAAAATGACTCAGCTTTGCAATGCGATTTCTTTTACCCACGTGGGCGTTATTCTTTAGACATTAAAGCATGTAACTGGCGTGGCTATAATTGTGATAGTAAGGTTTAAAACATTAGCATTATATTCTTTCGGATAGCATTGTTACGGTTTTTGGATAAATTTTGAGAGTATTTTTTACAATACCTATTCGAAAATTTTTTGTTAACGTATTGTTACGCCAGTCGCTTAGTGAAGTACGTCGAGAAACTTCGACATAAATCTAGAATGTTCGAGACACTAACGTCATCTAGCGGCGAGTAGCAGTACCGGGTATATCTAGTCGAGACACTAACGCCATCTAGCGGCGAAAAGCAGTATTGAGTATCTCGAGTAGCTTCGAGAATATTCTTAGCAGTGTAGGCGGTGAGTCGATTTTATAAGAATGTTCTAGAACTTATAGACCGGGGTATAAATAGATCGCAGAGGAACGCAGAGAGCAGTCTTATTACGAGGCGAATACGCGATATAATCGAAG
Source organism: Tholera decimalis (assembly GCA_943138885.2). NCBI lineage: Eukaryota > Metazoa > Arthropoda > Insecta > Lepidoptera > Noctuidae > Tholera > Tholera decimalis. Next base: position 9,365,331 of record OW964555.2, read on the forward strand.
TTTTACAAGTGAAGAATAATTGTGTTAAATTTTTATTTTGTGTTTAATTAATTAAAGTGTTAATTTTGGTTTAATTGGCGTTTATTATTTCTATCCCGAACCCCAGCTCGTAACAGTATTGTGTATATAAATAATGCACCAGACCAGATTCGTACTTACGACCTACAACTCGTAAGTGGGAACGTAACCACTGGGCCACCGCCACTCTTAAGGTATATTAGCAGTTGCTCGCGAATTCGTTCTCGTGGGAAGTTTTTCCGGTGTAGATCCCGATCCCGTGGGAACTTCGCAAAATCCCGTCTGCATCTACGTACTAAAAGGAACCGCCATGCATTTGAAAGCCCTACTACTTGCAGTTTCTGAGATTTCGTGATTAATCAGTGAGTGGTATTTCGCTTTTATATATATAGATAAGATTGGTATATACCTACTAAGAAAATGGTATAAGTTCAATGTTCATGTCGAAACCCTCTAAGCACGAAGGCAACTTCTCTCTTCTAAATCGTTTAAAAGGTATACAATTTTCCTTTTCCTATTTTTCCCTACATAACGGGGTGCTATTAGCAAATTTCCTCAACAGCGCTTGTGGCAGGAAATGGCAGTTAGCATTGGATGCAAATGAGCGCATTGAATGCATGCGCGAGCCATAGACAATAGAGGTGTGAAGTGACGGGCTGGCCACCGTGACGGTGCGAACAACAGTAGGTACCTACTATGGATACTGCTAATATATATATTATACCTACTCCCACTGGCAGTGAAATATTTATAAACAATATATAAAAAGCAACCGCAATTATAAACTATAATTAATCCTACGGCGCGTGCGGCCATATCCTACTAATATTATAAATGCGAAAGTTTGTGAGGATGTATGTATCTTTGTTGCTCTTTCACGCAAAAACTACTGAACGGATCCGAATGAAATTTAGGTAAGTAGACAGTTGACATCCTGGAATAACACATAAGTTACTTTTTATCCCGGAATTCCCACGGGATCGGGATTTACGCAGGAAAACCTTACCACGCGAACGAAGTCGCGGGCAGAAGCTAGTATTACATATTTGTAGAACAGCGCGTGTGATTATAATTTGTTAACTTATTGCTAGATATAAAGCAGTTTCTCCTCCAGTTCCTCTGTATATAAATAAAATCAAATAGTTTTGTTACTCATGTTGGTTGCTCATGGTAATAAATACTCTTGAGTATATGCATAGGTCGGATCAGAATAATATATTTAAATGGACTAAAGAGAAAAGGGAAAAAATTGAGGATCATCATTATAAAGCAAATGACCTTGTTTACCGTAACAAATTAACTAACAAAAATCTCCCTTTAATAGACATTGCTAATCAACCACGTTTTTTTGTTAGGGTAACCAATACCGTACCGTAATTAATTATCAACATCAATTAGAAATTTACCACCAAATACCGCGATGAGTTAAAAACAAAAGGAAGGAAAGCTGTTTCTATGGTCTCGTTTACATTTTGATTTGCTTTTTTTAAATGGCAACACGTACAGGGAGTTCGTTCTGCTTGCACAAACCGTATAATGCCCGGCACTCACGTAGGCATTACGAAACTGATAGACGTAATAGAAATGGTGGCTTTTGTTTTAGCAAACATTTATGCGTTAGATAAACCTGGTAGGGATGGTAAAGAGATAGAAATAACAAGAATAACCGTATTCTTAGTGATTCTTTTTCATTGTGAGTTTTTCCATACCAACCTTCATGCTATCATCTACTCAACTTTCTATCATCATATCTTTCCTTACACAAATTCATACACTTCTTTCCTTCTTTGTTCCCTCTTGTTTTTCTTTCTTATAGATCTGACTTATCATACTGAGCCATTTTAAGTAAACTGGTAAGTGAATACACGGTAGGCTAGATAGACACCTACCATACATTTTGGAGCATACGAACTAGATTCTCTTCAGCGTTTTGAGTTTTAAGTTTCCAAAAATTAAAAAATCAAAATAGAATAGACAGATTGCCACATGGGTTGCCACGTTAAATAAATTATATTAAAAAAATCCTAAATGTATTTCGAAAGTCAAAAAGTATACATATAACTACTGCCTAATTTTTCACACAAATCGTGATAATATAATTAGGAAAAGAAACGCAAAAATTGTAAGTGCAGATTTTGGAAAATTTGCATAGATTACCAAGCAAACCATGATTGGGTGACAAATGCGTGTACGCAGTCATTTGAAAATATGCTAGAATATTTTTTTACGATTCTTACATGGTTCAATTATTGGTATTTTACCTACAAACTAATCTACAATCTCAGGTGTTCAATAAAAATGTTTCAAAAGTAACGAACTAGCTTATGCAACTTTGTCGAAAGCGAGTTCAAGGAAATAGTATTAAAATGAAAATCGTTAATAAATATCGGGATATCCTTGATTGCATTATGCTTACTAGCGATTTCTAATGCGGTATTATAGGAATGTATGTATAAGTTATGTGGTGTACTTCCGATCAAATCCGATATTCTTAGAACTCGTAACTTATTTTCAAATATTACTAGGGGCTTGTTCGGTTATCGCTGGTATGCCACTGTAGTTTATATTGATTAGCTTTCTAACTAACCTACTGATTTGTCATTTTTGTTACAGCCAGCCAATCACAGATGAATGAATCTACATTCTTAGCAAAATTTTGAGTTTAATTGGTTTGTATTCATAAACTGCGTACTGAATCCTGTCCTAGTTCCTATTTCCATACTAATATTATAAATGCGAAAGTAACTCTGTCTGTCTGTCTGTTATCTTTTCACGCCTAAACCGCTGAACCAGTTTAGATGAATTTTGACATGGAGATAGTTTAGGACCCTGGGAAGGACATAGGATAGTTTTTATCCCAGAATTTCAACGGGATCGGGATTTACGCAGGAATAACCTCAAACACGAACGAAGTCGCGGGCAGAAGCTAGGTAATTATGTCATAAAAACTTGGTTACGTTAGGTCCTTCGCAATTCGCAAACGACGCTTGTCTAGCTAACAACCAGCTAACGAGTAGATATAAATACTTCGCAGTAATTAACGTCAGTTCTGAGAAACGAGACAGCAGCAGCATTTGTCTCTAACAGAACTATAATTTGCTTTAAAGTTCAACCTACAATTAGACATGAGTATTCTCTAAAAATTATATCTCATAGATATATCTGTAGGTGAAAGGTGAAGGGCCTTAAGTCACATTTTATAAAGTATTCAGTAGAGCTTATTAAAGATGTCCATACCCGAAATTTGACATTAAAAACGACAGAGTATAAAAAGTAATTATCGTATCATTGTCGAATAAAAAGTATGATTATGATGGGTACTTAAGCTATTATATTGAGATATTTTTTTAACAAATATAGTTCCTTAAGGCTGTATTATCGGACTTAAGGTTCTTTAACTTTGAAGCTTTACTAGATATCTTATAGTATGACGGTACTTACGTCTCTCCTGTGTCAATAATGTATAGTAAATTTTATTATTTTATAAGTTAGGTACGATACAACATCATAGAAATATATATTAAAAAGTTTTAATTACATTAAAAATGAAATAACATTATTCATAATATGTTTTATTTAATAAAAATAAAAAATCTTTGTATTTTAAAATCTTTATGAAATTAAACAAAACACTTAATGTTATTCTGGTAAGTCACATGCTGTACCCTCGTGGGCTAATGTATTATAAAAATTATGAAAAATGGGTGGAATCCATTGCAGAGCTTTCTGTGAATCCTGAAATTTTTTAGTGCTTATAAGTTTGTGGCCTAATCGAATAGGCTGCAATATTGGCATGGCAAAGACTTCTAGGGATCTCCTTCTATTTCTTATTAAGAATAAAGTTGCTGAGAGAACCGACCACTGAGGGACCCTGGCATTAATTTCCAATTGGCCAGATGAGCAGCCATCAATGACCACTCGAATGGACCGATCTCTCAGGAAGTCTTCAATCCAAACGCAAAGTTGGGTGGGTAAACCGAAAGAAGGTAGCTTAGCAATAAGGCTATCGTGTCAGACCCTGTCAAAGGCCTTAGAGATGTCAAGGGAGACAGCAAGTGCTTCCCCGTGCTTCTCGATGGCCTCACTCCAGATATGAGCATACGCTAGAAGATCCCCAGTAGACCGGTTTTTTCGAAAGCCGTATTGTCGGTCACTGAGGATGTCGTTGGCTTTTAGGTATGCCAGGAGCTTACTATTGAGTACACGCTCCATACTCTTACAGAGTATGGACGTGGCTGAAATAGGTCTATAGTTGGCCGGGTCAGCACGACTGCCCATTTTGGGCACAGACTGCACGTGAGCCAGCTTCCATGCGTTCGGCACCTTTCCAGTCTCAAGCGAAAGGCGAAACAAGCGCGTCAAAATTAGAGACAGTTCAGGCGCACAAGTTCTAACAACAATTGCTGGTATCCCGTCGGGGCCACTAACTTTGTTCACGTCAAGATTATGCAGCACTCTACGGACGTCCTTCTGATGGATGCGAATGTCCGACATACACGTCCCGCATCCAATAGGAGCAACAGGAGGGTGAGCGACACTACTATCTAGACGTGAAGACTCCGCAAAAAGAGCGGCAAACAAGTTTGCTTTTCCTCAGCGGAGTGGGCCAGAAACCCGTCAGGTTTAAGCAGTGGTGGTAGTGAGGGGTGACAGAAGTTCGATTCGACCGACTTTGCCTGGGACCAAAAAGCTTTGCTGCCAGCAGGGTATGAAGCAAGTTTGTTCCCGATTCGGCTAACGTGGTCAAACCGAGCCCTCCGCAAAACCTTTTTACAGGACTTGGCAGCCCTGTTGAAAGCTCTCTTCTTCTTAAGCACGTCATTTGCTTTGCAGTTTCGAGCATCGACCCATGCTAGGTACGCCGCGTGTTAAAGCGCTACAGCGCGATCACATTCGGCGCCAAACCAAGCTTTCGATCGAGCTTTGCCGGACATTGTTAGGTTAGGTAGGTACATAGAACGGAATGTAGTACTTCATTCTCTGTCGCAAAACATCCAGCACGGCGCGGCGGCTGCGCACGACGATGAATCATTTGAAGAGAAGCAAGTAGGCTGCCAAAGATAACATGCAAAGAAAGATCGCATGCCATCCCAATCCGCTGACTTGTATCGCCATATCCGCCGTTTGCCATTAAGGCTGGGATCGGGCGGGTAGTAGACGGATACAGACTTCACCAGACAGTGGTCGGAACTACCTAACGGTGAAGATGTCGTTACCGAGTAGCGGTCTGGATCTGTAGTCAGCAGAAGGTCCAAGCAATTGGCTGTGTGCGACTCAACATCCAGCACTCTCGTTGCTCCCTGGACCAGCTGAGTGAGATTTAATGCAAGCGCAAGATTGTGCATCTCTCGCCCAGCATTACCCGTGCACTGGTACGGGAAGAGCCACTCCTGGTGATGGGCATTAAAGTCCCCCAGTAACACGAACTGAGCTGAAGGGTACCGCTGCTGGGCCGCATCTGCCGCCTCACTGATGTACTGTGTGAGCCTGGTTGTCTCCTGATCTCCACTGTACGAGCGGTAGACACAGGCATAAATAATTTTGTCCATGCCCGTGTCCACCAGAGCCTAAAGCGTCGAAAACCTGGAGTCCTCAAGGTTACGGAGACGCCGATAGCAGATGTCGTCGCGGGCGTACATGGATACACCCGCACGTGGTTTGAAATTGTGCTCCAAGGTGAACCCTGGGTATGAAAGATACGACACGTCTGACGGACTTCTGATCTGCGTCTCCGAAAGAAACAAAAGTGCAGGTTTTTCAGTCTCGAGGAGGTGGTGGACTGCAACGAGATTTGCAGACCCTGGATATTGCTGAGGTGCACTTTGAGAGAGAGGGATTGCAGCCGCGAGTACGTCTTCGAGTACGTCTAGTATTGCACGAAACACAAATCAAACTAAACGGAGGGAAAGCATGGCCGGGGGCGCAGCGGGAATCGTAGGTACGATGCACCCGCGCAAATCTAACCCGCGAGCGTAATGGTAAAGAACAGTAAGTCCCACATACGATCATTTAACATTTATCTATATTTATTGTTTAAATAGTAAACAATATTAAGTAACCATACGATCATTTACTTTTTCACGTCTAGGGACTTAATGTTATTTATAATTTTACATCTGCGAAATTAGCGGCTGTAGGAATTTATGGCTTTTACCATTTGATCAATTGGGGTATTCTGAATAAGTATCATTTAAAATATAAAAATGTCAAAAAATGGACTTAAGGTCATTTAGCTTTCACCTACAGATATTATTATAACCTGTGGAACCATCATAACTATAAAAGACAGTTAGAATCCATTATTAAGATTTATCAAATAGTGAGAGCGTTCAGATTTGCCCCAAGATTCGCTATTGTAGCGTTCTTCTTCGAAATTTACAGGGTTACGGGAATATTTTTAAGTACCTTACTCGCCACTGCCGCACCTTGATGAGCTTATAAACGTAATCCCTTATTGCTCCCGTAAACAAGATAAGTACTTAGGTAAGTAATTTATCTAACAAGATTGGTAAAAAAATTAATGAAAAGAATTTACCTCTATTTTATATGAGAAAAAAGTTATATGATCTGGATTTATAAATTGCTGTTATTTATCAACAAAATCATCGCTAGAATGTCATTCGCAAAAATTAAACGATCAGATCATAAACTACCTACTTAAAGCATTTACCGGCAATGTTCATAAATTAAGGATTTGAAAGTAAAGAAGATTTCGAATATGTCGTTTTGCTTAAGAAGGCCTTATGCAAAAATTTGCTGCAAAAAACATACTCGTTTCTCGTCACTAATCCTGTAGTGCTTGCAAACGGATGTCATTAAAGTAATTAAAAAACAAACCACCTTCAACAGTACTTGTTAATTCCTTGGCCGTCCCTCTAAAGAACATAGGAAAATGTCAAAAAATAAAGAATAGACAATGTAGAGATGTGCATTGTCATTCTCCTATTTATAATTTATTAGTTCGCGTGCGTATGCGTATTATCATTATTTGCACGTTGAAGGAACTACAATTTTATATAGTTCATTAGACACATGGAAACCGTCTTTGACAACTTTCTTTTGTGGTACACCGTGTGTGCTTTTATTGTTAGGCGATTATGGTTGTGCTTGTGTGCAACTAGATTAATAGGTTATTGTTGTTGAGTCGCAGAAAATGTATCACTGTGACATCCCGGACATTTTTAAAAGAACAAATATTGTGACGTACTGAAACGTAGGTATAATCTTCAGTTGGAATTTGAAACATTTAGTTAAATCTTAACAATATAAAGATCATGCACAGATCTTCCATTATCTCAGTAGGGATACATTACTCTTTAATTACTTCATTAAGGCTTTAATTAAACAATCACAATTTGCGTACTGCAATTAACACACTACTAGCGCCACTGTTAATTAACGTGACAACCAACTGACATTCCGTAGTGTAGCCACAATAAAAATAAAACAACAGTAAACAAACACAATTTCCACGAAAATAAAACACATCACAAAAAATTGTCTCACAGTAACTCGTTACCGCTTTCTTCTTCCCCGAACGAGATACAATCTTCGTCATAATCGTCGCTCGATAGACTGTCTTCAGTCATGTCAGCGTTACTCTCGTCTAACGATTCGACCGACATCGTTCGGCGGTCGATCACCAACTAAACGTATCGGCGAAAGTGTTCGACGCCGAGGAAGTACATTTTGAATAATTTACCGATTCATTTCGGCTTTCAAAACGCGGCTCGTGTTTACGTATTTAGCGGTAACGTTATTATTCCAATTCGATAATGACCGTGTTACGCGATCTTTTTCTTCCGACTTTTTAGGCGGTTGTTGTTTTAATGTGTGTCAATGTTGTAATAATTAACTCGTTATTTTTTATGTTGATTGACATTGTTAACATACTAATTTAACTTTGTAAATAATGTATATTTGGAATCTCTGAACATGAGACGTGCGATGTCACTTTTGATGCACCATATTTATTCCTATTGCCGTTGGTAATATTTTATTGAAGTCACAATAAAACCTATCCGTTCTTCATAACACAAGCACTACGTAAGACTATTATTGGACGGAAACACGAGCACTTTTAATAACTGTAATTACTTAAAACACGAATATAATTGAACACCACTATAACACACAACATACAACTGTTGATACAGTAAAGTTTGATAAGTCGACACAGCTAATTGTAGAATTAAAACTGGCTGGAGACAAAAAAAAACGCGAATGCCGACCTTTATAAAATGAACGAACTGCGTCGGTGCAAAATAGTCGTGAATAGTAAGCTTTAAACAATTTATTCGGATACTTGCACTCTATGCTTGATCCGTGCAGCCAGTGCACACGGCATGGCCGAAGGTTACGCTTGCTCTGGCGACGATTGTCCCCCGACCTCTCAGGTGCGTTCCGCGCCAACGGTGCTCATCAACTAACTAGGGCTGCTCTACTTTTTGCCAAGCACTTTTTATGGCGCATTGTTTTCGTAAAATTGCACCCGAAACTGGTTTACAAAGATGTTGCTTAATAATGAAAATTCATTACGAAAAAGCTTTTGTTTTCTTTTTTAACTAGGCCGTGTATCTTAGAGACGGTTTACACGCATGTGACTGTTAGCCGTGCAAAAAATACGAATGATATGTTCTTCCTATCTATATAGTTCTGACGATATTGAGTAAATAGATGAATAATTTTGTTGTAATAGACAACTTCTCAAGGAAGTTTAAATTAAGATATTTTCCGTTCACTTTGAGCATTATTATGATATAACAAAACAAATGTAACACAAACTTAGGCTATTGTTCTGTGGAAAGCAGAACGTATAGTTACTTTAGATATTAATATTCGGTAAGGAGTCCAGATTTCACAATATAACAGAAATCGTAATAATTAGAAACGGATTTTAATGGGATGTTACAAGATGTTAAGGTGAATGGTGGTACGTCTGTGATTGAGATAAGAAGAGGTATTGCACAAGTCCCAATTGTTTGTCTGATCAAAGGATTGGCACCTAATATTTCTACTTCCTGCCCTTACCCTGAGGTCATCACAGGATGTAATGAGTAGATCAGTGCGACGCTAAGATACGGGGGAAGAGTCCTTTATAATTGTCTGTGTATGCCTAATTGTTTCTTACTAACATAGTTATTGAGTAAATTGTTTGACTAACACTATGGGCCTTAGAAGCCTGAAAATAAAAGATTTTGTTTTTTTTTTGTAATGATTTATTATCATCTGCTTAGCCTATTCTTATGTCAGAGTCGGCTGCCATTCTGACCGGTTGCGTACTGCTCAGTATTGTATTTTACATAGAGCGACTACCCCCACAACCCAGTAACTGGCTAACTCAGTGCCCGCCATCCGTAACGACTACCAAAGATGCGCAAATGTCAGATTCCATTGGATTTGGTTCAGGCCAAGAGTAATTTACGTATATAAAGTTAAAACCTTGGTTTCAAATTGAGGCAAAGCAGATACATGCCCTGTGTCATAGTAGCCTTAGGAACCTAAGGTTTTTGGACTGATATTATTTACGAGGATCGACGGTGTCGAAATCCGGACAGCCCTACATACTTCTATTAACGAATTGCAAATAAAAACAGTTCAGAAGAATACCTGGAACGCATCAGAATCCTTCATTGAATGTAAAATGGTTACCCACGCTTTTTTAGAAAGCATTGTACAATGTGGAAACGTAACAGCTACTGTTTAAACTTGCATAAAATACAGTAGTAATTATTTGTTGGCGGTTACTTTTAATAGTCCGATATTGTTGTGTATCGCTTCCTGCAATTTCTTTGTTGCCAAACTTACCGTGTCGCTAATACAATGTCTACCTATCAAGTTAGCGATTTGTTGGCTGAAATTTAGTTACGAGGTTCCAACTTATTTATTTGGGTATCTAGGTAAATAAATTACCTACATAAATTGATATTATTACCTAAATATTTTTTTTTTGCTGCAGTCATTATATGGTAACGTATATATATATATATATATATATATAATATATATAATATATCAGTCGTAACCACAAAGGTGAGATTTTTATAAAAAATCTTAAATAAAATTATTACTTTTATAAATTACATAGTAACTATATTTTTAAATAATATTATACTGATTGAGACCAATGTCTAATCTATCTCTGTACCAAATTCAACTAAATCATTAAAGTATTTTAGACGTCAGTGTGATAGTCAGTCAGACAGAGTTACTTTGGCATTTATAATATTATTAGGGTTGTATGGATTATTATCAAAAGTAATTACTATTAATTAAAATGTATCATTTTAATAATCTTTAAATCAAGAGTGAATAGGTTACTTCTAGGCAAGCGTGCCTCATCTTCGACCACATGCTCGCTTAACATCAGGTGAGATGGTGGTCAAACGTAAGCCTATCAATTATAAAAATAAAATAAATAATCAATAAATGTGTATATGAATTATAGATTTTGTAAATTAGTTTCACACACCTTATTATCATTAATCATTTGAAGCCACTAATCCGATATTACTGATGTAATATCCGATTATTACATCACTAACATCGAATTAGTTAATCCTGATATATTAAACCAAATTGACGGGACGCTACTGAAAAATACCCGAGGAAAAAAACACCGGATAACATAGTATACGTGCGGAATTCAGCAGCGCAATAAAAGAAGAATATTAGCTGCATATGCTGAAGAGCTTGGGGCTAACAGTCGCACGTGTCTATCTTCGAGGTTAAGCGACGCTTGACAAGGTCGTCCTGTGGATGGGTAACCATGTTAACTTATCGAGATTATTCCATGCCTCGGAAAGCACCTTAAGCCGAGGGACCCGGCTGAGATTTTTGAATTTTTGACAGGTTGGTTAGAAGCTAGAAAATCTGCCACTGGTGTTGCCAGGGGTATCGTGTTACCCAGATAATGGGTTGTGGAGGTCAGATAGATAGTGGCTCCATGTAAAACATGTGTCAACATTTTAGGCTGCGTTTCCTAGCTAGCTGTGCTGTGAAAATGTGTGGGGGTTTCCACCAAAGCTGTGCGATGAAAATGTGCCTACGAGGATGTGTAGCGGAGCTGTGAAAATGCGCATTAATGTGTGGTGCGAGGATGCGCAAACCTCGCAACACATCCTTCTCAACACACATTCCTCGTAACACATCCCTCGCAACACATCTCTCGCACACATCCCTCGCTTGTTTTGTATGCGCAAAAATCTAGCTCCGCTGAGCCGTTTCCACCAGAGCTGTGCTGGCCGAGGCGAGGTAAATGAAGCAATTCTATTGGTTCTTTACAAACACATCCCTCGCTACGCATCCTCGCACATCTCTGGTGGAAACGCAGCCTTAATCTCCTAGTGGTGATTCAGTGGCCGAAAATCGACTATAATTTAAAACATTTCGAAAGTAAAAGTATTAGCTTTTTGCACACTCCTCCAACTGCGCAATTATCGTAAAAAGGAGAACAAAGTTTTTGCTTTACGTACATATTTTTTTACGTAAGGGCCCAGTCTTGACCCCGATCCCTGATGCTTGATGGTAAGCGTTACATGAGGTCTGCGATGGAACGAGCGGGCACAGAAGTTGCTCGTTCACTCTTGCTTTATAGGCTGACGGATCAAATGTGGTAGGGAATACGGAAACAGGCAGAGAATTCCACACCTTGGCTGTGCGTGGTATATCGACCAAGTGTGGATGGCACTCTGCAGTACGTCTGATAGACCGATAGTGAAAAGGAGATGGAGGGATTCTGTCGTGGAGCCGACAAGAAACAAAAATGAGAAGAAAGTATTGATTTTGATATCTTATTGAATTAAATAGAACCTATACCTACACTTTCTAACGACCTGGACTTTATATCGTAAAAACGACACTCTCTTTTGTCGTAGACAGTTTTACATTTCTAAGTCTTGTTATACACATATGTACATACTAAATAGTAGTAAATAGTAACAACATAATTTGCTCTATTAATCATAATAAAAAAATTTTTAGCAAAAAATAGAACCGACTTCAATATCAAAACACTACAAAGGCAAAAATAACTTTAATTTCGGAAGGCGGTGTCAATAACGAAAATATATACAAAACTAAAGACACCGCCTTCCGAAATTAAAGTTATTTTTGCCTTTGTAGTGTTTTGATATGGAAGTCGGTTCTATTTTTGCAAAAATTTTTTTTTTCACTCTTTTTAGTGGGTCGGTTTGTAATTTATCTAGTTACAAAAGCCATAATGTCAACAACTTATCACCTTTTACAAAATATTGCTTTTCCTGATGCATAGCCGTTAACTTTTGAGGAGTTCTCCTGGTACTTGACCATCAGCTCTACATCACCATATGCATTGTGACGAGCATAAAGTGTTTAACATCCGTACTCAAGTAATCGAATCGCAATCCACGAAATACTTATTATTTAGGAGTTTCAGTGGCCATCTGTGGTCTTCATCATCAGTTCAACTTCCCCAAATGGTACTTTTCGGAAGCAACTGCTCAAGGTACTATAAGAAATACCCAAAACGCTATAGGTGTGCTTATAATATTTGAAGAGTTCCCTCGATTTCTCCAGGATCCCACCATCAGATCCTGATTTCGTAACAATGGGACCAACTAGAAAGTATACCCTTATACAAACGCAAAAATAATTTTTCAAATCGTCCAGCCGTCTCCGAGTTATGAGGTAACATACATAAAAAAAAGTTCAAGACGAATTGTAAACCTCCTTTTTTTGAAGTCGGTTAAAAATAGTAATTTAAAGTCTTTCTTTAGCTTAACACACCGTTTCTAAAATAAAACTCCGCTCTAATAAATCAATCACTCGCGTGACAGCATTTAACTTGTGAACAACGATTATTTTCTAGTTTGGCAGCATTAATTTGGCAACGATAGACGATTATTTTTAAGTGAGGCAACATTGTACGTTTGTTCTCATTTTGAAAAACTTAATGACGAGTTGCATTTATTATAGATGTAAAATTAGGTATAAATTGATGACAATAAATTACATTTCCACTAGGTATTGAGACATATTCGAAATTTCGATCATAGAACATACGTTATTGATGTTTTGTTCACCCTTTTGAAAGCAGTGATGATTAAGAAAATTATTATTGATCGAAGAAAATTACACAAAGTTTCTACTGTAACGTGGGTGCGTTTACAAATATTTAAACACACAAATGTACAGCCCGACCCGGAACTACTATCTGTAGGCCATACAAATATTTGTTCCGTGTGATAACCGAACCCGCGAAACGCAGCGTAAAAGCCAATTTTCCTGCTAATGTGTCAACCGTGTCATCTAGTGGCGTTAACTATAATTAATTAATTTTTTTTCTTTCTTAGCCTACGTTGTGTCCCACTGCTGAGTAAAGGCCTCCCATTTTTCTTTCCAAACCTCTATATCTTGGTCAATTTCGGACCATGTTTGCCCCGCGAACATGCTCAGATCGTTAGCCCACCGCCGCCGTGGTCGACCTCGACGGCGTTATCCTCCAACAGGCGACCAATGGGTGACAATCTTTGCTCACCTCTCCGGTTGCATTCGTGCGACGTGGCGACCCCACTCCCACTTCAGCTTGGCTGTTTTTACTCCAACATCAGCTACTTGAGTAATGGAGCGCAGGGTGGTGTTGCTAACGCGATCTGTTCGCTTAACACCTATTATGCTGCGCTCCATCGCCCGCTGGCAAATCTTGAGTTTGGACTTTTGTTGTTCAGTGAGTGACCAACTTTGTGCACCGTAACCTACGGTGCACAAAGTTGGACACGGACGTCAGGACGGGTAGGATGCATTGTCAATGAGTTTTCTTTTTAAAGTTATAGGAAGAATTCCCTTCATATGCTCTTTAAGGCACCAGTAGGTCTTCCAAGCAGTCTGGACGCGTCTTTCGACTTACTAAAGACACTATCTGGCCTAAGTATGTATACTCATCGACATATTGCAACTATAATGTCGATGTCAAATTGTTGACGTCCGGGTCGACGGCCCGTAATATTCCACGTACCTACGCCAAACCTTTACAATTAACGACCAATTAAATTAAGTTACCTACATAATATTTATTGAGCGCCAACAGGTAGTTGCTTTCTTGCTGACTTGAACTAGCTTTGCTTATTGAACAGCTAAGGCCTATACCTAACAATTATTATCCTATCAATATTTGTAACAGAACCCAATTTTACATGTATAGGTATGCTTTATAATAAGTAAAAGTATTCGCTCTATGATGTGACTAAATTTACGTAATAGTGTAAGTCACGAAACATAGATGTCGCTAGTTACATCTTAAAAATGTGACTTGATTAATCCGCGAGTTGACAGTATGCTTAAAAATTTAAAATAACTATTTAATTATGTAAATCTATTGATATGAAGCACAAAATAGTACAAATGAAGAAAAGATTATTAATTATTTATTTTATTTTCCCTTGAGAAAAATGAGACTTTTTATCTGTGAGTCACGTGATTAGAAACACCAATCAGAAAACGAGACGTCATCGTTCAATATTTTGACAGCTGACTGGTTATCTTTGGTTGGTGCGTAAGACAAAATAAGAAAAGAATAACTAACTGCTTGCACTGTCTGGACAGGTCCGCTCAAATTTGCGTGGTTATTTCCTCAAAAGAATACCAAAGACATGAACCTACATGCTTCTCATATACAAATACAAATTATCTGGACTTTAAAAGAGACGTTGACGACAAACTCAGAGGGAGTTTGTTTCAGTGTTTCTTCTCAGAGTAGTCAGTTAGGAAATACCGGCCTCATCTAGCTAAACAAAACACGCAAAAAAACATGACGTGTAAAAGTGTTATTTATAACCAATTTACAAATAAATATTTTATTTCATTTCATAACTAACTCTCTCTCTCTTCTGGTTCATTTGTCTTATCGTCCTGTAATAGTTGTTCGATGAGTTCCTTTTTTTGTCTTTTTAAAAAAGCAGATAGATAGATATATTCTTTATTGTACACCATAACAGTAAAACAAATATGGACTTAACAACTAAAAAGAGTAATACAATGGGTGGTCCTATCGCTAAAAGCGATCTTTTACAGACAACCTTTGGATGGATTTGACACAGAAGTTCTAACCACTTCTTGCGAATATCTCTTTTTAAAGGGACATGAATAAATAGTTTCGTTGGCGTTTCTATAGTAGTATTCCCACAACAAGGTACTGCACAGCACTGATAATAATTTTTCACGTTCATAATGGAGTAAAATATCATAAAATACCCGAAGTACATTTATGTGCCAAATGCCAGGAAAGTTGTTTTTTGAACGATGACGTCATAGGTAGTCACGTGACCACAATGCCACGATTTAGGCCAAGTTTTTTAATAAATTAAAAAATTACTTATATTTTAATTGAAAGGTTAAGTGATGAATAAAATATTATTTTACGAGTACACATGAAGCGCTTCGAAGCGTTTCAAACAATTTTTACAAAGTCGTCAACTCGCGGATTAGACTGTTAGACGAATAAAATAAAATGTAGAGGATTCCTCTACATTTAAATTTATTGATGAGTAATATATTTAGTACATACTGCAGATATACTGTATTGCTTGATGAATTAAAAAAAGTTTTAAAAATTAGATCAGATTACGGTTACGACAATGGTTGAGTAAAATTATCAGTTATGTTCTTCATTCTTTTTACTATGTTAAACCAGTGTGATATCTTTTGGTAACAAGCAATACGTATGGCTATCATTCGTATAAAAGGTTTGTGTTACTTCATTATTATTATGTTTTAAATAACAAACAGGCTTGACGTGAATGCATCAAAAAGTAACCGAGTGCTAGAAACAACGGCCACTAATTAACTATCTAGCCAGTATGCGTGTTACGTCTGAATAGAGAACATACGTCCTTGTATAGTGTTGTTAGTCCACGACTAACGTCTTTATGCAACAAATTGCATTTTAACTGGCAAATGCGTCGCAAATGTGTGATTGGATTGTTTAGCGCTTGTAAACGTTCAGTTCTGCTGACATTTAGCGTCATTATCGGCTTTCTAATACACATCAAGAATATATTTAGCAAAGAAATAGACACAAAGATGATAGCCTAAATTGCTCATTCTTTTCACACGCGGAAATATGGGAGCTTACTGCGTGCGTTGTACGGTATTACAACAATGTTACTTTCTCGCAATCAAATCTGAAACCTTTGTGAAGGCCATTGTGTAGATGAATAAATAAACAATAGTGAGTACTCACTCTGGACTCTGTCTGAAATGGTCGACGGCAAACTGCAATAGTGGATGTCTGCCGTCATGCTGTGGCGTTGACTGGTCTCTTCTCTCTTCTCTTAATTCTCTCTCTCTCTCCCGATCGCGATCTCTGTCCCTGTCCCGTTCCCTTTCCCGGTCTCTCTCCCTCTCCCGTGGTACTGGTGACGTCATCTGCGCTCGTCTCTCGACGTGGTCCGTCTCTTCCCTGGAGTCTCTCGTTTCGCGCAGCTCGCGTATCTCCCGAGAGTCTCTAGAATCTCTGGACTCTCTTGTTTCCCTAGGCTCTCTGGTTTCTCGTTCTGAGACGCGTTCTTTTGTAACTCCATTCGTGGTAGGTTTGGGTTGAACCTGTAACAATTGAGGTATTGGGTTAATTATATGCTTGATTGATTCGTGATTCGGAAGTCTTACTGGGTAAGCCATTAGGAAGCAAGAAACCAAATCCAATCGGCTGCCTTGTTAATTAATTACGTTTTAAAATTTTGAACATTGTATTGTATACTACAACAGTGCCTTCTTCAAAACATAGCGTTGTCATATAGGCCTCTGAAAACAGCGCCAATAACAGGAGTATTGTGAGAAATTGGGTGTATGAGTACATGTGATGCGAAGGAATGAGGACAGAGATTTAAGGAATGTTTTAATTATGAATCTGGACCATTATGTAGGGTCTTCACTACACCAACATTGAAAGGAAGAATGAACGGATGGTGTGAACGATGATATGTTTAGACAGAGGGTAACTGATATGATGAGCAAGGAAAATAATATGAAAAACACATGTTGTGGCGACCAAACATGTATTATTTTGACAATAGCATGACGACGATGCGTTAAATATAATATGTTATGGGTTTACGACTACTATTTCTGTCAACGTAAATTTAACCCTCTTAGTACTGATCTCAACTACAGTATTAAGAAAAGTTTACTAAAGAATCTCGAGATTGGCATCCGATTGCGGTACTCGCAAGCGGCCAGTGTCGGAACATCGCTGGAGATCAGGAAAGCGTGAATGTGCGCGCGCGCACGATCGCTAAATAAATCAGTTTAACTGCACCGGACCCGTTGTTCGGACTCTACACGAATCATATCAATAGAAACCAGGGTGATGTGATTTACAGCATTTGGTGATTCAGGATTAGTTCTTGAAAATCTACTTTAATATAAATTAAATGCTTTGTGAATGATTATCATTTGAGAATGGTTCGGACGATTTGGTTGTCTCCTTTAAGTAATTGTACGCATAAGTTTTTTTTATGAAATACATTATAAGAAAATGTTGAGTTAGATTGTAATTAGAAAATATTGTCTTTATAGAAATTTATGTTGCTAGGTGGATCGGGTCTTTTATATCTTCTTTTTATTACCTACTGAGCCTCCTTTTCCATCCTGGGACCATCCTGGCTACCCTACAGTTCCTATCGCTACCATGAGTCGAGGGCCTTAGATATGTTCAATTAAATTCAAGCGCATCCTCGACTAGTATCGGCACGCCTTTTACCCAAAGATATATAATAAACTATAGATACGTTGTCCGCGCTCTAAAATGGCAAGCTGAAATCAAGGTAAGTGCCTCGTGTCTGTTTAGTTACGCACGAACCTGTGTCGCGAACGTGACACTACACATCTTAAGAAAAAAATGTGTTTTAAAAGAAAATTAGGAAAAAAACATGCCTTTGTGTGTTTTCAGACGTTGCACTAATTATACTGCTTCCGTGAGAGGTCAAAATGTGTCATTTCATCAACGCATTTCATAGATAAACATCAACAGAAATACATTTTTTATTTTAATTTTTCTACACGGCTAATGGCGGCTAGCGTATGAATGAAGTCAGTCACGTGACGTTAGGGGAGGTTGTTAACTAAAGATGTATATTCATCTCTCTCTAACATCAGGTGTACCTAAAGATGGCATTTATTTTCTGTCCCTTTCTTTACACGTATTAGATAGTAACTCTCTATGTGTGTGTTTCGTGCCGTTTTTGAGAGGTGTTTTGTGGGAATATGACGTGTCTATTTATAATACGTCATTGCTTTTACCTATTAACTTAAAAACTAAACTTTACCTGGTTAAGGCAAGTAAGGCGATAACCGAAAAAAACTTTTACTGTTTAATATGAAAAAAATTAAAGGCTTTTCTTGTTTCCATTATTTTAATATCTATTTTAAACAGACAAAAGTAACGTAAGTGATACTTATTTTAATAACTGATTTATTTTTGGTTATGGGCTTGCATTAGATGAAAGCGATGATAATAAGCGATGAAAGATGTTAAAGAGGTGAAAATTAGAAGAAAAGACACGGACCAAAAAGCATAGTTTATGGAACACATCTCTAACAAATCGAGAAGCAACTACCAATGGTAAAGACGAAATTTAAAGATATTAATATTACTTTTTAAGAAAAGCAGCGGTCATTATTTATGGGAGGCAATCACCACACCACACTAAAGGATTAAGTAATCGAAAGGACGAACGTATTCATTAATAAAAAAGAAAATAAAAGATGTAATAGAGTTGCCTAATAACTAATTACCACGACCTTATGTATTTAATTAAAGTTATTAAAATTAAGTAGGTCAAGGTTACTCAATTAAAATTTACGTATATACCTTAGGTTTTCGTTTCAAAGTTTTTCTACTAAGCGTCCGGATAACATCGTAAAAGTTTTCCATTTTGAACAATTTTTCGTTCACCAGCACTCGTCAAGCACAATATATATATTTCACTAATATAATCGACGTTATTTTTCGAAACTTGAACTGAGCGAATCAATGTTGCCACTTTCCCGACACAAAAAACCGACTATAGAAATTCTATTGTTTTTTTTTCGATAGTGCAATTTCCGCACTGCATTCGCGAGGTGCAACGGCGGTATGCGCGCGCAGTTCGCGCCCGCGACGCCCGCCACCATCTTTATAAATATTGATGCAATCTACGTGTGCTCGCTCCGATTAATCGCTAATTTCTTTCGTAACACGAATTGTTTTAGTCTTTTTAACCGATTAACTACTACCGTGAAAGGGAGATATTTATGGTAATTTTTTCCCGTCCCGCTTGGCTCGATTTAATTCCACACTCGTAGTGCTCATTATCTTGAATAATTATGGTAATTATGGATTATCCGATAGTTTTTACATAATCGTCATCAATCAGAAAATATAAGTTTGTTACGTGGCGGAACTACTAACAATATTATAGGGCCACGTTAAAAAAAGTGTGAACATGGGCGTTTGTGTTATCTCATCAAAATAAAATGTGGATCGAAAGATCTAGTTTTTCTCTTGAAAATGAATAAAAGCTCTACCTAAGCAACTGCAACTATTTTTAATATACATAGATATTCTTATATACATAGCTAGAAAGTCCCCTACCCATGGACAATAAATAGTCTCTGATCAAGTGACTAAATACATAGGTACTCATTAAAAAGAAACAATTCAAATTACACAGCTTTGTATGACATCCTTAAACAAAGGTACATTGTAAGCCTTATTTATTCAGTCCTACAATTGAATAAATCACAAAACAAGCCCTGACGTAACTTACTTTGTAAACGCACCCACCTAGTTATAAATAATCTCTATGAATATTTATTTATGGATATATTCAACTTGGATAGTTTTCGCTGAAAATGAAGTGTCAGTTTTATGATTAATTAAGTAAAATATGTAAATTAATTTTACTGGGCTATACAGTTCCACTACATAATTTCCGATTGACGTTAGCGGTTGGCTGGATTGATAACAGCGACACCTTTCATTGCGTGTGTGAACTGTGAAAGGTTTGTAATGTTGGATACTACGAACAGATGGCAGCACGGCACGAGATATATTTAAAAAAAATATGATGTTTGATAAATGCAAAATACCTACATATAATTTTGTTATCTGTTGTAAATTTGTTTAATATAAACAAATTAAATCAGTTTTATTATGCATATCATAGCTAAAATAATGTAAAAGAAATAATAATAATGTTAAGTACATAGAAAGTAGACAAATAAATTACCTACTACATTAAATGTTCAGTCATAGGTATTGTATCATCCGAATTTCATAATAGCATATACATAAGTTGTAGGTAATAGGTTTGCGTTACTATAGATAGTTGCATGGTAACGGAATGCCATGCAATGGTGCAACAATTTATTTAAGTTGAAAGTGCCAATTTAATATGTTAGTGTTGTTCTGCTGAAAGACTTCTTACTTATAAAGAAAAAAAACAAGAACTGGCTGTTTTAATTCTTTTTAAATCGGTGGAAAAGGATTTTCTTTTTTACGAATCAGATGATTCATGAAAGATCAGATGAAAGGAACAGATATAGCTACCTATACGTACGTATCTATACATACAGTATGTTAACTAACAGAGAACGTTCCTGTTAACACATCAATCAGATCGTCGCACACGCGGCCCGTCATTCATAAATAAATTGCGACGTTGCCGTCCTTCAAGTACGCGTGTATAGAGTGTTTCTTTTACGTATCAATTTAACATTTTTAGTGAATATTTTAATATTTACAAAAATAAAAACATTTTGTTTTCGAATGTTAATATTTTTTTTAGCATGTACCTATGGATGTTATACTATTGCGGGTTAACGGGAACGCCCTCTGTTAGTTAACATACTGTATAATCTGCCTACAACGTTCCCACTACTGGGACACATCGCCCCTCCCCTCTTGAGAGAGCTGTAATTCACCATGGGCCTGCGTAGTAGGCGTGGGTAATCTTTATTCCGGAAAGTGAATTGATTCACTTATTCCGACTCCGAGTCTGGTACCGGTTCACCTTAGTTATTCCTTTGTCACCGTTTGGCACCGCTACTCACTCGGTCATTTTGGTTTCCCGGTTCCCCCAGAACATTTTATTCATTCGGTTCGTTGGATCTTTTGGCACATTTTGAATTGAATAGTTTACCTATACAGCACTTATCTCATGTTATTCATACGATTTAAATTTCGGGGCATAAATAATAAGGAAAGAAAGAAATTAAATAAAAATAAATTTATAATAAGTACTTTAATAACTAGCTATTATAGGTAACAATTTTCGTTTTGATAACTTTACAATGTAAAGTTATCATAGTTTACATATTATGATTTAAAAATAATAGCTTCCTAACTTTTGAGGAGGTAATTCTGGGTAAAACTAATTCTATAGGAATAAGAGCGCTCCGTACTGTTATTATGATCGGCAAATCTTAACGCATCGCTCTATTGGAAGAACCAAAACAATTTTGAACTCTAATTTCATAGCTCCAAGACCTGTTGCTCCGCGTGCGTGTCGTGTCTGTCTACCAACCAAACCAATCAATAGGTACGTACTTACTATAGCGACTTGAGCGACACGATGCACCGAGCCGAGTGAGCGAGTGCGAACTCGCGCTCCGCCGGAATCATTTGGTACCGCGGTGCCGATGCCGGTAAGAATTGTGAGGAATAGATAAGGTTTACGTATCCGCGTTCGGAACCGGCACCTTTGTATCAGTACCTCCGGAGTTACCCATCGCTACTGCGTAGTGGATCACAACCCCCTGTGTGCGGGTTGGTGGAGGTAATTTTACGCTCCTAAGACATGTCGGTTTCCCCAAGATTTTGCCTTCGTCGTTTTAATAGCAGTGTGGATAATGAAAAGAATACAAAGTTATGTGCCTACTAGGGATCGAACCTACAACTTACAACTCGTACCTGTCATGTACTAAACTAATAATCACAACACGTACAGTAATGTATAAGGATTACACATAATATATGAAGCCACCATTAGAAATTTACGCACTACAGTGGATGACATGATTACGCACATTATATGAATCATTTTCACCGGTACGTAACCACTTAACATTTTCCGCAAAGCAAAGAAATAAATAAATAGATAGATATATGTATAGATAGAATATACTTTATTGTACAGACGCCAGCACATCAAGCTACAATAATCTGTCAAATTTATTTTAATAGATTTTCAACTTTATTGTTAAAGAAATTAGGTTTAAGGTTGATTAGGAAAATTTGACAGTAGCTTGATGTGCTGGCGTCTGTACACCAAAATTTAAACACACCTATTTAATAATTCTTTACTGCCGTATTTTTTTTAGGGTTCCGTAGCCGAATGGCAAAAAATGGAACCCTTGTAGTTTCGTCATGTCTGTCTGTCTGTCCGTCCGTCCGTATGTCACAGCCATTTTATTCCGAAACTATTAAGACTACACATGTGAAACTTGGTAGGTAGATGTATTGTGTGAATCGCTTTCCGATTTTAAGAACAAAAAGACAAAAAAAAATTGAGGCGTGCTCCCCATACATGAAACTGAAAATATATTTTTTCATGAAACCTGTGCGTGTGGTATCTATAGTCAGGTCTTTAAAAATGACATAGAGGTTTCTAAAACCACTTTTTGTTTAAGTCAATCGTTTACAAGATATACGCTTCCAAATTGGTAAAATGTGTGTCCCCCTCCCCTCTAACTTCTATAATAATGGAGTGAAAAATCTAAAAAAAAATATATGCTGTAGATCTTAATGTAAAATTTCAAGGAAAATTAGTTTGAATGAGATCGAGTCAGCAGTTTTTGAGATATAGCATATTTTATAAAACCGCAAATATAACTTTGTAATTCATACAAACACTATGACAAAAAAAAGTTATTTGGCGTAGTTAATACGGAACCCTTTATGGGGAGTCTGACTCGTAGTTGGCCAATTTTGTTTACAGAATTAGTGAAGCCTAGTCTACTGAGCTACGTATAAAATACCCGTATTTCGGTAGCAGTATCTTCTTCTCAATAACAGGTTGTGCTACTTTTGTACATTGAACCAATCTATGTTATTAAAATTACAGAAAATTAAATATAAAACATTGTAAAATAAATCATACTAAGTGATACATAATAAGTGATACATCGTGATCGAGATACTAGTTAGATGTTAGATGACTAGACCGCAGTCTAGCAGTAACCAGTCCAACTACGGATGTCGGGGTGACCCGCTCTTAGAAATATAGGCGCGTCTCACGGTGGGCTGAAAAACGGCTTTCATAGACTTAGGCATTTTATTTTGCAAGTGCCAGTTTTTGTGCCGGATATCACTTCTATTTGTTATAACAATATACAAAAATGACACCAGAATTGATTCTGCACAAAAACGAAGGAATTATAATTTTTTTACGAAAATTTTGTATGGAGCTAGTATGAAAAATCGAAATATCTCTGAAACGGCAGCGATAACCGTAATATCCTTATAGGAGGTTTTAGTACTAATTATTTATGATTTTTTGACATACGTTACATAATGGTTGTAGATGCCTTTTTTTTAAAAAAATCGTCAAAATATTTTTATTTATTTTTACATGTTAAACGTTCCTTTTAGTGTTTAAGTTGAAGAATTCAGAGCTTTAACAACTCTTAACATAAAATAGCATCACCCCTATAGACCTGAAGGACTAGACAGAGGTGTGTAGTATCTTGTTGATCTTGTAAGATTTCCAACAATACCAAATAGTTGAATATCAGTGTCAAAGTGCCCATGCTGTCGCTTCTTTTAGAAAGATAGGGGAATGAAATTGTTAATTGATCATACCCTAAAAGTATGATTACAACATAACCGGACACATAATAATATCGACACAAAAGGAATTTTAAAACCTTGCATACGTTCAAAATACAAAATAACATATTGTTTCGTCATCTAATGAGTCTGATGACAAGTAATTAAGTAATTAGAATGATGGTTGTAGTCTTCTGATTCTAATGAGCCTATTAAGTGATTGAAATTAATTAAAAAAAAAAAAAAAAAAAAAAAAAATGATTTGAAATATCTCGCAACAATACCAACTAAGAACTGCATTCACCTTTTTATAATTAGTGAGCTAATGTGATTTGCTAATGTTGATTAGTTCTACTATGAGTTCTACGAAATGTTTTTGACGATTATAAATTTTTATTATCATATCTTTTATAACTTTAATGAGGGTAGTTAACTAATTATTGACTTTATACAATAAAAGGGCTATAATTTTGTTCCATAATTTAGATTGTTCACAACCGTGTAACTGCTAACACTAAAACTATTTGCTTTGCGACTACAAAATCTTAGAATGGAAAGTTTAATCACCAACTTAGATTTGTTTGTTCTTCTAAAAAGTGAGTGTCCTTCATTTAATCATGAAGTATTGTTTAGTGCAATTGTGTCCCGCATAGGCGATTGCCTTTCTGCCGAAGATCAAGTAACTCTCAAAGAATTTTGCCGGAGATTCACGCGAGCTGCTTTAAACAGGTGGCAGAAATCTAAACGATTCTTTGATAAGTTTAGAAATACGTACGGAGAGTGGTTGCAAGCAAATATTGATTGGCCGAGTTGCGTGCAAACTTTAATAAATCAAGAACCAACTGTTGATGAGATACCAAGAGCACGCTCAGTCTCTCCAGAACCTTCGACATCATCGACTGTTGGAACAATGACAAAAAGGTCCCGAAAACCATTCAAAGATCTGGGAAGCAAACAGAAAAAGAGAAGATCTAGTGAGCACATAGGCGAGGATTCCTGTGAATTGGCATATGCAGCTGCAGCACGTTTAAAAGAAGAAGGTTATGAAGATATCGCATCTGTAATCAATTATATGATCAAAAATCCAGAAGCTGCCGTTAAAATCAAGGAAAGCATTAAGAAAACAGTAATATTTACACCAGAGAAAGCACTTGGATTGCTTCTTTCACTTAAGCTTTCAAAGTGGCAATATATTACGTTGCGAGAGACTGCCATTCGGGAAGGTGCTAAGGATATTTACCCATCCTACTATAAACTGTAACAAACTAAGCTTGCATGCTACCCTCCTAATCAATCAGTATCAGTTACGGATTCATCAGCTAGAATTACACTTCAAGCTTTACTTGACATCACGGTGAAGCGGATTCTTCAAAGTCTTTCTGATAATGTGGAAAATAAGCAGTTAAAGCTGATATCGAAGTGGGGATTTGATGGTGCTTCCAATCAAAGCCGATACAAGCAGAAAATGGACGGCGAGCATGATGATTCAAGCATTTTCATGACCTCCTTGGTGCCACTGAAACTGACAGATGGAGATAATACTATATGGACAAACCCGAAACCATGCTCAACTTTTTATTGTCGTCCGGTTCAGTTCACTTTTGTAAAAGAAAGCCATGCAGTTGTCATTGATAACAAAAGAAAAATGGATGAGGAAATTGAGGCCCTTAACCCCACAGAGTGCATTAATAGTAACAGGGTGACTCATAAACTAATGATGACAATGATTGACGCAAAAGTCTGCACGTACCTTTCTGAAGCTAGATCAAATGCATCATGCTACCTGTGCTTAGCAAAACCAACAGAAATGAACCACTTAGATGCTGTAACATCAAAAACTGTGTGTTCTGACATATATGAATTTGGCCTATCATCCCTACATGCCCGTATAAATTGCATGGAATGTCTGTTACACATTGCGTACAGACTTGACTTCAAACAGTGGGCAGCAAGAAGTAATGAGCATAAAGATATGTTACAAAACAGAAAAAAAAACATTCAAAATAAATTTAAAGAGGAGCTCAATCTGTTAATTGATATAGTAAAACAGTGCTCGGGAACTACCAATGACGGGAATACCGCAAGGAAGTTTTTCGAGTTTCCCAATAAAACTGCAGCTATTACTGGGTTGGATCAAAACCTGATAAAAAGATTTGCTGTTATTTTGCAAGCAATAACATCTGGTGAGAAGATCGATGTCATCAAATTTAAAGATTTTGCTCGCAAAACAGCAGAAAAGTACGTGGAATTATACGACTGGTACTACATGTCATCAACCGTACATAAACTATTAATACACGGAGCTGACATAATCGAAAAAAATGATATTGTCCCGATTGGGACTCTCTCGGAAGAAGCCTCAGAGTCTCGAAACAAAGATTTTAGGAGGTTCCGGGAACATCATTCGCGGAAAAGAAGCAGGCAAGATTCTAATCAAGATATCCTAAATATGCTTGTTGTTTCTTCGGATCCTTTTCTAAGTGCACAAAGGCCGAAGTTAGATGCCAAAAGGAAGACAACCTTTTTTGCTGAAACTCTCGACCTAATACAGTTTCCGGAAACTGAGTTCGAGTTTGTAGGTATATCCGATCTGGATTCTGACTCGGAATTGGAGTCCGACAACGAAAGTTGTAAAGAAAATTTGTAAAATTTAATTATTTTTCTTTATGTTCTTTTGTTATTTATGTTAGTTTATTGTACCAATATGTTTAGTTAATAATTTCATAAATTATAGTTTCAATTATGTATTTTGTATAATTGAATTTATTAGATATTATTTTTGTTACTTCTGTTTTATTTAAATTACCTATCAATAAAAAGTTTATATACAGTCTTTTTTTTTCACATATTCTTAATATTTGGGGAAAAAGCATGCTTCCTAACGATGTTCTTAACTTTGACACAGTTCATGGATCGTTTTGAACAGTTTCATATGTTAAAATAAATAATGTTAGTACTATAATCCCCTATAAGGATATTATTATTATTATGTGTCCGGTTATGTTGTAATCATACTTTTAGGGTATGATCAATTAACAATTTCATTCCCCTATCTTTCAAAAAGAAGCGACAGCAAGGGCACTTTGACACTGATATTCAACTATTTGGTATTGTTGGAAATCTTACAAGATCAACAAGACACTACACACCTCTGTCTAGTCCTTCAGGTCTATAGGGGTGATGCTATTTTATGATAAGAGTTGTTAAAGCTCTGAATTCTTCAACTTAAACACTAAAAGGAACGTTTAAATATGTAAAAATAAATAAAAATATTTTGACGATTTAAAAAAAAAAAGGCATCTACAACCATTATGTAACGTATGTCAAAAAATCATAAATAATTAGTACTATAACCCCCTATAAGGATATTACGGTTATCGCTGCCGTTTTAGAGATATTTTGATTTTTCATACTAGCTCCATACAAAATTTTTGTAAAAAAATTATAATTCCTTCGTTTCTGTGCAGAATCAATTCTGGTGTCATTTTTGTATATTGTTATAACTAATAGAAGTGATATCCGGCAAAAAAACTCGCACTTGCAAAATAAAATGCCTAAGTCTATGAAAGCCGATTTTCAGCCCACCGTGCGTCTCCGGGAACCGATGCGATGGGTGTACTGGAAACTACTCAACATTTTTTACGCTGTGCTATGTCATTCATGTATGCAGTTCCGTTTATATATTGATTGGTTATGTGACTTTAGATTTGTAGTTTTCACTTTACAAATAAATATAGGAAATTTGTAGGAGAACCGACTTTATTTGTGATTTTTTTGTTACCAAGGAATTAACATGTTATGGTAATAGGTATGTGCAATGCAGGAGAGCGTCCTAAATAATCAATACTAATATTATAAGCTAGCTGCGCCCGCGACATCGTTCGCGTGGGAGTTATTTACCGCGTAAATCCGAATCCCATGAGAACACGACAAACAGCCAAACCAAGCTTTAAATCAGTTCATCCGTTCCAGAGATTAGCGGACAAACAGAAATACAGACATACTAAATATTAAAAATGTTTGTTTGTGTTTTAGTATCGTGTAAATAACTATAAATACTCGTGAAAACAGTTATTTTGAAATCACACACTTCAATTACGGAGCAACGAATCGATGTACCTGTATTTTTAGTGTGGCAAAAAACCATCAATTCATGCGATCGATGTTCGGCAAAAGCTATGTACATAGTTGTAAATAAATCTTTACAGAGAGCGACGGGCGCTCTATTTCCTTATTTAGTCGTCTATTTGCAGCAATTCAACTGTCAATGTTTGAATAGAAGCTCTATCTTAAGTTTTTTCACAAATAGATTACTCGCAAATAATTGAGCTTTTCTTCGATCTATCCATTAATCAAGAGTCACATCGAAACGCTGCGCACTCTCGCCAATAAACATTATTTTTATATGAAAGTCATTCGATGCAAACATCTAATTGGTAGCAGTAGGTTCCCGTCTCTAACATGTTATAATTATACAAAGGTATTCCGTTACACACGAATGGATACGAAACAATTGATTTTATTTGTAGGTACATATCTAAAATAAAATACAGTTCAATGGTAGGCGCATCATTTAAAACGGTTGGTTCAGTTTGGCAATTTTTTATTCGTCAATGTCGTGTTAGGAAAAATATGGAAGCTTTCGGAAAAATAAAAACGTATTCCTTTTGTTTTTATTGTGGAAGTTTTATCTGACAAAATTTAGATGATGTAACATTAATTGGAGTTGGCATTACCATTGAAGTAAGTTCAGTAAGTTGAATAAACACCGCTTATGGTATCTGCTACTTTTTGGTCCAAAAGTCAGTCAACATTTTTAATGACACGTTTCATTCATTTATTTTAATAATATAACTATCAATGCGGGTAGAATTCATACTACTAGCAATCTTGTGAACCCCACCAAATAAGCTAAATATGCTTGTGTCTGGAGTGGGTTCACGACAATAGTGTAATGGGTGAAGTTCAAACTTGCGACTTCCAATCACAAGCCCGACACCTTAGCCACTAGACTATTGACGATTTATATATTCAATGCAGTTTTCCTAACTAGTTCTATTCGGCCATTGTGCTACTTTATTTAAAGAGAAAAAACTTTTTCTATCAATTAGGTATACCATGACTTCCATTAAGAGTATTGATCCTAAGTTTATTTTTCAATTTCACGGAACGAATCCGCTTAAGAAATATAATAGACAATAAAGTTCGATACTAATCTAAATAACACCACAACATTGGATCGCTGCATCCAATCTTAAATATTCAATCTATCAACACCTACCCGACAATATCGATAGATCTACACACCATTTCACGTTCGGCTGAGCGTAAATTGTTCAGCTCCACACATGAGCAGTGATGAACCACGTAATGACAGCGTGTTCGTCTATTGGTAGCGGCTTGAGAAAGTGAAGTAAGAGCTTTACCTTTAACGATTAATGAATACATTTCCCTTGTAGAAGCCATTGTACGATGATTAATACATGCACACAATGCACTTGTTCCAGAAGCAGTAAGGAGGGCACGATGTTTTTCTAGTTTTCTTCTATAAATTCCATTAGAGGAAGTTATAGTGCGAGACTGTAGACACCGAACTGCTAAGTACCGAAAATATCCAGCTGAGAAAATGGTTCGATTTTTTTTGTTAACATATATTGTCCGACTGCTGGGCATAGGTCTACCTTGTAGTGTTGTACTCTCCATGGCGCGTTGCCGTCTCTGATCAATGTCGTCACGCCAGCTAATATATCAGCACACATTAGTAGCAAAAACTTTTATTATTCCTTATCATTATGCACCAGGGAGACCTGCGGGCCTAGACAAAATCCATTTTCTGTAAGCGTTAACGCCAACGGAAAAATTAAATTGTATGGAGTTGACATTTACTAACACGTGACAATCACGTGACATGTGGTTAGCAAATGTCAACTCCATACAATTTAATTTTTCCGTTGGCGTTAACGCTTACAGAAAATGGATTTTGTCTAGGCCCGCTGGTGTCCAAGTACAAGCTTCTAGATCAGTTTAGGTACCAGTCTCCCATAATACGAAAACTGATCGCCTTATTAATGTAAATATTAATACATGTATTGTGGTGAGAAATAAATGATTACGATTATGATCTGTTCTCTTACATAATTTGTATATGACTCAAACATAGATTCTGAATCAAATATGTTTTATTAAACGCTTTGACGCAACCAATTGTCATTAGAACAAATTTAAAGAAACTAGGACAATAGAAAGACAAAAGACTGTATCGACCTTTACAAAGTGCGAAATATGTCGACCCTGCGACGAATTAGACAGCAAATATGACCCAATACATTTAATTATCACGCAGTTAGCACTTTTGCGCCACACTATATAAAACGACTAGATTTAAATGTTCCTGAAAAGCAAAGAACTTAGCATGAAGCAAAACTTCTTCAATAAGTAGGATTATATTTCAGTTACTCGACATACATTGCATACCGAAGCCATATTGATTTTAATACTTATAAATAAAACTCTAAATGGTCGTCATTCAGTCTACTTTTAAATACATAACCAAAATTCTTAGCATTTGCAGTAACCAAAAGGAGACAAGCTAAATAGTTGAGATTTAGTCGTTAGTATATAAAATGCTACTTGGTAACTGTGACAAAATCAATCTTGTTCCAATTACATAATTATCTCTAGCAGATGTCGAAAATTGGTGAATGACCGCATCCGTCATTGAATATTAATATATAATTTCAACAACAGTTAACAGTTTGGAACCCAAAATACCGCGTTTACATAAACCGAATTGAACGCATCCAAAGTCGTTTCACCCGATACCTTCGCTACAAATGCCCTACCTGTCCACCGGTTTCCACATACAAAGAGAGATTCCATCATTTTAAAATGTGCTCACTAATACATCGCAGAGACGTTACGGACCAGATTTTGCTACCTATACAAAATCGTGAATGGTTTGCTAAATGTTCCCGATCTTTTAGCGGAAATAAGGATTGCTGTACCTCGACAGATAGCTTTAAGGTCTAGCCGCGATACTATCACCTTTGCTACAAATGCGACTCGTACCAACATTGGTAGAGCCGCACCCATGTACCGGCTAATGGGAAGCTATAATAAAATCACCAGTCGCACCAGCAGCATCGACATCTACTCCAACTCTTTCCGTCAGTTTCGTTCGGTACTTTTGACTAACTTTGAGTCCCATGACTGATTAGAATAAGCAATTGTAGTACTCACTCAATCATTGTAGCTTTAATAATTTTATATTTTAATAATTGTTTAGTTTAATAATTGTATATCTTAATAATTGTTTACTTTAATAATTGTATATTTTTATATTTTTGTATTTTGGCGATATAATTGTTGTTTAATAATTGTTTTTGTAATTTTTATAATATTCATGTAATTAGTTACCATTATTGCTATCAATTTTGTTTTGATTTTTTTTATCGTATCTGGCAGTGCTGTGCACTTTAGAGACTTATTCACAATGTATAATAATCTATCCTTTTGTTTTTTTATTGCTGTAGTGAATACGTCGTTGAAGTGCCATAAGTAAATAAATAAATAATATTGCATATGGTATAAATTACAAAAAATCTGGTATATTTAATTATAGTCTTAATATAATAAAATCCACACATAAAATTAGCTTCTTCTTAGCGTGTTAATGGCAAATGACTAAATTGAGTCGGCTTAGAACAAGGCAACAAGTTTGGCACTGTCGGAAGCTTCCATCGAGTCCTGTAGTGAACAGTTGACGCAGGACAAGAAATTAAGTGCGCCATGGGTTGTGGGGCAGTACCAGATATGCACTTTAAGGCAGAGTCATCAATAAATCTCTATCTGAACAGATTTCCTTTGCTATGACCAATTTGGGTCCGAAGTGTATTCAAAGACTAAATTAGCTTACCACATCTCAATGACGCATGTTAATTTTTTGCAGCGACAATAGTAAAACAACCATCATCAATCATTAATTTTTCATCATCCACTTCAAAACTATATCCCGTCTACACTTGATCTTTCATGATATCAAAAAAATTAAAGTATGCAGCAGGTTCATTCAATCTGATACGAGTATAATGCGGAACTCCCTCGCTAGTTTTTCTAACGTCCACCAACCTGTTCTCATTGCGAGGGACCTTCACTTTTCCTATGTGATTAGCTACAAAACTTTCCATGGTTATTAATGTTTTAGTGTTGATCCAACTGCGATAATTACTCGGCTTTTATGTATGAAAATTACACTTTATCACATACGTTACATACATACATTATTAGATACGAGGGAAATTCTAACCTATGACATTTGGATGGTTCCAGCTAATAGTGAATGCATTTATTTAAATTAGTTTCAGACTCGTTATAGTCAACTTTAATTCTTAAATTAAGTAGAATTGAGATCTCCAATTGAGTTCAAAGTTTTCAAAACTATTTTGTTAAAATGTTAGTTCCGTCTGTCATTTAATTCTTTTATTTGATTGTTCATAATCATATTGGTCCCATTAATTGCTTTATTAAATACGAGTATGCAATCGCATACGACAAGGTCGCTGCTATTATCTTGTTCCATCAAAATAACACAGGTTACATTCCAATGTGGTTTTATTTGTGACGACAAGATGTCAAGGATGTTCCATAGAGCATGTAGAGGCTGAACTCCATCATTGACGATGATCACGAAATATTATAATAAAATGGTTTAGTTAGGCGAGGTAATGGTTAAATGTTTCATACAACAGAAGTAGGTGCCTACATACATCAATATACTTTATCTAGAAACGATTTTTAAGAACACTGGTGCCCTGGTTTTTACGGTTCCAAATTACGAGATGTATATAGGGCATGAGTTCGAATCCAGACAGGCACATTATTTTGAGTAATATCACCAGTATTCTCAAAACGGTGGAGGAAAACATCGAGTGGTATCGTCAAGTCCTGGGATTAACGATTCGAAGACATTGGACATCCGCCAAACCGCACAGGGCCCGCGTGGTGGATTAGGGCGCCTTCAAATTAGTCGCAAAGTGCCGCGCGACAGCAGCGCTGCTTTGTAAATCCATATAAATACTAGCTGCTGCCCGCAACTTCGTTCGCGTGGGAGGATTTCCCGCGTAAATCCCGATCCCGTGGGAATTCCGGGATAAAAAGTAGATAGTAGCCGATTCTCAGACCTACTGAATATACATATAAAATTTGGTAAAAATCAGTTAAGACGTTTCGGAGGAGTAAGGTAACTAACATTGTGACACGAGAATTTTATATATTAGACTAGCTGACCCGCCACGACTTCGTCCGCGTGGTATCCTACCCCTACCCAACCGATACCACTACCCCTATCCTACCGATACCCTACCCATACCTTACTCTACCCCTACCCTACCCAAACCCTACATTACCCTACCCTATCCTATCCCTATCCTACCCCTACACAACCCCTACCCTACCCCTACCCTATACCTAACCTACCCCTACCCTACCTTACCCTACCCTACCCTACCCCTACCCTAAAAAATAGATAGTAGCCGATTCTCAGACCTACTGAATATGCATATATTTGGTAAAAATCAGTAAAGCCGTTTCGGAGGAGTAAGGTAACTAACATTGTGACACGAGAATTTTATATATTAGATAAACGCGCGGCGGCAGCGCTGCTGTCACGCTGTGGCCGCGCGTCATTTATTTATATGGATTTACAAAGCAGCGCGGCGTCAGCGCTGCAGCTACGTTGCGGCCGCGCGGCGCTTTGCGACTAATTTGAAGGCGCCCTTACTGGTCATTACATCTCATAGAGGAGGCCTGTGCCCTAGCAGTGGGCCGATTTTATTTACATAGGTTTTGACGCTACAGAAACATAAAATTCAAGTTTTCGCAAGTTGGCATTTTGGTCAAAAGTGAAGACGATCGCGGTAAAGCTTTCTCAGTGACATCTGCAAGTTTTCTGAGCAATAGTGGTCTAAGAAATGGTTTGACTGTCCCTCATTCGTAGTCTTCACCTATATGCCCTGATGTCCCTGAAATGGCCCTGATGCAACTCTTGTATACTTTGTAGAAGGTTAAGCGAAAAAAACCATGAATGAAGCCCAAGGTGACCTTTAAAGCCTATTATGTCAGTCAACGTTGATCGAAAAGGTAGGAAATACGTAGTAATTTCTCTATTGGATAAGATTACACAGAAGAATCAAATGAAGAAAAAAATCAAAACAAAATCGTTTATTGTTGCGACGATTATAGAGATTACAAATTATAAGATCGTTACTCACAGATTTTTTCAAGCCCATCCATAAAATGTACGTCGGAAGTGTCTAAAAATATAGCATTAACGGTAATTGTGTATGATTCTGTAATTACTATATTACGGTGCGAAATAGATGCCGCTTTCACTGCACAGCTGTTATCATTTAGTGATCGCACACTTGGCGTGAAATATGAGTGAGCATCAAACCGTCACGTTTATGATGTGAAATAACTACTTCCCTGGTAGATACGATCTAAACTTGAGATAGAGTTGGAGGAGATAATCAAAAGGGACTGACCTATGAACCCTGTTGGAAAAAATTAAACAGTACAAGAGAATGATAGAAAGAGGAAAATCGGATGTAGGCAATAACATCTGATTTATTACCATAGTATAGTATAGAATATAGATGAACGCTAACTCCAATATTATCCTCAAAGTGAAATGATATTCGACATTGTTGTGGGAGGCATGTCGCTTGCGGGGTGGCATAGCCAGTTTGTTCTGCTTTGTTTTTATTTATTCGTTTTTGTGTGATTAAAATAAATAATTTATTATTTGTGTGTTTTGTATGGGGCTCAATATTTCGGGAGACAATTCTCTCGAAATAAAAGTATGATATTTTATTTATAAGAGTCATCTAATCAAGTCATTCATTACACACATGTACACATATTACTTATACATTAGGTTATACGGTGCTTCTCGTTAAATATTACACTTTCTATTCTCAATCATTACTTTATGCAATTTCTGAATTGTCAATACACCACATTTATAAAACAAAATCAGTCATTATTGTATATAAAGCTTTAGAGTAACACGTTTGAGTTATGCGGTGCAGGTCAATTTATATGCATTTTAAGTCATAAATTCTTAATAAAGCAAATAATAATTCTATCGGAGAGGAGTTACTCAGTCAAGGCGAACTGGTTGAATTACGCGCTTACGGGAAAGGTCGACACTAGCATACATATTTTCTTACATCATTGTGTAAGTCTATCAGTTAACATAAACACTGCACTTCAGTGGGAAAATAGATACAGAGATGTAATCTTTATATAATATAAAACCGTGATTACTAGCTTCCCTATTGGAAGTCGATAAATCTTAGAAATTTCTTTTCATTTTTTTAACGTAATAATTTATCATTTTGTGGCAGTGCTTCCGCCAAGTTCTTATAATTATTAATTGATGTTATAGAACTGAAATATAAATAACATTTTTTGACTGCAACGATGTAATTAATATTTGCATCGACACTAATATATTAATTAAATTGAATTCGATTTTGAGAATTCTTATTCGGTAAGAATGGTTTACAAATTTATTATCAGAATGTGTTCCGTGAAAGGATCAGACGCAAACTTCATAATTTCTGTTAAAGTTACAAATAGGAAGCTAGCGTAACGTTAGGGCAGAATTCGCTTCTATTATATATATATTTTGAAATCATAAATGACCTCTTAATTAATCAGACTGCCAAAGTTTGAGCTAAATAATTCCTTAAAGACCTAAGTTATGTAAGAATGCTCCTTGAACTTTAGGACGCTGACTAGAGACGTTATGAGTTACATGATGAATGACAATCTACGACATTTTAGAGCAATTTTATGTAATACACGATTTCCTCCCATCGTGAACGGCAAATCATACAGTCTCGTACATACAACATTCTTAATTAGACTATACTAAAACAGCCTTGGCCACGTAAATTATATACTATTCTGTGGATAATTTTGGAATTATATAAGTAGGTCCGTTATTAACTAAGCAGTTTAAATTCAATTTACTTCTTTCAAGACTTACATTATCTTCAAATTAATAATACCAGTTTTTCATAATAAGTTTTCATTTAATTAAAACTTTATTAAACAGAACAATGCAACCTGACACAGTAAGGTAAGAATTGGAAAAAAAAATGGCCGTTGCGAGTCAGACTCGCCCATGAAGGGTTCCCTAGTAATATAATATAATATGTATATTTATTTGACGAATAAAAAAAAACCTTAAAAATTTCTTAAAACTAGTTGTTTACATTTTTACAACTACGCTAAATAACTTTGTTTCTCATAGTGTTTGTATGAATTACAAAGTTACATTTGCGGTTTCAGAAAATATGCTGTATCTCAAAAACTGCTGACCCGATTTGGTGGAAAGTTTACATTAAGATCTACAGACATATATTTTTTTTAGATTTTTCACTCCATTATTATAGAAGTTAGAGGGGGGACACATTTTACCACTTTGGAAGCTTATATCTTTTAAACGATTGACTTTATGAAAAAGTGGTTTTAGAAACCCTTATATCATTTTTAAAGACCTGTCTATAGATACCACACACGCATAGGTTTCATGAAAAAAAAAAATATTTTCAGTTTCAGTTCCATGTATGGGGAGCCCCCTTTTTTAGATATTTTTTAAATTTTCTCTTAAAATCGGAAAGCGGTTCACAGAATACATCTACCTACTATTTTTCACATGTATAGTCTTAATAGTTTCGGAATAAAATGGCTGTGACATACGGACGGACGGACAGACAGACAGACAGACAGACGGACAGACATATCGAAACTATAAGGGTTCCGTTTTTTGCCATTCGGCTACGGAACCCTAAAAAAGGCAGGGCGGCAGCGTCCATAGATAGCACAAAGTTCAATTATCATTTGATATAATTATGTTATCCTTAATCAATTTTAGTGTTGTGTTATATTTCAACAATACTCAAAAGACTTGGCACTTTTTTTAATGCACCAGTTACTCTCTTCAATTTCACAGTCCGTGTGTCGACGTTACGAAGCTGCCCTAAGGTAGAATTACCACAAAACAGTGTGTTTTATAGCCCCCGTACGTGAGGAAAGCGAGAGAGTGGCCTGTGGTCGTCACGCTCTCTTTGTGGACACAATTAGCAGATATTGACAATTACTGCTGCGTTAGTGGCTACTAGGCCTAAACCCGAAACTCATTCATAAAAGTGAAACGTCATACTTATGTAGCGAGCATAACGGACTAGTTAGATTAAATATTAATAACACGGATGGTTAAACGATTTCGAAGATTGTTTTTTTTTTTTATTGCGATGCGATGGATATGACTAATCTTTCTTTATGAATCGTGTAGCTTTATCCGAGTAACATAAAACAATTACTGCAACGACCTACTTATGACTTTGAGATTCCTCTTATATCGTGTTGGTTTTAGTGATCAGTACTGAAGCTTTTGCTGATGTATTTTCATCAATTATAGATTCAATGCATATTAAAATAACGATTGAAAGCATACGATCTGAGAACGGTCTCCTTCTTTACGTCCAAGTCTACCGAATTTAAAACGAAGGGTCCGCGGTTAACGGACAGGAAGCACGGATCAGCGACCGCGCATCTATTAAATAACAGGTGTCATCAAACGCTTTTTATTTTATGTAATATTATGCAATTATCACTCTTATTGATATCAAGATAGAGTGCACCTGTTATATAAAAAACCCCAAAATTATTCAGGCGAAGAGGATAATGTTATGTCGTTTTTACTAGTTTCTTCGTGACGGGGGGTTACGTTTTCAAACAAATCCTTACTAATATTATAAATGCGAAACTAATTCCATCTCTCTGTTACATTTTCACGCCTAAACCACTTAACAGTTTTTGATGAAATATAGTACAGATATTAATGTTACCTTAAAGAAGGACATAGGCTACTTATTTTTATAAAGTTATACGCGTGCGAAGCCGGGCCGGTTTGATAACGGAAGTTTATGTGCTGTATAAAGTTATGTTCTGACTATGTTTAGTACAATTTTAATACAAACTATAATATACGATTAAGATAAGAACACAAGGCACCACTACCACCATTTCGGGTTTTCAGTACCTACGTTTTAACTAGACAGGAATTGCGAGCCTAACAAAGCAAATTACACCATGATCCTGCAATTGTACAGTTAAAAGATATACACCGTTAATTTTATAGAAAAAACTACAACGGAAGAGTGAATGGAATGAATGGTGAACATAATCACGAGGCTTCCTGTACGAGATCGCTTAGATTAAGATACATTACGACTGATTGAATCGAAAACCGCCAGTCGACGGGATACATCGGTATTGTGATTACAATTTGCGGTATTTTTGATAAACGCAGAAGTGCATCTGCCCATCCCTTTATCGCGGTATGCTTGGAATGAGCACTTGTGACCATACCAAGTACATATTACGTTTACTTCAAAAGGGCATTTAAAAAAAACAACAGTTAGATATAAATTAAGAAATTATTAAACCTAAACAAAACTAATAATTTATTTCATAAAAAATTTAAACTAAAATAAAGAATAAAAAAATGCGTTCTCAACACAGTCGGCTGGCATCGTAGGCACTCGGTAATAGCCAACCCATAGGGCACTAAAAATGACACTAAGCTTTTCGGATTTTTTTTGAAGGGGCTATGACAACGAGCCTCACGGTCCGAGAGTTTCGATCACAAACGGCTCGAAAACTCCGATTATATTGGGAAGAAGGGATGGCGCAAGAGTAAACATGTACAATTTATTTTTACAATTTATATCATTACCAAATAATTTGTTTTTATACTACAAGCGAATGAAAAGATAATACAGATAGATTGCGTGCGAGAAATGAAGGGGGGATATTCTACTGTGATATCGACTCTCAATAATACAGATATGAATAAAACTGATTGTGATGATCATAACTGAAGATGACTACAAGCAATTATAAAATGCAAGTCCTCCATTGAGCAACGGAAGTGTAAACAATGTAATATGTGTAACTGCGAAGCGGTTCAACAGACAGAATGTTATTTCTCTGACATTATTCTTATCATAAGTGAAATCTTAGCTAAGAACGCTACAAACTCAACAGATTATGATAAAATCACAGAACATTCCTTCACGCAACCACTTATTTTTAATATGCTCGATAATAACCTCAATTATCTGAAAGACAATATAATATTAAACAAAGAAAAGCTAGCTTTATCATGTCCACGCCGTTATAATCGAACAAGAACGATCGAAATCGATCTCCACTCGATTCTAGATACGATATGTGTGACGGGTATTCGTGTCACAATATTACAAATATTTTAATGGCGGATCACGTATCGTCGTCGCGTGCGAAAGATTCCGATTTCCATCGGTAATGAGTTTTAGGAAAAAATATCCCTCGATCGAAAAATTATATGGTGATTGGAGCCGAGATATTTATTGGTAGTGTAGTGAGCTGTTGTATTTGAATTTCACAATATGAACATGAACGTGGTCACGTCTTATAAAAGAATATGAAACAGAATAATACTCTCAACTACAATAGCTGGTATTGTACCTATAGATGCTCTAGTTTTTCAGCCCAATTTATGAAAAATCTATGAAGGTTTTAGTTTCACCTGCTTAGAAGGTCTTATATTACCTGTTGAATAGTTAATGCAACTGTGAGGTGAGATTTTTTTTACCGGGGTTGCGAGAATTTTCTCACGAGGTACCGTGGCCCCGGAATGCAAGTGCGAATTAGCAGTGATGCCCCCGAAATATAAAAATGGGGGTGAGGAATACTGAGA
Organism: Tholera decimalis; assembly: GCA_943138885.2. Classification (NCBI taxonomy): domain Eukaryota; kingdom Metazoa; phylum Arthropoda; class Insecta; order Lepidoptera; family Noctuidae; genus Tholera; species Tholera decimalis. The sequence goes on from OW964555.2 coordinate 9,404,945, forward strand.
TTGACAGTAATTGACGTACGTAATGACGGTAAATGATTTCGCAAAACAGAGCTGTTCACCCTAAAATCAACCCTAATTTCATGATTTTAAGGACAAAGCCTATCAATAGCAGTCCGCAGTAATGACCGGGACCGGGAAGGGCAACTGAAGAAAAAGGGCGGGGTTTTTAGTCAAAAGAAGTCTGAGACTCCCTTCCGCTCCACTCAGAACAGGAGGAGTCGTTTGATGATTTTCCCCCCGAATAAAGTAAAGAACACTGAGCTATAAAGCGAGAGTAAACCTAAACAGGCTACTTCTGGTCTTCTTCGTTTCATAGGAGATCCCATCTGTCCAGATCGAAGTCAACGAGTGCGCTCATCAGAAAAAAAAATCAACACACAATGAGACTAAAGAAAGCAGATAATATATAAAAGTTATTCGCAAAACAGAGCCATTCATTCACAAATCTATGCCCAATTGCACGACTTTAAGGACGAATCCATCAAAACAAAATGTGATGTGATGACAACAACATTCACACGGCAACGCTAATTCATTTGCTAAACCATGACGGGTGTCCAGTAAAGAGGAAACGGAACCACGGTCCGATTAACTTCGCGATTGTCGCAAAGGCACCGTCACGCAAACAATTTGCTATTGGCTTTGTGTCATGCCATCATTTATATGCATGTGTGGCCCATGGCGTATTGTATTATGGCTAAGTGGATACGGTATTAATATGGATTTGGTTATGACGCCTTATTTGCGAGGCTTTGATTAGGTGAGCTTAGATTCGAGCCTCATAAAGAAGCAGTTGAGTTGAATAATTTATAGCCATGAAAAAAGATGTAAAGGGCTATATACCTAATTTATAATCATTCCTATAGAATTGATAGAATGAAGAGCAACTAGCTTTGGCTTTAGCTTCGCTCACGTGAAAAGTTTATTTTTGCGAAAAATAAAGTAGGCTATGTCCTTTTCCAAGGCTTTTATCTATCTCTGTATGGACGCCTTGTCTATTTCATCAAAACTTTTAATAAAACGGAATACGGTTTAGACGTGAAAGTGTAACGGACAGACAAATAGATTTACATTCACATATTTATAATATTATAGTTGGGATATACAGTAGCAGGGACAATAGACAAATTCACGAAAAATTTAAATCATAGAAAATATAAAGAGCAAAAAAATTACATCTAAACATTAGAATGCAAAAAAGGGCGTATAAAGTTAGTTTAGCTAGCTAGCTAGCTTTAAAAAATAACCATCACCGAAACATAAATAAACTAATGTCATCTGACAACACAATAGTAAGTAAGTACTATTCGTATTGACAGCGATAACTGCACACGCATATGATCAACTTTCCCTCGGCGGCTGCGCAGGCGGCGACTGTGACGTGTTTCACTTTTAATGCCATTATTACAAGAATTGATGTCCCTGTCATGAGGGCTTATTACACCTTTGATACTGTTATAAAAGAAAAAGCGTGTGTAGTACTTTATTGTCACCGTAATGACTACTTATGGGTAAACTATGAGAGTTGTTCATGTGTATGTATTTTTTATTTTTGATAGGCTTGCGTTTGACCATAATCTCACCTGATGTTAAGAGATAATGTGGTCGAAGATGAAGCACGCTTGCCTAGAAGTAACTTATTCACTCTTGACTTAAAGACTCCCAGGTTATAACTATCAGGAAACACAGACTCCGGCAGGGAATTTGTTCGCCGTATATTCATCGTACTAATATTTTAAATGCGGAATAGCCTGTCTGTCTGCTGTTACACTTTAACAGCTAAACTGCTGAAATTGATAGATGAAGACCCAGGGTCAAACATATGCTACCTTTTTTAAACCATCCGGCCTTAAAGAGCGTAATAGGAGATTAAATTTTCTATGAAAAATTGTGCGAACTAATTCGCGGGTGATACCTAGTATAGACGAATATGTACATAATGCAGTATTCTTCAGACAGGAAATAAATTGTATTGGTAAAAGATTCTGTTAGTTTAGTTGTTTAGATCAAGAGGTTACTAAGTGTAATTAAGTTATCAGGGACACCGCGGCAGACCGAGACGAAGATGAAGGGATGATCTTAAATCCTACCTAAAAGACTGGACACAATGGCATAATGAAAGAAAAAATGAAAGATAAAGGAAGAGTGAGAGGTCTTTACCCAGCATCTAGATAGACAATTAAAAAACTAACAACTGAAGCGTTATATAATAACGAATTATTTCCAAATAATCGACAGTGGATGATGGGAGGATTATGTATCACAGAGATCGTACAGTTGCGTCACATGTAAACAATCTTAATATCAGTAGACCAATTGTTGCTAAAAATCCTTTATTGCTAATTAACATCTCCCGACAATCGCAGGAAGTGACGAACTACCATACAAAGTTTACCTCGCCATTCATTGTCAATTCGGCGCTTGCGCAATATTGGATGACGAACTAATCAAAGCACAGCATCAATGTATTGTGTGCGTGTATACTGATGAATTGACATGGGAATATCATTGTCAAAATGTCACAAAAGAAAAGAGATCGATGATGAGTTGTTAGAGACTGTGCGAACGAGACTCTGAAACGCAAGGGCAAATGAGGGAGCAGGGTGAGTTTTTGGTCAGTAGAAGTCTGACACTCCTCTCCGCTCCGCAGCGGGAGGAGTCATTTGATGATTTTCGCATCCAGAAAAAAAAGTGTTTGTTATTTTAAATTAGAAATATGCCTAAGGCTGCTTTTCCACCAGAGATGTGCGATGGAAATGTGTCGTGCGATGATGTCTAGCTGTACTGTGAAAATGTGTGGTCGTTTCCACGAAAGCTGTGCGATGAAAATGTGCCTACGAGGATGTGTAGCGGAGCTGTGAAAATGCGCATTAATGTGTGGTGCGAGGATGTGCTAACCTCGCAACACTTCCTTCTCAACACACATTCCTCGCAACACATCCCTCGCAACACATCTCTCGCACACATCCCTCGCTTGTTTTGTATGCACAAAAATCTAGCTCCGCTGAGCCGTTTCCACCAGAGCTGTGCTGACCGAGGCGAGGTAAATGAAACGATTCTATTGGTTCTTTACAAACACATCCCTCGCTACGCATCCTCGCACATCTCTGGTGGAAACGCAGCCTTATTATAGAAATTGGTCATCATCATTACACTGTCTAGTTTATACGTGTAAAAATTGATGCAGAAGACATGGGGCGTTGACCGTAAATATAATGGCACAAAGGGCATGATAATATTAAATGAGCCTATAACGTTCCCACTGCTGGGACACATTTCTCCACTCTATAAGGGGAATGGGCCGTAAGGTTAATTACGGCCGATTCGCGGGCCGACTGTGGTTTGATGGAATTGTCACCGACATGGTGACGGATCGAATTTTTGTTACATGCCGGTTTCCTACGATGTCTTCCTTTACCGTTTTGTAGTGGTAATAATATAACCTACCCAAAGTAATGTGTCTGACTGAGTTCGAACTCACGACCTACAAGTCCTAAACCAGGCCCGTAACCACCATTGTAGAAGACTGAGACATGAGTATCAATTCAATTACTTACCTAACTGGTATAGTAATCAGCGCCATAATAGAGAACTAAATAGTTGTTAGAGACAATATTACAAGAATTTAAATTGTTAAAGATCTACCAAACTGGTATTTCAAAAAGAAAAGTATACCCTGAAATATGCGTAGCTAAACTGTAACACTAATGCATAATATTGGTAAAGAAACCGGCTCGGTCCGTGGACGCGAACCGTGATTTTAAATTCGAGAATTAAGAACGAGATTTAAGTGACGATTATTACTAAGCCAGGTCAATATTGATGATCTGGAGCGAAGAAAATTTTGATGGCTATTAGAATAAGGAAGCCCAATTAAAAAATGGGTGGACTGTGAAAAGATGATGTTTATAGTTAAGGAGGTAACAAACTAATAAAAAAAGATTATGAGAATGGAAGACCTATTACGACATCATATAAATTGCCTCATGATCTAGAACTTTCCAGTGTTATAAGTATTTTAAAAATACAAGGCCTTGGGTCAGAGATAAGACTCACATATTATAACACAAAGTTGCCCGCTTGTTGTCTGTTCGCGATTCACTCAAAACTACTGAATAGATTTTCATGCGGTTTGCACCATTGGATAAAGGAGTTCATGAGGAAGATTTTAGTGTATAATTTATTAAGGTATTGTGTAAATTAGAAGAATGAGACCGCGCAAAGCCGGGCTGGGTCGCTAGTTAATTTTAATCAAGTCTGTGCATGAGCTTTTGTTGAATTTGTTCTGCCCACTGGCTTGGAACGGAGATCTGCCCGCTACTAGGTATACCGCGCACGAAACTTGAGAACGCATATAAAAACAATAGCATTACTAAGGTTTTATGCTTTATCACGATATATGATTGGTGGATTTAGGAAGGAACAGTGCCAAGATTAATAACTTTTGTTATGAGCATGTATTTATATCTACTAGAGATAGTTAAGTGGTCGATATTCGACTATAATTTGTTTTAATTTAAAGTTTAAACGTTTTTACAAAAATATTAGGATTCCACACTCCTCCATAAAATTTTAATGTACTATAATAATATTTTATAGAAATCTTAATAAACTTAATATTATAAAGCGGTGAAGTTTGTTCGTTTAAACGCACCAATCTTCGAAAGAATTAGGTGTATTTGGATGAAATATTTTGAGGGTATGGAAGTAGCTTGAAGTTTGAGGAGGGTTATATTTTTTTTTATTGATGTGATAACGTCTTATAATTCGATGAAGCTGGCTGCACGCACGAAAATACATGACTCATGCGGCGTTAACTCGCTCTGATGCGTTCCATTTAAGGCTTGAAGTGCAAGATATGTTCAGTCATAATTATATTGTCGAATATTCGTGCTTTCATCATTAAAATAAATAGCATCGGTCCGCTAGTGCAGCGATTGTAGGTTATGCTATAATTGACAAAACTATAACAATAAGTTAACTATTTCACGATGAGTAAAAAATCAATTGCTATACTATTGAAAAAAAAAATTGACATGATTGTATTTATTCGTACAAATAAATGTAACTTGATCAATTCAATAGTGATTTCCATTTACCTCCTTCTCTATATCCATACAAAATATCTATCAAAGAAATAAAATCAAATTTTCTTTTGAAAAATGCAACCATTCCATCAGTATTTTCTTATGACGTTGTCACGTTCAACTATCGTCAGTAAACCGACTTTACAGACAACCGATTTTTTTTATTTTTATTACGAATGAGCCCGCTCTTAACCTCGATCACTGATGGTAAGCCGATCGATGATGGTAAGTGTTAAGATGAGGTCTACGATCGAACGAGCGAGCCCAGAAAATGCCTATTCACTCTTGCTTTAAAGACTGACGGGTCATATGTGGCAGGGAACACAGAAGCCGGCAGAGAGTTCCACACCTTGGCTGTGCGCACAATGAATGTTGAAGAAAAGCGCTTAGTACGACTAGACTGTATATCGACCAAGTGTGGATAGCTTATAGGCTACTTAGGTTTTTACCCGACTGAAAAGAAGGAGGGTGACGTTTTTATTGTGATAAAGTTCACGGGAGCGAAGCCCCGCGCCCTTGCATAATTATATCATATATGGATTCTATACTTTAGTGCACAGCGAATAGTAAATACAGGGTGATCTCTTACGGACAACCTTTGGATATAACGAAAGGAGGACATATTTTCTGGCTGCCAGTGTACTGCAACGTCATATTATATGGCTATCGATACACATGTTTATAAAGTATCTCTTAAGCTTTTTATCTAAGAGATGAGTTTCATCGATTAGAAACTGTAATGGCTATCACAAAGATATCATTTACTGTAATGACATGCTGAATACCTGGCTTAAGCTGTCAAGTATTCCCATAGCTCACAAAGAAATACTTCTAGTTACCACGCTACCGCCTCGCCTTGACTTGTGAAGGGTCATGCGCACGCGCCTGTGAATTAGATACCTGTCGCATGCGCTAATCGACTAATAATAATTGTTAGATAATTTCAGTTTCCTAACATTATTTCAACAACAACACATACTGAAGTTATGAACATGTTATGTTAGTTAACAAAGGTCATGTATGATTTGCAACAATTTGAAAAGCGTTTAGAGGAGTTGAACGCGTTGATGATGATTATAGTCTGGCTGTGTTGCGGAATGGTGATGAAACTTTTGAAGCAATTAAGATACGGCCAGACCGTGGAATTAAAGATAAAGTCTTTAATGAGGACAAAAAGTCTAAATGAACTAGGATATATCAAAAGAAAGAATGAGGAGGTTTACAGCCATTTATCAATGTCAAAATATTTTTCGTTAAAAAAATATACGAGATCACGGCTGCATACGTAATAGTTTGAATGTAGCATTTTAAGTTAGTAGGTAACTTAAATGTTACTAATTCACAGTCAGACAGAGAATTTACCTAATACATTTGCATTTCGTCTTCTTAATGTCATGCGATATTTAAAATGAAAAGTGAATGCGTTAACACAAAGTGATGAGCGATCAAAATAAATCGCAGAAGAAACCGAATGGAATATTGTGTCCGTCGCGAGATGTGATAATAACAAAAAATGTAACATTTACAATGTACTGAACCTCATGAATAGATCGATTACACAGCGAGATCATCGACGCTGATTGGAAAGCGTTTGCGCATCATACGACATAAAAAAAAACGTAATGTATTCATTATCGTCATCGTCGTTTTTCAACACAACACTTTTGTAACCATTTCAATAAAATCCAGTGAAAAACGCTGACCAAACGAATCTTGTAATGTCACGTTGCGAAATGTTTGTTTTCAAACAGCTGATTAAGGAAACCGATGAAAACTGTTGATTTGCAGTTCGCATTTACCGCTAACTGGGGCACGTAGCTTAATAACAAATTGCTTTCAAACCTGTTCACCCCATTTCCATCCGGAACACAACACACGGACACTGTTATTACCTGCGTATTTTCAGTAAGATTCTCGAATCTCGCGAGAATTTCCTTCACAGACACTTTGGGTTCAGTTGTTTCTTCATGTATCGTCTCCATGTGGCCGCTGGAAGATGACGAGAAACTTTGAGGGCATTTCTTAATCCGTTCTTGGTTGGAGTGGGCTTTCCGGCGCTGTGGTTCTGGGTCAGCGCGGGTATCAGCTCCGGAGTCGGAGTCCTCGGGGGCGGACGCGTCTGCGCTGGAGACGGCTCCTTCCGAGGAGTTGATGAGCGAGTCTAGACTGGGGGCTCGCCTCGGGGGTGAGTGGTCGTCGCAGTCGAGGTCGATGCCGTAGAGACGCTGCAGGTGGCGCCAGTTGTCGCGCATCGCGAGCGAGAGGCGCGGGCGCTGCATGGTGCGCGCGCGGGCGCGGCTGGCGAGGGACTGCGCGCGCCGCCCGCCGCTGTCGCCGTCGTCTCGGGCTGAGGTCGATGGTGACTTATGGTACACGCCGGTTTTTATCACTATTGTTGTATTGCATATTATAACGAATCGCCAGTGACATTGATTGACCTTGTGTACGATAAATACCTAGCTATACGATCTATTGCTATATACTTGAGGAATACAAATCGTTGCAATATCGTTTCCAATGTTGTTTAGCTTGTGGTATTTGGGCTAGTCTACATATTAACTGCGGATCGAAAGTCGTTTATTTGCAATCATGGTTCAATGAAAATCATTGAAATATATTAGAATAATTGATTGTAGATCTGAATATTTTATTAAATAATATACTTAATCAAATATTTTGTAACAGTCGAATTTAATAATACAATTATATAGAATGTAGATTCTTAAAAAAGATCATGGACACCTATTTAAATTTACTATTAATTTAACTCTTTTTTCTGAAAATTAAACAGAAATAATGTAGATTTGCATTATACCAAAGCGAGGTCGACAAAGCAATGTACCAACTCCAACACAGATGAATGATGATGACGATGTTGAAATGATCATTTGCATCTACGTAACGGACATAACAAATGCAGTGATCATTGAGTGGAAATCTGACAATTTACATTCGCTTTTCACGCGAACGGTGGGACCATTCACCGCCTTTCACGAGTGTGATGAATACTACGGATCCGTGCGGTGTTACAACCACATGTGTGAGTGTCGATGTGGTCAGATTAAATCTATGTCTGTCGATAGATTCGGTTGTGGTTGTTATATGGTGGGTTACGAGACAGGTTACATGAGTTATCACAGCAAATAATTGTACATACGTCGTGGAAACACCACAGGGTACAATTCAAAATTAAAAATCTCTGCCTACTAATATTTATTTTCTATATATCCATAACAATATCTATACTTCCTACCATGTACCACTCAAATTATAAAGGGATAATATTTTGAGTTAATTTCTATGTAGGAAGTAATCTTCAAAACAACCGATTTTTTAAATTCTTTCACCAGTAGTATGCTACATTATCACTGAGTGACAGATTTTTTTCGCTAAAAAATTTGTTATTGGGAAATGTGTGGTTATAAGAAAAGGTAATAAAGATCTGTATATGTACAGAGAATATGTACTTATACAATAACACCTCTGATTACAAATAAAATGAGCTACGATGGGTTGATAAGATTAATTAATCTTCTTTACTTTTTAGCATCCATAAAGAAATAAGTTACAAGGTCAAAAGTTAAATCAAACTCAATCCAATTCCAATCTAACATGAGCTCCTGCTGAGATAGATTTGTAAGAAATTACATTGATGACTATAAAAAGACGGGCCGACATTATTAAAGCTCACACTTCCTTAGTACAATACAACTGCGTCATTGGCCGAGCGGTCGCAAACACTAAGGACTGCTAAGCACGAGTTCTTGGGTTAAAAAGTCCTATAGGGTTTCTCCGTCAGGAATTTCTCAGTAGAAGCCCAGAGTTTGGAAGGTAGCGGCGTGATACCCCCGTGCCTCGCAAAGCACCCAAAGCCGTAGATCTCCGCTGTCATTTAGATATATTTGACAGTCGTTACAGGAAGTCAGAAGCCAGTAGATCAATCCAAAAACCCTTAATGTCCGTCATGTCCTCTCATTTTTCCCTAATCCCCAAATTATTCGTGCTTTTATAATATTAAATTTATTTCCAATAACAATATTAAACTCTATTAATGAGAGATTTAAAAAAATAATTATATATATATGTATATAAAAGAAAGTCGTGTTAGTTACACTATTTATAACTCAAGAACAGCTAAACCGATTTGGCTGAAAATTGGTAGGGAGGTAGCTAAGAACCAGGAGACGGACATAGGATTTTTTATCCTGGAATTCCCACGGGATCGGGATTTACGCGGGAAAAACCTCTCACGCAAACGAAGTCGCGGGCAAAAGCTAGTAATGTATATACTACAAAACGTATCTATGTAACTAACTATTACTAACTTCTAAACGTTCGTTCGTTTGTTTCAGGGCTAAAAGGATTGCTACAAAAAAAAAGTTCATAATATTCCCCCTGTAAATATTTCTTTATTAAAATACCCATGTATAGTCACTACGCGACACTGGCAGAAATTGCCAAAGTCTTCGGCAGATTGCCATAAAAAAAGTAGCCAAGGGGTTTCGTTTTACCCAGTTACTGGGTGGTAGAGGTCAGATATACAGCCGAACTCCACATTGTTGGGCTAAGCCAATAGTGATGATCACTTCCTCAATAAAATACGCTTTTATTAGAACGAGGAAATAATTTATTTCAGATCTTAATATACTATGGCAGCAATTAAGATCGCTATTTCAATTTGTCTGTCATAACTTCTTAGTCAAACAATAGAGATAATTTATTAAAATTCTCAGACGTCAACAGTGCACTCAACATAACAATTCATCAGCATTATGTTACGGAAATATAATAGATGATGCTAAACGAAAATGCTACACTGCATTATATTTCCCGGAGTTACGGGAATGATCTAACGAGATACCACGGCCCCGGAATTTAAGGGCAGCTGGAGGAACAGGGTGGGTTTTTAGTCAGTAGAAGTCTGACACTCTCTTCCGCTCTACCCAGATTGATGATTTTCCCACCCAGAAAACAAAAGTGAAATATTTTTGTAAACGAGTATTTCTCTATTAATTGGAAAATGGACTTCCCCATTCCTTTTGATAGAAGTTATGGGGGAAAATAGCTGTTTAGCTGTTTTTAATTATACATCTTTGAACACCTTCAAAAACAGTCCCCCGACCTGTCCCAAAAACAAGGGACTGTTTAAAAAGAAAATTTATACGCAACTCATTGCAGCTCATTATCTTAAAATATATAGCATAACACGTGATAATAACACAATGATATAATGGATTTTTATATGTTTGAAAAGTTAGTCAGCTATTAAAATTACAAAAAAATATATTTTAAAACCTTTAGATAATTATGTACTTCATAAATTTCAATAAACAAGAATAATATAAGTAATATGAATAAAAACAATTCAATCTTACATTCGTGGTAAATTGTTAAAAACTTGAAAGTAACCCAGTTAGTGTAGAAATGCCCAAACATTGACAGATGTCCTACTTCGCTGTTTATTTTCAACTTCTTATGTTTAATGTGTAAGGTACTTAATGTAGTTTAACAGTGTTGTTGTAAACAAGTTTGCTCTCAGGCTGAACTGATTTCCAACCAAAACATTGTTGCCAGCGTTCTACATCTGACGCCTGCATCGACATCGCCAACACGGTAATCTATTCCACTTCCTCGCGTTGCACTAAGACTAGGCACTCAACATACAGCCTAGTATTAAGTGTATAGTACCTATAGACTACAAGCCCAACATTCCAGTCATCGCATTGTAGGCGTAACATCCACTGTCATTTATCAGAGACAGGCTTGCATAGCGGAACTCTACGGAACCCAGGCAGACATCTGCGCGGTCAGCGTAACGGACACATTTAACGGGAGCTGCTACTGCTTACTTGAGCGCAGGCGCATAGCTTGGAAGTTCTAATTAGGCTCAATTTGTAGTTGCTTTTGCTGACACAACATGATAACATGGGGAGCAAGTTATTTAGCTCTATTTCATTAGTTTATGCTAATGAATTTAGTGGTAGAGTTGGTTGAATTGGTCAACCAAATCTACCACTAAATTAATTGTAACTAAATTAAAAACTAAATTGATTATATTTTTGGTATACTTTTTCCCTATATATTAATTGTCTAATCTTGCTAGGTTTCTCAAAAAATGTAAACGGATCTCAGACGAATTTGATAGCCCCTGGAAGAGCTACCAGTCCATGAAGCCGCTGATCTACCTTTTTGACATTTATATCCTAAGCTATTCAATAGTCAAAAGGTCAAGATTTGCTAAAAATGATGGAGCGTAGAGTTCAGAGCTTAGCGAAGGATTATGTAATACCAAGATTAGTTTTAAAACAGGAATTGCGGATATGTGTAACGAGGCTGTCAGAGTGAAATGGCATTAGGTGGGTCATATAGGTATGTAGGTAATGACCAGGACAGATGGGCAAGTCATTACGCAATGAGAGCCAGACAACGGCAGCCATCGCCGAAGAACGCCTAGGAAACGCCGCCAAGACAATTTAGAGGTGTCCATGACGGATTAAACAAAGAAGTCAATACACCAGGAAGACGAACGGGTGTGTGCCAACGTTACATGGTGGACATGCCACCCATATGCATAAAACGTTTTGGGAATACTTTCATTGTGCGTACAGTTAAGGAGTGGGATTCCCTACCAGACTCTGTGTTTCCCGATAGCTATAATCTGAGGATCTTTAAGTAAACAGTGAATAGGTTACTTCTAGGTAAGCGTGCTTCATCTTCGATCACATCATCGCTTACCATCAAGTGAGAGGGTGGTCAAACGCGAGCCTATTAAAAAATTTAAAAAAACCGGTCAATTGCGTGTCGGGCCACGCGCAGTGTAGGGTCCCGTAGTTTTTATAACAGCCAAGTGCGTGTCGTATTCGCTGACTGATCGTTTTGTACCATGCTCTAACTAAAAGCCAAACATGACTACCTAACTAATTTGACTTCCTATACAAATCCTCACCTGATCCGACTATTTTGCACGGAAAGCTTTAATTTTATTTAGAGATTTGTATAAAACTTGTCATAGCCGGTATTTTGAATTTAAATACGGACACAGAGCTACACTACTCAATCATCACAAGAAACTAGCACGATACAACTGGCGCTTAGCTCCATTTATCGAGATTTCTATGGAGTTGTTCGAAATTTTCGAGTCAAATACAATTGGTCGACTATCACTCGTAAACTTGTAAAGCCCACTTATGTGTGATAGTTTTTCTTTAAATTTCGTTATATATAGGTACTACTGCCGTGACATTTGAATTTCTAACTACAACCGTTTTGTTGATAGAGGGGGTGGACACTTGACTCTAACGAAAATTGGTACTTTAAAGTTTGATAAGTCACGAACGGTTTACTTAATCAAAAAACGGTCTTACCAAACCCCCAATATTTTTGAAAGACCTATCCAACGATATCCCACACTATGGGAAGAACGAAAAAAAAAATTATCATCCCACTTTACATGTATGGGAGGTACCCTAAATAATTGTTTTTTTTTTCAAAATTTTATTTTACTACTTTTTCGGCGTTATTAACGTGTATACTCATGCCAAAGTACAAGTTTCTAGTACCAATAGTTTTTGAGCTAAACCGCGGACAGACGGACAGACAGACGGACATGGCGAAACTATAAGGGTTTCTTGTTGACTACGGAACCCTAAAAAGATCGAAAGTAAGATTATGTAGAATGACAATATATTACGGCTAAAAAGTAAATGTTAACGATGCATCATTTAATGAGATAAGTCGATGTGTATGAAAAAAGTTGTACAATAAATGAGTGATGTGTTCGTGCAATCCGTTATCGAGGAATCAATATTCCTTTAATATTCAATATTCAATAATAACTAGAGTTATAAGTGCTACAAGCAAGTTTTGTACAACTGCGCATATTACGTTTTTATGATGATGAAGTAATAAGACTTTCAATTATAATAACTCCAGTAGCTCTCTATCTATAATAATTGATAACGAAAAATTGGTAAATGAAAAAGATAACTATGCTATTTAGACATTCGTTGGAAATCAAACGCAGACAACGTTTTTTGAAGAAATAACTACATAATCAGCCTATTAACTTCCCACTGTTGAGACATAAGCCTTCTTTCTATGGAAGGGAATGAGCCTAATCAGATACGCGGGCCCAGTTTCAATTCCCTGCACGAGTCTGTGTTTCCTGATAGCTATAACGTGGGGATCCATAAGTCAAGAGTGAATAGGCTACATCTAGGTAAGCGTGCTTCATCTCCGACCACATCATCGCTTACCATCAGGTGAGATGGTGGTCAAACGCTCTTGGTGGATGTCGCATGTTTTCGGATTTTTCAGTCATAGGACATTACTTTTTGATTTTACAGACTATTTGAAGAATTACTCATTTTGAATTAGATATCCGATTAAAATATCGATTGTTTATTTTTATTCGCAATGAAGAATGGTATGGAAATATTGACAAGTATAACCTGTTGCTTTTAAAACAATACATCTCCTCTACTGGAGTTATTTCGACCATTAAAAAAAGACTAAATTTTTTCTTCTTCCTTATTATAAGAAGCATGTAGCCTCTTATAGTAAACATAGTTCCCGGTCACGCCGTGGCACACGTTAGTAATAATAATAACCCTGCTCATTTAACAGTACCAATTACGTAGGTACTCATTAAGAAAGCTCATTGAATTGCTAATCTGATGAGCCATTCGCAGGGCTATCAACAACCGGATTGTCTTATGAGGTTTATGAGGGAAAATATAATTATGATTTGATTTTTTATTTAAATATTATTATGGTTTATTTATTTTAGGTTATTTTTTTATATTTTGCTGTACCCTACATTAAAATCTTCCTCGTGGACGTCTGTATTGGTAAAAATAGCAAAAAAAAACTTGTTCAGTACTTTTGAGTGTATCGCGAACAGATAGACATACAGTCTTTGTTTTATAATATGTAAGGATACAATAAAAATTTTGGATTTTAAAACAATTTTAAATTAATTATTTTATGCTCTTTAAGGGATAATTAGGACTTTCGTATTTTCGGGTGTTCATTGTGAATGACGTTTACCTTTTGGCGGCAAAAATATCAGAAGTGACCAAGGCATGATAGCCCTGTGCCTCAGAATACAGAAAGAACCAGAAGCCTTGGGCGCGCCTAATACTGAAGCGATAAAAACTACTCCTAAATGGAGTAGTTTGACGCGCATCCATCTGATCGGATGCGCGTGAAACTCGCTCAAACGCTCTGTGAACGTTATATATCGCGTAACGTGTTTCCACCAGAGATGTGCGATGGAAATGTGTCGTGCGAGGATGTCTAGCTGTGCTGTGAAAATGTGTGGAAGTTTCCACCAAAGCTGTGCCATGAAAATGTGCCTACGAGGATGTGTAGCGGAGCTGTGAAAATGCGCATTAATGTGTGGTGCGAGGATGCGCAAACCTCGCAACACATCCTTCTCAACACATATTCCTTGCAACACATCCCTCGCACACATCCCTCGCTTGTTTTGTATGCGCAAAAATCTAGCTCCGCTGAGCCGTTTCCACCGGAGCTGTGCTGACCGAGGCGAGGTAAATGTAGCGATTCTATTGGTTCTTTACAAACACATCCCTCGCTACGCATCCTCGCACATCTCTGGTGGAAACGCAGCCTTACGCTACACTTACACGGACGAAAACACATTTAAAAAAAATCTTTAACCAAATATTTAACGAGTAACTCTTCCTGCTCAGCAAGCTGCAGCTCATTACGCAAGCGAGGTATCCTCGTAAAATCAATACTAAATTTTATGACAATTTCTTTTATCGCCTCCTGATTTAGGGCGCTCAAGCGTACAAAATACAGATGCAATCTCGTGAGTGAATTGTTGAAAAGTTGAATTGTTTGTGCAGTTTATATACAGATTTAAGAGGATATTTTTAGTACACGCTTTTCTCGCGGTTCTTTTCTCGATTAATATCATTGTCTATGACACTCAAAGGTGCGAAGGTATTCTCGTTGTCGGACCTCCTTCTAGTTCTTGCGTTTCATAACAAAATAATGATGTTTATTTTGCAATAATGTTATAAATAACACCTAGTATTTTACACGATTTTTTTTCTAAATTTAAACTACACTTCTGGACACAACTATTGCCCCACCTTAGAGTTTAGGTTTCGATGGCCCCTACCGAAATATGATTGCTAGATTGAACAAAAACTGTTGATGCAGTTTTAAACCTGATACATTTTACCATCTTTTTCGATCGTATAGTTTTAAATTTGAATTCAGAATACCATACGACATGGACCTACGCCTAACAAGTCGGATATGCGCCTTGTTAAAGGCAATTAATTTTTGAATAAAAAACATGTTTTATCAAATAAAGGTTTAATTTAATAACGCGTGTTGCCTCCATGGGCATCTACCACAGCTCTCATACGATTAGGCATAGAGTTTATCAACCGCTCTATGAAATTTTGAGGGATCATCTCCCATTCCTCTTCTATGGCAGTTTTCAACTCCTGCATCGTCTGGGCAACTGGCTGACGAGCCCTAACACGCCTTTTTAGCTCGTCCCACATGTGCTCAATGGGGTTCATGTCTGGGCTTCTGGCTGGCCAGTCCATAACTGTGATGTTCACATCCCGAAGATATTCCCTGACGATGCCGGCCGCATGGGCTCTTGCATTATCATGCATAAAAAGGAAATTTGGGCCCACATAGTCCGCGTATGGTATCACGTGAGGTTCTAAGCACTCACGAATGTATCTTTCAGCATTTAATGTTGGCAGCCGTGGTCCTGTAACAACCTCAAGTTGAGTTTTGCCGCTCGCGGATATACCGCCCCAGACAGTCCATGAGCCACCGCCATAAGCAACCCTCTCTTCAAAGCAGCATTGTGCGAAACGCTCTCCCTTACGCCGGTAGACCTTCTTCCTTCCATCATTGCCATGTAACACAATTTTAGACTCATCAGAAAAGAGTACACGGCTCCAATCTTGCTGTGTCCAATTTAAATGACTGCGTGCGAAATGAAGGCGCGCTGTTCGGTGGGCTCGCTTTAGTTTGGGCCCATTAGCTGGCTTGTGTGGTACCATATCGCGTTCTTTTAACCTTCTCCGAACAGTTCGAGCGCTCACAGATACTCCGTGGAAGTCGCGAAGTTGGTTTTGTATCTCAATGGAGGTAAGGTGACGATTTCTCAAGCTGGTCGTCACGATGAATCGATCCTGCCTTTCAGTTGTGACCCGAGATCGTGGCCTGCCTTGGCGACGAACAAAGCCGCCAGTCTCTAGGTACCTCCGATAAACATTTCGGACCGCAGATCGACTTAAATTAAGTTGAGCACTCACGTTTCTTTGGCTGTGTCCGGCCTGAATAAGTGCCACAGCTTGGGCGGCGACTTCAGGTGAAGTATCCATAGATTATTGATAGAACCTCACCTTAATGTTAAGAATAAGTAATGTTTGTTGCAAAAGCAAAGATATCAATCACTTTTTCAAGAATTAAATCCAAGTAAACCAATAAAACCAAGTTTTCTTAGTATTCGATTGTTTGATATCAACAAACAGGCTCCAAATTGTCTTTTGTTTCTTTAAATTCTGTGTTCGAAATTCAAAAAAAGACTATTGAATGAAATTGTGAATGTGCCAGGTTCAAAACTGCATAAAAACTTTTTGCTCGACCTAATATAAAATTTTAGCTAGGACCAAACGAAACTGAAAATACAAGGTGGGCCAATAGATGTGTCCAGAAGTGTAGATGAGGACGATAAACAAGCAGTTGTAAGAACCTCTTTAGTCAAGTTTTTTCAATTGGATTTTTTTATCGAAGCTATTCGTTGTGCACTTTCTAGTGTATTCGCTAATACGAATCTATCTCACACACGTACCTACTTAACCTGTCAACAATCTTTTAATGGTACACCCGGTACACCGTGTCTTCTGCAGTCCTAATGGCCATCACTATAAATGCTGTTATTGTAGGTCGCGGCGCCGCTTGTGCTCAATGTCCATATATGCAAATCATGTTATTTACATACCACGTTAAACTAGTCTCTGATTATAGTATAGTTGAGTATTTACATCTTTGGACGTACTTACTGTAATTATAACTGCATGAATTAATAGAAAAAAATGTATTAATTGTAGTCATCTTGGAAATTCTATATGCTTTCCTATATTTTGATATATTTACGGTGGAGATTTTTTTACCCAGACCTCAGTAATATGGATTCACATTATCCAGACTACCAACCACGATCAAATACGCTATACAAGACGAATCCATGCAAGTGTTAACCGGAAAACCCGCGCGCTTCCTGATTAAATTTTGAAGTAAACTAGCTAATTAAGAATGGAATAAACATCGTAAAGTGATGAAAAACCCGAAAAAATCGACTTTTTGATCTGAGAAAAATATGTTTTTTTTTTCTCAATTACATTTTCGGGATATTCGAATGCCTAAAGATAACAATTAGGTTCGTTAATCGAATTTTCACTGTATATTTATTGGTCGTAGCCTGAATACATATTCCGTAAAAAAAACTCTTGAGAAGCATATGAATACAAGGTTGCTGACACTAAGGCCTAGTTTCTCAAATGATAATAAAATATGACAGAATTATTGTGACACATTGTCAAAAATGTCAGTAGTTGCACGTCATCTAGCTTGTTGAATTAATTTCTTCGTTAATTTATTCGACAGCCAATCGCACAATTTGTCCATTTTTTTTTGAGAATACGCACAGAAAAATCATTTCTGTCATGTCACAAAGCAAATATAAATAAATAATATGTAGTCACCATCTGCTTCCCATATTGCCTAACTCCTTATAAAACTTGAATGTCAAATGTTGAAGTTAAAGCTGAATTTTAATTGCATAATATTAAACTTTGAACGACTTGAGAAGAGAACATTTGGACGAAATCACAAAATCAGCCGTAATTATATTGATTGAGTGATAAAAATGTAAAGTCATTTCAATGTATAGTCACTCTCGGAAGTTATGTAATACCTGCATACATTGTCATATCATTCTGAATACTTACTTACTAAAAAAATCATTGGTATTGCAAAATTACACTTTACTACTGTTACGCCGCATTTTTTTATAGTCTACTAGCACTTCGCCTGCGACTTCGTCCGCGTATATTTCAAAATAATTTATAGCCTTAAAATATTTGTATAATATATATAAATAATATATAAAAATATTTATATAATACATATAAATATTTTAAGAATTGGGTCATTTTTTCCGGAGATTACCCTCTACATACAAACTAACAAACTATTTTACCTCTTTATAATATTAAGCATAGATTTGTGTTGCCAAGGCGGATTAAAAGAAAGAAACGTCTTCTTCTTAAGGGATTAGGAAAACGGGACACATATATTATAATTATGTAGTTAACAACTTGGAATACTAATAGGCTATTTCTCATCCCTAGAAAATCTACGAAATTAACATGAGACCGAAGTCGCGGGAAACGCTAGCATTTGTATAAGCGAATATGATCAAAACTATATTGGCGAGTTAATAAAGGTGGTTTAACAGCCGTTACGCAAACCAATGAGATCGCTCAAATATCAAAAAGTGACATTTTTATATAATGTTTTAACAATAAAATAAAGATTGTATAATAAATAACCGAAGAAAATCACTTTTGGCTTCCTTAAGTAGATCATTCATGTGCAAGACACCACTATATCGATTTAGATCAGTTTGTAGGTAAAATGCACACATGGAAAAGCGGTATTTAGCCCGTTTAACCTTGGCAGTTGATAGAATACAAAGATTCGCGATAAACAAACATGCTGAAATCAAAGAGCATGATTTTCAGATCATACTAGAAGCAGTTTCGCTTACAAATTGCTAAAAAGCAAGTAGGTATTGTTCTCTGTCAACATAGTTTTTTTTTTATCAAATTAATGTTTTGATAATAATTAATATAGGTTATCTGTTGGTGATCTGGCAGAAACTTAGGGGTACCTTCAACCGCAGAGCCCCGGGCACGTGCTCACAGTACCTAGTGAGAAAGACGGCCCTAATTAAGGGGCTAAATATACAAAGCCCCTGCCTATGTTTGATTAAATACAGGAAATAAAAACGTGTGAATGCAATTGCTAGTTTTAGAATCGTAGAGTAATATTAGAACAAAAGAGACTTCTTTATTATTTCCTGTAATTACATATTTTTTTGCCATTGTTTCTAAACTTTCAAGTTGGAAGACAGACAAATAATAGTATCATTAGAACTTGAAACGGGATATTTACCTGTATCTATTGTTTCGAGTTTCCGATATTTCGGCATTATTGCAAGCGTTATTGATCACGGATGAACGCCTCATTCATGTTCATTGCGCTTAAATAGGGTATTTGCCTGTTGTAGTAAAAAAACGATGTTTTGCAAAATTTAAACAAAATTTTAATTTCTAAAAATTATTCTACATATTTTAAATTTTTATAAAATAAAAATTATAATTTTTAAGTAATCTGTGTATCACGTGACCGCAAACGCTAATCATGAAGTGTGACGTCATTTTTCTCAAACGTCGACTTGTCAAACAACGAGATATTAGTTTAAGATGACAGAAATCCTAACCCCAAAAACACTTTGTTGTTTGAGAAATATGACGTCATGCGACTTCGTGACAGCGATGGTTTTTTGGGCGGGAAAATATTTAATTTGAATTTTATTTTAAAGTTTAACCAATGTTACTCAATTATTTTTTACGAATAACGTTTTTTTTGTAGCTTAAAATTAATCAATAATTAAATCTAAACTATTTTTGAAAAATAGGCAAATACTCTATTCGGTAAACATTCCGTTTTAAGTTCTAATGATACTGTTACTGACAATGTTAGCTTAAAAACAAAAAAATCTTACTCCACATACCTGAGTATACTGCAGTGCGAACTCAGCAACCAGCGCGTGCGCATGGTGGGCTAGCGGGACGTGTAGCGTTAGCGGTGGCTCGCGGGAAGACGACAGCTGTAGCGAGTGTGGCGCTGAGGAGGAGGCGCGGAGACCGCTCAGCGAGAGGGAGCGGCGGATGGTCAGCCCGGCCGGACCTGTGAGTAGGGGGAGATTAGTACGGGCTGTAGGGACTACTAGTAATCATGTACATTATATTATATAAAGCTAAATTACCACTCACTGACTGACTCACTCACTCATTGACATAATTGTTCTCCCATATGGTGGATGGGGAGGTGGGTATATTTTGACAGATTCGTAAACAAGTAACTCTCAAACCTACGGGAAAAGTGCCAAACCTCCCCTTTTCACCCCCCTTCTCCCCCCTCCCTATCGTATCTCGGAAACTACGAGAACGGTATTTTTTTCTTTTTACGGATTCGTATAGTGGAGGCTCAGTAAAGTAAAAACCATTTTTCAAAGTCGCCCCCCTTGCCCCCCTTCTCACCCCCTTTAGCCGGATCTCGGAAATTAAGAGACTTGGAACATTATTTTTTTTTCAGAGTCATTTAGAGGGGCAGTGCTTTAGTCAAAATACTTCTGCAACCCCCCCCCCCCCCATCAACCCCCCTTTTTTTTTTTTTCACAAGCACGCGAGGTGCTTGCACCTCGCGCAACACGCAAATACTAAACCCCCCCCATCTCCCCCCACCACCACCCATTTTTTTTTTCACAAGCACGCGAGGTGCTTGCACCTCGCGCAACACGCAAATACTAGTTATACTATATAAAGCTAAATTACCACTCACTGACTGACTGACTGACTCATTGACATAATTGTTCTCCCAGATGGTGGATGGGGAGGTGGGTATATTTTGACAGATTCGTAAACAAGTAACTCTCAAACCTACGGGAAAAGTGCCAAACCTCCCCTTTTCACCCCCCTTCTCCCCCTCCCTATCGTATCTCGGAAACTACGAGACCCGTATTTTTTGTTTTTTACGGATTCGTATAGAGGAGGCTCGGTAAAGTAAAAACCATTTTTCAATGTCCCCCCCCCCCGCCCCCTTCTCCCCCCCTTTAGGCGGATCTCGGAATCTAAGAGACTTGGAACATTTTTTTTTTCAGATTCATTTAGAGGGGCAATGCTTTAGTCGAAATACTTGTGCAACCACCCCCCCATCACCCCCCCTCTTTTTTTTTTTTTTTTCACAAGCACGCGAGGTGCTTGCACCTCGCGCAACACGCAAATACTAAACCCCCCCCATCTCCGCCCATCACCCCCCCCCTTTTTTTTTTTTCACAAGCACGCGATGTGCTTGCACCTCGCGCAACACGCAAATACTAGTTATACTATATAAAGCTAAATTACCACTCACTGACTGACTGACTGACTCATTGACAGAATTGTTCTCCCAGATGGTGGATGGGGAGGTGGGTATATTTTGACAGATTCGTAAACAAGTAACTCTCAAACCTACGGGAAAAGTGCCAAACCTTCCCTTTTCCCCCCTTCTCCCCCCCCCCCCTGTCGTATCTCGGAAACTACGAGACCCGTATTTTTTTCTTTTTACGGATTCTTATAGAGGAGGCTCGGTAAAGTAAAAACCAATTTTCAAAGTCCCCCCTCGCCTCCCTTCTCCCCCCCTTTAGGCGGAATCTCGAAATCTCGGAATCTAAGAGACTTGGAACATTTTTTTTTCAGATTCATTTAGAGGGGCAATGCCTTAGTCAAAATACTTCTGCAACCCCCCCCCATCCCCCTCCCTTTTTTTTTTTTTTTTTCATAAGCACGCGAGGTGCTTGCACCTCGCGCAACACGCAAAAACTCAACACCCCCAACTCCCCCCATCACCCCTTCTCTTTTTTTTTTTTTTCACAAGCACGAGAGGTGCTTGCACCTCGCGCAACACGCAAATACTAAACCCCCCCCCCCCATCTCCCCCTATTGACCCACCCCCCTTTTTTTTTTCACACGCACGCGAGGTGCTTGCATCTCGCGCAACACGCAAATACCATTTTCTTTTTTCACAAGCACGCGAGGTGCTTGCACCTCGCGCAACACGCAAATACTAGTTATACTATATAAAGCTAAATTACCACTGACTGACTCACTCACTCATTGACATAATTGTTCTCCCAGATGGTGGATGGGGAGGTGGGTATATTTTGACAGATTCGTAAACAAGTAACTCTCAAACCTACGGGAAAAGTGCCAAACCTCCCCTTTTCCCCCCCCTTCTCCCCCCTCTCTATCGTATCTCGGAAACTACGAGACCCGTATTTTTTTCTTTTTACGGATTCGTATAGAGGAGGCTCTGTAAAGTAAAAACCATTTTTCAAAGTCGCCCCCCTTGCCCCCCTTCTCACCCCCCTTAGGCGGATCTCGGAAACTAAGAGAATTGGAAAATTTTTTTTTTCAGATTCATATAGAGGGGCAATGCTTTAGTCGAAATACTTGTGCAACCCCCCCCCCCATCACCCCCCCCCCTCTTTTTTTTTTTTTTTTGTTTTTTTTTCACAAGCACGCGAGGTGCTTGCACCTCGCGCAACACGCAAATACTAAACCCCCCCATCTCCCCCCATCACCCCCCCCTTTTTTTTTTTTTCACAAGCACGCGAGGTGCTTGCACCTCGCGCAACACGCAAATACTTGATTTAGAGGGGCAATGCTTTAGTTTTTTTCACAAGCACGCGAGGTGCTTGCACCTCGCACAACACGCAAATACTTGATTTAGAGGGGCAATGCTTTAGTTTTTTTCACAAGCACGCGAGGTGCTTCCACCTCGCGCAACACGCAAATACTAAACCCCTCCCATCACCCCCCCCTTTTTTTTTTTTTTCACAAACACGCGAGGTGCTTGCACCTCGCGCAACACGCAAATACTAATTATACTATATAAAGCAAAATAACCACTGACTGACTCACTCACTCATTGACATAATTGTTCTCCCAGATGTTGGATGGAGAGGTGGGTATATTTTGACAGATTCGTAAACAAGTAACTCTCAAACCTACGGGAAAAGTGCCAAACCTCCCCTTTTCCCCCCCCTTCTCCCCCCCCCCTATCGTATCTCGGAAACTACGAGACCCGTATTTTTTTCTTTTTACGGATTCGTATAGAGGAGGCTCGGTAAAGTAAAAACCATTTTTCAAAGTCCCCCCCCCCCTTCTCCCCCCCTTTAGGCGGATCTCGGAATCTAAGAGACTTGGAACATTTTTTTTTTCAGATTCATTTAGAGGGGCAATGCTTTAATAGAAATAATTGTGCAACCCCCCCCCCCATTTCCCCCCCCCCGCTTTTTTTTTTTTTTTCACAAGCACGCGAGGTGCTTGCACCTCGCGCAACACGCAAATACTAAACCCCCCCATCTCCCCCCATCACGCCCCCCCCCCCTTTTTTTTATTTCACAAGCACGCGAGGTGCTTGCACCTCGCGCTACACGCAAATACTTGATTTAGAGGGGCAATGCTTTAGTTTTTTTCACAAGCACGCGAGGTGCTTGCACCTCGCGCAACACGCAAATACTAAACCCCCCCATCTCCCCCCATCACCCCCCCCCCCATTTTTTTTGCACAAGCACGCGAGGTGCTTGCACCTCGCGCAACACGCAAATACTAGTTATATTATATAAAGCTAAATTACCACTCACTGACTGACTGACTGACTCACTCATTGACATAATTGTTCTCCCAGATGGTGGATGGGGAGGTGGGTATATTTTGACAGATTCGTAAACAAGTAACTCTCAAACCTACGGGAAAAGTGCCAAACCCCCCCTTCCCCCCCCCCCCCCCCCTTTCGTATCTCGGAAACTACGAGACCCGTATTTTTCGTTTTTTACGGATTCGTATAGAGGAGGCTCGGTAAAGTAAAAACCATTTTTCAAAGTCCCCCCCCCGCCCCCCTTCTCCCCCCCTTTAGGCGGATCTCGGAATCTAAGAGACTTGGAACATTTTTTTTTTCAGATTCATTTAGAGGGGTAATGCTTTAGTCGAAATACTTGTGCAACCCCCCCCCCATCACCCCCCCCCCCTCTTTTTTTTTTTTTTTTCACAAGCTCGCGAGGTGCTTGCACCTCGCGCAACACGCAAATACTTGATTTAGAGGGGCAATGCTTTAGTTTTTTTCACAAGCACGCGAGGTGCTTGCACCTCGCGCAACACGCAAATACTTGATTTAGAGGGGCAATGCTTTAGTTTTTTTCACAAGCACGCGAGGTGCTTGCACCTCGCACAACACGCAAATACTTGATTTAGAGGGGCAATGCTTTAGTTTTTTTCACAAGCACGCGAGGTGCTTCCACCTCGCGCAACACGCAAATACTAAACCCCTCCCATCACCCCCCCCCTTTTTTTTTTTTTTCACAAACACGCGAGGTGCTTGCACCTCGCGCAACACGCAAATACTAATTATACTATATAAAGCAAAATAACCACTGACTGACTCACTCACTCATTGACATAATTGTTCTCCCAGATGTTGGATGGAGAGGTGGGTATATTTTGACAGATTCGTAAACAAGTAACTCTCAAACCTACGGGAAAAGTGCCAAACCTCCCCTTTTCCCCCCCCTTCTCCCCCCCCCTATCGTATCTCGGAAACTACGAGACCCGTATTTTTTTCTTTTTACGGATTCGTATAGAGGAGGCTCGGTAAAGTAAAAACCATTTTTCAAAGTCCCCCCCCCTTCTCCCCCCCTTTAGGCGGATCTCGGAATCTAAGAGACTTGGAACATTTTTTTTTTCAGATTCATTTAGAG
This sequence comes from Tholera decimalis, assembly GCA_943138885.2. Taxonomy (NCBI): domain Eukaryota; kingdom Metazoa; phylum Arthropoda; class Insecta; order Lepidoptera; family Noctuidae; genus Tholera; species Tholera decimalis. Next base: position 9,429,680 of record OW964555.2, read on the forward strand.
GGGCAATGCTTTAATAGAAATAATTGTGCAACCCCCCCCCCCCATTTCCCCCCCCCCTTTTTTTTTTTTTTTCACAAGCACGCGAGGTGCTTGCACCTCGCGCAACACGCAAATACTAAACCCCCCCATCTCCCCCCATCACGCCCCCCCCCCCTTTTTTTTATTTCACAAGCACGCGAGGTGCTTGCACCTCGCGCTACACGCAAATACTTGATTTAGAGGGGCAATGCTTTAGTTTTTTTCACAAGCACGCGAGGTGCTTGCACCTCGCGCAACACGCAAATACTAAACCCCCCCATCTCCCCCCATCACCCCCCCCCCCCATTTTTTTTGCTCAAGCACGCGAGGTGCTTGCACCTCGCGCAACACGCAAATACTAGTTATATTATATAAAGCTAAATTACCACTCACTGACTGACTGACTGACTCACTCATTGACATAATTGTTCTCCCAGATGGTGGATGGGGAGGTGGGTATATTTTGACAGATTCGTAAACAAGTAACTCTCAAACCTACGGGAAAAGTGCCAAACCCCCCCTTTCCCCCCCCCCCCCCCCCTTTCGTATCTCGGAAACTACGAGACCCGTATTTTTTGTTTTTTACGGATTCGTATAGAGGAGGCTCGGTAAAGTAAAAACCATTTTTCAAAGTCCCCCCCCCGCCCCCCTTCTCCCCCCCTTTAGGCGGATCTCGGAATCTAAGAGACTTGGAACATTTTTTTTTTCAGATTCATTTAGAGGGGTAATGCTTTAGTCGAAATACTTGTGCAACCCCCCCTCCATCACCCCCCCCCCTCTTTTTTTTTTTTTTTTCACAAGCTCGCGAGGTGCTTGCACCTCGCGCAACACGCAAATACTTGATTTAGAGGGGCAATGCTTTAGTTTTTTTCACAAGCACGCGAGGTGCTTGCACCTCGCGCAACACGCAAATACTTGATTTAGAGGGGCAATGCTTTAGTTTTTTTCACAAGCACGCGAGGTGCTTGCACCTCGCGCAACACGCAAATGCTGGTTATCTATACTAATATTATAAAGCTGAAGAGTTTGTTTGTTTGTTTGCTTGAACGCGCTAATCTCAGGAACTACCGTTCTGATTTGAAAAATTCTTTCAGTGTTAGATAGCCCATTTATCGAGGAAGGCTATAGGCTATATATCATCACGCTAACACCAATAGGAGCGGAGCAGTAATGAAGAATGTTTCAAAATCGGGGGATTTTTTTTCCACGGGGACGAAGTCGCGGGCGGAAGCTAGTATTATATAAAGCTAAATTACCACTCACTCACTGACTGACTGACTCATTGACATAATTGTTCTCCCAGATGGTGGATGGGGAGGTGGGTATATTTTGACAGATTCGTAAACAAGTAACTCTCAAACCTACGGGAAAAGTGCCAAGCCTCCCCTTTTCACCCCCCTTCTCACCCCTCCCTATCGTATCTCGGAAACTACGAGACCCGTATTTTTTTTTTTTACGGATTCGTATAGAGGAGGCTCGGTAAAGTAAAAACCATTTTTCAGTCGCCCCCCCCCCGCCCCCCTTTTCACCCCCTTTAGGCGGATCTCGGAAATTAAGAGACTTGGAACATTTTTTTTTTCAGATTCATCTAGAGGGGCAATGCTTTAGTCAAAGTACTTCTGCAACCCCCCCCCCCCCATCAGCCCCCCCTTTTTTTTTTTCACAAGCAAGCGAGGTGCTTGCACCTCGCGCAACACGCAAATACTAAATCCCCCCATCTCCCCCCCCCCCTTTTTTTTTTTCAGAAGCACGTGAGTTGCTTGCACCTCGCGCAACACGCAAATACTAGTTATACTATATAAAGCTAAATTACCACTGACTGACTGACTCACTCATTCATTGACATAATTGTTCTCCCAGATGGTGGATGGGGAGGTGGGTATATTTTGACAGATTCGTAAACAAGTAACTCTCAAACCTACGGGAAAAGTGCCAAACCTCCCCTTCCCCCCCCCCCCCCCCCCTCCGAGACCCGTATTTTTTTTTACGGATTCGTATAGAGGAAGCTCGGTAAAGTAAAAACCATTTTTCAAAGTCACCCCCTTGCCCCCCTTCTCACCCCCTTTAGGCGTATCTCGGAAATTAAGAGACTTGGAACATTTTTTTTTTCAGATTCATTTAGAGGGGCAATGCTTTAGTCGAAATAACTGTGCAACCCCCCCATCACGCCCCCCCCCCCATATTTTTTTTTTCACAAGCACGCGAGGTGCTTGCACCTCGCACAACACGCAAATACTAGTTGTTATTATAAAAGTACGTACGGGCTGTAGGGACCACTAGTAATAATGTACATTGTTATTATAAAAGCCTTAGTTAAATTAATGTTTCGACATCGGAATTGATAACAGAACATATTGGTTATTATACTATTTAGAGTTATTGGCTCTCTGGTGACTATGTATTCCTTTCCTTTTTATGTTTTTATTAGATAAAGTAAATAAATAAAAAAAACTTGGGTTCCGTAGCCGAATGGCAAAAACGGGACCACATAGATTTTTCATGTCTGTCCGTGTCGCAGCTATTTTATTCTTCCATTAAATTAATCGTTTAAAAAATAGACACTTCCAAAGTGGCAAAATATTCCCTGCCCACCTCTATCTTTTACAATAATACAGTGAAAAAGATATTAATAAAATGTTTCAACAAAAAATGGTTTGAACCGTATATAATTTTTGAGATATAGCACATTTTCAAAAACGCAAAATTTATAAGTTTGTATTTCATAGAAACACTAAAGTTATTTTGCGTAGTTACTACGGAACCTATTCATGGGCAAGTTTGACTGGCCGCTCGCCTGATTCCTGAAAAGTACCTTTAACTCCAATAGTGACGGCATTGTGCGACACGGCGAGCACAGCGTTCTCCCCTGGCGGTACCCTGGCAGTGAAGAGCCTGGCGAAGTAGAAGGGCCACGAGCGCGCCATCTCCACGGCCTGGCGCTTGGTGGCGGCGCGGGGGGGCGCCCCGCCCTGCGCCCGCAGCCACGCCGCCCCGGCGCGACGCTCGCTCGCGCTGATGCGGAGAGACGGCAGCGACGAGTTGATGTCGTGCACGATCTGACGGTAGATGGAAAACTTTAGATTGTGATAGACAGTCTATAGTGACTGTCTATCACAATCTAAAGTTGTAAAAAACTTTTTAGCAAAAAATAAAACCGACTTCCATATAAAAACACTACAAAGGCAAAAATAACTTAAATTTCGGGGGTCGGTGTCATTTGTTTCGTATTTTCTTTTTTTTTTTATCGACACCGCCTTCCGAAATTTAAGTTATTTTTGCCTTTGTAGTGTTTTTATATGGAAGTCGTTTTTTTTTTTTGCTAAAAAGTTTTTTTTCACGCTTTTTAGTGGGTCGGTTTGTAATTTATCTAGTTACAAAAGCCAATATGTCAACTACTTATCACCTTTTACAAAATATTGCATTTCCCAGTGAAGAGCCGTTAATTTTTGAGGAGTTCTCCTGGTACATCACCATCAGCTCTACATCACCATATGCATTGTGACGAGCATAAAGGCTTAACATCTACATTCAAGTAATCTAATCGCAATCCACGAAATACTTATTATTGAGTAGTTTCAGTGGCCATCTGTGGTCTTCATCATCAATTCAACTTCCCCAAATGGTACTTTTCGAAAGCAACTGCTCAAGGTACTATAAGAAATACTCAAAACGCTATAGGTATGCCTATAATATTTGAAGAGTTCCCTCGATTTCTCCAGGATCCCATCATCAGATCATGATTTCGTAACAATGGGACCAACTAGAACGTATACCCTTTCAAACGCAAAAAGAATTTTTCAAATCGGTTCAGCCGTCTCCGAGTTATGAGGTAACATACATAAAAAAAAAATAAAAAAAAAAAAAAGTTCAAGACGAACTGAAAACCTCCTTTTTTTGAAGTCGGTTAAAAAGATAACTTGTCTTTGCGACAGCGAAGTCCTAAATTTCATAATAGTAGAGGTAGTACTTGTCAATGTCATACTTTATGGGCATGTTGACATAATTAGTGATGAGCGATGATTTATCGCGACCACAAACTATAAACTGTCGATATCTATACTAATATTATAAAGAGGAAACCTTTGTATTTTTGTATGTTTGTATTGAATAGGCTCAAAAACTACTGGACCGATTTCAAAATTTCTTTTACCATTACTTAGAGGGATTCTTCCGAATCCGTATAGGCTATATTTTATCCCGGAAAATAGATAGGATTTTCCGTGGTAGTGAAAATTGTGGAGTAAGGCGTCGAAAAAACTGCCGTACGTTAACGATTCTCGCGAACGCTGCCTATATTTAATATAAACATTGCACCCGTGCGAAGCCGGGGCGGGTCGCTAGTTTTAAATAAAACTTAATACAAAATTTTCGTATATTTTAATATCATAACATTATTTACATTTGTACATACTTGATATCAAATAATAGTGAGTAAATAAAACCCAATTTCTCACACTACTCATGTAACATCCCATTCTTGGATTTTGGGAGACGACACACCGCGTTTGATTCAAAGGGCGTGTTACCGTGTAATTTAGTAACGTTTGTAATTAAATTAAACCTAATTATATGTTACACTAGCATCGATAATAGTAAGACACGTCGATAATTTCTATCGACAATTTTTTATATCTTGACAGCCCTAGGAATGTAAGTTTGACAAATGTCGCAGAGATCAAGCTATCTTTTACAAGGTATAAAAGGAGTCCGGGTCTACTCAGTAAGATGGTGGACAGGGGGAGCCTGTTCTAACCCCAAGCCCCGTTGAAGTAATACGCTGGTGTCCCTGACAGCTATTGTGAATCCAGTGTGCAATCGTATCTGCATAACAAGAGGAGCCTCCCTTTTTTTCAGTGGGAAAATCATCATCTAAATAAAATAAAGTAATCATCTAAATCTTCCCAATCTGAGCGTATCGGGATGGTGTGTCGGACGTTTACTGACTAAAACCCATCCGTGTTTCATTTGCCCTTTCGTGTTCCGAGGCAGCGGTAACTCTTTCGAACAAGAGAGGAGCCTCCTAATGGGCAAATTGGCTAGTTTAGCAAATGTGTATAGACTGCGTGATGACCGGACCATATAAAAATATTATCGATAAAAATGGTGACGTAGAAAGATTTCCGTACAAAAGACTTCAACGCACGAACTTGACAAAAAGTTTGTTTTGTAGAACATGAATGTTAATTCAATTTATTTCAAGAAGTCTCATAAAAAATACAAAATACACACAGTCACATTTGAAAATATGTAAGGTAAAACAATTCAAACTTTGTCAATACATCCTTAAAATTGGTCGCTTTTCTTTCACTCCCAGTGTGCGTATATACATATATGTGTGTTATTGCTAAATTTAGAGAAAAATACTTAGCTGACACACATTCTCAGTAGGATCTTTCTCAGTAATATATACACTAGTCTTACTAGTGTATTTATTTGTGAGAAAGGTCCAAGGGCCTAAGTCTACCACTCTTTGCCAAAAACCATAAAAAAAATGGATACAATAATCATTTTCATACATTATCCATAGTGCAAAATATGTATTTCATCCATCAAAAAGCATATGCTTTTTGATGGATGAAATATATACACGTACAAACACGTTAAAACGTTGAAAAATTCTTCTTTTATATAAAATAAGTATTTTTCAACGTTTTAACTTCTTTAAAATATATGTATTATGTAAAGGCGCTCTTACTCGCATTCTGAATCAAAACAACAATGTGAACTCACTTGTGCATAAAGTAGATCTAATATGGCGGGGTCGTTGTAAGTCTCTAGGGGTGTGAACACCTCCTTGCGTACGCGCAGCTTCCACGGCACGCGGCTGTACGTCAGGAACGAGCGCTCAGATGGAAGAAACGCTGCTGGGGCCGGTACGTCACCTAAACGAGGAAACAATAAATATATAATAATAAGGTTTTTAAAATATCTTTCACTAATCTACATAGTTTAGCGTTCTGTCGAGATGACGGAAGGGTTATTCAGTTCATCCGTGGTCATGGCGCTTGCAACAGTGGCGAAATATAGGACACTCGATGTAGTAAATGTATGTGGGAAATATATCGATATAAATTTAAATAATATTGTTAGTGACCACGTGAGTTTTCAATATTTCTAGTGATATTTTTCTTTGATCTTTAAGTTTGTAATGGTGTTTTTTCGCGCAATTATATGCATTTTGTCGTAGAAAATGTGTGAAGTACTTACGTTCAATATGTTCAGTTCTATCAGTGACGTGGGTAGAAACAGACTGACGTCTTTCCGCCTCCATCTTCCTATCTCTCTCCTTCTGGGCCATGTGAGTCTTAAACGTGGCCCTTTCAGTCCTCTTTACATCATTATTCTCCTGAGAGAATACAATATCAGACCTCGGACTTTCCCTCGCCCTGCCAACTAACATATCCCGTGAATTCTTCCTCCCATCAAACCTTTCAAAATCATCATAGAAAGGCGAACGTTTGCGCTCGAACTCTTCAATACCGTTTTCTACTTTCCTACGTTCGGTTCTCGTCGTGTGCACTTCGTAAATCTCTGAGGCTTCTCGACCGGAGTAGTTGTCTCTATCACGACGGCCGGTCGTGTCGTGCCCTGATTCGGAATCCCATTCGTCGCGACTTTGCCCTCTTTCTTCGTAGCTTCGGACGTCGGATTCGTCTCCCCAGTCGTTGACTCTGCGTTCTGAGTGCCGACGGTCTGCTGTTAAGAAACGAGTGGCTAAGTCGTCTCGAGATGGTGGAGGTTCAGATTCTTCTCTGCGACGTGAATTCCAGTTTGCAAGGAAGGCGTGACGATCGTCTGCTTCTCTGTTTTGGTGGACGCCGAATGTATCGCGGTCTCGACGCAGTTGTGCGAAGGTTGAGGACGCATCTGGGACTGGTGGAGGCGGTGCGGGACCTTCAGGAGGAGTAGGGGGCGATAAGGGGGGCGGGGGCGCCGGGCCTGGTGGTGCCGGAGGCAGCGGTGGCGGCGGCGCATCCCATCTCGCCCCACCTCCCAACTGACGTTCAAGCATCAACTTCCTAGTATCTTCCAACTTGTTAATAGTGCGAGGAGTTTCTGCAGCAGAAGACGTAGACCGCACGGAATGATTCGCAGTAACTCGTTCTAATCTTTGTCTCATTTCTGAACTCAGTTTTAGTTTCCCGACGCTACCCGGTGATGGGCGCTGTGCTCCGATTTCGAAGCTTCGTCTAGCAGTTCTCTGATTAGGTGCCTCCCTACTCGGTGAAACCACCGGCCCGTCCACTTCAAATTCCTCCCACTCTATTCCAGGAGTTGTTTCTGACTTAGATCGACCTCGAGGCGGTTCGTGCTCCATGCCGTTTGACTGTTGTGACTGCGGCGTGTGTCGCCTCTGTATCTGGCGTAGCTTGAATTTGGTAAAGTCCTGTGCTTGCTCCTGACCCACGGCGTCCTTTGGTGGAGGCCACCTCCATTTGCCGATTCGTACAGTCTTCGCTCGTCCGTAGGGATCCATGAAGCCCTTTATTTCTAAAGGATCAGCTGAGTGGAGTGGAGGAGGCATGGGTGGTGGTGGAGGTGGAGCTCCAGGAGACATGCTCTCATTAGATTCTCGTCGCAGTTTAACCGCACTTGGCGGAGAATGTACCTGAGCGTGAACGACTGTCGACGCTCGAATTGGAGATGTAGGCTCTGACTCAGAAGGTTCTACGACTTGACCCGCTAACAGAGTCTGTAAAGCCTGGTTCTGAGCTAGCAATTGCTGCTGTATTTGTAGGTTTTGTGCCATCGCGCTCTGCAGGAAAGCCCGTTGTAAGTTTTGATGATATGCGTTAATATCAACTGTGCCAGGTGGAGGCAGATGGAGGCCGAGCGCTGCCGCCAGTGCTTCAGGGGTCGACGGCATTGTGGGCGGTAGTGGTAGGGTTCCAAAGCTAAGTGTGGATGTGTTCGCAGATGCAGCTCTTGGAGTAGCTCCACCCCCTTTTATGGCACCAGTAAGACCTTCACCATCAGTGAGACGTTTCAAACTATCATTCATGAAGATGGGATCGAATAGATTTGTGATATAGTCATCGACAGAGTCCACACTGGACTCCTTTCTGCTCTGTCTTCCCTTTTCTTTATCTTCCTTTCCTCCACCTTTGATGAGGTGTTGGATTTCAACATTGTTTAAAGTATCAATTTGTTCGTTGTATTCGCAGTTGAGGACGCTGTCGATGAAATCGCTGTAGGTTTTGCCTCCTTTGATGCTGGCTGCTAGGGAGCGGGCATCGGAGAGCTCGTCTATGTTGGGGTCGAGGACGGGGGAGAACAGGTCGTCGAGGAACTGGTCCACGTCGGACGCCTGGCTCGGCACGCGGACGCGACGCACGTGGGATGCGAGACTCGGAGCTTCTGATGTGTCGGACATTGCTGATGACCTGTGACAAGAAAAAATAAATATTTAATTAAAGATCGTTACAATTTGAATTCAGATATAAGTACTAAGTTCCACAAGAAACACTGTGTCAAATGGGTAAAAATTCGAGGTCTTAGAGTTTACTTGGTCATGCAAAAATGAACTTGGAATTCAACCACCTTAAGTAGATATTTGACTAAGCCGGAATAAAAGAATTCTTACCTAACACCACCAAATTCGGAGCTCTTCTCAATATAAGCGCGACTTGACTGCGAGCCAGCCGGGGCCCTTTTGCCAGCATATTGCGACTTTATGTATCTCGACGGTAATACTCTGGAACCCGTTCCATACTCCATCTCCATGCCTCCCTTACTACTGGACACGCTTGGCGCACCCGTCAGTCTTTCCACAGAGTGATAACGGTCATTCAGTCTTGATTGTGACAGCCCTAAGTCAGTTAATTTGTTCGGTGGTGGCACAGGATTGTCACCTAATAGATTATCCAAAGACCTACTTCGGACTTTATCGGATGGTTGTTCGAAGTATCGTTCGTTTAATGCTGATTCTCTCGATAGTACGTCGTGAGAAGTCTTTCTGGAGTATTCGTTACTGGACTTAGAGTAATCGTTGCTATGTTTGGAATATTCGTTGCTGTGTTTGGGATATTCGTTGCTGTGTTTGGGATATTCGTTACTGTGCTTGGAATATTCGTTGCTGTGTTTGGGATATTCGTTGCTGTGTTTGGTAAATTCGTTGCTGTGTTTGGGATATTCGTTACTGTGTTTGGGATATTCGTTGCTGTTTTTCGAGTATTCGCTGGTATGTTTGGAATATTCGCTTGTATGTTTAGGGTGCGATTCCTGGGGTTCTATGTTCCAGTTATATTCAGAGACGTCCTCGTCAATAATGGAGTCTTGTAGCAGTCGTGGTATGCTCGGGGAACGAGATTTTGGTGGTTCCGGTGGAGGAATCTGTGGAACAATAATCAAATTAAAAGCGTGTTGCAGCGTAATCGTGAAGTGATGAAATGCAGCAACTTTACAGAATTACAATATAATAGCATTTTTATATGGCCATACGGAAATTTTCGGTTGATGAGTTAATATAACTTTATGTACTGTCACATGACAAAGGTTATTAAAATATGAGCTTGAGTTTAGAAACTGCGCCGAAAGCAAGCGGTATTTAAAAAAAATAAGTAATTTTATTCTTAATATATTTTAGAGTTTTGTTAACAACATACCTTTTTAACTTTATTTAAGAGTGGGAGTAAGTTGATTTAGATTGCATAATTGGTTCTTTGCGATATGAGAGTAGATCATTCAATTGACAAAAATTGGCGTCATTAATGCCCGGTTGCTGAGGTACTTTTATCGGTAGTTTATCTATTCATTAGCGCTATTGGTTCGATAACTTACGAAATTGCGTTTCTGAACAACGCAATGTACGATAAACTCCGTTTAAACTTAGGTTAGCTTAACTGACCAATCTGTGCCGTTTATCGGTTCCATAACTTTATTTGACGTTTCATTTGTGAACTTTTACTGTACTTTTAGGTTATATCGTGTTATTTTTAAAATAAATAGTCAGTGAAAGATAAGTGTGAAGTTAATAGATATTTTATTGATGAACTAACCTATGAATAACATAATGTATACGAGCAGCTCATCTGAGTCTGATTTGGAAGTGCTGGAGTTTATTGCTAACATCTCTATACCCAGAAACTTAAGACGCAGGAGAAATCCTTTCGAAATGTATACGGATGAAGAATTCAAATTAAGATATCGTTTTTATAAGAACCCTGTGATACACCTTACTGATATCATCAGCCCTGCTCTCACTCCTGTTATGAATCGCAAATTTACAATGTCTGTGTTAGAAAAAAAAATCATAGCATTACGCTTTTATGCTACAGGTACTTTTCAAGTTATAATAGGTGATGATATTAACGTTCATAAAACAACAGTGTCAAGAGTGGTATATAAAGTAAGCGAGGAAATTGTAAAGCTAGCTAGGAATTACATTTATATACCTAATGTTGATGACCTTAAAGGTACATTTTTATAATATAGCAAGCATTGATAAACAACCATTGAGGGTTGTTTAACATTCGACTAGGTACTACGCAGGTAGCCGACTACTCGGCTGTACAGTACCTCTCTTTCACATTCGGACAATAACCTTTCTTTCTATTCACTGCAAATACAAGCTCGTTCGCATTTTGCTTACGAATATGCAATGACGCGAAAATTGCTAAAATGTTAGTTATTAGATATTGATGCTTCACCGTCGATATGACAAATTATCATAGTTTAAACTAAAAAGGTGCTTAACCATTCATATTTATCCTAGAAAAAATAAAATTGTAAATAAAACTAGTTATAATGACGATTTAAAGCCATAAAATTAATTTTAAACTCTATCTCTTAAACAGACCCATCTAGTGTCAAATTATGGAACTGGCTATCGGTCCAATAGTTATTTTATCGGTTCGTGCGTCTTCAGAAACGCAGTGACAAATAATCGACGTTTAACTGTCGTTTAACTTTATTGAAGCCATAGCTATTGAGAAGATAACTGGGATCTTCAGAAACCGGGCATTAGTCTTAAACCGATGATTAAATAAAGAAAGTGAAATTAATAAGTTAGTTTTCATACCAGTGGTCGAGAAGACTTGTCGGTATCGACGGAGGAGGCTCTCGGCGGCGGCGCAGGCGGCGCGTGCCTGGAGGCCTGCGCCCGCAGCGCCTCCGCCCTCGCGCGGGGCAGAGCGCCCCACGTCTCCACCTCGCCCACCGCGTCCAGGGCGAACTCGCATCCCGCCCATTCTGTACATTAGTCACTAGTTACGAATCGAAATGATAAACCAGAAGATTTTGGGATAAGCAGAGTGCGAAATGGAAATTTAAACTATGGATGTATTTGGAGGAATCGTTTTGGGAACTTTCACTATATAATTACTCAGATTAACTACGATAGAATGTAGAGTGTTCTCTAACTTATGTTGAGTGTAGTGTTAGCACGAAAGGATGTTAAATATCCTACGTGTTCAATCATTGTGGAGATGATAATCAGCTACAATATCATAATTCTCGTATCATTCAGAGATTAAATATATTTTTTATTACGGATGAGAGCGGTCTCATCATCTTGACCTCGATCTCGCCTGATGGTAAGCGATAGATGAGGTCTACGATGTGACGAGCGAGCCCAGAAGATGCCTATTTACTCTTGCTTTAAAGGCTGAAAGGTCATAAGGTAAGGGTAATAAAAACTCCTTATAATATCTTTGTCTTGATGATGCTTGATGATTAGAGCATTAAATTATTCTACTAACATAGGTTTTTAAGTTTTTACTAGCAAGAATAACAAATAGATCCTTGTTTAATACTGGCCAACACAAATTTCGCGCTAGCTAAAACAATGTTTCTTTAATACAGGACTATGCATAGCGTCATCCTCCTAAGGAACTATAATATGTCTATACGCCCTAGATTTTAAGTATAATTTCTTAGTTCTTGGACTTTGTACTAAGGGAATCAATGCTTTAATAAAAATAAACATTCAAATGTTGTCAAGTCCTGCTCTCCGCATATCTAATTTGATAAAAACGCAATGTAAAATTTGTATACCGAACTTACTAGGCGGAATATGAAGAACTATTGTGTATGTGTTATAAAATCTGTATGATACCATATTTCTGGCAAATAAATGAATTATTCTGCAGAGTCTATGAATGTTTGTGATGATGTGTGTATGTATATCTGATTTTATTATGTAAAAACTTTTTTTTATTCTTTATTTATTTATAGGGACTTTTACGCATACCGTATGTCAGTCCCATCGCATCCTAAACAATTGTACCTTCACAATATGTGGGCCATTAATTTGAACAAATCATTTGCAGCGTCGCACGGTGGGCTGAAAATCGGCTTTCATAGACTTAGGCATTTTATTTTGCAAGTGCGAGTTTTTTTGCCGGATATCACTTCTATTAGTTATAACAATATACAAAAATGACACCAGAATTGATTCTGCACAGAAACGAAGGAATTATAATTTTTTTACGAAAATTTTGTATGGAGCTAGTATGAAAAATCAAAATATCTCTAAAACGGCAGCGATAACCGTAATATCCTTATAGGGGGTTATAGTACTAATTATTTATGATTTTTTGACATACGTTACATAATGGTTGTAGATGCCTTTTTTTTTTTAAATCGTCAAAATATTTTTATTTATTTTTACATATTTAAACGTTCCTTTTAGTGTTTAAGTTGAAGAATTCAGAGCTTTAACAACTCTTATCATAAAATAGCATCACCCCTATAGACCTGAAGGACTAGACAGAGGTGTGTAGTGTCTTGTTGATCTTGTAAGATTTCCAACAATACCAAATAGTTGAATATCAGTGTCAAAGTGCCCATGCTGTCGCTTCTTTTTGAAAGATAGGGGAATGAAATTGTTAATTGATCATACCCTAAAAGTATGATTACAACATAACCGGACACATAATAATAATAATATCCTTATAGGGGATTATAGTACTAACATTATTTATTTTAACATATGAAACTGTTCAAAACGATCCATGAACTGTGTCAAAGTTAAGAACATCGTTAGGAAGCATGCTTTTTCCCCAAATATTAAGAATATGTGAAAAAAAAAGACTGTATATAAACTTTTTATTGATAGGTAATTTAAATAAAACAGAAGTAACAAAAATAATATCTAATAAATTCAATTATACAAAATACATATTTGAAACTATAATTTATGAAATTATTAACTAAACATATTGGTACAATAAACTAACATAAATAACAAAAGAACATAAAGAAAAATAATTAAATTTTACAAATTTAGTTTACAACTTTCGTTGTCGGACTCCAATTCCGAGTCAGAATCCAGATCGGATATACCTACAAACTCGAACTCAGTTTCCGGAAACTGTATTAGGTCGAGAGTTTCAGCAAAAAAGGTTGTCTTCCTTTTGGCATCTAACTTCGGCCTTTGTGCACTTAGAAAAGGATCCGAAGAAACAACAAGCATATTTAGGATATCTTGATTAGAATCTTGCCTGCTTCTTTTCCGCGAATGATGTTCCCGGAACCTCCTAAAATCTTTGTTTCGAGACTCTGAGGCTTCTTCCGAGAGAGTCCCAATCGGGACAATATCATTTTTTTCGATTATGTCAGCTCCGTGTATTAAAGTTTATGTACGGTTGATGACATGTAGTACCAGTCGTATAATTCCACGTACTTTTCTGCTGTTTTGCGAGCAAAATCTTTAAATTTGATGACATCGATCTTCTCACCAGATGTTATTGCTTGCAAAATAACAGCAAATCTTTTTATCAGGTTTTGATCCAACCCAGTAATAGCTGCAGTTTTATTGGGAAACTCGAAAAACTTCCTTGCGGTATTCCCGTCATTGGTAGTTCCCGAGCCTTGTTTTACTATATCAATTAACAGATTGAGCTCCTCTTTAAATTTATTTTGAATGTTTTTTTTTCTGTTTTGTAACATATCTTTATGCTCATTACTTCTTGCTGCCCACTGTTTGAAGTCAAGTCTGTACGCAATGTGTAACAGACATTCCATGCAATTTATACGGGCATGTAGGGATGATAGGCCAAATTCATATATGTCAGAACACACAGTTTTTGATGTTACAGCATCTAAGTGGTTCATTTCTGTTGGTTTTGCTAAGCACAGGTAGCATGATGCATTTGATCTAGCTTCAGAAAGGTACGTGCAGACTTTTGCGTCGATCATTGTCATCATTAGTTTATGAGTCACCCTGTTACTATTAATGCACTCTGTGGGGTTAAGGGCCTCAATTTCCTCATCCATTTTTCTTTTGTTATCAATGACAACTGCATGGCTTTCTTTTACAAAAGTGAACTGAACCGGACGACAATAAAAAGTTGAGCATGGTTTCGGGTTTGTCCATATAGTATTATCTCCATCTGTCAGTTTCAGTGGCACCAAGGAGGTCATGAAAATGCTTGAATCATCATGCTCGCCGTCCATTTTCTGCTTGTATCGGCTTTGATTGGAAGCACCATCAAATCCCCACTTCGATATCAGCTTTAACTGCTTATTTTCCACATTATCAGAAAGACTTTGAAGAATCCGCTTCACCGTGATGTCAAGTAAAGCTTGAAGTGTAATTCTAGCTGATGAATCCGTAACTGATACTGATTGATTAGGAGGGTAGCATGCAAGCTTAGTTTGTTGCAGTTTATAGTAGGATGGGTAAATATCCTTAGCACCTTCCCGAATGGCAGTCTCTCGCAACGTAATATATTGCCACTTTGAAAGCTTAAGTGAAAGAAGCAATCCAAGTGCTTTCTCTGGTGTAAATATTACTGTTTTCTTAATGCTTTCCTTGATTTTAACGGCAGCTTCTGGATTTTTGATCATATAATTGATTACAGATGCGATATCTTCATAACCTTCTTCTTTTAAACGTGCTGCAGCTGCATATGCCAATTCACAGGAATCCTCGCCTATGTGCTCACTAGATCTTCTCTTTTTCTGTTTGCTTCCCAGATCTTTGAATGGTTTTCGGGACCTTTTTGTCATTGTTCCAACAGTCGATGATGTCGAAGGTTCTGGAGAGACTGAGCGTGCTCTTGGTATCTCATCAACAGTTGGTTCTTGATTTATTAAAGTTTGCACGCAACTCGGCCAATCAATATTTGCTTGCAACCACTCTCCGTACGTATTTCTAAACTTATCAAAGAATCGTTTAGATTTCTGCCACCTGTTTAAAGCAGCTCGCGTGAATCTCCGGCAAAATTCTTTGAGAGTTACTTGATCTTCGGCAGAAAGGCAATCGCCTATGCGGGACACAATTGCACTAAACAATACTTCATGATTAAATGAAGGACACTCACTTTTTAGAAGAACAAACAAATCTAAGTTGGTGATTAAACTTTCCATTCTAAGATTTTGTAGTCGCAAAGCAAATAGTTTTAGTGTTAGCAGTTACACGGTTGTGAACAATCTAAATTATGGAACAAACTTATAGCCCTTTTATTGTATAAAGTCAATAATTAGTTAACTACCCTCATTAAAGTTATAAAAGATATGATAATAAAAATTTATAATCGTCAAAAACATTTCGTAGAACTCATAGTAGAACTAATCAACATTAGCAAATCACATTAGCTCACTAATTATAAAAAGGTGAATGCAGTTCTTAGTTGGTATTGTTGCGAGATATTTCAAATCATTTAATCACTTAATAGGCTCATTAGAATCAGAAGACTACAACCATCATTCTAATTACTTAATTACTTGTCATCAGACTCATTAGATGACTACACAATATGTTATTTTGTATTTTGAACGTATGCAAGGTTTTAAAATTCCTTTTGTGTCGATATTATTATGTGTCCGGTTATGTTGTAATCATACTTTTAGGGTATGATCAATTAACAATTTCATTCCCCTATCTTTCTAAAAGAAGCGACAGCATGGGCACTTTGACACTGATATTCAACTATTTGGTATTGTTGGAAATCTTACAAGATCAACAAGATACTACACACCTCTGTCTAGTCCTTCAGGTCTATAGGGGTGATGCTATTTTATGTTAAGAGTTGTTAAAGCTCTGAATTCTTCAACTTAAACACTAAAAGGAACGTTTAATATGTAAAAATAAATAAAAATATTTTGACGATTTAAAAAAAAAAAGGCATCTACAACCATTATGTAACGTATGTCAAAAAATCATAAATAATTAGTACTAAAACCTCCTATAAGGATATTACGGTTATCGCTGCCGTTTCAGAGATATTTCGATTTTTCATACTAGCTCCATACAAAATTTTCGTAAAAAAATTATAATTCCTTCGTTTTTGTGCAGAATCAATTCTGGTGTCATTTTTGTATATTGTTATAACAAATAGAAGTGATATCCGGCACAAAAACTGGCACTTGCAAAATAAAATGCCTAAGTCTATGAAAGCCGTTTTTCAGCCCACCGTGCGTCGCCATTTGGTTGGGAGAGAATCGTATGGTACATGCCTACATCCGTTCAGTTCAAACTCAGAGTCCTCAATAAATAATTTCTACTAGACTCATACCGGACACATTCCATCAATAAATGTTGTAGGTCCTCGACAACTCCACATTTATGTAAAAACTTATTGTCAATAAATATTTTTATTATTATTATTATTTATTATTATATCTTACTGGCACTACAACTTTTCATTAAAGACTTACCAGTAAGCTGTCCGTTGTGCTCCATAGTGAGCGACCACCCTGCAGCGTTGTGTTGAACCCCAGCGGCAGCCAGTGCAGCCGACGCGGCTTTTTCGCACGACGTCCACGAGTCCACGCTTACATGCTGCACCGAATCTGTGAAATGACAATAAACTTGACTGCCTTACTACTAATTTAATATTCTTTAGATTTTGCACGAGTGGATATTCGAGGTCCAACAATGCTTGGCGTGATGCCGGATGCTATTTGAATATCTTAAAGTTTAAGGTTAGTCAGAAGCAAAAAAATCCGCCTTTGTACATTTTGTGTTGCATAAAGTTTTAATCTATACTAATATTATAAAGCTGAAGAGTTTGTTTGCTTGAACGCGCTAATCTCAGGAACTACGGCTCTGATTTGAAAAATTCTTTCAGTGTTAGATAGCCCATTTATTGAGGAAGGCTATAGGCTATATATCATCACGCTAAGACCAACAGGAGCGGAGCACTAATGAAGAATGTTTCAAAATCGGGGAATTTTTTTCCACGCGGACGAAGTCGCGGGCGGAAGCTAGTAAATAAATAAAGTGACAAAAGTTCGGCCTATAGTCATCATCGAAGTCAAGAGCAGACTCATCAGTAATCTATACTAATATTATAAAGCGGAAAAGTTTGTTTGTTTGTTTGCTTGAACGCGCTAATCTTCGAAAGTACTGGGTGGATTTGGATGCAATTTGGTATGGAAGTAGCTTGAAGTTTGAGGAAGGTTATAGGCTACTTTTTACGCGACTGCAAAAAAGGAGAATTATGTTTTTACCGTGATAGAATCCACGGGAGCGAAGCCCCGCGTGAGTACTAGTACAAAATAAAAAAAGAACTGTAAAAATGTATCCCACATTTATACAGTTCTTTTTTATTCTGTATTACTGATGAGTCTGCTCTTGACCTCGACAATGCCTGATGTGGTCTATGATGGAACGAGTGAGCCCAGAAGAGGCATGTTTTAAAGGCTGACGGCTCATATATGGACGGAAACACAGAAGCCGTCAGAGAGTTCCACTCCATGGCTATGCTCACAATAAATGTGGAGAAGAAGCGCTTAGTATGACAAGAAGGTATATCATCCAAGTGTGAATGGTACCCTGCAATGTCTGGTAGAACGATAGTGAAAGGGAGACAGAGAGATCAGATTGTGGAGTTCCTGCACACTCCGAATCACAATCTGTAGAAGACCGACAGGCAAGCAACGTTTGGGCGATGAGCCATGCTGTGCAGCTTGACTCAGAATCTCGTCGCCTTTGAGTATTTAGCTTTACGCTCAACCAACTCAAGTGCAGCAAATTTGTATTTTGAAGACCACAAATAGTTGCGATACTCCGTTATAATAATATAAGACGTCTAATTTTCTCCATACAAAGTAGCTCAAAGCTAAATATTTGAGTAAACTAAACTAGGAGTTTGACTTTGTGAGAGACTGCAGGTGCCTGAAGTGGGTTTTAACAAGAACCTGTATTACAGGTCACCAGTTCACAGTCCATACTCGAACAGACCAGCTGCAAGCAACATGATACAGTAGTACCCAACTGATATGGTTTACCGACTGCGCAGAAAATGAATTTTCAAAGCACGGGAAATGCTATTGACCAATCGGCACGCTCCACTCTTTTTCCTTTACCGCTATTGGTCGGCAGCTGTCGCCATGTTAGTGTGCGACGCGTGACGCGTGAGTGAGGCGGAACTAACAGCTGCAGTGTATTATTAACCTTATAGTAGTGATCGCGCGTATGACGTAGCGCCGCTCCGAGCGCGCGATTGGTGCGTCAGTAGTTCTCGTTCAATTTGTTCCCGAATACACTTGCGTACACGAAAGTTGTAGCCTTTGTTTTTGTTACGAGTTGTTTTGTTTTTAGTTTTTGTTACGTTGATTACAATGCGAGGACTAAATACCGTTTTACGCAGACTATTAAAACAATTTCCACCTTCCTTAACTATAGTTAAGGAAGGTGGAAATTCCAAATTCGTCACTGTCTTTAGGACACCAGGAAAATAAAAGGGGTAGCAGTTTTATTAACTAATTGTGCCAACAAGAACATATTATTTTTAATGTTTTTGTTTAATACATTTTTTTAACTTTTAAATGTATTTATGTATTATACTTATCTATTGTATTCTTTCTTTAACATTCTTCTGAACGGACATGATTAAAAATAAATGATGGCAATAACCATAGAATAAAGGCAAGCTTACAAGTGACCACGTTTTTGTTCCACTAAGTGCACGATGCGCGAACTTACCCCCCACTACGCCAAAACCAAAACCTACGCAAGTTACGTGCCGAGGACTATACCATGGTGTAGCTCCTGGTACTTACCATCGTACAGCCGGAGCTGCAGGGCCGGCCGGGCGTCCGTCTTGGCGGCCTTCCACTCCAGCAGCGTGGGCGGGCAGCGGCGCGCCACGCCCGCACTGCGCGCCGAGCCTGCGCCCCCCTCGCACAGGAGACGCACCAATTGAGAGCGCCACGACGCCGGGGCTCGCTCCGACACGAAGCGGACTAGGTACCTGGTCACAACGGGCATATTTATAGCTCCTTTAGTCATCATCATCTGCCTTTTATTTATTTATTATATACTTTACTAGCTTGTGCCAGCGGCTTCGCCCGCGTGGGAAGTTTTTCCCGTGTAAATCCCGATCCCGTGGGAATTTCGCAAAATCCTTTCTTAGCGGATGCCTACGTCATAACATCTACCCGCATGCCAAATTTCAGCCCGATCCGTCCAGTGGTTTGGGCTGTGCGTTGATAGATCACTATGTCAGTCAGTTAGTCAGTCACCTTTGAGTTATATATATTTAAATAATTTCAATTTTCAATCACAATTATTA
Organism: Tholera decimalis; assembly: GCA_943138885.2. Taxonomy (NCBI): domain Eukaryota; kingdom Metazoa; phylum Arthropoda; class Insecta; order Lepidoptera; family Noctuidae; genus Tholera; species Tholera decimalis. Next base: position 9,449,161 of record OW964555.2, read on the forward strand.
CTATTCTTTCTTAAATGTATTTCTTATTCTATGTTAATTAATGTAATTGGTGTTGTACCATTTTAATTAACTATAAATAAATAAAATAAATATTCTTTTTGTATACTAACTTGTGTAAGGGCGGTCCCGGCTGGAAGGCAGCCAGGCAGTGCGCCATGAGCTGCCACACTCGGTCGGAGGAGGCGTCCCCGCTGGCCTGGTTGCACACCTGCACCAGCACCTCGTCGCGCAGGCCGCGGGACGACAGCCCGCGGGACGCTATGTAGTCTGCTAGCACCTGCCGAACGAAACACTACGTTACGACTCGCTGGGGATACAGATTTTGAGAGCCATCTGATAAATAAGATAAGATAAATTTAATTTTTTTTTCATAAAAAAGACATAGGTGGTACAAAAAAAATGGGTTGTACAACAATTCTAATATCGGTGTCAGACTTCCGGCCCCTAAACTAGGTACGCAGATCTGTTTTTTAGGATTCAGAGATATTTCGGTATTGGCAATAAATATACAACAAATGGTTCGTTACTTTTTTTTATTTAAGTAGTATGTAGGACTAATAGCTATTAAATACAGGAAATATCTAGTATAGTAGACAGTGATCCAGTTAAAACATGAGGAGTTTAGAGGCAGCAAAATCTTACAGTGAACACATATACAGTATGTTAACTAACAGAGGGCGTTCCCGTTAACCCCCAATAGTATAGCATCCATACATGCTAAAAAATATTACCATTCGAAAACAAATTGTTTTTATTTTTTTTAATATTAAAATATTCACTAAAAATATTAAATCGATACGTAAAAGAAACACTCTGTACACGCGTACGTATTCATAAATAAATTGCGACGTTGCCGTCCTTCAAGTACGCGTGTACAGTGTTTCAGTTTTCATAGTTAAATTAGGTATTTTCAAAATAACTTATTTAACTATAACATAAGGTTCAATTCTGGTTTACCTTCTGCCTGGCTTCGTTTCCGGCTGCAGTTTCATCACACCATCTCAGTATGAGCTTGAATGTTGCTACTGCATCATTGAAATCTTGATCCCTGGGAAACAATAATATACGATCATTAAATACACATGCTTCAAGATATCGTTCGAAAACCAATAGGACAGGGATGAAAACTAGTGTAATCTCGCTCTTAAATTCTGTAATCACGGCTAAGTTGTGATTCGCAGATTTAAATTATGTTTCTAAGATCATCATCAAGTTTTGGAATGATAAACCTCAAAGTAAAACAGAACAAAAATTTAATTCCAAAAATTCAAACAAAAATTTATTTAGAATGCACAGGCCTAAAGTTGATATGAACTGATTAATTGGCGATGTAATTTAAAATATACATATACGAGATTACTAATTGTTATTAAGTTAGTATCTCTGATTCAGATCTGTTTAACAAAAAGTTTATAATATTTAATTTAAAGGATTTCAATTTTAAAATTAAAGGATTTCAACTATAGCATATAAATAAATAACTGCGTACCTGACGGCGGCTTTAGCCAAGAACGGCCTGGTGATCGGATGTTTCTTGGGACTCAAGTGTCCGCCGTCTGCGAAGTACACGGAGCTGAACTTGGAGAAGGCGAACTGCTGCAGGTCACGAGGCAGCTGGACGCGTTCCTCTTCAGCATACACATCTCCTGCCACCTGGAGATGGATAACAACATGATTATTTACAACAAAGTTTAAAGTAAGTCCAGTTACAACCCTGACTATATTTTAGACGCCTAGCAGCCAAATTTTATGACTGAGAACCGTTTATCAACTAATTTGTATTTAAATCCCCACACATAATTTTTGTATTTCACTATGGCGAAGTTTCGATTAGATTTTAAAGAAAATGTATCCAACCAAAAATATTATCATGTAAAATGTTGCCCAGTCTAGACCTGGCTTGCAATGTCAAAAAGTTGTCAGATTTTGTGTAGAGCCAAGCTTATAACTCTACACGCTCTAATTACAAGCCCTATCTTCACAAACTCTATACCTTAGTCAAAATACGTGGCTTGGTCGTTTCGCTACCGTCACATGGCCGTCAGGTAAAATAACTTTTCCATTATACAACAGCTTTTGTTGTAACGAAACGGCAAGAAGGGCCGAAGATGCCTCTTGCACATAATTTACGTTGCGCAACATCTCAACTTGCGTGTTATGTACATCAACAATATTTAAAATAACATCATAAATTCGATTCAGTCATAAGAGTACAACAGACATTTATAAAAAGTTCAGTTGTCACAACATCCTTTGGATCTTGAATTATCTTAGTTGGAAAGTCAAAAAATACTACGTGATAATACCGGTACCTTAGCCAGGTTTCTCTCGGTGTGAGGTGGCTGCCACTCATCAAGCTTGGACAGTATGAAGGCCAGTTCTGCTGGCACTTCCAACACCTGCAGGCTCTCGGCCTTTGCCTTTTGAGCTGCCTTCTGTTCAGCTGCGCGCCGTCTGTGAATAGGAATAGCATTAGATAATGATCGGCGTAATTATGTAAAGAATTAAATCTTAGTAATGGTTCATTGCTGAAATGAAATAATGATGATGCAAATTGGTTAATATACAGTGTGTTAACTAACAGAGGGCGTTCCCGTTAACCCGCAATAGTATAGCATCCATACATGCTAAAAAATATTACCATTCGAAAACAAAATGTTTTTTTTTTTAATATTAAAATATTCACTAAAAATATTAAATTGATACGTAAAAGAAACACTCTTTACACGTGTACTTGAAGGACGGCAACGTCGCAATTTAAGTATGAATGTCGGGCCGCGTGTGCGGCGATCTAATTGATGTGCTTATACTATTGCGGGTTAACGGGAACGCCCTCTGTTAGTTAACATACTGTATAACACTTTGACACGTCATGAACAAGTTGAGGCTGATTATTTTTTCAAGCCGTTGCTGTGTATTATATTCTGAATTCCATTTCGTTTAATCTATGTAGTTGCATTGGTAATAAGAAATTTTTTTTTTTTGTTAAAAAAGTAACGATGTCGAAGCAGTAAAGTAAAAATCTTTAAAGTATTTGTGGATCGAACAACAACACAATACAACAGTACAATTTAGTATTGCACATACGTATTATTGCCAAGATTGTAGTGAGTCCTCCACCAAAGCCACTTACCAAGTTGAAAAAAAAAAAACTACAAAAAGATTTTATAATAAAAGGGACCATTTTTCTTCGGTTATTTTGATCAGTCAATCAACTATTGGCACAGCCGTGAACCTCGAGACATTATCTTATTTTTTCTGTCTATTCTTTACATGTTCCAAGGGGCACTGGTAATATTTACATTCTTTTTCTTTAGGTGGCAAAATATTGAACGACTCCTCCCTCCGAGTGGAGTGGCATCAGAATCAGAATCATTTATTCGAAGAAGGAAGGGAGTGTCAGAGTTCTACTGACTAAAAACCCACCCTGTTCCCTCAACTCAACAACAACAACGGACAAAAGCATATTTAGCTTAGTTGGAGTGGTGTTTTTTTTTTATTGAAAATAGGTTCGCGTTTGACCACCATCTCACCTGATGGTAAGTGATGATGTGGTCGAAGATGGAGCACGCTTACCTAAAAGTAACCTATTCACTCTTGACTTCAAAGACTCCTAGGTTATAGTAATAATAATAGTAATAGTAATGTGAATTCTACCCACATTGCCATTGACAGGCCTGTTGGTCTAGTGGTCAGTGGCCCTGACTGCTATGCACAAGGTCGTGGGTTCGATTCCCACCCAGGACAAATGTTTGTGTGATGAGCACGATCATTTGTTCTTTGTCTGGGTGTAATTTATCTATAATATGTATGTATTTAGAAATATATATGTATGTTTATTAGTTGTCTAGTACTTATAGCACAAGCTCTGCTTAGTTTGGCACTAGATGGCGTTGTGGATTATTATTATTATTTCATTTATTGAATCTATATAGATATTAATTACATTTTTAAATATTAATAAAAAAATATATGCATAAAAACATTTAAAAATATAAAAAATAGTAGCCCACCGGTGGTCAGGGCTCTTGAGAGAGGACTTCCTCACAATACGCGCCGTTTCCAGAAGTACTGCTTTCTGGATCAAGCCCTTGATCCAGCTGCCCAACGAGAGGCTCCTTAGATGTTGGTCGAGGCTCTTGGCTATTATACCATTGGCTGTGACGACTATCGGCACAATGATTGCTGTCTCCACATCCCACATGTCGACAACCTCGCGCGCCAGGTCAAGATATTTTTTTTATCTATCTCAGCTTTCACGAGGTTCTCGTCATGGGGGACTGCTATATCAACAATCATTGTGCGACGCTCTAATCGGTCTATCACCACTATGTTAGGCTTATTGGCAACAATAGTCCTGTCAGTGATGATAGACCGATCCCAGTACAGTGTAATATTGCCATTTTCGAGAACTGGGTCGGGCACATACCTATAGTATGGTACTTCTGATTCCATAAGATTGTATTTAAGAGCCAGTTGCTTGTGAATAATCCTGGCTACGAGGTTGTGTCTATGCAAATATTCTCCGTTAGCCAGACGAGAATTATTATTATTATTGCTAGTTTTTTTTTTATCCCTCATGTTCCGGGGCTGCGAGGTCACGTTAGAACATTCCCGAACACCGGCAGGGCCTTTAAATCCTAGAATAACATACTTAGCAGCCGCCTGCTGTGCCTCAGCCCGCCTCCTGTGTTGTTCTTTAAGCGAGGCGAGTCGTCTCCGAGCACGTCTCCCGCGCAGTAGCGCCTGCGCACGCACTACGCCGCGCCGCACGATCACGTAGCGACGTCGAGCCACTGCGCCGCGCCACCAAGCTTGCAGTTTTACGGTAGAGTATTGCAGCTGTTGGTAGCGTTTTCTGAGGAAGACATTTGTAATAGTTAAAAATGTTTAGTAGTATTTTTACCCGACTATGGCAAAGCCAAAGGAGAGTTATGATTTTGACAGGCTATGTATGTATGTATGTGTGTATGTTCATCTGTTCCCTCATAGCTCCAAAGCTACTTATCGGAACTCGACAAATGAGGTTCGTTAGAACCGTCTTGACCGTCCGCTGAACATAAGCTACGTGACGTGTCACAAAACTCAATGTGGCACCCTCTAGCGCCCATAAAGTGTTGTGTTAAAAATAAAAATAATAAAAATAAAAAAAAAACTAACTCCCGACTACGACAAAAAAATCGACGCTGGAAAAATATCGTTTTTTCTGTCGTCGATTTTTTTGTCGTAGTCGGGTTTTTCAGTTTAATTATCATTATTTCAATTTTTTAATGAGGATTTTTCTTTCTTGTCTGGCTGCGCTGTGTCACACTGGAGTCCGAGTAGATTCGAACAACCTCTGTTGTTAATACTGGGCCACCAAGTACAGGCTGTGCCTAGTTTAGGGCACATTGTTAACTCGTTTGTGTTTTGTAACTTTATGTATTGTATTTTCTGTCAACATGGTTTTAACTTGTTCTTGTAAAATATATAACTATTAAAATTAACAATGACGACACGGTTAGCTCAGTAGTTGAGCGATTGGCTATTGAACTGCGTATCGCAGATTCAATTTCCGCAAAGGAACAAATGTTTGTACAATGATTTCAGGACAGGGTGTTTTGTAAAAATGCACCCATAATTCAGGAAAAAATCCCAGTGAGGCCAATATTTTTTTTGTTAAGTTACATAAACAAATTTATTTACTAAAGGCGTTTTAATTAATTTTGTGTGTATGTTACACCCAAAGTTATATAAAACGCCTTAGTAAATCTACATCGGAAGCCAGTAGAGTTTAACTGCTGATTAAATTTTCACTAATCAAAACTAAAAAATGACGCGGGTTACTCTGTTGTCCTATTGATGATGAATAGCTTATGATACTTAAAATCCGTGGATTGACTAAAGATGGTCATGAAAATATAATATATCTTTATTCACCACAAGACGTCGCGTGGAATGTTTTTCCTGTGTAAATCATGAATCCGTGGGAATTTGATTCCAAAAAGTAGCCTAGACCTCCACTATCTTTAAGTGAAAGTACCTTAAAATCGGTTCGATCGTTACAGAGATTAAAAGTGTAATATAATAATAAGTTTGTTTCATTGTCACATTTGTCTTAAATAATCTATCTTACGCAGGGGATTAATCCAGACCCCGGGCCCCGATTAATCCAGACAAATAGACAGACAGACCGACAAACAGACATAGAAAAAGTTTGATTAACTATAAGCACTTGAGAAAACACTGTTATTTTAAAATCACAGACGGAAGACAGGAAGTGTCTGTCAGTGTTTTTTTTTTTTGTAATTAGATGTACCTATACTTAATCTTCACAGCTATTACATACCTTGCCAAATAACCTCTGAAATGAGCTTGTAGCTTGGTCGCTGCAGCTCGCAGCTTGTCAGCCCGAGCTCGCTCCAGCGCTCTGTGTAACGCCTCCCTTATGAACACACGCGCTGCGCCCAACTGATAATCCGCACCGACTGAAATTAACACGATTTATTGGTAAGACTTTTGCTTATTATAATAGAGCTATGGGATATTGAGAATACTAGCTATAATAGTGATAAATTTTAATAAATAGAATAACTATGACCAGAGTTGAGAAATTATAATGCAAACACACAATTGGATGAAGATATTAATGAAAATTTTTTTGCAAAAAATAGAACCGACTTCCATATCAAAACACTACAAAGCTTTAATTTCGGAAGGCGGTGTGAAAAAAAAAGAAAATCCAAAACCAATAACACACGACACGAAAAATTTATTCACGCTTTTTAATGGGTCGGTTTGTAATTTATCTAGTTACAAAAGCCATAATGTCAACAACTTATCACCTTTTACAAAATATTGCTTTTCCCGATGCATAGCCGTAAATTTTTGAGGAATTCTCCTGGTACTTGACCATCAGCTCTACATCACCATATGTATTGTGACGAGCATAAAGTGTTTAACATCCGTACTCAAGTAATCGAAACGCAATCCACGAAATATTTATTATTGAGGAGTTTCAGTGGCCATCTGTGGTCTTCATCATAAGTTCAACTTCCCCAAATGGTACTTTTCGGAAGCAACTGCTCAAGGTCCTATAAGAAATACCCAAAACGCTATAGGTGTGCCTATAATATTTGAAGAGTTCCCTCGATTTCTCTAGGATCCCATCATCAGATCCTGATTTCGTAACAATGAGACCAACTAGAAAGTATACCCATTCAAACGCAAAAAAAATTTTTCAAATCGGTCCAGCCGTCTCCGAGTTATGAGGTAACATACATAAAAAAAAGTTCAAGGCGAATTGAGAACCTCCTTTTTTTGAAGTCGGTTAAAAATAGTTTTTCGTAAACTTCGAAGCTGTCGGGACGAATTAAACAAAAGACTAGCTGTTCAAAGTAGCTTCAAATTATGGTTTTTTTTTTCAGCATTGAGATTGTGCAGGATTAACCAAACCAACGATCAGTGACGACACGGTTGGCGTAATGGCTGAGCGATCGACTGCTGCGCAGCGTGTCGTAGGTTCGATCCCCGCACGGAACAAATATTTGTATGATCTGCAAGTAGTTATTCCGGGTCTGGGTGTTTGTGAGTTTCTATGTGTGTAAACGCACCCACGATACAGGAAGAAATTCCTAATGTGACGCAACGTTTTTTTTTTAAATATATAGAAACTTAAGTATAAGAATATCTATACAGAAATTAACTGAAACATCCAGTGTTTTTTTTAGAAAGATAACTAGCAATGTGGGTAGAATTCACATTACTAGACGTTATCTATACTAATATTATAAAGCGGAAAAGTTTGTTTGTTTGTTTGCTTGAACGCGCTAATCTTCGAAAGTACTGGGCGGATTTGGATGCAATTTGGTATGGAAGTAGCTTGAAGCTTGAGGAAGGTTATAGGCTACTTTTTACGCGACTGCAAAAAAGGAGAGTTATATTTTTACCGTGATAGAATCCACGGGAGCGAAGCCCCGCGTGAGTACTAGTTAATAATAATTCTGCCCATAGTACAGAAAATATTGCTTGCACTTAAAAAGGAAACGGGATGACTTCTGATTAAAAAACTTCCTTAAAACTTCTTACACAAAACCATAGCTTCGAGCGTAAAACCTCTTTTCTTCACTCTTTTCCAAATCTTGCCCATTTTGACCAGCACTAGTGCACATCACAGTAACAACTAACCGATCACAGAGTAGGCGAGCTATCAGAAGAGACCACAAAGATAACTGACAGATAATGATAAATATACCGCTGTGATGAAGGTGATAGGCTAATTAGTTAAGCTATTAAGAAAACCGGTGTTTTCTAAGTAAAACATCATGCAGAAATGACGAATAAGATTTTCCTTCGAAGGCTTAGGTCAAATGTACAGTTGACGACGGATTTTTTAAATAAATTTTAACAGAATGATTGAATTGATTGAATGGCCAAGGTCACTAGTATATTTAATGCAAATTGTTTTTCAATTCAATTCATTTTATTAGTGTGATTTTTGGATACATATTTACATGAGATCTTATAATTGATCCCTCAAAAATCTACCTTATAGGTGTACATTATTTCATATAGTAATTATATATATGAAATAGAGTACACCTATAAGGCGACAAAGCTAAAACAAAAAAAAACTATTTCTGTTTTATTCTCAAAATAAGTACGATTTGCTTAAAACAAAAATCCTGCTTATACCAGAGTAGCTAAGTATCTTATAAGACCGTACAAGTGGATGAGTAATACAAATCCGGTCTGTAATAAAACCGTTTTGATTAAGATACTTATATGTGCAGTAAGGCTTACCATTAAAGGTGAACCGTTAAAAGGTGCTACAGGGCGTTATCTAAAATAGGTGCTTCGGCGCAGCAAAAGTAATTAACGCACACAGATTGCTTATACGTAAATATTTCGTGAGGTTTCGTGGGTCAGTCTCGCTGCATTCTTCAATAAATCCTATACGTTGTGATGTGTCATAAGTCTAGAACAGTTTGTGATTGTGTAAAGTGCTAAGAAGTTTTATTTTTAACGACACATTTCTCCCGTATCCTGGATGCATTTAAATTATCAAATTATTAATATTCAAATTATCTTGCAAAATCACCCAGAACCGAAATAAATATTTGTTATAAGCCATACGTTTGTTCCAGTACGTGAAATCGAATTCGCGGCATGCAAAACAAAAACGACCAATTTGAACCGTTCTTTAGCTTCTTATTTTTATAAGTGCTCATTTAGGCCTATGTGAAATAAAAAATATATATTTGTTTTTGATTTTATACATACCAGCACCGGTTGGAGGCATTTCAGCGAGTATGGAGTTACAGATCTCCCTGTAAGGTGTCGAGCGAGATGGCGTAGACTTCAACAGGTACCTGTAAAAGATTTGTAGTTAGTTAAAATTGAAATTAAGTTAATAAATTGAAATAAATTGTTATTAATTAGGTTTTCAACGTAACGATTTTAAAGATTGGGATCAACTCCTCAACAGACTTGAAGTGATACGGAGAAGTTATTATAATCATACAAAAATACACCTACAGACAAAACCTTCCGTATAAACCGCTCTGATCATTGGTGAAAACCGCATGAAAATCTGTTCAGAAGTTTTTGAGTTTACCACGAACATACAGACAGATAGACGCAGCGGTTTTATGATTTTACGCAGTCTTATAATACGTATGGATACAAATAAAACTTCATGTACGAATACATTTTATTAAGATTAATGACCAGCCCCAGCGGATTTCCAATCGCAACCGACCCGAAAGACGTAGAAAACTGGTCAAAACAGAAGGTGCCACCGCGAAAAGTTACGAAGGACCTTCTTAGACACGACCATTTTTTTTCCTGGTAGGGAAAATCATCGAATGTCTTCTGCCGTTCTGGGTTGAGCGGAAGGAAGTGTCAGACTTTTACTGACTAAAAACCCACCCTGTTCCTTCAGCTGCTCTTAAGTTCCGGGGCCGCAGTATCTCGTTAAAACATTTCCGCAACCCCGGCGGGCAACCCTTATGGTATGAAGACCTTAGACACGACCAAGAGTATTGATTAAATTTCAATTTACCTGTATCTATCCACGAAATTCTGGAAAGGTATCCTAATAGGGTAGCCGGTCTGCCTGATCTTGATAGTGTCCAGCATGCCAGTGTACCGGAGCTGGGCAAGTACGCAAGGCATGTCGAACTTCATGGGAGACTTGTCCGTGTTGGGCTTGATACAGCGCACGAACCAGGGGTTGCAGCGGGACATAGACTCTAGGAGTTGATGGAGGCTGTCCGAGAATCTGGGGGAGGAAAGGGTTTATGAGTAAGAGTCGTCTTTGATATCATCTTTATAGCGAAACCTTTTGCTGCCATAATTGCGAAAATATTTGAATTAATTCTAGATACACAAACATATCACAAACATAGCTGTGCCCCACGGTTTCAACCGCTTTAATTTGAGGAAAAAAACAAAATTCATTAAAAGCGGTTTAGATTTCTCATACAAACTTTCAGCCGCTATTTCAACTCTTTAGGGGTTGATTTTTGTAGCCTATGTTTGACCCACCTATTCAACTATTTTCTATCCAAATTTCATTCAAATCGGTGCTGTGATTTAGCAGTGAAAGCGACACAGTCAGACAGACATTCGCATTTATAATATTAGTATGGATTCTACTATATTATTTTTCTTTACCAACTGAAAACTAGCGCTGGATGTGTTTCACCAATCAAATGCTGTAATGGTAACTGTTCCGGTATGGACATGCTCAGCGCAATTATTTTTGTTATTTTTTGCTATGTATTACACAACGTGTAATTTAAAGGGTATATACATACCAAGTGCATGGCTTCTTTGGATGATAACGAACGATATGGCAAGGGTTTTGTAATCCTAAATCTACGTGTGTAGAACTTATTACAAATTCCAATACACTGATACCAGAGACCGAATTTTTCAAATTAAGAAGAACGAAAAGAATTATCGTGTTATTGGCAAGTGACGTGGAAAGTTATTGACCCTCGTAGTGCTGTGACACGTTTGTTATCATTGGTATTCAAGAAATATATGAAACCAATAATTTGGTATCAATTCTTTGAGTCAGTTATTTTGTGCTGAAACTGTGCATAGAGACTCCATACCAAATGTTGTCTTCAGCCCTTTTGGATAGATATGGGGTTTCCGTTACACGTTGTATAAGTTGTGTGTTCGATTCTATCCAAAACATCCTCCTTTTAATATTAGTATAGATATCCTTACCTAGCAGCCACAGTTGGGGTCCTCGGCTTCATAGTAACAAACCGCCCATTGGCGCCTCTGGGCAGGGTCTTGTTGGCGTCGTGCTGCGCCCTCAGCTGCGTGGACATCTCGGCCACCAGGGGCACCTCACTGCTGCACAGCAACTCCAGCACATCAGCTCGTAAGGCGTCCCGGTTCTTGTCGAGAAAGCCCTCTACGTTGTACCATACTTGGCCTGCATAGTGTTTGATCTGAAAGTGATGGTTTATTTAAGGTTATTATTGTAGCTTGATAACTCGGCTAGTGCAGTGGTTAGGCGGTTGGCTGCTGTGATACGTGTTGCCGGCTCGATTTCCGCATTGGGACAAATGTTTGGGTACCTTAAAAAGCTTTTAACGGGTGTGGGTTGGACTTAGGATACAGGAGAAATTCCTAATGTAGGGTATTGTTTCTTTTTTTATCTATGTTGAGGTAATCAGGTCAATAGGCAGAATTCACTAGCCTACCTCTTGCTAAAATAATTGTAGTTGTAAATTGCAAAGAGGGTTGACTAAATTCAAATTGCGTAAGAATGTTACAGGTGTGATTTGAAAGTACTTTTGGGTAGGGCTACAAAGATTTACATATACTAACAAAGAAAAATTAAGAAAATTGCCTTGTGTAGAAAATGACGGCACGACGGCATGACTTTGTAGTGTGTCATACAATAGTCGCACGACATGAACATTTTATGTTTAGTTTCCGTCCGAACCGTCAATTTTTTTTTCCGTTGTAAAACTTACAATGAACTGATTACAGAACTTTCAATTTTATATGATGTCTTACTGGCATTGACACAGGAGTGTAATTTGTTTGCCGCAAGATGGATGGATGTGTGTCGTGAATGTTTGAGAATCTATGAGCAGATGAAAGAAAGATTCTTTGTCATTCTACATATTTGTATTGTTATTCTTAATTTTAGTTGCGTTGTTTCCTTTTTGTCTTTCTTATTGTAATATCCTTTACCTTATTTTACTGTACGACATTCTGTAATTTTCTGTAACGTTGTGCCCGTTTCTGGTTTCTTCTTAGACATAGAGTAGATTTTGCATTAATTACAATTGCCCAATTCGTAGAAATAAGCGTTAACAACGCTTTTACATATTGAGGAAAGTAGATAATTATTATAGAAAAAGTTAGCGAGTCAAACTTAAAAAATGCATAATTTCGTCCTACGTACGGATCTTCAAAGGTTTTTTTAAATGAATATAAAGTTAAAACTGTAATTCACACTATCGAGTATTTCATAATATACATACGTTTTTTTTAGGATTTATATATAGAAAACGAGTATCATGCTGATAATTGACCTACAGCAGTCGGCTTCCATCTTGGAGAATGTTAGTCATCACCTCACCTTGAACTATCACGATGCACAAATATATATTTTTCCGATACATTAATGAGTCAGACAAAATATTGCAGGTTTACAAGTATAGGAAATACATTTTTTCTTAACCTTTATGAAATAGTTCACAAACGAAATGAGTAACTAATATCGATTCTATCAGAATTCAAATATCACGTGATAATAATTCGGACCTATTACTTCCGTGGGCTGTATATTTGATATTACACCAATCTATCATTCTCACTCACTCACTCACACTCGCAAAAATACGATTCACTCACCCCAAATTCACTCGCTCCCAACCTCGGTCTAGAGTACAGCTCATTCAACGCGTGGTTGTAATGACACTTCTCTAGGAACGACGCATCGGAAGCGCGCGGGAAGTTGCTCTCATCGTCCAGGAGATGCAGGATCCCTACAGGCTTCTTACTCAGGAGCTGTATAACTACAACAGACAAGCAACTTTAAATCATATCTAGACGCAATAAAGTACATTTTAAAGTAACAGCACTTACCCGGAGAGTTATCATTCCAAGTCAAGTTAGACCACTCCAAACGTTCTTTCTGATACTCCTGTTGCTCCAACTTAAATATGTGCTTATTGAAATAATGTTGCAGAGTTTCGTTAGCGTAGTTTATGCAAAGCTGCTCAAAAGAGTTCTCTTCCAAGTCTTCAAATCCAAAGATGTCAAGGAGAGATATTCTGTGAGCATCGTGGAGGCCGGCGCGGTGGACGATCGAGTTGATGCGAAGAACTAGCCAGCTGAAGAGAGAGGAGTAGAGGGCCTTTGCGAACGCATCCCTCGCGTCCAGGGCCTGGTCTATGGGCAGCGGGGACCTCATGCGCTCCGCTCTGGCCGCAGTGACCCTGGTGGTGAGGGCCCTCGCCATCGCCTCTGCAGGCACCTTCAGCAAATGCGCGGCCCAGCGCACCTCCGCACCCCCGCCTAGCTGCACACCTTCCTGTCCGTGTCGCAACTGTTTTCTATGAAAATACACATTGCCCAAATGCAATACAGCCGCTAACACCCTTATTATGTCTTCTCTTTCTGCGTCTCCAATACCAAGAACTTGCATGGCACCGCATAGCGCAGACCAATCAGCGCCAGCGCCGGCACCGCCGGAGTCTCCTCCTTGATTCAAATAGAAATAATGTTCAGCAGTGAGCAGACCTCTAGACCGCCTCTGTTCTTCGTCTAGGCCGGCCAGCAGTTCATAGAATACGTGGTAATTTCTCTCTCCAGGAGATTGTGTGACTATCCTGGACTTTTCCAAAAGGTAGTGTGCTACTCTAGCGCCCGCTAACGAGCCATCTTTGAAATACAATTCCAAAAGTTTTCCGAATCGACTAGAATTGTGGTTTTTTGGTGTTCTTGCATTTCCGAAGGCTTCTAAGAGGGGGGCTGCTTCGAGGATTTGTTCGGAGACGGGTGCCCTGCCGGGGGGTGCGGGGGCCACTGCGGCGAGGAACTGGACAGCTAGCTTGGTGGACTCGGTCTTGCCGGCGCCGGACTCGCCGGAGATGAGGATGGCTTGAGGCTGCGGAAGTGCCGCGCGCGCAGCCGCCGCTATGGCAAACAGATGTGGTGGGAGATCGCCTAGCGCCTCTGCTGCGTGGTACCTGAAATAGTTAAGTTACAGGGTTAAGGGCATGTTATAATTGTATGTCGACAACTAGTTGAATACTTCACTGGGCATGCCAAAAACAAAAATAGTATTTCTTGCTATAAGTTAACGTATTTTAATAGTAAATAATCAGGTCAGTAGCCGACAATATTTCCAAAGATTGGCTTACACACACATCCTGTATTATAAAACTGGTAACCTAAAAATTACTTACTATCTGTATTAATATATTTAAGTTTTTGTGAAAAGAACTACCTATACCCGGACTTTTAATTCGATGCAGTGGACTGACAGTTTCTGAGTTGTCAGATAATGACGAATACGACATTGTGATGTAACTAAATTAATAGATTCAGGAATAAAATTGAATAACGATGTAAACTATTTTTTAAATAATATTGTGTGAAAATAACAAAATGTATTATAAAGGAGCGACTGTGATTATAAAGGGGCGTGAATAAAAACTTTTTATCAAAAAATTAAACCGACGACGTCTAAAAAACACTGCAAAGTAAAAAATAACTTTAATTTCGGTAGTCGGTATCTTTAGTTTTGTATTTCCGTTTTGGCACCAACTTCCGAAATTAAAGTTATTTTTCACTTTGTAGTGTTTTTTGGAAGACGGTTTAATTTTTTGGTAAAAAGTTCTATCACATGAAACAATTTCCAAAAGAGTGGTTTAATCATGTCTGGTAAGATATGACATTTTTTAGTATAAATAGATTTGTTTATAATACAATCTAGTAACTACTTCAAAATAAAAGATAATAATATTTTTATTATTTATTTATATTTCTCACGAATAATAATCGCTCATTTATTATTCGATTGATTGAATCCATCACTATTAGGTTAAATAGGGTACAAGGATCTTCAAGTTCCTTGATAGGGTATCATTATTTTAGAAAGTGACACTAGCATATGTCAACTTACTACATCGAATTAAAAGTCCGGTTATACTACAACCTTGGATTTATGTCAATAAGTAACAAGCTACAGGTAACTGTCAATTTTATTGAGAGGTTAAGTTGAGTGGAAGAACATACTTAGAACAAAGGAAGGCTGATAGAAAGGACTCTTACCTCCTCGCAGTCTGCAAACCATACAACGCGTCGACAGGTCTATAAGGGTTAACAGCAACCAAAATGGACCCAGCATAGGTGTATATCAGTCCCTGTTCGTATCGCAGCTTCAGGTTCCACAGTAGGGCTGCTTCGTGAAGGTCGTGCAGCCGGGTCATGTCGTCGACGCCTGTGGGGCCCAACTCTTCGCGGGGCCACACAGGGTCGCCTTCATCTTCGCCGTTACCCATTTGTAAGGCGAAGGTTTGTGGCTATTGAAAAGAAAATAGTTTGAATCAGAGAATTTGTCGTCTGCTGGTATTAGTGATCGCAAGCACTACTGTTGAAGATGGGATCGTGACTCTAATTTCCAACGTATTTCAATTTGGGCACCTGCTTAAATGGCATCTTAAGAGAAATACGTCGGATTTTCGAGTCGGGAAGTGTAAATGGGGTTTTTCATCTGGAATTTCTCAGTAGAGGTGGCAATTAAACATTACTGGCTAAGTGTCGAAATAATAAGCTAATAGGTAGTTAGTTAGGCACACAGCTGCCTAACTCTTATAGAACTAGAAGCATGACGTCATTTTATGATACGGTCACTTGTTCAATTCTTGTCACTCGAATACGCACTTGCACAATTCTTATAATTTGCAACATTCGTAACTCAAACAGTCGTATTTAAAAGGAACAGCGAAATGTCAGCGGCTCGGAAAATTGTAAAGCCCAAGAGGCGTAACTGTGACATAACGTCATAATGATTCCTCACAATACTATCAGAGCATCTTTTGCGACCTGCTCCACTGAGATCTTTTCGCTATCGAGATCACTTCAATTTGTCACATTTCAACGCGCGCTGCCTGCGCATACTTTTATTCTTTTATTTAAACACCACGTAATGGACTGTGAATTGATTTGATTATGCCGTCAGTGAGTGTATCGCTGCGTTACCGTGGTGAAGGATGGCTGGTTTGCTTAGTAGGTAACATTTATATTACGGAGCGTGGTCTCGCT
This sequence comes from Tholera decimalis, assembly GCA_943138885.2. NCBI lineage: Eukaryota > Metazoa > Arthropoda > Insecta > Lepidoptera > Noctuidae > Tholera > Tholera decimalis. The sequence continues at coordinate 9,465,451 of OW964555.2, forward strand.
CGAGTAAACATCACTACTCAGTATTGATTAAAGCGATACTGTTAACTGACCCTCATTTATATTTAAGCTGCACATTAGCAAATTAAAATAGCCATCTCCATTACATACGGACAGCTGATCATTAAGGGTATTGTGTTGCCCGAAGCATACAGAACAAGTGATGACTCTATCGTAATTTACTAGGTTCTACCCGGTACTTCACCTGTTTGAACTTGAACCATACGGTACCTTATACCGCTCGGCAAAAGCTTTGTCTACCTTTCTACAAGTCAAAGAAAGCCTTACAAACATACAAATAGTTCCAGAAGTGCGTAATAAACAACTTAAAAAAAAAACTTTTTAGCAAAAAATAAAACCGACTTCCATATCAAAACACTACAAAGCCAAAAATAACTTTAATTTCGGTAGCCGGTAGTTTTGTATTTTCTTTTTTTTTGACACCGCCTTCCGAAATTAAAGTTAGTTTTGGCTTTATATGGAAGTCGGTTTTATTTTTTTTCTAAAAACTATTTTTCACGAATTTTTGTGGGTCGGTTTGTAATTTATCTAGTAACAAAAGCCAACTACTTATCACCTTTTACATAATATTGCTTTTCGCGATACAGAGCCGTTACTTTTTGAGGAGTTCTGCTAGTACTTCAACATCAGCTCTACTTCACCATATGCATTGTGACGAGCATAAAGTGCTTAACATCCATATTCAAGTAATCGAATCGCAATTCACGAAATACTTATTATTGAGTAGTTTCGGTGGCCATCTGTGGTCTTCATCATCAGTTCCACTTCCCCAAATGGTGCTTCTCGAGAGCAACTGCACAAGGTACTATCTATCTATAAGAAATACCCAAAACGCTATAGGTGTGCCTATAATATTTGAAGAGTTCCCTCGATTTGTCCAAGATTCCATGATCAGATCCTAAACTGATGGACTAACTAGAAAGTATATACCTTCAAAAAAAAAAAGTTATAAGGTAACATACATAAACAAAGTTCAAGACGAATTGAGAACCTCCTCCTTTTTTTGAAGTCGGTTACAAAACAAGACGTATAGCCTAGCCTGCTTAGTCTTTTCCTAACTATATTGGCCAATATTGGGATAGGCTATCAGTCTGACCGTTTGCAGCTGTAATATAGAGTATTGTATAAAACGTGTATTGTATTGTATTGTATAAAATGTATTGTAAAAGTAATCGGAATAATAGTGCAAGTTGTTGTTAGTGTTGTCATGTCATTTTAATTTTAAGTAATATAACATAAGAACTCTAAAGAATAGAGCAAAACAAAAAAAAAAAAACAGGTGGACTCACTTCCAATTAAGTAGCACATAAGTAGTACATAAGTTACTTTTCTGGCTCCATCCGAGGAGGAGCCAAATATTGTTAAATGTTAAATTAATTGAAATATTGTAGATAAAATAAAATTATTAAACAAAGGCGCGGACCCCCATGTCTGCGGAATAGTATTATATAAAAAAAATAAAAAAACCGTTTGCAGCTGATTATATTAGGTAGGTTTTTACATGGAACTACTGCCATCTGACCTCTGGGTTCGACCAGGACCTACGGCTTAACGTGTATTCTGAGGCATAGAGAAATCTCGATTTATGTTATGGTAATTATCCATCCACAGACCAACGCCGGCAACCTTTCCTCTTAACCTCGAAGATCAATCTGTGAGGCTGTTTTTATGTGACCACGACCTTCTTAATGAATTTAATGAATATTTGATCGTACTGTTGAAATTTACAAATGCCGATCTGCATAATTATGGCTGTCGGTCGTGAAATTAAATCAATTTCATGCATACGAATTACAACATTGAAAATGCAATTTTATTTAAATCTAACTAAGTTAATTGGCCGTAACTAAAGGGGAATAAATGGTGCATTATGTTAGTTCATTCATTGTTAAAGAGAATATATGCACGGATCACTGAGGGTGCTTTTCTGTAGTTTCATGTGGGGTATAGCAGTGAGATTATGTTTGTATGTACGTATGTAAGTTTTCGGAGGGGAAATCATCAAAATAATGACTTCTCCCGGTCTCTGTGGAGCGGAAGGGAGTCTCAGACTTCAAACGATTAAAATTGTTGCTCTTGCGTTCCGGGGCCGCGGAATCTCGTTACAACATTCCCGCAACCCCGGATGTAAGTAAGTCAATAAATATTTACATTGTTAACAAGGATATCCAGGCACATATCCTTCAACGATGACACAGTCACAGGTCTTCGTCGTCTCATACTCTTGTTACAACCGAGCGATTTCTCGCTTCCCGACCTCGTCATGGGCACTTTCTTCATAATAGACTTAATGTTCTTCGTGTCACAGCTGTTCTGTCGTCGAGACACTAAACGAAATCGACATGAGGAATTACAAGAGTCGGTAGACATGCAAGATTTCTGAGAGTCTGGTGAGCTATGCGGTGTCGGTGCAAATCGGACACGCATCGGCCAACACGGCTCCTACAATCCACACGTATATAGATAGATATACTTTTTATTGTACACCATAACAGAAACAAACAAGGACTTAACAATTAAAAGGGCGATACAATGGGCGGTCTTATCGCTAAAAGCGATCTTTCACAGACAACCTTTGGATGGATTTGACACAGAATCGAATTATTTAACACGCGCTTTCGTCGCCTGAATCTAAATGTGATCTTCCATGGCCTTAAGCTACCTCGAACTTATCTTTCATAATTATCACGTCATCTTTTTTTCATATTTAAACCATTACGACATAATCACCACTCTAGAATATCCGTCTTAAAAGAGCATCACTATTTCCACAACATTTCCGCGCACGAGTTTCTAGTATTCCAAGTGAGAAAACCGCAAATCGTTTTGCGGAATTAAACGTATCCCGCAGTTGCGTTGTGCAGTGGTTTGCTATTGGAAGCTAACTGATTGTACCACATACCATGGTGGATAGAACTGTTATGGTGTGGGCTCTTAGGATAACGGCCACTGCCTAGACCAGTCGAGATTAAGTAACACGGTTGAGATTACAGCTTTCCTTTCCATTACATAGTAACGATTTCATCTAAGTGCCATCATGATAATATGGAGACATCTGCTTCGGGTTCTCATTATTTTATATCAGTTTTAATATCAACCTAGATTTATTCGCTGGATTCAACTACAACTTTTTTTTTGAATTGGAGATTATAGCTATCCGAAAATGCAGACTCTGGCAGAGAACTCCACTCCTTAGCTGTACGCACATTATCAAAGAGAATGTAATACACTATGTTTTAACATTATATGCTATACCTTTATGAATAATGCTCGTATTACTGTTCTTGTCGATGGCAATGTTGCGAAAAAGTTAGCTAGCAATGCAGTTACTGTCTATAGTATCCATACAGTCCATATCTACGTGACGTCTCGCCCATGCTGTCCCATCGTATTGGAAAAACAAGCATTTCACAATCTTTTTTAGGGTTCCGTAGCCGACTGGCAAAAAACGGAACCCTTATAGTTTCGATATGTCTGTCCGTCCGTCCGTATGTCACAGCCATTTTGTTCCGAAACTATTAAGACTATACATGTGAAACTCAGTAGGTAGATGTATTCTGTGAACCGCTTTCCGATTTTAAGAAAAAAATAAATAAATGGAACTAGAACTGAAAATATTTTTTTTTCATGAAACCTATGCGTGTGTAGTATCTATAGACAGGTCTTTAAAAATGATATAAAGGTTTCTAAAACCACTTTTTCATAAAGTCAATCGTTTAAAAGATATAAGCTTCCAATGTGGTAAAATGTGTGTCCCCCCTCTAACTTCTTTAATAATGGAATGAAAAATCTAAAAAAATATATGTCTGTAATCTTAATGTAAACTTTCAACCAAAATTGGTTTGAACGAAATCGGGTCAGCAGTTTTTGAGATACAGCATATTTTCTAAAACCGCAAATATAACTTTGTAATTCATACAAACACTATGAAAAACAAAGTTGTTTAGCGTAGTTGTAAAAATGTAAATAAGCTAGTTTTAAGAAATTTTTAAGGTATTTTTTTATTCGTCAAATAATTATACATATTATATTATATTATTATAGTTACTACGGAACCCTTCATGAATGAGTCTGACTCGCACTTGGCCAATTTTTTATAGCTCACGATCCAATCTCCAGGTTGAGAGTAGGCCATAAAATTAACTTATGAATTACCACATCTAGACACCTACTAAAATTAAAGATACTAATCAGCAATTTCGCTAGTCACCTGAATGAATAGTTTAATTAATCATCACAATATTTGCGTGCAGCTATTTTAGAAAACCAAACACCGAACAAATTAAGATCTCAAATTATAGTCTAATTCGAATTAGATTACATAATGGTTATTAAATATTACTTAATTAAGCGATACTTTCCGTTCCTGTGGTTACTTCAGTCCGGGAAGTGGTAATTGATTACCTAGTTTTAGAAAATAAGCCGTTGATAATCGCGGCCGAGGTCCGCTGGACATAGACAATATGAGAATTTGATATGGTAATTTAAATAAGGAACAAGCATGTAGAGGTTTGTTACAAATTGTTTCGGATATAACTCAGCGAAGTCTATGGTTTGATTACCTACTTAGCAAATGTTACCTCAGGTGACATACGGATCGAAGCATTACCGCTACCGAAAATCTGGAAACTAGTTTATACTCAGGGCATATTTTAATATAGACATTTTATTATTTTTTGATTCGTCTCAAACAAGTTTCACTCATTTGTAGCGATTAAAAATTGATTTGATGATCAACAATATCAATAAAACCTAATCAGGATACTAGGCGGGCATAACTTATCAAGAAACAGTGGAACTATGGAGCCGTTGAGTCAACTCTCTATCAACATTCCGTCGGCGGCCTTGCGATCAGCCGAATGCCTTTTCTCGCCGATCACTGTAGAACAATGTACCCTGCCAGTCTTTGTTGCGATTATTTGCTGTTGTATGAGCCTCTATAGGCTGAGACTTCCGTTTTAATGACAGAAATAAGTTGCATAGAGGTCGTATTACGTCGTGGCCTTGGCGAACAAGCTGCAATGATTCCACAACCGGAATATGACATGGATTAAGAATAAAAATAAAATGTTCGTCGCTTCGACCTTGCGATGCAAATTATAGAGATCGGAATGTTATGTAATATTGTTGAATAAATAAATGATCATCACAAGATTTCTTGATTATGTCTAGATTTATATAAGGCTTTTTCATGCATTTTGTGGTATATGTATTACTATGTTGTATATTAAGATGGCCAGTTCTCTGAATACATTTTGCATTGCAGCCATGTAAAAGTTTACCTACGTACCCGACACCGAAATCGTATGATATCAAATATTTTAGAAACTGAGACTATCACAATGAAACATTAACATATATATAGCGAGTTTGTTCAATACTAAACCATTGTTCCAATCCAATCAATATTTTAATATGAACCATAAATAAATAGAAACTATTAAAGCAGTGTGATGCCATGTCACGTTTTGACATCTAGCTGCAGTTTGTACGTGACTGTACCCCTACATTACTACGTACAGTCAGTACAGTGGTGATGTAACTGCGTGCGTCGAATAACTTCATGTACGATTATGCGCGATGGTACTGCCACTATCATAATTGTCGAGAAGTTATAACATTCCGATTACAAATTGCCCACAGCTGTTGTACTGACGATCATCACATAAGATAGCCAAAAGGTATCAAATAAAACCTAATTTCGCAAGTAAGGTATAAATGCAAAAACCAAACGCTTCTTTTTCGGGTGAAAATCATCAAAAGGAGTCATTTTGTCCGCTTTGGGAGGAGCGGAAAGGAGTGTCAGATTACTACGTACTAAAAGCCCACTCAGTTCCTTTGGTTGCCTTTGCGTTCGGAGGTCGTGGTATCTCGTTTGAAGATTCCCGAAATCCCTGAACCTTACCTGACTTATGGATCAAACTCGGAACCTTGGCACTTGACAGCAAGAGAAAACAATCTATACTTAATATTATAAAACGGAAAAGTTTGTTTGTTTGTTTGCTTGAACGCGCTAATCTTCGAAAGTACTGGGTGGATTTGGATGCAATTTGGTATGGAAGTAGCTTGAAGCTTGAGGAAGGTTATAGGCTACTTTTTACGCAACTGCAAAAAAGGAGAGTTATGTTTTTAGCGTGATCCACGGGAGCGAATCCCCGCGTGAGTGCTAGTTAGTATCTATAATTTAATTTTGTCACTTATCAGAACACCTATTCGTATTTTTTATTGCTTCTAGACAGTCCAACTGTCCTTGAAAGTAATCATTTTTTTTAAATTCAAAATAGGTTAGGACGGTGAACAGCATCCAGAACAGTATAGCGGACAAGTGGTACATCCGTAACTGGGACATTGGACACGCCCACATGCCACTGTGGCGTATTAATAATAATTAGTTCTATTGTTTCTGTAGTGGTTGTAAGTACTAACATTAGTTTTCAAAGCTGTTTGTATACTAACCGAGTTGAATATGTCTGAAATAAAATAGTTTATTTAGCATTATTATTTAAAGACTGATTGAGGAGCTGGTAGCTAAATAATAATAGGCGTGCGGGTCAATCTGCAAGGTTAAGCAACGCTTGTTGAGGTCGTTCTGTGAATGGATGACTATCGTAATAAAACCAGATTCCTCCATACCTTGGGAATCTGCTGTCATTTGTACGTCTTTATCAGTCGTTACGGGTACAGACATTGCCAATCTGTCTTGCCAAGGGCTATCGTGTTTTAACCACATTCCTAACTCCATAAAAGAAGAATCAGTATGTACTTTCAAAAAGAAATTAACTGTACTTCTTTTAAGCAAATGTTACTACTCTGTATCGGATTTTCTAGCTGACAAATGTTTAGTTTAATATCAAGTTTTTGTACGTATGTTTGATGATGAACTGCATCAATGTTTGCATGCCTAAATGGTAGAATGTACAAGGATTCTTATATGTTACTGTAACACCTTATTGTAAATACCTACATTCTGAGCAAATAAATGAATATTCTATTCATGCTAACGGGTTGTGGAGGTCACATAGTCATCCGGTTAGGCTGGGAAAAGAATTATCAGATTATGACTGAAGACATTTTAGCCCACTGCGCTGCGGCAGATCTTAAAGGGATTATTTACCTGTCCATTAAGTTGTGCGGACACGAGCAGCACCCTGGCAGCCCGGTGCACCTCCACCAGCTCGCCAGGCAGCGGGGCGGCGGAGCCGGGCGGCTGGAACCACACCGAAGCACCCTCCGACCATTCTGACAGGCCCCCGGAGCCCGCCATGCTGGAAACACAAAACAAACGTTACTAGGATTTTAGGTTGGTTTTCTTAGGAAGTGTTAATCTGAATTCATTACAGAACCATGCAAATTAGATTATCTTTATTATTAAAACAAAGGCGCTTCCGGCTTCTGTAGTTCTGTTGGTACGCTTAAATCTTTCGAACTGCGCGGATTCAAGAGGAAGGTTTATAATTATGTACGTATACCACTTGCATATTACAGTAAAGAAAAGCTTTGTAAAATAATGTTGTTTAATTTTGTTTTTTTGTGCGCTTACATTGCAAACGCTGGCTAAACTTTACGAGCCAGAACAATATTGTCCTACGGAACTGTATATTTTCAAAACATCTACATTTTTTAAAACTTTTAAATAATACCAAAAAAAAAATTCGCTAAACAATACTGTATTACTCCTTCCTTATCCAATTAAATACGTACATATTGCATTATTGCATACGTATACCCGAAAACTAAATGTTCTATTATGTGTTTACTGTGATTAGGTATTACAAGATCGACAATGAAAGATTCAATAAAAATTAAGTGACTATTTATTAAACAGAGTTGCCCGGTTCGTAATTTTATTTAAATAAAAAAGGTTTTTAAAATTAATATAATACAATGTGATAACAAGTTAACGAATAAAATAGGTATATCTAGTCGAACTGTCACAAGTAGATCGGAGACGGCGAGCAGCTGCAGCCGCAGCCGCAGCTGCAGCCGCAGCCGCACGGCGGGGATGACGTGAAGCAGATCGGCGTGGGGAGGGGGGGCTGCACGCAGAACGGCTCCAGCGGAGGCGGCTGAATGCACAACGACGGCGGCAGAGGTGGCTGCACCATCACTGGAGGTAGCGGAGGAGGCTGGACGCTGATAGGCCCAGGCGGCGGAGACTGCACACACATCGGGGGCGGGCACGGCGGCTGCACAGTGATCGGCGCAGGCGCAGGCAACTCAATCACCATGGGAGGCGGCGCAGGCGGCTGCACCATCATCGGGGGCAGTGGCGGCGGCTGAACAGGCATCGGCGGCAAAGCGGGCGGCTGTATCATGATCTGTCCCAACGGCGGCGGCTGCACCACAATCGGAGGGGGAGCAGGCAGCTCAATTACGATCGGAGGTGGCAGCGGCAGGTCTAAGTAAATCGCTGGCGGCAATGGAGGATTGACGTACATCGCTGGTGGACAAGGAGGCGTCACGCACATTGGAGGAGGGGGCGGAGGGGTTACACAGATAGGAGGAATGCAGGGAGGAGTTATAGTCATCGGCGGTAAAGGCGGAGGATTGACCATCATTGGAGGCGACGGTGGCGGATTGATCGTGATTGGGGGAGGGCAGGGTAGCTCCAATATCATTGGAGGTAAAGGAGGAGGTTGGACTTGGAGTGGCGGTGGCGCTGGTAGTGTGACGTAAATAGGACAGGCAGGGGGAGCGGGGATGTTCAGCGGAGGGGAACAGCAGCCGCATGGTGGTTGCGGTGCGTACGGACAAGCCGCTGATGGTGGAGGTGATGAGTAAGGCGGGTAGTAATACTGGGCGTGAGTAACATGCTGAAAGTAAATAAAAACGATTTAGTAATGAACCAATTACAAAACAATTCAATGCATCCAAGCTCAAATTACACACAATCATAATAAAATAAATATATAACTAGCAAAAATAAATCAATCAATCCTTACCTGAGCAATCGCTACTAATAGTAGGATTAACATTTTTGTAGGAGGCTCCATCGGAGCCCGATGGACTTGAACTTGTCTCAACCTTAAAAATATACCTTGTTTTATACCCACATATTACTCCAGAATTGTATGCAACACCGATACCAAAGTATGTAATCTTGATTAACAAATATTACATTCAAGAAATATGTATTTGTTGCTTATCGAAATGTAATCTAAGTATCAATAATGAAAATGCAAGTAAATCACGTTTAAAAGCAGATACCGGAATTACAAAGATTTTACGATCAAATACTCCAGTGTTATTTGGATATTGTGGGCAACAAGCTGTGCCATAAGTGGAACCCTATTATTATGTAAGCCTTTATTGTCATTTATTATGGTGTACAATACACTTATAAGTATCAATTTAGCCCTGCGGGACACCTAAGTGTAAGCTTTATACGTTTGAGATTTAAATAGAAAGCCAAGCAAAGTTTATGACATGCGAAACGTGGAAGACTTAGGTACCTACAACATAAAAACTTTTTATGTTGTACCTTGTCTTTAGTTTTGTATTTTCGTTTTTGGCACCGACTTCCGAAAGTAAAGTTATTTTTCACTTTGCAGTGTTTTTTGGAAATCTGTTTAATTTTTGATAAAAAGTTTTTATTTCACTCTTTTTAGTTGGTCGATTTTTAATTTACCTAGTTACAAAAGACTGAATGTCAACTACTTATAACCTTTTACAAAATATTGCTTTTCCCAATGCTGGGCCCTTAATTGTTGAGGAGTTCTCCTGGTACTTAACCATCAGCTTCATTTCACCATATGCATTGTGACGAGCATATTGTGTTTAATAACCATATTCAATTAATCGAAGCGGAACCCATGAAATGCTTATTATTCCTACCTACTTATATATTGCAACTACACAAGTTACTATAAAAAATACTGAAACCACTATAGGTGTGCCTATAATATTTGAAGAGTTCCCTCGATTTCTCCAGGATCACATCATCAGATCTTGACTTGGTGACAATGGGACCAATTTCGAAGTATATACCCTTTCAAACAAAAAACGAATTTTCCAAATCGGTTCAGCCGTCTTCGAGTAATCGGTGATCATACATTTAAAAAAAATATAAGTCGCAACAAAAGTAAGTATTTGGTATTTATTTGCAATTCATACTGTACACGGGTGGAATAAAATTACAAGAAACAGTTTTTTTTTTTAATATATTGGTTGTTTCAATTTGTTTTAAGTTTTCTGGTAATTTGTTATAGATTTTTATTGTCATTGAGTATGTACTAGAAGAGTGCGTTTTGAGATAAGACCGAGGCAAATTTAATCTATTTTTATGTCGCAACGAATGGTTTGTTTGTATATCCTCTCGTGTTTTGTAAGAATCAGGATATTTACGGACTAATTTACGCAATTCCAAAATATATATATGTTTTTTTTTGTACAATAAATAGGGAAGGAGCGTCGGTGGTATTTCCCCATAAAATGATACCATAGGTGAACCAAGCGTGGGATACGCATAGTAGGTGACTATTGCGGTGTGTATATTGGTAGTCCTTTTTTATTTCGCGGAGAGCGTATGAAAACTTTGAAATTTTGGACTTGAACTTGACTTCAGCTTCTGTATGTGAGATTTCCAGTTTATATGTGTGTCTATTGTTAAACCTAAAAGAGTAAATTCTTTAACTACTACTATTTTTTTTTTTGTTCAGAAGTAAGTATTATAAATATTGATTTGAGTTTTTTGGCGAGGATGAAAAGTTATTAATTTAGTTTTGGAAAAGTTAATTTCGAGGTTATGTTCACTCATCCAGTTTATTATTTTTTTAAGAATATTATTAAGTATTTCGTTAAGATTTGAGTTTCTTTGGTATGAGATGAGAATTGATATGTCGTCTGCAAATAGTACGCATGGCCCTTCTATAGTTTTGGGGAGGTCGTTTATGTAAATGAGGAATAGGAGGGATCCTATAACACTTCCCTGAGGAATTGAAGCTTGTATTGGTCTAATATCGGATCTTAAGAGCTGAGTTTCTTTTGTTTTAGTGTTATAGTATTCAACCTCAACCAATTGCTTTCTACTATTTAAATATGATACGAATAAGGATACGAACCATTCGTGAGCTTTCCCACGTATCCCTATTCCATATAACTTATTAAGTAGTGTTTCAAATTGCACTTTGTCGTAGGCCTTAGTCATATCAAGTAATATTCCTATTGCATATTGTTTATTATTAATCATATTTAAAGCTTCTTGAATGTATTTGTATACTGCTAAAGTCGTAGATCTATTTTTGCGAAATCCGTTTTGGCATTCATCAAATATAATTATGATACTTTTCACAAAAGGAATATACGCGATCACAAATTGCTTTTTCAAAGTCTTTGGATGCAGTTGGCAGAAGAGCGATTGGTCTATAATTGTTTGGGTCTGTTTTAGCATTCTTTTTATGGATTGGTTTAATTAAATCTATTTTTAATTAATCAGGGAAACTGCCGTCCTCGAATGAATGATTAATTAACTTATAAAATGGCAAGGTAAGTTCGTCAGCGCACTGTCTGAAAAGAGTCGGAGGGAGTTCATCTATACCGTGACTATTTTTAGATTTTTTAAGATTTTATTTACCTCACATGCTATGAATGCTGGGCTATGAAATATAGTATTTTTTGTGGGGTTAATCACTGATGTTTTCGATCGTTCAAAGCCGGATGGTTGGGAGGTGTTTTCTCCAATTTATGCGAAGAAATCAATAAAAAAAAATTTGGACAAGTGCAAGTCAGACTCGCCCATAAAGGGTTCCGTAGTAACTACGCCAAATAACTTTGTTTTTCACAGTGTTTGTATGAACTACAAAGTTATATTTGCGGTTTTAGAAAATATGCTGTATCTCAAAAACTGCTGACCCGATCTCGTTCAAACCAATTTTGGTTGAAAGTTTACATTAAGTTGTACAGCATATATATATATTTTTTTAATTTTTCACTCGATTATTATAGAAGTTAGAGGGGGGATACATATTTTACCACTTTGGAAGCGTATATCTTTTATTTAAACGATTAGCTTTATGAAAAAGCGTCATTTTTAAATACCTGTCTATAGATACCACACACGCATAGGATTCATGAAAAAAAATATTTTCAGTTTCAGTTCCATGTATGGGGAAAATAAAGGGGGGCCTTTATTTTTAACCGACTTTTAAAGAAGGAGGAGGTTCTCAATTCGGATGTTTGTATTTTTTTTTTATGTTTTTCCGCGCAGAACTTCGTCGCTTGCTAACCGATTTGAAAAATTCTTATCTTGTTAGAAAGGGTATACTTCCCAAATGGTCCCATGAAAATTTTATCGAAATCGAACAAGCCCTTTCTGAAAAATCAAATAAAGTCTAAAAAAATATTTACGTTGATGATCTTTTCGTTTACTCTGCATTGCGTTTTTTGTTCGCGCATAACTCCGTCATTTACGAACCGATTTGGAAAATTCACTGACCCACTAAAAAGCACGAAAATAAAAACTTTTTTGCAAAAAATAAAACAGACTTCCATATCAAAACACTACAAAGCCAAAAATAATTTTAATTTCGGAAGGCGGTGTGAAAAAAAAAAGAAAATACAAAACCAATAACACCGACTACCGAAATTAAAATTATTTTTGGCTTTGTAGTGTTTTGATATGGAAGTCGGTTTTATTTTTTGCATAAAAGTTTTTAAATATTTTTTTAAAATTGTTTTCTTAAAATCGGAAAGCGGTTCACAGAATACCTACCAATTTTCACATGTATAGTCCTAATAGTTTCGGAATAAAAAAGCTGTGACATACGAACGGACGGACAGACAGACATGACGAAACTATAAGGGTTCCGTTTTTTGCCATTCGTCTACGGAACCCTAACTAGCTACTTGTTTAGGGTCACTTATTGGACTCGTCGTTTGTAGAGTTATATGTTGTTTATTTTTTTTTTTTTGTTCTTTCTTTCTTTTAAAATGTTCCACAATGTTTTTACTTTATTTGTCGATTTATCCATTATGTTTATGTAATACTAGCTTCCGCCCGCGACTTCGTCCGCGTGGGAAATAAATCCCCCGATTTTGAAACATTCAGTGCTCCGCTCCTATTGGTCTTAGCGTGATGATATATAGCCTATAGCCTTCCTCGATAAATGGGCTATCTAACACTGAAAGAATTTTTCAAATCAGAACCGTAGTTCCTGAGATTAGCGCGTTCAAGCAAACAAACAAACAAACAAACAAACTCTTCAGCTTTATAATATTAGTATAGATTTATCTATTTTTGCTTTTAATACTGCTTTTTTAAGATTTTTTCATGTTTTGTAGTATTTAGGTAAGTACTGAATTATTTATTTTTAGGGATAGAATTTTTAATAGTCTTTTATTTTTATACGATTTTTAGAGTATCATAGAAAAAGAAAACCAGAAGCTACGCAGGCGCACGTTGTGCCCTTGGCAACAAGGTTCCCACTCAACATAATGCCGTATCAAGAGTGGACCCAACGGATGGAGAGGTAGAGGAAAGCCAAAGAAAACATGGATGGATTATGTGAGGAAAGATATGAAAGAAAAAGGAGCAAATGACGGTCAGGAAAAAATTAGACGATAAGAGAAGGAAGATAATGAAATTTCAGTGGCCTAAAACCAGAAAGTTGTAGAAGTAAAACTGAACACGCTGTGGTTTTCTTCTTAACTTTAAGTGTTCACATTGTATCAACACGTTTTCAAATTAACACAATTTATCTGATTGTAAATATTTGTTTAAGAACTGAAGAATACAGCTGTATTCTTCAGTTCTTAAACAAATATTTCTCCTTCATTTTTCTCCTTCATCTTCATTATCGCTCCAAAAACCCCATGATCAGATATTAAAGTATGATTTAGAGATTAAAAAAGAGAAAACTGAACCGTAACTTAAGTTTGTCATAGTAAATATCAGAATGGGTTGTTGAATCGATCGCTCGAAAAGTTTTATCGTAAGTTGTATCGTATCTATCATAATTAATACCGAACTTTTCGTAATCAATGTTTTCATTGATCATCGTTCATTGCTAAAGTTAAACGATAAGGATTTATCAATACTTATTTTTAATATAAGCATTTAAATGTACACAACTTTTTAAGTGTCCCAGTGAGTTTTCTGCTAACGATCTGTCCGTCATAAAGACAAGTAATGTTAATCTCACATAAAAACATTTTGTATGCAGCACGGGATCCTCGTAAACTGACTCATATCATCATGTGATCAGCCGGTTTTTCCTCTAACTTCTTGCTTAAGCAAAGCCTCAACGTTAACGTGTTAACTGCCGCGACGATGACTAACACTCAACTATCCGATGATAATGATTGTCTTCAACATTTCTTCAAGAATTTTTCTACCAAGTAAATATGAAACTGAAAAACAAAGATAAATATTCCACAGAAATTAATACTAACAGCAGAATAGTTCATCATTTCAGAGAATTCTTACCGCGAGACCATAAATTTGATTGGAAGTTAACGCAAACGTCATCTACGATTGAGTTTGCTTGAAAGCATGACGAAAGTACAGATATTTAATTAACAACGTATTGATTTATGGTCACATTTGTTCTTTAATTACTGGTTGCAATGGTTTGATTTATACGTGCGGGTAAAATAATAAAATCGTAAAACTAATTAGCTAGACAACGTTAACGCAGAACGGGTTTGTGGCGGATGTGCGTCGGAAATGATTTTCACTTTCAGTTCGTACGTCACTTGACATTCAGGTGCTATTAAGGTGTATTAGTAGTACTATGTAGGTGTTAGTAGAAATCAGCGTGCTTCGCTTTTCCCTGCGTGATGTTTGAGAGCGGCTCTATGGGTATTGTAGTGAAAAGGGAACATTCTCACTAGTTATACATGAACCTTGTCATGTATAACGAGTGAGAGGAAGTTAATGAAGAAATTGAATAAGAATAGAATATAGGTACTTTATCATACATCAGGCGTGACCGAGGCCAAGAGTGAGCTTACACGAAATAAAAAAAAAATGTACCAAAAATCTTATACTTACACAAACTTTATTCCATCTAGTGTATTATTATTGTAATCATGTCGTGGTTTTTTATACTGTTATTTATTACTAGCTTTTGCCCGCAACTTCGTCCGCGTGGAATAGTTACTTTGGGCTAATGTTAAATTTAACCCCGATTTTGAAGCATTCTTCATTGGCGCTCCGCTCCTATTGGCCTTAGCGTAACGATACAATATAGCTGTGCCCGCGACTCCGTCAGCGTAAGTTAATGTATTGGTAATATTGTTTAGATCACGTTCACATGAGGCTTAAGTACCTAGAGAACGCTTCGACCGCGAGACGCGTCGAGCGCGGCGACCGATTCTCAAAAATAATCCTTATAGCATGATTCAGTATTCACGCGCGATGGCTTATTATTATAAGCGTATTTCATGTATAACTTTGGTGTTTCTATACCGATTTATATGATTCTTTTTACGGTTTCGTAGCCGAATGGCAAAAAACGGAATCTTTATAGTTTCGACATGTCCGTCCGTCTGTCTGTCTGTCTGTCTGTCCGTCCGTCCGTCTGTCACAGCAATTTTATTCCGAAACTATTAGGACTATACATGTGAAACTTGATAGGTAGATGTATTCTGTGAACCGCTTTCCGATTTTGAGAAAAAAAATAAAAAATATTTAAAATAAAGGGGGGCTCCCCATACATGGAACTAAACCTGAAAATATTTTTTTTCATGAAATCGATGCATGTGTGGTATCTATAGACAGTTCTTTAAAAACGACATCGGAGTTTCTAAAACCACTTTTCCATAAAGTCAATCGTTTAAAAGATATAAGCTTCCAAAGTGGTAAAATGTGTGTGTGGCGGACACAACCTCTAACTTCTATAATAATGGAGTGAAAAATCTAAAAAAAATATATGTCTGTAGATCTTAATATAAACTTTCAACCAAATTTAGTTTGAACGAAATCAGTTCAGCAGTTTTTGAGATACAGCATATTTTCTAAAACCGCAAATATAACTTTGTAATTCATACAAACACTATGAAAAACAAAATTATTCGGCGCAGTTGTAAAAAATGTAAAAAAGCCAGTTTTAAGAAATTTGTAAGGTTTTTATTTCAAAACAAATTTATTTGGCGCAGTTGTAAAAAATGTAAATAAGCTAGTTTTAAGAAATTTGTAAGGTTTTTTTTTTTCGTCAAATAAATTTGCATATTATATTATAGTTACTACGGAACCCTTCATGGGCGAGTCTGACTCGCACTTGGCCAATTTTTTTATGGAATAGTTAATAATGTTAACTTTTTCAATTAGGGGTGACTGAGAGTGTTATAAACGTAAGAGTAGACAAATATTATAATCAGAAAGCTTCGAACTGCTAAGCTATCGGGAGTTACACGTGTTATTGTGAGTCAACCATAAAAGTTAGACATATGCTGTCGTGGGATATTTTTTATATAATTTTAAGGAGAACATTTCCGTCATGAAATGATTTGTGTAGCTTTAACCATTAAGGTTGCACACGCGACGGAAGCTTAAAAAATGAAGTAACTTCTCCCGTTTTCCCAACATTTCCCTTCACTGCTCTGCTCCTATTGATTGTAGCGTGATGAAAAGTATACTATAACCCGCTCAGGAGTATGAAAAATAATTGTACCAAGTTTCGTTAAAATCCGTCGAGTAGTTTTTGTTTCTATAACGGTTATACAGACAGACAGACAGACAGACAGACAAAAATTTAACTGATTGCATTTTTGGCATGAGTATCGATCCTTAATCACCCCCTGATAGTTATTTTGGAAATATATTTCATGTACAGAATTGACCTCTCTACAGATTTATTATAAGTATAGATTTACATATTACATGATAGCTTCTGCCCGCAGCTTCGAAAATGATTAGCCTATGTCCTTCTTCAAGGTGTAACTGATATCTGTACCAAATTCATCAATAGGTGGTTTCGACTCGAAAGTGTAAACAAACAGACAGATTAACTTTAGCATTTATTAGTTGGAGTTAAACATAAGCATTAGGTAAGCCATAGAATTAAGCTAGTTTATGAGGTGTTTATATATTTTATGTTCAATAAAGTTTATTATATTCTACCAGACAATCTTTGGATAGACTAAAATAACTTTGAATAAGAAAGGTGGTAATCTGTGGTGGTGTGGTGGGGTGGTTATACATAATTATACATTTTATAATAAGCCTTAATAAAATCGGTAACTTATTTGGTGTTAGCCGACTTTTTCCGAATCAATCAATAAGAGTTATATTTTCAAAATCTTAAGTTATCTGTTTCATCATATGAAATTTAAACTACACACAATATCTTGTTTTGATTTGAAATTAAATAATTCATATAAATTTAATTCTTATAATATTCTATCTTCCATTATACACTGTCATGTGCAACTTTCTCAAACATTCATTGCATGAAGCACTTAGTGAAAACAACACCGACAACATCAAGTTAAAAACCAAAATATATCAAACTTAAATTTTCTCTAAAAACGCGTCTCGCGTGTCCTCTTTCCTCTCAAACCAGACCTCGTCACAGCTGATTCAACACATTAACATAACCATTTCTAATTTTATACTCGTCGGCATAAATATCAAACGCACCCATGACGACCCAAAAAAAGTTCATTAGTTCCGGGAAACAATGGTCGGAGAGGCACTTCCGTCTGCCAAAGACGTGGAGCCGAACCCACCACTGATGCATACCAATAGCTATAACCCGATCAATTACAATCGACACGCAGTCACAGACTTATTATACATTAAATAGTGCGTTTGAATTCAGTCGGGTTATCACAATATTGCGTATTCTGGCTTCGCCTCGACCTGAAGAGGTAAGGCTTTCTACTCGCACGTTCGCTGCTTCCATAAGTTGATCTTGGGTGTCGTGTAATTAATAGGCGAACTCAATGCAATTAAATTTGTTGGACAATGTCATGTAAAAGTTATTGCTTGCTAACAATGAAATTGAAATTCTTGAACTTGCTTTAAATGCTAGCTTTATATCAAATATGACTAAGCTTACGCTTAAATATAAAAAAATATTTAATATAAATCCAGCGATACGAATATGTGATTTTGTTTATTAAAGAAACAAATAGATAAAAAGAAAATAAATTATGAAATACTGTGACATTTCAAAAAGTAATAGTAGTAAATTAAAGATAGTTAATGCATAAATAACTTGTTTTCATCAAGGCAACACGCTGGGCCCACCTTTGGCAAACGGAGCTGACGTTTTGAGGACTGACAAATACTGAATCACAAAACTACTGCGGGATTCACAACACGTACGATATGTTTACAAAGTTCAAGAACAACTCGAGTCCAAGTACACAAGACCATAACCTTCGATATGTTTTGATTTGGATTTGTTTTAACTTACTATTTATTTTACGATCAAAAACTAGTCTAGTACATGTCTGTCACAGGGTAAAGGGTTCCGTAGTTGTCGCCATAACCATGAACACATTAAAATCTACTTGGCCAACTTTATATTTGATTTCGAGACCACTTTCATTAATTTGAACCGGAAAACAACCATAAGGGTTCCTATTTGTTTGACTACGGAAGCTTAAACAGAGCATCAACCCAAAAAACTAATATCGATTAAGAATTTTGGACAGTCTAACAAATCACTGAAATAGAATGCTCTGTATCCATTGTCTGTATCGCAAAAAAGTACCAGGGAAAAATTAAAGGGAAATCAAGCTTTTGTCCCGAATATGACATCTTGAGTGGACAGTTTTGGGTAACCAAATAATACTATAGGCTTTATTATTATTATATATCTGACCACCTTAATAGTAGACTTTGAGGATAGAAATCTATGCACGTGGTCATAGTCCCGCTAAGGAGTTAGATAGCCTAGGCCACACAGTAAGTACTTGCCTACCAGGCATTGTTATTAGCAACACAGGTCATGCATTAGAAATCTGAGTAGTACTACTACAGCTTGTTGTAAAGGTAAGTAGCTGCTTTCAAGATAAATTAAGGGACATCTATTCTTCACATCTGCATCAGAAAGTAACCGTTAGTGAAGGGAAATTACAATAATAAAGAAAAGATAGAATATATAAAGACCAAGATGCGTGAATGCGTCAAGCAATGATAATTTAGATGAATAAAGAGTAAACGTGTTGAATATTAAGTTTATGAGAGAAGTTAGAAGTGAGTCAGCTAATAATAATAGACATATCAAAACCAGAAAAAAAATAAGACACTAATATTAAACTGCAAGAGCATAGAACTGCAACGCTGAATGCGAAATGAACGAAGCGGCAGAAATTTAATAATCGAATGAAACCGTGTCAATGTCAGCAAAAAAGGAACGCCTTAATAGCACAAAATTGTCATAGAAGCAAAGGCATTCGCACTGTGAATTAATACATAATAAAAACTGTATATCTTAACAGCGGGTTAATATAATTTTGTAGAAAAAAATACTCCAAATGTCACGCTTGGTCGCATTTCAGATTCATATTACGAAGTTGTAAAAACATGGCTGCCAGTCAATCAACTTTTCAGTTACATAGAGAAAAACACATGCAAAAACAAATGTAGTTAGGATTTTTAGAGCGAATGTCCATTTAGTGAACCGTTATCAATAAAATAATATAAAATAATAATCGTTTAGAAACTCTAGAAACATTTGCACAGTCGGTACTTTCATCACTTTCATTAGCAATCATTGTAGTCATATACCATTTCCTATCAATATTTTCTCTTCGAATAGTTGGAGAAGATTTTGTAGCTAAAGAATAACAGCCGCACGGGACAATCTTGTAAGTTAAGCAATGCTTGCTGAGGTTAGTCCGTGGATGGGTGGCTATATTAACATATCGATATCCCTCGGTGCTTGGGAAAGCACGTTAAGTTGCGGATGACTTTGTATATCTTTGACAGTGGTTACGGGTAGTCAGAAGTCAGAAAATCTGACACCAGTCTTGTTTGTTTGTTTGTTTGCTTGAACGCACTTGAAAGTACTGGGTGGATTTGGATGCAATTTGGTATGGAAGTAGCTTGAAGCTTGAGGAAGGTTATAGGCTACTTTTTACGCGACTGCAAAAAAGGAGAGTTGTGTTTTTACCGTGATAGAATCCACGGGAGCGAAGCCCCGCGTGAGTACTAGTAAAAAATAAAAATAAAATTCATTCATTCATTTAGTTAGACTGGAAGCCATAGTTGGTAAAAGGTTGATGATGATTTTCTTTCGAATAGTACCTATTGTGAACTATACAAGCGTGAAGTGCACGTCATAAACATGTTTGGCCTCACAAGGCGGTACCGTTACTAGCTTAAATTGTGACACGTTGCCCGAGGCTGTTGTGTTGACCGTTTTAAATCTTTTTTGTTGTTTTTCGTAAATGGCAATCAATTCTTATACCGAATTTGCATAGCTTATAGTAAGAATTAGCGGTTATCGATGTCTGTTTCGACAATAACCTTAAAAATTCGGCATTTAACTTTTGAAAACAAACCCGAGTTGTATGGTGTACGCATGTTATCATCGCTGTAATCCTTACTATTATAAAATCCTATCAATATTATAAATACGAAAGTTTGTGAGGATGTAAGGATGTTTATTATTCTTCTATTCTAGCTACTGAATAGACTTTACTGGAACTTTACAATCATTTAGCAGCTAAATGATAGCATCAGAATTGCAGAAATTTGCAAGAGAACGAAGTCCCCAGGCAACAGCTATAGAATTTTAAAGTTTAGATTTTAGATGTATGTATGGCTAAATGTTTGTTACTCAATCACACAAAAATGAACTGAAAATGGCCCAGAGATAGAGTATAGTCTGGAATTGCACATAGGCTGCATTTTATACCGTGAAAATGTACGATTCCAGTTGAATAAATTCCAAGCGAACGAAGTCGCTTGCAACAGCTTGTTATTCAGCTTTTTATATAAAGACCAATAAAATAATATATATTTATACATAAAAATAGTTAATAATAATTTAAATTCATAAATATTGTAATAGTAATATAATTTATGACTAAAAACTTTGATAATAATTTATACTTAGACCTCTTTCTCTCTCCTAATTTTTGCTGTTCCCGACAGGGTCCATATAGATCTAAATTTGTTTGTACCCATGTAACACATATGGAATGCAATAAATGATTGAGTATTGAGTATTCAAAAATAAATAACAATAATAAATTCAACAGTTTATTTATATAGCCAGTTTCTATCAGTTGTTTCGATGATGACATTTTGCCAGTTGATATTTTGAGTTGTATAATAGCTACGGACTCATCTACTTCCACTACGCGCTTGGTGAATGCGAATTGTTTCCAACTAATTAAAAGTTGCTCAACTTTACCGTAATTAGTGGCTGTTATAGCATAATTGATGTAAGGAATTATGATGATTGCGTTATATTACATCACTAGTACGGTTTATCGACTTCTACATATAAAATAAATGGTACAACTGCGACGGGGAGGTATTCCTCGAAGCGCTACCATTTTGAAGCGCACCTAATGAAGCGCTCCTTTTTTATTCCTCGGAGCGTTCCTTTTAGTAGCGCTCCCGATACCATGTTATCGGAAAAGGAGCGCTCCGAGGAATTAAAAAGGAGCGCTTCATTAGGTGCGCTTCAAAATGGTAGCGCTTCGAGGAATACCTCGCGACGGGATAGTGCGGAACCCCCTTTTACGAAAATTATCTTAGGTTACACGTCAAAATCTCATCACAAAATAGGGTATAGTGGGCACGTTACCGGACGACAGCGATGTGAAGGAGTACTTCAGGGTCTAAGTCTATTTTTTTTACGTACATTGTTAGGTTTAGCAGTGTTAATTAATTTTTCACTTTAAGTAACTTTAAAGAAAGAAACTGTACATTTTACTTGTGTACCTTGTTCACTTCACCTATTCAGTCTTCACTGGGAGTTCATTCTCGCGAGATACCAGACTCAGCCGAGATCTCGTGAGACCACAAAGTCAATCTCGACTGATCGACCTCGATCCAATCGATACTTACGATCTTGTGAATTGGGCGTTTTTAATTAAAAACGAATGCAAATAAGTTTAATCAAAATAAGTTTCATTAAATCAATATGTAAAATAAAAACTGCGTGCGTATAGTGGTTATAATAATATTCGTTATGTTTAAAAAAACAACACAAAAACTAAACTGTATTTTTTATATATTTGTATGGATGTATTTACCCATCTGATCAATAAAAGCAAGATAAGAATATTTAGTCTTAAAGACGTCATTATAATGGCTTTAATTAAGTAACGTTGTAGGTAATCATCCTTTTGCTGCAATAATTTTAATTTCAAGAATTAGGGTCTTAGTTTATATATAATTACTTAGTTTCATATACCTTCCTTTCTTCTTAAAAAGTAATATGAACATTGAACTTTAAGAGGAGGCTCCCTAAATTGTATGTAACTTTGCATTAATATTTTGAATCAATCACGCATACAATCAGAATGGAACTTTAGTATATGATTTATTGGATCTTTTTCTTTACATGTCTAAGACCAGTTACGTAATTGAAACCTTTTCGCTCGATTCATTTTTTAATCGAAAATCATTTATTGCCCAAATATAAGATATTTTTTCTCTAGATCAATTACTACTTTAGTTAAAAACGAAATAAGAATTGAGAGTTACGACACTTAGTTTCGAACCCAAACATGGTGAAAGAGCGCACGCGACATTCAACTTTATTACTGGTGCGTTAGCTTTTAGCAAACAACGGCCCAACTGTGCAGGGGGGTGGATCTTGCGAGAAAATTATTTTAGAGTGCCTGGTCTTAATCAAACAATAGTAGGTTTTAATTTCAGTACACACAGATCACGGTGCTCAATCTCGCAAGCTCGTACGAAAATTGTACGAAACTGATTCTTGTAACATATGGAGGAGATTTTGCAAGATCTCGTTCCCGTCTACGAGAATACATTCCCTAGACATCACGGTGAAATTTTTACAAAATGGAACTTAAGTTTCTAGAAAAGAGATCTGTCTGCGGAGTCTTAAAACTTGCTAGGATAGGAACAAGCGAAAGCAACACATAAAATGTCAAAATAGAATCGTGAAATGTCAAAGTTGACAAGAGACAATGAAGCGGCCTTTGCGGTACTTTACATTTCATTTGATTCATATCTTTCACAACTTAACATTGTTTTAGGAACCTCATCATCTGTTCCTATTTTAAGAGCACTGTTCCACAATGGACTTTAATGTACCTTTGAAATAATTATTATAGCCGTTTTTATAAAACCTATATCCCTACTGATAATATAAAAGCAAAAGTAACCATGTCTGTCTGTTACACTTTCACGTCTAAACTACTTATTCCAATTCTGATGAACTACAGAGATTGATTAAAACTTTTTTTCTAAAAGGGGAAAATCGTCAAACGGCTCCTCCCGTTTTTTGTGAAGCAGAAGGCAGTGTCAGACTTCTATAGACTCTCCCTGTTACTTCAGTTGTCCTCACGATCCGGGGCCGCGATATTTCGTTAAAACATTCCCTAAACGGGAAGGATATAGGATACTTTTTCGCTGAAAGTAACTTCCCAGGCGAACGAAGCCGCGGGGAGAAAGCTATAACAAGCCAGAATAAGAAATAGTTTTGTAGAGTTTCGTCATTATATACGCATCTAAGGTTGACATTACCACCCGACCTTCACCTTCAGAGCTCGCTGCATTTTTCTCAGCAATCATTTGCCTTGCCAGTAGCGCTCAAGCATATATTACAATGAAATCACCTTTAATTACTCACACGTGTGGCTAGTTCACGATTTTATGCTAACGCCCTTCGCAGAGCTACAATTTTGTTCTTATAGAATTGTAATTTGAAGTAGCAGGTGAGATACTCGTACGTGACTCAATGACGGGCAGTACACAGCAAGCACAAGCCTCACTTTTTTTGCGAGAATTCATTTCAATCTTCTTTATTGGCAAAAAGGTGCTGATGTGTAGGACAGGCAATGTCAAAAACAAAAAAAAAAACAGGTCACTTTGGTTTTAATTTGAATTGAGAATTGTGTTACAATTTCTGAATATTTAAATTTATGATTAAAACATGTTTTAAAAAAAATAACCTCTTTTCAATAT
Organism: Tholera decimalis; assembly: GCA_943138885.2. Classification (NCBI taxonomy): domain Eukaryota; kingdom Metazoa; phylum Arthropoda; class Insecta; order Lepidoptera; family Noctuidae; genus Tholera; species Tholera decimalis. The sequence goes on from OW964555.2 coordinate 9,489,533, forward strand.
TGCTTTTATTGAATGGTTCCCTTTATGTCGAGTCCCTTTACGTCGAGCCGAGAACCTTGTCTCGCTTCTATTACCCTTACGTCGAGTCTACGATTTCTGTCCCGTTTCTATTCCCTTAACGTCGAGTTTCTTTACCCCGCTTCTACTAAGTACCTTTATGTCGAGTTTAATAATCTAATATTTTGAAGTACAGTCAGGTACAGCTAAAGAAGGTAGATTTATGATAGAGCAGTCAAACGTCTATAACGACAATAAACAGAAGCAAAGAAATAAAATTGGCCAAGTGCGAGTCGGACTCGCCCATGAAGGGTTCCGTAGTAACTTTAATAAATATAATATACTCAATATATTTAAATGAAAAAAAAAAAACAAAAACCTTACAAATTTCTTAAAACTAGCTTATTTACAATTTTTACAACTACACCAAATAACTTTGTTTTTCATAGTATTTGTATGATTTACAAAGTTATATTTGCGGTTTTAGAAAATATACTGTATCTCAAAAACTGCTGACTCGATCTCGTTCAAACCAATTTTGGTTGAAAGTTTACGTTAAGATCTACAACATATGTTTTTTTTAGATTTTTCACTTCATTATTATAGAAGTTAGAGGGGGGGGGACACACATTTTACCAGTTTGGAAGCATATATCTTTTAAACGATTAACTTTATGAAAAAGTCATTTTAGAAACCTTAATGTCATTTTTAAAGGCCTTTCTATAGATACCACACACGTATAGGTTTCATGAAAAAAATATTTTCAGTTTCAGTTCCATGTATGGGGAGCCCCCTTTATTTTAAATATTTTTTAAATTTTCTCTTACAATCGGAAAGCGGTTTACAGAATTCATCTACTTACCAAGTTTCACATGTATAGTCCTAATAGTTTCGGAATAAAATGGCTGTGACATACGGACGGACGGACAGACAGACAGACGGACAGACATGTCGAAACTATAAGGGTTCCGTTTTTTGCCTTTCGGCTACGGAACCCTAAAAAATGCTTGGTTATTGATATGCGTATTAATAAAATACTTAGTTGAAGATTTCACAAGTAACAAAATTGATTTAATGATTTGTCTTAAACGACTGTCATCTGTAAGATTTGATAATTGATTATTTTCTTATTATTTAAAATACTTACTGTGATTTATATAGATTAAGAAAGTTACTTTTTTTAGAAGAATTATTTACTGTAAAACTATATGCTGATTTACATTTACATTAATGATGATGATTATACTGTGATTTATATAGATTAAGAAAATTACTTTTTAGAAGAATTATTTACTGTAAAACTATATGCTGATTTACATTTACATTAATAGTGATGATTATACTGTGATATAGATTAAATAATAATAAATTAATAGTTTAAAAACACTAGAAAAACACGCTTTTATAAATGCACGTAAAAACAAAAAATACTTTTTGCCATATTATTCTGTGTAGAGAACAATTAAACGGTCGATCCCCCCAGAGGATTTGAAAGTGACATCTTTAAAAAAAATAATCTATGGATTACGCGGTAATTCAAAAAGGTTAAGAAAACCGATAACGGATTTTCTTTAGGTTTGTTATAACCTTGAAACCTGATCGTGTTCAAAGTCCATTACGTGCAAACACGACTATGATACGATATTCCATTATGGAATGCCAGTGCCTATCTTCCGGCTTCATTATCAGACCTTGAAACCTAATCGTGGTCAAAGTTCATTACAAGACTTTTCAAAGAAATCCAAAACAGCTATGATACTATTTTCCATCATGAAGTTCCAGTTCATATCTTCCGGCTCCATCATCAGATCAGTTTGACAATACCGTATTATTGTATTGTCATCGGAACTACATACAGCTGTCAATTTTCATTACGCTACGACCCTTGGAAGATGATTAAATTAGTTACCTCAGATTCCATTACATAGTTACATACAGGTCGACCTAATAAAAGTGTGTTAAAAAGATACTTATTTGAGAAGAATTATTACTAATAACTTATATTAATAGGGATGATTTATTACTTAATAAGAAAATATACTGTTCATAATCATATTTAATCACAACAAATAATAAAACAATATTTTAATGATACTGGCTTTTAATTTTTATCCTGACTGTACCTATTAACCAAACTCGACGTAATGGTATTAGAAAGCGTAAAATAGCAATATTTTTGAAGAACAATAGACTCTCAGACTCGACGTAAAGGGACTCGACATAAAGGGAATATATCCTTTTATTTATTTATTTATTTTTTATAACAAAATCCACAGCTCTTAAACAATGTTTTATAGTAACTTATATCTAATCTTACAGCCAATTACGGATTTACAATTTATTCACTAGTAACAAACATGTAGGAAATATATTTTTTTAGATTAACATTATTATACAGTATTTTTATTGATATGCCATGATCATTTGTTTTTCATTTTAGTTGTACCAAGTTGTACATAATATGTTCTTCTGTACCTATGTTTTAATTGTAAATTTATTGATTTGTGTAACTAAGTATTTGTTTTCCCAAACAGAATAAATAAAACTCAAACAAAATTTTAATTTATACATATAATCTATAGGCTAATCTATCGATTTTGCTACGGAAATACTGAAGTGCAGTGAAATTCAAAACCTACTTTGAGGTGCTTACCGTTCTGAACATGAAATCTTGTTTCAGATACCTAGTTGATTCTTCGCGGAATGTTCGTAAATAATATTTGCGCATACCCAGACCAGAAAGTAGTCCAAGTTTAATAAACAATATCTGTACCAGTGCATCATGCATCTGGTCCACAAACATCTTAATTTTGGCCGCGCATTCCATCCGTTCAACGCTTGAATGGGCCTTGACTAATTCGTACCGCATCGTTTAATTATTACCTACTCTAAAAGCCAATATACAGCAAAAGTAACGCTTTTATGATTTAAGATGTTTTGTACGAAAGTAGCAATCATATGATTGGCGTAAGACAGATGAAATTACTCAGAAAATAAAAACAATTAATTTATGTTAAAGTCACACATTCCCGATTCAAATTTTAGACACGATTACAGCCAGTAAATAAAGATAATTACAATGTATGAATTGAGCAATTTAATAGCTCAGCGGAAAAACTGTACGTCATCACATAAAGGAATGGTTGCGTCCATTCCGCGTGGGTAAACACTTACATAATTTCAATATCTCCATACATTTTGTTCATAATTAAAGAAGTGCAACATAATTCATTGTTAAACGTGGCGTATCTGATTTTATTTGATTGCATAAGCGATGCTTCAGTGTGGGATCGAGGGCAGAGACAGACTTGCGCCGGCGCACGGTGGGCTGAAAAACGGCTTTCATAGACTTAGGCATTTTATTTTGCAAGTGCCAGTTTTTGTGCCGGATATCACTTCTATTTGTTATAACAATATACAAAAATGACACCAGAATTGATTCTGCACAAAAACGAAGGAATTATAATTTATTTTCGAAAATTTTGTATGGAGCTAGTATGAAAAATCGAAATATCTCTGAAACGGCAGCGATAACCGTAATATCCTTATAGGAGGTTTTAGTACTAATTATTTATGATTTTTTGACATACGTTACATAATGGTTGTAGATGCCTTTATTTTTTTTAAAATCGTCAAAATATTTTTATTTATTTTTACATATTAAACGTTCCTTTTAGTGTTTAAGTTGAAGAATTCAGAGCTTTAACAACTCTTAACATAAAATAGCATCACCCCTATAGACCTGAAGGACTAGACAGAGGTGTGTAGTATCTTGTTGATCTTGTAAGATTTCCAACAATACCAAATAGTTGAATATCAGTGTCAAAGTGCCCATGCTGTCGCTTCTTTTAGAAAGATAGGGGAATGAAATTGTTAATTGATCATACCCTAAAAGTATGATTACAACATAACCGGACACATAATAATATCGACACAAAAGGAATTTTAAAACCTTGCATACGTTCAAAATACAAAATAACATATTGTGTAGTCATCTAATGAGTCTGATGACAAGTAATTAAGTAATTAGAATGATGGTTGTAGTCTTCTGATTCTAATGAGCCTATTAAGTGATTAAATGATTTGAAATATCTCGCAACAATACCAACTAAGAACTGCATTCACCTTTTTATAATTAGTGAGCTAATGTGATTTGCTAATGTTGATTAGTTCTACTATGAGTTCTACGAAATGTTTTTGACGATTATAAATTTTTATTATCATATCTTTTATAACTTTAATGAGGGTAGTTAACTAATTATTGACTTTATACAATAAAAGGGCTATAATTTTGTTCCATAATTTAGATTGTTCACAACCGTGTAACTGCTAACACTAAAACTATTTGCTTTGCGACTACAAAATCTTAGAATGGAAAGTTTAATCACCAACTTAGATTTGTTTGTTCTTCTAAAAAGTGAGTGTCCTTCATTTAATCATGAAGTATTGTTTAGTGCAATTGTGTCCCGCATAGGCGATTGCCTTTCTGCCGAAGATCAAGTAACTCTCAAAGAATTTTGCCGGAGATTCACGCGAGCTGCTTTAAACAGGTGGCAGAAATCTAAACGATTCTTTGATAAGTTTAGAAATACGTACGGAGAGTGGTTGCAAGCAAATATTGATTGGCCGAGTTGCGTGCAAACTTTAATAAATCAAGAACCAACTGTTGATGAGATACCAAGAGCACGCTCAGTCTCTCCAGAACCTTCGACATCATCGACTGTTGGAACAATGACAAAAAGGTCCCGAAAACCATTCAAAGATCTGGGAAGCAAACAGAAAAAGAGAAGATCTAGTGAGCACATAGGCGAGGATTCCTGTGAATTGGCATATGCAGCTGCAGCACGTTTAAAAGAAGAAGGTTATGAAGATATCGCATCTGTAATCAATTATATGATCAAAAATCCAGAAGCTGCCGTTAAAATCAAGGAAAGCATTAAGAAAACAGTAATATTTACACCAGAGAAAGCACTTGGATTGCTTCTTTCACTTAAGCTTTCAAAGTGGCAATATATTACGTTGCGAGAGACTGCCATTCGGGAAGGTGCTAAGGATATTTACCCATCCTACTATAAACTGCAACAAACTAAGCTTGCATGCTACCCTCCTAATCAATCAGTATCAGTTTCGGATTCATCAGCTAGAATTACACTTCAAGCTTTACTTGACATCACGGTGAAGCGGATTCTTCAAAGTCTTTCTGATAATGTGGAAAATAAGCAGTTATATCTGATATCGAAGTGGGGATTTGATGGTGCTTCCAATCAAAGCCGATACAAGCAGAAAATGGACGGCGAGCATGATGATTCAAGCATTTTCATGACCTCCTTGGTGCCACTGAAACTGACAGATGGAGATAATACTATATGGACAAACCCGAAACCATGCTCAACTTTTTATTGTCGTCCGGTTCAGTTCACTTTTGTAAAAGAAAGCCATGCAGTTGTCATTGATAACAAAAGAAAAATGGATGAGGAAATTGAGGCCCTTAACCCCACAGAGTGCATTAATAGTAACAGGGTGACTCATAAACTAATGATGACAATGATCGACGCAAAAGTCTGCACGTACCTTTCTAAAGCTAGATCAAATGCATCATGCTACCTGTGCTTAGCAAAACCAACAGAAATGAACCACTTAGATGCTGTAACATCAAAAACTGTGTGTTCTGACATATATGAATTTGGCCTATCATCCCTACATGCCCGTATAAATTGCATGGAATGTCTGTTACACATTGCGTACAGACTTGACTTCAAACAGTGGGCAGCAAGAAGTAATGAGCATAAAGATATGTTACAAAACAGAAAAAAAAACATTCAAAATAAATTTAAAGAGGAGCTCAATCTGTTAATTGATATAGTAAAACAAGGCTCGGGAACTACCAATGACGGGAATACCGCAAGGAAGTTTTTCGAGTTTCCCAATAAAACTGCAGCTATTACTGGGTTGGATCAAAACCTGATAAAAAGATTTGCTGTTATTTTGCAAGCAATAACATCTGGTGAGAAGATCGATGTCATCAAATTTAAAGATTTTGCTCGCAAAACAGCAGAAAAGTACGTGGAATTATACGACTGGTACTACATGTCATCAACCGTACATAAACTATTAATACACGGAGCTGACATAATCGAAAAAAATGATATTGTCCCGATTGGGACTCTCTCGGAAGAAGCCTCAGAGTCTCGAAACAAAGATTTTAGGAGGTTCCGGGAACATCATTCGCGGAAAAGAAGCAGGCAAGATTCTAATCAAGATATCCTAAATATGCTTGTTGTTTCTTCGGATCCTTTTCTAAGTGCACAAAGGCCGAAGTTAGATGCCAAAAGGAAGACAACCTTTTTTGCTGAAACTCTCGACCTAATACAGTTTCCGGAAACTGAGTTCGAGTTTGTAGGTATATCCGATCTGGATTCTGACTCGGAATTGGAGTCCGACAACGAAAGTTGTAAAGAAAATTTGTAAAATTTAATTATTTTTCTTTATGTTCTTTTGTTATTTATGTTAGTTTATTGTAACCAATATGTTTAGTTAATAATTTCATAAATTATAGTTTCAAATATGTATTTTGTATAATTGAATTTATTAGATATTATTTTTGTTACTTCTGTTTTATTTAAATTACCTATCAATAAAAAGTTTATATACAGTCTTTTTTTTTTTCACATATTCTTAATATTTGGGGAAAAAGCATGCTTCCTAACGATGTTCTTAACTTTGACACAGTTCATGGATCGTTTTGAACAGTTTCATATGTTAAAATAAATAATGTTAGTACTATAATCCCCTATAAGGATATTATTATTATTATGTGTCCGGTTATGTTGTAATCATACTTTTAGGGTATGATCAATTAACAATTTCATTCCCCTATCTTTCAAAAAGAAGCGACAGCATGGGCACTTTGACACTGATATTCAACTATTTGGTATTGTTGGAAATCTTACAAGATCAACAAGACACTACACACCTCTGTCTAGTCCTTCAGGTCTATAGGGGTGATGCTATTTTATGATAAGAGTTGTTAAAGCTCTGAATTCTTCAACTTAAACACTAAAAGGAACGTTTAAATATGTAAAAATAAATAAAAATATTTTGACGATTTTAAAAAAAAAAGGCATCTACAACCATTATGTAACGTATGTCAAAAAATCATAAATAATTAGTACTATAACCCCCTATTAGGATATTACGGTTATCGCTGCCGTTTTAGAGATATTTCGATTTTTCATACTAGCTCCATACAAAATTTTCGTAAAAAAATTATAATTCCTTCGTTTCTGTGCAGAATCAATTCTGGTGTCATTTTTGTATATTGTTATAACTAATAGAAGTGATATCCGGCAAAAAAACTCGCACTTGCAAAATAAAATGCCTAAGTCTATGAAAGCCGATTTTCAGCCCACCGTGCGGCGCATCGGTGTCAGTGGAACAATAGTACATACACTTAGTGGGTGAAGGAAGTGTCAATAATTAATAGAAAATAAACCGCTTCTTGTGTGCTCAAGTGAAATTCGATACCTACGGATACCTTTGTTGTGGAAAGACAACAAGTTAAGCAAAGAATTGTGTCGCAGATCGGTGACCTAAAGAAAACAGGCGGTTTAAGAACGTTGGTCCAATTTCTTTGCAGTAAACATTACCTAGATACTAACTAAATAATACAATGGCCAGACTTTTTCTTAATTTTTTCGACGGTAAAATCATCAAATGACTCCTCCTGTTTTGGGTAGGTATAGCGGGAGTATCAAACGTCTACTGACTCAAAACCAATCCTGTTAATTCATTGGCACTAGCGTTCTAGGCCTGCGGTATCTCGTTAGAACTTATCCGCAACAACAAGCCCGTACATACAACAGCCAGTCTGAATCTATTTAAAATATCTGCCAAGCAACTCTGCCATCAAAACCAGCATGTCAAAATCCATAATATCAGAACCAAACTCTTGAAGTAACCGAGTCAATCACCCGACATAAAAGCAAGTAAAAGTTGTGCGTTGCGACAATAAAATCAAAGGCGCCATTGACAGTACGTAACCTTGGCAAGTGGAGCGTTTTCCAAATAAACCAATTTGTCCGTTTTGTAACTGAATAATTTAATATGTCGACAATTTGTGATGCGAGAGGCGTGAAATGGTTGCGTTTGTGGAGTCACGGGACGAGGCACTGTCATGCTGCGTGCCTGCTGGGCTTACTTGTCTCAAAACAGTTAAACTGCAATAGCATTATTTTTACTTATAGGGTAGATCTGCTAGATCTAAACTGAGTCAATAAAATAATTTTGTTAAAGAAATAATCAATTTGTAAACTTGTAAGAAATTGCGTGTTGCCAATTTTCATGATTCTAAGTCAAAGAGAAGTACCGTACAGGCTTCGATTCCCCTGATAAATTGCAAAATATGCGACATACACGGTTATAATAATATTTTTATCTTATTGACTTTTTTGCAACTTTTATTATATTATAATTTCAGTTCCATACCTCTACTCGTTGTTGTGATAAATGGTTTTGACAGACATGCCGACGGACGGACAACTAAGTGATCCAAAAGGGGCAAAAAACGGAACCCTTACACTTAGATTTGTCATGACTATCTGTCTGTTCGTGCGTATGTCACAGCTACTTTATTCCGATTTAATAGTTTCGGACGGACAGACAAACAATCAGACATGACGAATCTATAAGGGTTCCGTTCAAAGATTCATGCGAATCCGATACACAGTTAGACACTTGAGATATGGAACCCTAAAAACGAGAGAGAAGATTAAAAACGCAAACATGGAGCTGCCAAACCAGCCCTTCAACAAACAAAACCAACTGACAATGAAAGTAAACTAGGCAAGGACAGTAATGATATCAAACAAATCGCTCGACCAGCTCCCGAGCAATCATTTCATAACTTTCAAGTTACTCCGGTCGAAGTTAAGTCAAACCGGTATTACAGTATATCAATCAGCATACAATTATTGCAAAATTACAGCTTGTGAAATTACCAGTGTAATGAGCATTGTAATGACCCGCCGCGCTGTAACAGCTGATCGAGTTTATGTTTAATGGAATTTCACTAATCTTATTACACGGACTACTTCGTGTAGTTTTATATGCATTTCAATTCAGAGCAATTTTGTAAACATCCATTGACACACTGAGTACATTTTGGCAAATGATATAAAAGTATATATTGACACTAGCTGATCCGATAAACGTTGTTTAGCCACATAAATTCATTCTAGTGAAAAAAAAAAAAACAAACTTGCCTACAACATACTCTCATACCTCGAGAGGAGTTCGATAATAAACACTGTGAAGAAGATAGAAGAAGATTCCAGGTAACATGACTCATCTAGTTAGTAACAATGTTTCCGAAATAACGGAAACATTGTAAATATCCCGTTTTAAGTTCTAATGATCCTATATTAGTAAACCAAATCTAACCTAAACTATAAAATGTATATAAAAGAAAGTCGTGTTAGTTACACTATTTATAACTCAAGAACGGCCGAACCGATTTGGCTGACAATTGGTATGGTGGTAGCTTAGTACCAGAAGACGGACATAGGATAATTTTTATCCCGGAATTCCCATGGGATCGGGATTCACGCGGGAAAAACCTCCCACGCAAACGAAGTTGCGGGCAAAAGCTAGTAATACATATAATATGCAAATCACACGCCTAACAACGAGGTGGACAGCTTGCAGCAGCAATCCAGAAGGTCCAGTCTTCTAGCCACATAACATAGCGCAGGATGAAGTTGGGACTGCGCACGCGGGAAGCGCATCATTTTCTCAATGTTTCATAAAACAGTTTACTTAGCTTCAGCAAACAACCCTGACGCACTACAGAAGCGGCGAAAGCCCTTCAATATCTTGAACCTTAATGAACCAACTGATTGATAATGATCTAATGCTGGCTTTCTGGGCACCTTCCAGGTTTAATTTTTGCAATAATTGTGATACGAAACAAAAACTAACTCAACTAACATCATGCAGTAACAGCTTCTTCCTTTTTTTCATCGAGTTAGAAATCACACACATGCATATTTAGCTTAGTTGGAGGGTTTAACAAGATTGCTAGTAATGTGAATTCTACCCACATTGCCAGTAATCTTAAAAAGAAAAAAAACCGCATGAATGTCTACCGCCCTGGGGTAGGCAAAAGGGTTTATCAGACTAACTGACTAAAACTATCCTGTGACCACTTCCACACTTGTGCTTATACTGGGACTGCGGGAGCACTAAAATACTGTTCAACACAGCCCCCGAAAACGTAGCTTCATCCTACGCCAAAGCTATATATTGAGTTTACATGTCACACCATTAGAAAACGTAAAAATATGACTTACATAATGGTGTGGAGCAATTAAATCGTTAATTTAATAGAGAAGTGAAGGTTTGTGAAAGGGTCGGCCAATAAAGTAATTGTGTAATTTTGCACATGCGCCCGCGTGGGTGTAAATAAATGTGTATGAGACAAAACAATAGGCTGTGGGATGAACACATACGATTACTTTAACCTCTACACCATACAATGGCGCGCTGTGAGTCAAATGTCGTACGTGTACACTTCGCTACAAAAACTGTAAACAACAAAAATAAACTCAATGGCAGGAATAATAAGGTTCTGGTAACAGCTTTGAAACAACCAACCTAACAAAACCTACGACAAGTAATAAAATGTTTTGATAGAATTGAACCAGTCGAAGCGTGACATCGAGTAAGGAAGGTCAAGACAAAGTGGACGATCAAGTTTAGAAGTCAACGAAGACAAGACAATGACTAATTGGTAACTCTTCGCTTTGTAATCTATTAAAGACGATGCAGAACGAGCATCGAGTGGTGTCGTAAAAACATGCGATTGATGTGATAGAAAACTGAATAAAAATGAAAGACTGTCTTCATTTTGATTTAGAATCACATTAGGGGCACATTAGGGGCTATCTACATATAATCTACGTCACAAAAATCCCTACCACCCTTGTTACTTGCCACATTTGTGAGAGAAAACAAAAAATATTAATATCATTACATGATATTGGTTTTGTTTCTTGTATTTGAAACGATAGAGTTGGAAATATTAAGTGTTTCGTTTAGGTAGTTCAATTGAAATCACAATAATCTACACTAATATTATAAAGAGGAGAGTTTTGATGTTTTGTAATGGATGAATCAAAAAACTATTCGACCGATTTCAAAAAATATTTCACGAATATAAAGCAACATTATCAGCAAGAAACATAGGCTACCTACTGATACAAACGAAAAAAAAAATCCTTTTCACGCGAACGAAGTCAGTAAAAGCTAATCACGAATTTTAATACAATTTTTAAAAGTGACGTCACAAAATTTAGGACTCCTTCCAGCTCATGTCACACAATGTCACATTTCGAGGTTCCCCAGCCTATAACTTATGACTAACACACAAAAGATTTATTACTATTATTTATGGATGACCCCTTAGCTATCGACTGCGCAATACATCAAGCCTTTATTAATTGAATTATTAATAGGAGAGGATTGTGATAATACATATAAACGCAACCTGAGAAAATGCTTGCATGATAAGTCAGCATCAATGTATGTAGGTATATTCAAAACAAGGAATTTTACATGACAAACAAGATTAAGGACATAATGGTTGTTGATGCCGTTGCGCACTGATTGGCTCAATATCATCACATTCATCACACAGCTATAAACAGTGAACATTGAAAGAACAGCGATTAATAGTACTAATCTTGAAAATATTTTTTTAAGAATTTGCAAGAACATCGCGAAAATTGAAACAGACAAAAACAAATTGTAGAAATCAACAGAGAAAGTAACAAACATTATGAGAATAAAGATAGAACTATCCGGTACATTCAAAACAAGGAATTTTACACGACAAACAAGATTAAGGACATAATGGAGTGCAATACGTTGCGAGATTGATTGAATTGTTGATGCCGTTGCGCACTGATTGGGTTAATATCATCACACAGCTATAAATAGTGAACATTGAAAGAAAAGCGATTAATAGTACTAATCTCGAAAAGAAATTTTTAAGAATTTGCAAGAACATCGCGAAAATTGAAACAGACAAAACATGCAACAGCAAAAACAAATTGTAGAAATCAACAGAGAAAGTAACAAACATTGTGAGGTAATAATATAATATAATATGTATATATATTTGACAAAAAACCTTACAAATTTCTTAAAACTAGCTTATTTACATTTTTTACAACTACGCTAAATAACTTTGTTTTTCATAGTGTTTGTTACAAAGTTTGTACAAAGTTAAATTTGCGGTTTTATAAAATATGCTGTATCTCAAAAACTGCTGACCCGATCTCGTTCAAATCAATTTTGGTTGAAAGTTTACATTAAGTTTTTGATTTCGTAGCTCAAGAAGACGAATCCTAAGACAAAATCCTGAAAGTAGTTTTAAGTCACATGAGCAAGAAATTACTCAATGTTTTAGCACTCTTAGCAGCTATCATAGCACAAACTATGCGCAATAAGTCAACCAAAATAGGACAGGGTCAATCTCAAGTGTGAGAACTTAGCGAAAAAAATCAAAAGCAAAAGATAAATCTTTTTCGCAGCATACACAATGTACTTGTATAATTAAAGGAATATCATTACTAACAATGGCAGGGATTAGCATAAAAGATATGTTATTAATGACTGTAAACATTTCCCTATAGTGTCGATATTTTAGATTTTAGTTTTCAATGGACTTACGGATCTATCACGATCTGATACCTATCTTTACTTACATATAAGCAAAGAGCATGCCGTAAAGGTAAGCCTCTAAACATTACTGCTTTCTCAAAACAAACTTTTTAATTATTGTCTGTCTGCCTTTTCATTTGTCCGGGCTTGTCTCTGTAATGGCTTTACCTATTTCAATGGGACTATCACTGAGAAGAGGAATTTATATGGTAACATATTATAGGTAAATTGGCCCGGGATTTACGCGACAAAACCACGTAGGTAATATCGACACCCGAGTGAAGTCGCGGGCACAGCTAATAAGTTACGGAGCAATAAAGACATACAGAAGTATGTTTTGCCATTTCTATAGGCCTATAGGGGATAAAACCAAAATTAATGACACTTAACATGGACAAAGAAGTATACTTATGCTAGTAGGTTGCTTGAGAGCAAAGCTCATTAACAATTTCAAACCAGCACATGCTCATTCAACTGTCGTCGATAATAAATCTGTGAGACAAGTTGTTATGGAGGCGCCCTCGGAAGTGAATGCTTACGCAAACTTATAAAACAAGATGTATTCCTTATTACTCTTTGTTCCTATTTGATAGAAAATCTCCCGACAAGAAACTGTTGACACATTGTTTATGCAACATTAGTTGTTAATTCGCGATAATTGCGAGCTTAATTTAATATTCAGAACTGCCTCGGCCTATCATTGTTCACACGTGTCATTGGCAAAATTGTAGTAGCTACTCCACAAAAGCCACTTAACAAGAGTTGAAGTTACTTTGATATTTATTTATTTATTTAAACTTTATGTACAATAGTGGTACAGACGCCAAGAGACGCCAGCACATCAAGCTACAACAATCTACCTTGAACCTAATTTCTTTAACAATAAAATTGAAAATCTATTAAAGAAATTTGACAGATTGTTGTAGCTTGATGTGCTGGCGTCTGTATGTACATGGGCAGACTTAATGCAACAAGGCATTCTCTACCAGTCAACCTTTGGGTTAAAAAGACCACAATGTAGTAAGTGTACAAGTAAAACAAATGTCATTATCGAAAGAATATATGTATATATAACAATAAAATACATATATGTATATGCCAAAATAATAGACTAATAAATATGGTGCTTTATAATAATCTTTCTGACTAAGAGAACTCACAATAATTATATTTATGGCGAAAACCAAACTAAGAATGACAGGCTTTTAAATAGTGGTCTCTCATTTTTAGACTTGGCCTTCTTGATGTCAAGGGTAGCATGTTCCAGAGTTTAATGGTAGAAATAGCATAGGAATTAGCTATAAACCTGGTGCGGTGAGAAAGAATGTGAAGAAGTAAATTTTTGGATGCGCGAAGGTAAGACGAGGAAGTTAAGATGAGGAAGTAAGTTAATAAGACTATGAGAACTGCCCAACACTTTAAAATTTTGTTTTTGTTTTGTCCTTCTTTAGTCAGATGTTAATTGCTAAATCTTTCTCCTTACTAACATAATTTGAGTACCTTTTGCAAATTGATTTTGGATGAGTCTTGTGCTATAATAATTTTGTTACATTATGGATAACCTCGTGAGCTACATATGCCTACCTAGGTTAATTCATATGGTATAGACGCTTAAGAAATACACTTTTTGTGTATGTATTAGTTTTTTCAAACAAAATAAATAATTAATCATACACTTTGAGGCCACCGAAACTTTTGTTAATTAGGTACTACAAATCTTGTATTAGATGACGCAGTGTTATTTGTTATTCAACCCATTTAATAATTACAATAATAATTAATCAGTTTATAAACGAAACGACTAACTCTTTAATGCATATTACATGTGTGTCACTCTTAATTGAAATCCAATGATGCAGTTAATTATTTAACGCATATTATAGAACGCAGTAAATGAGATTAAGATGGCATTTCGACGAAGCCACATAGAGATATGTATGTATGTACCAGAGACAATTGACAGTCGCATCTTATAGATTACTAACTCTGCCTGCGACTTCGTTGGCTTGGGAGTCAATATTAACAACACAATTGCCGTGGGAATAAAAAATATCCTTAACTTGCTGTGACCACAACTTCGGTCACTTGCGAGGTATTTTTCCACGTAAATTTCGATCCGCCTATGGTATCAGCCTATGATAAATGTAGCCTATTATATTGCTCTGTAATCTTCTCTATACATATTTCAGTGAAGGAGCAATTCGAATTCGCTCATCCGTTCCAGAGATTAGACCGGACAAGCAGACAGAGACACAGACATAAAAAAAATCTGTTTATGTACAAGTAAGACGTATCGTGTAAATAACTAGAAGACATTGAGAAAACACAGTTTTGAAATCACAGATAGATATTTCAATTTTATTATATTATATAAAGCTAAATTACCACTCACTGACTGACTGACTCACTCATTGACATAATTGTTCTCCCAGATGGTGGATGGGGAGGTGGGTATATTTTGACAGATTCGTAAACAAGTAACTCTCAAACCTACGGGAAAAGTGCCAAACCTCCCCTTTTCACCCCTCCCTATCGTATCTCGGAAACTACGAGACCCGTATTTTTTGTTTTTTACGGATTCGTATAGAGGAGGCTCGGTAAAGTAAAAACCATTTTTCAAAGTCCCCCCCCCGCCCCCCTTCTCCCCCCCTTTAGGCGGATCTCGGAATCTAAGAGACTTGGAACATTTTTTTTTGCAGATTCATTTAGAGGGGCAATGCTTTAGTCGAAATACTTGTGCAACCCCCCCCCCCATCACCCCCCCCCCTCTTTTTTTTTTTTTTCACAAGCACGTGAGGTGCTTGCACCTCGCGCAACACGCAAATACTAAACCCCCCCATCACCCCCCCCCCTTTTTTTTTTTTTTTTCACAAGCTCGCGAGGTGCTTGCACCTCGCGCAACACGCAAATACTTTTTTTTTTCACAAGCACGCGAGGTGCTTGCACCTCGCGCAACACGCAAATACTAGTTATACTATATAAAGCTAAATTACCACTGACTGACTCACTCACTCATTGACATAATTGTTCTCCCAGATGGTGGATGGGGAGGTGGGTATATTTTGACAGATTCGTAAACAAGTAACTCTCAAACCTACGGGAAAAGTGCCAAACCTCCCCTTTTCACCCCCCTTCTCCCCCCTCCCTATCGTATCTCGGAAACTACGAGACCCGTATTTTTTGTTTTTTACGGATTCGTATAGAGGAGGCTCGGTAAAGTAAAAACCATTTTTCAAAGTCCCCCCCGCCCCCTTTCTCCCCCCCTTTAGGCGGATCTCGGAATCTAAGAGACTTGGAACATTTTTTTTTTCAGATTCATTTAGAGGGGCAATGCTTTAGTCGAAATACTTGTGCAACCCCCCCCCATCACCCCCCCCCCACTCTTTTTTTTTTTTCACAAGCACGCGAGGTGCTTGCACCTCGCGCAACACGCAAATACTTGATTTAGAGGGGCAATGCTTTAGCTTTTTTCACAAGCACGCGAGGTGCTTGCACCTCGCGCAACACGCAAATACTTGATTTAGAGGGGCAATGCTTTAGTTTTTTTCACAAGCACGCGAGGTGCTTGCACCTCGCGCAACACGCAAATACTAGTTATACTATATAAAGCTAGATTACCACTGACTGACTCACTCACTCACTGACATAATTGTTCTCCCAGATGGTGGATGGGGAGGTGGGTATATTTTGACAGATTCGTAAACAAGTAACTCTCAAACCTACGGGAAAAGTGCCAAACCTCCCCTTTTCCCCCCCTTCTCCCCCCCCCCCTATCGTATCTCGGAAACTACGAGACCCGTATTTTTTTCTTTTTACGGATTCGTATAGGAGGCTCGGTAAAGTAAAAACCATTTTTCAAAGTCCCCCCCCCCGCCCTCCTTCTCCCCCCCTTTAGGCGGATCTCGGAAATTAAGAGACTTGGAATTTTTTTTTTTTCAGATTCATTTAGAAGGGCAATGCTTTAGTCGAAATACTTCTGCAACCCCCCCCCCCCTATCACCCCCCCCCATTGTTTTTTTATTTTTTTTTCACAAGCACGCGAGGTGCTTGCACCTCGCGCAACACGCAAATACTAAACCCCTCCATCTCCCCCCCCCTTTTTTTCTTTTTTCACAAGCACGCGAGGTGCTTGCACCTCGCGCAACACGCAAATACTAAAACCCCCCATCCCCCCCCCTTTTATTTTTTTTATTTTTCACAAGCACGCGAGGTGCTTGCACCTCGCGCAACACGCAAATACTTAACCCCCCCCATCACCCCCGCCTCCCACTTTTTTTTTTTCACAAGCACGCGAGGTGCTTGCACCTCGCGCAACACGCAAATACTTGATTTAGAGGGGCAATGCTTTAGTTTTTTTCACAAGCACGCGAGGTGCTTGCACCTCGCGCAACACGCAAATACTAGTTATACTATATAAAGCTAAATTACCACTCACTGACTCACTGACATAATTGTTCTCCCAGATGGTGGATGGGGAGGTGGGTATATTTTGACAGATTCGTAAACAAGTAACTCTGAAACCTACGGGAAAAGTGCCAAACCTCCCCTTTTCCCCCCTCCCTATCGTATCTCGGAAACTACGAGACCCGTATTTTTTTTTTTTACGGATTCGTATAGAGGAGGCTCGGTAAAGTAAAAACCATTTTTCAAAGTCCCCCCCCCCGCCCCCCTTCTCCCCCCCTTTAGGCGGATCTCGGAATCTAAGAGACTTGGAACATTTTTTTTTTCAGATTCATTTAGAGGGGCAATGCTTTAGTCGAAATACTTGTGCAACCCCCCCCCCATCACCCCCCCCCTTTTTTTTTTTTGTTTCACAAGCACGCGAGGTGCTTGCACCTCGCGCAACACGCAAATACTTGATTTAGAGGGGCAATGCTTTAGTTTTTTTTACAAGCACGCGAGGTGCTTGCACCTCGCGCAACACGCAAATACTAAACCCCTCCATCACCCCCCTTTTTTTTTTTCACAAGCACGCGAGGTGCTTGCACCTCGCGCAACACGCAAATACTAAGCCCCCCCATCTCCCCCATCACCCCCCCCCCACTTTTTTTTTTCACAAGCACGCGAGGTGCTTGCACCTCGCGCAACACGCAAATACTAGTTATATTATATAAAGCTAAATTACCACTCACTGACTGACTGACTGACTGACTCACTCATTGACATAATTGTTCTCCCAGATGGTGGATGGGAAGGTGGGTATATTTTGACAGATTCGTAAACAAGTAACTCTCAAACCTACGGGAAAAGTGCCAAACCTCCCCTTTTCCCCCCCCTCTATCGTATCTCGGAAACTACGAGACCCGTATTTTTTGTTTTTTACGGATTCGTATAGAGGAGGCTCGGTAAAGTAAAAACCATTTTTCAAAGTCCCTCCCCGCCCCCCTTCTCCCCCCCTTTAGGCGGATCTCGGAATCTAAGAGACTTGGAACATTTTTTTTTTTCAGATTCATTTAGAGGGGCAATGCTTTAGTCGAAATACTTGTGCAACCCCCCCCCCCATCACCCCCCCCCTCTTTTTTTATTTTTTTTTCACAAGCACGCGAGGTGCTTGCACCTCGCGCAACACGCAAATACTTGATTTAGAGGGGCAATGCTTTAGTTTTTTTCACAAGCACGCGAGGTGCCTGCACCTCGCGCAACACGCAAATACTACACCCCCCCCATCTCCCACCTCATTTTTTTTTCACTAGCACGCGAGGTGCTTGCACCTCGCGCAACACGCAAATACTAAACCCCACCCATCTCCCCCCATCACCTCCCCATTTTTTTTTTTCACAAGCACGCGAGGTGCTTGCACCTCGCGCAACACGCAAATACTAGTTTATATATAAAGATGTATAGATAGTCTCCACATACATCCGTATACTTTCTTGTGCCCACGAAGCGATTGAGACGTGTCTTTGAATACCGAGGAAAGTTGTCTCTGGCGCACCCTCCGATACCGTTACATGACGGATTGCTTCACCAACCAACACATACATTCTTATATACAGGTCAACAACTACATTTTATTGAGTAACTGACCTTTTCACTCGCTTTTTTCATGACACTTGCCTGGCGAAGTATTGTTGAATGTTAAAATCTTGTGAAAATGGTAAGGAGTATCGCAGGGATTTATGATAGGACCCCTTGGCATTTTACATATTGGTAATTTCATGAAGCCTTTTTTATTGCATGTTCAAACTTTTATTTTAAATTAAACTGAATAAAGGGTACGTAATAGATATTCTACTTATACCTGCATTAATTGAAGTGTGACTAATCTATCCGAATATAAATCCACCAAAAAAGTACGAGTAAAATTGAAATATCAAAATGTAGATGCTTCATGGTAACAAAAACTAGTCGGCAATATTAGAAAATTACGCCAGGTGTTCACGAGACTTTCTAACTGTCGGTCGCTAACTGCGTAACCATTTCCCTATTATATTATAACGACAGCATTACGTGTAGCAGTATATACAGACACTCAATAAACTGCTGTGCAATCATGGCTACAGCTCTTGGACTTCGAAGTCAATGATCAACACGAATATTAAATATGAAGGTGATTGTTTGTTCGTTATTGATAAACTCAAAAATACTGAGTCATTTTCAAAAAATCATTCACATAAAGTTACTTTATCAGTAAGTAAAACAGGCTACTTTAATTAAGCTCAAAGAAAACCTTTTAAAGTGAGCGAAGTCGCGGACAGAGCTAGTTGTTTAATAATTTTTCCGATCGGTGGCAAATGTATCGTAATGGATCATGTAATCGATTTACTGTGTGTGGTTTTACGGTTAATTTCTTACGGAAATTATGTCTTCAAGTTAATATGATTATTATTATTATTATTTCAATCGAAACCAAGATTTATCCTGTATTGAATAAGTTATATTTATTAAGCCAATAAGCAACGATTCGTCGAGGATAGTTGACATCATATTAACATCCTACTAATATGCATGCGAAAGTAACTCTGGCCATTTTCTCGTCTAAGCTACTTACAGATTGAGATGAAATTTGGTACAGAGATAAACTAGACCCAGGAGATCAATATAGGCTAAATGGCTCAATATGAAAATCAGCACGTACATATATGATTGAATATTCATAGAAATTTTCACGCGAGTGAAGCCGCGGGCTGATGATAATTTACCATTAATCTACACCAAAAAAAAGACCGGCCTTCTAAAGCTTCCAAATCTAAAAACATGCGTTAGTTATTTTCCTCCACGAAGAAAGTCCAAGGTTTGCTGTACAAACAAAAAGTCTTGTTACGGCAGTATGTGTAATTAGGGACGGCGATCGAGAGAGCGGCGCGTGCACAAATATTTGCGGTATGTGTACGACCACAGCGTCCACAGCAACCTGTGTAGCAACCACACAACCACACTGGCCGCTTTCCACCACATTTCGGCGTAACAACACTCCATTCAACTTTTTTCACCCCACTTACGTTTGTCTCCGCGGCGACTTCATTGACATTTATATTCTCATCGGCATCTTGTTTTATAATCTCCGTTATTAAAGCTGGTTCTTTTATTTTTATTATGTCTTGCATGAATCTTTAATTGGTTGTATCAATGACGAATCAATTTGCTGTAATACTGTTTTAATGCCAAATTATTGGATAAAATAATTTTTATGAATCTTCTGTGTTAATACACTATTTAGCAGATGCTTGTTATGTCTAACCCATAGAAATATAAAATCTATAGTCTAACCACTCCAGTACCCATTTATACAATGTTTTCTCAAAGATCGAAAGAGAAAAAGAAAAGAGAAAATGTCTTTGGCAAAGAGTCAGGTCTAAGATTAAAAATTTCCCATCCGGGGTTGCGGAAACGTTCTAAAGAGATACCTCGGTCCCGAAACGCAACAGCAGCTTAAGAAACAGGGTCGGTTTTAGTAAATTATCTGAAACTACCTTCGAATTCACCCAGTTCCTTTAGCGGTAGTGGGAGGAATCATTAGATAACTTTCCCAAAAAAAAAACCATTTAAAAAATTACCACTTACTATGCGGTCAAAGATGAATCAATCAACGCGCTCAATATCACTTGCCATGATACTTTCAACACAAACACTGGAGCACATGTTATGCCCACATCATACCAGGTAATGGTAGCCACTTGACACGATTCAGTGACACACTTCGATTGCTGGTGGCTAATAAACCATAGATTTGTAGTCAACGGCAACAGCAGTTTTTCACCAGACCGGCCGGGCGGCCGTAAGTACGTAACAGTACTGCTGACATAATTTGCTAGTAAGTAGTCGTACTGTTGATAGCATTATTGGCATAATATGAAATGTATGGCAATAAATTAAACTCGTAGTACGTACTAGAAGAATTTGGAAGTCAAACATGAACTTCAAAAATCTTCTACGCTTTGAATTGACTATAGTTTCTTATAGGTGTTACTATTATTTGTACCTGGAGACTCTTATTGAATCTGCCTATTGTGAGTGGAGTGATGACCCGATAGATATAATAATATTATAAATTAGCTTTTTTAGTAATTTCATTGTATACCGACGGTATGGCACGCACAATAAAATATTATTATAAGTACTTATGGTATGCCATACCGTCGATGGGGTGTAAACACTGCGCATATTATAATTAACATTGGTTCTTGCTTAATTTAATGATTCTAGGTCAACGAAAAGACAGGTAAATCCTATAAGAGTTCCGGTTTTTCCTTTTACCTCCAAAGGAAAAACCGGAACTCTGTCAAAACCTTAAAAATGTTTTGTCATTTTCTTAGACCGTTTCATCTATACTAATATTATAAAGCTGAAGAGTTTGTTTGTTTGTTTGTTTGCTTGAACGCGCTAATCTCAGGAACTGCGGTTCTGATCTGAAAAATTCTTTCGGTGTTAGTTAGCCCATTTATCGAGGAAGGCTATAGGCTATATATCACCACGCTAAGACCAATAGGAGCGGAGCACTAATGAAGAATGTTTCAAAATCGGGGGATTTTTTTTCCACGCGGACGAAGTCGCGGGCGGAAGCTAGTCAGTTATAAGTTGATTAAATCAGTGTCTATTCAATTTCATAATCCGGAATTTGGAGCACAAATTGCTCTACAATCCGTGTAATGGTAACTGGACAACAAAGTGAGTGTTTATAGGTAGTGTTTTGGAACAATGACGTGTGGCGTGTTTACTAACGGTCACTGCCTTGGGTTAACATTGCGACCAAGTTTTTGCTACACTTAACGCAACACCTGACACTTGACGCAAAGTAATTTAACTAGCTATTGGTATTTGGCCTTTCAGACCATCGAGTATCGACTAAATTACTCTACTTCTTAATTGGAATGACAAAAGAGTTACATTCACAAGTAGTGTTGCCAGATGTACCGATTTTCGTGGGACTTCCCGATTATTAGGGGTTTAGGGACTCGTCCCGATTTGCCGCTGATATACAAAAAATAATAAAAAGTATTATTATTATAAAATAAATAAAATTACGCATCACATCACGATGTTGATTGTAACTGCGCTCAAAATAACATTCAATACATCACTTGCGTTATGTTTTGATTACTTTATTCGCTCGAGAGGTCTTAGTCAAGTGGCAAAATTTTCTATTTCAATCAATTTTTGTTTTCTCTCTCAGAGACGCCCGTGTGGGTGTGCACTTTGTCTTTACTCAATCAATTTATTGATCTTCGTCGATTCATTCGTTATCCGTCAGATCATAATAATTATTACTACGGTTCATCGTACGTATTTTGCGATTTTAATCTATATCATATAAAAGAAAGTCGTGTTAGTTACACTATTTATAACTCAAGAACTGCTGAACCGATTTGGCTGAAAATTGGTAGGGAGGTAGCTTAGAACCAGGAGACGGACATAGGATTTGTATCCCAGAATTCCCACGGGATCGGGAATTACGCGGGAAAACCTCCCACGCGAACGAAGTCGCGGGCAAAAGCTAGTAGCAGATAAAATACACTTGAGAGCAATAAAATTGTACATCCCGGATTTTTACAACTATACTATAACTAACTATAATAGATTAATTCATTTCCTTTGTAATGATACCACTAAACATGCAAAATGCTGAAAGGATCTTTTCAACCGACGACCAAAAGAGGAGGTTATTCAATTCGACGCGTATATTTTTTTTTTTTTTTATGTATGATCATCGAGTACTCGAAGACGGCTGAGCCGATTTGGAAAATTTTTTTTTTGTTCGAATGGGTATACTTCGAAATTGGTACCACTATCACCAAAGTCAGGATCTGATGATGGGATCCTGGAGAAATCGAGGGAACTCTTCAAATATTATAGGCACACCTATGGCGTTTTGGGTATTTCTTATAGTAACTTGTGCAGTTGCTCTCAAAAAGTACCATTTGGGGAAGTGGAACTGATGATGAAGACCACAGATGGCCGCCGAAACTACTCAATAATAAGTATTAAGTGGATTGCGATTCGATTACTTGAATATGGATGTTAAGCACTTTATGCTCGTCACAATGCATATGGTGATGTAGAGCTGATGGTGAAGTACCAGGAGAACTCCTCAAAAATTAACGGCCCAGCATTGGGAAAAGCAATATGTTGTAAAAGGTTATAAGTAGTTGACATTTAGGCTCTTTTAACTAGGTAAATTAAAAATCGACCAACTAAAAAGAGTGAAATAAAAACTTTTTACCAAAAAATTAAACCGACTCCCAAAAACACTGCAAAGTGAAAAATAACTTTAATTTCGGAAGTCGGTGCCAAAAACGAAAAAACAAAACTAAAGACACCGACTACCGAAATTAAAGTTATTTTTCACTTTGCAGTGTTTTTGGGAGTCGGTTTAATTTTTTGGTAAAAAGTTTTTTATGAGATGAAATTAAACTTACAAGTAAAATTGCGACCATTGCATTAAGAAAACAAGACATTGAATTGAAATTAACCAGAAAATTAACAATAAAATCTTTATTAATATTGAGTGTTACCTAACCTAGCTTTAATTACAGCACTTAATCAGGTTTTCATTGACTGTATAAATTTTAGGACGAATTCCTGTGGTATACCGTTCCACTCCTTCCTTCGATCGCTGATTGCAGCTCTTTGGAGGTGTTTAGAAGCAACTGCGATCACATCAGGCCATAGCGACATGTGGCCTGCCTGGGGTGATCGCGATTATATGGAAGACGACAATATCAACGCGGATACATGGAACAGAAACTATTTTTTTTTTCATCAACGCTATACGTGTGTTGTGTCTATAGACGGGTCTTTAAAAATGATATTGAGGTTTATATAACCACTTTTAGGGTTCCATAGCCGAATGGAAAAAAACGGAACCCTTATAGTTTCGTTATGTATGTCTGTCCGTCCGTCCGTACGTCAGCCATTTTATTCCGGTAGATGTACTCTGAAAACCGCTTTCTGATTTTTAGACAAAAATAATAAAATTAAGGGGGGCTCCCTATGCATAGAACTGAAACTAAAAATATTTTTTTTCATCAAACCTATACGTATGTGAAATGAAATGTAAATGACATTTAAGTTACTAAAACTATTTTTTCTTAAAGTCAATCGTTTAAAAGATACACGCTTTCAAAGTGGTAAAATGTGCTCCCACCCCCCCTCCTCTAACTTCTATAATAATGAAGTGAAAAATCTAAAAAAAAGAATATGCTGTAGATTTTAATAAACTTTCAACTAAAATTGGTTTGAACGAGATCGGGTCAGCAGTTTTTGAGGTATAGCACATTTTGTAAAACCGCAAATATAAATTTGTATTTCATACAAACACTATAAAAAACAAAGTTATTTTGCGTAGTTACTACGTAACCCTTCATGGGCGAGCCTGACTCGCACTTGGAATTTTTTTTTGTTATATGTTTGTTTGTTACAACCCTAAATCCCGATGTTCTTTACCTTCTGCCCCGATTTAAAACAAATCGGACCTGGCAACACTATTCACGAGTCGTGATGCTTAAAACTTGATCCGTCTTCGCCACACCGCAGCTGTATAAAGTTTGTAAAAAACATAACTGCAATAACATTGCCTGGGGAGGTTACTGCAAACAAGTTTTCATTTCCACTATTGGACTTTGCAAAAAGAAGGCTCACCGAAGGGAAACACTACCGCAGGCAAGGGGCTGGCAAGCTACTGTTTATGCATTATTCAACCTCTGAGACCACGCAGCGGCAGCGCCTTATTATTTTATTACGGCTTTGCGAATGCAATTCAATAAACCTCATTTCGCTTAGGGCCTTGTTCGAAAAAAAAGCATATCCAATAAAATTCATTCAATTATTACTTCTACGTCATTTAAACGTGGCACGCGAATCGAATTTCAAATAATGGAATGAAACAAAAGGAGTTAGGTCGTCCCAAGACGTTCAATGTCCTTTGGCGTAGCCGGGCGAGTGGTCACAGTGCGGTGAGCACCTTGACCGCGGTGGGCCGGTCACAGGCACTCGCTTCGTGTCGATCCGAATCACTGCCCATAGTGCAAACCGCTAGCGTTACGAGTGTATAGAACTAGTCTATGGTCTGCAGTTCTGCACAAAGAAAATCCACTGTATGTCAGGTACCCTGGAAAAAACGATAGATAGCTTCTTTTTACCTGTCTATGAGAATTCACAGAACTCCATGGTTTGTTTTGAAATAGGCATACTTTATTCTATTGACCGACCATATAAAATACCTACCATTTGTTTTAAAACCTAATTCATCACCGCAATAAACTATTAAATCATACACATGAATGTCATCAGGAACTACAATCAGGAACTGGCAATCACAATAAAAACAACTAAACGAGGACGAAATTGAGAATGGAAGCTGCGTACGAGAAAGTCACATTACAAACCGGCAAGTTCTTTCGTTGACAGTTCGTCTGCACGCCTCGGCACGCGATACTAGAATTGGAACAAGAATTTGTGGTCACAAACAATTGAAGTTCGCGCATTCAATACATGGCTACTAAATTTAAATTCGATACTGGCACACCGAAAAATTCGCTTTCGAATGTTTTTGAATTAAGAACGCTCTGAAGGAATTTGGGTAATTTTGGTTTCGTCAATGTCATTTTACATATTTATTTGATAATTCTACCAATGCCTTTAGATACTAAGTCACGATCTATCTAGTGTAGTAGGTACCTCAGCAGCAACTAGCAACTGTCGCAAGCCTTAGCGTTTCGAATCGCAATGGAGGATACAAGCTATTGTCTGCCGAAGCCAATGGTGACTTCTTCGATACAGTCCGGCAGATAACTTATTCAGAGTATGTTGGCTTGAAACAGTAATTAAGTTTTAAAATATATTAAAAACATCATTTCCGTTACTTTGTGAGACAGTCAGGAAAATAAATTCAATGAAATTTGAAGAAAAGCTGTTTCTAAAACCTGATGCGAATTCGCGCAAAACCTATTAAGTTGTTAGACATATCAACATCCACTCCTCTCAACCCATTATTTCTCCATCAATGAATAAACCATAAATTCAATATCATAAAATCACTCCTGCGGCTGATTGTACTTGCTATGTATGAAACGCGGCCCACGTACCTACTTCCGATGTTTTGTAGACCTACCTTTATATACAGCACCTACATACTATCATACGGAGGTATATTTAGTATTTATTGTTTGGATAGCACAACGGATACTCGCTCCCAAGCGGCTACCAAGATCGAAGGTTGAATAGGTATCGAACGAGGAGCAGACAAAGATAATTAATTATTCCCTATGGTGTGTAGGCAAAAGCAATATGGCGGTCTAACTTTATTTGCGGTTGAACATAGATAAATAATATAAGAATTAATAATAAATAACACATCATTGCGAATTCGTTATTTAATTATGACGAATAACATAATATTCTACCTATTTACTTGCGTTTTATTTTGTACATACATTAGCTGCAATTTAATATATCAGGTACCTACTAGTACTCACGCGGGGCTTCGCTCCTGTGGATTCTATCACGGTAAAAACATAACTCTCCTTTTTTGCAGTCGCGTAAAAAGTAGCCTATAACCTTCCTCAAGCTTCAAGCTACTTTCATACCAAATTGCATCCAAATCCACCCAGCACTTTCGAAGATTAGCGCGTTCAAGCAAACAAACAAACAAACAAACTTTTCCGCTTTATAATATTAGTATAGATTGAGTAAAATGGTTTGAATGTCCACAAACTTTATTTTTTGTGCATTTTATAAGTAAACACTCGAGGTTGGCAGACAATAGCGTCAAACAGCAGACTTATAAATTGTTCTTGATCTGTTTTTTTTTAGTTGTAACTCATCCATATTATTTGAATAAATTATTAACAAGCCATTTTAAAAACGTGTCAGACCTCGGCTTGATATTTAGATCACGATGTGTTTTTAGTTCAAGTTTGTAATATAATGCACCACACTAGTAATTCTTCTTGACCTCCTCAATTCGTAATAAACGCTATTGTTGGCCTCTTGTAGTAAAAAGAAGTAACCGCTCCTAGTGACCGAATGAAAGCATTTACTATGATAGGGTTTATAGCGTTTAGCTTTTTATTATTCTAGAAACTTGAAAGAGTCCACGACTTACAACTCTAGTCAGCTATAAATATCATTGTTCTTAATTCAAATTTGTCTGAAACAGGCCTGTACTAGTTTCAAATCAAGCAACTAATCAATATTTATAGAATTATATTCTCGTATAAAAGGAGTGGTGCATATTATCGTTGTAAATCATAGTTTTATAGGCAGCTAAATTAGGCAAACGTTGGCTGTGTGCAAGCAGATTGTCTGCATTCCTTCGGCCCATGTGTCCCTAATGCGAAGCTTGCGAGCCTGTTCGTATGCAGGCCGCGGTGTTGCAAGCCTAACGCGATCGCCATAAAATGTGCGTTTTCCGGACATCTCCTAACTAGTTTTCGCTTGAGGCTTTTTGATGACATGCAGATGGAATATAAATCACTTGGTTTTCACTTTTAAAGTAAAAAGGAGGTTTCTATGACTCTGTTGGTATTTTCGTAGCAGTGGAATGTAAACGAGAAGAAATAAATTTTATTTTCAGCTTGTTGTATTCACTTAAAAACTAGTGTTACCTACTAATGACTATATTATATTGCACCCTTAAACTGAAAGTACAATATGTTGAATCTAGTTTACTGGGTACTGTGAAGCCTTTTAGTGCATTTAAAAGTTGTACAACATTCGTGCATGTCTAACTGGAACCAACATTTATGAAATAGTGAGCGTCTTTAACTCGCAAATGAATACAAGTATGTTAAATTACGAAACTAGTGACAGTGCTAGCATATTACTGTATACACGTTATTTTATATAACTGAATAGAGACTTAGAATAGAGATCTTACTTGTTGTGTTTATCATTTTAAAATCTAGGTATCAGTGGCGAAGGCTGAATTTTCATAAAAGGGAAGCCGGACCAAAAAAAAACTTTTTAGCAAAAAATAGAACCAACTTCCATATAGAAACACTACAAAGGCAAAAATAACTTTAATTTCGGAAGGCGGTGTCAAAAACGAAAATATATACAAAACTAAAGACACCGCCTTCCGAAATTAAAGTTATTTTTGCCTTTGTAGTGTTTTTATATGGAAGTCGGTTCTATTTTTTGGTAAAAAGTTTTTTTTTCACGCTTTTTAGTGGGTCGGTTTGTAATTTATCTAGTTACAAAAGCCAAAATGTCAACTACTTATCACCTTTTACAAAATATTGCTTTTCCCGGTGCAGTGCCGTTAATTTTTGAGGAGTTCTCCTGGTACATCACAATCAGCTCTACTTCACCATATGCATTGTGACGAGCATAAAGTGCTTAACATCCATATTCAAGTAATCTAATCGCAATCAACGAAATACTTATTATTGAGTAGTTTCGGTGGCCATCTAGGGTCTTCATCATCAGTTCCACTTCCTCAAATGGTGCTTTTCGAGAGCAACTGCACAAGGTACTATAAGAAATACCCAAAACGCTATAGGTGTGCCTATAATATTTGAAGAGTTCCCTCGATTTGTCCATGATCCCATCATCAGATCCAAACGTGACGACAATGGGACCAACTAGAAAGTATACCCATTCAAACAAAAAAAGAATTTTCCAAATCGGTCCAGCCATCTCAGAGTTATGAGGTAACATACATAAAAAAAAAAGTGCAAGACGAATTGTAAACCTCCTTTTTTGATGTCGGTTAAAAATACTTACCTTGCTCAAGTGTGATGCATGAATTCCAGTAACTGTGGCCCTGTGGCTGACTTCTAATTCTTAAAAATAAACTTCTGACTAATCTTGTAACTTCGTAGATAATTATTTGTTTAATTGAAAATAATAGATTACTATTTATGTGTTCATATATAAAATAATAGACTAATATTTGCCATATTTCAAAAGGGAAGCCGGTAGGAATCAGAGTTGTATGGAGCCTTCGCCACTGCTAGGTATATACATAAAAGCGAAAGGTCACTGATTGACTCACTGGTCACGAAATCTCAGAAACTACAAGTGCTAAGGGTCTCAAATTTTACATGGGGATTCCTTTTAGGACGTAGGTGCTCGCCAAGACGGGATTTTGCGAAATTCCCACGGGATCGGGACACACACGGGAAAAGCTTCCCACGCGAACGAAGTCGCGGGCAACAGTTCGTTCTGAATAAAAATAAAAGAATATTATAGCCAACTACTCCACTAACCATAAGTAGTTTCTTAATTTCATAAAACAAACAAAATACTTTGCTATCCGTGTTTGCTAAATTCTGCACTGTCATCACCTTGTGTTCGTAACTACTTCTCGCATAATATATTATACGACTTAATGATGTTATATCTATTACAGGGCGCAATTCACATCATCGTCTTCAACGAATACTGGCATAATAACCTGAGATATTCATTACAAGGAGTATTTGTGCGGTACATTTTGGGTCAAGGGTAGCCAGGTCATTGTCATGAAATATAAGCAATCTAAAATGCGTTTTGTAATATCACTTAATTGTTAATTGATTAGCATCCTGTTAAAAAACAGAAAAACAATAAATTCGAAGATGACATCATTTAGTATTTACGATGGAGCGAGCGCAGACAAAAAGTTCAAAGTTTTTATGAGATCGAGATTCTGTCTCGACCTAGCTGTTTCTCATTCATTATATCATTCGTGAACGGGTCAGTTAAAATAATTACACATCGTTTATGTTACCAATAGTACAATGCTTTATTAAATAACATAGGCCAGTGGCTACTTTAAGAATGGAATTAATTTGATTCAAATTGTACAGACGCCAGCACATCAAGCTACAACAATCTGTCAAATTTCTTTAATAGATTTTCAACTTTATTGTTAAAGAAATTAGGTTCAAGGTTGATTGGGAAAATTTGACAGTTTCGGGTAGCTGGCGTCTGTACATCTAGATTTTTATGAAGATGCCTCTTTGATCAATATGATATAACAGATTGATCAAGAATCAGGCTTATAAATCCATTCATGAGCCTATAAACCTATGTACATTATGTGGATTCAAATCAAGCGTTTTTATTCCTTCATTAAATTAAAGCAAGTATACCTTAGCTAACATACCGATGCGTGCTTTTTACTATTAATTAATTAAATTGCTCTTAACACGGCATATCTAATATCGAGTATTTATAACGGGAATAATCTTTTAATCTCAAAAAATATCTTAAATTTTAATAGCGCTAGCGTGCGTACGTCCAATTCAGGAGTTGTTAACACATCAGAGCATCAACGTATTGGAGAAATCCGTTAGCCCGACGTCCATCACGAGCCACGATCCACGGACCAAGCGCTTTCTCTATCAAAATGTTCAGCACGACAGATCACATCCGAATTACTTAACAATCATTAGTTACCCGTCTTCACGAGACAACGCCTATGTGGGAACAAAAGTGATTATTGACAATTTACTTTCGACCTTTAATATGGACTCATGGCTCATTTTCTCCAGTGAATTCGATAGTAACAATTCGTCAATTGCAACCTGGGGCTAAATAACCAAAGCTAGAAAAAGAAAGTAAAATTTCCCAAAAAAGACAAAATATTTAACAAGAGACCGTTGTTTTCTTTATGACTAAGCATTTTTTTAAGCAGCTCCACTAGCTTTGTCAAGTATAGACGGTTCTTAGCACATCGGTACAGTGAAATTATTTATTAGCGGCTTAACGTAGGCCTATGATTAAAACAAAACCTTCAAATCATAAGGCAGTGCGGGTGCTGGCTTCCCCGACGAAGGTACTTACGTTATGTTGTTTGGTTTAGCATTGAATAGACTTCAGAGCACAATAGTGTGCCAAACTGGTCTTGCCCACATCAAATCTGTATAAGATGATGAAAAAGACACACCTACTTAGCGCAAAAAAACGGGTCAATAGCTTATATTGTTAAATTCATGAGGTATAAGACTTCAAATGATCGTCATGACGTGACCTGATGGAAGTTATAGTGCAACTTTTATCTGCAACTTAGTTTTAAGTTTTACAAAGCTTGAACTTTATACTTGTCCACGTCAGAGGTTTCTGGTTTCTTACACAGCTATGTAACCGCACGACTAGGCTTATGATAAACGTAAATGAATTGAAAAACGTGACATTTCGTCGTCTTGTCTATGTCTGTGCTGTCGCTAATTCAGTAAGGTAATAGTTTGTGATAAAAACTTATTTGCAATCACCAAAATCTCAGTTATGCAATATTTTTACACAATTTTATGGCAATATCCCTCTTATATTGACAAAAAATTCTTAACATTTGAGTCCTAGAAGTTACCAAAGAATTTGAATGATTGATTAATCGAGCGACAAAGAAAGCTCTAAAAAGATAAAGCAAAGATACCTAATGTGAGAACAGTGCACTATCATGGCATGTCATTATCTTGATAATCATGCTGCATACACGACCTTATTCGTAATGTATAAAAAAAAACAGACATTATGGCTTATAGAAGGTAGGATTAGAGATGCATCCAAAGGTTTAGAATTCATAAATTTAAGGATTAATCGGCATAACAAAACTGACTGCGTATACCATTGATAGTATACTTATTGGTTTAGAAGCTGTAAGTTATTTATTTAATGACGATTATACCAGATGTATCCAATGAAACTGGGCATGGTAATTTTAAATTACATAACATAATAGGACTTGTTTCCTCACCATACAAAGGGATTAGTGTAATAATATTACTTATATTTATTCCAAGATGCATTTCAAAAATCTTATTTCTAGGAATCTGTAATAGCAAATAATAATAATCTTAATAGCCAATTATCGATAAAAAAGTCCGTCATTGAACACCTATTAGAGTAGGCGATTTCTGTTATCTTCATAGACCGAGATTTTCGATACCTTGCTTACTTGTTTTGTGTATCGAAATACTGTACATTTTTGTACCTTATTTTGTGGTCAAAAATGAAGAACAGTAAATACAGGAGATCCCGATACGTATAATTGTTTCAACAATGCATCTGGAATTGCGCTTATGCATAGGTACAACGTTTTTAGCTATTCCTATACCTATCGCATTTTCTTGAAGTAAGAAATAGCGAAAAATGTACAGTTGGGAAGGTTGTATGAATGTATACATATTGTATAACAAACGCAGTAGTTAGGAACAGAACAGCTAGTAAATACAAAATTGTTCGCGTGAAAAAAATCTTACGCAATCAAAGTAGGTAAGGCTTGTACAGCGAAACATGTTTTATTATATCAGACATTATGGGTCAAAAGGTTTAAAGTAATGCTTAGCAGGTGCTGGTGCCCATATCCCTTCCTTGTATTTCTATACCGAGCTGCTGGTCGAGCCGCAATATTCGCCGATAAGCAATTACAAGTATACGGAGGTAGGTATTTCAGGTATTCAAATGTTGCAAAATCGTAAGCGAATGCGGGTCGATAATTGATTTATGTAGGTATTGGAGTTTGAGTTTCTTAGTCAAAAGTATGAATAAGATAACATCACGTCATCTAGGAATTTCGCAGTTTTAAAAAGATCCTTGTCAGATTCATTGTAAAATTTCGGTTTCAAGGTCAACGACCGCACCCGCGGGGTCAGAGGTCCCTTTAGTAAAAGTTGCCCTCAAGCCTTGGGTATATATTTATTAAAAGCTCAACACCGGTTTAACATAATCAATAATGGATTGTTCATTAAATAATTAGATTTATACCGGATATGTAACTAACGAACGTTTCCAGCGAATCTTACGGATATCCGAGAAATCGAGACATGTCCGCTAAAAATAGGACGCATGGCTAAAATATTAAGGATTTCAGACTGACTTGATAATTCAGTGTTGTTTCACAAATTATTTATATACATCCAGTCTTAGTTTTATCATTGCGGAAAAGTTAATTACCTATTATCTGTTCATTTCAAAAATAAACAGGTCGATTATTGTGTAAAAAATGTGTTGTTAGGTAAACAAACATATAAGTAGACAAACTTGTTAAACTTTAATACGTAGTTTAGAAGGCTATAGCGCGAAATCAACGTCACCCAGACACGTATACCTTTAGAAGTTGACTTACAGGTAAATAAGCGACGAGACACCCGAGTTCCTTGAAAACCTCCGTCAACTTTCACTAAACTTCATAACACAAGTGTTGTACACAACTGTCACAATATTATTCACTTATAGATAACAGAGAAACACTCGTATAACGGCAATTATCACACATATTTTGATTACACGGTTAAGTTTTTAAGTAATACCTGCCCGCGACCACCACAACGTTGTCGGCGACGAATGAAATGACTGGACCGGAGTTGGCTTGCTAGCGCGAACGCAGCACCGCATTCCACGAGGGCTAATCGAGGTGATGACTCTCTCGCTCACACTATCACGCTGCGCCATTGTGTGACTGGGACGCCGAAAAAGCAATACATCCAACTTGTATAGGTAGGTAGCCCCGTTATTCACACACAGGTAAGCGCGGTATTATTAAAATAATAATTGCGATGATATACTCATTAAAAATTTCTAAGATTATTTTATTAATGAACTTACTAACCCATTTGCATTCAAATAAACAATAGTGACATTATCATATTTAAATTACATCAAATGTAACCAAAAAGGCTGTAGGTATTTCTACCTACCAGCATATATCTTGAAACAGCGCAACTAGAGCGGAATCTCACACATTTTTTTTTCGCAAACAGTGATACACTGTCGTCGGATACAAAATCATAAGACATACCCACATAACAAAGTTTAGAAATTGTGAATGTTTGTTCATAAAAGTGAAAGCATACAAAACGTATATTTATCAAGAGGGATCGTAAAATAAAATATTACATAGCCTACTTATGTAACTTTTACAAAGTAATATAAATAAGTAATTGATGCTTTTATTAATTTTACATAGTTTTATTGTCGATTCCATGTATGATTTACATTGTAAATTATTCCTAGTGACTCGTTTTTGGTGATGATAAGAAGCAATGAATTTAAAGTACCTTATTAGTTCAAAGTTAGAAGTTAGATATGTAGAGAAGGGAAGGGAATGTTTTTCTAATGATAAGTTTTCTCTGACGAAAAGTGTCGCGGTCGGTGGCGAACTTACGCAAGACGCCTGAGTAAATGATAGTAGCAATAAATTATTCTCAGCCAATTTTAGTGTTACGATGACTGATGCATATAATTTATTGGCGATTACAAAAAAAAAACTTGATTTTACAAATGTTATATAAATTAATTCATAAAGCAATAAAGGACAATCGAAGTAATAGCTTGATAGAGCTACATTGACATTTATCGAAGTAAAAACATGCTTATTGCAAGTAGAATGTGGCTGAGTAAGAAACTGAACTTACCCGTTTTAGTACAAGCCTAAATTAAAGTAGAATATGGCTATAGAAAATAAATAAGCACGAAAAAAATATATCAACTAATGAGCTGGAAAAACTGTACATAACAATAGAGTAATCCAATTCTTAGAATAGATCGTGTCTAAGGGTTTTCCTTAGGAACGATTTGTGTGCGTTACCCCATTATTTGGTCTGAGACCCCAGCAAAATAATGTCGAAAATAGTCATTTAAATCTTATAGATAATTAGTTGCCCAGCTTCTGTAATTGTTAAGCACATTTTTAAATTTGTTACACATATAGTTTTTTAGTTATTACACAAAAACATATTCTGCTAGGGTAGCGTTTGAAACGTTACCGCAGCAAAACTTTTTTTTAAATAATGGGAATATTGAAATAAATATTAGCTATGCATTTAGTTGTCTACACGAGGTAAATGTTACACGTTATTTTGTTTTTGTTCTTTCTTCGGCTGCAAAGTTATTCGAGATTTTGCTGGAGTAACGTTTGTGGTTTTGCTGCATCTCTGAAACGGTTAAGCGGATTCTTATCATCTTTTGTACATAACTTCTTAGAAATTAGTTTTAATTTGTTTCGCAATAAAAATAACAAAATGATATACCGTTTAAAAGTTATTTAATGAAATATAAAAACATTTCTTTAGGTCCTAACACTCTAAATATGAGCTCTAAAGACTTACTTTAAACGTTATTTTGTAGCTTTTAACTACTTGCAAATGTATATGAAGTTTCATTAGTATCCTGTAGGTAATTAACAAATTATGATGATATTCAGTTCTCCATGTTCACGGTCACAAAGTGCGCGGAGTTATTTGGCCACCGATAAACCTGTATACGGTTATATAAACTGAATGTTATATCAATATTTAGTTGCTTAATTCAGTTATATACCTGTAAAATTTCAGAGTAGTACATACAATAATTAACGAGATAATTAAATAAAAGTCATTAGGAACTTCAAGACCGTGGTATTCGACCAAGTTTAGGTGGTTACAAAAAAGCGACCGCGTAGAACATTATGCTATCTTCTAAAATATGTAGGATAATACACCTTAAAATTTCGGTACAGACGCGTACACTGTTAAATACATAACAATATTATAATATCTGTACTATAAACATTATTATTATTACCTTTCAGCTACTTATTAGATAGGTATATATTGTATTATGTGCACCAGTTCAATGGCACAGTTGCACGGGTTCCTTCTATTTGGCAGAATCTTGATACTCCGAAATTCATTTGGCATAACACACTTGGTATAATCTTCCTTAAACGAATATTTTTAAGGCATACAAATTATTTAGTATGTATAATTATTATTTAGCCGAATGTTTATATAAGTATTCGAATTCACAATGGCATAAATTACTTTTGGCAAAAGTTAAAGTTAGAATTCTGCATAATTTCGTTTAGCATAACTGCATGCTACATGCTTGCTTGCATGTTTACATGTTTCTTACAGGGAAATAAAAACCACGTATGTTCACAATCAAATGTTTTATTTAATGTATGCCAAAAGATGGTTCTAACTGTAAACTTTCTGAAAGAATGATGGTTCTACGTTTTAATTATTATGGATATGAAATTTATGCCTAAAGATGATTCTGACTTACATAATTATTTGACTGCAGTTTAATATTTTATCTTTGATCTGTGATTTTTACATAATTTAAGTTAATCTTAGAATACAACTATCTGTAATATATATCTAGGAAAAAATATTGTGATATTTGAAATTTGTCTACAAAATAGTAGGACTTATTATTTTACCTGTAAATAAAAATTCTTTAAGAAGTATGTAGTTTTTTTTTTAACACTTGTGTACACATCTCTACTAAACTTGTAAGACTATCCTACATATTTTAGAAGATAGCATAATGTTCTACGCAGTCGCTTTTTTGTAACCACCTAAACTTGGTCGGATTACCACGGTCTTGAAGTTCCTAATGACTTTTATTTAATTATCTCGTTAATTATTGTATGTAATACTCTGAAATTTTACAAGTATATAACTGAATTAAGCAACTAAATATTGATATAACATTCAGTTTATATAACCGTATACAGGTTTATCGGTGGCCAAATAACTCCGCGCGCATTGTAACCGTGAACGTGGAGAACTGAATATCATCATAATTTGTTAATTACCTACAGGATACTAATGAAACTCCATATACATTTGAAGGTAGTTAAAAGCTACAAAATAACGTTTAAAATAAGTCTTTAGAGCTCATATTCAGAGTGTTAGGACCTAAAGAAGTGTTTTTATATTTCATTAAATAACTTTTAAACGGTATATAATTTTGTTATTTTTATTGCGAAACAAATTAAAACTAATTCCTAAGAAGTCATGTACAAAAGATGATAAGAATCCGCTTAACCGTTTCAGAGATCCAGCAAAACCACAAACGTTACTCTAGCAAAATCTCGAATAACTTCGCAGCCGAAGAAAGAACAAAAACAAAATAACGTGTAACATTTACCTCGTCTATACAACTAAATGTATAGCTAATATTTATTTCAATATTCCCATTATTTAAAAAAAAGTTTTGCTGCGGTAACGTTTCAAACGTTACCCCAGCAGAATATGTTTTCGTGTAATAACTAAAAAACTATATGTGTAACAAATTTAAAAATGTGCTTAACAATTACAGAAGCTGGGCAACTAATTATCTATAAGATTTAAATGACTATTTTCGACATTATTTTGCTGGGGTAACGCACACGAACGATTTTGTTTCTTGTGATGATGTATCGCTAGTATAGGTATCGTTATGGCATTGATAAATCTATAGGTAATAATGGGCCAAATATGTATTTTGATAGAATAGAATATACTTTATTGTACACCAAAATTTAAACACACCTATTTAACATTATTTCTTATTTAAAGTTTTGTTTCAAAGTAAAATTTTGGTAGTGTCAAAGTTCAAAGTTACAAACAACTTTTTACGGTAAAATGCTGGTTAGTAAGTATCACGAAGCCTATTTTTTATAAGCTTAATATCAGACACATATAGATATGATATTCGTAAGGTCAACATTTTCCATGACTATTGTTTTTCCCTGGAATTTCCAATCCAATCCGGGGATTCCCCTTAGATCAAAAGTATTTGTTAATATTTTAAAAAACTAAGAAGCGATATGTTGATGACGATTACAGAACTTACTCGTTACTGTTTGCTTGCATCATCACACTGCTGGACAAAGGCCTCTCCCCATGATTTCCAGGTGGTTCTATCCAGGGCCAAAGTAATCCACTGGTCGTTAGTGTGGTCCAGCTCGTCCCGCCATCTTCTACGACGTCTACCGTGACGCCTTCTAACTAGGTCAGGGCTCCAGAAAGTGGTAATTTTGGCCCACAACTCATTGGGCATGCGGCAGACGTGGTCAACCCAGGCCCACTTCAACTTAGCGGCCTCTTTAACAACGCCAGCAATAAGCGTGTCAGTTAGCTTGACACCTAGGACGCTGCGCTCCATTGCACGTTAGCAGACCTTGAGTGTGGACTTTTGAATCTTTGTCAAAGATCAAGTCTGGGATCCATAGGTCAAAATGGGCAGAATA
The DNA here is from genome assembly GCA_943138885.2 of Tholera decimalis. Lineage (NCBI taxonomy): Eukaryota > Metazoa > Arthropoda > Insecta > Lepidoptera > Noctuidae > Tholera > Tholera decimalis. The sequence goes on from OW964555.2 coordinate 9,527,613, forward strand.
CATATATCCATGATTTTGCGCTTGTGCGACAAAGAAAGATTTCCTTTCATAAGTTCCTTCATGGATCAGTAGCTAATCTAGGCAGGGCAGTTCGTCTTGTGACTTCCCTATCTTGTCTGGGCTGGAAAGAGACTAGCTGGCCCAGATAAACATAATCATGGACATATTGCAGTTCTTCACCATTAACTCTGATTACGGAACTTAGCGAGGGAATATTTAAAACCCATGTCAAACGTGTCCTTATAAAAAAGCATACTATAAGATTCGGGACTACGTTGAAGACATGACTGTTTGGCGATGGTTCCTTCCTTATTCACATGTGGTTTCCCTGGCTTATTGTAATTGCGTTATCGACTAGTCTATTAACAACTCCACTTACGAGTGTCTTTTTATTTTCCCTACGATTATCTGTCCGATGATAAACTTTATATTGTTTAATTTTTCCTTCATTTTTGAAGTCTAATGTTGTCGCTTGTTTATTTTAATAAAACCTAAAGCTTTTTGGTAGACTTTGCTTTTTTTTATTTGTAATTTCATTGTGCTGTATTAATTAGTCTATACTATCCTCTCATACCTAATTAACCTGTATTATGGATACACCAAGGATCTTCTACCTACTAACTGGATTGCTTACGAATGATTCAAAGAATACAGAAAGCCTTTCTTAGCTGTTAAACAATAGAGTATAAACTTGCACGCATAAAACTGAAGGAACTATTCGTTCCGAGCGAGACAGTGCCGTGTGTGGCAAGGAACTTGTACCTAAACTGGAATGCGGACGCGAAGCTCAAATCCGTTCCGAAGAGTATACCCTCGAAGGACCTAGCTATCTCTTTCTAGTAGTGTGGATATCAATTCGCGATAAACGTAAGGACAATTTTATTTGATGCAATATTTGCAGGTTTTTTTAAGACACTTATTATTAACCTTACAAATGATGTATTTCTGTTACCGCTATAACAAAAAATACTATAAATTAATTAAAATAAATATTTAAGGGAGACTCCCATACAACAGTTGTGATATTTTTGGCGCTTTTTATAGGTAATGGTTCCGTACCATTCATTACCTACCTATAAAAATACCCATCATGCGCGAGTCCGACTCGTACTTGGCCAGTTTTTTTCTTAATAACGTATTAAATAGAAAGAAAGAAATAAATTCAATTATAAATACAAAGGTCTGTATCGGTCTGTTACGCTTTCACGGTTAAATCACAGAGCCGCTTTCGAAAAATTTGGCATGGAGATAGTTTAAAACCCTGGGAACTATATAGGGTTCTTTCTATCTCAGATTTTTGAATAGTTGCTCGGTAGCACGATATAACAGAATTCCATGTGGGTGAAAAGCTAGTTCTCAATATATATCTGGGGAACTTATATTGAGCGCGCTAATTTCTATAATAAACCCTTCCTTATACGGGCTAAACGCAAAATTGGTTTTGTTAAGCAGACTTTATTGCGTGGAATTATAAACTTTCAAAGTGGTTAAGACCCGTGATACAAATACAATTATTGCAGATACAGAATTAATAACAGAATCACCAGCTGACAATTCTTCGAAGGCTTGGCCTTGATAGGCAGTGGTATAGACGTCCAAACAAACGTGCATTAATTGGTAATCTACGTTTATTCGACACTTGTACGGTCAGAACCAGTAGACTAAACATAAAATGATGCAATGTTTATACATAATTAAAACTACTAAAACCCTTCATGATAAACGATGATTATAAATAGAAAGAATAACAGAAGAGATATAATTTATTTATGTTTATATTTATTTAGGTTAACCTACAATTGTTTACACTATACATTTGTATGAAACAGTCATATTACATTTATAAGTGTAACAATTAATTACAGGCTAACACCACATGTGCTATTTAAGGTTAGAAATCAATATTATTAACATACATAATTCTAAACATGAAGGAGGCAGATCGAATGACAATTATAAGGTTATTATTATTAGGTTGGTTCTATATTTTCTAGTTCCTCATATGTTGCAGCTGCAGGTTTGTTACAAGATTGGCTTGACACACAACCCTAAAAAATGTATTACACTATTATTAGTTAAAAGTATGGAAATAATCTTTAAATTATGAATTATTATTATTATTTGTCGACATTAACTAACTGCAGTGGACAAAAATTAAGTAATTAAGTTATAAGTAATTATTAATATAATAAACTACACTTGTAAGCAAGTTTGCTTAGCTGAGTTTTTGGCCAAAATGATATAAAATATTTTGCCATCAATTTGCTAAGCAAAAGTAAATAAATCAACAAAAATGTCGACTTTTATGCTTATTAATTTGACTCCTTTCATAACTTTCACTTACTGATCTTTGAATGTGCCCAGTACAGGTTGTATATTCTTTTTTAGTGGGTTTCAATATTATAGTACTTAAAACATTTATTTGTTTCGCTTTAACAGGAATCTAAAATAATAATAGATTGATGAGAACAAAATTTTAGTATTTATGTTTAAGATAGATTCAAAATGAAAATTCATCTTGCTATGCTCATATTCTATTTCAAAACGGTGATCTTCATGTCATTTGTAAAGATTGATAACTTACTTTAGGGAAAATGGATGGAATTGCATCATATGATCTTGTTTCGAAATGCAATATTTCTTCGGGCTTGAAATGCCGGCTACAAATTTTAGAACCGTTTCTGACCCTTTTCTGTGTAGAACACTGAGCCACCGGTCTCGAAGATCATCATTTTTAGGAAAGCTTAAAATAACAAAAAATAATATATAATGAGAAGAAAGAAAAATAATACATAAGAAGAATAAAGAGAAGAACATCCACTTTTACATTGAAAACATAGTCACCCTAAATGCAATTTGTAAACAAAGTCACAAAACTTACTTAAAAAGGGAAATTCCAGACCCGGGGTACACTTTTCACTCTTGCAATTAACCACAAAACACGTTCTTACCATGGTTACAATAACTTGCACTTTAATATTACGAAAACTCACAAAATTAAATATAATTCAAATTTATAAACATACAGATGTCAAGTAAACGTCAGACGGCAATGTAGTAATTGCCAGGTATAGTATAATGTATAACTACTAATTCTTACAAATTCCATTTTTTTTGGTTTAAACACAAGAGTGTTTGCATGGTAAAATAACTTTAATTTTCATTAATATGCATACAGTAATAATGGTAATTCATTTTAAAGATAGAATTCCAAAGAAGTTTAAAACTAGGTGTTATTACTACAACAGACAGGTCGAAAAAATTACCATTGAAATAAATATTTTTAATCTGCCACACAGAAGAAAGGGACACAGTCCTCACACGGCACTGTCTCGCTCGGAACGAATAGTTCCTTCAGTTTTATGCGTGCAAGTTTATACTCTATTGTTTAACAGTTAAAAAAGACTTTCTGTATTCTTTGAATCATTCGTAAGCAATCCAGTTAGTAGGTAGAAGATCCTTGGTGTGTGGACTGTGTCCCTTTCTTCTGTGTGTCAGATTAAAAATATTTATTTCAATGGTAATTTTTTCGACCTGTCTGTTGTAGTAATAACACCTAGTTTTAAACTTCTTTGGAATTCTATCTTTAAAATCAATTGCCATTATTACTGTATGCATATTAATGAAAATTAAAGTTATTTTACCATGCAATCACAAGATGTTTAAAACAAAAAAAAAATGGAATTTGTAACAATTAGTAGTGATATATTATACTATACATGGCAATTACTACGTTGCTGTCTGACGTTTACTTGACATCTGTATGTTTGTAAATTTGCTTTATATTTAATTTTGTGAGTTTTCGTAATATTAAAGTGCAAGATACTGTAACCATGGTAAGAACGTGTTTTGTGGTTAATTGCAAGAGTGAAGGGTACCCCGGGTCTGGAATTTCCTTTTTTAAGTAAGTTTTGTGACTTTGTTTACAAATTGCATTTAGGGTGACTATGTTTTCATTGTAAAAGTGGATGTTCTTCTCTTTATTCTTGTTATTTATTATTGAAGTGAAAACTTCTTTAGCGGCGTTGTGCACTTTTTTTGTAATGGGTAAAAAATGTTAAACTCGCGTCAGGACACGTGACCTGATCGAAAATTCGTAAGGCGGACGGAGAGTCTAAGAGATAAACTTTTTAATGTAATATAAATTGTCATGTTTTTGTACGACAGCGCAATAAATATATATTGTATTCTACCACATAAATGATAGTACTTTTATACTGATAATTAAAGCAATTCGTGCAAAATTATTCCCTAAACATTCCAAAATATCAAAAATGCACAACGTTAATATTCAAGTTTTCACTTCTGCCGGCACTCTCGGAGTGCAACCCGTCGTTTTTTTTTTCTTTCTTCTCATTATTGATTATTTTTTGTTATTTTAAGCTTTACTATAAATGATGATCGAGACCGGTGGATCAGTGTTCTACACAGAAAAAGGTCAGAAACGGTTCCAAAATTTATAGCCGCCATTTCAAGCCCGAAGAAATATTGCATTTCGAAACAAGATCAAATGATGCAATTCCATCCATTTTCCCTAAAGTAAGTTATCAATCTTTACAAATGACATGAAGATCATCGTTTCGAAATAAATTATGAGCGTAGCAAGATGAATTTTCATTTTGAATCTATCTTAACCATAAATACTAAAATATTGTTCTCATCAATCTATTATTATTTTAGATTCCTGTTAAAGCGAAAAAATAAATGTTTTAAGTACTATAATATTGAAACCCACTAAAGAAAAGAATATACAACCTGTACTGGGCACATTCAAAGATCTGGTAAGTGAAAGTTATGAAAGGAGTCAAATTAATAAGTATAAAAGTCGACATTTTAGTTAATTTATTTACTTTTGCTTAGCAAATTGATGGCAAAAAGATTTTATATCATTTTGGCCAAAAACTCAGCTACGCAAACTTGCTTACAAGTGTAGTTTATTATATTAATAATTACTTATAACTTAATTACTTAACTTTTATCCACTGCAGTTAATGTTGACAAATAATAATAATAATTCATAATTTAAAGATTATTTCCATACTTTTAACTAATAATAGTGTAATACATTTTTTAGGGTTGTGTATCAAGCCAATCTTGTAACAAACCTGCAGCTGCAACATATGAGGAACTAGAAAATATAGAATCAACCTAATAATAATAACCTTATAATTTTCATTCGATCTGCCTCCTTTATATTTAGAATTATGTTTGTAAATAATATTGATTTCTAACCTTAAATAGCACATGTGGTGTTAGCCTGTAATTAATTGTTACACTTATAAATGTAATATGGCTGTTTCATACAAATGTATAGTGTAAACAATTGTAGGTTAACCTAAATAAATATATTATATCTCTTCTTTTATTCTTTCTATTTATAATCATCGTTTTTCATGAAGGGTTTTAGTAGTTTTAATTATATATAAACACTAGTACTAACGCGGGGCTTCACTCCCGTGGATTCTATCACGGTAAAAACATAACTCTCCTTTTTTGCAGTCGCGTAAAAAGTAGCCTATAACCTTCCTCAAGCTTCAAGCTACTTCCATACCAAATTGCATCCAAATCCACCCAGTACTTTCGAAGATTAGCGCGTTCAAGCAAACAAACAAACTTTTCCGCTGTATAATATTAGTATAGATTGCATCATTTTATTTTTAGTCTACTGGTTCTGACCGTACAAGTGTCGCATAAACGTAGATTACCAATTAATGCACGTTTATTTGGACGTCTATATCAAGGCCAAGCCTTCAAAGAATTGCCAGCTGGTGATTCTGTTATTAATTCTGTATCTGCAATAATTGTATTTGTATCACGGGTCTTAACCACTTTGAAAGTCAACGCAATAAAGTCTGCTTAACAAAACCAATTTTGCATTTAGCCCGCATAAGGAAGGGTTTATTATAGAAATTAGCGCGCTCAATGTAAGTTCCTCAGATATATATTGAGAACTAGCTTTTCGCCCACGTGGAATTCTGTTATATCGCGCTACCGAGCAACTATTCAAAAATCTGAGATAGAAAGAACCCTATATAGATCCCAGGGTTTTAAACTATCTCCATGCCAAATTTTTTCGAAAGCGGCTCTGTGGTTTAACCGTGAAAGCGTAACAGACCGACACAGACCTTTGTATCTATACTAATATTATAAAGCTGAAGAGTTTGTTTGTTTGTTTGTTTGTTTGTTTGTTTGTTTGTTTGCTTGAACGCGCTAATCTCAGGAACTACCGTTCTGATTTGAAAAATTCTTTCAGTGTTAGATAGCCCATTTATCGAGGAAGGCTATAGGCTATATATCATCACGCTAACACCAATAGGAGCGGAGCAGTAATGAAGAATGTTTCAAAATCGGGGGATTTTTTTTTCCACGGGGACGAAGTCGCGGGCGGAAGCTAGTTTATAATATAATTTATTTCTTTCTTTCTATTTAATAGGTTGTTAAGAAAAAAACCGGCCAAGTACGAGTCGGACTCGCGCATGAAGGGTATTTTTATAGGTAGGTAATGAATGGTACGGAACCGTTACCTATAAAAAGCGCCAAAAAAATCACAACTGTTGTATGGGAGTCTCCCTTAAATATGTATTTTAATTAATTTTTAGTATTTTTTGTTATAGCGGTAACAGAAATACATCATTTGTAAGGTTAATAATAAGTGTCTTAAAAAAACCTGCAAATATTGCATCAAATAAAATTGTCCTTACGTTTATCACGAATTGATATACACACTACTAGAAAGAGATAGCTAGGTCCTTCGAGGGTATACTCTTCGGAACGGATTTGAGCTTCGCGTCCGCATTCCAGTTTAGGTACAAGTTCCTTGGGATACACATTGTAAAAAAAATATTTTTAAAAGAGTGACTGTGGAATTTCTTGCCGGTTCTTCTCCATAGAACCGTGCAATAAGTTCTGATATTTTGTAAGTACTCATGTATATGTAATGTATAATAAAATATTTTGAGTTTGAGTGTGACGACAAATAATGGCACACAGAAGTTAAGCAATTCCAATAAAATAAATGATTTTAAAATATTTTGAAAATCATATAATAATAATGAATTTAACGAAAAAAAGAATAGATTCCGAAAATGTTGGAAATATAATTTCTAAATGATAATTTTATAAATACGAGTATAATTATTTATATTACAAGGCAATTTGTGGTAAATCAAACAGAGGATGACTGATTGCATTTACTGTACAATTCCATTACTTTATGAAACATTTTTAAAATATCATTACTTGTTCTATCCAATTTTTTGTCAACTATTATTCTGCCATTGTTCGTTAGTTTGTTTAGGCTGGCAACCCTGCTAGTGTATTACCTACAGGCAGCACTGCGCATAGATGTCACTGGATGTCACAGAAGTTGTCAAATTCTTTCTGTCAAAGTTAGTTGTGTTAATTTGTGTTTACTCTCAAACAATATAAAGTTAGTTACTAGACTATTATTCAGATAATCAATATGCCGAAAGTACGTCGCAGTCGCAAACCTCCTCCAGAAGGATGGGAGCTCATCGAACCAACCTTGGAAGAATTGGAACAGAAAATGCGAGAAGGTAACTAACCTAACAAAGTAAAAATTTGGTTTACTCCAAACTTTCTCAGTTATGAATGAATGAGAATTTTCTCTTCCTCAAAATTTTCTATTTCTTAATATAAATAGTAATTATTTTTATCGTAGAGGTAGTAAGAAAACAATTTGTCAATCAATATCATTCAACAAACAAAACTTTGTTTTAGCTGAGACTGAGCCACATGAAGGAAAACGCAAGCAAGAATCTCTATGGCCGATATTCAAGATCCACCATCAAAAGTCCCGCTACATCTATGACTTATTCTACAGACGTAAGGCGATTAGCAGAGAGCTATACCAGTACTGTTTAGATGAGAAAATAGCAGATGCCAACCTTATAGCTAAGTGGAAGAAGACTGGTTATGAAAACCTGTGCTGTTTGCGCTGCATTCAAACCAGAGATACTAATTTCGCTACCAACTGTATATGTAGAGTCCCTAAAAGCAAGTTAGAAGAAGGCAGGATAGTAGAATGTGTTCATTGCGGGTGCCGTGGTTGTTCAGGATAAATTTTGTAATTTTTAGTAAGAATATTTAATATTTTGTATTATTATTTTATAATCACCTTATTTGATTAAGTGGTAAAAAGTAACTGAAAAAAACAGGCCCCAAATTTTAAATAGAAGCTCTGAATGTTTATTTTTATGCCATGAAAATAGAAAACCATACATTACAAAAGAATTTTTAGTGTGGATATTATTAATTTTGACTAAAATAAAAATGTGCTACAATTTCAAAGATTTTACTTTATTACAAATTATAATCATTTTACACTTGACGAGATCAGATCAGATCAAATGATGTACATTAAAAAAAATTAGATTGCAATAGTAGTAACTAATTCTACTGACAAATACCCTGTATTTGATCTATATTAGACTTAACAATTTACTTTTGTGACATCAAATAACAAAAGGTAAGTACAGAAGTATCTAATGAAATAATCAAAAGCAGATAAATAAAATATCTTTTCATACAATAATAACTCAAGCTTTTAGACCTTAATAATTCTAGAAACAAAATAGAATAAACCAAATTCTTAAGGAAAAATTTACAAATGATTGAATTACAACATTTTTACACATTCAAGATGAATTTAATGTTCAAAACAGAAGTAATTTAACCTATTTAACAAAATTAAATAAGGCACCTTTTCTTAATTGAATAAGTATACTTAGACAATACTATGTATTGTTTTTGAGCATAAAATTGGAGATTACTAGTAATAGGAATATACTAGTGAACTGTGATTCATTTAAAATTTGGGAAAATTATTACAGATCCATATTAATACGGGTTAGTTAAAGGTAGTTCTTCCTTCATACATTGTGAACTTGAATAGATTACTAGAACTATTTAACAATACTATATTAATAACACTAATTAATATATACTATCAATGGCAAGTACATTGAAAACACAATCCACTAGCATCCCACACAAAGAAATAATTATAAATATAGGTTAAACCATAATAGTTCTATGTTCCAACTCTTTGGAAAGCTCCACAATTAAATCTTTATAAATGATAGGATTCATGTTTTTGCCAAGCAAGTACAAAACGAACCAGTCTCCATAACCAAAACGCTTGACAATTCGAGAAATCATATTCTTCTTCACATATCTTAATTGACCAGCAATCATTAGCGAGCGAAGTGGGCGCAGAGAGAGTACGAGAATACGGAACAAAACTGCCAGAGTAGAAAAAAAAGCAAGAATAATAAGCCAGAACCAGAGGATAACAAAGATCTTTTCGTTGACTATGTTGAGAGGCAGTACACAGAGACGGTCTTTGAGCTGCAAGGAGCCAGAAGGACCATAGCTTCGGAGCCAACACTTGGTGAGTTTGGGGAAGAACTGGTCCATGGGGTTGACAGAGGCAAAGTCGGTCATGTCCGAGGGTACGCGCGGGACGTGAGTGAACGCGGCGACCGCTGCGCCGTAGTTGCGGAATGCGCCGCCCAGGAATATGTCCAACAGGAATATTTGGCCAACCTGAAAAGATCAATATTTATCCAGTTCTTGCTTGTTACAGTTTTAATGCGAATTTAGGACATGAAATTCTAACTATTGCATGTATCAAATTACATATTAAAAATCTAACAGCAGCAGTTTACTAATTACAACACTCTTAAGCATAACAGAGTAATACAATTAATACAAAAACTTTTACTAGGCCCAAGTTGACGATCCCTGCAGATGGCTGTTTGGTTGTTGGTTTCATTAATATTCTTTTGAACTAGGTAGTTCAAAATATGATGAATTCAAAGTATGATGCTAGAAATATTAGTTAATTAGGTAATTAACTAATATTTCTAGCATCATACTCTCATAAACGGTCAGCCATTTTTTTAGGTGGGAAAATCAGTTATTGACTCTTCTCGCTCTGGTAAGAGCGGAAAGGAGTGTCAGACTTCTAGTGACCCAGCCTGTTCCTCCTATTGCCCTTACGTCCGGGGCCGCGGTGTCTCTTTAGAACATTCCCGCAACCTTGACAGGCAATTGCTGGCAGTCGGCTCGTGATCTCCGACGCCCGGAGCGGTTACGTAATACATAAAAGTTCATTGCTCTTTCTTATTTTTCTTTTTCGACAGTATATAGTTTTTAGTATATAAATGCATGCACTTACCACATTGACAAGGTTGAGAATCTCACAGAAGGCATAGCGCAGTGCATACATATTGTGTGTATGTATGTTTGTATAACTCAGATACGACACCAGCTCTCCGCGACGAAACTCTGACCAGTCTTTGATAACAATCGGGCTACCTGTTACAAAAACATGTGTAACTTAAAATTTAATATTTATAAGAAAATATAAACAATTTTCTGTGCCAAGTGTAGTGATGGGTAATTTTCGGAAATTTTTCAAAACTTGGAAATTCCTTTTATTTTTCGGAAAAATATTGTTTAATGTATAATTTTTCTTTGAATAAGGGTCAAAACGCTTGAGTCATAGGGCCCAAGTGCGCGTCTCGCCGGCTGATCGATTCCTTGCGTGACTAGAGGATTTTTTTAAGCATGGGATATCATTAGGGCTTTCATCCCGGGAATCTCGGTCTCGAAAATTTCGAGAGTCTCGACGATTTTTTAGTATTTTCGAGACTCGAGACTAACACTGTCGGTCACGGGAATAACGAGACTTTTGAGACTTCAGTAACATAAAAACTGTATTAAATAATTTATTAAACGAAGTCAATTTTTATTATTTTTGGAACGAAGTTCCTTATCGCGCGTTACGAAAGGGGGCTAGCCGGAAAAAATTCATACGAAAAGTTGTAACGACACTTTTTAAGGGGTGTGGATATTCGTGAATCAGGCTTCATTTAGGATACCTTAGTAACCCTTACAAGATTTTTTTTTCAAAATAATATATATTAATCCACACAATGTAAAGCGTGTCCTCTTGGCTTCAGAAAAAATAAAAATATATTTGAAATATCATAAATAAATACGCAAAGTGGCCTCTGTTTTTGTGACTTACTACCATTTTTCTCCTAAACTATCAATCACAGGATCTTTTAATTGCCACCAATATATTATATTAAGTAATGCCGATGGGACCATGTGCTTATTTTTGCCAATAACTTTTTTAATTATTTATAAGGATTTTTTTACGTAATCGCTACTCGCAAATCGCGTATCCACCCCTCCGGGCGCCCAGTAAATCAGTGCGGGACGAGACGCAGTGCTGGATGGACCTGTGACACTTTTCTCCGCAAACAAAATTATTGTCGATAGCCCAACCAATTAGATTTTTCTTTGTTTTATGTATAGTGTGTGTAAATATTAGGTTATTTTAGTGTGTAATTAGGTATAACGTTGTAAATAATAATTACTACTTGTCGTAAATTCTTATTATAATATTAAAATGGGTGACAAAAAAAGACGCAAGAAGCGTAATTTGAAAATAGCATACAAGAGGAAATTCCAAAGAATAAAACTGTAAGTACCTACTTAATATTTTATGTACTTGTTAGGTAATGAAAAAAAATGGCCAAGTGCGAGTCAGACTCGCCCATGAAGGGTTCCGCAGTAACTATAATAATATAATATAATATGTATATTAATGTGACAAAAAAAATCTTACAAATTTCTTAAAACTAGCTTATTTACATTTTTTTACAACTACGCCCAATAACTTTGTTTTTCATAGTGTTTCTATGAATTACAAAGTTATATTTGCAGTTTTAGGAAATATGCTGTATCTCAAAAACTGCTGACTCGATCTCGTTCAAACCGAGTCTTGGTTGAAAGATTACATTAAGATCTATAGACATATATTTTTTGTAGATTTTTCACTCCATTATTATAGAAGTTAGAGGGGGGGGGGGGGGGGGGGCACATTTTACCACTTTGGAATCGTATATCTTTTAAACGATTAACTTTATGAGAAAGTGGTCTTAGAAACCTCAATGTCATTTTTAAAGACCTGTCTATAAATACCACACACGCATAGGTTTCATGAAAAAAAATATTTCAGTTTTAGTTCCATGTATAGTTGCAAAACTTCTGAATAATTCCGAATAATTCCGGAATACTTCGGGGAAAGTTTCTTTAAATGGGAATTATTCAAAATGATAAATTCATTTTGAATCATTCTGATTTAAAGAAACTTTTAATTATTTATTAAGATTTCAACTTTTTTTGCTGAAAAATAGTATTTTGCATCGATCGTCGATCTCTGTGCGCCGGCCGCTGCCGCCGCGCTAGCACCGCGACGCGCGCACCCGACTGCCACCGGCCACGAGTCGTGCGTGCAGGCGATGGCGGTGCGGGGTGCGGTAAGAGGGAGGGGATGCTGCTCCCCGGAGAAGTTTTCACCCGCGCGAGAAAGATTCGTACCCCGCAATCGAATGTTTCCGAATATTTCGCCCGAATAATTCAATGGGAATAAATGTGTTTGCTTGTTGTGTGGTGGGTGAGTTAATTATTGTTCACTGCGAGAGTACGTATGTACGCTACGAGAGTACAATATAAATGTTTATTTTATTATAAATGGGATTGATTAAGTATACCTATGTTGATATTTTTATAGGTAGATTTATTAGCCTGCGATTAACAGGATTTTTATTCTTTTGTTTTTAGGTAGGTACTATCGGCCAAAGATACGCATACTCACTTAAGAAAATATTTCTGCGGAAGCGCAGCTAGTGACAAACCACATCCCTTCCTGTTTTCGCCCAATTAGAAATAATATGCATTTTGTGAGTACAGAGCGTGTAACATTATATTAATACTTACTATTACGAACACTACTGAAATACGCTTCGTGCATCCTATTGGTCAAAATACATGCATTAGGCGATCGAGTTGTAAGTCGTGCTATGCGATTATAGCCTTAAATGTCAGTTGTGAAATAAAAAAACCAGGCCAAGCATTTTTGATTTGCTATTTGAAAAAGGGTTACCTATGTTTTTGGTTAGTTTGTATGTAGCTCTGTACGCATCGCGAGTATTCGCGAGTCGCATAGGTAGGTATTAATCATTACCTACCTACTTAACGCGTATAATAGCCCAGTCAATAAAAGCAAATAAAGGCAAACCTTGCAAGCAAACACGTTTTGATGCGGTTTTCAGAAAAGTATTTGTTCTTACCTACTTAGGAGCAGGTTTTGGTATATTAACAGACTTCAAAGGTCGATTTTCCTGTTTTTTTTTGACAGTTGAAATATTCCCAAAGTTTCGGAATATTTCAGAATACTTCCGAAGTATTCGACGGGAATGATTCGGAATGTTTCCCGCCAGCATCTATAGTTCCATGTATGGGGAGCCCCCTTAATTTTAATTTTTTATTTAATTTTTTTCTTAAATTCGGAAAGCGGTTCACAGAATACATCTACCTACCAAGTTTTACATGTATAGTCCTAAGAGTTTCGGAATAAAATGGCTGTGACATACGGACGGACAGACAGACAGACGGACAGACATGACGAAACTATAAGGGATCCGTTTTCGCCATTCGGCTACGGAACCCTAAAAATGCACTATCTTTCAAAACTTAGTTGATACCATACTTATATAATTGCAATAACTTTTAAAGTAGGTATACACAAAATTAGTAGGTATACGATACAGAGGGTCTGTACCGTAAACCTACTAATTTTGTAAATAACATAAACTAATACGAAAAGCGAATTAGGTCTAGTAAGAAACATTTTGTTTCAAGACCGCGGTTTACTGATATGGGCAGTAATGTGCATGACAAAATATCTGATTGATCTGAAAATTCAGATGTTGCTTATTGTCATACATAACTAAGTATGAGAATAGGTATGTACCTAACTATGAATGTTAGTTGCCTAATCCATTATTTGTAGCTTTTTACGAAATGAAATACAAAAAATTGGCCAAGTGCGAGTCAGACTCGCCCATGAAGCGTTCCGTAGTAACTATAATAATATAATATAATATGTATATTTAAGTATTTGACGAATAAAAAAAAACCTTAAAAATTTCTTAAAACTAGCTTATTTACATTTTTAGGGTTCCGTAGCCGAATGGCAAAAGACGGAACCCTTATAGTTTCGACATGTCTGTCTCTCTGTCCATCCGTCCGTATGTCACAGCCATTTTATTCCGAAACTATTAGGACTATACATGTAAAACTTGGTAGATAGATGTATTCTGTGAACCGCTTTCCGATTTTAAGAGAAAATTAAAAAAAAACATTTAAAATAAAGGGGGCTCCCCATACATGGAACTGAAACTGAAAATATTTTTTTTCATCAAACCTATACGTGTGTGGTATTTATTGACAGGTCTTTAAAAATGACATTAAGGTTTCTAAAATGACTTTTTCATAAAGTTAATCGTTTAAAAGATATACGCTTCCAAAGTGGTAAAATGTGTGTCGCCCCCCTCTAACTTCTATAATAATGAAGTGAAAAATCGAAAAAAACCATATGTTGTAGATCTTAATGTAAACTTTCAACCAAAATTGGTTTGAACGAGATCGAGTCGGCAGTTTTTGAGATACAGTATATTTTCTAAAACCGCAAATATAACTTTGTAATTCATACAAATACTATGAAAAACAAAGTTATTTGGCGTAGTTGTAAAAATTGTAAATAAGCTAGGTTTCAGGAATTTTTAAGGTTTCTTGTTTTTTTTTTTTTTTTTTAATTAAATATATTAAGTAAATTATATTTATTATAGTTACCACGGAACCCTTCATGGGTGAGTCCGACTCGCACTTGGGCAATTTTTTTATAACTACGCTAAATAACTTTGTTTTTCATAGTGTTTGTATGAATTACAAAGTTATATTTGCGGTTTTAGAAAATATGCTGTATTTCAAAAACTGCTGAACCGATTTCGTTCAAACCAATAACTTAAAAAAATAAAATTTTATTACAATTCCTTCACTAATTAATCGAAAGGAACTTCGTTCCAGTCTGGCGAAACTCCTATACAAAAAAACGATGTATGAAACGGACGTCCTTTTTAATGGCTTCTATAATCCGATAAAATTAAGAAGAACACTTAGAACTCTGGGGCATTATCGGCCTATGATTCGTCACAACATAGATGGATTATATCGACCGCCATTTTGACTGTCACAGACTGTCACTAGCATTTGACAATTTGTTTGTTTGGTTTTCCAAAGTTATTATTTTTGCGTGTTTATTGCATAAAAGTGTATTTAAAAATCATTTTGTTGGAAGAAATTTGAGAAATATGAGAGATAATATGAGAAATTTGTGATATATAAAGAAATATGAGAAAAATAACGTGCGAAATTTGTCATATAAAAACATAACCGGGTTGGTGATAACAAACGTGTTTTTATGGCTAAATTTCCATTAGATGAAGAACGGTAGGCATAATTAGTTATTTATTTCTATAAAGATGTCAATTCTAGTGCAATTCCTAAAGGTTTAGTGCATTTTAACAAAGAAAATAACTTTTACAAAACATTACATAGTGTTTACCCATCAACCTGGATTTATCGATATCGATATTTAGTTATTGAAATGACGAGAAGTCTGTTCAGCAGTAGACATCTACAGGCTAAGCTGATCATGAAAATGATAATTAGGTACTTAAAAAGAAAGTGAAATCAATGTTTTCTCAATTAGTTTGTTTTGTCATTATAAATTTCCTTGCAACAAAATAAGTGGTAAAATTTTGGCATATGATAATACATATTGTAGTTATAATGGTTCGTCTTAGGGGTTTGTTACATTCTTATAATACGTAATTTATATGTAAAAATAACTCCTCACCCACTTTTTAGGTGTAAACAATGGATCAAAGCAGCAGGAAAAGAAGACTTAGTTTATGTGCCAATAGAAAAGTTGCATCAGTTGAAATATCAAGTAATACAAAAAAATCTTTGTGAAAAGCATTTCCGGAGAAAACTGCTATTCCGTGTCTGGAAATCTCATTTACACCATTATCTGATGACATTTTAGTTGGATTTCCACTACATTGTATTGCTAGCAGTCAACCATTGTCAGCCAGAAGAACTGACGAAGAAGAACTGTTTACAGAATTATCGCCGGTTACAAAGAAGGAACATAACTACCACCATGGTTTTTTATATGAACCAAGTTAGTATAGTTTACTTGTTTTAACGGATATGTCAATATATTTCTTGTATTTGATGAACAGCCATATTTTAATTATATATCTTTTTTATGTTACAGAACCTTCAACATCAACCTCACAAACAGACGATCATACTGGAAACGGATTGTTCTAAATACTAAAATATTTTTTTTAATTATTATAAGTTAATAGTAGTTTAGTGTTTTATGTCTTGAATAAATATGTAGTAAAAGTATCTGAGTTTAAATTTTCTTTCATTAATTTATTTCGTAAAAATAAAAAGAAATCCAGAATCTATCGTAGCCGGTATCGATACGTTTTCGCCAGTCACCCCAGTCACATCACTAATAATGACATTATGTTGGCAGTATGTATTACGTCGTGGTTCTGTTAGGTTGGTATTAGTCTAGAGTGCACGTTTCATACATCGCTATTTTTCTATAGCACTCCCGTCTCTTACCGTTAGGTTTTACATACTCTTTGCTTCGTTCCATCCGGGTGTCCCTTGACACCTCTCAAGTTTTTTATTTTTAATATGGATATGGCAATGGCAGCACGGTCGAGCATAGAGTAAAGCTTAGTATTAGGTGTGGAGGTTGAATAACCTCATTGACAAGTAACAGAGATTTTGTCTACATATTATAAATGTAAATTTCTGTGCCCGAAAGGGTCCATGTGAGCTACTACTTATATTAAGATCTTGTCAACACAATTATGATTGCAATACAAATTGAATTATGGAACTATTCTGATTGATTTGAAAGGGGTTCGAACTTTTTTGTATGAAGACTGGCATGTCGTGGCACATGCTGAAAGTGGCATGTCGTGGCACATGCTGAAAGTGGCATGTATGTAACAAAAAATGTCAGTAACATGTTACGCCAAAATTCACATTACCGAGATATTTGAAGGTAAACATCGACATATGACTACAACGACAATCATTAAAAGTAGACTTATTACGTGTTTATAAGCATCAGATGGTATCCAAGAGTAGGTACATTACACGCTACTAGGAGCACGAGAATACTACTACAAATAATTATTTATCCACTAAATTGCATCGCAATGAAACGCAGTCGACATGTCACTACCGCGTGGCGGATCATGTGACATGTTACTCAGCTTGAAGACATTTTTCAGCAGTTGTTAAACAAAAGATATGTCATTGACGTTAACATTTATTTATATCTATAAGTACAACTAGTATTTGCGTGTTGCGCGAGGTGCAAGCACCTCGCGTGCTTGTGAAAAAAAAAAGGGGGGGGGTGATGGGGGGTTTAGTATTTGCGTGTTGCGCGAGGTGCAAGCACCTCGCGTGCATGTGACAAAAAAATAAAAGAGGGGGGGGGGTGATGGGGGGGGGTTGCACAAGTATTTCGACTAAAGCATTGCCCCTCTAAATGAATCTGAAAAAAAAATGTTCCAAGTCTCTTAGATTCCGAGATCCGCCTAAAGGGGGGAAGGGGGGCGGGGGGACGACGACGACTTTGAAAAATGGTTTTTACTTTACCGAGCGTCCTCTATACGAATCCGTAAAAAACAAAAAATACGGGTCTCGTAGTTTCCGAGATACGATAGGGGGGGGGGGGGGAGGGGAGGTTTGGCACTTTTCCCGTAGGTTTGAGAGTTACTTGTTTACGAATCTGTCAAAATATATTCACCTCCCCATCCACCATCTGGGAGAACAATTATGTCAGTGAGTCAGTGAGTGAGTGGTAATTTAGCTTTATCTATAAGTACAATATCAAACATAAGTGAATATTAATACTAAGATATGACATTTTAAAATATTTAAAATATATCTAACACGTATCATAAATATTACTATACTACATAATCCATAAATTCAGCAGGATAGGGGTTCTTGATGCCGAGCCTAATCCATGTACCAAAGAAAGACATGTACCAAAACACTCATTGTTCATTTTATAATACAGTGAGATGAAAGACAGCCAACACGCGCGTGTGGTATTCTTTGATATGCGTTTTATTGCGATGCGAAGCGATTTAGTAGGCAAATAATTAATTATAGTAGCGGTTTTGTCATACTGCTAGACTAATAAGCTAAATACTAATAAACGTATGGACGCGTAATGAGTTTATTTGTTTGGGGTACCGTGTTACTGGACATTTTCTGTTCCTCTAGCCATGCATAACACTTTCATCATGCACTGCGATTTAAAATAAAACAAAATGGTGACGTCGATACGACAGATAGGTTCTATCCCCTTTCATTGTGAAAGCGCGAAGTGGTACTAAGTAGTATCCCTCTAGCGTACAAGCAGAAAGAGCTTTTTCTAATGCGGGTTACTGTTGTAACAAAATTAGGGTTAAATGCCCTTTGTTTATGACGTGCCCACTGCAAAAATTAAACAAAAACTGTAACAAATGTTTTTTTTTTTAATTTGCGTTTGTTTATGAAAGTAACTACTTGATTAAAATATCTTGATTTGACTCTCTAAATAAGAAACCTAGTTTTGAGATAGTCTCAAAAGTCTCGTTTTTCTCGGGAATTTCGAGACCACACCTAGTCTCGTTTTTTTTTTCCCGGGACTCGGTAAGGCATCGAGACTGAAAGCCCTAGATATCATACATAGAGAGATAGTATAAGACATATACTTGATTTGTAAACAAATGTTCAATATTCAGGATTATTTATTGCATTATTTAGAAAATAAAATAAAAACGATTGTCTATTTTTAGGTGCTGTAGCGCAAATTATTCGCATTTAATAAGGCGTAATTTCGATAAAAAAATTACGTCAAAATAAACTTTGTTCTGTGCAGAATTCAAATAAATAGTTTTTATGATAATGCGATCATGTAATTTTGTAATAACATGATTTTAAGAACGCTCTAAATTACTATATCCCAAGCTAGCCCCATTTAGTATGGCCCGAGCGTCCGCCAGCGTAGGACGTGTGTCAATTTTTCCCGCGTCCCGACAGTCGATCGCACGTATCGAGAACGCTAACTATACTACGACTACGCGGGTTTTGATACTCGTATTTTTTACCCGACTGCAAAGGAAGGGTTATGTTTTTCGTGCGTATCTTGTATGTATGTATGTTTGTAATATTCTTTATTACCTCATATCTCCAGAACCGCTGAACAGATTCACACAATTGAGGTATCGTTAGATTTGTCTTAACAGCCCAAGTGTTCTTAGATAAGTGACATTTAAAAAAATTAAACATGGCGGCTGTGCGAAGCCATTATACACGGTGAAAAATTTTTTTTTTTCAAATACTACAATATGGGTATAAAATTAAAGGGCTTAACATAAGAATTTCAAAAAAGTACCTATATCATGTTTATCATTAGTGTAATACTAGCAAAATAACACAATGAGAAAGTTTAAAAATATGGACTCACTTTCTGAATCCGGTGGAGTGCCAATGTGACACGACCGGGAAAACTAAAAAATTGTTAATTAATATTTTAACTAAAAAGTTGAAAAAAAAGCTTATTTAAAAAATCTAAAAAACCCGACTGCTCAACTGAAGTGTAAGAAACAAGCACATTTTTATTTTTAAAAGTGACAAGCAGGCGGTCCCATCCCATTTTAAAAAAATATGTTCAATTGGGTCCCGCCTGCTTGTCACTTTTAAAAATAAAAATGTGCTTGTTTCTTACACTTCAGTTGAGCAGTCGGGTTTTTTAGATTTTTTAAATAAGTTTTTTTTTGTAAGAAATATTTTTAGTGCTTTATACGTAATTGTTTTAGCTATGGAGAACAGGCACGGTGTATACCATTGTGTCAAAAAAGGGAAACGCAATAATTCTGCATCATTAAAGAATGCACATGAAGCAAGGTACATCTTTTTTAACCGACTTCAAAAAGAAGGAGGAGGTTCTCAGTTCGTTGGATTTTTTTATTTATGCTCCCCGATTACTTGAAGACGGCTAGACCGATTTAAAAAAAATATTTTTTTGTTTGATAGTGTATACTTTCTTATTGTTTCCATTGTCATCACGTCAGGATCTGATGATCGAATCATGGAGAAATCGAAGGAACTCTTCAAATATTATAGGCACACTTATAGCGATTTGGTTATTTTTTGTAGTAGCTTGTGCAGTTGCTCTTGAAAAACACCATTTAGTGAAGTGGAACTGATGATGAAGACCACAGATGGCCACCGGAACTACTCAATAATAAGTATTTCGTGGGTTGCGATTCGAATACTTGAATATGGCTAAGCACTTTATGCTCGTTACAATGCATAATTATGGTGAAGTAAAGCTGATGGTGAAGTACCAGGAGAACTCCTCAAAAATTAACGGCTCTGCATCGGGAAAAGCTATATTTTGTATAAGGTGATAAGTAGTTGACATTTTGGCTTTTGTAACTTGATAAATTACAAATTAAAAAGCATTAACAACACTTTTTAACTAACTATTTGGAAGTCGATGTCCAAACACGAAAATACGAAAAAAAAAACACCGACGAACGAAAGCAAAGTGGGTTTTATTTTTAGTTTAAAAGCTTTTTGCTTTTATAATATAAAGTAATACTTTGATGTAGTCTAAATTTCTACCAACGTTTTGAGAAGAAAAAAAATCACAAATAATCACAAAAGATAGAAGCACTTAAGAAATTAAACCCTAACTGTTGTTCAGTACTGTAGAACTATAAATACAATTTAACGAATGTCATATTTCTTTATTGATTTATTTTTAAACCTACTTAAAAAAAAGGATTAGGTTCTCAATTCGACTGTATTTTTGTAGTAGTTTTAGTAGATGGCTAGACCGATTTAGAAAATTCTTTTTTTATATGAAAGGATTTACTTCAAGGTGAGTTCCATTATCATCAAGTTAGGATCTGATTAGGGCATCCAATCCCGCAGCCTGAATTCAATCTCGGTATTTGCGGGACTACGAATTTTCAATCCCGCGGGATCTCGCATATTGAAAATATTCACATTTATTTAAGGCAAATAAAACAATGAATTAATCAACTAACTCCACGTTTATTTACGTATTAGTATGAGATCAATCAAATTACACCGTTTATTTATCACAAAAAAATCAATGAATTAATCTACTAACTCCACATTTATTTACGTATTACTACTAGTATGAGATCAAGCAAATTACACCGTTTTTTCTTCACAAAAAACAGTAACAAATACTAAATAAAAACTAGACTGATATTTTAGGCTACCACTGACTGAAATTCGGCTATATTAGGCTACATAAGCTGTGAAAAACGGGCGACATTGGCCCCAGCGTTGTTTGCAACACTGCCGGCCGCCAGCCACCGAGCGATCGCGCTCGCGAGAGGTCGTATGCATGCTTTTTTTGAGTCCCGCAAATCCCGCGGGATTGGAAAATGACGCGGGATCCCGCAATACCGAGATCTCGGTATTCCGGGATTGGACGCCCTAGATCTGATGATGGAATTATGGAGAAATCGAGGGAACTCTTCAAATATTATAGGCACACCTATAATAAGTATTTCGTGGGTTGCGATTCGATTACTTGAATAAAATTTCTAAACAATTTATGCCCGTCACACTGCATATCGTGAAGTAGAGCTGATTGTGAAGTACCAAGAGAACGAAACGCTATCGTCCCTGCATTAGAAAAAAAAAATGTTTTTCAAAAGGTGATACAAAGTTGACGTTTAGGCTTTTAAACTGGGTAAATTACAAACCAACCCACTAAAAAGCGACATATAATCAAACTTTAAAAAGAAAACACTGCAAAGTGACAAATTACTTTAATTTCGTGAGTCGGTGGTCTTTGGTTTTTTAGTATCGTTTTTGATAATCAATTCCGAAATTAAAGTTATTTTTCTCTTTGCAGTGTTTTTTTGTAAGTCGGGTTTATTTTTTAATACAAAGTTTATTTTATTTGAGATAAAATAAATAAATAACAAGATACCGCGGCCATGGAACTTAAGGGCTGCTGATGGAACAGGGTGGATTTTTAGTCAGTAGAAGTCTAGCACTCCCATCCTCCACCTAGTGCAGGAAAACTCATTTATTGCATTTTCCACCCCAAAATAAAAGATAAAATAAATTTTATTGCAATTGTTTTAATCCTGTAGCTTTAGACCTTGGGCTTGATGATGCAATGGAACTTTCTAACGCAAACGTAAATATTATTTGAACTACCTATTTATTTATGTAGTTACTTCAATTTAGGTGTTGAACCGAATGGTCGTCATCAAGCATTGTCTTTTCAGTTACCCTTCAGAGTGACTGTGTAGTTTCTAGTCTATTCAGTGGTAAATTATTATATCTTATCTTAAATTTTATAGGAATAACCACCCGTTGCATTAGACTTGACGATTTAGCGGAAGTTTAGAACTCTTTTTTTGGGCTTCTATATTTCTTTAGTTCTGAATTTAGTTAATACGAAACAGCATTACTTATATAAATAGGGTCTTCTACAGCGTGCCTTTTGTTTTGGACCCGGTATTTTGGTAATATTGAAAACGCCATAATCACAGAAAGATAAAGTAGGTAGGAACTTATCAGAGCTCAAATAAAAGGTACCTGGTAAAAAAGACGAAAAATTTAAGATAATATAGTGTGCGTTACCCCAGCAAAATCATGTCGAAAATAGTCATTTAAATCTTATAGATAATTAGTTGCCCAGCTTCTGTAATTGTTAAGCACATTTTTAAATTTGTTACATATATCGTTTTTTAGTTATTACACAAAAACATATTCTGCTGGGGTAACGTTTGAAACGTTACCGCAGCAAAACTTTTTTTTAAATAATGGGAATATTGAAACAAATATTAGCTATACATTTAGTTGTCTAGACGAGGTAAATGTTACACGTTATTTTGTTTTTGTTCTTTCTTCGGCTGCGAAGTTATTCGAGATTTTGCTGGAGTAACGTTTGTGGTTTTGCTGGATCTATGAAACGGTTAAGCGGATTCTTATCATCTTTTGTACATGACTTCTTAGAAATTAGTTTTAATTTGTTTCGCAATAAAAATAACAAAATGACATACCGTTTAAAAGTTATTTAATGAAATATAAAAACACTTCTTTAGGTCCTAACACTCTGAATATGAGCTCTAAAGACTTACTTTAAACGTTATTTTGTAGCTTTTAACTACCTTCAAATGTATATGAAGTTTCATTAGTATCCTGTAGGTAATTAACAAATTATGATGATATTCAGTTCTCCACGTTCACGGTCACAATGCGCGCGGAGTTATTTGGCCACCGATAAACCTGTATACGGTTATATAAACTGAATATTATATCAATATTTAGTTGCTTAATTCAGTTATATACCTGTAAAATTTCAGAGTAGTACATACAATAATTAACGAGATAATTAAATAAAAGTCATTAGGAACTTCAAGACCGTGGTAATCCGAACAAGTTTAAGTGGTTACAAAAAGCGACCGCGTAGAACATTACGCTATCTTCTAAAATATGTAGGATAATACACCTTAAAATTTCGGTACAGACGCGTACGGCGTACACTGTTAAGGTGGGAACCATCCTCAAATAGTAAAAATATCGTAACTTTAAAGAAGATTGCTGATGAATCCTCTTATACTTTCAACAAACGAAAAATACATATTGAAGTTAAGATATTTGTGATTCGAATGTTTTGTTTACAATTTTGATAGATTTATCCAAATTAAAGTAATAAATCTAAACAAAAAGGCATTTTCAAACCTAAATTGTAAATTTTACTATTCACTAGTTAATAGATACATTTGATTTTTAAACTACATAAAGGTAATGATGTCCTTATCAATTTCTACTGCTTAATTTATTATTTAGTTTAGTATATTTTTTATTAAAAAATAAAAACAAAAAATACCACCTGCACCCCGCGTGAAACACCTCCGTTTCGCCTGTGGTGCATACTCGGAACGCGTCTTGTTAGTGTCTTGACGACTCTTGAGACGGAAGGACTGTGCGTGCGTTTTTTGTTTTGTAAAAATATCTAAAGTGAAGAATTATGACTGACTTTTTAATTAAATGGTATTGTTAATAGTATTGACATAAATAACAAGTAAATTAAAACAGAATTTAAGTTTGGAAAGTTACAGAAACGTGTTTTTAAGTTTGTTTTTCTTTTCGTATTAGTCATAGATTAAACCTAATACAAATATGCCTAAATACAAAAGGAAAAAAGGAAAAATAATGTGAGGCGTGGCCGAGCTCTTCAAATTTATTGGTAAGTTATAAATTATCTATACTAATATTATAAAGCGGAAAAGTTTTATTGTTTCTATAAATGCACTAATCTTTCAATGTACTGGGTGGATTCGGAGAAAATGTAGTATGGAAGTAGCTTGAAGCTAGAGGAAGGTTTAAGCATACTTTTTACCTGAGTGCAAAAGAACGAGGTTATATTTTTATCGTGATTAAGTCTACGGGAGCGAAGCCCCATGCGACTGTTAGTTTTATTATTATTATGACAATATTTATTCAATCCTGGTAATTTTTGTTGAATCGCTATTAATATTTATGAATATATATATATATATATATATATATATATATTTATGAATAAAGATAAGGAGTTTATGATATTATTAAGAATAGATTTAGAGTATATATTATTTTTATTCCTATTTTCGTGTGGTATTATTTTGTAGGTATTAGTTTTCCCTATATCCAGATCTAGATAACCTACTAACTAAAGTGGCAAAAATCTATATAATACGTATACTTCTAACTCTGATGACTAAATATAATTAAAAAGCGGAATAAACCTCTATATATATAAATAAATAATTACGGTATTTTGTCAGCCGGGCGCGCGTTTCAGTTCAACTTCGTAAGCAAAGAACTTTAGGAATTTAGTATCGGAGCGGTACCTATCAGTAAGTACTGAAGTTATACCTACCTAAGCTACGGGACTTGCATACAGAGCGTCGCGCCTCGGCGACGCGTTGCCGAGCATTCGGTAAATAACGATGGTGAATAATTTTATATTTTCTCTCAAAATATGCGTCCAAATTACTTACAGTAAAAGGCAAAGTTTATCTTCATAAAATTGCCATAATGATGAGCTCACTTTCAAACGTGAGTATTAATATGGCCCTATAATAATAATAATACTACAAAGTCATGTATATTATGTTTTTACATAGTATGCCTTATTGTGGCTTTGTTATAATTGTTATAAAAGTTAGATATGTGGTACTTTTTAGAACGAAAGTTATTTTAGTAATTATTTGACGGTCATGCTATTTACTGAAGTACGAATCTACTACAAAAACTAATAAAACTCGAACGAAGCCGTGGGCAAAGTACTTTTTAGTCGCCAAAATATGAAAAAACTGCGCAGCTGTGTACGTTTTTGGTCGCTTTATTGTCCTAGCACGTAATGAACTCGACTGTCGGCCTCATTATGTACAGAACTTTCAAAGAAATCCGTTCTTTTGTTTACAATGGGATTAATCTCGCCACCCTGATAATAAGCTCCAAATATGGGAACAATATCTCAGTCATGGTACTACGTAGGATTATCATGTTTGATCTCATTTAAAAGAGCTCGCCGAGACCAACATGATTGTTTTGATTTTGACTACCTAATGTTGAACCATGAATATAGGAAAAGTATCTCAGCCTACTTCGTAGAACTATCATGTCAAGACTCATTTAAAGGGGCTCGATGAGACCAAGATAACTGTGATCATCTCGTCTACCTGATGGTGATCCACTACAAAGCATATTGTAATGATCTTAAAAAGTATTTTGGGTTAATTATGTGCTTTGTTACTAGACTAGCGTAATTACAAAGATATTTTGTTTCTAGGCAACGCAGAAAACAGCTGAGTACTCAAGAACAAAACCGGAGTCCTCACTCGCCTTTGGCTAACATTTCAAACGTAATTCAACCACCTATAACAGAACCATACGACCAATCTAGTATGGTCGTTGAGGAGGAAGTATTACAGATTGTATCGGTGAGTTATTTATCTACCTGCTTCTATTTACTTTTATTTTAAATTGTTATAACCGTGTAAGAGTGTAATTTATCTTTAAAAACCTGTTTGATTTAGAATTGATTGTTTTGGTTTTCATGATTCGTTGTTGCGAAAAGTGCGCTCAGCAAAAAAATGTCATGTTATCAACAAATTTTTAAGGCCATTTACCAAATCGCAAGGGTTTTCAGACCAACTATTTTGCTGTAATTCTTTATACTTTACTAGCTGTTGCTCGCATGAGAGATATTTCCCGTGTAAATCCCGATCCCGTGGGAATTTTAGGATAAAAAGCTTACCTATAATTCCAAGGTTTCAGCTATCTACATATAAAATTTGAGGAACTGACCTTACTTATGTACTTCCATTCAAGTGAGCGAATCCATTGAAGAAACAAAAAGATTCACATAATCTCATACCCCTTTTTTACCTCTTAAGGGGAGAAGTTCCATAAGTCCTTTCTTAGTGCTCACTTACGTAATTTGAGGAACCTATACACAAAGTTTCAAGTGAACCATCGAAGAAATAAAAAGTTTCATATAAAGCGTCCTATATGTATGTCTTATATATTCATACACGAAATATTTTAAGAGAATATACCTATAGCTGGTAAAAAGCCATAGCAACAAAAAATAAATATCTAGGTATATTATTTAAAAAACATCCATTACGCTAATTACGCAGGCGACGGTATTTGAGACGGCAGCGGCGGGCGGCCGGCAGTCGCTCCTTCGCGGCGCCCGCGCCTCGCCAGTCCAGTCCCATAAATCAGTACTAGTTTTCGCCCGCGACTTCGTTCGCCTGGGATGTTATTCCCGTGTAAATTCCGATACCGTGGAAATTATCCTAAAGTAAAATAAAACTATCCTAAGTCCTTCCCAGGGTCCTAAACTATTCCCACGGTAAATTTAATCTAAATCGGTTCAGTGGTTTAGGCGTGAAAAGGTAACAGATAGACGGACAGAGTAACTTTCGCATTTATAATATTAGTATGGATGTTGGATATCTCTTAAAATTTTTCGTGTATGAATAGATACACCTTACATTATATTGATTTTGATGTATATTACATTTTATTCACACAGCCAATTTATTCCTAAACTATTAGGCCTTTATATGTGAAACTTGGTAGGTAGATGTATTCTGTAAACCGCTTTTTGATTTTAAGTAAAGAATATTTAAATTTAAGCCCCGCTCCCAAAACATAGAACTGAAATCGATTTTTTTTTTTCATGAATCCAGCGTAGGTTTCATGAAAAAAAATCAGTTTAGATACCATACACGCACGTGTATGATATCTATAGAAAGGTCTTTAAAAATGACATTGAAGTTCTTTAACCACTGTTTCATAAAGTTAATCGCTTAAAAGATATACGCTTCCAACGTAGTAAAATGTGTACCACCCCCCCCTCCCTCTAACTTCTATAATAATGGAGGGAAAAATCTAAAAAAATTATGCTGTAGATCTTAATGTACACTTTCAAAAAAAAAAAAAATAGTTTGAACGAGATCAGTTAAGAAGTTTTTGAGATATGGCATATTTTCTAAAACCGCAAATATAACTTTGTGATTCATACAAATAAGTACTATGAAAAACAAAGTTATTTTGCGTAGTTACTACGGAACCCTTCATGGACGTGTCTGACTCACACTTCGCCAATTTGTTTTGTATCATATCTATCAAAATGAAAAATAGTTCATAATTGATCTTTATTTATGTTTGTTGCAGCCTGAACACGACGAAGGAAATTTACCAGATTTTATTATTGAAGAAGTTCCACAAGAAAAGGAATCAAAGAATATCTATGGAAGACGCATCATTGACGTAGCTCATTTTTTTTTTCTTCCCAAATTCAAGTAATAGGCAGTCATGGTGTTTTCAACTGTGGTATACAAAGTTTAAAACTTGTAGGAGAGAAACGTGTTGGTCTTGAATCTAAATTTACAATAGAATGTCTCATGTGTAAAGAAAAGTTTTCCCTTTGTAATGTTACTAGCGATTTAGATATAAATACAGCAGTCGTTGCGGGTGCAGTTGCAACTGGTACTGGGTATTCGCAATTAGAAGAACTTTTCTCAGCAATTGACTTACCTTTGATGACTGAACATTTATATCAAAAGTGGCATGACACTGTATCAAATAATTGGAATAAAGCACTTAGTTTATCCATGAATGAAGCTGCCGAAGAAAAAAAAAGAATTGCCATAGAAAAAGGTCGCGTCAGCAAAGATGGTATTCCTATTATAGATGTGGTTGTAGATGGATGTTGGAGTAAAAGATCATATAAAAAAAACTACTCAGCATTGTCAGGAGCTGCAGCCATAATAGGTAGAGAAACGAAGAAAATTTTATTTCTCGGTATTAAAAATAAATATTGCAGTATATGTGCGCAGGACCATAATAGAAACCTACAACCAAGACGTAACGAGTGTTTCAAAAATTTTACGGGTCCATCAACAAAAAAACGCATCATGAGCATTAGATCGGCAATTCGTAAATGCAGCAGAAAATATCATGACTCACTGGAAAACATAGATTATTGCACCCAAAAACTTTTTGAAGACATACAAACGGTACATTTACACGCCTTTGGTAACCATACAAAATGTAAAAGTCATTTTTGTAGCAATCCGCAAAATGTTCAAATCTTGTCAGAAGGTTTTTTCACTAGTTCCTTATGGCAAAGAATGTTTTTTTTATTAATATTATTGCAGGGCATTCCAGAAGCCTTGTTCATGGTCCAGTATTATGGAAATAAAAAATCCGCCATATATCATAGAAGCTATGAAAAATAAAAACGACCGAAAAAATAAACATAATAAGGAAAACATACCAGCTGATGACAATATCGGCGAGCTCGATATGACTGTTACTGACGACCAACAGTCACCTTCAACACCAATCATATTACATAATAAGCCAACCTGTTCTAGATATTTAGATTTTGATCAGTTTTAGTAGTTTAAGTTGAAATTTTGTTAACGTAATCATTATTATACTTATACACTTACTTTCTGTTTTTATGTATACCAGCCCCAGTCTTTATCAGATATGCAACTTTACTAATCTATTTTATAGAAATATCAAATAAAACATCTAGTTAAATCTAGATAACTAATCCTACTTTTATAACTAAAATCAGGTAACTTTATCGCAAAAGAGATTTTATAGAAAGTGTAGTAGTAGCACCCGTGCTACATAAGAGAACTAGTAAAACCTAGGCCATCTTCATGATCATGATAATCAACTAAATTTTTATATTTATAATAATTTATATTTATTTTTATAATTTAGTTGATCATCATAGGACCTTCAAAATGTAGCATGTGGTAGCAGCCGAGCTAAACAAAACAATAAGTGAAAACTAGGCCATCTTACCTATGTTCATTACAGAGATCCGGTAGGATTTAGCTGGTTATCATACCTTCAAAATGTAATATGTGGCAGCAGTAGTAGTGTGTAGCAGCAGCCGAGCTAAACAAAATAACAAGTGAAAACTAGGCCATCTTACCTATATTCATGACAGAGATCCGGTAGCATTTAGCTGGTCATCATCATAACTTCAAAATGTAATGTGGTAGCAGCCGAGTTAAAACAAACAACCGTGAACAAGGTAATCTTAGTTAAGGTCAGAAACAGGCAGGTGTATCATCCTCACAAACTTTCGCATTTATAGTATGAGTAAAATAACATAACACTATAACAATATAATAACATAACTAACGGTTCCCGTGATTTCGTTCAGTCAGGACAGACAAACAGACGAATATTAAAAAAATATATTTATAACATAAAATTTACGCGCGCGTCCCGACGAGACTCTGTACTTATAGGATTGGTTGCGATCAGTGGCGTCGCGAATGGTTCAAGCTAAATTCGACCTTCGGCCCCACATTAACAGCGTAAAACGTTAGTGAACTCCACTACGGGTGACGTAACGTACGACAAACTTATTATTTGTGGTTGGTACAGTAATCGTGTCTAGGGATAAACCCATCCAACTAAACCATAAAATTAAGTTTGTTTTTATCGTATGTACTTTTCAGGAATAAAAGCATCCAGTGTGGTGCCCAGGATGTTAAAGTATAATAATACAAAATTTTATCATAATCTAACCGATAGTTTTTTCCTGATGCTTGAACAAACAGACAGACAACTTTTTTAAATAACATTTTCGTGTTTGGTACCGATTCAGTAACATAAGTTTTTTTTTTTTCAAATATTTTCTATGTACATAAAAATTTTTTAACAAAAAATTAAACCAACTCCCAAAAAACACTGCAAAGTGAAAAATAACTTTAATTTCGGTAGTCGGTGTCTTTAGTTTTGTTTTTTCGTTTTTGGCACCGACTTCCGAAATTAAAGTTATTTTTCACTTTGCAGTGTTTTTTGGGAGTCGGTTTAATTTTTTGTTAAAAAGTTTTTATTTCACTCTTTTTAGTTGGATGATTTTTAATTTACCTAATTACAAGAGCCTAAATGTCAACTACTTATAACCTTTTACAAAATATTGCTTTTCCCAATGCTGGGCCGTTAATTGTTGAGGAGTTCTCCTGGTACTTCACCATCAGCTCTACATCACCATATGCATTGTGACAAGCATAAAGTGCTTAACATCCATGTTCAAGTAATCGAATCGCAATCCACTCAATACTTATTATTGAGTAGTTTCGGTGGCCATCTGTGGTCTTCATCATCAGTTCCACTTCCCCAAAAGGTACTTTTTGAGAGCAACTGCACAAGTTACTATAAGAAATATCCAAAACGCCATGGGTGTGCCTATAATATTTGAAGAGTTCCCTCGATTTCTCCAGGATCCCATCATCAGATCCTGACTTTGGTGATAATGGGACCAATTTCAAAGTATACCCATTCGAACAAAAAAAGAATTTTCCAAATCGGTTTAGCCGTCTTCGAGTACTCGATGATCATACATTAAAAAAAAAAAAAAAAAAAAAAAAAAATATACGAGTCGAATTGATAACCTCCTCTTTTGGTCGTCGGTTGAAAACTGACACTTCTACAGTTTTATTATGTATAGATAAATAGGAATAGTAAAAATGTAGTAAGCCTCTCAGAGAACAAAATTAAATAGGCAAAGACGACATCGCGCCGTGTCTGTATCCTTAATCTATAACGCTTTTCGTATCTTTCGTTGTGGTACAGATATTAGCCGGTAGAGGGCCAAATGCCCGTAAAGTTTTCAAATCCTCAAGGTCGTTGGGCAAGGTAGTCCCCTTAAATACATAACAATATTATAATATCTGTACTATAAACATTATTATTATTACCTTTCAGCTACTTATTAGATAGGTATATATTGTATTATGTGCACCAGTTCAATGGCACAGTTTCACGGGTTCCTTCTATTTGGCAGAATCTTAATACTCCAAAAATCATTTGGCATAACACACTTGGTATAATCTTCCTTATACGAATATTTTTAAGGCATAAAAATTATTTAGTATGTATAATTATTGTTTAGCCGAATGTTTATATGTTCGAATTCACAATGGCATAAAAAACTTTTGGCAGAGTTAAAATTCTGCACATTTTCGTTTAGCATAACTGCATGCTGCATACTTGCTTGCAGGTTTACATGTTTCTTACAGGGAAATAAAAACCACGTATGTTCACAATCAAATGTTTTATTAATGTATGCCAAAAGATGGTTCTATTTGTAAATTTTCTGAAAGAATGATGGTTCTACGTTTTAATTATTAAGGATATTAAATTTATGCCTAAAGATGATTCTGCCTTACATAATTATTCGACTGCAGTATAATATTTTATTATTTTATTTTTGATGTGATTTTTACATAATTTAAGTTAGTCTTAGAATACAACTATCTGTAATATATATCTAGGAAAAAATATTGTGATATTTGAAATTTGTCTACAAAATATTAGGACTTACTGTTTTTAAGTTTAAGAATTTATTATTTTACCTGTAAATAAAAATTCTTTAAGAAATATGTAGGTTTTTTTTTAACACTTGTGTACACATCTCTACTAAACTTGTAAGACTATCCTACATATTTTAGAAGATAGCATAATGTTCTACGCGGTCGCTTTTTTGTAACCACCTAAACTTGGTCGGACTACCACGTTCTTGAAGTTCCTAATGACTTTTATTTAATTATCTCGTTAATTATTGTATGTACTACTCTGATATTTTACAGGTATATAACTGAATTAAGCAACTAAATATTGATATAACATTCAGTTTATATAACCGTATACAGGTTTATCGGTGGCCAAATAACTCCGCGCGCATTGTGACCGTGAACGTGGAGAACTGAATATCATCATAATTTGTTAATTACCTACAGGATAGTAATGAAACTTCATGTACATTTGAAGGTAGTTAAAAGCTACAAAATAACGTTTAAAGTAAGTCTTTAGAGCTCATATTCAGAGTGTTAGGACCTAAAGAAGTGTTTTTATATTTTATTAAATAACTTTTAAACGGTATATCATTTTGTTATTTTTATTGCGAAACAAATTAAAACTAATTCCTAAGAAGTCATGTACAAAAGATGATAAGAATCCGCTTAACCGTTTCATAGATCCAGCAAAACCACAAACGTTACTCCAGCAAAATCTCGAATAACTTCGCAGCCGAAGAAAGAACAAAAACAAAATAACGTGTAACATTTACCTCGTCTAGACAACTAAATGTATAGCTAATATTTGTTTCAATATTCCCATTATTTAAAAAAAAGTTTTGCTGCGGTAACGTTTCAAACGTTACCCCAGCAGAATATGTTTTTGTGTAATAACTAAAAAACTATATGTGTAACAAATTTAAAAATGTGCTTAACAATTACAGAAGCTGGGCAACTAATTATCTATAAGATTTAAATGACTATTTTCGACATGATTTTGCTGGGGTAACGCACACGATAATATATCGCACCCTCAGTAATATAAGGAATCAAGTCAAAATTTTTGCAAACTGAGGTTTTAAATGCTAAGGGCTCAAAATTAAATTCGCTACCGGTTAACTAACCAGTTAAATAACCGGTTAACTAGCTTAACGGTTGGCTAACTTAAATAATAAGCATGTTATATGAAAAAATATCTGTAATGTAGGAATACAGAATCATGAAACGCGAGTAGTCGAAAATCTACTTTTTTATTACTAAGGGTGCGATATGTAAATAACGGCGATAGTCTAAACTATATATATGAAACAGCACCAGTGTATAATCATATCGATACCTCTGGGCTCAAAGGTCGTAAAGGACATTTGGGCGAAAATGACTTTTTGATACTGTTTTACTCAGTTTTAAATTTTCTATCGATCTGTATATTCCGTTTTACGAAATTCGCTAAAAAAATGCCTTTACGACCCACATAACTTGAGACGTTAAATAAAGTTTACCGTGAAATTTTGGAAGTAAATAACACTTAGTTACCAAAGTGTACTCATTTTGGTAATAAAGCAAAATATACAACAACTTTTGGGTGTAAAATACATTAAAAATGTCAATTGCCCTATACCACCTTAGGTGGTTAATATAAGTCACCTCAAAAATTTGGGTGTAAAGGACATCGTCTTTGCAAATTGTCCTGTACACCCTAAAATTTTAAAATAAAAAATGCAAGTGTCCTTTACTACCTAGTTTTAAATTAATTATATGATTCCACTAAATCCTAGAATATTCAAAAAACAACGATTTTAATCTAAATTTACTTCCTAAATTAAAATAAAACACAAAACTATTTACTCATAATTTTGTGAAATGTATTATAAATCGATTATCGAAATTAAAAGATGTTCAAGTTTAAGTATCCACTTCATAACTATCGTAGTATCGCCATGGCTCAAGAAGATTTTCGAAAACCTAACGTACTTAAAAATATACCGAAGAAGCAAAAATGTTTACAAAGAACTTTATTGAGAAGCTGCCAGCAGTTCCATCGTACTACAATAGAAAAAAAACTAATAGAACTTATCTTCTTTAGGAAATGAAAAACTATTTTATATCAAATGTATTTAAAATATTGTACTGAACAGGAAAAGCAGGTATTAAGTGAGAACGCATATCGAACTATATTTAAAGAGTATAATAATAAGCTTTCACATACCTAAACAAGACAAATGCCTGACTTTCGTCAAAGCAGAGAATAATAAAGACGAATTAAACGACAAGTACAAAGAGCTGCTGAACTCTCATTTCAAAGAGAAGTTACCTACTTATAAGAGATTTAATATTCATCAAACCCTTAATTCACCCAACAATGAAACGGTCACCTGCAGCTTTGAACTACAAAAAGTCTTGAATACGCCACATAGACAAAGTATGATATTGTACTATTCTAGAAAATATTCGGTGTTTAATTTCGCCATTTATGAAAGTCGCACACAGGATGTTAATTGCTATACATGGGGGGAATGTGATGGAAAAAGAGGGAGTAACGAAATTGCAACTTGCTTAGTGAAATATCTTGAGGAAAAGGACATAATGGGCGTAAAACATCTTCTGATGTACTGTGATTCGGATTGTAGTCAAAATAAAAATAAAACCGTATTGGCTGCCATGAACCAATTCCTAAGATCAGCAGTTAATTTCGAGGCCATTCAAATTAACTATTTACTCCCGGGCCATACCGGCCGGCGGTTTTTTAATGTCATTCAAAGCTAATTGATCAAATTTTAAAAAGTCAGTATATTCCATAACATTAACTTTGTAAGGTCTTGGTCTTTTGCGGGCCGATTCAAAATATGTAAACCATTATGAGGGACTCCAAATAATAACTTTTCGCACTTCCCTTTCGATAACAGCATGAACTGTATCGACAGGCATGTATGTATGGCTCGGGAGTAAATAGTTAATTTGAATGGCCTCGAAATTAACTGCTGATCTTAGGAATTGGTTCATGGCAGCCAATACGGTTTTATTTTTATTTTGACTACAATCCGAATCACAGTACATCAGAAGATGTTTTACGCCCATTATGTCCTTTTCCTCAAGATATTTCACTAAGCAAGTTGCAATTTCGTTACTCCCTCTTTTTCCATCACATTCCCCCCATGTATAGCAATTAACATCCTGTGTGCGACTTTCATAAATGGCGAAATTAAACACCGAATATTTTCTAGAATAGTACAATATCATACTTTGTCTATGTGGCGTATTCAAGACTTTTTGTAGTTCAAAGCTGCAGGTGACCGTTTCATTGTTGGGTGAATTAAGGGTTTGATGAATATTAAATCTCTTATAAGTAGGTAACTTCTCTTTGAAATGAGAGTTCAGCAGCTCTTTGTCCTTGTCGTTTAATTCGTCTTTATTATTCTCTGCTTTGACGCAAGTCAGGCATTTGTCTTGTTTAGGTATGTGAAAGCTTATTATTATACTCTTTAAATATAGTTCGATATGCGTTCTCACTTAATACCTGCTTTTCCTGTTCAGTACAATATTTTAAATACATTTGATATAAAATAGTTTTTCATTTCCTAAAGAAGATAAGTTCTATTAGTTTTTTTTCTATTGTAGTACGATGGAAATGCTGGCAGCTTCTCAATAAAGTGCTTTGTAAACATTTTTGCTTCTTCGGTATATTTTTAAGTACGTTAGGTTTTCGAAAATCTTCTTGAGCCATGGCGATACTACGATAGTTATGAAGTGGATACTTAAACTTGAACATCTTTTAATTTCGATAATCGATTTATAATACATTTCACAAAATTATGAGTAAATAGTGTTGTGTTTTATTTTAATTTAGGAAGTAAATTTAGATTAAAATCGTTGTTTTTTGAATACTCTAGGATTTAGTGGAAGCATATAATTAATTTAAAACTAGGTAGTAAAGGACACTTGCAATTTTTATTTTAAAATTTTAGGGTGTACAGGACAATTTGCAAAGACGATGTCCTTTACACTCAAATTTTTGAGGTGACTTATATTAACCACCTAAGGTGGTATAGGGCAATTGACATTTTTAATGTATTTTACACCCAAAAGTTGTTGTATATTTTGCTTTATTACCAAAATGAGTACACTTTGGTAACTAAGGGTTATTTACTACCAAAATTTCACGGTAAACTTTATTTGACGTCTCAAGTTATGTGGGTCGTAAAGGCATTTTTTTAGCGAATTTCGTAAAACGGAATATACAGATCGATAGAAAATTTAAAATTGAGTAAAACAGTATCAAAAAGTCATTTTCGCCCAAATGTCCTTTACGACCTTTGAGCCCAGAGGTATCGATATGATTATACACTGTTGCTGTTTCATATATATAGTTTAGACTATCGCCGTTATTTACATATATTATCTTAAATTTTTCGTCTTTTTTACCAGGTACCTTTTATTTGAGCTCTGATAAGTTCCTACCTACTTTATCTTTCTGTGATTATGGCGTTTTCAATATTACCAAAATACCGGGTCCAAAACAAAAGGCACGCTGTAGAAGACCCTATTTATATAAGTAATGCTGTATCGTATTAACTAAATTCAGAACTAAAGAAATATAGAAAGCCTAAAAAAAAAGAGTTCTAAACTTCCGCTAAATCGTCAAGTCTAATGCAACGGGTGGTTATTCCTATAAAATTTAAGATAAGATATAATAATTTACCACTGAATAGACTAGAAACTACACAGTCACTCTGAAGGGTAACTGAAAAGACAATGCTTGATGACGACCATTCGGTTCAACACCTAAATTGAAGTAACTACATAAACATACTACATAACTGCATGTCATTGTTTCCTTGGAAGATGGGTAGGCCTTTAGTGTGGGACGCAACTTGTGTCGATACTGTCGCGCCATCCCAGTTCATCATGTTGTGCTGGCGCTCCCGCTGCGGCTGCGGAAAACCTCAAGCGGCGTAAATATAGTCATCTCGATGATAACTATATTTTCGAGCCGTTTGGGGTCGAAACTCTCGGACCATGGGGCCCGTGTGCTCACAGCCTTTTTAAAGAAATATCGAAAAGGCTCGTTGACGCTTCCCGCGACCCAAGGGCTGGCTATTTCTTTGGTCAACGGCTAAGCATTGCCATACAACGAGGCAATGCCGCCAGTATCTTAGGTACGTTGCCAGCCGACAGCGTTGAGGATGAATTTTTTGATACTTTATTGTAGTTTGTATTTTAGTACATAATTTTGTATATTTGTTGTAATTAATTGTTTAAATATATCCTTATGTTCTCCAGTTGGTAATAAATTTTAAAAATATTACTACATAAATAAATAGTTCAAATAATATTTACGTTTGCGTTCGAAAGTTCAAAGCAAAAGAAGAAAGTTAAGTAAAGAAGAACTTAGTTAAGTTGAATTTGATTAAAGAAGTTAAACTAATTAATAGACTAAAGAAGAGAGTGAAGAAAAGGCAACCAAAAAAGTACGTTAATTACTAAAATATTAATTTGTAATTTAAAGATTTAAAACTTTGTGTTCAATTACAAAATAATAAACGATCTCAATTTGATTACGCAAATGTACGTTTTATTTGTATAATTATGTTATTTCATGATTATTTTAGAATTTAGAATACCTTAGTGGATGACCCTTAAGAACCTAAAAATTATCACCCTTGTCGTTTATTTCCTTATTTTGTGCAGTAAAGTAGATTTACGCCCTTAGGTAAAATCATAAGATGAAAATTTGAAGGGTGTAAAGGACTTTTATTTTTAAATTTATGGTCGTAAAGGAAATCTATCTCGGTAAATCCAGCACTAGGGTAATTTTTAACACTGCCTTAGAGAGCACTATAAATTCTAAACACTTTTCCTAGGTTTCATTTAAATAGCTCAACAAACAAAAATGTTAGAGCAAAAATATATAATATTTTTTAGTTTTTTGCTTGTCCTGGAAAGTCGCATTTTGTCCTTTACGACCTTTGAGCCTAGAGGTATCGATATATACAACGTGTAATTTAAAGGGAATATACATACCGAGTGCACGGCTTCTTTGGATAAACGATATAGCAAGGGTTTTCTAATCTTATGTCTACATGTGTGGAGCTTATTAGAAATTTCAATACATTGACTCCATATCAGATGTTGTCTTCAGTCCTTTTGAATAGATATGGGGTTTCCGTTACAAGTTGTATATGATTGCATAGTTAGAAAATTTTGAACGTACAAAAATCTTCAGATATGTAGTGCAACAACTACTTGTCTGAAGATAACTAACTAACTAACTTTAGGGTAATATATTTTAAACATGTTATACAGGGTATAACGGAATATACATAAACCCTTAAATGGGGTAATTGTACTCATTATTATGAACGTGAAAATCATCATCAGCTGTTTATTAAATTTTGTCCAGTTATGCACACTTATAAATGAACGAGGTCGTCTATTCTTTTTCGCAATTTTAAGGTTGGTCCCATAGTAAAAGATATTCATAATGATGATTACAATGACCTCTTTTCCAGTTTTACGTATGTATATTTCATTACAAAGTTAAAATTTCTGAAATGCTAATTATTGGAACGAAGTTCCTTATCGCGCGTTACGAAAGGGGGCTAGCCGGAAAAAATTCATACGAAAAGTTGTAACGACACTTTTTAAGGGGTGTGGATATTCGTGAATCAGGCTTCATTTAGGATACCTTAGTAACCCTTACAAGATTTTTTTTTCAAAATAATATATATTAATCCACACAATGTAAAGCGTGTCCTCTTGGCTTCAGAAAAAATAAAAATATATTTGAAATATCATAAATAAATACGCAAAGTGGCCTCTGTTTTTGTGACTTACTACCATTTTTCTCCTAAACTATCAATCACAGGATCTTTTAATTGCCACCAATATATTATATTAAGTAATGCCGATGGGACCATGTGCTTATTTTTGCCAATAACTTTTTTAATTATTTATAAGGATTTTTTTACGTAATCGCTACTCGCAAATCGCGTATCCACCCCTCCGGGCGCCCAGTAAATCAGTGCGGGACGAGACGCAGTGCTGGATGGACCTGTGACACTTTTCTCCGCAAACAAAATTATTGTCGATAGCCCAACCAATTAGATTTTTCTTTGTTTTATGTATAGTGTGTGTAAATATTAGGTTATTTTAGTGTGTAATTAGGTATAACGTTGTAAATAATAATTACTACTTGTCGTAAATTCTTATTATAATATTAAAATGGGTGACAAAAAAAGACGCAAGAAGCGTAATTTGAAAATAGCATACAAGAGGAAATTCCAAAGAATAAAACTGTAAGTACCTACTTAATATTTTATGTACTTGTTAGGTAATGAAAAAAAATGGCCAAGTGCGAGTCAGACTCGCCCATGAAGGGTTCCGCAGTAACTATAATAATATAATATAATATGTATATTAATGTGACAAAAAAAATCTTACAAATTTCTTAAAACTAGCTTATTTACATTTTTTTACAACTACGCCCAATAACTTTGTTTTTCATAGTGTTTCTATGAATTACAAAGTTATATTTGCAGTTTTAGGAAATATGCTGTATCTCAAAAACTGCTGACTCGATCTCGTTCAAACCGAGTCTTGGTTGAAAGATTACATTAAGATCTATAGACATATATTTTTTGTAGATTTTTCACTCCATTATTATAGAAGTTAGAGGGGGGGGGGGGGCACATTTTACCACTTTGGAATCGTATATCTTTTAAACGATTAACTTTATGAGAAAGTGGTCTTAGAAACCTCAATGTCATTTTTAAAGACCTGTCTATAAATACCACACACGCATAGGTTTCATGAAAAAAAATATTTCAGTTTTAGTTCCATGTATAGTTGCAAAACTTCTGAATAATTCCGAATAATTCCGGAATACTTCGGGGAAAGTTTCTTTAAATGGGAATTATTCAAAATGATAAATTCATTTTGAATCATTCTGATTTAAAGAAACTTTTAATTATTTATTAAGATTTCAACTTTTTTTGCTGAAAAATAGTATTTTGCATCGATCGTCGATCTCTGTGCGCCGGCCGCTGCCGCCGCGCTAGCACCGCGACGCGCGCACCCGACTGCCACCGGCCACGAGTCGTGCGTGCAGGCGATGGCGGTGCGGGGTGCGGTAAGAGGGAGGGGATGCTGCTCCCCGGAGAAGTTTTCACCCGCGCGAGAAAGATTCGTACCCCGCAATCGAATGTTTCCGAATATTTCGCCCGAATAATTCAATGGGAATAAATGTGTTTGCTTGTTGTGTGGTGGGTGAGTTAATTATTGTTCACTGCGAGAGTACGTATGTACGCTACGAGAGTACAATATAAATGTTTATTTTATTATAAATGGGATTGATTAAGTATACCTATGTTGATATTTTTATAGGTAGATTTATTAGCCTGCGATTAACAGGATTTTTATTCTTTTGTTTTTAGGTAGGTACTATCGGCCAAAGATACGCATACTCACTTAAGAAAATATTTCTGCGGAAGCGCAGCTAGTGACAAACCACATCCCTTCCTGTTTTCGCCCAATTAGAAATAATATGCATTTTGTGAGTACAGAGCGTGTAACATTATATTAATACTTACTATTACGAACACTACTGAAATACGCTTCGTGCATCCTATTGGTCAAAATACATGCATTAGGCGATCGAGTTGTAAGTCGTGCTATGCGATTATAGCCTTAAATGTCAGTTGTGAAATAAAAAAACCAGGCCAAGCATTTTTGATTTGCTATTTGAAAAAGGGTTACCTATGTTTTTGGTTAGTTTGTATGTAGCTCTGTACGCATCGCGAGTATTCGCGAGTCGCATAGGTAGGTATTAATCATTACCTACCTACTTAACGCGTATAATAGCCCAGTCAATAAAAGCAAATAAAGGCAAACCTTGCAAGCAAACACGTTTTGATGCGGTTTTCAGAAAAGTATTTGTTCTTACCTACTTAGGAGCAGGTTTTGGTATATTAACAGACTTCAAAGGTCGATTTTCCTGTTTTTTTTTGACAGTTGAAATATTCCCAAAGTTTCGGAATATTTCAGAATACTTCCGAAGTATTCGACGGGAATGATTCGGAATGTTTCCCGCCAGCATCTATAGTTCCATGTATGGGGAGCCCCCTTAATTTTAATTTTTTATTTAATTTTTTTCTTAAATTCGGAAAGCGGTTCACAGAATACATCTACCTACCAAGTTTTACATGTATAGTCCTAAGAGTTTCGGAATAAAATGGCTGTGACATACGGACGGACAGACAGACAGACGGACAGACATGACGAAACTATAAGGGATCCGTTTTCGCCATTCGGCTACGGAACCCTAAAAATGCACTATCTTTCAAAACTTAGTTGATACCATACTTATATAATTGCAATAACTTTTAAAGTAGGTATACACAAAATTAGTAGGTATACGATACAGAGGGTCTGTACCGTAAACCTACTAATTTTGTAAATAACATAAACTAATACGAAAAGCGAATTAGGTCTAGTAAGAAACATTTTGTTTCAAGACCGCGGTTTACTGATATGGGCAGTAATGTGCATGACAAAATATCTGATTGATCTGAAAATTCAGATGTTGCTTATTGTCATACATAACTAAGTATGAGAATAGGTATGTACCTAACTATGAATGTTAGTTGCCTAATCCATTATTTGTAGCTTTTTACGAAATGAAATACAAAAAATTGGCCAAGTGCGAGTCAGACTCGCCCATGAAGCGTTCCGTAGTAACTATAATAATATAATATAATATGTATATTTAAGTATTTGACGAATAAAAAAAAACCTTAAAAATTTCTTAAAACTAGCTTATTTACATTTTTAGGGTTCCGTAGCCGAATGGCAAAAGACGGAACCCTTATAGTTTCGACATGTCTGTCTCTCTGTCCATCCGTCCGTATGTCACAGCCATTTTATTCCGAAACTATTAGGACTATACATGTAAAACTTGGTAGATAGATGTATTCTGTGAACCGCTTTCCGATTTTAAGAGAAAATTAAAAAAAAACATTTAAAATAAAGGGGGCTCCCCATACATGGAACTGAAACTGAAAATATTTTTTTTCATCAAACCTATACGTGTGTGGTATTTATTGACAGGTCTTTAAAAATGACATTAAGGTTTCTAAAATGACTTTTTCATAAAGTTAATCGTTTAAAACATATACGCTTCCAAAGTGGTAAAATGTGTGTCGCCCCCCTCTAACTTCTATAATAATGAAGTGAAAAATCTAAAAAAACCATATGTTGTAGATCTTAATGTAAACTTTCAACCAAAATTGGTTTGAACGAGATCGAGTCGGCAGTTTTTGAGATCAGTATATTTTCTAAAACCGCAAATATAACTTTGTAATTCATACAAATACTATGAAAAACAAAGTTATTTGGCGTAGTTGTAAAAATTGTAAATAAGCTAGGTTTCAGGAATTTTTAAGGTTTCTTGTTTTTTTTTTTTTTTTTTAATTAAATATATTAAGTAAATTATATTTATTATAGTTACCACGGAACCCTTCATGGGTGAGTCCGACTCGCACTTGGGCAATTTTTTTATAACTACGCTAAATAACTTTGTTTTTCATAGTGTTTGTATGAATTACAAAGTTATATTTGCGGTTTTAGAAAATATGCTGTATCTCAAAAACTGCTGAACCGATTTCGTTCAAACCAATAACTTAAAAAAATAAAATTTTATTACAATTCCTTCACTAATTAATCGAAAGGAACTTCGTTCCATCCGGGTGTCCCTTGACACCTCTCAAGTTTTTTATTTTTAGAATAATTATAAAGTGCATGGAAGGCGAATAATAGATTGTCAGTACTTTTGGAGTCAATTAATCAATATAAGCAAACACTGAAAAGTTCGGCTACAATATGAGCTATCTAAAAATAGAAAAAGAGAAACGGATGGGTCTCATATCCAAATTTTACTTGAAATGTAAGATGTGTGTATCTAGCTTTATTCTGAAATCTTCAGACCCCAACACAACTGAAAAATCTAAACTCAATCAAGGCGCGGTATATGGTTCAATTATGACAGGAATATATATATTTTTGTATAGACACACCAACACTTTTTCTTACTTGTAACCTATTTGTATAAATAAATATCATTTACAATTTAACGTAAAAAATAACCTTCCTTCTGAAACAGTTTATTAAAAAATAAATATCGGAAACTACAACTCATAACGTACGTGCGTACGTACGTACACAAAAAGTGTGATTTTTCTTAGTTAAGTAACACCGATTTTACACTTTTCAGTTTAATTTTGTTGAAGTCGGTATGTCTTTCATTTTTTAAATCTTAAGTCATTTAAGTAATCAAATCTCTTTCTTATAAAGACGATTATAACAGCTCAAGATTGTTTAGTCCGACTCGACACTCTACACTATTAGTGTTGTTTATGTGTGCATCGACACGCATACATTCCGATTTTTACTTAAACTCGAGCGTTCAAATTTTGAAAAATGGCTCTTAATGTAGATAAGTTTGAAGAGTACGTCAAACTAACTAGAGATTTATACATAAGAGAATATTCATGGTATCCAATGCCTGTTAGTCTACACAAAATATTATATCATGGCAAAGATATAATTTCAAATTGTTTACTTCCTGTAGGTCAGCTCTCTGAAGAGGCCCAAGAGGCCAGAAATAAACACAACAAAAAATTCAGAGAGCTGTTCACGAGGAAAATTTCGAGAAAAGATACAAACAAAGATTTGATGCATCGACTATTGATAACATCAGATCCTTATTTAGCTAGTTTACGA
Organism: Tholera decimalis; assembly: GCA_943138885.2. NCBI lineage: Eukaryota > Metazoa > Arthropoda > Insecta > Lepidoptera > Noctuidae > Tholera > Tholera decimalis. Next base: position 9,571,322 of record OW964555.2, read on the forward strand.
GCTGCACCAAATACAAAACGTAAAGAAATTCCTCCTGAAATATGTGAAATATTGGAAATGAGAATTTCAGATACCGGAAATAGTGCTTCATTAGAAAGACTTGGACATTCTCATGAATCTGATGTAGACAGTGAAGAGAGTGATGGAATTTATAGTGATTCTGATGCTGATTAATTTCATCACTGTCTACCCCAGATAATACGGAAGTTTAATGACTTTCCAGCACAACAAAATCACATGCAAGTGTTTAATTAAACTTTTCTGATTCGTATACTTCTGTTTTCTACATTATCAGGTTCATTTTACGGGTTTTCTTTCTGATCATTCTTTTTATTTCCAATTTATTACGTTTGTATTTTCGTCGTTCGTATTTTCTATCACATTTTTCCGAATACTATCTACCAAAGTACACAATTCAAACTTTTGTTGTAGTAGTATATTTCTGTGTATCTGTATCTTTAATTTTAATAAATACAGAGATGTCTTTTAATTTCATATTGTTTTATTTATTAAAAAGAACACAGATTTCTAAAGAAAATGCTTGTACGGCTGGACCTTTTTGGATGAAAATTGGTATGCAGATAGCTGGAGACCTGGATTAACATATAAGATCCCTTTCATCCGGAAATTCTCATGGGATCGGGAAATCGGGAATTACGCAAGTGAAACCGCGGGGCACAACTAGTTTTGGTTATGAAAATATACTTTACAAACTGATTTACGAAAGATAAAACGATAAAAAGACTTTTGTCAAGCTAGTTTCTCGAACCGTCACACTGTGCGGTGGCTGGGAGTCACCCTGGGACTCCCGACGCCCGGAGCGTCTCCTGCGGCGGTTGGGGCGCGGGGGCTGTGAGACCCGTCTCTCCCTCACGCGTCCCGCCACCTCCTTCGCTTGCATAACTACTTCGCAGAAAAAGGTGACTGCTTCCTATGCCTCCTCGCTCCGGACCATAGATTGAACCAGGACCGGGAGCGAGAGGTCGCCGCCTATCGCCCCTACGATGACTAGAGGGCTGGCTCGTTCTTCGCCCTAAGAATAAGAATTGCCATACAACGTGAAAATGTTGTTAGTCTTAGCAGTGCTTCGACGTTACAGTAAATAGTCAGTTATATCAATGTATTTTGTAGTGGTAACTCAAAATAAACAATAAATTACCAAGAGAAGTTAATCAAATAATGAATTAAATGGTTTATTGTTTTTTTTTTAATTTAAATGAAAACATACGACAAACATGTACATCCATCACATATTATGATAAATTAAAAATTAATAGGAATAATCACATCTATTCAGTTGAAGATGAATCCGAATAGTCATTTGTAAAAATAACACCACGGTTAACATTTCCTCCTGCATCTGTATCTACAAACAATAAATCTCCTCAATAATATGAGCAGACCGTTCTTCATAAGTTTTGGTAACTGATACGATGGTGCCAAAGCACGAAAAACTTTTTTCCATAGTGGATGCTCTACCCAAAACTTATCAGGGCTCCGGATGCTGCGGTTGCTAAAGCAATCAATTTATCAATATCCTTCAAGGCTTGTATGTGACGAGGCGCTAGTGGACAATCTTCCTAGCCTGGCTCATCGACGAACAGTTGCTTGTCTCTCGGTTTTCGAGTGTGCGCAGGAACTCCATGACCTGATCCCTCCATCTCCCTTTCACTACCTTGATTGATATATATAAATAGGCATCTTCTGGGCTCGCTGGTTCCATCGTAGACCAATCCCATCTAACTATTACTTACCATCAGGCGAGATCTAGGTCAAGAGTGGGCTTCCCGTAATAAAAAAAACCTCATTTATCGAACTATCTTGTTTTTATTGATTACTAGCTTTTGCCCGCGACTTCGTCCGCGTAGAATAGTTACTTTGGGCTAACGTTAAATTTAACCCCGATTTTGAAGCATTCTTCATTGGCGCTCCGCTCCTATTGGCCTTAGCGTAATGATATATAGCTTATAGCCTTTCTCTATAAATTGACTATTTAATTAAAAAATGATTTTTAAATTCGAACCAGTAGTTCCTGAGATTATCGCGTTCAAACAAACAAACAAACTCTTCAGCCTTATATTATTAGTATAGATAGCTGTTGCCCGCGACTTCGTCCGCGTTTCCGTCGTTTTTCGTAAATAAAGTAGCCTATGTCCTTCCTCACGGTTCAGTGATTTTGATGTAACAGACAGATTAACTTTCGTAATTTAGTAGGGAAATATAATATGTCAATCTATAATACTGTTGAAAAATATCGCAATACGGAACCACACAATATTATTGTTAATAGCTGTGCCCGCGACTCCGTCAGCGTAAGTTAATGTATTGGTAATATTGTTTAGATCACGTTCACATGAGGCTGAAGTACCTACCTATAGAACGAAATTTTATACCTTCGGCCGCGAGACGCGTCGAGCGCGGCGACCGATTCTCAAAAATAATCCTTATAGCATGATTCAGTATTCACGCGCGATGGCTTATTATCAGCGTATTTCATGTATAACTTTGGTGTTTCTATACCGATTTATATGATTCTTTTCGCGCGGTGGCTTATTATTAGCGTATTTCATGTATAACTTTGGTGTTTCTATACCGATTTATATGATTCTTTTTTATGGAATAGTTAATAATGATAACTTTTTCAATTAGGGGTGACTGAGAGTGTTATAAACGTTAGAGTAGACAAATATTATAATCAGAAAGCTTCGAACTGCTAAGCTATCGGGAGTTACACGTGTTATTGTGAGTCAACCATAAAAGATAGACATATGCTGTCGTGGGATATTATACTATATAAAGCTAAATTACCACTCACTGACTGACTGACTCACTCATTGACATAATTGTTCTCCCAGATGGTGGATGGGGAGGTGGGTATATTTTGACAGATTCGTAAACAAGTAACTCTCAAACCTACGGGAAAAGTGCCAAACCTCCCCTTTTCCCCCCTCCCTATCGTATCTCGGAAACTACGAGACCCGTATTTTTTGTTTTTTACGGATTCGTATAGAGGCGGCTCGGTAAAGTAAAAACCATTTTTCAAAGTCCCCCCCCCCGCCCCCCTTCTCCCCCCCTTTAGGCGGATCTCGGAATCTAAGAGACTTGGAACATTTTTTTTTTCAGATTCATTTAGAGGGGCAATGCTTAAGTCGAAATACTTGTGCAACCCCCCCCCCATCACCCCCCCCCCTCTTTTTTTTTTTATTTTTTTTTCACAAGCTCGCGAGGTGCTTGCACCTCGCGCAACACGCAAATACTAAACCCCTCCATCAACCCCCGCCTTTTTTTTTTTTTTTTTCACAAGCACGCGAGGTGCTTGCACCTCGCGCAACACGCAAATACTAGTTATACTATATAAAGCTAAATTACCACTCACTGACTGACTGACTCACTCATTGACATAATTGTTCTCCCAGATGGTGGATGGGGAGGTGGGTATATTTTGACAGATTCGTAAACAAGTAACTCTCAAACCTACGGGAAAAGTGCCAAACCCCCCCTTTTCCGCCCCCTTCTCCCCCCCCCTATCGTATCTCGGAAACTACGAGACCCGTATTTTTTTCTTTTTACGGATTCGTATAGAGGAGGCTCGGTAAAGTAAAAACCATTTTTCAAAGTCCCCCCCCCCGCCCCCCTTCTCCCCCTCTTTAGGCAGATCTCGGAATCTAAGAGACTTGGAACATTTTTTTTTTCAGATTCATTTAGAGGGGCAATGCTTTAGTCGAAATACTTGTGCAACCCCCCCCCCCCATCACCCCCCCCCTCTTTTTTTTTTTTTTCACAAGCTCGCGAGGTGCTTGCACCTCGCGCAACACGCAAATACTTGATTTAGAGGGGCAATGCTTTAGTTTTATTCACAAGCACGCGAGGTGCTTGCACCTCGCGCAACACGCAAATACTAGTATTATAATAAAGCTAAATTACCACTCACTGACTGACTGACTCACTCATTGACATAATTGTTCTCCCAGATGGTGGATGGGGAGGTGGGTATATTTTGACAGATTCGTAAACAAGTAACTCTCAAACCTACGGGAAAAGTGCCAAACCTCCGCTTTTCACCCCCCTTCTCCCCCCTCCCTATCGTATCTCGGAAACTACGAGACCCGTATTTTTTGTTTTTTACGGATTCGTATAGAGGAGGCTCGGTAAAGTAAAAACCATTTTTCAAAGTCCCCCCCCCCGCCCCCTTCTCCCCCCCTTTAGGCGGATCTCGGAATCTAAGAGACTTGGAACATTTTTTTTTTCAGATTCATTTAGAGGGGCAATGCTTTAGTCGAAATACTTGTGCAACCCCCCCCCCGCCCATCACCCCCCCCCCTCTTTTTTTTTTTTTTCACAAGCTCGCGAGGTGCCAAGCACTTCGCGCTACACGCAAATACTAAACCCCCCCATCACCCCCGCCCCCCCACTTTTTTTTCTTTCACAAGCACGCGAGGTGCTTGCACCTCGCGCAACACGCAAACACTTTTTTTTATTCACAAGCACGCGAGGTGCTTGCACCTCGCGCAACACGCAAATACTAAACCCCCCCCATCTCCCCCCATCACCACCACCTTTTTTTTTTTTTTTTCACAAGCACGCGAGGTGCTTGCACCTCGCGCAACACGCAAATACTTGATTTAGAGGGGCAATGCTTTGGTCTTCTTCACAAGCACGCGAGGTGCTTGCACCTCGCGCAACACGCAAATACTAAACCCCCCATCACACCCCCTCATTTTTTATTTCACAAGCACGCGAGGTGCTTGCACCTCGCGCAACACGCAAACACTTTTTTTTTCACAAGCACGCGAGGTGCAAGCACCTCGCGCCACACGCAAATACTAGTTATACTATATAAAGCTAAATTACCACTGACTGACTCACTCACTCATTGACATAATTGTTCTCCCAGATGGTGGATGGGGAGGTGGGTATATTTTGACAGATTCATAAACAAGTAACTCTCAAACCTACGGAAAAATTGCCAAACCTCCCGTTTTCACCCCCCTTCTCCCCCCCCCCTATCGTATCTCGGAAACTACGAGACCCGTATTTTTTTCTTTTTACGGATTCGTATAGAGGAGGCTCGGTAAAGTAAAAACCATTTTTCAAAGTCCCCCCTCGCCCCCCTTCTCCCCCCCTTTAGGCGGATCTCGGAATCTAAGAGACTTGGAACATTTTTTTTTTTCAGATTCATTTAGAGGGGCAATGCTTTAGTCGAAATAATTGTGCAACCCCCCCCCCCTTTTTTTTTTTTTTTCACAACACGCGAGGTGCTTGCACCTCGCGCAACACCCAAATACTAAACCCCCCCCATCACCCGCCCCATTTTTATTTTTTTATAAAAAGCACGCGAGGTGCTTGCACCTCGCGCAACACGCAAATACTAGTTTTTTATATAATTTTAAGGAGAACATTTCCGTCATGAAATGATTTCTGTGTAGCTTTAACCATTAAGGTTGCACACGCGACGGAAGCTTAAAAAAACATTTTTGCAAAAAATTAAACCGACTTCCATATCAAAACACTACAAAGCCAAAAATAATTTTAATTTCGGTAGTCGGTGTTATTGGTTTTGTATTTTCTTTTTTTTTCACACCGCCTTCCGAAATTAAAATTATTTTGGCTTTGTAGTGTTTTGATATGGAAGTCGGTTTTATTTTTTGCCAAAAAGTTTTTATTTTCGAGCTTTATAGTGGGTCAGTGAATTTTCCAAATCGGTTCGTAAATGACGGAGTTATGCGCGAACAAAAAACGCAATGCAGAGTAAACGAAAAGATCATCAACGTAAATATTTTTTTAGACTTTTGTTGATTTTTCAGAAACGGCTTGTTCGATTTCGATAAAATTTTCATGGGACCATTTGGGAAGTATACCCTTTGTAACAAGATAAGAATTTTTCAAATCGGTTGGTAAGCGACGGAGTTATGCGCGGACAAATATAAAAAAAAAAATATTAGTTGAGAACCTCCTCCTTTTTTAGAAGTCGGTTAAAAATGGAGTAACTTCTCCCGTTTTCTACTACTACTATAACCAGCTCAGGAGTATGAAAAATAATTGTACCAAGTTTCGTTAAAATCCGTCGAGTAGTTTTTGTTTCCATAACGGTTATACAGACAGACAAAAAATTTACTGATTGCATTTTTGGCATCAGTATCGATCCCTAATCACTCCCTGATAGTTATTTTGGAAATATATTTCATGTACAGAATTTACCTCTCTACAGATTTATTGTAAGTATAGATAAGCTCGCGTTGGTTAAGCATCTCACCATCATCATGGTAAGTGATGATGTGGTCCAAGACGTAGCACGCTTACCTAGAAGTAACCTTTTCACTCTCGACTTAAAGAGCCTCAGATTATAGCCAACAGGAACCACAGACACCTGCGGGGAATTCCACTCCTTAGTTGTACGCACTATAAAAGTACTCCCAAAACGTTTTGTGCGTATGGGTGGGATGGCCACCATGTAACGATGGCGCATTACCGTTTGTCTTGTAGTTCGATGTTGGAACGGGCTTGGTGGAATTAGATTGTGCAATTCTATATCACACTCCACGGAATGTAACCGATAGGCTTGCAACACGTTGCTGATGTTCAAGGCTCTGGAGTTTTGAATGAACCCGTGCATCGTTAGTAATTAGTCTCTCGCCCGTTTTTCGTTAGACTCAAGCGCGTCCAGTTGATAATTGGCAGATCCGTACCAAAGATGAGGGTACATACTCCATACAAGATTTAGCTTGAGAAGCTGTTCCGTTGTGCAGTACTGTCGTACCTTTGCTAGGATTCTCAACATTTTAGCTGCTAATTGAGCCTTAGCCTCGATGAACGAACCAAAATTGCGGGTCAATGTTACCCCAAGAAGCTCAATACGATCAGTTGTCGGCAAGATTATACCACGGTAAGGAGCCGGCTCCTTTTTGCGGAGAAGAGACACGCCTGGGTCTTAGCTGCATTAAACTTGACCAAGTTGGCATCACTCCATTCGGAGACAGCCTTTAAGGACAATTTCAAGTGCCCGGTCCGGTTCTAAAATCCGGTCTCGCCGTGAGGCCATGGTTGGAACCATGGCCTCACGGCGAGACCGGATCTATCCCACCAGCATGCGCGCTGGACACGTATTTCTCATAAACTATGCTGTCGCTCTTGCCGAATATGACTGATAGGATGAAGTAGAAGGCGAACTATTAATGTAATCTGCACCTTCCGGCAAAGTTCGCGATGTTTTCAAACTTATTATAATTTTAAAATGTGGACATTTATTGCAAACTGTGCGACCGCATTACCTACTATATTTACCGACTATATTAGCATAACGAAATGTTTTATTACAATATTTGTAATATACACTATTATAATGTTGTTTTTCGCACAGATTCCACACGAGTTTGTCCTTATTACAACCTATTTCTAACCTATACCTTTAAGAAATAGTACTGATAATAAATTAAAAAGCACCTAGCCGGCATTTAATAACTCAAACGGGGAATTCCTTGTATGCGTATTACATTGGTGTTGCAAAAATAGATAAAAACTTGTGTTTCGTTTCGTCCTGCTAATTTAACATACTGCTAATTCAACATACTAGCAGTGGTAATATTGATATTGTTTTAGTGTACACATAATTAACTTGTTTATGTATTAAAATGAGCTTTTATGAAAAGGAAAAATATCGGAAAAATATATTTTTTCTTTTCTTTTCCGTCTGAAATTTTTCCACTACCCATCAGTAGCCAAGTGTGACAAATGGCACAAATAAGTAGGTATGGAATATGGCAAAATAGGTATCTATCTGCAATAACAGCTGATTGTTTAACTTAATATTGGAAGTTTGCGCTGGTTTTCGGTAAATATATTAGACTAGCTTTTACCGGCGACTTCATTCGCGTGGGAGGTTTTTCCCGCGTAAATCCCGATCCTGTGGGAATACCGGGATAAAAAGCGGTTGAGGCGTGAAAAGGTAACAGACAGACAGAGTTACTTTCGCATTTATAATATTAGTATGGATAGTATGAATATGGATGTCATCCCATCATACTTTAACATTTAAAATCACCTGCTTAGTTTATCATACAAGGTGTTTAAACTGATTAAACACAAAACCTGAAGTAACTATCATCATATCCTTAAATTGGTACTGCATGAATTGCGTGAAAACATGCATTACATTATTACTTAACTCCTATTATTAGTTGTTAAGAAAAATGGATCCTGTAAAATAATCACAAATGTTTATCTGAATAGTCAAGTCCAATAGAAACAGCCAAATTCTAGCAAATGCAAACGTGTACTGAGGAAAAAGGATGGGTTTAGTATTTGTAAATGTCCACTAGATGATTATAGAGACTTGCTTCTCTCTAAGGATTCGCACAGGTGAAAAGACTTGTGATCGAGAGGTCCCGAGTTCGAACCCCACCCATTCACTATTGCCGTGAACCCACTCCAGACACAAACATATTTAGCTTAGTTGGAGTGGTTCACAAGATTGCTCGTAATGTGAATTCTACCCAAATTGATAGTTATCTTTAAAAAAAAAAAAAAAACAGTTATAGGAAGTTAGCATTCCTAACTTCCAAATTGACATCCCTAAAACTGAAAAGTTTCATACAAACTTTCACTGTACACTCCCTTTCCCTGCCCTAGGTAGTTGAATTTCCAAAAATTCGTTCTTAACGGATGTCTACTGACTATAAACTGCCAAATTTCAGTTTTATATGTAAAGCAGTTTTGGTATTTTGTGACGTGTGAGTGGTTTCACTGGTCGAATCAAAGCTCCAGAGCCTTGCACATCGACGATGAGTTGCAAGTCTATCGGTTTTCTATCGGTTACATTTCGGGGAGTGTGCGTTGGAATTACACAATCTAATTCCGCCAAGCCCGTTCCATCATCGGACTACAAGACAAACGGCGATGCGCCATTGTTAGATGGTAGACGTCCCACCCATACGCACAAAACGTTTTGGGAATACTTTCATTGTGCGTACGGCTAAGGAGTGGAATTCCCTGCCGGAGTCTGTGTTTCCTGATCGCTATAACCTGGGAGTCTTTAAGTCAAGAGTGAATAGGTTACTTCTAGGCAAGCGTGCTCCATCTTCGACCACATCGTCACTTACCATCAGGTGAGATGGTGGTCAAACGCGAGCCTATTATCAATAAATAAATAAATAAAAAAAAACACCATTCACGCGTTTTTATCTAGCTGATAAAAGTCTGGTCAATTGATCCCACTCACTGCTACTTCAGGACAATGCGAGACCACGCACTGCACAATAGATAATTGCTAAATAAGAGGAGCTACAATTGAAATGTCCTAGAAATAATTGTTAATTAATTGAAACAGATTCCCTTTTTCCTGGTCTTTGGATCATATCTTGTCAAGAAAAAAGGAACTTAATTTCAATGATACTTTCTAAAACGCCATCTATGATTATTTTTGTATATCAAACTATTATGAACTACCTAATAAGTGGTCCAGTAAGAGTCACAACATTGGCATAGGTGTACTTCAATTAATGAACCAATCACAGGAACCCTTCCTTATTAATTTCATGAGATTACAAAGGCTAAGTTGACAGTTGTAATCAAGCTAAAGAGATACATACTCAAATCTGCTGCCAAAGCCTTGAGTCTTCCTCCTTCCCAGATCTTCCACATGTATCTTGGAGTGTAGAACATGACAGCCTGGCCAAGCAGTACAAAGCATACCCATTGGTAGTAAGAGTGTTTTATCTGCTCATCATCATCTCCCTTGTTGGGCCCAACTCCTGGATAAGCCATATGCTTGCCTTCTTCACCTGAATCGAAGTATTATTGATGTTTAGCAAATAATTTTTTTAAGCCTATATTGTCCCACTGTTGCGCAAAGGCCTCCCCTAAATCTTTAAATCTTTCCAGACAACTTTGTCTACAGTTTTCTCCGGCCAATCCAGAAGGAATGAGTCCAGATCATCTTGCCACTGCTTCTTAGGCCTGCTTATGCCTCATTTGTTATAAAGTTAAACTAACATATGATAAATTATAAAAAATAATGCTTATTTGCATTAAGGTACATTGCACTACAAAGACTTAATAAATAATACACTAAAACCTTCCTTATGAACCACTCTATCCATTAGTTAAACTGAATTGAACTGCATGCAAATAGGTTCAATAGCTTTTGACTTTATTGTAAACAGATAGAGATAAATAACACAGGAGGCTTTGTTTAAAGTGTATATGGATAATTATTTGGGTTTCAAAAGTTGTGTGAAAAAAAAAAGTAAGTTTTGACATGTTGTATTAATTACATGGATACAATATTAAAACATTGGCATACAATTTTAATATTCAAACTACCCCATATAATTTTTATTGATCTTGAATTACTAATTAAAGTTAAAATTTTGCTAAATTTTCCCAGAGATGTTTTGTAGCTGTTTAATTGTTCAAAATATGCCATCTTAAATTAAGAATTTTTTCCATATGCTTGCAAAAGAACAATTTATAGCATTTAAAAATCAATTACTCTTTCAGAGAAATAAATAGCCATGAAACAAAAAGGTGTGATCAAGTCTGCAGTGTACAGTGTAAAACTTTTTACCAAAAAATTAAACCGACTCCCAAAAAACACTGCAAAGTGAAAAATAACTTTAATTTCGGTAGTCTTTAGTTTTGTATTTTCGTTTTTGGCACCGACTTCCGAAATTAAAGTTATTTTTCACTTTGCAGTGTTTTTTGGGAGTCGGTTTAATTTTTTGGTAAAAAGTTTTTATTTCACTCTTTTTAGTTGGTCTATTTTTAATTTACCTAGTTACAAGAGCCTAATTATCAACTACTTATAACCTTTTACAAAATATTGCTTTTCCCAATGCTGGGCCGTTAATTGTTGAGGAGTTCTCCTGGTACTTCACCATCAGCTCTACATCACCATATGCATTGTGACGAGCATAAAGTGCGTAACATCCATATTCAAGTAATCGAAACGCAATCCACTCAATACTTATTATTGAGTAGTTTCGGCGGCCATCTGTGGTCTTCTTTGAAATTTATAGATCTTAGTTATAGATACTAACCGACAAACCGGCTCTTCAGAGAGTAAGTGCCGTAGATCCAGCAGTAGCTGTTCACGGCATCCTTGTCAGCGTCCTTATCAGTGTCGCTCATGCAGTGGATCGGCTCCCCAAAGAACTGCTTCGAAGTCACCAGCAACGTGAACACAAGCAACATTATCACCGACACCTTGTAATGCATACGAAATACATTGTTGTCCGTACACACGTTTTCCAACTTCAAAAATGCCCGAAAGGGCATAAACAGATCAATCATAGTTATTTATTTATCACCGAACGATATTATCCGTGTTCCCTGTACAGATTTCAAGCAGAAAGAAAAATTTATCTACCCGCGAACTTTTTTATTAATATTGACTGGGGCTGTCAACCAAATTCAACCAATGTGAAATGACAGATTTTGGTATTTTTTTTTGACAAATAGGTACATGAACACCGGAAGTGAATAGAAAAACTATTAAATTTATGAAAATAAATAGATAGTTGTTTCTCATTTCTAGATTAATTACTTCATCTTTGTACGCGGACCGCACATATTTTTTAAATTATTCCTTATTTAATTGTTTACCTTCAGTTTCAAATAATAATATGCACGTTTAAGTCATACTGTTTATTATTATCAAACAAAATACCTGGCTACAGTGATATCAATTTCAAATCTTTCTTTAATAAAAATAGGTATACTAGGTAAACAACTGAATTAATAATTAGTTTTTTTTGAAGATTTGAATATCTTTTTCTCTGTTAATGTATGATCAGAAAGAAACAAAATACTAAACAGTCAATCACCAAACATTTTGGTTTAGACCTTAATTTTAGAATACAAGTTTATTTTAAATTAATCATTAAATCTATTATTTACCTACTATTGGGCCTTCTTACATTTAAATAAATGAAAGCCTGTTCTATTGATGTTGTTCTGTTGATAATAATAATTAGTACTTATATTGTTTCTTATAGGTACCTATATAAAAATTAAATCAAAACCAAAAAGCAAAATCATAATAGGTAATCAGAAGGTTCTGGAAGGTTCAGATAACTTTCACTCAAACTAATAACGTCTATTGAAACTTTTACCATACTTTAACCAGGCTTATCTATAGTGGAAAAAAAAGAAGAAAAAAGAAAAAAAAATCCTGCCGGGTTTACGGCAATGTTCCAATGCGATATCGCGGCCCCGGAATTGTGGAGCGGGGAAAAAAACAAAATGCAGATATAATTTACAATGCGACTACGTATTAACTGGCTGGATCTGACAATATAACTGAATATTTTTACAGGGTACTATTATGGGGTCTGGGACATTTTAGGAGCTAGTATATATGCGTAGGTAATGGTTTGGAACAAGTTATTTGTAAAACTTGCAGCCGTATAAATATTGTTTTATAACAGAAAATGTAAGTAGGTAGTTAGGTAGGTAAGAATGTAATATTTTACTAAGCTTATGAGAGTGGTATAATTAAATGGGCCTGTTTATTGTATATTTTTCTTTTTATAACTGCAGCCTTGATAAATTCCAAAAAATGTCGTAGTAGGTAGGTACATAAATATAGAATCACTATAACCCATTGGGTGGACAGTAATTTTACATTAGCCTTTCAGAGATATACTTTAACTTATTCGTTTTATTTACTTTTAATGGAATAGTATTTAATCCAATTTTATTATGGTTATTTACAAAATACGTCGAAATAATAATAAATTACTTCTTGGTAACACAATCTTTATTTATATTTAAATCACCCTCACCTCTGAATACACGGCAGTCGTGTTTCTAATTCATAACAAACCTCATACAAAATACTATAATAACAAAGTAAAATCAATGGAAACGTTTTTATTGAGGGAATGTAAGTTTTTCTTCAATAAATAATATAACTATCTTATATGAATAGACTTACATAATTGAGCAATCTATGATATATATGCATTAAGCTGGGTCATCTGTTATGAAGATATGAATGATATAATTTATACGAGTCGCTAGTTAAACTTTAAGATTTTTAATTTTTTAGTAATTTGCGATCCAAAGGAGACAATACCTTGTCAATACTAAATATTTTTTTATTGATAATAGGCTCGCGTTAGACCACCATCTCACCTGATGGTAAGTCATGATGTGGTCGATTATCATAGAAAGCTCTGATATCTGATTTTAGTATTTGCAAATAAACAAAATGTTTTATTTTATATTAAACGGCTAAGAGTCCTTAAAATGGAAGGGCCATTTTAAGAATTCTACTTTCTGAGACATCATATTGGATTAAATCTGATGTTTTTAAAATATAGGTACTCAGTAACTGTTATCAATATTATTCTGCAAAAAAAGAACTTTAAGTTTACAAATGCTAAAGACGAATTAAATCATCGATCATTTAAGTCACAATAATTCAACAAAAATATATGGCACATAATACATACATATAACATTATTCGTTTTTATAAAACTTAACACAATATGGCGCGGCAAGGGCGCGGCAACAAAGTGTGTATTGTTCTGAAATAATCTTTGGTTTTACTTCAAACTATGTAAAAACACTTAATGGTATGGCATTATTTTGATAATGAATGCTTAAGTAACTAATTGTACAATATATAAAATCTAGATGTTAAATGTGTGTAATTATAATCCAATGTACGTAAGGCACTGAACTTTGAAACTTAACTTTTTTCATTGAAAATGACTGAAGTTTCTTTTACGCTTATATTTTCTAGCGTACCTTTCAAACATACCAACTACATAAAAATGAGTTGAAAAATGACAGGAATTCAAAATATACACCTATGCCTAACACTGTACCTGCAATTAAGTGAATACAGGCGTAATTTCATGTTATTACGCCTTAACACATTCATACATTTGTGACTGCAAATACAGGTTATTTATAACTTGAATAGTTGATACTTCAAGATCATTGAAAATATTCTATTAAATTCACAATTGTTTCCTTTCCATGCAAATAAACTTAAGCGTGAAGATACTAGATTTAAGTATCTTAGCATAAAGTGTTCCATCCCAAACGTATCCTACGTTCGTACGTATCGTACGTATCCCTACCAAGTTAATCTATATTAATAAAAAAGTATAAAAGCAGACTGCACATTTTGCTTAGAAACGTTGACAATGACTTATACCAAATATTTGACTAATCTTACATCATGTAGTTTGTCAAATTATAGAAACCTCAATAATCAAAACGAAGTTGGCTACTAATCACTGATCGCAGTATCCTCATAACGAAATTCAACGCAACTTTATAAAATGTCAATTTTACAAAGATTTTTGAATAGATTGAAACTTAAAACTTATAATTTACTCTTGACTTCTGTACTGTTGTTGCTATGTTCTTCAAATACCATATTCCCTAATGCGAATATGTTGTTAGGATCTAGAGCTTTTTTCGCGGCAAGTAATAATTGCCTTCCAGGCTCACTGACAGTATCCGTGTACCATTTCTTACGAAGCTTCCCAACTCCATGGTGATGCGATATTGATCCTGTCGAGCAATTAAAAACAAATATAAGTGAATTAGGCAGTTTTTTTTCCATTTATATAGAAATCAACCTTGATATTGGTAAAAAAAAAATAAGACACAGTCTGACTCGCTCGTTTACTGGGACAATAAAATTAAAATTCACTCAATTGACCTTATTTGAAAAAGTCAGTAATGCCAACATAATGGTAAGGAAAATATGGCTTACCGCCACAGGCAATGATTTCGTCTCGTGCAGCCTCTTCTATTTCTTCATAAACGGATACGGGGTCTGCACATTTTCCAATATTGTGACCGAAGTAAAAATAAATACAGCAGCCTGCGTCATATCTGAAAAACATGAAAACTGCATTTATTAAATATGAATTAATGAATTAATACACCGCTATTTGACCGCTATAGTAACCAATCAAATTGTCTCTTGGTTTCATACTTATATTTTTTTTTGTGAAAACCTAGTAAATGATGAAAACGCACTAATTTGCAAAATGCTTTTAGAGAAATAGCTACGAGTAATTGTATTTTGTTTGTTTCATTTGTATAATGTTGCGTCATTGGGTTTTTCTTTAAGTTTGCTCGTGTTGCACTATTGGATAGAACCCCGGAACAGAAATTTCTGTTCCGTGGATAGAACTATTCGACCCCCCCAAGCAACAACTCGGTAATGTGCTATTATGGGTTTTATGTTGTTATGTCAAATTCGGCATCTATGGACTAGAATACACCTTAGCAATTTTTTTTCAAATTTTTCTTAATGATATTTACAAACATATTGCGACACACGTGTTTATTGTTGGGAATTTAGACAGAAATATATATCGGCAAATAACTTGTTATAGAACTTTACGAATAAAAATAAATTATAATTTATTTTGGTAAGTTGCGTTTACCGGGTTATTGGCGTAAATAATTTTCATGAAGTTTTTGGTAAACGTGAGTACGTAGTTTTTGTTGAATTCATTTTAATATATGTATTCCGTAATACACAATAACAATGTTATTTAAGATTGGTATTGGCTCATTAATGTACGTAATATTTCAATGATTATGTTATTTATCAATACCGTCTCTAAAATTATTGGATATTACCGCAATAACTCCGTAAAAGAACGTTATGTATCAGCCCTACGATAAAAAGTTAACACCGTAAAAGTCCATAATATAATGTTACGAAATATTTTATGTGATAAAATTACTGCAATAACCCCGTAAGTACTATTACTGTAATATTTTATATATATTTTATTAAGTACTAGCTTTTGCCCGCGACTTCGTCTGCGTGGAATAGTTACTTTGGGCTAACGTTAAATTTAACCCCGATTTTGAAGCATTCTTCATTGGCGCTCCGCTCCTATTGGCCTTAGCGTAATGATGCAATATAGCTGTGCCCGCGACTCCGTCAGCGTAAGTTAATGTATTGGTAATATTGTTTAGATCACGTTCACATGAGGCTTAAGTACCTAGAAAACGCTTCGACCGCGAGACGCGTCGAGCGCGGCGACCGATTCTCAAAAATAATCCTTATAGCATGATTCAGTATTCACGCGCGATGGCTTATTATTATAAGTGTATTTCATGTATAACTTTGGTGTTTCTATACCGATTTATATGATTCTTTTTACGGTTTCGTAGCCGAATGGCAAAAAACAGAATCTTTATAGTTTCGACATGTCTGTCCGTCTGTCTGTGTGTCTGTCTGTCCGTCCGTCCGTCTGTCACAGCAATTTTATTCTGAAACTATTAGGACTATACATGTGAAACTTGATAGGTAGATGTATTCTGTGAACCGCTTTCCGATTTTGAGAAAAAAATTAAAAAATATTTAAAATAAAGGGGGGCTCCCCATACATGGAACTAAACCTGAAAATATTTTTTTTCATGAAATCGATGCATGTGTTGTATCTATAGACAGTTCTTTAAAAACGACATCGGGATTTCTAAAACCACTTTTCCATAAAGTCAATCGTTTAAAAGATATAAGCTTCCAAAGTGGTAAAATGTGTGTGTGGCGGACACAACCTCTAACTTCTATAATAATGGAGTGAAAAATCTTAAAAAAAATATATGTCTGTAGATCTTAATATAAACTTTCAACCAAAATTAGTTTGAACGAAATCAGTTCAGCAGTTTTTGAGATACAGCATATTTTCTAAAACCGCAAATATAACTTTGTAATTCATACAAACACTATGAAAAACAAATTTATTCGGCGCAGTTGTAAAAAATGTAAAAAAGCCAGTTTTAAGAAATTTGTAAGGTTTTTTTTTCAAAACAAATTTATTTGGCGCAGTTGTAAAAAATGTAAATAAGCTAGTTTTAAGAAATTTGTAAGGTTTTTTTTTCGTCAAATAAATTTGCATATTATATTATAGTTACTACAGAACCCTTCATGGGCGAGTCTGACTCGCACTTGGCCAATTTTTTTATGGAATAGTTAATAATGTTAACTTTTTCAATTAGGGGTGACTGAGAGTGTTATAAACGTAAGAGTAGACAAATATTATAATCAGAAAGCTTCGAACTGCTAAGCTATCGGGAGTTACACGTGTTATTGTGAGTCAACCATAAAAGTTAGACATATGCTGTCATGGGATATTTTTTATATAATTTTAAGGAGAACATTTCCGTCATGAAATGATTTGTGTAGCTTTAACCATTAAGGTTGCACACGCAACGGAAGCTTAAAAAATGGAGTAACTTCTCCCGTTTTCCCAACATTTCCCCTTCACTGCTCTGCTCCTATTGATTGTAGCGTAATGAAAAGTATACTATAACCCGCTCAGGAGTATGAAAAATAATTGTACCAAGTTTCGTTAAAATCCGTCAAGTAGTTTTTGTTTCTATAACGGTTATACAGACAGACAGACAGACAGACAGACAGACAGACAGACAAAAATTTAACTGATTGCATTTTTGGCATGAGTATCGATCCTTAATCACCCCCTGATAGTTATTTTGGAAATATATTTCATGTACAGAATTGACCTCTCTACAGATTTATTATAAGTATAGATTATTTATTTTCATAATTTTCCAGGTTTTTAATAAAAGGAATTTCATTTTAATATCACAGTCATATTCTGCGTAAAAATAGCTTTCATTTAATACACCAATGACTTCCATATAGTCTTACTCGCTGAAAAGATATTTGATAAAATCAGTAAATCTTTTCTCGTATTATAAATTATTAGAACACTTGATACCACAGAAAAAAAAAATTACAGACGGCAGTAGGTACGTACCTACCTATTCTTCAAAACGCCTGATGTTGTTATGAAATATCAATAAATATAAATAAATGTGTTTTCTCAAGTGCTTATAGTTCAAATATAAAAAATAGACAATTTGCTCGAGTTTAGTCTCTGGTACGGCACAACCATAGAAATATAAAATACTTATTATATCTATGGGCACAACAGAATCGCAATACCTTCTCCACGAATGAAGTCGCGAGCACTGCTAGTTATAATGTAATAAGTAGGTATGAACTACAATTTTTAACACTGCCTAAAAAATAAATAGAATGTGTGTTATATAGAAAATACGGGGCTCGCAGAAACGGGCCATCACCAGCTGGGGCCGCGGGAGTCGCGATGAAAAGTATAATTGTATTCCCGGAGCTCCCAGCGCAAGTGTGCGGTAAGACAGGTTTTAGTCAGAGTCTGTCATAACTCACCAACCAACCTCGGGAATCGTTGCTTTTTTATTGATAATAGGTTCGCGTTTGACCACCATCTCACCTGATGGTAAGATGATGATGTGGGCGAAAATGTAGCACGCTTACCCAAAAGTAACCTATTCACTCTTGACTTGTAGACCCCCAGGTTATAGCTATCGGGAAACACAGACTTCGGCATGGAATTCCACTCCTTACGCACAATGAAAGTATTCCCAAAACGTTTTGTGCGTATGTGTGATAGTCCGATGATGGAAAGGGCTTGGCGGAATTAGATTGCTTAACTTTGAAAACTTCAATCCGTTATGATGTAGCCACGTCCTCAGTACAGGACCAACAATTGAACGTAATTACTGTTTTTACTCACGTTTGCGTCAATCGATGTGATATAAGATACTTGGTGATGCCTCGTTTGGCGCACTCGTCTCGAATGCGTTGCTTGACATTTGCACAGAGGGCCAGTGTACGATCCCAAGGTACTGAGGTCTCGAATGACTCCGCTACCACGTCGTATTCTATGGCTATGTCCTGAAAGGTACAAGGCACGGGTATTGGTAAACTGCAGAGAGAGATGACTAAGCTAAATATGCTTACCATTAGTCTATTGATGCTTATAATAGATAGCGATGTAGATCGGGATGTAACGCACCGAATCTACTAGGGATAGATGAAATGGCGACAGGTTGGAACAGCCTGCGATTTGCAGACGCCCCTCAAGTTATATACCGCATATTTTGTGAGATAACAGTGAGGTCCCTAAGTTCACACGCACATCAAATTCTCGTTCGAAGAAACATGTTTTCTTGGTGCGTGCACTGGGCCTGGACCCCTAGTTGATGCGGGGCCCCTGGGCAGTTGCCTACTCTGCCTAATGGTTAATCCGGCCCTGACCGCGGCCCCGGAACGTAAGAGCAGTGAAGGAACGGGGTGGGTTTACAGTGGGTGGCACATTTTTCAAATCATTTAAATGTCAGGTATCAGTTGTACCATTGACGGGGCCCAATAAGGCCATTGCAAATCAGGGTTGCGGGAATATTGTAAGTTTGTAACGGAATTTAGAGCCACGGTGGCTCTAGAATGCAAGGTTAACTAATTGCCTTAGGCAGTCGTCCGACTGCCCGAGAAACGACTAACTATCGGCGTCGGCGATTTACTCGCTCAAGAAACGCACAATAAAATATATATTCCGTGTAAACGAAAGAGATGCATATATTAATATTTGTTCTATGACTGTTCGCTCTGGCCTGCAACGACTCGCTTCTCTAGTTCTGTCGCTGAGCGACAAGAGCTGTCAAAGATAATACTCGCTCAGCGATGCTCCCTTGGCGGTCAGAACTCACGCCCAGAGACCAACTAGCAGTCCAGCGGACCAACTAGCAAGTATAATCGCCAGTCGCACTCGCCCACTCGCTTATAGCCCAGCACCAAAACTATCGGAACTACACGCTCGCTGCTCGCCAACTCGTTTTCAGACGCTAGCTCTACTCGCTACTCGTTCATCGTCGGCGGTGGGACAAATGCCAGGACGCATTTACGTTTTCTCGCAAATATCAATGTTTTTCTGGTCCCATTTTGATACATAAGGAGTTAAAATGTTGACAATATTATGGTATTAATTTCAAGATAATTTATTCATCTCCACATTGAATGCATTATAATTACACAGTCCTATACATCTTTTTCACACAAATACGTTTTTATCGCCGCAATAATCGTAGAAAATTACAAAAAATGGGGTCTGAATACGTACCTATAAGCCAAATCTGGAGCATATTCATAACTTCAAAATAACAAGAAATTATAGCCTATGTATTTATCTATACGTTAAGTTAATTATTTTGAACATACATAAAAAACTTTATGATTTATGAGAAAAATAAAATCGGTCTCAAATTTCTTCATACATTTTTCTACCGAACGCACGGCTCCGACCGTCATTCCGCGCTGAGACGCGCTCGTGAACGCAGGGGTGTATCGCTTTCCTCCAAAAAATAAATACGTCGAAACCTATAATAAAAAGAGTGGCATCTTGTATACTGTGACTAAAATACGTTGATGCTTTTTCGTACCGAAACAAAAGTAAGAACGAGAACCATACTTATTTTTAGAATTGGATGGATATTGGTTACTGAACCTAGCATGAAACAACAATTTTTTTTTTAACCGACTTCAAATAAGGAGGTTCGCAATTCAACCGTATAAATGTTTTTTTTTTTCATTAAGTATCTTAAAGTACTACAAATTAAGGAAGGTCTAGAGTTGATCTGACGATGGAGCCTTTCATCAGATTGACTACTGCCTGACAGTCGAGGGAACTCCTCAACGATTTACAGCTGTAACCTTTTGTTTGGGCTTGATTAATTTGAATTGACCAGAACTTTACACCTAGATAGTTTGTGACTGTCATTAGAGGTCTGATGATGAAGACGAAGGACAGTTAAGGGAACTCCTCAACGGTTTACAGTAGCTACCTTGTGTTTGGACTTAATTCATTTATATTGATGAAAACTTTGCACCCATATGGGTTATAAGTGCCATTACAGGTCTGATTAGGGCGTCCAATCCCGCTATTTGCGGGACTACGAATTTTCAATCCCGCGGGATCTCGGTATTTGCGGGATCCCGCATATTGAAAATATTCACATTTATATAAGGCAAATAAAACAATGAATTAATCAACTAACTCGTAACCAACGTTTATTTACGTATTAGGTACTATTAGTATGAGATCAATCAAATTACAACGTTTATTTATCACAAAAAAACAATGAATTAATCTACTAACTCCACATTTATTCCAGTATTACTACTAGTATGAGATCAATCAAATTACACGGTTTATTTATCACAAAAAAACAATGAATTAATCAACTAACTCCACATTTATTTACGTATTATTATGAGATCAATCAAATTACACCGTTTTTTCTTCACTAAAAACAGTAACAAATACTGAATAAAAAACTTTACTGATATTTTAGGCTACATACTTAGGCTACCACTGACTGAAATTAGGCTATATTAGGTTACATAAGCTGTGAAAAACGGGTGACATCGGCCCCCGCGTTGTTTGCAACACTGCCGGCCGCCAGTCACCGAGCGATCGCGCTCACGAGAGGTCGTATGTATGCTTTTTTCAGTCCAGCAAATCCCGCGGATCCCGCGCCCGTAATCCCGCATCACGCGGTATTGGAAAATGACGAGGGATCCCGCAATACCGAGATCTCGGTATTCCGAGATTGGACGCCCTAGGTCTGATGATGGAGACCATAGACAGTCGAGGGAATTTCTCAACGATATACAACAGTTACCTTTTGTTGGGCTTACTTCATACGGTTCAATATGCCAAAATGTTCAGTTCGTACAAAAACTAAAAAATTGGCCAAGTGCGAGTGAGACTCGCCCATGAAGCGTTCCGTAGTAACTACACCAAATAACTTTGTTTTTCATAGTGCTTGTATGAATTACAAAGTTTTATTTGCGGTTTTAGAAAATATGCTGTATCTCAAAAACTGCCAACCCGATCTCGTTCAAACCAATTTTGGTTGAAAGTTTACATTAAGGATCATAGCATATATTTTTGTATAATTTTTCACTCCTTTATTATAGAAGTAAGAGGGGGGACACATTTTACCACTTTGGAAGTGTATATCTTTTAAACGATTAACTTTATGAAAAAGTGGTTTTAGAAACCCGTATGTCATTTTTAAAGACCTGACTATTAATACCACATACGCATAAGATTCATGAAAAAAAAATATTTTCAGTTTCAGTTCCATGTGGGGTACATGGAACTGAAACAGAAAATATTTTTTTAATATTTTTTTTTTCTTTAAATCGGAAAGCGGTTTACAGAATACATCTACCTACCAAGTTTCACATGTATAGTCCTAATAGTTTCGGAATATAAAAACTATTTACCAAAAAAATTAAACCAACTTCCAAAAAATACTGTAAATTGAAAAATAACTTTAATTTCGGTAGCTAGGCGGTGTCCGACTTCTGAAATTAGTTAGAAAGTAGACAAAATATTGCTTTTCCCAATGCTGGGCCGTTAATTGTTGAGGAGTTCTCCTGGTACTTCACCCTCAGCTTCACTTCATTATATGCATTGTGACGAGCATATTGTGCTTAATAACTATATTCAAGTAATCGAAGCGGAACCCATGAAATACTTCTTATTTCTACTTATATATTGAGTAGTTCCAGTGGCCATCTGTGGTATTCATCATTAGATCCACTTCACAAGTGGTGCTTTTCGAATGCAACCACACAAGTTATTATAATGAAATACTCAAATCACTGTAGGTGTGCCTATAATATTTGAAGAGTTCCCTCGATTACTCCAAGATCCCATTATCAGCTCCTGACTTGATGACAGTGAATGGGACCAATTTCGAAGTATACCCTTTCAAACAAAAAAAGAAATTTCCAAATTGGTTCAGCCGTCTTCGAGTAATCGGTGATCAAACATTAAAAAAAATATACGCGTCGAATTGATAACCTCCTCCGTTTTTTTCGTCGGTTGAAAATGGATGTGACATATAGACGGATGGACAAACAGACAGACAGACAGACAGGCATGACGAAACTTCTTTATTTCTTATTAAATTTTTTTACCACATATGAGTATTTTATTTCCAAAGTCCCCTAGTACTCCTAAATCGGGCGTCAAACATATTAATACAAAATTGAAACTAACATCTAATCAATAAGCATGTAAGCCTTTGTAAACAATAAGTTACAACTTATTATGATCAAACAATATTAAAGAAAATATAATATTACATTCAAGTATCAATATTAGTTTAAGTAATGTATAAAATCGGGCGAACAATGGTTTGTATGTGTGTGCGCGCAATGTTGTTGTGTTGCTACTAAGATACCTAAAATTGAGCGAGTGATAAATGTAAATGCGTCCTTAAGAAGCAGGGTGGGTTTTGAGTCAGTAGAAGTCTGACACTCCCTTCTATTCCACCGAGAGCGGGACAAGTCATTCGATAATTTTCCCACTCGAAAAAAAAAAGATCTGTCGATCCATACAATAGGTTCGGAATGCAAGTTTATATGTGTACAAAATGTCCTGCTTTGTTTTATAAAACGACGTTCGGAGTCCTTAAAAACAAGTGGTATTTGTCGCTTTCGGTTTCTCTGTGACACATTCTGTGCCCATGAGATCATTGGAAAATTTTGATTATTCGTATGCATTCCACTTCTTTATTTGATATTTTTTTTTTATTATCCAAGCTGTTGGCTTATGGAATGCATTACTTACGCATAGATGTGAAACGTGCTCAAACGTTACGTTACCAACGTTCAAGAGAATGGTGAAGGAGTATTCTCCTCTCACTATAACAATTTCCCCTCCTTTTTCTATTGTCAGTTTGTGTGTATATATTTAGTATCATATCTTATTATGTTTTATTATGTACTAGTACTCTCGCGGGGCTTCGCTCCCGTGGATTCTATCACGGTAAAAACATAACTCTCCTTTTTTGCAGTCGGGTAAAAAGTAGCCTATAACCTTCCTCAAGCTTCAAGCTACTTCCATACCAAATTTCATCCAAATCCACCCAGTACTTTCGAAGATTAGCGCGTTCAAGCAAACAAACAAACAAACAAACAAACAAACAAACAAACTAACAAACTTTTCCGCTTTATAATATTAGTATAGATAAGTGTACACTGACAGCCGTAAATCTATCTCCTTTAAATTCTGTCCATCTAAAGATTGTCTGTAAGGATTGCCTGTGCGATAAGGCCGCCCGTTATACACTAGTTTTATATTTTGTATCCATATAAATATGTTGCGATATATGCAACTCACCCTAAGATAAGCGATGACAAATGTGAGCGTGTATCCATTCTCCCCGTTGGTAGCGCCCGCAGGGATGCCCCCGAACTGCGCAGCAATGTTGTTGAGCTTAGACTCCCTATCAGCCACGTCCTCAGCAGTACCCTCCATAAGGAGAGTCACAACGCACAGCTTGGCAGGGTCGAAGCCTTTGATCTTGGTAATGTACAGGCGTTTGATTCCGTCTAGTAGGACGCCCCCCCAAGTGTTCTCGGTTTTGAGGGCTTGGCCGAAGCGGAACTGCGGAAAGAAGCAAAAAACACATAAATGCTAAGTATTTAAAATAAAGCCAAGTGCGTGTCGGTCATGGAAAGCATATAAAAATGACTCCTGACCTAAAACAACTTCATCGCTAGTGTTTGTTGTATTTTTCGTTTAGAAAAATAGCGTGATAATGTTTGCCATCGTAGTGAAAGGATTAGTCAATCAACAAGAGACGAATGCCCAGGTTGCGCTGGACGTGACAGCCTTCTTTTACGTACGTACGTACGTACGAACGTAGTGTGATTTTTGTTTGTAGGGTGTTTTTGGGTTCACACTGTGTGAACCCAAAAACCATGAAAAATGCACCCAAAACGAAAATTTTCAGAAACAATATTTTTGTCGTAACAGCAATTCGTTTTAGCAATCAGTAGCACGTTCGTTTCCCTCACAGGTATCATTTTTTCACCACAGGCGTTTAGACTAGGAGTACGTCAGTATAAAACTATGTTTAACATCACATCTGCTTAGCTTTTCCCAAATATGTTAGGCTTCCAGGCTAACCGATGTAGCTTATGTATCTTATCTGACCTCCATAATCCAGTAGCTGGCTAACACGATAACCCTTGATGGATAATGGAGTCAGATTTTCAGGCTACTGACTACAGACTACCAGTAAAGACTGACAAATATACAACGTGTAACGGAAACCCAATATCTATCCAAAAGGACTGAAGACAACATCTAGTATGGAGTCTCTATGCAAAGTTTCAGCTCAAAATAAGTGACTCACAGAATTGACCCCAAATTATTGGTTTCATATGTTTCTTGAATACCAGTAATAACAAACGTGTCACAGCACTATGATGGTCATCACTTTCCACGTCACTTGCCAATAAAACGATAATTCTCTTCGTTCTTCTTAATTTGAAAAATTCGGCCTCTGGTATCAATGTATTGAAATATCTAATATGCTCCACACATGTAGACATAGGATTAGAAAACCCTTGCCATATCGTTTGTTATCATCCAAAGAAGCCGTGCACTCGGTATGTATATACCGTTGTATGCAAAGGACAGGCGGGAGCAACGTTTTAAAGTGCTTTTTAAGGTACGGAGGTATCTTACAACGTTAAGCTAGTCACCCATCCGCGGACAGATCTCCGCAAGCGTTGCCCTAGAAGATGGACCCGTGCGGCTGTTATATTTAGCCTCGAGTCTCGAGTGTTATATACAAATATAAAGCCTGCAATACATGTTGACCGAGCGTTGGCAAATAGGTACAAGACAAGAAATAATGTCCACACGTTCGACAAGTTCGTCGAACGCTAATGCAGACGACCAATGTAGAAGAGGGTCTGTAGAGCTGCCCACACGTTGGCCGAGCGCAGGCGAGCGCCTTTGATTTGTGACCAAAACCGACAACGATCCGAAGTGAGGCAAGTGATCACGAGCAACGGCGAGCGAAGACAAGTTGCACCAAATGAGCTCTATACACGTTGGCGCTGGCCTCCACTCGGCCAACTAGGCAAGTGACACCGAGCGATAGCAAGACAAGGCAAATAAACCGTTTACATGTTGGTATTGGCCTTCACTCAACAACGCTCGGCCAACATGTATTGCAGGCTTTATAAAGAGGTAAAATTTGTTTGTATGTAGCGGGTCAAGCATATTGGTAAGTGCGGTCATAAATTATTTGGAAATTCACGCCGACCAAGTCGCAGGCATAGCGCTAGTAACTAATAGTAATAGATACCTGTTCGTTATCCATGAGCCTGATGCTGGAGGGTTGTAAGCGCCTCCGAGCGACCTCCCTCTCGAAGTAGAAACCGCTCTCCCAATCCGGGAACACGAGCGAACCATAGCGCACTACAGGTGGGAGAGGACGGATTTTTATTGTTACCTGAAATTTGCAGAAGTTTTTATTTGTGGAGCACTGATGTATTTTTTTTTGATAGTAGGCTCGCATTTGACCACCATCTCACCTGATGGCAAGTGATGATGTGGTCGAAGATAGAGCACGCTTGCCTAAAAGTAATTTATTCGCTCTTGACTTAAAGACCCCCAGGTTATAGCTATCGGGAAACACAGACGTGTTACAGGTTACTTGTTACAGGCATGACTTATAGGCAAAAAAATATTATATTATTACTTGTTGACCCGGCAAACGTTGTTATTAAGCTTTATAAATTATTTCTAGTGAGACCTATTCTGAACCCAGAGAGGCACATTACTCTGTGGGTCAACTATTCGCGTAAAGCACTAGACACGGTTTCAGTGCTGTTAAGGCTGCCCAGATACAGTGCTTCAACTTTGCTGAAGTGGATACAAATTACTTTTACACTATAAAAAGGAACAAGACCACCTCCTTATTGAACAAAATACGAGTATGAGGCAGTCCCAATAGCATCTACACTCGCCGATAATAATTAGGTAACCATTTCATTAATATCTTGGTGCGTCAGGAAAAACCTTGTCGTAAAAATTATGACAGTTAGAATCGTGTATTTTATTTATTTTCATTTTTATTTTCTGTATTTTAGAATTATGTATTTGGCTAAACATTACGATGAAGTGAGACTCCGCAGCATCAGAAAATAAACTAATTGTTTTGTTGTTATAACTGTAATTTTCATCATTACCACTACTATCAAAACGGTTACGGTAAACATCGTGGCGAAACCGGCATGTTCTGAGATCGAAAATTCGAAAACATGGGAGATCTCCCACCCGACACTGGGCCCACGTGGTGGATTACGGCCTATTCTCTCATAAATGTTGGTAATGTTATTTATATTTATTTACAGAAAATAAGGTGATTTTTTAATTGTCAAGAAACAAAGCGCCTGTTGATTTATTTCGGCAATTTTACACTACGATGAATGTGTTAATTGTATGTTACAGGCATCTGACAATTATAACTTTTGCTGATACTTATGTGCCGTCACTACACGAAAAGATCTCTTAACAATCCTCAACGACTTTCTGTTAAGAGCTGCAACGGACAAATCTATTTTGGTGGAGTTTAGTCAGTGGCGTAGCTAGAGTGGGTGACACGCTGTAGGAATAATTTGGCGTCACCCGAGAAGCTAGAAAACTATTGCACCCTACCTCTGGTAGGCTTTACTTTTTCGACTATTCATATCACTGATTCATATATTTCTAACTAGCTTTTGCTTGCCAATTCGTTCGCGTGGGAGGTATTTTCCCGCGTAAATCCCGATTCCATTGCAATTTCGAGATAAAAACTATCCTATGTCCTTTCCAGGGTCTTAAATATTCACATGCCAGATTTCATCTAAATCAGTTCAGCGGTTTAGGCGTGAAAAGGTAACAGACAGACAGACAGAGTTACTTTCGTATTTATAATATTAGTATGGATATGGGTATTTAAAGTTCATTTGTATAAGAGTAAAGTAAGTTTCAAATACTTATATTATTTTATCATATTTGAGTAAAAGTTTCTTCCTTAAAAGTTCAGAATTTAAGAGCAAGCGAAACAATCTCGTGTTTTGTTCCTCGCCTGAAGTAAGTTTTCTTTTCGTTGACCATTCATACAATTATTTATTATTTCAGTGGTCAAAATTCTGCCATAATTAAAATTATTTCTTAAACCCACTTAAACCATCAATCAGATTGCGATGAAACTTTGGAAGGGAAAACTTTCGAAGGCGGCGCAAGAGACGGAAGTCTCTGGTTTAAAAAATGTATCTATGTAAATAAAATTACATAGATTTTATTTACATAGATATATTTTATATATAAAAATCAATTGCTGTTCGTTAATCTCGCTAAAACTCAAAGAAAATGCTGGGTCGATTTCATTAATTATTCTTGTATGGTGTTCACTCCCTTCCAGGGGGTCAGACAGGCAACGTCTGTAGGGTCAGTTAGTATATAAATTAACGTTAGTTAGTACCTCGGTAACAACTCCAAAGCAGCCTTCAGAACCCATGATGACATGCTCCCACTCAGGGCCGCACGAGATACGCGGTACACGACAACTCTTCTCGATCACACCGCGTCCAGTTACCACCTACAATGCAAATACAATTCAAATTAGTAGACAAATAAAAAAATAGCCGGAGCAAATCAAGTTGCAAGTCTATCGGTTACATTTCGGGAAGTGTGCGATGGAATTGCACAATCTAATGCCACCGAGTCCGTTCCATCATCGGACTACAAGACAAACGGACCTCCCACCCATACGCATAAAACGTTTCGGGAATACTTTCATTGTGTGTACAGCTAAGGAGGGGAATTCCCGGCCGGAGTTTGTGTTTCCTGATAGCTATAACCTGGGAATATTTTAGTCAAGAGTGAATAGGTTACTTCTAGGTAAGCGTGCTTCATCTTCGGCCACATCATCTCTTACCATCAGGTGAGATGGTGATCGAACGCGAGCATATATATCTAACAGCAGACTTACTGTTAATAGTAACAGTAAGTCTGCTGTTAGATAAAGCCTGATATTCTCGTTGCATCTTGATAATTCTTAGTATGAGCCTGCATGGTGATGCAGGCTCAGTATGGGTTGTAGTAGTAAAGAATAAAGTATAAGAATACATTTATTGGACCTTAGTTAGATGTAGTTTGTTAGATTTCTATGTTTTCCTTCTCACTTTTGAAAGCATTGGCGATGTTGAAAGTTATGCAAAGTAATTTGCTTTCTTGGAATCGTACCCACGACTACAACTCGTATGTAACGTAAGTCATACCTATAATCAATGGGCCATCACTGCTCAAATGTCAGCTCAGCCAGTCTCCTTTGCAAATGTCATGCCTTAAGAATCAGCTCGTCTGATATCCCCTAGAAATCAACAACCATCTAGGAACAAGAACTATTTTGACTATTACCTTGGTGTTAACAATTAGATCCTCAATATTCCCGTAAGTATTCTTCTTCATGCCGCTGGCTCTGGTTGCCACCCATCCGCCCAGAGTGGAGAACTCGTACGAGTCTGGTTCGTGGCCCACTGTGAAGCCGCGAGCGCGCAACTCACGCTCTAAGTCCTGGCCGACTATGCCTGCCTGGAGAACGGTAACGATTTGTGTTAGTAAAGCTTTGTACCTATTACCTAATGCTTCATAGGATATTTATATTGGTAGTGTCGCTGAGTATCAGCGTAGTTTATGCTATGGATTCAGTGGGCTTAGTGTGAGTTTGAAATACGTTTGTCGTTTGAAATCGATAATAGGATTGCAAACTAAGCACCCCGGTATGGTTTAGGTACGTTTGCTAACTTCACGATATCAATACAATTACACTAGCAGTCGAGCGGGGCACGACAAAAACATAATCCTCCTTTTATGCATTCGGGTAATAAGTAGCCTTAACGTTCCTCAAGCTAAAAGCTACTTTCATACCCAACGTTAATCCAAATCGACCCAGAACTTTCAAAGATAAGCACATTTAAAGGAACAAACAAACTTTTCGGTTATAGTATAGACCCATAAAAAACAATACTTGTCAAAAAAACCAAGTCTCGCAACTCAGTTCTTCTACCGTAAAAAGTTGTGAGATCCATGTAATACCAAGTCGGTTATTCGATTATTCAGTTCCTTCTTCAGCGACCCTCTGTCTTAAGTTATTACGTAATTATCTAACCTAACAACATCTTATAGTGACCATATCAATATTAAAAATCTTTAACGTTTTAAATAAACAGATTGACTCGGCCATCGCATGAAAACACAATATATCTCACAAGTAGGGCGTCCAATCCCGGAATACCGAGATCTCGGTATTGCGGGATCCCGCATCATTTTCCAATCCCGCGTAATGCGGGATTACGGGCGCGGAATCCGCAGGATTTGCGGTGACTGAAAAAAATGATGCATACGACCTCTCGCGAGCGCGATCGCTCGGTGACTGTGTTGCAAACAACGCTTTGGCCGATGTCGCCCGTTTTTCACAGCTTATGTAGCCTAATATAGCCGAATTTCAGTCAGTGGTAGCCTAAGTATGTAGCCTAAAATATCAGTAAGGTTTTTATTCAGTATTTGTTACTGTTTTTTTAATTTGATTGATCGCGTACTAATAGTTATACGTAAATAAATGTGGAGTTAGTAGATTAATTCATTGTGTTTTTTGTGATAAATAAACGGTGTAATTTGATTGATC
Organism: Tholera decimalis; assembly: GCA_943138885.2. Lineage (NCBI taxonomy): Eukaryota > Metazoa > Arthropoda > Insecta > Lepidoptera > Noctuidae > Tholera > Tholera decimalis. The sequence goes on from OW964555.2 coordinate 9,601,701, forward strand.
TCATACTAATAGTAATACGTAAATAAACGTGGAGTTAGTTGATTAATTCATTGTTTTATTTGCTTTATATAATTGTGAATATTTTTAGTATGCGGGATCCCGCAAATACCGAGATCCCGCGGGATTGAAAATTCATAGTCCCGCAAATAACGAGATTAAATTCAGGCTGCGGGATTGGACGCCCTACTCACAAGTTATACATACATATATAAATTACATTGTTTTTGCTATATAAATTACATGGATCTCACAACTTTTTACGGTAGAAGAACTGAGTTGCGAGACTTGGTTTTTTTTGACAAGTATTGTTTTTTATGGGATCTCATTTCTTTTTGTAGATAAGTAGTCCTACTTTTTTCCTTTCCGGCGCCTTCTACTTTTTGTATACCAACAACGAATTTTCTTAAAGCCCTCTCTCTGGTTTTTTTATTCCGTTGACCATTTTACAAGTTACCTTTGAACATAATTATATCTAGATACCTATCTACACATATTATTCCATTATATTATACATAATGATATACAGGTAATTAACTGGAAATGTAACTTTGTAATCCCATATAAATATATGGGATTACAAAGTTATTTATGTAGTTGATGTATCTAGAAAACTGGACCGAAATTGAAAAATATTTTAGTTTTTACTTGATTCATACACTAAACACTAATTGTATTCTAAATTTGAAGCTTCTATGTCTGCTAGAAGTGCCTTAGACTTTTGATGATCGGTCAGTCAGTGAGTGACAAAATTAAGGAACTTTGACTCGTTATAATTCTTAAACTACTGGTTCAAATTGAATAAAATTTGAAATATACAGTTACTGAAAATTCAGGCTTCTAGTTTTATCCACAACGAAGTTATACGGGGTCAAAAATGGCCTGAATTGCTTCGAGAAAAGTATGGTACGGCCGTGCCGCTTTTTGCTCGACTTGGCGGGGGCACTGCCGTGCCCCCAGATTAAGTGTTGATTTGGTGACTGGACTGTAAATTGATTTGACGCAGCTGTTTCAGAAGTAGCCCCTTTTTTGTACATAGTTGCATCGGCAGTAACAAGATGGCACTTCCAAATCCAAACCGAGCTCATTTTCCAAGAGGACACAACAGATAAGCAATGGTAGCCCTTTACCTGTACTCTAGCCAACAGCTGATCCTTATCCAACCACAAGATGGAGTTCAAGTCACTAGTGTCCAGAACTAGGATCGGTCTGGTCTCGTTGGCAGGACATGTGACTGCGCCAGAGACAGAGGTGCCTCCGCCAAACGGGATGATCACGAAGTTGTGGCAGGTTGCACATGACACTATTTCTTCTACCTGAAAAGATTGGAACATTGTAGATAAATGCAGGCTTTCTAATTTCTAAAGAGTATAAAACAGAATCGCTGACCACCTCTGGCATTTTTTCCTCTGGCATATGCGCAAAATGCTCATTTAACAATTTCGTCGCACGTTAAGGGTAGGAGGGGTCGACAAAGCAAAATATGGGAGTCGTGTTGTTGGTAGGTGAATGTCGTGTTGTTGGGCCTTCCTTAAATAGATTTCTTGAGGCGGTAGCAGTGTAGTCTAAATTTAGCATATGATGATAATAAGACAGTAAGTTTCAGAGGTAACTGGACCTTAGATATGCAAAATAAGGTTCCATATAAAAGTAAGGGTTTTATAATCTGGCTGGCATACTCTGTTTGAATGAATGCATGGCTCTTAAGGCCAGAACCGACTCATAGATACTAGCCAATAGTTCTTCAAGTGACCGTTAGGGGGCGTTGTATTTTTTTCATACATATTTTTTTACGTAGTTGCTATCGATTTCAGTCACTGTCAACTCATGGTAATGATACAGAACATTAAGTAGGTATATCATAATTATAACATCAATAGCCACTATACGTGCATAATGTTTTTCTTTTCCAGGTGGCAATCATCATGGATTTACTCAGCCCTAGGGCTGGAGAAAGGGTCTGTCGAATTTTAACTGCTAAAAGCTACCCAAGTGTTCTCTCGCACACTTGTCCGGGGGCGGCGGAAGCACTTAAATATTCTTCAATGCAGCTCCGACTGGTGCCGCCCCGTTTCTGCGGTCTTCATTCAGTCAAGCGGGCGGAGAAAGGTTTTTTTTTTCTTATTTATAATTTTATGAAGAATGAGGCCATTAACATCTTACTCCCCCGTGTGTAATAATGTCCCATTTGTTCAAATAATTGCTGGTAGACCTAATAAAAATTCCCAATAAAACCATATTCTCGATTTTCCATCGATACGAAATCGTCTTACAAAATTCTCTGGCGTTTATTAGATTTTCTAATATACACATATTCCGGCAATTTGGACACTCCAACAGATGGGAGATTGTTTAAACAAACGCACTACGGAAATATAATAAGTAGACATTAATCCTGTACCTATACCTTGAGAAGATCAAACAGAACAATGACATTGGTACCAGATTACAACACCCTATTATCTAACAACACACTGATCGCCCCTTTGTGTACAGCCGAAACATGATGATTTACAATATCATACTAATCATCTGTGGCACAACATCTAATTATGCGTCACTTAACACCTCGCCCAATGTCGCGGAGGGCATGTGTTGGAAATGAATTTGAATAATCCAATTGACACATATTTATAAAATAAAAAAAATTGCAAATAAAAAAGATACCGACTACAAAAAACCATAAAAGCACTAAAAAGTTAAAAATAATGCTATAACCTACCTATATTAATAAACCTAACCTAACCTACGATTAACCTATAATAAAACTTAACAAATTTTTGGAGTCGGTGCCAAGCAATGTACGCTACTTAAATGACTTTAATATAACTACAGACTAAGACTAGAAAAAAAAAACATAAATCTTACAGCTTCTAAATATAAAAGACATTGTTCGATTTTAGCCTATGAACCGATATGAATATAAATTATATGATAATTTTCCTTTCTTTTTATGCTGCTTGAAACGTATTTTAGTGTTCCACGGATACTTGAAATAAATGAATTCAAAATAAAAAGTTAGGTCACGATTAATCAATGCATGGTGCCGTAAAAAATGTCTATTGGCCAGCTAGTGTTGCCGATTTACGGGATTTTTCTCCGTTTTCAGGAAATTCGGACGGTTGTCAGGTTTAAATCAGAATTTAATAAAATTCGGAATATTTCGGGTATTTTGAACGTATAGATAGAAATAAAAATAACAATAAAATATTGAATGAGTTACGTTATTAATTTAACCCTAGTAAATAATATATAATCGTCATTTAATTGAGGACGGGAAATCCCCATGCTTCTTCAGTCTGACGCAAGTATTTTACAATAGAATGGTTCTTATTGAACGCAAATTCTTAACTTGTTATAGAAAATACCAAAATCGCTTTTCGTTTTCCTATAAAATTTTAAGAGTTCCCTCGATTTCGCCAAGATTCCATCATCAGATCCCGACTTGGTGACTATGAGACCAATTGGAAAGCATAGGCTTGAAGAAAAAAAAAGAAGAATTTTCTAAATTGGTTCGTAAATGACGGAGTTATGTGCGAACAAAAAACGCAATGCTGAGTAAACGAAAAAATCGTCAATGTAATTTTTTTTTTACTTTTTTTGATTTTTCAGAAACGGCTTGTCCGATTTCGATAAAATTTTCATGGGACCATTTGGAAAGTATACCCTATCCAACAAAAAAAAAATTCAAATCGGTTGGCAAGCGACGGAGCTATGCCCGGACAAACATAAAAAAAAAATACAAACATCCGAATTGAGAACCTCCTCCTTTTATGGAAGTCGGTTAAAAACAGTTCCCAAAGACAATACAAAACCGTGAAACTTAGTCTTTATTCATTTGGACCTAAAATCTGAATATGTCTGTATATTAACAGTGGTGTGTTTCATATACTAGTTTCCGCTTGCGGCTTCACTCGCGTGATACGTTTTTTTTTCATCGAAAAAAGTCCTTAATAACCTTATTATGCCCTTATATATTGCCCTTCTCCAAGATCTAATCTATCTGTGTGCCAAATTCCATCCAAATCTGTTAAGTGGTTTAGGCGTGGACTTTCACAGTAATAGACAGACTTTGATATTTATATATATACAACGTGTAACGGAAACCCCATATTTATCCAAAAGGACTGAAGACAACATCTGGTATGGAGTCTCTATGCAAAGTTTCAGCTCAAAATAAGTTACTCACAGAATTGACCCCAAATTATTGGTTTCATATGTTTCTTGAATACCAGTAATAACAAACGTGTCACAGTACTATGAGGGTCATCACTTTCCACGTCACTTGCCAATAAAACGATAATTCTGTTCGTTCTTCTTAATTTGAAAAATTCGGTCTCTGGTATCAATGTATTAAAATTTCTAATACGCTCCACACATGTACACATAGGATTAGAAAACCCTTGCCATATCGTTTATTATCATCCAAAGAAGCCGTGCACTCGGTATGTATATACCCTTTAAATTACACGTTGTATATATGTATATATTTATAGGGATTATTCTAGGCAAGCATTGCATTGAGACTCCACTACTGAAATTCGTATCGGAATACGAAGTACCTTCATAGGGAATATCCGTTACAAAAATATTAAGTATGCAACAAGTTAGCCGAAAAATTATACAGAATACTAACAGTGAAAACAGGATTAAAATCGATCGAGAAAAACACACAGTTATATAAAAATTTTAAAGGAAGATCTCACGTGTCTATCTCACGAAAATGCTGATGCTGATGAGCGTGATTAGGGCTGCCATCCATCGGGGTTTTCCCGGATTTGTCCTAGTTTGGAGAGCGTCCGGGGGCGTCCGGGGGGATTTCCCAATAAGCGTCCAGGTAAAACCCGGACACACATTGGTCTTACGGGTACCAAAAAGCACGATCTATATTATTATTTTCCTATGGTATTTCATCTCATTGTTTATGTTACGTTGATTAAATGAAAAGGAAGAGACTGTTATTACAAAAGTTCTACAATGTTATCACTTTATCAGTAAATAAAAACCATAATTAAACATCGTTGTTTTAAGTTTCAAGTTCAAAAATGTATTTTTCTACAGTGTCCGAGGAAAAACTTTGATTTTACCCAAACGTCCGGGGTTTATAAGTCTTTGTCTGGGGCCGGCAAATTTGGTGATGGCAGCCCTAAGCGTGATGGACTTTGACGTTACAGTTTCTGTTCTGATGATTTCTCGTTCTAATTTATCTAATTACGAAAATGAAGATTTACAACTTCGTCGGTGATGAAGATAGAAATATTTCATAATCACTAACGAGAACTACTTAATACATATTTTATTAAGCATACAAACATGAATATTTTGCCTATCTACTAAATCGCAAAATGTTTCGCAATCGAAAGGAATACCAGAATCATTGCTTCATAATGTTTAGAACTTCGTCAGGTCTACAACATATAACACGCAACGAATTCGGTTATAACATCAAAATTAACGCATATATAAGAATACCATATAGGTCCGTAAATTACCTTGATCTCTGTAAGAAATATCATTTACTACCGCTAAATATTCGGCGTGACGTTTCTGACTGCGTTTTTTTATTGAAGACTTTTAACATTTCAATTAACAGCCCTTATATTATATCAAAATTTTATTTTAATGTTCCTATCAAGTCTAAACGATTCTATCCACCGCTAAAAGTGCCACTTGCTACCTCGAAATATAGGCAGAATTCGTATGTGTTGCGTGCAAGCAGAAGGTTTAATGAGGTGTACAGGTAGCATGACATTGATCCATTTAGTACAAGTATGTCATCAGCGAGGAGGTGCTTAAGCCTTAATTTTTTGAAGTAATAATTAGTTTTATGTAATCATGTAATTTTATTTAGTTGTGTTTAGGTTTTTACATATTATTATGTTATTAGTGTTATATTAAGTGTACCGTTTTCCTGCTGACAGTACTATGTCGTTCACAGTGTTCCTTAACTTCACATGAAACTATACGTGGAGAGCTGTAATTGGCTGTCAAATTTTCACACTGTTTCTAGATTAATTTAAGTAGGTGTTGGTCTCCCATGTAAATAAATAAATATATTCCACAATTAGGTTCAAAGTCTCAGCTACTAGTAGGATTAGTTAATATCTAACTATGTAGACACAAAACTTTTTTATGTTTTCGAAAGGGAAAATCATTGAATGGCTTATTCCGCTCTGGGTGGAGTGGAAGGGAGTGTCAGACTTCTACTGACTTAAATCCCACCATGTTCCTTCAGCTGCCTTTGCGTTCCGGGGCCACAGTATCTCGTTAGAACATTCCCGCAACCCCGGCCGCACCAAAGCTGGAGTTCGAATTACAAAACGCTACTTTTCATAAAAGCGTAGCCGCGCGGCGCAGTTGCTATGACCTACTTTTAAACTCCCGTGACGCATTATTACAGCTGTAGTAAACTTATTAAACCATAATTATGCAATTAAGCTGTTATATCATAGATAAACAGCGCCATAAAAACACACATAGTTTAATGTACACCTTCTTAGGTCGTGATGTGAAAGTCGATTGATATTTTTCATTAACACCTTGTTCTCGACTTTGATTGAGTTGATTCAATAAATATGCAAAATTCTATGATATTACGATGACCAAACATAATTTGACGTTGATGGGTTTTGTTTGTAAAGTTCAAAAACTACAGGACGGATTTAAAAAATTCTTTCACTAATATACTAAGGGCACAAAGGACTTAATGCCTTAGGCATTCTCTACGAGTCATCCATGGGTGTTTAAAAGATAACATGACAGGTGCATAAAGAAACTAAGTAAACTAAGTAGATAATATATTTACGGTAAAGGTTCTATTAAAACTATATATTATTATCTGACTAAAACAAACTTAACTACATACATATTTATCATAACCCGTCCTTTGTAGTCGGGTAATAATACATACCAATCATATGAATAAAAAGTTTAAGAAAGGGATTAATGAAAAGTGGAAGTTTGTGGGATTATTTTCTAAACAAATAGTGGAAGCAGAGCCATTATTTGTTTAGAAAATAATTTAAACAAATAGTGAAAACTTTTGATACCTACTGAAGGCGTAAGCGATTTGTAAGAGCTGTGAGCGAGACATACATACATATTATATCTTTTAAGTTTATTTTCCTCTTGTTACCAATAATTATGTGAAAAGTTACCGTAAGTGTGAAGCCATTTCCTCACCTGTTCATGAGTTTCCGGCCATATGACAGCATCAGGGATCCTCGGAAAGCTGTTGGTTCTCAACTGGGTCATATCCTTCAAAGTCTGGCCATGTGCCCTGATCAGTCTATCCATACCATCGATGCTGACCAGAGCAATTTTTTTCAGTTCTAACCGGATCGGTTCCGGTAGTCTGCTCTCGGCAAAGGTCGTGGGTATTTCGGGTATCTTCGGCTCTTCCGTTGGGTCTATGCCTAGGTTGTCGATGGCCCATTGCGCTAAGTGAGGAAGGTTTTGACCCCCGATGGAATATCTGTAAAGGAAATGTTTAAGTTTATAAATGGTAAAACTTTTATTTAGAATAACGCAAGGCATCATGCTATTTATCCACCAGGCGGGCCCACTGCGGGTTGGTGGATATTTTCCTTCACCTATTAGAGAAGTGGTGATAATAAGAATTACACAGAGTAATACGCCTCACTGGGTTCGAACAAACGACCTGCAACTCGCAAGCCAGGCCCGTAGCCCGTAAGGTTACGGGCCACCACTGCAGGCTCTCTACATATATCTATTGTCGAAAAATGGCAATGGTCACAGCTGCCTCTACTGGTCTTTTAATAAACACCTCTATGAAATGCAAGTTACAGCAGCCCACTCTGCAGAGCCTGCATGGAGGAGGATGAGACAGCAGCACACCTGCTACTAAGCTGCCCTGCGCTCACTGACTAAAGGGCTAAATACTTTGGAAACTTCGGTTCCCTAAGTCTCTCCATGAAATGGTAAGTGAAATTAGGACGTTGCTCGACTTTCTGGATCTCGGATAGATCGAATGATTTATTTGTCCTACCTGTACGCAAAATACATAAATGGTACATAGTACATAAATGGTTGAATAAGCAAATATGCTTAATTTTCTGCCGTGTTCCTGTCATTTAAGCCTTATATGATTACTATTTCGCGCCTACGCGTGCTAAGAAAACATATCGGCGACGGATTTGGTTGGAAAACCTATTTGGTTCTAATGTGTTCTCGTCAAACGACGTGTACATGACAATATTACCTTATGCTAAAGCGATAAATGATGTCAAAAGTTGACACAAGACGATAAAATTTGCGTTTCACACATTATTTGTGATTCAAATGTTTGTGGATGTACCACAAACATTTGATATCAATTTTCAGGATGTTAAGTCAAAATTAATGATGTCATAAAAAACGCGAAATAAATCAACGCTTCTTTTTATAGGTGTCCATTTGTAGGACTTTGTTGGTATTCGCTTATTGATTATTGTCACAGTTTTACAGAGTAGGTACCCGATATTTCAGCGACTAATTTCAGCGTCAGGCACTAGTTGTCCCATTCACGAGGCCTGATAGAGCCATTGCCCATTCTAACCAAATATCGCGGCCCTTAAGCGCAAGGGCAACTACCAGGGTGAGTTTTTAGTCAGTAGAAGACACTCCCTCTCCACCCACAGCGGGAGAATTCATTTGATGATTTTACCACCGAGAAAAAAGGCACTACCTGGTTGTCTGGTATTTTGCTGCACTGGGCTTTTTTGGCGCAGCCGTGAGGCACACCACGCTTTGTGTTACGAAGTTTTTTAGTTTTTTCTTGGCGAGTTTCGGGTCAAATAAACAATTTTATATCTTCTTTCACACTGTTCGTGTTACAATTTACATGAACCACAGTGTAATAAAATTTCGTAAAAGGCTTACAGTTTATTTGCTGTTAATCCTTAAATGTCATTGAATAGTAGAAATTAACTTTCAATAGGTGTGTCGGGTCGATATTGATCGTTTAACCCTCAGACGACCACAAGCTGCTCCGCGTCTTGTTCGGATACGTTACGTATGTATGTATAATGTATATTATATATTCCTATTCACCACCAGCAAGCAGATGATGTTTCCCCTGAGAAAGCGCCAGGTGCGTGACGGGTAGTCCATACTTCATTTATTAAAAAAGTGGTCTCTACATTGAAAATATTAAAAAAAAAAAAAATTGAAGGTGGTTAAAAAACAGTAATGGAGTAAGAATTTAAAAAATGTCTGTATGTTTATTTGTTGAAACATGCAATCTCCGGAACTACTTGATAGATTTGAATGAAACTTTTTTGTTTTGTAGCTATTAAGTGTGGGTAATAATTGATTTTGGAAACTGGAACGTCTGATGCAGAACTTTACACGCGAGTAAAGCCACAGGCAGAAGCTAGTGTATTATAAAACTACTGAGCCCGTGACTTGGTTCGCGACGCGTGGGAGGTTTTTCTCACTTAAATCCCGATCCCATGGGAGTTCCTTATCCTGAAACTCTTGAGGCAAAAGATATAAAATTTTACTAACTCTATAGTAGTAAACAACAGTAAGCTTTTAGAACATTTGCTTGCAGGTGCTGTAGAAAAAAAAATTATAACTTATTATTTTTTCCACCCTTTCTTCAAACTACTGACTAGTATTCACGTCAAATGAAAATTTCGTCAATAGCCTTATGACTAAGGTGTCGACTTGTGATCGAGAGGTCACGTGTTCGAATCCCACCCATTACACTATTGACATGAACCCACTGCAGACACAAGAATATTTAGCTTAGTTGGAGGGGTTAACAAGATTGCTACTAATGTGATATCTACCCATATTGCTAGTAATCTTATTAAAAAAATTGCAGTTTTTAAGGCACTAAAAAACTACAAAAATAATTCACCAATAGTGGCAATTAATCGAAACAGATTATCTATGTTGTAGCTAAACAAAACAAATATGCTTAATGTTGAGTCCAAATAGCATTGTATGACGTTAGTCATACAATGCGTAGACAAATATTCACGTGTATACTAACGTATACACGTGAATATTTGTCTACGCATTGTGTTACAACAGCCAGGCTTGTCTTGCACAATCCAAGGGCCAAGACGCCTATGTTTCGGAATGGGAGTAGCTTCTTCAAGGCTGCCGTTTAATTATATGCATATTCATTACCTTTGCTAATGTGTACGTCTTAAGCCGTGTACGCACGTACGAACACAAACATCAAAAGGGCATATTCGAACACGACCGCGAACACAGTTCGAATCGAGGTCGCGCATAATAAATAACTGGGGTACATACAGATAGGATTCCTCTGCCGTCCCGAGTGTACCCTACCAAGTTCTATATGAACAGTCTTGTTTCGTAACATTTAATAGAGTTCTTCAAACACCGTCCATAAAGAACATACTATAAGGATCGCCGCAAACATGTTCAACGAACAGAGTGTTCGATGTTCGCTAGTGGTACGCACGTGCCAACCTAGTTGTTGCGTATCATGCAACGCAACAAAGGACATTGTTCCGGCTCCATACATGTCACGCCTAAGAAACGTTTGAATCGAAAATGACTTAGATAGACTCTAAATATTTTATGGAATATATAGTAAATCATAGTAAATACATACCCAAGTAACACGTAAGCAAGGTAACAGTACACATTTAGAACATTTTACAGTTCAAAGATGAATATAGTTTGTATAAGAGCTTTGGGAATAGCCAAATGCTGGATTAGGTTGAGTTCGGACCCTTAAAATTCTGAATGCATAATAAATTCTGTATTTCTGTCCTTTCCTTCTTTAGTCTTAATAACCAATCACCGTAAGATTATTATACAGACGTTATTTAGCATTACGCATTCCAGGTGGCTAAAAGCTGAAAAACAGCCCCGCCCGCAGCATTTATCTGAATAACCATAATCTGTATTGCTCTTATTAAAGCAGTACTAAGCTAGTAGCGTTTGAAACAGCTATTTTCAGAATAAAGTATCACCTTCTGAATAATATCGTTAAATATTCTATTATACAGCTTGATACTGAATAATTGTTTTTATTTTATCTTTAAACTGGATAAGATTCTATGTCTTACTAATTATTCAGCTGCTGAATAAACAATATTATTTATGTTTTTATTAAGCTTTTTTCAGTTTAATAGAGAATTTAAAACTAACTTACCTATTCAAATTAAAGACCACATTTGTATTGTTATAGCGCCCATAGCTTAATACCAGCTTTATTAAAATATTTATGTACTTACCTAAGTTCGAAGTTTAATTAAAAATAAATAATTTAAGTCAAAAAGTTTTATCGTTTATTTCACCTACAAAATTGTTTATCAACAGCTAAAAATCACAGTTACAAAATGAAGGTTCAATCTGATCAAGATCAGTGTCAGTATCCGTTAAGTTTAGCATTTTCGATAATTCTTCTTCAGCTTCTTCATAAGTTTTATAGCTTTTTCGTTTTAGAGTACAACTCATTGTAAGCCGTCAATCTGCGCGAGGTTGGACCCTGCTGTCTTTAGTTAGTAAATCCGCATTATATCTTGGCCATCGAAGTTGTCCTTTGTTCTCCCATAAGGACAGTACAGTACACAATTCTGTGCGACCCTTACCACGCGACGTGTTGAAATTATTTTAAAAGACATTTTCCTGAAACGAAATGAATGTAAATTATCGTTACGATGCAATGATACGTAGGTATTTTAATGTCGGTTCAACATAATAAATTTCCTCGATAAAAAACGGAACACATACTGCAAAGTTTAGCCTATTTCGTCGTTAGTTTTATTGTTTACCATTTGGTAGGGACTTGCATGACGCGTGAGCGAATGTCACCGAAAGCTCGCAACCAACGCGACCGACTGACTGATTTGAAATTGGTAGTCGGTCGAGACGGTGTGACGCACGACTGTGAAGTGGTAGCGAGCGCGTGGGTGCGGGAGTGGGGGCGGGGGCGAGCGCGGAGTTTGACTGGGCGCAAGAGTGAGAGTGAGCGGGCCGTTTATTCCATTTGTCCACTCACACCGCCACCGCCACCACTCACGCGCACCGCGCGTCTTTCCGTACCTAACACTGAAAATTTTTACGAACAATTTGATACCTATATCGTATGATTCAGTTACTATCAGTTCATAGAATTTTTTTTTTTACAAGCGTAGTTTCGGTCACATGAGTCACATTATCACATGACATGATTATGTTGTTACAGCATTAGTACCTACGTAAGTGGACAATGTAGGCCCGACGCGTTCGATTAAAGAACCCTAAAAATCTGAGTAATGTAGAAATGTGGCCAACTATCTAATTGTTATTCAGAAGTTAGTGCAATGAGACTACTCTTTTTCAAGTTATAGCTCAGTAACAAGACATGTGTGCACTTTTATTCAGCATTATAAAGCAAAACTTCGATCGCCATTAAAAATCTTTGTAATTTATACTTACAAGGAATTTAAGAGATCACCAAAATGCTTAATCTTACAACTACAACATTTTCAACTCGATTCATGTTACTTTGTTGGTTTAAAATCGCTAGTATTAGCTATTTCACCTATTTTGTCGCAAGTACTTTTGTTAGACCTAGTTTGTATGTATAAAAATACTATTTACTATCAGTTATCTTGATTATTCACGCGGCGCGTAATAAATACAAAAAAAAAATCACATACTATTCACGACAAAATTACTTGCGCACTATAACAATTAACATGTAGCAGACCTCTAACTTGTAAATTAAAATTTACTTACCGCTTTTATAATTTCACCGGCCATGTTAAATCAACACCATTCGACATCGACATTATAATATTTATTCCATTTCTTTTTGACAATATGTATGACTATTGTTTGCAAAAATGTAAACAATAATTTAAATGCTCTATAAATTCTGAATACAATAAACAATTCGACTAAGCTGAATAACTCAGTTGTAAGAGCTTAATAAAAACAATGTGAACTGTTATTCAAAAGTTATTAAGCTAATTGAAACGTTATTAAGCTCCTACTCAGATGTTGCTCAACTGTTATTCAGAGTTAAGCATTCAAAATTGGGGCCCTTTTTGCTTGAATAACTGCTGAATAGACGGTACTCAGATGTTATTCAGCTTAGTATTCAGCATATGCTCTAGATGATTGCTCTTACTCAATCTTTATTCAGCACGTCTGTGTTACTTGGGTAGTAAATCTATTATAACTAACGGACACTTGAAGATACAAAAATAATCAATTCATCGAAATCAAGACCTAAAATAGCCAACTTTTTATTTTGAATTTATTTATTTCAAGTGTCCGTGATTCACTAAAATATGTTTCAAGCAGTATAAAAAGAAATGAAAATTATCATATAATGTATATTTATATCGGTTCATAGGCTAAAATCGAACAATGTCCTTTGTTCGTACGTGCGTAAACGGCTTTAGAGGGAGGCGTACATTTATAAAGTTTCGGTGGTATTTTGGAGAGGTGATAAATCTATAATAATATTATAAAGCGGAAAAGTTTGTTTGTTTATTTGTATCTTTGAAAGTAATGGGTGGATTTGGATTAAATTGACTTATGATACGGAAGTAGCTTCAAGCTTGTTTACCCGACTGCAAAAAAGGAAGCTAAAAGCGTCTGCTAGTCCTTACATCCATACTAATATTATAAATGCGAAGTCTGTTTGTCCCTCTGTCTGTCTGTTACGCATTCTCGGCCACCGCAACGATCTGGATGTTTGGAATGAGAATAGTGGAAGACCCTGGGTGAAACATAGGCTACTTTTTTCAAAAAACGTTCAAAAAGGGTTGAAATAGGGGGTGCAAGTCTGTATGTTCGCGATAGACTCAAAAATTACTGAACAGATTTGTATGCGGTTTGGAATGGATAGAATGATTCAAGGAATTACTTATTAAGATTTTGTGTGAATTAGCAGAAAGACAACGTGCGAAGCCGGGCCGGGCCGTTAGTAGGCTATAAAAGAAGCACACTCGATAACCTAATAGGGTATTTTACTGTAACATTCTATTTAGTACATAACTAATATAACCTACCAAAAAATATCGGCCTCTTATTCAATTAGGGTGCAATGCTGTCTCATAATATGTCCCTTGAAAACCAAAAGAGATATGATGAATGAAATTAGCAATGCATCAAACTTTCTTAAATTTCTTAAAGATACTGATGGTTTCTTGACTTTTTACCTTATACATAATTATGTAACAATGCAAATATAATTGAATCATAAATAAATCATTAGAGGTCAAAATATGACAAAGATTTAATGTTAAAATATAATTTTGAATATTTACGACTTCGCTGTGTGTGGCAGGATGTCAAAGTTGAACTTATAGTATGTTTAATTTTATTCAAAGTTAAACACATGTTTAATTTTTTATTTATTTATAATTAAATACGTCAGACACCAGATATAATTTATACACACAGTGTCTATCACCTCTTCTTCAAATCTCCTGTCGCAGGTCTGCTGGAAGAAATTTCTTTTAAAATAAGTAGCACCTTTGTGCTCTTTTATCTGTATTTGTCTTTTCAACCGACGACAAAAAGAGGAGGTTATCAATTCGACGCGTATATATATATATATATTTTTTTTTAATGTTTGAACCGATTTGGAAAATTCTTTTTTTGATTGAAAGGGTATATATATTCGATATTGGTCCCATTTTCATAAACGTCAGGATCTGATGATGGGATCCTGGAGAAATCGAGGGAACTCTTCAAATATTATAGGCACACCTATGTCGTTTTGGGTATTTATTATAGTAACTTGTGCAGTTGCTCTTAAAAAGTACCATTTGAGGAAGTGGAACTGATGATGAAGACCACAGATGGCCGCCGAAACTACTCAGTAATAAGTATTGAGTGGATTGCGATTCGATTACTTGAATATGGATGTTACGCACTTTATGCTCGTCACAATGCATATGGTGATGTAGAGCTGATGGTGAAGTACCAGGAGCACTCCTCAACAATTAACGGCCCAGCATTGGGAAAAGCAATATTTTGTAAAAGGTTATAAGTAGTTGATAATTAGGCTCTTGTAACTAGGTAAATTAAAAATAGACCAACTAAAAAGAGTGAAATAAAAACTTTTTACCAAAAAATTAAACCGACTCCCAAAAAACACTGCAAAGTGAAAAATAACTTTAATTTCGGAAGTCGGTGCCAAAAACGAAAATACAAAACTAAAGACACCGACTACCGAAATTAAAGTTATTTTTCACTTTGCAGTGTTTTTTGGGAGTCGGTTTAATTTTTTGGTAAAAAGTTTTTATTTATTCTCTTTAAGTGTCATGTGTACATAAACAAATAAATAATTATCCAGAGACTGTTGATTGAAAAAAAAATACGTTCAAGACCTAAATATTAATACTAACTGCCCCAAGAACATTAACATTCTGGGGTTGCAGGAATGTTCTAACGAGATACCGCAGCCCCGGACCCCAAGTGAGTGGGTTTTTAGTCATTAGGTAGAAGTCTGACGCTCTCATCCGCTCTATCCATAGCGGGAAGAGTCATTAGATGATTGTCCCACGGAAAAAAGGACGTTAACGTTTCCACTATATGTCCATTGTCCAATACTATTATTACTCGTATATTTTGAAGGTAATACAAGATCACGTAAGCTTCATCAGCCCATTATGCTTTTAGCTCCGTCATTTATCCGGCTATCCCAGAGAACATCTTCACCACCTATGGTACGCCTTTGTATGTTTTGTGTTGCATAAAGTTTTAATAAATAAATAATAAGATTTATCTGTTTCGTGGTATATACGTTCTAATTCAGAATATTATTCAGCCCCTTACTAAATCTCATAGTTTCGTCTCTGGAAAACGCTACATCTCGAAATCTTGAATGGCTAAGGCCGCGCTCAGTTTGGACACGAATTTGTATCGTACGTAAACGTACGATCGTGGTCGTACGAATTGAGTGCGTACACTGAATACGTTTTACTCCGTCAAAAACGTAGTGATATCGCATTCGTGAAGTCATCTTTGGTTGGAGCGCAATGAATAATCTGTATCTTCTAGATAATTCTCTTATAACTCGAAGACTGTGGCGGCGTCTTCGCTGTCGCAGAACCGAATGAAACGGGTGCGTGAAATTTAATTTAAAAAGAAAAGGGTTTGGAGAATTTCATCATATTATTGAAGACTTAAATAATGACCCCATACTGTTTCATGGTTATGTACGTATGAAAATAGAAACTTAAAATAAATTTTTCTACGTCCATTTTTACGCACGAACGTGTTTAAAAATCCCAACGAGTTCGGATTGTTTTCGGACGTCGGAGCTACACGCACGTATACGTACGACTAACTCGCATCCAGTATGTGCGCTCCCATAGTACTTGGAAGGTTAGGATCATTCGTGTGTGTTCGTACGTATACGCACGAGTAGAATTCGTACGAAAACGCGTCCATACTGAGCGCAGCCTAACGGTCTCCATGAATTTAAGAGGAAATTGCGGGTCAGTTGCTAAGCAAAATTTTCTATTTTATTTTCAGTAACTTGTTTGCTTTATGTTTTTATTATTTATTTACTAGCTGACACGGCGAACTCCACACCGCTATATTTTTTTAAATTTTTGATATTTTCTCACCTTTTAAACCTTCCCTGTATGAGAGGGAACACGATACAAAAATAATTAATGAAATCGGTCCACCCGTTATCTAGTTTTAGCGAGACTAACGAATAGCAATTCATTTTTACAAATATAAGAAGAAGAAGAAGATTATATCTGTTTTAATATGTTTTAAGTTACATCTACAAGTATGTCCTGCTTTTTAGGGAACCCTTATTGTTTCGTCATGTCTGTCTGTCTCTCCGTCTGTCTGTCCGTCCGTCCGTCAGTATGTCACAGCCATTTTATTCCGAAACTATTAGGATTCTGTAAACCGCTTTCCGATTTTAAGAAAGAAAATATTTAAAATAAAGGGGGATACATGGAACTAAAACTGAAAATATTTCTTTTTTCATGAAACCTATGCGTGTGTGGTATCTAAAGACAGGTCTTTAAAAATGACATTGAGATTTCTAAAACCAATTTTTCAAGTTAAAAGTTTAAAAGATATAAACTTTCAAAGTGATAAAATGTGTGTGTCCCCGTCTAACTTCTATAATAATGGAGCGAAAAATCTAAAAAAAATATACGTCTGTAGATATTAATCTAACCCAACTAGCAAAAAGTGGTTTTTAAACTATCCTAGAACCATCATTTATCAAGGATTATTTGAGGCTTTTATCCGCATATAAGTTGTGAAAAGGGCTCACTTTATAAGCCTACTTTTACTTATAACGTATTTATATTAGACCGCTGAAATGCCATGTACGCCTATATTGCTCCTGTAATTGAATTACGTCAATACAATTAATTACTCCTGTAAATCTCACTATAAGTAAATTATAGTAAAAAATTAGATTAATACGCGCCTAGAAATGTTTCTATAAGCTCAACAGTGGAAGTGAGTGTATCGCGCATTTTTGTGGTCTGTAAAAGATATTTTTAACATCTTGAGGGTAAGTATTTATATTATTCATGTCAACCATAGTAGAAAAACAAACTTATTGTTGTCAAATTGTTAGTCTTACTTGTAGCTTATTCGTAGGGGAACTTGAATTTTCTGTGAAATCTATCATGGTTTCGATAAAAATTTTAAAGCGCCTCTTGAAAGTTTTTATTTACATTTTAGTATTAATAAATATTACATAAATATTATGAAGGCAGCTGCCATTTTCTTGGTGAGCATTTCCAAGTGTGACATAGTGCTAAAATAAGTATTTTTAGCATTTCCAAATGTGACAAGGTTATCTCAAAACCGAAGAAGATTCGCAATTGTTACCGATTAGGGTTCCGCAATACCCGATGAAAATCGATTGATATTTATAGATAAGTAAGTTAAAGGAATATTTTAAGGGTTTGTTCTACGTGCTAGGTTAAACATACATATAATTATTTTATTTGAGAATAATTACTAAAACATTACTTAAATAAAAAACAACTAATAAAATAATAATAATAATATAATAATAACCTTGTTTGTAGTTATATTTTCGAGCCGTTTGGGGTTAAAACCTTGGGGTCGTGGGGTCCGAGTGCTCATAAATTATTTAAAGATCTATCCAGACGCCTAGTTGACACTTCGCGTAACCCAAGGGCTGGCTTTTACCTTGGACAGAGGTTAAGCATTGCCATACAACGTGGCAATGCCGCCAGTCTTTTGGGCACATTATCAGTGGACAGCGATGCGCACAACTTTCTGGATGCCATATTTTAGTTTATTTTTAGATGTGTATATATGTAGTTTAGGGTTAAATATTAGTTTAAACATTGTTTTTATTTAACTATGAAGTTAAATAAAAACAATGTTTAAACTAATATTTATATTATATATATATATATATAATTTATTTATTTATTTTATATATATATTTTTTTTTGCATAGTCTTGTTTAAATCGTCGGCAACCTGTTATATAATGTTATATAACAGGTTGCCGACGATTTAAACAAGACTATGCAGATGTTCCTGGATATCGATAATTTTTAACCAAAAAAGATTTCCGATCTTTAAAGATCTTAAAATGGCCTTGGAGTGTTACACATTTCTTGTTATCGGAGATATGTCCCGGTTGTCACAGCGGGGTTTCTATTAACACTAGAGATTTACATTTTACTCAGAATCAAGAGCACATCAGATCATTGCTATATCAAGATTGGTTTGTGTAGGTTTTCTCTATTGGTATCTGGTAATGATCGTGCGCCTTGAGTCAAAACATTATTTATCCTCATATTTAAAATTTTAAATAAGGAGTTTAAAGCAGCATGAGGAATATTGAAATCTAAATCCTAGTTTTTAATAGAATAACGCAGTTCTAAATTCTTGTTATAATCCGAAAGTTCTTTCTTATTATCGCTTTCAATATCGCTTAAAGATTTAGTACTTTCGTTGTCCGAACCTCTTCCGTCTAAAATAGTACAACAATTTTGTCCGGAACCCTCGCTAGAATTCGCGATACGGTCTTCATCAGTTAAATTTAAAAAATCGGTGCTCACTATGGTTAACATTTCTTTATATGTTTTTTTAACAAAATGGCTGATGTCAAATCCTACAATAGAATTTGCAAAACTATATAAAGCGTTTTTTCGCCTGTACTGGTCGTTACAAGCAAAAGTGGCTTCTTAATAGTTTTAACCAGGATTCTTTGAGATTTCTTGGACAATAACACTACTGTGGAATGCCTATATAAATATGTCTAGGTTTAAAACGGCATACGATAAATCGATATAGAGAACAATTAATCCAACCGAGTGTTGCATGCTGTGTAATCTTGGTGATTTATTGTTTTTAAAACATGGATATGAAATTCATTTCACACTTACTTTTAAGCATACGTAAAACCAACTTATAAATTATTTACAGTAATTTAACTTTAATTTACTTATATTGGCCATAAAATATTAGCTTATATGAGGTTATAAGTAAAAATAAAAAGAGTAATTGCTCCTCAGTGCATATAATCCTGGCACATGCTCCTACAGCAGTATTAGGATTTAAATGGTCCACAAATGTTATCTTATAAGCGCATATAATTTCGAGTTACAGGAGTTATTACTCTTGAGTGCAATAACTTTTGTTTCATGCTGATATAAGTAAAAATTATAGGATTAAATGTACTTGAGTAAAAACGGCATGTGTTTATGCTGTTAAAAGCGCAGTAGCAACCACCAAAACCATCAACGGAGCTTTATAAGTCCACGTAGCATTATAAAATCGCCATCCAGGATTATTTTGCTAGTTGAGAAACTTTCAACCAAAATTAGTTTGAACGAGATCGGTATTTGTAATTCATACAAACACTATGAAAAATAAAGTTATTTGGCGTAGTTGTAAAAAATGTAAATAAGCTAGTTTTCAGAAAGTAAGGTTTTTTTTTTTGTCAAATTAATAATAATAATATTCCACAACTTTCACACAACGCCATCTAGTCCCAAACTAAGCAGAGCTTGTGCTATGAGTACTAGACAACTGATAAACATACATATATATTTCTAAATACATACATATTATAGATAAATTACACCCAGACAAAGAACAAATGATCGTGCGCATCACACAAACATTTGTCCTGGGTGGGAATCGAACCCACGACCTTGTGCATAGTAGTCAGGGCCACTGACCACTAGACCAACAGGCCTGTCAAAATATACATATTATAGTTACTACGGAACCCTTCATAGGCGAGTCTGACTCGCACTTGGCCAATATTTTATTTTTCACTTCTCATGTCTAATTATTGTACGTAGGTACAATAAATCAATAACACGCTACCTCTTCACCACGCTTGGTTGATTGGTAGAGAATGCTAACGGCATTATGTCCGCTTTTGTACCTATGTGCATGAAGTGTAAATCTATTCATATAATAAAACTGTAGAAGACGTCAATTCTGTACATTGAATATAAACTAAAAACAAATATTCCTAGGGTGCTTCGTTCAAAAAGTAGAAGCCAAAAATATGAGTTTTGAAATTTTTGTCTGTCTGTCTGTCTATTGTGCGTCTTTCACGCAAAAACTTAAATAAACATGTAAATCTACTACGTATTTAATGGACGGACGTATCAAGCAAAGGCGCTTTGCCCAAAGTAATCATTAGACTTTGGGTCACGGGAACTGTCAACTAGTTAATTCACACATATTGTGATAAATTCCTAGCAATGCAAACTCGTGAATAATCTGATATTATGTTAAGATGTCACAGTTTCTTAATGTGTATTTTTGGTGGCGTACTTACGATGATAAGTGTTAATATTGACGTTAGTTCAATAGTATATTATGGTGTTTGGATTGCCAACCTGAGTAACAATTACAGTACGTGCGGTGGATTTTAGATAGATTTAAACGTGATTTTCTCGTGGAGTATCGATTTAGATACCTATCTGGAAATATTAATGTGTCACATATTATAAGTATAGGTATTTATGTTTTATTCTAGGGTTTAACCTTAAAATGACTCCTCTAGCTCTGGGTG
Organism: Tholera decimalis; assembly: GCA_943138885.2. Lineage (NCBI taxonomy): Eukaryota > Metazoa > Arthropoda > Insecta > Lepidoptera > Noctuidae > Tholera > Tholera decimalis. The sequence continues at coordinate 9,622,692 of OW964555.2, forward strand.
AGTCTAATAGTTAGACTTTTACTTACTATAAAGTCAGTACAAGTTTAATTCTCGCCACCCTGTTCCATGGGGCTGCGGCATCTCGTTAGAACATACTCGCAATAACCATTCATAAAGAACTAGCGACCCACCCCGGCTTCGCCGGGTGCAATGTTTATATTAAATATACTATAGAATGTTTTTATATACATCGTTGACAGCCTTTTTGTCATTCGACATGCATGTTCTCTTTAGTAATTACTCTAATTACTCTTGAAAGTGCGACACATAATTTACCATGGGAAAAACATTCAACGCTCAAATCTAAGCAACATAGGCACGCGCGCCGTGCCTCCGCCGGCACCGCGCGGCAACCGCTATGTCCTTGCATGTTAAATCTGTAATATCTTCGAAACTATTTATTTAAATTATATTCTGTAAAGGGCAATATTGATTTATATTAAATTCACAATGTATTTATGGTACTTAATTGGATAAGGATTAATGCTGTATTGCTTAAAATCGCTTCGTAAAATATGCTCGTATTTCTCGTAAAAAGTAAAGGATAAAAAATTGTTGTTGTGGGTTATCTATAAGAGATAGACAGATGCCATCGAGGACATTTTTGTTGACCTTTTTAAGGTGTACAATACTGTACTACATTATTTTGATCTATCTCGTAGGGTTCAGCCAGCGTTTGCAAAGCAAGCGCAAAAAAATGTGTTTATTTGCAACATCACATTAGAAACCTCAAAAATTATCAGTGTTTCTCTACTATATTATGCATGTTATATACTTAAAAACCTTTCTATTAAATCACTCTTTCTATTGAAAGAAACTGCATCAAAATCTGTCACGTAGTTTTAAAGTTTTAAGCATACATAGGGACAGACACAGGGAAGTGACTTTGCTTTATACTATGTAAAGATGTAAAGATAAAGATATTGACGTAATTTCTTCAAGAACATCATTTATGTACTAAGTTGTGAATTCAAAAGCAATAACAACACTAGAATCTACATTCTGCGTCTAGTTTTTTAAGTTCTTTGACCCTGTCACATACGCCAGTCATAATAAAATTGCATTTTTAGGGTTCCGTAGCCGAATGGCAAAAAACGGAACCTTTATAGTTTCGACATGTCTGTCCGTCTGTCTGTCTTTCTGTCCGTCCGTCCGTCCGTATGTCACAGCCATTTTATTCCGAAACTATTAAGACTATACATGTGAAACTTGGTAGGTAATAATTCTACATGACAAGTCAACTGTAATCCAACCGGAGTTGGTTCCGCACAAAATATAATTTTGGACTCAAGAGAATTAAGTTCAGTGCAGAATGGGTCTAAACAATATGATATTGTTGAGCAATATCATATTGTTTAGACCCACAGACCTAAGAGCAGTTAAAGGTGTAAATAAATAAAAAATAGAGTACCTAGTCGGTTTTATTTATTAAAAAAAAAATACAATCAAGTGTATTCATAATTTTAAATATAATTCCTCAGTCACTATAAAATGTGTATGTTTGGTTTCGTCGCTTGATAGACCGAAACAACGATCTGCGCGTATAAAGTGTATAGATATCCATGGCCATCTCAAATGCATACGTATAAATATGATAAAATCTGATTTGGTTAAAAACTTTTTACTGTCCATTATACCTACCATTTTAAATACATAACTAGTTTGAGTATGTATTTAAAATGTTTTTTTTTTTACATGAGATTCACTTTAAATGAACCCTAATTTAGTTAATATGGCTGATAATCATAGATAAACAATACGTGCACGGAATGACAAGACCGTTAGATGTCGTATTATGGTTGTGTCCTAAATATTATATAACCCTAAGTCGTATAAAGGTAACTGTTAAGACGTTCGTTAAAATATAGGTTCAAAATATATTGAAAAAACTAGCGCATATTACTCGATAACATTAATTTCCCAACAGATTAATGTACTTGAACTTGAGTTTCGAGGATGAAATAATGAATTATAAAATGGCTATGCTCGCCTTTCAATGATAAACATTCTAACATAGTACAAATTGTCCGGCTTTAAAGTTTACTATACATTAATACCATCACTTTACATCAAAACCTCATATAAAAGTTGTGATGAACACTGGTTATTCGATCAAATGCCGTAAAGCAGCGGTAATAACATCATTATGTAATCATAACTCGACCAAAGGTTGATCTTACGACACCTATACGACCACTACACGAGCATATAGTGGTTTGTACGACTGCTACATCTACATGACTACATTACGACATTGATTCGTATAAAATGGGCTTTTTCTCGGTCGTGTCGACGTGATACCGACGTAATAATGACCAGCGTATAGAGCAATCGGCAGGTTGTGTTGAAATATCTAATGTTTGTTGGGTCTCCACCTATTAACGCCTGAACTGATGTGAATGTAATTTGGCATAAGGGTAGGCTATGGTTTGGACATGTGATATGGAATATTTTCAGTATTACTGACTATTTATTTAATATTTCATACATATAGTTTCGGAGATTATCTTTACCTAATATTATACTTGAGAAAGTAAGTCTGTCTGTCTATTACACTTTCACGTATAAACCTCTTATCTGATTTTGATGAAATTTCGTACAGAGATAGATTCGATTTTGGAAATGGACATGGTCTACTTATATTCTCCCTAAAATAAAATATACGAGTGAAGTCGCGGGTAGGAACTATGTAGTAGTACCTATATTATGCAATCTTAACTTCTTTGTAACATTAATGCAGGTAGGCATAGTGTAAGTTTTCTTTAGTTTTGAACTTACATATGTGTTCCTTGCAGATAGATTGAAACTTATTCCGTCATCATGACTTGTCCCAAAATGGTTCACTGGAAGACCAGCGTCAGAGATTATTATCTGTCTTTTTTTGTTTTAAAGGGTATACTTCCAGGTGGGATCTCAATCATCAAGTCAGGTTCTGATGATGGGATCCAGGAGAAATCGAGGGAACTCTTCAAATATTATAGCCACACCTATAGTGATTTGAGTATTTTTTATAGTAACTTGTGTAGTTGCATTCGAAAAGCACAATTTGTTAAATGGACCTGATGATGGATACAACAGATGGCCACTGGAACTACTCAATTTATAAGTAGGAATAATAAGTATTTCATGTGTTCCGCTTCGATTACTTGAATGTGGTTAGTTATTTTTCACTTTGCAGTGTTTTTTGGGAGTCGGTTTAATTTTTGGTAAAAAGTTTTTTTAATGTACTAACAAAAAACTGTCCGAGTGCGATTTGGACTCGCCCATGAAGAGTTCCGTAGTAGCAAGCAGTTTTGCTTTCAACTTTGTTTTTCATAGTGTTAATAAAATAAATAAATATATTTCAAAAGAACGATATGCATGCCGAACGAGCTGTGGGCCCGTAAACCTCAAGATTGGTGCCCTGAAACAGGGACACAAGGTAGCGGCAGACCACGAAGGAGATGGCGGGACGAACTTGAGAATTGGAAAGAATTGCCGCACAACCGGGACCGTTGGAAGCAATGAAGGGAGGCCTTTGCCCAGCAGTGGGACAGTGCAGGCTAAATAATAATATTTCAAACAATTGACTTGGAGAAAAAATGGTTTGTGTCATTTCGCTTCGAAACAATAAAAACTAAAATAGAAAAATAATATCTTTATTTACTTAACATTTAGTTTAGTCCACTCGAAATCAACACTAAAACTAAATATTCACATACGTCCAAGCGCAAACGAAATGTCCGATTTTTAAATAGCTCAACCGTACCACTGCACCAAACGTACTATCGCTGTTTACTCTTTGACGCAAAGTTTAAAGAGCGGGGCGCGCTAACATGCGACACAGCCTCCCCGTGCGAACGCTAGGGTGAGACTGGCCCAGGGGGGGACACTCCGTACATTTTGACAGCGAAGTAAAGAAAGAGTTGCCATCTATAAATTGGCCCCAATACTATTTACTGTCTACCGGGTACGTTCAATTGTCAACAGATGGCGATATATCATGATCAAAAATATTCATTTGAAATAAAATTATTGATGTAATATTAATTGGAGATAAGTTTGACAAAAATATTAGAATCTTCTTACGAATTCAAATAGACACAAAAATGAAATACAATTTGATAAAGCACAAATATCATTTTATTTAAAAATACCTGGTGCCAGATTCTACTTAGGATTTATAAAGTGACAGTTCTTGAACTGACAAATGAAATTTGAAAATAAAATATCTCAAATGGCGGTTTGTTGCTTAAATATTTAAATGTTATGCGTATGTGCGTTTTGTAATTAGTGCGTCGAGTTGAGCCTTGTGCAAAGCCTTGTGTTCCTCCCCCTTACTATTGGGACCTTACTCCGAAATTGTTGTATTTTACTGTGTGATATAGACGCTTTTTTCTGTGCGATATAGACGAATGAATAACTGTGTTAATTTTTGTTTTGTGTTTATTTAATTAAAGTGTTAATTTTGGTCTAATTGGCGTTAATTATTTCTATCCCGAACCCCAGCTCGTAACAATTCTTTGTTTTCTTTCTACCTTTTACTATCTACATTCCCTTGGGACTATTTTGTTTCGTCTTATTTCTGTAGCATGTTCTACTGACATGACAGGCCCGTTGGTATAGTGATCAGTGGTCCTGACTGCTATACGCAAGGTCGTGGGTTCGATTCCCACCTAGGACAAATGTTTGTGTGATGAGCACGGTCATTTGTTCTTTGTCTGGGTGTAATTTATCTGTAATATGTATGTATTTAGAAATATATATGTATGTTTATCAGTTGTCTAGTATCCATATCACAAGCTCTGCTTAGTTTGGGACTAGATGGCGTTGTGTGAAAAAAAAAAAGTTGTGGAATATTATATTATTATTATATATTATTATTACTAGAACATGTTACATAGATAAGACGAAACGTTATATTATACAATATACATGTTAACATACATATAAATAGCTATGTGTGTGTGTGTGTGTGTGATTAATTTGGGGCCAATTTACAGATGGCGTATTGTCAAATAGGTTTGCATTTTTATCACGTAAGAGGGCTTTCTTTTCCCTGTATATTACTTTACTCTTTGGACTGGCCCTTGCGTATGAGTGAGCGCGCGCGTCGGGCGCGAATGTAATAATATAGTATTATTGATTTAACGGCACGTAAGTAATAATTTTGTAAAATTTTGAACTTAAATTTAATAAAGCAATAAATTCTCTATAATAGTGTGAAAGAAATATTTAAATCGGTTCAGTAAGCAAATTATTGCAAAAATAAAGAGGATATATTCGATTTGTTTCCGAGAAAAGTATGAACAATAATAAAAAAGTTAAACTTAAAATTTAAACTCAAATATGTTACGCGTATTAGGTATTTTTTTTTATCTATTTGGTCCATCCGTCTAGTAGTAGTAGTCCTTCAAAGAGAGGTCTATTTTGTAGTTTGGCCTATCCTTTCGCCTTAATCTAATTTTTTACTATAATTTACTTATAGTGAGATTTACAGGAGTAATTGTATTGACGTAATTCAATTACAGGAGCAATATAGGCGTATATGGCATTTCAGCGGTCTAATATAAATACGTTATAAGTAAAAGTAGACTTATAAAGTGGGCCCTTTTCCCAACTTATATGCGGATAAAAGCTTCATATAATCCTCGATAATTGATGGTTCTAGGATAGTTTAAAAAACACTTTTTGCTAGTTGGGATATCAGTGGGCTGATTATTCAATTTGCAATCGCAATTTGTCTGCCTAAGTAGATCAAGGTTAATTCTACAATCTAATATCAAATTCGAATATGTTATTTTGCAACGATTACGGTTTGCTTGTTTTTATTAAGTCGCATGTGGCACATAAAACAACATTTCGGTGAGTGTGCGATGGAATTGCGTAATCTAATCCCACCAATCCCGTTCTATCATTGGACTACAAGACGAATGGTGATGCGCCGTCGTTAAATGGTGGACACCTCACCCATACGCATAAAACGTTTTGGGTATACTTTCATTGTGCGTAAGTACAGCTAAGAAGTGAAATTCCCTGCCGGAGTCTGTTTCCGCATAGCTATAACCTGGAAGAATCAATAGGTCAAAGATGAACACGCTTACCTAGAAGTGTGTTCATCTTTGACCACAACATCGCTTATCAATCAGGTGAGATGTTGGTGAAACGCGAGCCTATAAACAATAAAAACTAACCACCTATCAATCAACTAAATGACATTATCAAAGTACTAGAAACGTATGAGACTTTAAGAAGACCATATTATGACGTGTATCATGTCGTCCTATGATTTCGTCGTAGAGCAGTTAGTAGCAACGACGGGGCTCGATAGGGCCATTGCCTGCCGGCGTTGCGTTACTGGGTAGGTTTTTAATCACTAGAAGTCTGACACTCCCTTCCGCTCCACTCACAGCAGGAGGAGTGATTAGATGATTTTCTCCCTGGAAATAAAAGGTAACCCTATATTTTGTCAAGTATATGATTTATGAGTGGGACAAAATGTTTAGTTTGGTATCCACAATAGACACAAGTTGTAGTCATTCATCGAGATGCACTGTGTTTGTTTTATTGTCAATATTTACAGTCAATGCCCATTGAAACGAACACGTTGTTTAAGTGCTCAACTTGTATGGTAGACACTGGGTTTTATTACTGTGCAATAATGGTGCGACTATGTTAGTTTATCCGTTTTAAGTCAAAATGTTAGTGCTAACCTGCTATGTCTCAGTTTATTTTATTCTATTCAAATAATAATCAAAGTTCCGCTGGCGAGCTATGAATTTTAAGCCTTTGGGGGCAAATCGACCACTCTGGAAGCCGCCCCTACAAGTGGGTGCGAGAGAAGCTCCGCCCCTGGGCTCCCCCGTTGACGCAGAGTTTCCAGCCTCAGTTCTTGGAGGACGTGGTGAGCGCCCTGTTCCCATCGCGAGGGGAGCACGCTCCCCCGCCCATGGCTCCGTCTCCGACGGAACTTGAAGCTGGCGCAAACGCGGACCACAGCGACGACGACGTCTACGACGCTCCAGAGGTGACCAAGGTAGATTTGAGAGTGGCGGTACAACGGCTCAAGGTCAAAAATACCGCCCCAGGACCCGACGGCTTGCCAGGGAAAGCGTGGGTCCTGGCCTCGGAGACTCTCGGGCCTCGACTAGGAGGGCTCTTTAGCGCATGCCTGGAGAGGGGCCAGTTTCCGCTTCGCTGGAAGACGGGAAAGCTGGTCCTGATCCAGAAAGCCGGGCGCCCTGCGGACTCTCCGCCCGCATTCCGGCCCATCGTGCTGCTCGACGAGGCGGGCAAGCTCTTGGAGAAAGTAATTGCAGACCGCCTCTTCGGGCACCTGAATCGGGTGGGCCCGGATCTTGCGGAGTGCCAGTTTGGCTTCCGCAGGGGGCGCTCGACGGTGGATGCCATTATGCGCGTGAGAGCCCTCACGACCGGGGACGCGGTATCCCGGGGCAGGGTCGTCTTGGCGGTGTCTTTGGACATCACCAACGCCTTTAACACCCTGCCCTAGAGCTGCATCAGGGAGGCACTCCGGTATCACCGGGTGCCGACCTACCTCCGTCGCATAGTCGAGGACTACCTGACGGACAGAGCCGTCATCTACCCCGGTCACCGGGGAGAGTGGAACCGGCGAGAGATGTCGTGCGGTGTCCCACAGGGATCGGTCTTGGGGCCGCCCCTGTGGAACATCGGATACGACTGGGTGCTGCGCGGCGACCTCCCTGACGGCGTCAGCGTAGTATGTTACGCTGACGACACGCTCGTCCTGGCGCAGGGAGAGTCGCACCAGGCGGCGGCCGACCTGGCGACGCAAGCGGCTGCGACAGTCGTTCATAGGATCCGGCAGTTGGGACTCGACGTGGCGCTGCACAAGACCGAGGCCATGTGCATTCATGGCGGTCGGAACGCGCCACGGTCCGAGTCCCACATAACGGTGGAGGGGGTTCGCATCGGCGTCGGGAGGACGATGAAGTACCTGGGACTCGTCCTCGACAGCCGGTGGAACTTCAGGGAGCACTTCCTGAGTTTGGCCCCAAAGCTGAACCGGGCAGCAGCCGCCTTCAGGCGACTCCTGCCTAATCTAAGCGGGCCAAACGCCTCCTGCCGAAGGCTGTACGCCGGCGTCGTGCGGTCCATGGCCCTCTACAGGTCCCCAGTGTGGGCGCTGTGCATCCGGACGCGACCACTAAAGTTGGTCGCATGCCAGAGGGTCATGGCTATCCGAATGATCCGGGGATACCGCACGATCGCCGACGAATCGGCCAACCTCCTTGCCGGATTGCTGCCCTGGGATCTGGAGGCGACTGCCCTCCAGCGCGTCTATGAATGGCGCGTGGAGGCGCAGCGCCGGGGCGTATCCCCGCTGCCTCGAGAAGTCGAGGCGCGGCGGGAAGAGCTCCGGCGCGATCTCAGGGCAGTATGGAGGGAACGACTGTCGCAACCGACGGCCGGGCACGCCGCAATTGCGGCGGTAAGACCCCTCTTTGAGGAGTGGCTAGATCGGCGTCACGGCGTCCTGACCTACCGCATGACGCAGGTCCTCACCGGACACGGAAGTTTCGGGACGTACCTGTATCTGATGGGAAAGGAGGAAACGCCTGGGTGTCACCACTGCGAGGGTTGCCCTGAGGACACAGTCGAGCACACGGTGCAGGACTGCCCCGCTTGGGCAGAGCACCGACGTGTCCTCACGGCGGCGATAGGCGGAGACCTCTCGCGCCCGGCATTGGTCGAGGCCATGCTGCGGGGCGAGAGGGAGTGGGAAGCGGTCGCCTCCTTCTGCGAAGTAGTCATGCTTCCGAAAGAGGAGGCGGGCCGCGTGAGGGAGAGGATGGCGTCCTCCCTCCAGCCCAGCCGCAGTGGTAGACGCCCACGGCGTCGGACGTCGGCCGACGATCTCCGGCCATCGTAGGCGCGGGCATGCGGACAGCGAGTAAAGAGCAACTCGCTGTCCGACCATGGACCATGCCCGGGTCGACGGCGCGTCGTGTGCCACGCGTGCCTCAAAGAGCGTCAGCAACATGACGAGGCCCCCTCTGCAGAGGGCCGAAGCCCGCCGGGGTCGCGGGACTCATCCCGTTACCGTGGCCCCGGTATGTAAAGGGTTATTGAAGGAACACCGTGGATTTTAGTCAGTAAAAATCTGACAGTTCCTCCCACCCTGCCCGGAGCGGGAGGACTTATTTGATAACTTTACCACGTTAAAAAAAAAAAAGTACAAAATTTCATCGTGGTTAATAAAAAAGCGTAGACATTCGCATTTATAATATTAGTAGGGTTTTACCTGGTGGAAAGCGATATTGTGGTACGTTGGATGTACGTTGCAGCAAGCTAACCTTTTCAATCTGGACACTTGGAGATGTCATCGTACGCGCCCGAACAGTACATTTAGTTTATTAAAATACTTATCGAGTAGAATGATGAGCCGTGTCTGATGGCACGTGCACTGCGAATTAACGGGAAGTGCCAATTTGTGACCGCCCACGACCAAGCCTGGTCTAGAATGGACTAGATACCTATATACTTATTATATACTTGTGATAATGGTTCTTGTCTAAACACAAAAGAGATGAACCAGTATTATGGTAATTGAATCCTATCAAAAACATTTCATCTAAACTGTTGCAAAGACGAGACCATATGACGCACTGTCACACATAAGTTACCAGATCTCATGTAGAGCGTCTAACTCTCCGAACAAGCCCCCGAACTAAACCCGACTGCAACCTTTTACTAAAACTAACTGAAAAGCTAATAAAAACAAGCCCATTTTAAATTTAAAAAAAGTTGGAAGCAGGCGGGACCCATTTGAGTTTGAAACTATAATAATGGTATGGGCCCCGCCTGCTTCCAACTTTTTTTTAATTTAAAATGGGCTTGTTTTTATTAGCTTTTCAGTTAGTTTTAGTAAAAGGTTGCAGTCGGGTTTTTAATTTTTTTAATTACTTTTTTTTTTCACCGCTTTGAACTATCCTTGAACTTCGACAAATATTTTAAAACCAAAATGAGCAAAATCTAGTCTAGCCTTTCTCGTATTTTACCGACATTAATAAACATATATTGATTTTTATTTATAATGCTTTAGCAAGCAAATTTTTCAATGCTATGTATTATTTTTATACTGTGGCTATGATAAAAAGTATATCTTTACTATACCTATTAATATATTATCTTGATCTATGGTACCTTTTCATTAAAAAACCGGCCAAGTCAAGTGAATAGGTTACATCTAGGTAAGCCTGCTTCATCTTCGACCACATCATCACTTACCATCAGGTGACCAGTTAGTTAATAGGGAGGGGACACTTGACTAACGAAAATTAGTACTTTAAAGCTTAAGCCTGCGCCGAGTAAAATAACTCAAAACGGTCTTCACAACTAAAGGAATATAACCTATAATAGTACTTTAATTACCATACAAAAATATGTAATGAACACTAGAATAAATGTGTTAGCAAACATAGTTGGCAAAATTTAAAAATATTTTATAGTTTATTAAACAAAAATACATAAAGTTGGACAAAAATCCTTACAAAACATGCTCGTGCGTCGCTGAATTTTGATAGTAAACTGTTGAATTTTTTCATAAACTTCAATTCATATTATTCTCGAATTATCATACTATCATTTACAGCATTAACATTTCAAAAATGTCGCTTGGTTGTTTTAATTTTAATTTTTTCTTCTAATTTGCGCGCTATTTTGAACCATACGCAACGTACACCGGTCGAAAATTCAGTCGTCCACGGGAGCTCAGAGAGGGGTCACGTCTCATCATGGAGCGTTTCGCCGGTAACGATAATTCGCGATCTATTGTGTACGTATGTATTGCAGCAATCCGTTGAATAACATAAGTCATATTTTTTGTTTTTTTGAGTACGATTTATTATGCATACCCAACGATTAATTTTTATTGTTCAATATATATTTCTTAAACATTTTTTTTTTCAATATTTGTTTTATTATGGGAAAATGTAAAAAAAATATTATTAGAAGAAAGTTGGCGCAAATTTTCGAAAAAAAGCCATTCTCATAAAAAGTACGTATTTCTATTTTGTGATGTTATTATTGCTTTTTAACCGACTTCAAAAAAAAGGAGAAGGTCCTCAAACTCGAAGACGGCTGGACCGATTTGGAATTTTTTTTTCGTTTGAAAGGGTATACTTTCTAGTTGGTTCCATTGTTATGAAATCAGGATCTGATGATGGGATCCTGGAGAAAGCGAGGGAACTCTTTAAATATTATAGCCTATAGCGTTTTGGGTATTTCTAATAGTACCTTGTGCAGTTGCTCTCGAAAAGCACCATTTGAGGAAGTGAAAGTGATGATGAAGACTTTTTTCAAACATTCGATATGGGTATCGTGTAATGGGTTTTTGGGTGTGGTGATTGCAAATCTGGAATTTATTTTGAAATTCAAGATGGCGTATGCAACTTTTTCTCACAAATTCGATATGGGTACCGTGTAATGGGTTTTTGGGGGTGGTGATTGCAAATCTGACATTCATTTTAAAATCCAAGATGGCGGATGCATCTTTTTCTCAAACATTCGATATGGGTATCGTGTAATGGGTTTTTGGGGGTGGTGATTGCAAATCTGGCATTCATTTTAAAATCCAAGATGGCGGATGCAACTTTTTCTCAAACATTCGATATAGGTATCGTGTAATGGGTTTTTGGGGGTGGTGATTGCAAATCTGGCATTCATTTTAAAATCCAAGATGGCGGATGCAACTTTTTCTCAAACATTCGATATGGGTATCGTGTAATGGGTTTTTGGGGGTGGTGATTGCAAATCTGGCATTCATTTTAAAATCCAAGATGGCGGATGCAACTTTTTCTCAAACATTCGATATAGGTATCGTGTAATGGGTTTTTGGGGGTGGTGATTGCAAATCTGGCATTCATTTTAAAATCCAAGATGGCGGATGCAACTGTTTCTCAAACATTTGATATGGGTACCGTGTAATGGGTTTTTGGGGGTGGTGATTGCAAATCTGGCATTCATTTTAAAATCTAAGATGGCGGATGCAACTGTTTCTCACACATTCGATATGGGTATCGTGTAATGGGTTTTTGGGGGTGGTGATTGCAAATCTGGCTTTCATTTTGAAATCCATTTTAAAACACATACGATATCCATATTGAATGTTGGAGAAAAAGTTGCATCCACCAAGGATGCAACTTTTTCTCCAACATTCAATATATCGTGATTGAAGATATCGTGTGTGTTTACTAAGTTAAATACACTGATAACCTTCAAGGGTTTATTGCTAAGTATAATTAACAAAGTAACGTAAGGGCTAAAATTATCGCTAAATGATGAAAATGAGTGCACCCGGTTGCTGTTCGAAATACACTAAGCTCGCGGCGAACTTAGTGCGACCGCATTATATCGCTTGCTCAGCAAACGTGGTCAATTGCAAAATATTGCATCAAACATCGTGTAATAGGTTTTTGGGCATACCGATTGCAATCCTGACATTCATTTTAGAATTTACGACGAAAGTTCATTGGCTACTTTGTTAGCTTACAATTTACACTGGGTTATTGACAATTTAACTGATCCTAGGTTAAGTGACTATTCAGTATTATGTAGGGTATCTAATAATACTGAAATTTATTGTTTAAACCCTTAGATGTGACAAAGGAGAGTTATAATAACACAATTTTACTATATCATCAGAATATAAATCGTTTCTCCGGCAAATATTAGATGAGGAAATGTTAATAGATAAATATGATATAGATATCTTATGTTTTTGTGAAACCTGGCTAAAACCAGATAGAATGTTGTTTAAAATTAATATTTTTCTGTTACTCGTGCATACAACAGGTCCTCAGTAGGAGGTGGTACTTTAATATTACGTAGTAATTCTCTTAGATATAAGGAACAAAAATATATCACCGCTTGCTCTGTTGATTGCTTGTGTGAGGTAGCATGTACAGAAGTTGAAGTCCAAACTTTCTTAAGTGTTTATAGACCACCAGCATCAAACTTGTCATCATTCTTAATGATAATGGGAGAAATTTTAAGTACCTAAGCTTATAAGAGATAATAAATTAGTTTTCGTTTGTGGTCGCCTAAATATTGATTTGTTAGTAAATTCACCTGAACACTGCAAGCTTACTTCATTGTTTGGTTCATTTAACTTAAAATGCACATACAAGGAAGCAACAAGAATAACAGCAACATCAGCTCAATGCATAGATAATATTTATACTAATTGTGCCATAAAATACTCGTCTCAAATTAGTGGAGTTAGGTCTGACCATACAGGTCAACTAGTATCCTTTGAGTTGGTTAAAAAGCGGCAATTATAACATGTTAAGTAATCTTTCAATGGCCAATTTTGACTCCCATGACCCCAATGAAAATTACAGGATATTATTTTCTTCACAATGCCACGAATTTAGTAAGGCATGTCCAGTTAAAAAATTTCAAATGAGTAATAAATTTAAATTTAATGAATGGGCCACTGCTGGAATAAGAATAAGCTGAGACAATTTATACAACTTATACCATGAAAAATCATTTTTTTTTTTTTTTTTTTTCACAACTTTTCACACAACGCCATCTAGTCCCAAACTAAGCAGAGCTTGTGGTATGGGTACTAGACAACTGATAAACATACATATATATTTCTAAATATATACATATTATAGGTAAATTACACCCAGACAAAGAACAAATGACCGTGCTCATCACACAAACATTTGTCCTAGGTGGGAATCGAACCCACGACCTTGCGCACAGCAGTCAGGGCCACTGACCACTATACCAACGGTCCTGTCATTGACTTCCGATGAAGCCTTCTATAATTATGTATGAAACTACTCAAAGATATTTAAAAGAGTATGCGCCCTAAGCTAAATCTAAATCAGAAAGTAATAAAATTAGCATTTCTAACAATAAAATAAAAACTGTGTTGAAGGTGAAAACAAAGAAACTGGAAACACAAACCAACAGGGTTAGAATGATTTGACTTTGAACATCGATGATCAGGTCATCTCAGATAAGTCAAAAGTGGCTGAGAAGTTGGAAAATTACTTTACCAATATTCCAGTAGAGGTTACTAAATCTCTACATTCTTCGCCATTATTAGCAGAATCTTTTTTAAAGGAAAACTTCAATAAGGATATACCAACATTTTCATTTAAGCCCATTTCTATTGATGTAATTAAAAAGCATTCCAAAGTCTTAACATAACAAACACTGATGACTTATGGAGTGCATCTGTTAGGGTTCTTGGTAATATTATTGACTCAATTGCTGCTATCCTAACAGGCACATTTAATTAATGTATAGACAGCGGTAATTTTCCCGATTGAATGAAACATAGTAAAGTAGTACTAATTTTTAAGTTGGGTTGTAAGAGTGATCGCTCTAACTATAGACCGATATATGTGCTTCCAGCATTAAGCAATATATACGAAAAAATCATGCTGGACCAGATGCTATCATATTTTAACTCAAATGGAATTCTGCATAGTCGGCAGTTTGGTTTCACGAAAGGTAGGTCAACAACAGACGCAGGAGTAGCGCTCACCCGTCACATTCTGGAATCTTGGGAGAAATCTCAGGATGCAATTGGCATATTTTGTGACCTCTCCAAAGCTTTTGATTGCGTTGACCACAAAACACTGATCTGTAAATTACGCCATTACGGAGTTCGTGGATTCGTGTTCTGCTGACCTTGTTCTTTCATATTTATCAAACAGGCAACAAAAAGTTATTGTTAATGGAGCGACATCTGCAGGATCCCTAGCCAAGATGAGTGCTCCGCAAGGTTCAATTCTTGGCCCTTTCCTTTTTATAGTGTATATCAATGACATACATGATGACCAAATTATCGGATATTTTTTATTTGTAATTCCATTGTGCTGTATTAATTGGTCTATACGACAGTATAGACCAAAGTTTTAAATATAATTAAGCATATCTTAGAACTGGAAACATATCTTACAACTATACTTAACTTAACTTAACTATACTTATCCATCAGAATTCAGACAGGCTTTAATTTATAATCATATTGTGGGAAGTACTAATTTCACACGGGTTCCCGTTAGTATATGCTTAAACTAGACTTATGGTCTCATGGTGCGTGGTGCGCTGGTTGCACGCTACTGGCATGATTGCTCTATGTTACCTCTTAAAAAGTAGTAGTAGAGATACCTGCTACTGTTTCTTGTGATTTTTTTTTTATTTTTGGCTCGCGTTTGAATTTTAGAAAAAGAATTAATTCAAACTCAAAATGTTTTATTTCACATAGGCCTACATGGGCACTTATAAAACGTCAGCAGTTTGGCGCAGGGCACGGTTCGAAATTGGTCGTTCTCTATGGAGAAGATCCGGCAAGAAACTCCACAGTTACTCTTTTAAAATATCATTCTTACAATGTATCTATAATACAGGTTAATTAGGTATAAGAGGACATTAAAGCCTGTCTGAATTCTGATGGATAACCTATATTATTGTATAGTTGTAAGATATGTTTCCAGTTTTAAGATATGCTTAATTATATTGAAAACTTTGGTCTTTACAAGATATTTTCTAAATTTAAACCCACGACCTACGTCATTTAAATTTAAAAGTCAATTATGCAAGTGCAAGTGAAAGATTTAGTCTTTCTTTCGACAAGTGGACTTCAACATCCAATAAACCATACATGGCTGTCAACGTTCATTCATATAAAAAAAAAATGGAATTTAGGACTTGTTCCTATTTATGGAAGTATGAAAATTCAAAATTCGAAATAAGTTTCATTGTCTTTTTATTTCTTACAAAGCATAGTATCTTTTTGTCATTTTTTCTTTTCTTACTATACTGTGATATGTGTAGTGTACCAAAATTAAAAATATATATTTTAAGAAATTACTCGTTTTTTAGAGTTCAGTTGCCGAATGGCAAAAAACGGAACCCTTATAGTTTCGTCATGTCTGTCCGTCTGTCTGTCTGTCTGTCTGTCTGTCCGTCCGTCCGTATGTCACAGCTATTTTATTCCAAAACTATTAAGACTATACATGTGAAACTTGGTAAGTAGATGTTTTCTATGAAACGCTTTCCGATATTGAGAAAAAAATTAAAAATCATTTAAAATAAAGGAACATACTACTACCCCATACATGGAACTAAAACTGAAAATATAATTTTTTTCATGAAACCTATGCGTGTGTGGTATTTATAGACAGGTCTTTAAAAATGACATGGGGGTTTCTGAAACCACTTTTTCATAAAGTCAATCGTTTAAAAGATATAAGCTTCCAAAGTGGTCAAATGTGTATCCCTCCCTCTAACTTCTATAATAGTGGAATGAAAAATCTAAAAAAATATGTATCTGTAGATCTTAATGTAAACTTTCAACCAAAATTGGTTTGAATGATATCGAGTTAACAGTTTTTGAGATACGGCATATTTTCTAAAACCGCAAATATTACTTTGTAATTCATACAAACACTATGAAAAACAAAGTTATCTAGCGTAGTTGTAAAAAATGTAAATAAGCTAGTTTTAACAAAATTTGTAAGGTTTTTTTCGTCAAATAAATATACATATTATTATAGTTACACACGGAACCCTTCATGCGCGAGTCTGACTCGCACTTGGCCAATTTTTGTAAAATGTTATAATAAGCAATATAACATTAGATTTATAGATTTCTTTTATTTTTTTTTCTTTTAAATTAAGTTACACTTGATACATATATTGTTATGAAATTAATTACGCTTATATTTTCTGCGAAGTAAGTTCGCTAGACAGCATTAATGAAAAAATGTTTTTGTCGTATGGCCCGCTATATATACGCTTCCAAAGTGGTAAAATGTGTGCCCCCCTCTAATTTCTATAATATGGGAGTGAAAAATATAAATATATATATACAACGTGTAACGGAAACCCCATGTCTAACCAAAAGGGCTGAAGACAACATTTGGTATGGAGTCTCTATGCAGTTTCAGCACAAAATAACTGACTTAAAGAATTGATACCAAATTATTGGTTTCACATATTTTTTGAATACCAAACATAACAAACGTGTCACAGCACTACGAGGGTCAATAACTTTCCACGTCACTTGCCAATAACACGATAATTCTTTTCGTTCTTCTTAATTTGAAAAATTCGGTCTCTGGTATCAGTGTACTGGAATTTGTAATAAGTTCTACACATGTAGACTTAGGATTACAAAACCCTTGCCATATAGTTTGTTATCATCCAAAGAAGCCATGCACTTGGTATGTATATACCCTTTAAATTACACGTTGTATATATATATATATATCTATAGATCTTAATGTAAACTTTCAATCAAAATTGGTTTTAAAGAGATCGAGTCAGCAGTTTTTGAGATACAGCATATTTTCTAAAACCGCAAATATAACTTTGTAATTCATACAAATACTATGAAAAACAAAGTTATTTGGCGTAGTTGCAAAAAATGTAAATAAGCTAGTTTTAAGAAATTTGTAAGTTTTAGTTTTTTGTCAAGTAAATATACATATTATATTATATTATATTATTATAGTTACTACGGAACCCTTCATGGGCGAGTCTGACTCGCACTTGGCCAATTTTTGTAAAATGTTATAATAAGCAATATAACATTAGATTTATAGATTTCAGTTATTTTTTTTTTCTTTTAAATTAAGTTACACTTGATACATATATTGTTATGAAATAAATTACGCTTATATTTTCTGCGAAGTAAGTTCGCTAGACAGCATTAATGAATAAATGTTTTTGTGGTATGGCCCCACGTATATATAATAAAGTACCGAATGTTATTAAAAATATGACAGTACATCAGAATTTAAACGAGCACTAAATGAAATTTTAATAAACAAAACTTATTTCAGTCTGGTTTTATTATGACATTACATAATTATATTTTTTTTTATTTCATACTGGTTTTATTATTCAAATAAGTACTGCATACCCATCTACCCTAACTTGCTACTTACCCAGTTTCGAAGCGTCAATAGCCTAATGGATAAGGTGTCGGACTTGTTATCGAGAGGTCGCAGGTTCGAACCCCACCCATTACACTATTGACGTGAACCCACTCCAGACACAAGCATATTTAGCTTAGTTGGAGGGGTTAACAAGATTGCTAGTAATGTGAAATGTACCCACATTGCTAGTATTCTTTAAAAAAAAATCTGAGGAGTTTAATATATAAAATCAAAGTTTTATTGCAATAGGATGAATAGTGAGGGAACGGATAATGTATTACTACAGTAAAAACAAACGTTAATTTTTATATAATAGGTATAATTTATTAAATTTATTTTTGTGATTTATTTACGTACCTACTTGCTTCATTTAGATCCATCCAGCCGTAGAGCGTGAAGAAGTAACAAACATGCAAACAGACACATTCATTCACAAACTTTCGCCTTTATAATATTAGTGTGATAAATAAAACCATCTAAATAATTAATATTCGTTTTTCAAGTTTATTCAACATAACGCCAAAAAATTAAAAAATGCAAAGTTAGCAAACTTCGTCGTGCAACGGCAAGCGGGCCTCGAGCGAACTTGTCATTGTGTGTGTGACAACGCACACGACTAGCCCGCTGCAGTAAATACCTATTTTCCGCGCGTCTCGTAGGCTCGACACCCTCTTAATATTTTGCAAACGGATCACAGAATCGAAAATTAGTCACCACACTCATTATTTTTGACCGACCTATCCAACGATACCCCACACTATGGGGTAGACGAGATAATAAACCATTCTTCTTTGCGTGTAAGGAGAGTAACCTAAAAAAATGCTTTTCATGATTTAAATAATTTATTTATTTTATTTTATGTTTATTAATTAATTTATTTTTCGTAATTTTGTTATTATTAATTTAATTTACCTTTATCAGCGTGATTAATATGTGTGTCCATGCTAAACAGCGTTCTAGTACCAGTAGTTTCTGAGCTAAGCCATGGCCAGACGGACATGGCGAAGTATGTAATAAAATAGTTAAGTGCAAATATGAGAAGTTACTCGGTGATTTTTTTTCTGACAATGTACTTACAGTGAAGTCCGAAAAAAGAAAGGTCAGAAATGTATTCACTGTTCATTACTTTTCAACCGACGACAAAAAGAGGAGGTTATCAATTCGACGCGTATATATATATTTTTTTTTTTAATGTATGGTCATCGAGTACTCGAAGACGGCTGAACCGATTTGGAAAATTATTTTTTTGTTCGAATGGGTATACTTCAAAATTGGTCCCATTATCACCAAAGTCAGGATCTGATGATGGGATCCTGGAGAAATTGAGGGAACTCTTCAAATATTATAGGCACACCTATGGCGTTTTGGGTATTTCTTATAGTAACTTGTGCAGTTGCTCTCAAAAAGTACCATTTGGGGAAGTGGAACTGATGATGAAGACCACAGATGGCCGCCGAAACTACTCAATAATAAGTTTTGAGTGGATTGCGATTCGATTAAATACTTGAATATGGATGTTAAGCACTTTATGCTCGTCACAATGCATATGGTGATGTAGAGCTGATGGTGAAGTACCAGGAGAACTCCTCAACAATTAACGGCCCAGCATTGGGAAAAACGTTATTTTGTAAAAGGTTATAAGTAGTTGACATTTAGGCTCTTGTAACTAGGTGAATTAAAAATCATCCAACTAAAAAGAGTGAAATAAAAACTTTTTAACAAAACATTAAACCGACTCCCAAAAAACACTGCAGAGTGAAAAATAACTTTGATTTCGGAAGTCGGTGCCAAAAACGAAAAAACAAAACTAAAGACACCGACTACCGAAATTAAAGTTATTTTTCATTTGCAGTGTTTTTTGGGAGTCGGTTTAATGTTTTGTTAAAAAGTTTTTTTTATTTCCAGCTTTTTAGTTTACAAATGTGAAAGATTTCGCAGACGATTTAGTTCTTGATACGTGTTTTTTTACAATTTGTCACTTTGAATTACTTTTAACCATATAAGTTGTATATATGTTTGTAATCACCTTTTAAAACCCTTTATTTTGATACCCCACTCGATAGGTTTTGAGAAAAAAAAAATACTTTTTTGAAGACCTAATATGGCGTCAAAAATCCGCCATTTTTTTTATTTTTTTTATTTTGTTATACCCAGTGTCACTTTCACAGTCAATACGAATCTAACGATACCTCCCAAGCTAAAATCCGTCGAGCCGTTCAGGCCACAGAGCGTGCCAAAAAATTATACATACATACATACTCTCGAAAAACATAACCCTCCTTCTGGCGCACTCGGGAAAAAAATATTGAAATAAATACGTCGGTTCGAAGTTCGCCGAGTCAGCTAGCTTGTAACAAATTCAATACGATAACTATACTAATATTGTAAAGCGGTAATACACACATCAAAAGTGTCTAGGGATCAACATATATTTTTGCAATAACTTTTCTCCTGATTGATATTAATTAAAATTTTCTTTAAGGATTCATCAAATAAAGTGTTTTCGTTTGTCACAGTAACGATAAACCAAGTCACCTTTGCATTAATAAAGAAATTTGCCATTTTCCTAATAAAGGGATTTTTGACATTTGAACCACTAACATTAAAGTTCGAAAAAAAGACTGAAATAACAGTTTTCTTTAAAATTTTATTGGGTAACTTAAACAATTAATAATCCGTGTTTCTACCGCGAACACTAACAACACAAGAACATCGGTTTGGCATACTCAAAATGAGTTCATCCAAATCATGCTGTGGAATGGCCGCCCATGTTCGTTGCAACAACAAAAAAAGGTCTTCTTGCGACTGGATACCCTCCATATTCGGCAGAGCTCTTCTCTGTAGCATATCCCATGCATGCTCAATCGGGTTCAAGTCTGGCGACTGAGCAGGCCAGAGCAGGACATTGATGTTAGCTGCGGCGAGAGTCTGTCTTACAACTCTTGCGGTGTGCGGTCGTGCATTATCATGCATTAACTGAAATAAGGGACCGATTTGCACTTGTAGAGTAACGGTGACGTCAGATACAATCGTCTCAGCATAAATTTGAGCGTTGAGGTTGCTTCTGATCCAAATCAACTCAGTTCTTCCGCCGATCCAAATACCCGCCCATACCATGATGGTTCCACCACTATAAGGATGGACTTCCTGGCAGGATTTTAATCGCTGTTGGCGTCCAGGGGTTCTCCAGTGTCGTATACGTCTTGTATCCGGTCTCATACCAAAACGAGACTCATCAGAAAAGCACACGAAACGCCATTGTTCTTCTGCCCAATTTCTGTGTTCAAGAGCCCATTGATATCGAATCCTACGATTGTGCATTGCTATAGGTGGTACCCGTAGCGGTCTTCGGGAATGAAGGTTCACTTCATGCAAGCGGTTTCTGACTGTTTGGTCGCTAATTAAGTTCCCTGAAGAGTGATGAAGCCTCACGGCTAACATCATGGCGGTTATTGTTGGAGCTCTTCGAGTTAAGATTTGAATGTATCGGTCTTGTCTCCGTGTGGTGCAGCGATACCGTCCTCCATGGCGCTCAGCCACGGTACCAGTGCTTCGGTAACGTGTCCAAAGTCGACTGATAACACTCTGACTTGTATTCAGAGCTAAAGCCACAGTACGTTGCCGGGAACCAGCTTCTATCATTCCCACGGCTCTGAGCATTTCTTCCCTGCTTAAATGACGTCACCGCTCCATAATAACGTTGGTTTTAATCAGTAGTAGGGAAACAGTAGCACTAATAATGTCTTCAATGCGTTGTATGTTTTTATAGGGAAAATATTGACAGCTGATTTTCATCTTTTACTCGAATTTGATTAACAGTTCCTGTTTCAAATTATGAAATGCACCAAAAAGGATCCATATAAATTTATAAAATCATAAATTTATTACAAAGCCACATCTCAATCTCAAGAAATTCGCATAAAAATGCTTGATCCCTAGACACTTTTGATGTGTGTATTTGTTTGTATATAGGGTCGAATTATAAAAAAAAATTCGTTGGTAGTAAGGTACACTATTTGTGAGTAAATTGGCTATAAATTATTGCAAAATCCACGGGGACGAAGTCGAGGGCGAAATGCCAGTATTTTAATTCAAATTCAAATATTTTATTTCCGATAATAATAATAATATGTTAAGGTGTGTAGTGAAGACACCCTGCGACTCCCGAAGCCAGGAGCGTCTCCTGCTTCGCTTGCATAACTGCTTCGCAGAAAGAGGTGACTGCTTCCCATACCTCCTCGCTCCGGACCATGGATTGAACGAGGGCCGGGAGCGAGAGGTCGCCGCCTATCGCCCCCGAGAACACGGCTGAGCTCTGCCCAAGCGGGGCAAGCCTCCACTGTGTGTTCCACCGTGTCCTCAGGGCGATCCTTGCAGTTGTGACACCTGGGCGTTTCCTCCCGCCGAATCCGACACAAGTAATTCACGAAAAGCAAATTATTTTTAAGGCAACTAAGAACTTATTGGGCGACAAACTACTTGGTTACAAAAAATAATGACTTGGCAGCTAATATTAACAGACGGATATCAAACATTGTATTATTAGCAACTATTGGTTAACACCCCGACTCAGAGTACCCCGACTCGGATAGGTTAGGTTAGAAGGCTAAGGCGGGAGCTCCGCTCCGCTTCGCTCCCTTAGCCTTCGTGGTTATTTTTTTTTAAACCACCCCGAAATATGAGCCCCCCAAGCGGGGCTCCGTCAATTTTGCGTAAAAACTGTTGTCGCCTAACAATAAATTCAGTTGCTACACCATAAAATCAATGCCAACTTAAATTTAAACAAAGCTTGGAACTCAATATAAAGCTGCTACTTTATGCTTAAAATGCTACTTCACTGTAGCTGCCAACCTATTATTTTTCCCACTCGTTTTAATTATTTTTGAAACCCTAAATCAGATTAGTTTGTCGCCGCGTTAAATACCTACATGCCTTCACGAAATAACCGTGTCCGGTCAGCACCTGCGTCAGGCGGAAGGTGAGGACGCCATGACGCCTCGTTAGCTACTCCTCAAAGAGGGGACTTACCGCCGCTATTGTGGCGTGCCCAATGGGAAATAGACTGACAGTCTAACTAATGGAAAACGATTAACACATTGAGGTAACTGCCACACCTTAACGGTAAAGGAATTTGCTATGCGTTGGCAAACATATTTATATGAAGAGTTGAAAGATTAAAAAAAAAAGTTGAAGATACAAATTCGAAAAAGAAATCTTATCTAAAAAATAACTTAATAGTTCCTACCTACAAAATATACAGTCTATTTTTATACTACCTATCAGTTTTATCATAATTATGAAGTGAGCGTGAAGTCAGCTGTTCAATTTACCTGCCGGTCTATTCTGTAAACGCGTCATCGTGGAATTTAAGTGAAGTGAGCTTAACATGAACAATAATAATTATGTCCGATAACTATATGTTTGAAATATAAAATAGAATTTCTGTAAATTGTTCATTGTATGTGCATTGTTCTTAAATAAAGATTTTTGTTACTGTATTATTCCATCATTATTGCATGCATGGACAGTTTTTCGATTAATAGGTATTCCGTTTACTTAGGTTTGAACGGTGAGAAGTTTACAGATATGTAAGTCATTTGCATCGACTGCTCACTTTGTTAATATCACTTAAGTTTTTGAAGTCAATTCTTACAGAAAAGAATTACTAATGCTAGCAATTGATAGCCAGTTTATTCTATAAGCTATGGTGAAGTGTGCTGTCAATCCAATGGTATGTAAACAATTCAATTCGGTGGAAGCTTAATATGAACAAAATTATCTTTCTAATGCTAAACTGAAACTCGAAACTTTAATTTTATGAATGTTAAAACCGTATACAAGCATGTTTAAATTTTCAAGTAAAAAACGTGCAAGGTACTCCACGGACACTCTTTCCAAAGATGTTACTATTTAACATATATATTATTATATCCTGTGCCATGACGCCTATTTCAACACCATTTAGGTAAACTTTTTTAAATGGGGCTAAATGATCCAATTCACAAGCCACCATGAGCGAGACATTGGAGTGAGTATGGCACATTGTCAACCTGTGTGTTCACTTCACCTCAGAGATTGACAGCTCACTTCAAGTTCACTTCACGTTAGTTATCACTGTGCAATGTTTTTTTTTTTAATGTTGACAGGCTTTCGTTTGACCACCATCTCACTTGATGGTAAGAGATGATGTGGTCGAAGGTGTAGCAACAGTTTCCTTTTAATTAATTTCAGGTCAGCTTTTGCTATAATACTTACCACTGCTCTAGCATTTGACACTCAGGTACCCTGTTTATATCAGATGACTGTCAGTTAAGAATATCATGCATGTAGAAATTTCTATAATACAAACATAAGACAAACTGTTTATGGTCTGTATTAATAAACAATGTATCCCGTATTCGTTGAATTCGTACGTCATCTCGAGGAATACTCGCAATTTAAAACGATGTAGAATCTAGGTACGTAGCCAATACATGTAATATTTGAATAAGTAGTTAGTACCTGTATGTCAATCGTACTTCGATTTCTCGAGTACATAACGAAAACTATGTGAAACGAATACTTCGTCATATCCTAACATCTAACTAATATATAATCAGTCTTACTAATAAAAAATGGTGATATAATAAGTACGTGCTGCATGTGAAACCGCGACTAATGACTGTAATATGTGTCCTGGGCCTGATGGAATCGAGAAGTGTTTTTGCCCAATAACACTTCTCGAACCGTTTTCTATTAGGAACTTGAAGTTTGAAATTTGGTGGTGTCCCACTCCAACACTTATCAAGAAGAGAGAGAAAATGTAGGAAAATTAAATACCAATTTATTTAAAATTGGTATTGGTAACATGTTGGTTGCATACGTACAGCCTTTTAAAGCAAATAGGCATCTTCTGGGCTCGCTTGTTCCATCGTAGACCTCATCTATCGCTTATCATCAGGCAAGATTGAGGTTAAAAGTGGGCTCATCACGAATAAAAAAAAATAAAAAAAGTACTTTGAAAAGCACGTGATTGTAGTCTTTCGTCCTGACGGCGAGCAGGGGTAGCTCACCGTACGCGACAGTCGACGGCAGTGTTCTACGCGCCCCTCAAGGTGCAACTAGAACCATTGATGGGAACTAATTCATACTATAATATCATATTACGAGTGTGTCAGTTTCTGTTACGCTTTTATCAGCTATAAAACGGTGATAGTTGAAGTTTACATGTTTAAACATAAAAGCGCACCTGAAATTGGGTGAAATATACCAATTAAAAAAGAAACGGGCCAAGTGCAAGTTGGACTCGCGCACCGAGGGTTCCGTACAAACTTATAGGTAAATTTTTTAAAATATTTTTATTGTATTACATCATATAATAAAAATATTTTTTTAAATTTATGCTTTTCGCAATTTATTCTTTATCTGTACTATAAGACGTTGCTTTGTACCAACTTTCAAGATTCTGAGTTCACGAGAAGTACCCGGTAGGTTTTGATTCCCTTGCGAGTGTCGAAAATGCGGCATAAACATATCTTTTAATTAGGTTGGCTTAGAAGTTTGATATTTTCACAGCTCCTAGGGACAGTAAACCTGAGTAGGTATTTGATATGAATTCAATCAGCTTGATACCTCCACGCGTTCTAGAGAAAAAGGATCTTGACAGACATACAAACGGACAGACGGACAACAAAGTGATCTTATAAGGGTTCCGATTTTTCCATTTTAGGTACGGAACCCTAAAAATTAAAAAAAAAGAAAAAAGTACTTTAAAATAGAAATCTACATACCTAAATAATAAAATAAATACATATATAAATATCAGTTCTCAGTTTCAGTTTCTTAGAACGGTGGCAGCAAGTTGTAGGCCGAAAATTTTGTGCGGAGGTTGTTCATTATTGCCCCGATGCTACATTTGAGATTTGAGGAAACATGTTTTCCTGGCAGGTCATCCTCGGTATGAAGCGTGCTTTATGTTGTCTTTTTTATTCTTTTATTTTATACATACGTTACTAACAATAGAACATAAGTTATTTGTAATATTAACAGAATATTTATCGTTTTTGTTCGAAATAAATGCGGAGTAAGAAAAAATGAGATCGGCTCGCGATCTCCGACGCCCGGGGCGCCCCCTGCGGTGGCTGGGGCGCGCACGTGGGCTGAAAATCGGCTTTCATAGACTTAGGCATTTTATTTTGCAAGTGCGAGTTTTTTTGCCGGATATCACTTCTATTAGTTATAACAATATACAAAAATGACACCAGAATTGATTCTGCACAGAAACGAAGGAATTATAATTTTTTTACGAAAATTTTGTATGGAGCTAGTATGAAAAATCGAAATATCTCTAAAACGGCAGCGATAACCGTAATATCCTTATAGGGGGTTATAGTACTAATTATTTATGATTTTTTGACATACGTTACATAATGGTTGTAGATGCCTTTTTTTTTAAAAAATCGTCAAAATATTTTTATTTATTTTTACATATTTAAACGTTCCTTTTAGTGTTTAAGTTGAAGAATTCAGAGCTTTAACAACTCTTATCATAAAATAGCATCACCCCTATAGACCTGAAGGACTAGACAGAGGTGTGTAGTGTCTTGTTGATCTTGTAAGATTTCCAACAATACCAAATAGTTGAATATCAGTGTCAAAGTGCCCATGCTGTCGCTTCTTTTTGAAAGATAGGGGAATGAAATTGTTAATTGATCATACCCTAAAAGTATGATTACAACATAACCGGACACATAATAATATCCTTATAGGGGATTATAGTACTAACATTATTTATTTTAACATATGAAACTGTTCAAAACGATCCATGAACTGTGTCAAAGTTAAGAACATCGTTAGGAAGCATGCTTTTCCCCCAAATATTAAGAATATGTGAAAAAAAAAAGACTGTATATAAACTTTTTATTGATAGGTAATTTAAATAAAACAGAAGTAACAAAAATAATATCTAATAAATTCAATTATACAAAATACATATTTGAAACTATAATTTATGAAATTATTAACTAAACATATTGGTACAATAAACTAACATAAATAACAAAAGAACATAAAGAAAAATAATTAAATTTTACAAATTTTCTTTACAACTTTCGTTGTCGGACTCCAATTCCGAGTCAGAATCCAGATCGGATATACCTACAAACTCGAACTCAGTTTCCGGAAACTGTATTAGGTCGAGAGTTTCAGCAAAAAAGGTTGTCTTCCTTTTGGCATCTAACTTCGGCCTTTGTGCACTTAGAAAAGGATCCGAAGAAACAACAAGCATATTTAGGATATCTTAATTAGAATCTTGCCTGCTTCTTTTCCGCGAATGATGTTCCCGGAACCTCCTAAAATCTTTGTTTCGAGACTCTGAGGCTTCTTCCGAGAGAGTCCCAATCGGGACAATATCATTTTTTTCGATTATGTCAGCTCCGTGTATTAATAGTTTATGTACGGTTGATGACATGTAGTACCAGTCGTATAATTCCACGTACTTTTCTGCTGTTTTGCGAGCAAAATCTTTAAATTTGATGACATCGATCTTCTCACCAGATGTTATTGCTTGCAAAATAACAGCAAATCTTTTTATCAGGTTTTGATCCAACCCAGTAATAGCTGCAGTTTTATTGGGAAACTCGAAAAACTTCCTTGCGGTATTCCCGTCATTGGTAGTTCCCGAGCCTTGTTTTACTATATCAATTAACAGATTGAGCTCCTCTTTAAATTTATTTTGAATGTTTTTTTTTCTGTTTTGTAACATATCTTTATGCTCATTACTTCTTGCTGCCCACTGTTTGAAGTCAAGTCTGTACGCAATGTGTAACAGACATTCCATGCAATTTATACGGGCATGTAGGGATGATAGGCCAAATTCATATATGTCAGAACACACAGTTTTTGATGTTACAGCATCTAAGTGGTTCATTTCTGTTGGTTTTGCTAAGCACAGGTAGCATGATGCATTTGATCTAGCTTCAGAAAGGTACGTGCAGACTTTTGCGTCGATTATTGTCATCATTAGTTTATGAGTCACCCTGTTACTATTAATGCACTCTGTGGGGTTAAGGGCCTCAATTTCCTCATCCATTTTTCTTTTGTTATCAATGACAACTGCATGGCTTTCTTTTACAAAAGTGAACTGAACCGGACGACAATAAAAAGTTGAGCATGGTTTCGGGTTTGTCCATATAGTATTATCTCCATCTGTCAGTTTCAGTGGCACCAAGGAGGTCATGAAAATGCTTGAATCATCATGCTCGCCGTCCATTTTCTGCTTGTATCGGCTTTGATTGGAAGCACCATCAAATCCCCACTTCGATATCAGCTTTAACTGCTTATTTTCCACATTATCAGAAAGACTTTGAAGAATCCGCTTCACCGTGATGTCAAGTAAAACTTGAAGTGTAATTCTAGCTGATGAATCCGTAACTGATACTGATTGATTAGGAGGGTAGCATGCAAGCTTAGTTTGTTGCAGTTTATAGTAGGATGGGTAAATATCCTTAGCACCTTCCCGAATGGCAGTCTCTCGCAACGTAATATATTGCCACTTTGAAAGCTTAAGTGAAAGAAGCAATCCAAGTGCTTTCTCTGGTGTAAATATTACTGTTTTCTTAATGCTTTCCTTGATTTTAACGGCAGCTTCTGGATTTTTGATCATATAATTGATTACAGATGCGATATTTTCATAACCTTCTTCTTTTAAACGTGCTGCAGCTGCATATGCCAATTCACAGGAATCCTCGCCTATGTGCTCACTAGATCTTCTCTTTTTCTGTTTGCTTCCCAGATCTTTGAATGGTTTTCGGGACCTTTTTGTCATTGTTCCAACAGTCGATGATGTCGAAGGTTCTGGAGAGACTGAGCGTGCTCTTGGTATCTCATCAACAGTTGGTTCTTGATTTATTAAAGTTTGCACGCAACTCGGCCAATCAATATTTGCTTGCAACCACTCTCCGTACGTATTTCTAAACTTATCAAAGAATCGTTTAGATTTCTGCCACCTGTTTAAAGCAGCTCGCGTGAATCTCCGGCAAAATTCTTTGAGAGTTACTTGATCTTCGGCAGAAAGGCAATCGCCTATGCGGGACACAATTGCACTAAACAATACTTCATGATTAAATGAAGGACACTCACTTTTTAGAAGAACAAACAAATCTAAGTTGGTGATTAAACTTTCCATTCTAAGATTTTGTAGTCGCAAAGCAAATAGTTTTAGTGTTAGCAGTTACACGGTTGTGAACAATCTAAATTCAATAATTAGTTAACTACCCTCATTAAAGTTATAAAAGATATGATAATAAAAATTTATAATCGTCAAAAACATTTCGTAGAACTCATAGTAGAACTAATCAACATTAGCAAATCACATTAGCTCACTAATTATAAAAAGGTGAATGCAGTTCTTAGTTGGTATTGTTGCGAGATATTTCAAATCATTTAATCACTTAATAGGCTCATTAGAATCAGAAGACTACAACCATCATTCTAATTACTTAATTACTTGTCATCAGACTCATTAGATGACTACACAATATGTTATTTTGTATTTTGAACGTATGCAAGGTTTTAAAATTCCTTTTGTGTCGATATTATTATGTGTCCGGTTATGTTGTAATCATACTTTTAGGGTATGATCAATTAACAATTTCATTCCCCTATCTTTCTAAAAGAAGCGACAGCATGGGCACTTTGACACTGATATTCAACTATTTGGTATTGTTGGAAATCTTACAAGATCAACAAGATACTACACACCTCTGTCTAGTCCTTCAGGTCTATAGGGGTGATGCTATTTTATGTTAAGAGTTGTTAAAGCTCTGAATTCTTCAACTTAAACACTAAAAGGAACGTTTAATATGTAAAAATAAATAAAAATATTTTGACGATTTTTAAAAAAAAAAAGGCATCTACAACCATTATGTAACGTATGTCAAAAAATCATAAATAATTAGTACTAAAACCTCCTATAAGGATATTACGGTTATCGCTGCCGTTTCAGAGATATTTCGATTTTTCATACTAGCTCCATACAAAATTTTCGTAAAAAAATTATAATTCCTTCGTTTTTGTGCAGAATCAATTCTGGTGTCATTTTTGTATATTGTTATAACAAATAGAAGTGATATCCGGCACAAAAACTGGCACTTGCAAAATAAAATGCCTAAGTCTATGAAAGCCGTTTTTCAGCCCACCGTGGGGCGTGAGGAAGAGAGTTGCCTCTTCGAGAGATGTTGTTTTTCAAGCATTTCTTTAACATTCTAAGTTAAAGTAATTTTTATTTAAATAATGCATATTTTACTTGTTATTTATTACCTCCAATATTTTTTTGTTTGTTTTTTTTACTTAATTCATAGATTTAGAGACTCGCAGCAATATTACGTGTAAATGTATTTCTTTTCCCTAATTTCGGCAATTGATTTATTTTTTGACTATGGCGGTCTGAGCCATGAACTCCGACTTAAAAATACTTTGTTTAGTGTTCAAATGTTCCTTCCTTCTTAAATATACTCAATTAGTACCTCCCTGAAAATTGTCCAACGTTTGTCCTAAACTTCACGAAAATCTAAAATTGTTAGGTAAAAAAAATGACTTACCTGTTACCAGTGAAAGAAGCAATTTTGCCATCCAATAGGAACATCGAGTCTTTGTAGCCCCAGCCGTACCATTTCAGCAAATCTTGTCTGAAAATATAAAAAAATACTCATTACACCTTATTCAAGTACAATTAGGCTGCGTTTCCACCAGAGATGTGCGAGGATGCGTAGCGAGGGATGTGTTTGTAAAGAACCAATAGAATCGCTTCATTTACCGGAATATGTGTTGAGAAGGATGTGTTGCGAGGTTTGCGCATCCTCGCACCACACATTAATGCGCATTTTCACAGCTCCGCTACACATCCTCGTAGGCACGTTTTCATCGCACAGCTTTGGTGGAAACGCCCACACATTTTCACAGCACAGCTAGACATCCTCGCACGACACATTTCCATCGCACATCTCTGGTGGAAACGCACCCTTAATCTTTTTTTTATAAATAATTAATCTTCCTAGCTTTTGACAAATAATAAAAAATCCATTGTTACCGCGGCCGCTGTCACTTGTAGGTACATCTTTGACAGTCGTTACGGGTAGTCAGAAGTTAGAAAGTCTGACACAAGCTAAGGGGTATTGTGTTACCCAGTTACTGGGTTGTGGAGGTCAGATAGGCAGCCGCTCCATGTAAGATACTGTTACTCAGCTGAATCCGGTTATAATGGAACCAACCCCAACGTAGACGGGACCAACGGCAAAACGTGCTTTCAGAGGCACAGAGGAGGAGGATTTTACGATGATCCCCACATCCACCGATTAATCTCGGTAAGCGTTACTTAATCTAGAAGTTCAACCCGTTGGCTGTTATTATTTGACCGCGAGGTCCTCGTAAATAATCATAATTTTATCTTATCTTACTTCTTATCTTTCTTACTAATACTAATACTAATATTATAAATGCGAAAGTTTGTGAGGATGAATGGATGTTTGTTACTCTTTCACGCAAAAACTACTGAATGAAATTTGGTAAGTAGACAGTTTACATCCTGGAATAACACATAGGCTACTTTTTATCCCGGAATTCCGACGGGATCGGCATTTACGCGGGATAACTCTCCCACGTGAACGAAGTGGCGGTCTACAGCTAGTCAAGGATAAATAAATTAATCAAGATTAGTAAATCTCATTAGTTTGCTGCATTGTTGTTTTGCTTTGTACTATAAACATTTAGTTTCGAAACGGAAACATCAGCTAGAGTTATTTAATTTAATCTCAGTTACCCATTTCTGACACGTTAAGAGTGTGGAACGATTGATAAGATGACCTAAAATCGGCCACTATCTTATCGAACTCTATCGATATTTATGACCTATTTTTAAAATGCATTTTGTATGATTAAGTGTAGGTGTAATCATGAACTTATAATTGTTACAATAAGACAAGTCGAAGAAGTAAAATACATATGAATAAGAAAAAATAACATAATTATTTATTATTAATTTGATGAATGAGGCGCCGCCACCGTTTACGCGCGCACTCCGTATCTTCCTTCTTCTAACAGTTCTTCACTCCTTATAACAGTATAGCAGAAAGCATAGACTTATTTTTAACCGACTTCAAAAAAAGGAGGTTCTCAATTCGTCTTGAAGTTTTTTTTCTTATGTATGTTACCTCATAACTCGGAGACGGCTGAACCGATTTCAAAAATTCTTTTTGCGTTTGAATAGGTATACTTTCTAGTTGGTCTCATTGTTACGAAATCAGGATCTGATGATGGGATCCTGGAGAAATCGAGGGAACTCTTCAAATATTATAGGCACACCTATAGCGTTTTAGGTATTTATTATAGTACCTTGAGCAGTTGTTTCCGAAAAGTACCATTTGTGGAAGTTGAACTGATGATGAAGACCACAGATGGCCACTGAAACTCCTCAATAATAAGTATTTCGTGGATTGCGTTTTGATTACTTGAGTACGGATGTTGAACTCTTTATGCTCGTCACAATACATATGGTGATGTAGAGCTGATGGTCAAGTACCAGGAGAACTCCTCAAAAATTAACGGCTATGCATCGGGAAAAGCAACATTTTGTAAAAGGTGATTCAGAGTTGTTGACATTATGGCTTTTGTAACTAGATAAATTACAAACCGACCCACTAAAAAGGGTGAAAAAAAGTTTTTGCAAAAAATATGACCGACTTCCATATCAAAACACTACAAACCCAAAAATAACTTTAATTTCGGAAGGCGGTGTGAAAAAAAAAGAAAAACCAAAACCAATAACACCGACTTCCGAAATTAAAGATATTTTTGGCTTTATAGTGTTTGATATGGAAGTCGATTATATTTTTTGCAAAAATTTTTTTTTGTTGTACTCTGGTTGGGTTCATAGTGAGCTCTCTATGAGATATGTTTTTATTATTTTCGATTATCTATTGTTCGATTGATTATTTTTTATTTTTTTAATGACTATTTTGATTGATTATTTCTTATTTTTTTTCTTTTTTTTTGTAAAATTGATTATGAATTGTATTGAGTCGATGAAAAAATAAATGTTATGGCCCTGTTGTGGCGTAGACATGGAGATTGTAGATACCTAGTAACAAAAGTACAAGGATCGAAAGCTGTTACTTTTGCATTGTTTATATGTAGCTCTTAAATAAAAGCTGTCGCATTAGGTGATAAACCTAGAAAGGTAACCGCACAGTGGCGTGCCTAGGGTTTCAAAATAACGCAAGCCCAATAAAATTTTAACCGATTTCAAAAAAAGAAAGTTCAGTTTTCGACTGAGTATGTAGGTACCTACGTATGTATCATCGCAATTTTCTCATAGACTACTGGTTAGGTACAATAAATTAAAAGTGAATTCATCCATCTTCTTCTTTCCTCTTCTTTCTTCAATTTCACTCTTGCTTGTCGTGCGGTGAATGAGGTAACCAAAGCACACTGAAGGCATGCTAGTGCTAGATTGAATATAATAAACATATCAGCAATTGCATACCTCCGGTGGCTTTGAAAAAAGCCGTTTGGTTTGCTTCATTGCTTGAGGGAACAAAGTTATGGTAAGTAGTTGCTTCCTTCGTAACAGGACCCAGGTTACAGACAAAAAAAACAAAACAAAAAGTTACAAAACGAAAGTTAAAAAATAGCTAGATAGAATATAATAAGGAATTTAAATAAATTATTTATATTCTAATTGGAATCGTCTATCTTTCTTAAAAAAACAATACTTGTCAAAAACCCAAGTCTCGCAACTTTGTTGTTCTACCGTAAAATGTTGTGAGATCCATGTAATACCAAGTCGGTTATTAATTTATTCAGTCCCTACTTAAGGGACCTTCTGTCTTAAGTTGTTACGTAATTATCTAACCTAACGACATCTTATAGTGACCATATCAATATTAAAAATCTTTACCGTTTTAAATAAATAGATTGACTTGGCAATCGCAATAAACAATTTAATTTATATATGTATTACTTGTGAGATATATTGTGTTTTCATGCGATGGCCGAGTCAATCTATTTATTTAAAACGGTAAAGATTTTTAATATTGATATGGTCACTTTAAGATGTCGTTAGGTTAGATAATTACGTAACAACTAAAGACAGAAGGTCCCTTAAGTAGGGACTGAATAAATTAATAACCGACTTGGTATTACATGGATCTCACATTTTACGGTAGAACAACCGCCACTGTAACCGCACTATAAGTATGCGCAGGAGCTCCACGATCTGAACCCTCCATCTATCTCCCTTTCACTACCGGTCTATCATCCATACTTAGTCGATATACCTAATTGTGGTACTAAGCACTTCTCTACATTTATTGTGCCCACGTTCAAGATGTGGATCTCTCTGCGATTTCTATGTTCCTTTCCACATGACCTGTCAGCCTTAAAAACAATGTGAATAGGCATCTTCTGGGCTCGCTTGTTCCATCGTAGACCTCTTCTATCGCTTACTATCAGTTGGTTGATGTCAAGAGCGGGCTCATTCGTAATTACAAAATAGCAGTTTTTGGAGTTTTGGCTGGTGATAAGACTAAGCGCATGATTTGAACATGATTGATTTGACCATGGGGAAGAATCGGATACTAATTTTTTTGCTAAAAGAAACTTTTCATGATAGTGAAGCCGCGGCCAAAAGCTAGGTAAGAAATATTTATTAATAATTGACGATATGTTCATTCATTATTAAAAAAATATAAGATATTGAAATTCGAAGTGTTGAGTTGTAAAATTGTTGCAAAATACTCTGACAACTAACTGACATTTATGAGTATTGTGAAGTTAAAGCGACGTAAATAGGAGGCTAACGATCTACCACTACTCGTACGTAAATTGTGTAATGTAACATCTGCAAAATAGACGGAGTACCAACTTAGCACGAATTATAGATAGTAATAACGAGTGGTCACCAATTGGTCGAATATTGACCATTGTTAAAATTATTTATAAAGGTATTATTATATAAAAATATGCGTAAAAAGGGGTACAACTCTTGACCAATACAAATAAAATCATGCTATAACAATAACTATAAATATTACTTAACCGCTATAGATCGAGAAAGTACCGTACCGTTGAAGTTTATGACCCATGCTTAACGTGACCAGAAGTCCCGTTTTGAACGGGACTGTCCCTTTTTATTGTTACAAGTCCCGGTGTCCCCGAAATGAACTCTGGAACGCAAAATTGTCCCGTTTTCTGAAACCGTGCGAAAATTTTAGTAGTCGAGCCGGCCGGACGAATATTTATATAATATAGACCGGTCAAATTAGACTAAAAAATAGGAGTGAAGTTACAAAAATTCTCACCCAGCTGAAAAGTGGTAGAATTGTCCAAAACACCATTATAAAAAGGTATGGCTAATATTGTTCCGATCCACAAAAGCGGCTCCAAAAGTGATGTATCAACATATCGTCCAATCTCTTTACTGTCAATCCTAGCCAAAATATTTGAAAAATTAGTACATAACGAGATCTACCCAGTCCTGCACAGTGTGATACTTAAAGAGCAACATGGGTTTGTAAAAGATAGGTCTTGTGTTAGCAACCTCCTTATTTTTACGTCACAGCTATTCGAAGGTATTGACAACAGACAACAAATTGATGCTGTTTACACGGATTTCCAAAAGGCATTTGATAAAGTTGACCACGAGCTTTTACTTTACAAAATAGCTTTCAATGGCATAAAAGGAAATCTGCTACGGTGGTTTGTATCTTATGTCACTAATAGGTCGCAAAAAGTAGTGATTAACGGCTACGAATCTAGTTTTATAAAAGTTACGTCTGGAGTCCCACAAGGCTCGATTTTGGGTCCATTATTGTACATTTTATTTATTAATGACATTAAAAACTGTTTTAAGAATTCTAAATTTCTTCTTTATGCAGACGATTTAAAAATTTACAAAAATATTACAAGTATTTCTGACTGCATTGATTTCCAGAATGACCTTGATCGCTTCTTTGATTATTGCTCAGTTAACAAACTTTACCTTAATCTTTCGAAATGTCATAGCATTACATTTACCAAAAAAAAATTGTCACCAAATATAAATACTGCTTTGGCAATAATTACCTCGACAATGTAACGTGCCTCCGTGATCTGGGTATTTTATTGGACTCAAAGTTACATCTGAATGCTCACGTAGAAAATATTGTTAATAAGGCTTTCCAATTGTTTGGATTCGTAATGAGAGCGATTATAGAATTCCGCCGTCCTTCTACTTACTTATATCTTTACAAATCCATTATCCGGCCCCAACTGGAATACGCCGTTGCCATTTGGAACCCATTCTACAATAAATATAGTAATATTATAGAGTTAGTTCAACGTAAATATCTTCGCACCATGCATTATAGATGCTTTCGGAAAAAAGTATCTAGTGATACTTTACTGCAAAAGTATAATCTTCTGACACTAAAATCTAGACGTACTCTACTGGAAATGATGACTCTTTTTAGTATATGTCGCAACAAGTTTGACTGCATCGAACTTGTGAACAATTTGTGCTTTCTGGTCCCTCGCACTGTACACGGTCGAGAAACACGTACGAGACATTTGTTCGCAACCAACCTCCGTCGTACCAACTCTGGGGCACGCTCCCCATTACACCGTCTAGTTGATACTTATAATAAAAACTTCAGTTCCATAGATATTTTGTTTCTTGGTAAAAATGTATTTAAAAAAGATATTACATCTGCTTTAAAAGATAGCAGTTTATAATTAAATTTATAGTCATTAAATAAGTAATTGTAGTCGTAAGCTCTAAGTTAACAATGTAATTTTATTAATCAACAGCTAGCTAAACTCTATGATAATTTGTGAATAACGTAGTGAGTAGTATATTTGTAACTATGATTCGATCCTGTACTATTTATAATATTTTAATATACTACTGTTTGTTATTCCCATGAAATAAAATAAAAATAAAATAAAAAAAAGTATGGGAGATGAAAGTGGGGGTGAATAATTGGATGTTATCAAATATACTCAAGTGGAGTATCAAATGAAAAAACACGATGTGTATATTACAATCAGACATGTTTTATCAAAATAGGTTCAGCTATTTACTAGATATAGGGAGTGAAATTGGGAATGAATCATTGAATGCTGACTGAATTTTCTGAATAAATAACCTTTTAAGTCTTTTTTTGCACCAACTAGTTGTCCGTCCCGTTTTGAGTCATAGAATTAATGGTCACGTTACCCATGCTCTAGACAAGGTTTTTATCCATTTATCTAATAGATAAAAATCTTGTTTAGCGTATTGTGTGACGAATATTCGAGTAACGAGTAACCCGTTATTTCACTCGTATTTCATATCACAAGTTATTTGTCTTTGACCTAATATGAAAGTGGATAGACAAAGTTCAATTAAACATCTGCTGTTTTTCAAACGATAGAAAAGCATCATGAGAAAACTGGATTGCTTAGTAGTGAACTCGAAGAAACATATCTATGTCTTTCAATATAGTCTGTCTCGCGCGTTTCAGCAGTGGTCATGCTATAGGTTAACTTTTATTTCCGGGTGGGAAAATCATCGAATGACTTCTCCCGCTCGGGGTGGAGCGGAAGGGAATGTCAGACTTCTACTGCCCTTAAGTTCTGGGGCCGCGGTATCTTGATCGCAACCACGGCAGCAATAGCCCTATGGGGCCCAGTACCTAGTACCTACTGACGTCTCTTTGAGGCGCGCGTGGAACACGACGACACGCCGCCGACCCGGGCCTGGTCCTTACCGGACGGTGAGCTAACCCAGCTCGCTACGCTATAGGTTACCTACGTAAGTCTGAAGCTCTGATTCCTATGACTAATTTATCTTGCACTAAGAATGTCTCCTGTATCGTATAAACGTATACAAACATTAAAACCTACACGCACAAACCCCCAGACCCGAAAAGAGTGTTTGTGAGCAATACACACATTTTTTCCATGCGGAAATCGAACCCGCGTCACGCGGCCCAGCAGCCATTCACTAAGTCACTACGCCAACCTGAATTAGCATATGAATAGGCATTGTAAGTATAATATTCTATTATGTGGAGTTACAACTAGAATTGTCTTTTCTTGTTTGTTAAACTAGTCTAGTAAAATAAATGAATAGTTTAAAAAACACTAGAAAAACACGCTTTTATAAATGCACGTAAAACAAATGTTGCTGTTTCTTTCTTGTAGTTTTTGCCATATTATTGCCACGAGTAGTGAACAATTAGGCCGTGCGCGCACTGCCTTGCGGTGGCCGCAATTGCGGTAGTTCTACCGCACCGGTAGAATGACCGGGACCACCGGTGACTCTACCGCACGCGTTTATTCCACCGCAGTGCGCGCACTTCTATGACACTCCATACTTCACAGATTTTGCGTTTCCAAAACGCAAAATCTGTGAAGCGCAGTGCGCGCACGGCCTTAAACGATCGATCCCCCCTGAGGATTTGAAAGTGACATCTATAAAAAAAATTATCTATGGATTACGCGGTAATTCAAAAAGGTTAAGAAAACCGATAACGGATTTTCTTTAGGTTTGTTATAACTTTAAAACCTGATCGTGTTCAAAGTCCATTACGTGGCCTTTCTCAAAAGTGTAAACACGACTATAATACGATATTCCATCATGGAATGCCAGTGCCTATCTTCCGGCTTCATCATCAGACCTTGAAACCTAATCGTGGTCAAAGTTCATTACAAGACTTTTCTAAGAAATCCAAAACAGCTATGATACGATTTTCCATCATGAAGTTCCAGCTCATATCTTCCGGCTCTATCATCAGATCAGTTCCACAGTACCATATTATTGTATTGTCATCAGAACTACATACAGCGGCCAATTTTCATTACGCTACGACCCTTGGAAGATGGTTAAATTAGTAACCTCAGATTCCATTACATAGTTACATACAGGTCGAACTAATAAAAGCGTGTTAATAAGTGACTTGAATATGTAATATAGGTTTGAAACTTTCAATATATTTCCTAAACGCCTACTTTTCGTGCTCAGAAAACATTTTTGTCATGAATTTCGATTTTATCAATCAATATAAATGTTCACACTTGATTGTAAGTAGATATAGTATTTTTGCCATTCTGACAAACAGATATTTTCAGTGAATAGGTAAGTAGGTGTGAATAAGTGTATAAATGGTAAACAGGTGTCACCTACAGCTAATTTAAATGATTAAAAGCAAGCTATTAGAGTTATTGTCTTTTCGAATTTTTCCGTCTGTGAGTTTTTTAGTTCCTTGTTTTTATGATACTTATCGATGACATTGGTTGCAGTTTTATTCAATATATAGAAATGGTGATGAAGAGAGTTGTGTTTATAGGACATTTTACGACCTTTATCAAGGAAACCTACGTTAGGGGACTAATGCTTAACTCTCTTTCTCACGCCCCAGTCATCACGGGAGACGCCCCAGACCCCAGGGATCGCGAACCGATCTCCAGCTACGGCGCGGCGGGCGCAGACATTCGGGTGGCGAGAAGGGGTAGCTCACCATTCGGTAAGGAGTAGGCTCGGCGTGTCGTGGTTTACACGCGCCTTAAAGACCAGTCAACATGACTGACGTGGCCTTTTGGTTTCGGAAATGTTATAACGATATACCGCGGCAGAAGAAGCAAGGGCAACTGAAGAAACAGGATGTGTTTTTAGTCAGTAAAGTTTGACACTCCCACTCTACCCAGAGTGGCAGGAGTGAATAATGCAGTGCTCATATGCCACAAAAAGAACGCAAAGTATGGCCGATTTTGTTTATCTAATTAAGCATTATTATCCGAACAATTATTTCAGATCCCGATTTTATGTACATAAAATCGGGATCTGAAATAATTGTTCGGATAATAATGCTTAATTAGATAACCACCTTTTCCACATATGAGCCTTTAAAGCAAGAGTCATAATTTATCTTTTGGGCTCGCTCGTTCCATCAAAGACTTGATAGAGATCAAAAGTGGGATTACCGTAATAAAAATAAAAAAAAATATTGTATTACGAACTGAATATGTTATGATTTTGACCTTTGCGATCAAAGATAATAATCATGTCAAGGCCAAGGATAGCTTCTTGCGAAATCCCAAGTTATATTACTGGATGACCTCAGAGAAACATACTCATAAGTTATCTACACGTTCTAGTGTCCTTTCGAAAATTATATTAGTGTGATCATAGTTGTTTTGATATAAATACAATTAAATACTGTTTAATTGAGGTTAAACTATGAAA
The DNA here is from genome assembly GCA_943138885.2 of Tholera decimalis. Lineage (NCBI taxonomy): Eukaryota > Metazoa > Arthropoda > Insecta > Lepidoptera > Noctuidae > Tholera > Tholera decimalis. Next base: position 9,662,862 of record OW964555.2, read on the forward strand.
TTGCCGTTTTATAGTAATAGATACTTTAAATTGACATAAATCATTCATGGTATGAGATTTTCGAGTGGAACTTTGTTCACATGATACCATGGTTCTATCTACAATATTGTCTCATTTGCATCAAATCAATATGATCAAAAATATGGCAAACACACAACGCAACACAAAATAATTGTAAACGGAATTAATCATAATAACAAACAGAATGAGTGAATTAATAAAAATAAATAATTTAATTAAAATGTAAATTTTTCCAAGATTCGACTATTGGTTCTTTAAATAAAAAATAACAATAATAAAGAAAAAAAATACAATAAAGCCAATTTCGAAACAATAAAAATAACCTAAAAAGTGGGGCGTCATGAGTTCCAAGAAAGTTATTTTAATGAATGCAAACGTATACAATGCCACAGTATTGGTCATATCGGCCTGCCACAACACTGAGAATGCTGTTACTACTGCCTCGGGTACGCCTGAGCAAGGATGCTGTTCTCTTTCTAACAATGGCATGGAATCCGTCAATATGAGCGTTTGCGAACATGCCCGACGCACTGCAATGCATCGGTAGCCGCAAAAACATCCTAAAGGCATTGTTATACTGAACGCGCAAGGCGTTGATTGTCTTCTGCGTATTCTTGACCCATAGAGACTGCACGTATAAAGGGATTGGCAAAACGCCCGAAACAAAGTTACTTTTACTGCTTTACTGCAGCGTGCAAATCTACGGGCCAGCATATTACATCGGACAGTCAACGCCCGGCGCTCCCTCTCAATATTTTCATGGTCAGACTGAGAAAAGGGGAGGTACGTGCGACACCTCATGACCGTGAGATGGTTGGAACACTAAGAGTTCGCTCTTCTTAACATTATACCTGAGCCCATGAGTCCCAGCATATTCCACACATATGGTAAGGAGTTTTCGAACGGCACTTATAGAAAGGCCCAGCAACACCATATCGTCTGCGTAACTGATATTATTGATGAATTTTCCATCAATAGAGCAGCCAACTTGTGTATTGCTGAGCCTCTCAATGAGTCCGTTCACGTACAGATTGAAAAGACGAGGTGATGTTAAACCACCCTGCCTTACTCCACACTTCAACCTGTATGCATCGGAAAACGCCCCCGCCCATCTTACAGCATTAAGTTGGTTGTTGTACCAATAATCAAAAATGCCAATGACTTTTTCTGGAACACTGGATTCTGTCCTCATTTTGTTCCACAGCACGTCATAGGACACCAATTCGAAAGCCTTAGAAAAAGCAGGCGTAGACCGGAGTCTTCCTATCAGTGTAGTACCGGACAGTGTGCTTGAGACATAAAACTGCAGTTTCTGTCGACAACCCGTTCCTAAAACCAAACTGAGCGTCATTGAGTTTTATGTGACTGTCCTAAATACGGTCAAGCAGACTATCCAGCACTTTCACCATAGTTGTAGCTAACGAAATGGGCATATAGTTACTGTTATCACAAGCATCACTAGTCTTATTTTTGATTATCGGCACAACCACGGTCTTCATACACTCATCTGGCAGGTAAGAGTGTCTTAAGCAAAACGTGTAAAACATAGCTAGAACTCTCGGCAGACAATTTCCCGTATGCTGCAAATGCTCAATACTGATTCCATCATGCCCTGGGGACTAGCCTCTCGCCATATCTATATCTATACTAATATTATAAAGCGGAAAAGTTTGTTTGTTTGTTTGTTTGTTTGCTTGAACGCGCTAATCTTCGAAAGTACTGGGTGGATTTCAAAAATTCTTTCTGATTATAATAGGCAGTTTCATGAGGAAGGCTATAGGCTATCTAGCATTACGCTACTCCTCTCGGTTTTCCTACAATAAAGGTATTGGTGAAGTAAGTCAGAAGGAAATATGCCGCTAAATTACTATAATCGCGTGAGCTGGCGAAATACTGAGTTATACGTAAAGATCATGTACTACAAAAATGTAGAATTTATGTAGATCTAAAAAAAGTCCGCGGTACTGCATATCTAACTTTTATAAATAATCCACAATAAGGCAAATTATGTTAAGAAAATATTTAAAAAATAAGGAATGTTTTTGTAGTATTATTATTATGCGGCCATATTAATATTTGCGTTTGAAAGTAATTTAATCATCAAGGCAATTTTATGAAGATTATCTTTGCCTTTTACAGTATATAATTTGGACTTATAGTTTAGGAGAAAATGTAAAATTAAAATTATTCAACAACGCTATTCACCGAAACGGCCGCGGCGGCCCGGGGATGCACGACGCGACGCGTTGAGCATGACTCGCGTACTCTACCACTCCGCGATAGATACCGCACTGATAGTGAACCTTATCTTGGTTTCATTTCGACTTCTTGGCTAAGAGACTTCCTATGTAAAATTGTTTCAGCTTCTTTTACGTCTATACATTTGAATATTTATATTTTACTTTCCCTTTAGTTGAATAAGTAATTTTGGTGTTGGTTAAAATAGGGTGTTGTTTTGTTCATCCCACTTTTTATGTCATCGTTCAGTTTAAAGGTATGTTGTAATGAGATACCGCGGCCCCGGAAGGCAAGGGCAGCTGAAGTAACTGGGTGGGCTTATAGTCAGTAGAAGTCTGACACTCCTTCTCGCTCCACTTAGAGCGAGAGAAGTCATTCGATGATTTTCCCACCCGAAAAAACGGGTCAGACATTCAACGTTGGCATAGTTTAAAAGCGATGTTGTTAGGATTCCTTAGCCGAATAGCAAAAAAACGGAACCCTTATACTATTCGTCATGTCTATCTGGCCGTCTTTCCGTATGTCACAGTCATTTTATTCCGAAACTATTAAGACTACAGAGTTCAAATTTGATATATAGATGTATTCTGCAAACCGCTTTCCGATTTTTATGCGAAAATAATGTAAAAAAAAACATTAAGGGAGGCTCCCCATACATGGAACTAGAACTAATTTTTTTTTACTTCAAGCCTGTACGCCTATGCGGGTGTCGGCGTCTATAAATAGACCTTTAAAAATGATACTGAGGTTCATGTAATCATTTTTGTCAAAGTCAATCGTTTGAAAGATATATTTGGGGACACATTTTACTACTTTGGAAGTGCCAAAGTAGTAAAATGTGTCTCTAACTTTTAAAATAATAAAGTGTAAAATATAAAAAAAATATGCTGTAGATTCTAATGAAAACTTTTAACTAATTGATTCGAACGAGATACAGTTTTTGAGATTACTTTTTCACATTTGCAAAATCCGCAAATAAAACTTTGTCATATAAACATTATGATAACAGCATTTTTTTACGTTAATCTATGCTAGCAAGCATAGCTACGGAATTCTTCGCGAGTCAGTCGAAAGATATACGCTTCCAAAGTGGTAAAATGTGTTTCACCCCCCACCCCCTCCTACTTTTATAATAATGGAGTCAAAAACCAAAACAAAATAGTTATATGCTGTAGATCTTAATAAAAATTTCAATTAGAATTGGTTTGAACGAGATCAGGTCAGCAGTTTAAAAATACTCTAAATGTATTCTTGACAATATTATTAAATTAAACTATATTTACTTCGCGATTCTCTATCCATTGCGAATTAGATTGACGCATAAAATTACACATTAATAATAGTAGTAGGATTATACGCGGGTGAAACCGCGGGGCACAGCTAGTGCTTTATAACGGCAGATACATTTTAGCATTAAAAGATGGTAATACCGCACATCCAAGGGTATGCTGTTTGATTTCATCAGTATTGAGCATTCCCGGCCTGCAGGAAGGAGGTTCCAACTGAAAAAGACCTTTGAACACGTTCGCAATGTCACATGGCTCAGTAACACCATTAACCTTTAAAGGGACTGTGGGTTTGGTGGGGTGGCTGTACAGTTTTCTCGTACCTTTCCAAAAACTTTTGAATTTTTTTTTCTGAATGGTGTGATACGAGAATATCCATCTTGATTTGCTCGGAATTATTTTGACACCATCTTAGTTTTGATTTAAAAATGCGCCGAGACTCCACCATGTTATTATAGATAGGTCCACATGTAGGCCTACCATATAGTAATCAAGTTTGAAAATGTTGCCTGGCTATTACGTGAGCACCACGAACTTGTTCATTCCAGCCCAATACATGCTTTCGTTTCATTACTTTTTTCTTACAATTGGAACTAATGACCGCCGCCTTACGCATAGTCGCAACAATATCATTGTACATACGGTCTATAACTACTCTGTGTTCCTTATTGTGACATAAATCATCACAACACTGTGACAATTCCAATGGAAAATGAACCATTCGAAAGTGGTCATTGCATAAGCTATGGTAGTTGTTTTTGTTGCTCGTCCCTATCGGCCCACAGCACACCATTAGGGGTATTAACATGTAATACTAACTGTGGTTTTATAAATAACAGCAATATCACAACATATTTCTAGGGGATAGTGGTCTGACCAAGTACAGTCGTAGTTTACCCTTACGTTTTGAATAGACCTCCACGCTGACTCCTTTACCACACAGGGTTCGAGCCAGCTTGTGCTGCCGTGGGCATCGCTTACAAACGTAAATGTGTATTTATTGGTTTAGCTTGCAGAATTTCGGAACACATTAGGGCGGTGAAAAATAATGATGTTCAAAAATCGACAATAGCACATCTTTTAAACGCAGGATCGAACCATTGGATTGAGTTACATAACCCTCAAGTCATCTCGACAGAATGCCACTAATATACCAAGACTGGTAAGGGAAGCGATTGAGATTACCAAATACGACAATTTCAACCGGGAGGATGGGTTTCAACTGTCGAGGGCCTGGAATCCAGTGGTTCAAATGTGTAAAAACCGAAAAAGTTCCGTAGAAAGTTCGCGAGTCGACACGGTGAGTTTTGTGTGTCGGGAACAGAATCGAGTGTTTAGTGATACATGTGACAGTAGTAGCGGTGTCGCTAACAGAAAACGAACGAGAAAAAGGGGAAGGCCGATTTATCTGCTCATAAACTTCCACCCGCAATTACTTCAGTTCTTCCGTGATCATGGAGCTTGCAACAGTGCCGAAATATAGGAAACTCAAAACAATAAATACACATGGTAAATATCCCGTTTTAAGTTCTAATGATACTGTTAGTGACCATGTTAGCTTAAAAACTTAGAACTTCCTAATTTTTCCAAGTCCGCACATACCCATTGCTGTTCATTACAAAATTTTTGAAGTTCTCTTCCAAATAAAGAACAAGGACTAGCATTAAAATCTTCTAAAATATATACATTAGCAACTTCAATGTTCTCAATTATAGCGCTTATCTCACTAAGACAGTCAGTAAATTCCACTAAGTTTTGATTTAAGTTCACAGGCATGTACACAGAGAATACGACAAACGAGCGATCGCACACACAACCTTAATTGCCGTGAGACGCACACTATTTCACGGGATCATTGTAATCGAACTAACACACACACACACATGCACACACACACACACGCACACACACACCACAGCAACAACTTCATACGGTCTGCCTCGTACTAGACCAGCAGACGAGTCTATGGCCGACTTGCCACAGTAGTCAAAGTCCGGGTCAACTGTTCCAAGTATTGGCAAGTCGTGCGGGAACAATCAAGTCTCCTGTAGTGCTATTACATCTGTTTGACGACACAGATCTCTTACATGATCCACAGAACGCACAAGCGACTTACAATTGTAGGTTATAAACCTGCTACCATTGCTTTGTAAATATTGCTTAAAACAATATTTAAGGCTATTTCTCTCTTTGTAGTGCAAGTCTTTTTTGTAAGTTTTGAAGTCGGTTAATTTTTTTTTTTTTAAGTTTTTATTTTATGCATTTTAGTGTATCATTGTTTGTGTTACTTGAGATGACAGTTTGTTGTACACTTCTTTTTTACCCACTTAAACCATATTTCAGACGTGATTTTGAAGGTCTGTGCCTCAGCTGTGGTGATATTAATAGGCTGATTATGCTAAACCGTACATAGATGTATGAGGGCAGCAATCGCGGGAGATTTGCTGTTTTAAATTGAAGAATTCCATCACTTATCTCCCAAGGTCTTCATCAGAACCTGATGTGTTATATACTATAACCTTCCTTGTAAAATATGCTTTCAAACAACGAAAACGCGATCAAAATCGGATCAGTAGTTTCTGAGAAAATCGCGGATATACAAACATACATACATACATACTGGTCGAATACAGAACCTCCTTTTTTTAAGTCGGTTAAAAACTAGCAGTGAAACAGCCCCGACTCGTGAATCGATCTTCACCATTATTGCTCCATGATAACGCAAGACCTCAAACTACACGAGAAACCGTTATTACTCTACAGGAGCTGTAGTTAAAAACCATACATCATCCTTTGTACTCGCCAGACGTTGTTTGTTGTTGTTCATTGGAACAACAACATTATATTTTCGTATTTTTACAAGGCAAAACAATATCTTCCAAAGAGGCGTTACAAAATGCTTTCACTCAGTTTGTCGAATTTAGAACACGAGAGTTGTATCGCAAATGCATAAATAACCTTCCGATGAGATGGCAACAAGGTATAGATAATGAGGTTTCAAATTTTATTAAATATTTATGTTACATTAAGAAAGAAACGAGTCTGAATTTTTCAGTACAAATTAGCAATTTTATCTTTTAACCCCTAATATTAATCATGCCATTACCAAATAGTATCGAAGGTTAAGATTAGTCTCGTCTCTCGGTTCAATAACACAAAACAAAAAATTTACATGTAAATATCAAAAGTTTATTGCATATTTTTATGACGTTAGCACACTACTTAATTAGTATTTATTATCAGCTTCCATTGTTTTGTTTCATTTGATAAGTTTTACTCTTTAGCTCGTGATTACTATACAAATTTTAAATTTTTCAATGTTCATTGATGTCGATAACTGGATTATTTACTTATACCTCAAATTAGAATACTGGTGAAATTATATAAGTAATTCTGAATTGACTTAAATTGGTTACAGGGTCATACTCAAAAAAGTGTACATTTTGGATTTGTTACTAAACTGATAGGTGACGACACTGAGAATCTCCGTTACGAAACTGATGTCATAAGGCATTGTACACACGGATTGGGTGAAAAAGCATTATTTTTGGAGTATCACTTTTATTTAGATTAATTAAAAAAAAACACTAAAATCTTATAAACTAAATAAATTTATACCAAGTATAACAAAGGAATAACCTTGTCTTTTCTGAAATAGGAATGGAAAATTTAGTTAGGTTAATGATTACCACATTAACATACCTACAACCTACACACAACAACTTTTTATTCTTCTGAACTAAGCTTAATAATTTCTCAGTTTCGTAACATAACGCAATATAACGAAAATGAGAATAAAATCTGAGAAATTATAATCTCTAAAAATATTTTTACGTTAACCACGTGGTTATCGCATAATCCCTGAGCTTATTCTTTAAGATAATACAAAAAGCAAGAAAAGGACATAGTAAGTAAACCAGAATATAATAAACTTGACACAATAATAGTCGTTTATTAACCTGAGGTATTTTTTTTGTAAATATTCACTTGATACACGTCTTAACTTCACGACTACGACGAAAACAGAAAGGTTACCACCATAGTGATTTTGACGTAAGCAATAATGATGCTATAATAGGAAAAATAGTTATACCACTTTAAATCATTGTGTTTCTAATTTCATTGCGTGTTACTAACCTTGAGTAACGAAACTTCATAATTTTGGGACAAAGATTGTTTAATTAAAATAAATTCTTCTAAAGGGTTTTCCAATTTGACAACTTTTTTTCAAAATAAAATTAAAACCATTTGAGATATTTCAAAAACTTTATTATCGGGTTGAAGTACATTCAAAACATTTATGAATGGAACTCGACTTCGCTCATATGGCCACCGCGGGCACGTTTGCAGCGGTCGCTTCGTTGGACCCAATTTTCCATGACTCGGCGACACATTTCGGCCGAAACGGCTGCTATTTCGCATTCAATGTTGGCTTTGAGCTCTTCCAACTTCATCAGCTTATTAGTATAGACCAATGACTTGACGTAGCCCCAAAGAAAAAAATCTGGAGGCGTTAAATCGCACGAACGAGGCGGCCAATCAACTGGTCCATTTCTTGAGATAACACGCTCATCAGACTTGTTCTTCAATAAATCGATTGTAACGTGTGCTGTGTGGCTTGTAGCGCCGTCCTGTTGAAACCACATGCTGTCCAAGTCGATATATTCCAATTCGGGCCAAAAATAATCGATAATCATGGCGCGATAACGATCACCATTCACAGTAACGTGGCGACCACTATCGTCAATGAAAAAATATGGCCCTATGACGCCGCCGGCATGCAAACCGCACCAAACAGTTATCTTTTGTGGATGAAGTGGTTTTTCATTAAGCACATGTGGATTTTCACCCGCCCAATACCGCATATTTTGCTCCGAAAATCGGAGTTAACGCTCTTAAAGTAGCGGCCAGCGACTCCGAATTTCTGTAGTAAATTTTTAAGATTTGCAGACGTTGCTCGTTCGTGTACTTCACCACAGATAACTTTAAATAAGTCAGTACTTCACTACAAGGAACTTGTACCTAAACTGGAATGCGGACGTGAAGCTCAAATCCGTTCCGAAGAGTATACCCTCGAAGGACCTAGCTATCTCTTTCTAGTAGTGTGGATATCAATTCGCGATAAACGTAAGGACAATTTTATTTGATGCAATATTTGCAGGTTTTTTTAAGACACTTATTATTAACCTTACAAATGATGTATTTCTGTTACCGCTATAACAAAAAATACTAAAAATTAATTAAAATAAATATTTAAGGGAGACTCTCATACAACAGTTGTGATATTTTTGGCGCTTTTTATAGGTAATGGTTCCGTACCATTCATTACCTACCTATAAAAATACCCATCATGCGCGAGTCCGACTCGTACTTGGCCGGTTTTTTTCTTAATAACGTATTACATAGAAAGAAAGAAATAAATTCAATTATAAATAAAAAAAAATGCTCGGTAGCGCGATATAACAGAATTCCATGTGGGTGAAAAGCTAGTTCTCAATATATATCTGAGGAACTTATATTGAGCGCGCTAATTTCTATAATAAACCCTTCCTTATACGGGCTAAACGCAAAATTGGTTTTGTTAAGCAGACTTTATTGCGTGGAATTATAAACTTTCAAAGTGGTTAAGACCCGCGATACAAATACAATTATTGCAGATACAGAATTTATAACAGAATCACCAGCTGGCAATTCTTCGAAGGCTTGGCCTTGATGGGCAGTGGTATAGACGTCCAAACAAACGTGCATTAATTGGTAATCTACGTTTATTCGACACTTGTACGGTCAGAACCAGTAGACTAAAAATAAAATGATGCAATGTTTATATATAATTAAAACTACTAAAACCCTTCATGAAAAACGATGATTATAAATAGAAAGAATAACAGAAGAGATATAATTTATTTATGTATATATTTATTTAGGTTATTTAACCTACAATTGCTTACACTATACATTTGTATGAAACAGTCATATTACATTTATAAGTGTAACAATTAATTACAGGCTAACACCATATGTGCTATTTAAGGTTAGAAATCAATATTATTAACATACATAATTCTAAACATGAAGGAGGCAGATCGAATGACAATTATAAGGTTATTATTATTAGGTTGGTTCTATATTTTCTAGTTCCTCATATGTTGCAGCTGCAGGTTTGTTACAAGATTGGCTTGACACACAACCCTAAAAAATGTATTACACTATTATTAGTTAAAAGTATGGAAATAATCTTTAAATTATGTATTATTATTATTATTTGTCGACATTAACTAACTGCAGTGGATAAAAGTTAAGTAATTAAGTTATAAGTAATTATTAATATAATAAACTACACTTGTAAGCAAGTTTGCGTAGCTGAGTTTTTGGCCAAAATGATATAAAATATGTTTGCCATCAATTTGCTAAGCAAAAGTAAATACATCAACAAAAATGTCGACTTTTATGCTTATTAATTTGACTCCTTTCATAACTTTCACTTACTGATCTTTGAATGTGCCCAGTACAAGTTGTATATTCTTTTTTTAGTGGGTTTCAATATTATAGTACTTAAAACATTTATTTGTTTCGCTTTAACAGGAATCTAAAATAATAATAGATTGATGAGAACAAAATTTTAGTATTTATGGTTAAGATAGATTCAAAATGAAAATTCATCTTGCTATATTCTATGCATATTCTATTTCAAACCGTTATCTTCATGTCATTTGTAAAGACTGATAACTTACTTTAGGGAAAATGGATGGAATTGCATCATATGATATTGTTTCGAAATGCAATATTTCTTCGGGCTTGAAATGGCGGCTACAAATTTTAGAACCGTTTCTGACCCTTTTCTGTGTAGAACACTGAGCCACCGGTCTCGAAGATCATCATTTTTAGGAAAGCTTAAAATAACAAAAAATAATATATAATGAGAAGAAAGAAAAATAATAAATAAGAAGAATAAAAAGAAGAACATCCACTTTTACATTGAAAACATAGTCACCCTAAATGCAATTTGTAAACAAAGTCACAAAACTTACTTAAAAAAGGAAATTCCAGACCCGGGGTACACTTTTCACTCTTGCAATTAACCACAAAACACGTTCTTACCATGGTTACAATAACTTGCACTTTAATATTACGAAAACTCACAAAATTAAATATAATTCAAATTTACAAACATACAGATGTCAAGTAAACGTCAGACGGCAATGTAGTAATTGCCAGGTATAGCATAATATATCACTACTAATTCTTACAAATTCCATTTTTTTTTTGGTTTAAACATCTTGTGTTTGCATGGTAAAATAACTTTAATTTTCATTAATATGCATACAGTAATAATGGTAATTCATTTTAAAGATAGAATTCCAAAGAAGTTTAAAACTAGGTGTTATTACTACAACAGACAGGGCGATAAAATTACCATTGAAATAAATATTTTTAATCTGCCACACAGAAGAAAGGGACACAGTCCACACACGGCACTGTCTCGCTCGGAACGAATAGTTCCTTCAGTTTTATGCGTGCAAGTTTATACTCTATTATTTTACAGTTAAGAAAGACTTTCTGTATTCTTTGAATCATTCGTAAGCAATCCAGTTAGTAGGTAGAAGATCCTTGCTTCACTATGATGAAAAGGTTATGTCTACTGAATAAACTGACAGTGACAGTTCGATGTGAAGTGAAAAGGTGCGTTCACAAACTAAATTCAAAATTGTCAAGTCCCTATTGGAAAACCCATTATATGCAATTTAGGAAAAAAAAACTGTCCCAATTAGTTACTTGATTCATCAAGAATAATATAGCCACAGTCAATATTACAAAAAGCGATGAGTATTCGTAACAATACATTTCTGAAAAAGTGTAGCGGTCCTTGGGACACTAAAAAAAATTTTTACAAAAAATAGAACCGACTTCCATATCAAAACACAAGCCAAAAATAACTTTAATTTCGGTAGTCGGTGTTATTGGTTTTGGATTTTCTTTTTTTTCCCACCGCCTTCCGAAATTAAAGTTATTTTTGGCTTTGTAGTATTTTGATATGGAAGTCGGTTCTATTTTTTGAAATAATTTTTTTTTCACGCTTTTTAGTGGGTCGGTTTGTAATTTATCTAGTTACAAAAGCCATAATATTGCTTTTCCCGATGCATAGCCGTTAATTTTTGAGGAGTTCTCCTGGTACTTGACCATCACCATACTCGTATGTATTGCGACGCGCATAAAGTGTTTAACATCCGTACTCAAGTAATCGAATCGCAATCCGCGAAATACTTATTATCGAGTAGTTTCAGTGGCCATCTGTGGTCTCCATCATCAATTCAACTTCCCCAAATGGTACTTTTCAAAAGCAACTGCTCAAGGTACTATAAGAAATACCCAAAACGCTATAGATGTGCCTATAATATTTGAAGAGTTCCCTCGATTTCTCCAGGATCCCATCATCAGATCCTGATTTCGTAACAATGGGACCAACTAGAAAGTATACCCTTTCAAACGCAAAAAGAATTTTCCAAATCGGTCCAGCCGTCTCCGAGTTATGAGATAACATACATAAAAAAAAAAAAGTTCAAGACGAATTGCTAACCTCTTTTTTTTGAAGTCGGTTAAAAAATGTATGAAGATATTTTTAGCAATGTTTTGGCACCCAAAAAATATACTCTTTTAATGAAAATTTAAGTTAAAATACGAGGCTAATCTTCATATCAATAGACAGATATAACAACAAAGTGGGCAAAAGTAAATATATCATAACATTAGATATTTACTTAAATATGAAGTAGAATAATAAAACCAAATGTACACTTTTTCTGAGTATGACCCTATAGGTACATCAAATTACCTGGTTTGTAAACTAGTTTTAAATTGTACTATAGAATTCAGTGCATTGCCCTTTATTGTTCACTCCGCTTATTTTTAATAATTCCACAAAGTTAATAATAAAGGGAATATAGAATGATATAAATAACCTCTGTGCAGTATTTGTGCCGTATTTGTGCCTATATGTGGTGTCTAATTCTCTTCTAATCTTTACAAAGAATTCGGAGGGGAACGCAAATGTTTTTATATGGTAACATAATTTTTTTAAGTATACGTTAAAATTCATGCCTTATATAGAATCTATACTAATATTATAAAGAGGTAAAATTTGTAAGTTTGTATGTAGGTGGTAATCTCTGAAACTACCGAACCGATTTTGAAAATTCTTTCGCTCACATGTAGCTGCATTATCCCTGAGTGCTATAGACTATAAATTATCTTTATATAATGCATATTAGCCGAGCTATTATAATCTTTGTCAAGCAAGTCGGGGACAGGATCCCGTGGAATATTTTCGACTTCTACGCGGACGAAGTTGCGGGCAGAAGCTAGTAAGAAATAAGAATGCAATAATCCTCATACTTACATGAATGTATTTAAATGTATTCATAAAACTTTAAATAGTTTCAATCCATTCACGCGTCTTTGAGAAAAATGGCCTGTCTTAGACCAGCAAAGATGATCATTATCTCTATTTGATGGGCTACCGATCCTGTTCCTTCAGAAGGTACAGCTGCCGCTTTACAATGGTGTTTAAGGATTTTATCTTCTTTCTTAGCTCCAAAAATGAACTAACTATATACGTATGTACTGGACCAAAAGTCCCATCAAAAATATTTTATTTCACACAGACCTACATTAGCACTTAGAATCAGTCATTAAACACCGGAAAGAAACTCCATGGTTACTCTTTTCAAAACTTGTTTCATTTTAACATATTACAGCAATAATAGGTATGTATAAGAAGAGATCATTATGGCAGAATTCAAAATTCGAAATGCACAAAGAAACTTGCAAGTTTTTACATCCCAAAACTAGATAAAAACCAATAGGTAAATATCTGAGGTAACTCACATCGGGACTGTGCAGAAAACCTGTTTAACATGGACGAACTTCTTTAATTTTTGATTGCCAAATTATTTGGTCAAGGTAGCATTTTGTTACGAAGATTGTGGAGCCGTGTCATGATGTAACTTACCAATCTTAATCACCTACTAACATAAGGTTGTTATGCTCAAGGAGTGTGAGAATACCTTTTTGATCATTTATGTTTTCTGCTTCAATTATCGACGGGAAAAATCTTTGCTTGCTCGGACACTCAACTCTGAGAATTGATATACATATATTAGAATATACAAAACCTTGTATCCCTTTCTATAAAAAATGCTCACACAGAGGAGAATGAAAGGTACAAGTTAAGTGGTGAAGAAGGGCTGAAAACTAATATTTTTATATAATAATGCAATGGAAATATGTAGTTTTAGTGATCCGCGAATTTCGACCACTGAGCTACCACTCGTTATAATTATTTGTTTCTTTCATTGCATAAAAGTATTGCTCCAGTTATGATACAATAGTGGCCATGACATTTAAAACCATGTGTTTTAATTATTTTCAGAGAATTTCAGTATTAGTCGCATTTGATAAATATTTATGCACACAACCATTAACATCTGCAATTTTTAATGCAATAAATTCTCTGTCTCAATAAATAAATTCTGTCTGATGACTGTCTATCAGTTTTATAATTCATATTTTTTATCAGGGACCTTAAGTATCATATCGTTACAATTGAGGTGTTAATTCAGTATTTTTATGGAATGCAAACATTCGGAAAGACACCTCTAATTTCTCTAATGTCCTATGCCTGTAGAAGAGTAATCGTCCGTATAACGTCCTTATTAACCAAAAGCTAGGGGTCCTACTCATTTGCTATTTTGTCTCGTGGTTGCAAGCAAAAATGCTGAGCATTATTTCTTACGTTTTATTCCTGTGTGGGACAACGTTTTATTGGATTTGGCTAATAGGCTCATATAGTTTTACTATAGATACAGGCAGACTATAAAACCGCATGGATACAGGTTAACTCTTTTAGTTATACAAGCATGATTTTATGTAAAGCTACTGCTACTGGTGACCTTAAGTCTTAAAACCTATAATTTGGAGGAACAGGCTACGACGTATAATATATTGATTAATCATGATAGTTTTAACGTAGACGACAGTTTTAAAATATTCCTCTAATTCTCTTTGCGTTACGTACAGCTAGTCTAAGATCTCACCTTGGTTTGAGATGACACTATTATGTGATCAGTAGGTAGGTAAATGTAAACTATGGCGACTAGAAAATCAAGGGTAAGATCCTGAATCAATATACGCGTTGACAATGATGAGTGCTATACAAAGAAGTGAAGAACTAACGTTTCTAATCTTAGTTAATTGTTGACAGATTGTTATGCACGATGTCTATTGCACGGGTATCTTATTGTGTTAACTGCTGATTATGCTAAGAAAAGGCTAAGCAGTTGATGATGATATAATAATTGTTATTTAGAACTATAATTAATTATAATTTGTTATAATTGAATAATATAATGGTAAGTTGTAATTAGCTCTAGTTATTTAAACGAATTTTTGACAAATTGTCGTTCGAACGTTAGGCTACACATATCATCTGACTATCGTTTATTTGTTACACGCTGATACTTCTCTCCTCAGAATCCGGTCGTTACTTCTTAACAGTTAATACTAACTGCTCGATCTCAACTAAATCAACTCAAAGTTTGAATTTTTATTAATTATCTTTATACTCCAATACATCGTGACTAACTAAATTCATCGATTCACAAATAGATTGATAAATAAGAGGTCGCACCTTGCAAATGTATTATAAAATTTAGTTGATAAGACCTGAAACATGAGGATAACTAAAAAATTATAAATTTTTAGTAGATTTTGTTTAGGTCTAGCAGTGCGTAGATATTCCAGCAGCTTTTTACGACCTCATTTGTGGTGAATGTGTCTAGATTTTTGAAGACTCTAGCACCATGAGCGACCAGATTGAGAGCTTTCTTAATTAACTTGTCTTTTACATCTTTGTCATTCATATGTTAACATTCCACAGAAAATATGGTCACTTAATAAAAGTATTCAACAGTACTTGTTGTTTTACGTTTTTTACCTGTATTACGATAAGCCTACTTTCAATCCTGGTTAAAAAGTAATTGGTAATAAATGAGGACATATTTTGTAACATTGTCTTCATGTAACAGTTACTTGTATATGGAGCTGTTCTTGTGCTTGCTTTTGCTGCTTTTAATGAATGCGGCTTATTGATTATTATTTCTTACGGTTATGAGGAATTGTATCTACTTATTATTAATATATGTATATGTACATTCTTTCATTGATACTTCAACAATGTTAGCCAATTTGCAAATGTACCTATTAAGATTATCAAAAATATATAATTATATATTACTTAATATAATTATGTCACGTAACAGACGTATAGTAACGTATCAAAAGTTAAAAGTAAAATAAATTTTATTCAAACTTAATTTGTATTACTGCAGGAGTTAAATTATTTAGACAGTTTCGTTCAAATTGAAATGTTAAATTTAGGTAGATTATGTAGGTCTCAAAAATATTTTTCCTGGATTCTGTTAAAACCAGAAGTCGATTATTTCGCGAGTTGTATTATACACAGGACTGACTGTTATTTTTGGCTCGGCCTTTATACGAGGAAGGAAGTACAGACAGAGTAAACTATTTGATCGATAGTAAACACACTTTTTATCTAATCTTTATCAATTTTATAAATTGTTGGGTAAATTATGGGTTATCTATTAGATAAAAATAAGTACGATGAACTCCTTGTAAGACATACCTTGTGTACTATGAAGATTTCCTCATATCCTTAGCCTCAAACGTTCAGGAAAACAAATAAAGAAATGGCGGGAAAGTAAAAATTTGAATTTTTTGTCTAAAAGCGTTCAATGCAATGGTCTATTTGTATTCCCAGATATTTTTGGAGCGCGCTTGTTAATTATATCCGGAAAACTGGAGCACATCTGCGGTTGCATGCTCTTAATTAAGGATGGACTAGAAATTTTACATGACCTTTACTAATAAAATGAAATATATTAAATAAATAGGTCACAGTGCCAGTTTCACTGAATTTAATGCTGGTGCCACAGAAGCCAATAAATAAATAATAGCTTACCGTCGTCTTGGAATCACACTCTTTACTTTGATAACCGTGCTGTTGTTTGCGTTAGAATCGCTCTTTTTATTTTTATCACCAAAACTTTTCTTTTTAACACTGTCGACTGTCTTTTTATTACTGTTATCATTTTCCGCATTTTTCATTTTACTATCCAAGCTGCTCGCGAATGCAGCTGACATTTTTACAATGGGCGACGATTATGGATTTGTGTCGGATAGCATTTGGTACGATTTTTATAAATCGCGCAGCCTGCCGCGCATGTGGTGACATGCAAAGTCGGTAAAGCAGAGCGGCGCTAACGACATCTATATTCTGCGGTAAGAACTTTTGAATTGGTAAGTTTAAAACACAAGTAGCTTCGAAGGAGGTTAGGTACAATGTGTTAGTTATTGCCAATACTGATAGATGGCGCTTTTAAAACTTTCTGGGGTAAGTAGAGGTTTACTAAAAACTGTGCTCTAGAAATGTCGAACAACTGACGATTAATTTTCGCATATATCCATTGCTACTGTTTCAAGAACTATTTTTGATTATAATTAATGATTGGTATTTTTTATTTATATGTTTCAATCGATTTACATACAAGATTTATATCTATGATCTTTTAAGTATGTATAAAAAATCTTTTGTTCCATTTACTTTGGAACGAAAAGAGCACAAATAATGTTCATGTGCGTTGGTGTATTATACGTCTTGGAGTCTTGGTGTTTCGCAGGGTGGTATTTTAGGGCCTCTCTTGATTTATATGACAATAAAATTGAATCTAGACCCCATTTTATTTGCACGAAAAATGCATGGATTACTACTATACTTATCATTTTTGAATTGTGTCGTAAAAGAAACACTCAACGCAATAATTTAATAAAATATTTATTGTTCTAGTTTACATTAAGTAGGTATGTTGTACAAAATAATTATGCTTAAATCTAAAATAACAACTTAGAGTCTAAACGGTTAAAGCAATGGCTTCGCCTTGGCCTAATTAGCTTAATTACAGATTTAGTACAAATTAATATATAGTCTTCGATACAATAGAACTAGGTGCAGAGTTTAAAATTATAATTGACTTACTTATAAGTGATTTAAGTTTAAACTTGAACGTTAATGTCATAGATAATAAATGCAGAAACTTACTTAAGTATAAAACCATTCGTTGATTATAACCATAGTCAGCCCTATCCATAAAAATCTTTTAAACATAAATGCTTAATTTAAATACTGCGTTGCAAATTCTAAATTCAAATTCTTTATAGATGATTTGCATAAAGAATCTGCTACATAATTTTTAAAATAAGCAACTTGGTTAGATTTTTCTTATGAATAAGCTGGAATGAAAATACACACACGTAGATGGTATTTGGACGAGTATTGTTAAAGAAGATTATTAAATGATTTTACTTAGTCAGCATTGGAGTCAATAAATCAAAGTTTTACTTGAAACGGTTATACAATTAACTTAATAAATTAAATTGTAGTTATTTTAACTTGTATATGAATCTTCGAAGTTTCTTTTTAATTATTGACTACAGCTTTAGAGCGTTTGTGTGTGTGTCTTTCAAATTGCCTTAAACTTCAATGAAAAGCGCTTCGGAATAATATTTTCGCCGTCATCTAAATGCAGTACATAAATCTAGATAATAATTTAAATTCGTTACGCAGTCTTACTAAATATCTAAGCACCTATCGCTCACTTATAACTAAATTGCTGAAGCTGGCCCATATATACAACGCAGTTTACAAGATTACTCTACTCATATAGTGGATATGTTAAGGCTTATTGTTAAATATAGCCTCAAGCCTTTTACAAAACCTTCTATTCATGGTCTAATTGAACAGTCATGTTTACCCAGAAATCTTAAAAAACTGGATGGTTGGCGGAAAAACTCATTACGTATCCAATAAACTCTTCAGTATGTTTTCAGATTCCAGACACTATAATTAAAACCACGTATTTGCACAAATACAGTGCAGTGTCATTTAAATGTTTCCGTCACGTAATGTACATAAGATGATTGAGCATCTCAACCAACTATGTCGAGTGACTAAGTCAAAGGAAACTGCTCAACTGGTCTCAGAAATGATTATAATTTGAAACTGTATGTAGACGACACGATTAACTATTGATGCTAATTGAGACGAAATACAATTTTTCTTTATGATTCAATTATACATTAACATCAAAAGTACTGTTAAAGCTTAGCTCAAATACTAGCCTAAAAACTGCCAATCAACACGACACAGTAAAATATTTATAAATAACTTATCAAGAATCGAAGTTCGTTCATATTTAGGCGACAAAAAAAATATACTCAATAATACGTACATTATTTTTAAGAAGATGAAAATAAATAAAAGATACTGATCTTTTATTTATTTTCATCTTTCACCGATATTTTGTTCAGTAATGGACTCAGAGACTCAGACTCAATTGATTGCATATCTTCACTTTTATATCTACCGGGCACGCGCAAAATAATCCGATTAAGGCAATAACTTATGGTACTCGGCGGATTTCTTATTCTTCTCGATTATGTAGAAGGACTTAGGTTTGCCGTTGCCGGAGAAATATTTTCTGAAAGACGTTTTCTTCGCTGGGACGTAATACGCCAGAGCGTCGAGCGAGTTCGGATGACTGATTGGCTTTGGCCATGTCGGCGTGCTCTCGACGTCCACTATGTCATCGTCAAACCTTGCCTGCGGCCGGTTCTTCGCGAACTTTTGTAGGACTGGAATGTTCCAATGGTATACTCGGGCGGGTTTCCCGTTGCTTGTCATCTGTAGGGGTAAGGTTCTCGCTGCAGCGGGAGCGGGCTCTGCGTGGCTGTAGTAATTTGTGTTCGGAGGCAGTTTGATGACATACATTCTAGAGTCTCCTGTAGCGTGCCTCCTGCCTTGTTCCGCGAGACGTTTCCTGTGGTGCGCAGCGGGTATCCTCAGCTTCTTCAAGCCAAGTGAACTGAGCAGCTCGTGCGTGGAGGGCTCGATCTTGTCCATTGTGTTGTCTGTGTTAGCGCCGGAAGCCGGTGAGGGAGCCGCGAAGGTTGCCACCACAGAGATCAGCAACACTAATGACCTGTAACAAGAAAGGAAATATTACTTTTCTAGTAAATAATCGAATTATTGCTGTTCGCATTGGAAAATATTGGGACGTACAACAACAACAACTTATATTTGTAATAAAGCACGTTTATAGGCTGTTGATTTCACATATGTTCTTAATAGAGCTTTTAAAATAGCAAGACTTACGACCTACTTAATAAGTACCCCAAAGCCCGCAAAAAGACCGCAGATACACATGAAAACAGAGAAAAACCGAACATAAATTCCTTATGACTTATTAAGTGTTTTACGACAAAATAGATTATTCTCCATTTATAAGGCTGTCTACAAGCATTCCACGGTTTCTTGCGAGAAGCGTGCGCTGACTTTAAATTGTTTGCCGACTTTAGATGGTGGAACTTCTAAAGTTAAATAAAACGAAGGAGGTTGTACAGGTATGAGACTGTCTTGCCGTTGTCTGATGTTTCAAAAGCAATTAGCATAGGTAAGGTAGTCAGGTTGTGTGTACACCAAGGATTTGAGAAAGCTTTTAAAATAATAATTTATAAGCCAGACTGTGTTCCTGAACTTGCAAGTTTTGTTTTATGATTCCTAGAAGATAGTTAAGTGAATCTTTAGTGTAAGAATATTAATATTACAATGTAAATGTTTGTTTATGAGAGATTTTTATTATTTCTCATGAGTTTAAGAAAGTGCAGATTTTTTGTTGTGGGTAGTATAAAATGTTCGCAATAATGTCGATTATATATTTTATATTAATAGCTCTTCGTTTCGAAGAATCGAATAGTACATGTGCATGCATTTAAAATATCAACTTTTACCGATCGATAGCCTTTATATTTATAAAGGTTTTGCATGATCAACGATGACTGCACATACGTATATGTTATATCTGGTTATCATAAGATGCTCACACATGTTTGTTATAACACCAAAGATCATTAAAATTAAAATTTATAATTGTACTTCTTTCTACCTTTCAGCCGTTACGTTATAAATCTGGATGACATTTGGTACATATGTTGATATATTAAGGACTTGTAATACAACATAGACTTCTTTTTATACCGGGAAAATGTAATATTCCCGCGGGATATATTTCTTAAAATTTCCAAGCGAACGATGTCATTGGCAACAACTAGGAAGGCCATGGTGTTTTTGTTAGGCTATTGTAATGGCTATAATACATCCAGACATTCATTTATTTATTTTATTATTTATGTACACACAGTAAAATACATTAGGATACAACATAATTATAATATTCATGTAATATTTTTAAAGCGCAAATTTTTGCATCCCCGAAATGCGCAACCTATTAAATTGTGTTAGTGGTAAGTTGTTAGTCACGCTATTTGCTACCTTATATTTTTAATATTAATTTATATTTGTAATTTGATTTTTTTCGTAAGTGCACTTTTAATTTGTATAAGTAATTTGATTTTTTATTTATAAGAGATATTTTATGTTGTTGAGCATTACTGTTGTTAAGGTTACACTTATTATTATATGAAATGTTATGTGCAGAAGCTGTTGGCAGATTAATTTTATAATATTCTCGCGTTTGACCACCATCTCACCTAACCAGGTAAGTGATGATGACCGCATCACAATAATAATATTTAATTATCTAACCCCATTGAGCTACAGACCTAACAGCCTCATACATTCACGTCCTGTTCGTCATATAACAGAATAACTTAGCGAGGCGGCTGCATTAGCAAAATGTTTGTTTCTTAGAAGAGGACAATGCAGTGTTGGAGATATAGCCGGCCCTATGTGGGTTTATGACCTCACGTTCATGTGCAACCCGTTTAATACTAAATAGGCCGTTGAAGAACTTATACCGCATACAGCTTACAACCTCGTCATGTTTGTAACTGGTGTAGAAGTTTGTCGTCAATTATAAAAAAATGTAACAGAAAGATTAGACTCACTGAAATAAGAAAACAGTTTGCAGTCAATTTTAGTAAGACATGTTAATTACTAATAATAATTTATCTAGTTATTTTATGTCCGAAAAATTTAAAATGATTGAATAAGTGCCTACAATGACGTTGTAATATTTTTAATTATTCTCAAGACACATGTTTTATTTTTAAATTTAATTAATTTTATGTCTTGTAGTGCCTTACAGGGTCCATAATTAGGTAAGGTATGGGTATAGGTAAGGTATACACTAAATGGCTGACCAAAATGAACAGCAAATTCTTGTTTGGTTAGGCTACTCTTAGTTAACCTTTAGTGAAGTAACATTTCTTAAATTTGCAGTGGTCGATGAATACTACTTTAATTCATGGCACCAAATTTTTAGTCCAGGAGTTAAACAGAATCCTGTCTGGGTTGCGGGAATGTTCCAACGAGATACGGCCCTGGAACGCAGGGGCAACTAAAAGAGCAGGGTGGGTTTTTAGTCAGTAGAAGTCTGACACTCCCTTCCGCTCCATCCACAGTGGCAGGAGTCAAACAAAACTTTTTTTGTGTTTTGTCTTTGATCATTTTCCCATCCAGAAAAAAAGGACTCTGAATGATATTCAAATGAAACAGCGATCATGAAAAGTTGTCTAACGGTTAAAATAACGCAAGGCAGAAGCGACATCATTTTTTAATCAGAAACAGTTTCAGTGGTTATCTGGTAATTACGAGTAAATTAACAAACTGCCAACTCCTCCCCGAACTTTGCCAAACGAGCCAGCCCGCGATGCCAAGCCAGTAGCAATAAATAACCCCATAAATAATATGACCCAGCCTGACCCTTTGCTGCCCTCCACCAACGACCCCGCCAGGCCGAGGCCCGTACTCCACAGGGAGTGCCCCATAGCGTGCGGTTGTTTAAATGTAAAAACTAGTATGTAAGCCCTGGCTGGGGCCTTTAAATTTAGAGGTCACCACAGGATCGCCCGGTTAAGTAGTAACCAGCCTTAGCGAGCTGAGCTACGAGTGGCCCTATCAAAAAAAAAAAAAACCGCCAACTGCGAAATTTCTCAAAATTCGTATAGAAAAACCCCTTATGTTGTAAAACCCAGAAGTAGCTCGAGCAGAGTTTAGATGTTGACGGTGTGATACCCCTATGCCTCGGACTTAATAACCCTCAAAACTCGAGGAGTGCAAAGTGCACCGGTGAGAGGCCACCGGTGGTCTTTCGCAAGCTGAGGGGAGCACCTTTAGCCGTTGGTTTCAATTACCCGTAAATACTGTCAAAGATGTCCAAATGATAGACGGGTCATTTGGACATCTTTGACAGTATTTACGGGTAATTGGAAGCCAGAAAATATAATACTGATCTCGTTTGGTTTGACTTTGTAGGCAGTGAAATCTATGTATGACACTAATACAAAAGACTAATACTCTGCTGCATCCACTCACTAACTCTCACTCACTCACTAACTCACTAACAATAAAGAATGAGTTAAATGATTTTTCTTTATCGCACAATACAAATTTTATTGCACTCATTATAAAACAAATAGATGTCTTCTATTTTTATTGGCAAATCGGGTGATAATATTTGGAATGTCTTATTTTGCAAAATGTTAGAATATTTTCTATTTGAGGTGTACGGTTTTTAACCGACTTCCGAAAAAGGAGGAGGTTCTCAATTCGGATGTTTGTTTGTTTTTTTTTTTTTTTCTTTTTTTTTATGTTTGTTCGGGCATAGCTCTGTCGCTCGCCAACCGATTTGAAAAATTCTTTTTTTGTTGGAAAGGGTATACTTCCCAAATGGTCCCATGAAAATTTTATCGACATCGAACAAGCCGTTTCTGAAAAATCAACAAAAGTCTAAAAAAAATATTTACATTGATGATCTTTTCGGTTACTCTATATTGTGTTTTTTGTTCGCGCGTTTTTAGTTTTTTGTAGTTGACATTTTGGCTTAAATTGACCCACTAAAAAGCGCGAAAATAAAAACTTTTTTGCAAAAAAATAAAACCGACTTCCATATCAAAACTTATTTTTTTGCAAAAAAGTTTTTTGGGGGGTCATGTCCCCTGTGACCCCCGCCCCCTTCGGACCGCGCCTGGCTGCATCCGGTTAGATTGAAGCTGACCCGAACATAGTTGGATGAGGCTGAGCAGATGATGATGACGATGATAAAAGTTATGTATAATGATTACATTTTATAAGTACCTATTATATTATTAATAAGTTATATGGTCTGCTGTAACTAGAGAAGCGAAACGTTTCCCCTTGTATAAATGTTATTGTTGGAGTTAACTGAGTTTTCTCATGTGCTTATAGTTATTGACACGGTACTACAATAACAAACCAAATTTAAAAATAAATTGTCTATCTTCTGTCTCTGTTTTTCCGTTCTAATCTCTGGAACGGTTGAACTGATTTGATGGGACTTTACGACTTAAACCGCGGGAATAATTGTATAGGTAATGTCGATTACCACGCTGACGAAGTCACGGGCGCAAGTACTTGTAAATAAATAGACACACAAGTACCGGACAGCCCAGTGCTCTATTTGGCTCTGTTCCACTGCAGCGCATCCGAGCATCGTACCACATACAAACGTGATCAGAGTGGGGTCTGGATAACTGTTCATTACTGTTTGTTTTGATTTCCAAATAGGACACCTGTAGGCTTCGCCAACTCCTAGACTTTGAACAATATGGTTGCAAGGCTAGGCATCAAAATTTAAGATCTATTCCATTTATTTGCGACTAACTTCCGCCCGGCGCTTCGCTCTCCTGAAAAGCTTTCAGCAAAAACCTTTTACAAGAATAGTCTGTAACGGCATCGTGTGTCGTGCTGTATTGAAAAAGTAGACAAAAAATTAGATGACATTATATATTAATTCCTGAGCTTTTATAGCGCTTTCTTAATAATTTGTCATGGAGGTCAATTGGACAAAAACTTCAACAATTGCTTGCTGAATCTATCCCACGATCATTCCAGTTTTTATTTGAACCACACGGAAATACAAAAGATATCCTAGTTACAATTCACGCGGTGATCTCTGAAAGGCTAGCGTTACTTTTTTCAATAGGAATGATAATTTTACTGTAGCTTTCATAAAAGGCAATGAAGGAAATTCTGATATAAATAAATGAACGTTATCAATGCTCGTGTCCTACACAAACTACCTAACAAAGCAGAGAAAAGATGGAGTGATTAAGTTAACATAAACGACATCTTCCTTTCGAGGATAGCAAAAACAAAAAGAATAAAAGGACGTGCTGTGTCGATCCTACATAAAACCGTAAAAAGTTCCGTGCCTTGGTGTCCATAGTTGTCATAAGTCCAACGTTAACGCAGAAGGAATTTGCAGAAAGGGAGAGGGAGATGTTGAAGGTGCAACGGGCTTCGGTAGGGGGCAGATAATTGCCTCTGGCGACCCCGCGAAATAGGTCCAGGGTCGGTGGACAAGGGTACGTACGCCGTCTATAACGCGACACCTGAGGTGGAAGCTCGTTTTGCTCTGACCCCAGTCGAGAGCCGCTTTGAAGAGTACCTATTTAAATGCTGACTGATCCCTTAACTCACCCCAGGGCGGGATTCATCCATGAGTATTTCTACCTTGAGAAAAAAAAAGACAAAACCTCGAAGTATGTTTTTCTAACCAAATGCGATAAACGAGAACCTAGAAGCACTTACACGCGTAATCCACCATTATTTTACAAAGTGCGCGGATACAAATAATATGCCAAAGCATATAATTGTCGCCTCGGCATCGTAACGCGGTAAAACTGTACCTAATCAACGTGCGCCAGCAATACGCGGTAATGTTGCGTATCAGTAAGCAAATACATGGTTGTATTAAGATGACGTCGATGTACAAATTGATATCAATAAATATACAGCTTTTGTTGATCACTCATACGATGCTATCGCTAAAATGGAGAAGGCAATAGTGGAAGTTGGTACCCCTCCATTTCTATTTCGCAGGAATATATTAAGCGTGTGACGGTAGAAAATTGATTAATAATTTTGAAGATATTTGTCTTGTTAAAGATGTATAGCGGTAATTGTTCACGGAATATATTATGTATGTACATTTTGGGAGTACTAAAGGAGAACTTAACCGATTCAGCCCGTCCCTAGCTCCTCTAGCAAAGTCAAAGTCAAAAAGTAAAAATATTTATTTCCCATAGGCCTAGATGGGCACTTATAAGACGTCGGAAGCTTGTGCACGGTTGGAAATTAGTCGATTCCTATGGAGAACAGTCAAGAAAATGCATGGTTCGTACTAAACTGTAATTCGGTCTGTACCCATAGCATATAGTTGCTTAGTCTGAAGTTTATTATAATAATAAAGGCTGCTACAGGTAAGTCCAGTTAAGCAGCCGATAGCTAGCAAGTTGACTTGAGAGAAGCTACTTAAATAACCCTTCCTTTGCAGTCGAGTAAAAAAAAGTACTGAAGCAAAGGTCATAGTGCACGTTTTCAGTAAGAAATTGGGCTTAAAATCTATGGTACAAATAGCTCAATTAAAAGACTTTAGTATAACTATCAACGTATAGCGTAGAATAACCAAACTAATGAATCTATACTAATATTATAAAGCGGAAAAGTTTGTTTGTTTGTTTGCTTGAACGCGCTAATC
The DNA here is from genome assembly GCA_943138885.2 of Tholera decimalis. NCBI lineage: Eukaryota > Metazoa > Arthropoda > Insecta > Lepidoptera > Noctuidae > Tholera > Tholera decimalis. The sequence goes on from OW964555.2 coordinate 9,689,056, forward strand.
TTCGAAAGTACTGGGTGGATTTGGATGAAATTTGGTATGAAAGTAGCTTGAAGCTTGAGGAAGGTTATAGGCTACCTTTTACGCGACTGCAAAAAAGGAGAGTTATGTTTTACCGTGATAGAATCCACGGGAGCGAAGCCCCGCGTGAGTACTAGTATACGAATAAAACTGTAATATTAGTGGTTGTAACTTGGTTAACACGTTTCTGATTCACGTCTCTGGCATTTATAATGTACTTGAAGGGTTCATCTTCTGATATGCTCGTAGGTATTACTAAGCACTTAAGAATTTTATAGCTGTTTGCCTTACCGGGTCCATAATTATCAATGATCGGTGAAGCTCAAAGCTAAGCAACGGTTCATAAGAATTTTCAGTTTCTGATGGCGTACTTTTTCAATGTTAAGTATAACTGTTAGACCGTGTGGTCCATGTAACATTTATTGCAATTGCTACTATACTTAATACCTATCACTGCAACAGCTTTAAAACATGTTTTATGTATTTATTTAATTTTGAATCAAATCTTTTTCAAATGCCCCGCGCCGATAGCTATCCAACTATTCATAATATTTTGGTCAATCCATTAGTTCATTCCCACTGCAGTAAAATTAAGACAGCTAATCAAAGATGTCTGATCAAATACCCTGTTATTACTTTTTGTCAAAATCACAGATTTTCTACGAGCAATTCATTTAGTATGTTTCTTTATTTTTTGCTCCAGTACCTACTCATAAAATATCTATGCACATAAAAATATCAACAGCTCTGCTCCCGTACTCTCACAATATAAATGTCTAAGATGTGTACATCTTTTAAAAATAACATCTATAATCAAGTTGCAATTTGCCGTCTCATAAACTTCAAACGTCAAAATGTGCAATGCCGGCGCGCATGAGCAGTGTGTCTTGCGTGACGGATATAATTTCATATGTAATTAAGTGTCGGCCGATAGATGGCGCCCATTCTTGATTAATTTGACCACGTAAAGTTAACCGTTTTTGAATAGTTTTTATTACAGATACAGCAATAAATCTTGTAACCTCTGGTAGTAATTTATTTCTAATTACGATGTACTAATAATTAAATGAGCAAATTCGTTTGCCAGAACACGCTATCTTTACCTGGGCAAGGTCCTCCCGTTTTCTGTATTTTTCACGATCCTGCCGATTGAAACGGAATCTACCAAGTCTAACCATCCATCTCCTTATTCGCTTACTCGTTTACAAATTATTATTTTATTGCATAGGCACTTGAATCTTAAGTATTGGTAATTGCTCTAAAGTAGGTTTTTTGATTTTCTTTCAAAACCTAAATAAAATAATACTATTAAATTTCTGAAAAAGCGTGGCTTATTTTGGTGAGAAATGTATAATTATGAAGACGGCTCGCCAAAATGGCCACCCCAGACCACTTCCTAATGTTTTACTTGGGAAGAAGTGGCGCAACAAACTCCCCAACAACATAATCTATTATATTATTTTTTATACCTACATCCCAAGCAGCATTTATTATATTGTCAAAAAACATTTGTTTTAAATAAAACAAAAATTGATTTTAGAAATAATTATTCTACTTCGATCATTGACATCTATTTAAATCAATGACTTCGATGCATAGTGTCGTGGACGTAAACAGTACACTTTTAGTATCTACATGCATTCAATATATTGTTCCCGTATCAAAAGTTTCAACTTGAAAAATCATTGCAAGCAATATTTCTAAGTGAAACTCGTATTCGCGACAAATGACGAGGCTGTTGTGAGTTGTTAGGGCGCCTTCAGACGAGTTCGTACGTTAGCGCCCGCCGCGCGCCGTCGATAACGATCGATAGCAGCGAGATCGACGTCCGATCTGAATTTACATTAACTCATTTGCAATAAACTTGAGTCGATACTGTATATATCAGATCCATGTTTTGTCTTGAGTTCCAGGAGGAGTTATAATTATATTCTTATAATGCTGAATGGTCCAAACTACATAATATCTACATAATTAAGTTTGATGCTGTCCTAAAACAGTATCCGTATCCGCGCCATAACCTGGTTTTGATAATTCGCGATTCACAATAACAGAACAATACTATAAGAATATTTAGGTCTATCATCAGCGTTTACGATCAGAACGTGCAGCGTAAAGTCCCGTTCAGACGATCGTTCCCACCATAAGTCAGGTGGGTATCGATGTTCCCGTAGCTAGCCGGAGGCTATCGGCAGCGCGTGTGGGCGGGCCCTAACACCGCTGACCGCTTGACCTCTACTCCCGGGTCGGCTCGGGGTCAACGCACTGCGATAGCCGCGTGCGCAATGCATTGTCGCCTGCACTTTGGTAAGCTTGACGGAATGCCATTATGGAATTTTTCAGTTTTGAAATATGGTCAGCGTTTGTGGCTTGCGTTGCGTTGGTCATTGTGTGAGGCCCTTTATGCGCAGCGCATTTGGTATCGTTTTTAAATACAAGTTATGTCATTCACTCGAAAATAACATAGGCATTAATATATACCTAATCATGATATATTTAGTCAAAGTATATACAGGCGAAAATAAAAAGAAATTATAGGGCATCGAAAAATTCGTCCACAAAAATAATAATAATGTAGAGGTATCTATTTGAACAAAAGTATTAACAAGCAGTAGCATTGGTCAAGGAGTCGTTCAGGCCACTTGCTCATTCTAGAGCAATAGATCTATATATTATGGAATAGAAAAGGAAAGATTATAGATTCCATGGAGTTTTTTATGATTAATTTTTTTAATGCTTGTCGTAAATGCTCTCAATTTCTGTTTTATATCAATGTTTCAGGGTGCTAACCATAAGCCAGTATCACGCGTATCGCCATAAACAACACAGCTCTACGTTGTGCAAATGAGCCTGTGGCCGATCAGGCTGCGTTTACGCATGGCTAGACCGCGACCGGTATCAGATGTTTACTTCCACTTCTCCATCTCAGTCTAAGTGTTCGACCCCAAGCCCAGCCAACGGTAACTGGTATGTCGAACTGTCCGCGATTACGCGGAGCCCTACGTTGTGGTAGGCTCTTAGGCCTTATTTCAATAAACAAAATGTACCACTAACCTGAGTGCTGGGGACGCCAACTTCGACCTTCCAAGGTCACGCTCCAAGTGTGGTTTGTATGTAATATGAGGGTGAGTAATTGTAACGTGTGATGTAAGTTACGGGTTCTAGGACGGTCCCAAGGCGTCGATCTTCAGATGGCGCCGTCCCGACCAGCATCACACCCAACTCGTTTCCAGCAAGCGCGCGCTACGCGTGGTAGACAATAAGGCGATGTGTTCCGAGAAATATCACTGGATTCTTGTTAATCCGAGATTACAAAGTTCAATCAATCACTGAACACAATTAATCTGTTCATATCTCGTGAGATCCAATTCGATTTTCAACAAATTCCGCGTGCCAGCTCAACCGACGACAAGGCGGCGTACGATTCAACAATATCCCGGGGTTTTTGGCAAATGGGGAATACACTTCAACAATTAGATAATTCGCGACCCAATTATCGGTCTCAACAGGCGAATTCAACAATATTTTACCAATTACAATCAAATCAAAGTCCCAAACGTGCGGACATTTTTCCAACAAGCAAAGTCAATCTGTCAAGTCAAAAGTAATGTCAAGATCAAAGACAATAGAATGTTGCCACACCAAAAAGAGCGTTCAAAATTACATTTGGGACGCAACACTAAGTCTTAGAGTTTTATCAGCAGAACAAATTACTAACTGTTAGTAATCTATGTACATGGTAACTAGGTAATAAATATAATATAGATAACCTGTTTTATTAAAATAATAATTATCAAGCCAAATCAATACTAACTTAGTCGTAGAGTTATTTTACAAGTTTCTTGTAGCATAAACTTTATAATTAAATGGTGATAAGATTTATGCTTATTGTCGTTAAGTAATGTTTTATTAATAAATAGTTTATTTTAATGTAACTTGCAACGCTACGGCATTCGATTTTCAAATCTAGGGACGAATTTGGTACTACCTTGGGTCCTTTAAAGGTTTCTTGTAGACCTGATCATATAAAAGCAATTCAGAATACTAAGTATTTTGATAGTTATGAGAACGTTTTTATTCACGATTATTTTAATAACGTTTTCTTTTCAATAGTAGTTTATCCTTTATAATTCAAAGAATCGTTTAAAAATAATCAATTTAAATAAATCATGTGATATCGCTCATCCAATTAAATACGTATTTAGTAATTGGATGCATAGCCTAATTAAAACTCATAATTGAGTTATTAAAAAAACTTTTTACCAAAAAATTAAACCGACTCCCAAAAAACACTGCAAAGTGAAAAATAACTTTAATTTCGGTAGTCGGTGTCTTTAGTTTTGTTTTTTCGTTTTTGGCACCGACTTCCGAAATTAAAGTTATTTTTCACTTTGCAGTGTTTTTTGGGAGTCGGTTTAATTTTTTGGTAAAAAGTTTTTATTTCACTCTTTTTAGTTGGATGATTTTTAATTTACCTAGTTACAAGAGCCTAAATGTCAACTACTTATAACCTTTTACAAAATATTGCTTTTCCCAATGCTGGGCCGTTAATTGTTGAGGAGTTCTCCTGGTACTTCACCATCAGCTCTACATCACCATATGGATTGTGACGAGCATAAAGTGCTTAACACCCATATTCAAGTAATCGAATCGCAATCCACTCAATACTTATTATTGAGTAGTTTCGGCGGCCATCTGTGGTCTTCATCATCAGTTCCACTTCCCCAAATGGTACTTTTTGAGAGCAACTGCACAAGTTACTATAAGAAATACCCAAAACGCCATAGGTGTGCCTATAATATTTGAAGAGTTCCCTCGATTTCTCCAAGATTCCATCATCAGATCCTGACTTTGGTGATAATGGTACCAATTTCGAAGTATACCCATTCGAACAAAAAAAGAATTTTCCAAATCGGTTCAGCCGTCTTCGAGTACTCGATGATCATACATAAAAAAAAAAAAAAAAAAAAAAAATATACGCGTCGAATTGATAACCTCCTCTTTTGGTCGTCGGTTGAAAATACGACTTCAATGTTTACTCTCTCTCTGAAAGTACCCGCTTTATTTTACGACGATGAACAAGTATATTTAGTTTCTTAATGGTTGCTCTCTCAGTTCTCTTTTTGAGATGCAAATAAAAATAATCAAAATTTCAGTTCGTTTTTAGTTCATGATTCTCGTAATATATGAAACTTTTTAAATCCGAGAACGCAAATCGTAAACGATGTTAATAAATTAAATGAATTGTTATTAAATAGCAAGAGGTCTTAAGAGACGGAATAATAGTAATTATTCATAATTTTAGCTACACTTTTTCTCGGCACCGAGTCCCGGTTTGTAAGACGACAACATTCTTCAGCGTCTTGAAACTAGTAATTTCGATATTTAATCGCCTTGTAATAAATTAAGAACTAATAAAAAACCGATAGCCATTTAGCAAAATGAGCAATTTAGTAAAACGTTCTTGCAAGTATTACTTTCACTTATCTTGTATAATTAATATAATTATAGTACTTTAGTACTAATATTAAAAATGCGAAAGTTTGTGAGGATAGATATTTGTTACTCTTTCACACAAAAGCTACTGAACGGTTCTACATGAAATTTGGTAAGTAGACCGTCGACATCCTGGAATAACACATAGGCTACTTTTTATGCCGGAATTCCCACGGAATCTGGATTTGCGTGGAATTACCCTCCCATGCGAACGAAGTCGCCGGCCGGCAGAAGCTTTATAGTTTTCATTTACGCTGATATTATTATTTAAATAGCTTGCTGAACTTTGGTAGCTTATGGATCGTTATTGAATGAAGGCTTTCACATTTGGATTGGCCGATAGGGGAGCTACTTTAGCATAAGGTCTTCGAAATGTTAAATCTCAATGTTTATGACCTACTATACCTACTATACCTACCTACTTACCTGAATCCTTGATGAAAACGGTTATTGTGCCTGTCGTCAAAAACAAGACAAGCGATTTGAGTGCATCCAGCAACTACCGGCCTATCTCACTTGGTACTGTCATAGGTAAAGTCCTGGAACGTCTCGTACTGCCCGAACTGCAGAGGAATATTAAATTTGACGATGCTCAGTTTGGTTTCCGACCCGGGCTCTCAACAGACTCTGCTGTTATGAGTCTTAAGAGTACGATAGCATACTACACCTGCAGAAAAACTTCTGTTTACGCTTCCTTTCTAGACCTTAGCAAAGCATTTGACCTAGTGAATTATAAAATTCTCTGGGACAAACTAAGACGGTCACAAGTGTCTCAGCATGTTGTAGATCTGTTGAGATACTGGTACGAAAACCAAACAAATCAAGTGAAGTGGGGTGACACCCTATCTAGTAGTTACAGGCTAGATTGTGGCGTGCGCCAAGGGAGCTGACTTCTCCGGACCTATTTAACCTATACGTGAACGGGCTGATCGAGGAACTCAGAAGAACCGGAGTTGGCTGTCACCTGGGTAACGTATGTGTGAACAGCTTGAGCTACGCTGACGATATGGTTCTTCTGAGTCCTTCGATTAAAGGGTTAAGAAGGCTGCTGTCAGTTTGTGAGCATTATGCTAATGCTCACGGATTGAAATATAATGTTCTCAAGACGGAAACTATGGTCTTCAGATCTGGAGCTGGTCCGGAGAACATACCCAGTCTTAATTTGAACGGGTCCACCATTAAGGTAGTAAAACAGTTTAAATATCTGGGGCACATACTGACAGACAGACTGCATGACGACACAGATATAGAAAGAGAGCGAAGGGCCCTCTCCATAGATAAAATAAATATTTTTGATTTCTGTAGCCCTCTCAGTGAGGAGTAACATGCTCGCACGAAGATTTGCGAGTTGCACCAATGATGTCAAGAACACTCTTTTCAGAGCTTATTGTCTGTCAATATACACTTGTCAACTTTGGTGCAACTTCACAAAAAAGATGTACAGTTCATTAAGAGTTCAGTACAATAATGCTTACCGAACTCTTATGAAACTACCGAGATACTGCAGTGCCTCGAGCATGTTTGCGGAAGCGAGGGTCCCTGACTTCTATGCAATCATGAGGTCGCGTGTTGCGTCTTTTTGGGAAGCTTTGAGACGTTCCAGCAACAGCATCCTGAGGGCTGTCTCGTGCAATTTAGTATGTCCCATATATACGCATTGGATTTCTGTTCACCTGAACGAGAACAAAAAATGACGTAATAATTAGGATGAATATGCAATTTCTATGCAATATGATGTATTTTATGACTATGGGTACCTATACATACCTCTAAGTTTTAGATTCTAGTTTTATTCTTTTAAATTTGTTCTCACTGTTTTTATTTTGTATATGGGTGTTTTACCTGAAATAAAGCAGCATTTATTTTATTTTATTTTATTATTTTATTTATGAGCTTTTGACTCGAGTTTATTTTGATTATTTTTAAAATATTGCTACAACCAATGAATGATGATCCTCGTGAAGAAAATGCAAATATCCTTATTTTTTGACAAAACAAAACCGTGCAACGTTCCGGCATTTTCGATGTCATATTCAATCGCACTTAAGAAATCATTTTGATTTAAAATTTGCAATTTTTCTCTCATTGCGCACAATAACAACTAAAAGTACTACTACTACGAACTTTACTCATTTTGAGTATTAAAACGATAGCGCTCATAAAAATTACTTACTCATTCAATAATTAGACTTGTATTTCAAATGTAGTGGGTATTTTGTTTTTGCTGTAGTAAAATATATTGTAAAATGAATGTATTGATTAAATAAGACACAGTTAACAACTTCATGTGGTTAAAATACATCAGCAAGTCCCGTCTTATTTTTTCGTTCAACCGCATCGTCGGTTATCCTTTGTGCAACCACAGCTTCTTAATTTACGTGTCTTCTCAGTCTTTCATAATTATCTTCACAGACTATTATCATAAACTATATAATCATATAGTACCAGTAGTGTGCGATTATATTAATAGCGCTGGTAAACATGTATTCTTGTTATAATATTCAATAATGCATCTTCTATCTAAAATCACTTTACTGTAAGTATACATATATATAGGGTTCCAAAGAGGTTAAGTGTTGTTTTGTAGTTACCTACTTCCTCCCAATTCAACTCGTAATCTTTATGAGACACCTTTAAAGGTTGGTTTGGGACAATTAATAATAGCAATTTTTAATATAATTATTGCCTTGTTTTCCCATTTTTTATATGTGGAGTAACTACTTAAGGATGATTAACCCCGAGTTGACGGCGTGTATTGTTTCACGCGCGCCTTCACTTAACAGTTTGCACCAATGATGGGGTCCCATAGACCCAATGCCTGCCAGGGTTGCGGGAATGTTCCAAATGAGATACCTGGGCCACGCAATGCAAAGCTATCGAAAGAACAGGGTGGATATTTATTCAGTCTAACTTTGACACTCCCTTCCGCTCCACCCAGACCAGGATTCACACTCTTCAGAACCATGCTGGTGGTGAATTATTGTGGGATGAACTGAATATACCTTTAGGTACGAGGGATTCTGTGCTTCGTTTCAGGAACACTTGTGGAAAAAACTGCAAGATGAATGGCAGAAGACCAACCAAGACTTCATTGATGGCACCAAACCAAGATTTAAGTGAAAAAATAAGGCCTAACTTCCCAATAGGTAACGGATTTTTATCTCATTATACATCTTGATTCAAAACGTAAACTTGATATCAAGATTAAATAAATATTTTTAATGATGATTTTTTTTCTAAGTGTTCAAGAGATGTTCTCGTTCGATTCTCTTTCGAAAGCAACTAGCTAATTTAGTTTGATCAAATATTATTTATCTGAGCCATCTGTAGACGTTGCATATTTTTCAAACCTTACGACAGACACTGTTATACGGTAGTAAGCTGACTCTAAGTACAATTTACGTTACTAAGTACTTCAAACTTTTATTAAAACGTTTGCGATTTTGCGGGACCAACGCTGCAGTAATTTTGTTATTAAATTCATTCCTAACGAAACCAACCACTCATAGTTTTTATTCACTTGCTTTAATATAAAAAATACTAACGATACTGCTTATAGCCTAGTTACTTACGGAATTTATTGAATAGAGATATAATTTTTACGATTTCTCATCCTTGAGTCTTGCCTTCTGGTGACTTATTTTTTCTCTTTCATGGTCTTTGACATATAGTCAAAGACCTTTTTTATAAAGTTAAAACCTTTAAAAAAAAATTTGATTAGTTAAAAGTCGTAAACTATACAGCAATCGTTACTGTACTATAAATATGTTTAAATAAAATTATGAATTGTATGCAGATATGCGCAGTAAACCTTTTAACCTTTTATCCTAATAAGCTTTTAACGGTTTGTTTATTAATTACAATTTGTTAAATAATATAGCTGCCGTTTTACACAGCTAGGACCGGTTGTTTTTATAACAGCACGTTTATTTTCTTAATTAAAACAAATGAAACATTGGTAAATGCTTCATAAAATTTTCTCTATAAACCTCTAGATAAAACGTCCTACAGAAAATTATTAAACGAGTTTATTTATGGTTCAACAAGTGTAACACCTAAACATGATTGATATTTGTTAAGACTACAATATTAATAATACTGTACATCTAATTACAGGTAAACACCACATGCTTCGTGTTTGACAAGTAACAAAAAGAGATAAACAGACTAGTAATTATGAGTGTTAGTAGCTTAGAGTAAATGTTGATAACAAATTTCATTGATTGACGTTACAGATAAATTCAGAAAGGCCATTTGTGTGGAAGTCTATTAGACCCAAGGGCGGATCCAGCCCAGGGGGGGGGGGGGGTCATGACCTCATGACCCCCCCCCCCCCCCCCCCCGGGCTGGGTCCCCAGTTTCTGTCGTAAACGAATATCGGCAGTGGATGGACAAGTGGCAGCGGAGTCAGGAAATACAAATTATAACTTCTTGTGACTTGACCACGATTATGTGACCCCCCCCCCCCGGCACCAAAGCTGGATCTGCCCTTGATTAGACCACTGTGCTCATTTATGTTTTTGCATAACCGTGGTATCGGAGACCTTGCGCCAAATTTAGTTCTATGAAAGGGGGGGACCAAGGGCGTGATTGGTTTTCAGGGAGGTTTCCGAGGCACTTGGAGAGAAAATTTTCTTAGTAGATGCGGGCAGTCAATTTTACTCCTAATTATTTTAGAGAAATACTTAAGATCTAAAGTGTCCCTACGTTCCTCAATAGTAAAATCGATTTAAAGTTAATTTTTTGATTGATTTGTTCATTAAATGTGTTAAATTTATTCTGTAAGATGCAATAGATTTGTCCTGAAATGTGTTAAATTAAACATAATGCGTCATAAGTCACCTACTAAAGATTAAATTGGCCATATTGTACAACGAATCTGTTGATTTGTGTAACAAAATTATATACACTTTTTGTCGTTTGAAATTAAAATGTGCTGAATTGTTAAAATGACTAGGATAGCTGAAACATGCGACTTTTCTCTTCACCGCATCTTTTTGTACTGAATATGTTAATTCATTAGCAAATTTATTCACCAAACCAAGTTTTTAGGCCGCTCGCTGACGCCCGCCGACTCGCATGCAATAATTGTCCACATGCATGCTTATGTCTAGACTGACAATTAGCTTGTTAGCTGGTTATTTAGAGCATAATGACTGTAGTGGAGCGGACTAGGGTCATAAAACTGATGTGTAATACAAGTAACTTGACTGATGGGCACTTGCAAACCACTTAGTCATTTTTAGGATTCCGTACCCAAAGGGTAAAAACGGGACCATATTACTAAGGCTCCGCTGTCTCTCTGTCTGTCACCAGGCTGTATCTCATGAACCGTGATAGCTAGACAGTTGAAATTTTCACAGATGATGTAGTTCTATTGCCGCTATAACAACAAATACTAAACAATAAATATTTAAGGGGACTTCCAAATTACAAATGTGATTTTTTTGCCGTTTTTAGATAATGGTACAGACCCTTCGTGCGCGAATCCGATTCGCACTTGACCGGTTTTTTTTTTGTAAATTTTTGCCAGTGAGTATGAATAAAAAGTGTTTATTTCTAACCACAAGCGAAAAAAAAATACAAACAATATTTTACATAAAAGAAGAAGCCAATACATTTTTGGTTGTGGATTGCTGGTGCCTGTGGTAGGTAGTTAACACCTGTAATACAGGTATTTCGCAAAACCGCAAAATTATTCATTTAATATGTGCATAATTATTTGTCTGCGTTTACTTAAAAAATTACTTCATAAAATAAAAAGATTTTTTTTTACGGTTGGCTAATCATAACATGAGAGTCGACGCATCCAGGGACCAGTCTTACTATCCAATTACGGCCCTGTGTCTATCTGTCATTCTAATTCGTGCTATACTCGCGTGATTTGTCTATGCACATAATTGAAGCGTATATTTAAAACATGCTAAACGTTCATTCCTTATATTAGACCACACGGAAAGATGTTATATTTGCAATCGTAAACGAATGGCTGATAAATTACAAAGACACTCGTGAAAATTTTTTGTTTCTATAAATAATGTGTATCGAAGCTGCGTTGATTGCTAACGTTTAGCATACAATTTTTTTTTTTAATTTGGATGCTTCTAACTACAATCATCTTACCATATCAAGACTCCTCCGTATCTCGAAAGCACGTAAAGCCGTCGGTTCCGGCTGTCATTTGTATACAACGTGTAACGGAAAGGGTATATACATACCAAGGACACGGCCTCTTTGGATGATATCAAACGACATTGGAAGGGCTTCAACTCAAAATAAAATACTCTAAAAATTGATACCAAATTTTCGGTTTCGCAAGTTTCTTAAATTGAAATCATAACAATCGTGTTACCGCACTACGTAGTTCAATAACTTTCCACGTTACTTGCAAATATCACGATAAATCTCTTCCTTAATTCTGTGCGCCTAGTACTGTAGTAGCCTAGCGTAAAGACGGTGTTCTTTTGTCTGCGCGAGAAAGGAGATAGGATTAAAAAAACCCTTCCAATATCGTTCTTTCGTATCTTTGACAGTCATTACGGTTTGTCAGAAGTCAGAAAACGGGGCTCCAGTAATGCCAAGATTTATCGTGATACCCATCTACTGGATTGCGGAGGTCAGATAACCAGTCGCTCCATGTAAAAAACTAGTACTCAGCTGCATCCAGTTAGGCTGGAAGCTGACCCCGACATAATAAATAGTAACTACAATCATAAATATGTATGTTTTTTTTTAACCAAATTCTGCGCTTTTGTTTTGGATTGCTAACCTTTACGGTTTGCGGGTTGAAATATTGGAAGATGATGTCCCTTGCATGTACATACATAATATATATCAAACTGGTATTTTTATCATGTTTTCCGCAACCGGCAGGTCGTTTGTTATAAACTGCAAAAAATACGTTTACGTTTCATACGCATAGTTATTTTACGAAAAAGTGAATGAACCCTTATACAACGTGTAACGGAAAACCCATATCTATCCAAAAGGACTGAAGACAACATCTGGTATGGAGTCTCTATGCAAAGTTTCAGCTCAAAATAAGTGACTCACAGATTGACCCCAAATTTTTGATTTCGTATGTTTCTTGAATACCAATAATATAACAAACGTGTCACATCACTATGAGGGTCATCACTTTCCACGTCACTTGCCAATAAAACGATAATTCTCTTCGTTCTTCTTAATTTGAAAAATTCGGTCTCTGGTATCAATGTATTGAAATTTCTAATAAGTTCCACACATGTACACAGGATTATAAAACCCTTGCCATATCGTTTATTATCATCCAAAGAAGCCGTGCACTCGGTATGTATATGTCGCAGCCAACTAGCTTAATTAGCCGTTCAATCAACCGCCTAGCCTTCTAACTAAACAGCGCCGTTCAATTAGCGGCCTGAATGATATTCAGCCGTAGTATCTGTTACAACATTTAATAAACTGGCTGGCTAATGCTTAGGCCATTCGTACGATAGGGTGACCATGTGACAAGAATAAAAAAGATGAAACACCTGACATTGTAAATTCTTTATTTAATATATTTAAAATGTAACATATTACTTATTGTTATCATTGCCTTTAAATTACACGTTGTATATTTAATTCAACATACAGTTTTTTTTTAAAGAGAACTAGCAATGTGGGTACAATTCATATACACACATCAAAAGTGTCTAGGGATCAACATATATTTTTGCAATAACTTTTCTCCTGATTGATATTAATTAAAATTTTCTTTAAGGATTCATCAAATAAAGTGTTGTCGTTTGTCACAGTAACGATAAACCAAGTCACCTTTGCATTAATAAAGAAATTTGCCATTTTCCTAATAAAGGGATTTTTGACATTTGAACCACTAACATTAAAGTTCGAAAAAAAAGACTGAAATAACAGTTTTCTTTAAAATTTTATTGGGTAACTTAAACAATTAATAATCCGTGTTTCTACCGCGAACACTAACAATACAAGAACATCGGTTTGGCATACTCAAAATGAGTTCATCCAAATCACACTGTGGAATGGCCGCCCATGTTCGTTGCAACAACAAAAAAAGGTCTTCTTGCGACTGGATACCCTCCATATTCGGCAGAGCTCTTCTCTGTAGCATATCCCATGCATGCTCAATCGGGTTCAAGTCTGGCGACTGAGCAGGCCAGAGCAGGACATTGATGTTAGCTGCGGCGAGAGTCTGTCTTACAACTCTTGCGGTGTGCGGTCGTGCATTATCATGCATTAACTGAAATAAGGGACCGATTTGCACTTGTAGAGGAACGATGACGTCAGATACAATCGTCTCAGCATAAATTTGAGCGTTGAGGTTGCCTCTGATCCAAATCAACTCAGTTCTTCCGCCGATCCAAATACCCGCCCATACCATGATGGTTCCACCACTATAAGGATGGACTTCCTGGCAGGATTTTAATCACTGTTGGCGTCCAGGGGTTCTCCAGTGTCGTATACGTCTTGTATCCGGTCTCATACCAAAACGAGACTCATCAGAAAAGCACACGAAACGCCATTGTTCTTCTGCCCAATTTCTGTGTTCAAGAGCCCATTGATATCGAATCCTACGATTGTGCATTGCTGTAGGTGGTACCCGTAGCGGTCTTCGGGAATGAAGGTTCACTTCATGCAAGCGGTTTCTGACTGTTTGGTCGCTAATTAAGTTCCCTGAAGAGTGATGAAGCCTCACGGCTAACATCATGGCGGTTATTGTTGGAGCTCTTCGAGTTAAGATTTGAATGTATCGGTCTTGTCTCCATGTGGTGCAGCGATACCGTCCTCCATGGCGCTCAGCCACGGTACCAGTGCATCGGTAACGTGTCCAAAGCCGACTGATAACACTCTGACTTGTATTCAGAGCTAAACCTCTGAACATTTCTTCCCTGCTTAAATGACGTCGCCGCTCCATAATAACGTTGGTTTTAATCAGTAGTAGGGAAACAGTAGCACTAATAATGTCTTCAACGCGTTGTATGTTTTTATAGGGAAAATATTGACAGCTGATTTTCATCTTTTACTCGATTTTGATTAACAGTTCCTGTTTCAAATTATGAAATGCACCAAAAAGGATCCATATAAATTTATAAAATCATAAATTTATTACAAAGCCACATCTCAATCTCAAGAAATCCGCATAAAAATGCTTGATCCCTAGACACTTTTGATGTGTGTATTAGTAGAAATCTTGTTGACCCCTCCAACTAAGGTAAATATGCTTGTGATTGGAGCTAGTTCACTGCAATAATGTAATGAGTGGGGTTGAACCCGCGACCGCTCGATCACAAGTCCGACACCTTAACCATTAGGCTATTGACGAATAGTCGATTAAATTAAATTTTAGTACTATAAAATTCATTTGTATAATCTTATAATTAGTAATAAGGTTACGTTACGTTACGTTATTACGTTATCTACTAAATTATAATTTATTAGTACATAATTCCTTCAAAGTATAATGACCGTAAACCTAAATTGGTTTAGCTTTTATAAACTCTTTGTTGCTACAGACGGCGAACCTTAAAAGTGTTACTACACTGCAATTAGTCTGTTATTATTGAATATTATTTTAACACTAGTACTCACGCGGGGCTTCGCTCCCGTGGATTCTATCACGGTAAAAACATAACTCTCCTTTTTGGCAGTCGCGTAAAAAGTAGCCTATAACCTTCCTCAAGCTACTTCCATACCTAATTGCATCCAAATCCACCCAGTACTTTCGAAGATTAGCGCGTTCAAGTAAACAAACTTTTCCGCTTTATAATATTAAGTATAGATATCTATGTGCCTGAAAATGAATTTTAATTAAGATACCATAGACTTTCACCGTTATATCTTACTGCTTCCTAAAACTACCTAATCCCAAGCTAAACAGTAAGATTTTTGCAACCAAGATTAAAGTCAATGATAAACTCATCTGGACTCTGCATTGATAACTTCTTACTGATAAATAAATTGTTGATCATTATGATATCACCACTACCTTAAACAAAACACGTATTTTGAACCGACTTCTAATTAAGAATAAAGTTATCGTATTATTATCGGACTCTGATTGATATCGCACTTATTTAAATAAAACCAAAAACATCTGACTCTATGGTTTGGTCCTGCCAAAATCATAGACATAATTTTTGTTATCCCTTATTTCTTATTATACATCCATTTAGCGTTCGCATACGTTCAGCTATCCATAGTATTCGTGCAATGATAACGAGGTGTGAAGCCGTGTAGAGAGGCCAGTATCCCTTGCCCTACAGGCGCCGGCGTCAATTAACCATTTATCTTCCCACCTTTTACCGCCAACAAGAAATAAAATGGAACTCGCTTTTTCCTATTTTAAATGTTAGGTGAAAATAAGTTAGTTACGTTTTTGTTTTGTGGTCTATGGTTGAATGTTTGTTTTCATTAATTTTTTAATTAAAAGGCCTTTATTGTGAATCTGCCAGTGAAGTTTACTTAATGGTAATTTGTACTTTTATGCAAATCTGCCCTCGGTCTTTATGTATTTTCTGATTGCAGAATTTGGTATTACCTTGGTTTAATTGATTGCTTGTTATTAAAAACTTATAGAAAAGAAACAACATGAAAACGGTTTCCATCCACAGCTTTCAAGGTTACTGATGTGATTTCTTAAGAATTCCAAATCTACGTCTATAACTATGCATATTTGTCGTGTGTGAATTTCCTTAGTATCTTCATTAAAAATTACAATAAGTAGATCGTTCTGGTACCTTAGACTAACATTTGTAATTATACAAACCTTTTGTTATTACCTACGTTGTGTTATGCTTGACTTGGCGGGCACTGCAATAAAATTCTCAATTTGTACACCATTTACTACATAATGCTTTCATGCGAGTAATTTACCCAGGCTTTCATCTATTTTAGTTTAGAACATAGGCACGTACCAAATATCTAAAGAATACCTGCTTTAAATGTAACAGAGGTATGTGAATACTTGGGTTGTTAGCAACTATGTACAGTCCCTTTATACTGTCATCACTAGTGTCTTATTTATGCTCAGGAGCGAGGATTAAAGTGAATTAAATTCTGTATTCTGGTTTTCTCACGACAGTCGATCGCACAGTGGCCCAAGATTGACTCGTCGTATCACAATGGCTTGTAATTGCCTTATAAGTTCACGTAAAACAGAAACTTGCAAGGAAATGTTGTCTATCCCCGTTCGAGAGTAATTCAAAGCGCCCGTGAAAGAGAACGAATCAACGACAGTAATTGATTCTCAAATGTACTGGTCTTTTATACGCAAAAAAAACGCGTAAATACATTATGTGTAAATCAGAAAACGCGAGAAACTGAAACCTGTTATTCACTTCGCATTCAATTAAGACAAGAGATTTAGCAGTGAAATAAAGTATTGCTAACAAGATAACACTTCTTAAATTATAGCAGAAAGAAATCGTATCTGGTTTTTCTACTGTAGAAACTAGAAACGAAATAAATTTAAAAGAAAAATTGTAACCATTATCACTATTTTATTTAATAGCCGTCTTC
Source organism: Tholera decimalis (assembly GCA_943138885.2). NCBI lineage: Eukaryota > Metazoa > Arthropoda > Insecta > Lepidoptera > Noctuidae > Tholera > Tholera decimalis. Next base: position 9,706,084 of record OW964555.2, read on the forward strand.
CACGTGGGCAATAAACACGATGAAAATACCTAAGTAAAATAATTGTCCTAAGTAAAATAAACTTTATATTTTTATAATGACTACTGATCAATAAATCCAACGCTAATTTAACGCGTACTTAATCCAAACAAATGTTATTTTCGCGTGCACTTACGGTAGAGCTATAAAAGTGAATATTATTATCATTCACTTAATTGTCACTCTCCCGCCTACGCTACCATCAAGAATAGTTATCTCACAAGCACTTCTTATTTATTACGGGCCAGTCGTATTTGCATAAAAATGCGATACAACGTCTTTGGTAAAGATTCCATCTATTGCTCAGAGGGCACCACTGGGCACCAATTAGCACTCAATCTTGACACCCACACGCAGTGTATGGCGTAAAAATAGCAAGGAGAGAAATTAGGCACGGAGCGGAAGAAAGCTTAGTTCAGTATGAATGCAGTTTATTTATTTATTTACACTTCATGCACATAGATATAAAGGCGGACATGCCGTAGGCATTCTCTACCTGTCAACCAAGGGTGGTGAAGACATAGTGTGGTATCAGTTTAGTAATATGTTTAACGTAGAAGCTAGCTAACGAATTTAATTTCAAGAATATTATATCCCATTAAGTATCACGATGATAAAACGACAACGGTTACCAATTAACCAATATTTAATTACGGTTAACCAATATTTACAGGTCTTTAAGTAGTCTGTCTGGTCGACTAACGCTTGCCTCGGGGCAAGGTCGAGTGAAGACATTGATAATTACTTAGATTAATGCCTTCAGGAGCAGCCATCGATAAAGAATATCCTGTATTAAGAAGTATATAAATGATTTAAACCATATTTATCTTAGGAACATGTAAAGGGAGGGCCCGAGGCTAAGCTTCGGAAGGCCGCTTTACTGTTTCAAAATTATTTACTTCCACGTTTGCCTGTCAATTATTGGATATTAAAATGAATATTTTATTTTAAAAAGTGTGTATTCAGTATTTTATGGCGGCGCCTGCGATGAATCTGCGACCCGCCCTAACGCCGCTGGCTCTGAGTTTTACGGCAAATTCCGTTGCAGATCTTATAGAATGCTCTTATATGCCTCGGGAATCATTAGGATCTTCATGATTGTTGTAAGTATACCTTATTACCTACCGTTAGCTAGATCATGCAATTTTTGAGGATATAGTGCAATTGAATTAAACTTCTACTTTCTATCAACTGGCAAGTTGAATTCTATCAGAAAGTGGTACGAGTACTTATGGTAAAGGGCTTTGAAAAACTTAAGGGCCTATATATACTACCTCAGCGCTTCTCACTCTTTATCTCGCTCGCATAATACTGGCCGCGGTAATTTAAAAAAGTAAATAACATAAGACCTGCTTCATAGTTAGTTCAATTAACATGCAAAGTTTCATTATCTAATTTGAAGATATTTTTGAATACCAGCGGTTTGTTGTTCGGTTTGGAGGTAACTTTGGAATTTTTTTCTATCAAGAAAATTTTATGGAATCGTGTTTTCGTCAAATATAGTGCCTAACATTAATCCTCAACTTTACCATATATTTATTTCAAAATTATTGCTGCAGTATTTTCGACATAACGGAGGATCCTGCTGAGCTTTTTGAGGTAGTATAGGCCCTTAAGGTTTGGTTTAGTGTCTCGAGTCCTGCTGTCCAACATATTTCACGGTCATCATCTGCCTAGCCTGTTCTCAATTATGTTGGGATCAGCTTCCAGTCTAACTAGATAAAGCTGAGTATTAGTGTTTTACATGGAGCGACTGGCTGTCTGACCTCCACAACCCAGTAACTGGGTAACACGATACCCCTTGGTTAGACCAGAGTCAGATTTACTGGTTTCTGAGTACCGCGAGTCCTACTGTCCAACCTACATATTTCGCGTACGTTCTCTAAATAGCTTTTTATAAATATCGTGTCGGCAGTGGGCACTGGACCGGTTCCCATGTTAAATTGCTCCATTTAAATATGTTTATTTATATCTTACTACTTACTTCTTTAAGGCGGTCTTCATTCCCAGTCATAGTGCCCGGTATGTGTCTTGCTAGCTGTAGACCAATCGAATTTCGAATGATTTAGAATCGCCGTATGGTAATCACCGTTTACTCGTTCTTTTTCGCGCAGTTTTTTTTTAAACAGAGAACTAGCTCAGTGAGTAGAATCCACATTACTAGCAATCTAGTTAACCCCTCCAACTAAGCTAAATATGGTTGTGTCTGGAGATTTTTTGGTACAATAAAATAGATAATTTTCGATTTCAGAAGGGTAAAAACAGAAACCACAGGCTTTTAAAAAGGGAACATTTTTGGGTTTTTTAACAGAACATATTGCATAACTATTTAATCGTGATTTTGATAACATAGTATATGATACCTATTATGTAGGTAATACGTGAAGCAAAAATGTTGTATTCTTTTTACGAATTTTTTTTTTATTGATAATTTGTTCGCGTTTGACCACCATCTCACCTGATGGTACATGAGATGTGGTTGAAGATGGAGCACGCTTACCTAGAAGTAACCTATTCACTCTTTACTTGAAGACCCCTAGGTTATAGCTATCGTGAAACACAGACTCCGGCTGAGAATTCCACTCCTTAGCCGTACGCACAATTAAAGTACGAAACGAATGAAAATATGCTGACGGAGAAGTATGAAACTTGGCACAGTTCAAGTTTATTTCGATAAATATTTACTTAGTTTTTTTTTATATGTAAATATTCTTCTTTCTTCTTCTTCTTTTAAATAACACTTTTACACGTCGTTTTTTTTCCGCACTCCATGCTCAGAAGGTGCTGTATTTATCGTTAATATTTTTCAGAGTCATAATCATAATTTCAGAGTCATTTCTTTGAATGCCATGAAACTTATTAATACAAAAATCAATAATTAATTTAATTGCTTAGAACTTAATTATAAGTTGCTATCGATGCGAAATTCGTACACGTGAGTTTTAACCTATTGTTGAATGAAATCTATAATATCAGATTATCTACATTACATTACACTATCGTTCGTTCGTTTGGTATGTACCCATCCCTGCGACCATGCAGGTCTATCACTTACGTGGTCGGTGAATATCACAGCTCCAGTTTGTAACAGGTATACTTAATTGAGATAAGAATGAAGTCCCTGCTCCTAAAAATATTTCATGTCCTTGCTTTTCCTGTATTTCGAAAGAATTCGTAGTATTGCTACCGTGGTCGGGCTGCAGTTTATTTTTTTATTTAGGTTTCATAAGCCGACTTGTTTCATTTTATTAAGAAGTTCCACGTTGTATCTCTGTAGGCAACCTATGACAGTTAACGCAACGACCCAGAGCCATTGTTTTACAATTTATTGTTATAACAATGTAATAGGTAAAAATGGAAACATTCCAATACTTCGCAAAAATAAAAAAAAATTGAGGTAAAAAATGCGTTGTTTATGACACGATATTTTATTTGTGATGATGTATTAAAGGTAACGTAACGAGGTTCTTAATTTTGTTTACTCCGTTCTGAATTAACGTATTTTCAAACTTCTAAATTATTGTAGCCAAATAACGGGATAGCCCGTAAAATACCTTCAGGCCCGATGGCCTGTAGGTATGTATATTATTGTACAATAATATATGTATACCTATAAGATGTAGGCATATGCAAAACATAAATCAAATAACGCAATAATTCCTAGTTAGTTTGATTCTTTTAACTGTATCATGTGCATTAAATCCCGTCGCACTGTTTATACGAGTAAAATCTATAAACGAGAACCTCGGTCCTTTGTTTCATTTTATTTAACATACCTACTCCATAAATCCATAATTAAAAATTACTGCGTAGGTATATACTGTATCTACTTTATGATATCTCCTAACCTAATTGACAGGTCTGTAGATAATAACCCGTTGTGTCGTAGACTGTGTGCAAATAACTTATGCTAATATTTAAATTTTAATGAGCGCGTATCATGTCATGTTGCAAATTATTCAGTTATACGATGTCGGCAATGCACATTATTTTAATTTTATACGTTTAAAAATAGAAGAGCAAGTTATAAACAACATTTAGATTTTTTATAGTTACAAGGCTGATATATTAACTTTTAGTAATTTATGGAGTCTGGTGTCTGCAACCATGCCTTACGTTATCGTTATTAGTATTTGGTAGGTATACCTACCTATAATATCCTCTTATAATTTGACATACCTATATGACTGATTTATGTATTTTAATTAAATTTAGTAATATTGTCATTGTATGTATAGGTACCTCAATTATGTTTGACTGTGTAATGATTATTTTATTTCATTCTTATATTGTTTTTATCTGCTTAGTAATGTATGAACTATGTCTGAAATGATTAAATTAATAAAAGGCCATGATAGAAAACTGTCGCATGACTGCTTCTTTTTAAAAAGAAACTGAAGAATGTACGTGAAAACTGTGTAATCTCTGAAACAATCAAATATTTTCCGAAGTATGTGCACACTTTGGTCGCACAAAAATTTCATTCCGAACAAAAACTTCACTTTCGTTCACAATTATCTTAATTATATTTAATTTAAGAGAGTTTAACAGTTGGTAGAGTTCCTCTAACTGTTGAATGATTCATAGAGTTGCGTTGTTCGATGTTACATTTCATTGGATTCGATACAGACTGGCATGTCGTCGGTACCCGACGGCTTCGCAATACGTGCCCAATGCGGCACACCACGCACGTCTCAACGATTCTACTATTTTGTTAACTCGTTCCATCGTAGACCTCATCTATCGCTTACCATCAGGCGAGATTGAGGTCAAGAGTGAGCTCATTATGAATAAAAACAAAAACGCTCTATTTGAACTATAGCTTTAATGGAAAAGTTTAATTATATTTACCTATTTGTAGAAATAAATATCAAGTTCATGTAGAATGCTAATTCTAGTTTTAAATCTATAAGCTAAGCCAAAGACGATTATTCCCGTTGTCCACCACTTGTCTGGCCACCACTGGGGGATGACTTGAACGCGAGCCACTGAAATGACTTTTATGTCTTTCGCTGAAACAAAGATTAGAAGTGATTTCTGTATATTGAATTGTCAATTATATATGAATTATACGTAATACGTCTCGTCATAGGTAGGTTAGATTGGCAAAAAATATAAATAACTGTATTACCCCTTAGGTTTTGTTCTTCAGGATAACAAGACGACATTACGAGTCGATTACGAGATAATATTCTCTGAATAAAACTAGACAAAAGACAAAAATTATAATTTGCTGTAAAAAGCTGTACAACACCTGAAAAATCATTTTCAGTTAAGGTACTTCCCATACCGGTACAGAAAAGATGGTTACCTTTCTCGTATAAGACAGAATTCCATCGTGTTATAATTGAATAAGTTCGTGAAAAGTAACTAACTACGAAACCCTTTTTTGCGGGAGGAAAATCATCAAATAGTCCTCCCGCACTGAGTTGAAAAATCTGAAACGATTGTCTTCTTGTTTAAATAAGCCGAACTCCTATATTACCATTATTACCAATCAGATATGAAGAAATATCTTTAGGAGACTAGCCAAAAGAAATAGGTAATAATGAAGTAACCTACACTAAAGTGCGGGACACAATTTAACATTTTTTTTTATTTTATCTGGGCAAAATCTTCATTGACCGCTCGCGCTCTGGGCGAACTCCTAACTAACCAAAAACACACCGCCTTTCCTGTTGTACCGGGGCTGCCTTTTTTTTAAAGAGAACTATAGCAATGTGATTAGAATTCATATTACCATCTTGTTAACCCCTCCAACTAAGCTCAATATGCTTGTGTTAGTAGTACCAAGGTAACAAATAACAATTTTTTTAAACCTGCCACGTCAGGGTGGCGGGAATGTTCTAATGCTAGCCTTAGTTTTGTCTAATGGCTAAGGATAGACTCCTTAGCCTTGTGATCTAGAGGTCGCAGATTCGCACCATTGCCGTGAACCCACCCAGACACAAGCATATTTAGTTTAGCTGCTACGTAATGTCAGAAACGGAATGACATTTCCGATTTACCACACATCATCAACGAAACCAGTTCCTTTGACGATTTGAATAACTTTAAAACAGGTTTATTTACCGGTTGGGATATAGGTCACAAATTCATGATATTACAATTATTTATAACGGAATGTTTATAAATAAACGTTACGTAGGTGTAGGTATGCCCGCAATTGCGGCGGTGAGACCCCTCTTTGAGGAGTGGCTAGATCGGCGTTACGGCGTCCTGACCTACCGCATGACGCAGGTCCTCACCGGACACGGAAGTTTCGGGAGGTACCTGTGTCTGATGGGTAAGGAAGAGACGCCTGGGTGTCACCACTGCGAGGGTCGCCCTGAGGACACAGTCGAGCACACGGTGCAGGACTGCCCAGCTTGGGCAGAGCACCGACGTGTCCTCACGGCGACAATAGGCGGAGACCTCTCGCTTACTATATATATGAATGTACTCTGTGCCTCTCGCGCCCGGCCTTGGTCGAGGCCATGCTGCGGGGCGAGAGGGAGTGAGAAGCGGTCGCCTCCTTCTGCGAAGCAGTCATGCTTTCGAAGGAGGAGGCGGGCCGCGTGAGGGAGAGGATGGCGTCCTCCCTCCAGCCCAGCCGCAGTGGTAGACGCCCACGGCGTCGGACGTCGGCCGACGATCTCCGGCCACCGTAGGCGCGGGCATGCGGACAGCGAGTAAAGGGCAACTCGCTGTCCGACCATGGACCATGCCCGGGTCGACGGCGCGTCGTGTTCCACGCGCGCCTCAAAGAGCGTCAGCAACATGACGAGGCCCCCTCTGCAGAGGGCCGAAGCCTGCCGGGGTCGTGGGACTCATCCCGTTACCGTGGCCCCGGTACGTAAAGGGTTATTGAAGGAACACCGTGGATTTTAGTCAGTAAAAGTCTGACAGTCCCTCCCACCCTGCCCGGGGTGGGAGGACTTATTTGATAATTTTACCACGTTAAAAAAAAAAAAAAAAAAAAAAAGGTATGCTTAGTCATGAATGCAATACAAATAAGCCTCATAATAAGCCGTAATTTAATATCTTTGTTGGGATTATAAGATGACTTCGACAGTTGCGAAAGTTTCGTACTAACATTAAGTAATAATATCATATCATATTTATATAATTATGTACTTATAATATACATATATATATATATAATATAAAAAAGTCGTGTTAGTTACACTATTTATAACTCAAGAACGGCTGAACCGATTTAGCTGAAAATTGGTAGGAAGGTAGCTTAGAATTCTTCCCAAAGCTTCCCATCTTAGACCTCATCTATCGCTTACCATCAGGCGAGATCGAGGTCAAGAGTGGGCCCATCAGTAATAAAAAAATAGAAAAAAAAAAGAAACTGGGAGACGGACATAGAATATATTTATCCCGGAATTCCTACGGGATCGGGATTTACGCGGGAACAACCTCCCATGCGAACGTAGTCGCGGGCAAAAGCTAGTATTATTATATTTGTTAGGATGTTTGTTACTCTTTTTCGTTAAAATTACTGAACAGAATAAAAATTAGTATGTAAATAGCTAAATTCCCAGAATTCCCACGGGATCTAAGGGCTAATAAGCCACTTAACACAAAACTAGAAGTAAAATAAAAAGCATTAAAAATTATAATATAAATGAAAGCCACGGTTCTAAGTTTGTGCTTCTGCAGTTGACTGTATATTGATTACCGATGAACACATTTAAGGCGAGTCGTGCACTGATCTGACGCGCGGGCGGTTAGCAAGCCGCCTCAATGCTCTGTTATTATTAGTCCACCGACAATGTAGTAGCAGCACGTATGTCATCTATACTAATATTATAAAGCTGAAGAGTTTGTTTGTTTGTTTGTTTGTTTGTTTGTTTGCTTGAACGCGCTAATCTCAGGAACTACCGTTCTGATTTGAAAAATTCTTTCAGTGTTAGATAGCCCATTTATCGAGGAAGGCTATAGGCTATATATCATCACGCTAAGACCAATAGGAGCGGAGCACTAATGAAGAATGTTTCTAAATCGGGGGATTTTTTTCCACGCGGACGAAGTCGCGGGCGGAAACTAGTAATTTATATATTTATTCAGAAATGAGGAGTTCGAGGCTAAATAATAACAGCTTCACGGGTTAAGCACCGTTTGTCGAGGCCGATTCTTGGATGGGTGACCATCTTAACATATCATGATTTTATTTTTATTTTATTTTATTTTTATGATCCTTTCGTACCCTACAAAGCACGTTACGCCGTTGGTCCCGACAATCTTTTGTAAATCTTTGACGATCGTTACGGGTAATTCAGAAGCCAGAGAATCTGACACGAGTCTTACCAGTTACTGGGTTCTGGAGGTCAGATAGGCAGGAGATCCATGTCACATATTGTTACAGCACTTACTGCATTAGGTAGGACTGAAGGCCAACCCTGACATAGTAAAATAAATAATGAATGCGAAATGAGATAATGCGGGACTAACTTTGTCGTCTGTCAACATCTTTTTTTTTTTTTTTTAATTGGTATTAGGTTCGCGTTTGACCACCATCTCACCTGATGGTAAGTGATGATGTGGTCGAAGATGGAGCACGCTTACCTAAAAGTAACCTATTCACTCTTGACTTAAAGACCCCTAGGTTATAGCTATCGGGAAACACAGACTCCGGCAGGGAATTCCACTCCTTAGCCGTAAGCACAATGAAAGTATTCCCAAAACTTTACTGCGTTTATGCGTATGGGTGCGATCTTCTAATGGAGACAAAGCAACTATTTGTAACCCGCAGTTTAGTGTGCTTTTCTCCTTCTTATTCTTTTGACTCGACTTCTAAAGATCATAGTGTAATGTAAACTAGCTTGACCTATAAAAATGCCAAAAATATTTTTTCATATCCGCCTGCTAGTACAGCAGTTTAAAAAGTAAAAAAAATGAGACATACGTTTCATCTTTTCCAAAGTTTAAGTGTGTTTCGTATAAAAAAACGAAATTACCAAAGAAGTGCTCTACTGGAACGACAAAGTGCAGTCAGTAGCAAAAAATAATTATAATACTTCTATATTTAAACCACAGATAAACAAAAAAAACACTGCTTCATTATGCATTCAGATTCGCACATTTAATGCTTTAATTACAATGCTTCAAAATTCGAACGTGGTTAGTGAACTTTTGAAGTTTGTTTCTTAAAACATTGGGGAGGTTGCAGGTGGGAAAACCAACGAATTAGGAATTCCTGATTCGTTGGGGAAAACTTACCAGTTTTATTCTCTCTGGTCTGTTATTTATGTAGAAAATGGAATGCGGTTTTTATATAAAAGAAGTTTCCCTTGATATTTATGAATTTTCTTAATGTTCTTCCGTTCTTCGTTGCGTGAACAACTAGCATAGCTTCCTATCTTCAAAATTGTTAGAAGCAAATTGATGGGGCGTTTGTCGTGAGAGCATGCGATGTGTCATCGTTGGCAATTGAATTGTCTTCAGAAATATGTGCCGTTCCGCTTGGAATCGATGGAGCATTTTACAATTTAATCGGTGAGTCGCAGAATTTTATAAGATTGTTGTTTTCTAGCTCTGCGAATGACTTTAACGCAACTAGCGTTAAAGTACCATATACTAGCTGTTGTTCCGGAAAATGCATGATTTATCTTGGAATGCAAAAAAATAGTGCCTACCAATCTCAATGTTATTTACAGCCACTGCCAAGATAGAAGAATTTTCAGAAACTATTTCGTCTCATACTTTTTCAATCTTTTTAGTACGAAATGATTGGATGGTAGGTAATACCGCACAAGATTAGATCTGTGATACAAGTTAGGTATTGAACGATAATTTGATAGCATATTTTGAATTATTTTTCAACCGACGACAAAAAAAGGAGGAGGTTATCAATTCGACGCGTATAATTTTTTTTTTAATGTATGATCACCGATTACTCGAAGACGGCTGAACCAATTTGTAAAATTCTTTTTCTGTATGATAGGGTATACTTCGAAATTGGTACCATTTGTCACCAACTCAGGATCTGATGATGGGATCCTGGAGAAATCGAGGGAACTCTTCAAATATTATAGGCACACCTATGGCGTTTTGGGTATTTCTTATAGTAACTTGTGCAATTGCTCTCAAAAAGTACCATTTGGAGAAGTGGAACTGATGATGAAGACCACAGATGGCCGCCGAAACTACTCAATAATAAGTATTTCTTGGATTGCGATTCGATTACTTGAATATGGATGTTAAGCACTTTATGCTCGTCACAATGCATGTGGTGATGTATAGCTGATGGTGAAGTACCAGGAGAACTCCTCAAAAATTAACGGCCCAGCATTGGGAAAAGCAATATTTTGTAAAATGTTATAAGTAGTCGACATTTAGGTTCTTGTAACTAGGTAAATTAAAAATCAAACAACTAAAAAGAGTGAAATAAAAACTTTTTACCAAAAAATTAAACCGACTCCCAAAAAACACTGCAAAGTGAAAAATAACTTTAATTTCGGAAGTCGGTGCCAAAAACGAAAATACAAAACTAAAGACACCGACTACCGAAATTAAAGTTATTTTTCACTTGGCAGTGTTTTTTGGGAGTCGGTTTAATTTTTTGGTAAAAAGTTTTTATATCAGATACCGTCGCTGAGTCGTGAGGCCAAGAATTTTCTCTTGCTATAATTTACGTAATGATTATGTGGTAGATGAGGCATTACGGTAATGATGGTCAAGGTTGGACAATTCGGATAATTAAAAGCACTTTTGGTCATAGCCTATTAATGTACTTATCTATATTTGGTGCAAATAATTTAGTTTTTTTAAAGAATGATGTTGCAGGAAATGTTTAAGTTTTTAATAGTAACGACGTAGATTAGTATTAATTTAGATTTTCCTCATTCCAAGACACGTATTAAAAGGAACTTTACAAACTTTATCACGACGCGATCTGTCGAATCCAAATGGACTTGTCGGATTCCGAATAACATTATCATGTGTGTGACGAAAGCAACTGGTTTCAGTGTTTTCAAGTTGGTGACATAAGGACAGGGCCAAACCGGCGTAGGAGGTCGGCGACCGCAAACCTAGCGGGAACGTGGCCATACGACCGAGCCCACTTAGCGCGAGACCGCAAGTGTACACACAGCCGACATGACCGAATACCTCATTACTCCGAAATGTGTGGACCTGACTTAATCTCCCGCAGTAGGTTAACTAGACGAGGAACTTGTGGCTTTAGAGGAGCTCCGCACAGCTGCTTATCGAGATTCTTCTGTGCCTCGGAAAGCACGTTAAAGCTTTGGAGAACAGTCTCCAACGCTTTAACTAATCACACAACTAATCACTAATGATCACAGGATCATTTGCACATAAGATCCCATATAATTTAACCGGTATATATTGTGTGGACTTCAAAAGAGACGGACCTCTGAGTTTGTTTGGGTGTTTCTCCTCAGGGTAGTCCGGAAACATCGGCCTCAACTAGTTCAAATTTACGAAAAAAAAATACGTGTCTAAAGTGTTATACAACGTGTAACTTAAAGGGTATATACATACCAAGTGCATGGCTTCTTTGGATGATAACAAACTATATGGCAAGAGTTTTGTAATCCTAAGTCTACGTGTGTAGAACTTATCACAAATTCCAATACACAATACCAGAGACCGAATTTTTTAAATTAAGAAGAACGAAAAGAACTATCGTGTTATTGGCAAGTGACGTGGAAAGTTATTGACCCTCGTAGTGCTGTGACACGTTTGTTATGATTGGTATTCAAGAAATATATGAAACCAATAATTTGGTATCAATTCTTTGGGTCAGTTATTTTGTGCTGAAACTGTGCATAGAGACTCCATACGTCTTCAGCCCTTTTGGATAGATATGGGGTTTCCGTTACATGTTGTATAGTAACCAATTTGCAAAATAAAGATCATTTATAATTTTATATTTGACAGGGGTTACGGGTAGTCAGAATCCCGAAAATCTGACACCAGTTTTACCAAGGGGTGTCGCGGTATTCAGTTACTGGTTTGTAGAGATCATAATATGGGCTGTTGCTTTATGTAAAATTCTAGTAATCAGCTGCATCCGATTAGGCTGGACGCTGACCCCAAAGTAGTTGAAAAAAGCCTAAGCGGATGCTGAGTGGGTCAACCAAACGTATACCCATCGTAAAGCACACAACTTTCCAGCCTACCAGGAGGTGAAGCTTTACGGTATTTTCTAAACTAAAAGTGCTGGAAATCTCAAGATGTTCTTTTTATTATCTTGAGCGTTTCACGACGTTGACGGTATTTCTTTGAACGAGCGCCAGGGGTTAGAGGTTGTCTTGGAACAATTAATTGCTGTCATTTATGTACATATAAACCTGACTGCAGTATTTTATATATACACTACCTGTGCCCGCGACTTCGTATGCGTTAGAGGTTTTTCATGCATAGATCCCGATCTTGAAGAATCCCGGGAAAAATAGTAGCTATTTAACCACCTCTGGCCTTCTCGCCTCACTTTCGGTTCAGCTGTTCCAGAGATTCGACAAACAGATAGACAGACAACATTTTTTTAAAGATTTTTTGAGTTTTGATTTCGAGTAATGTCTATAAGCACTGTAAATTAGACAAACATACAATTTTTTTTAGTGTTTACTGTCGAGTAATGTCTGGCACTTGAGAAAATATTGTTATTTTGATATCACAGACAGACACTTAAATTTTTACTTTTATGTATAGAATAGATTTACCGTCAACATCTTTACACTTTTCGCTAGCAAGCATTCTCCTGCCTTGTACCCTGAACTCTCAATATTGCACTTCGTAGCGATCCAGTTTACCTATATATTAGCCATATGCGTCAGCTGTATTGTGAACCGGTCGGTGATTCCGATCATTTCCAGCAAACTGCCCGGTGATTCATTGATATATCAATGGCCCTTTCTCGATGCTCTTACGAGCTGTTCACCCTTATTGCAAGATGAATAAGGATCATTTTTCCCACCCATACGCATGAAAAATTTTGGGACTACTTTCATTGTGCGCACAGCTAAGGAGTGGAATTCTCTACCGGAGTCTGTGTTTCAAGTCATGAGTGAATAGGTTACTTCTAGGCAAGCGTCATCGCTTACAATGAGGTGAGATGTAGGTCAAACGCGAGCCTAAAAAACATCGTTATCAAGTCAGTGTTATCAGTACCTGCCGGGGTTTGCGGAAATACTCTAAGGCCGTGCGCGCACTGCGTTGCGTTTTGGAAACGCAAAATCTGTGAAGTATGGAGTGTCATAGAAGTGCGCGCACTGCGGTGGAATAAACGCGTGCGGTAGAGTCACCGGTGGCCCCGGTCATTCTACCGGTGCGGTAGAACTACCGCAATTGCGGCCACCGTAAGGCAGTGCGCGCACGGCCTAACCAGATACCGCGGCCCTGGCACACTAGGAACTAAAGGACAGGGTGGGTTTTTGGTCAGTAGAAGTCTAACACTCTTCCATTCTATCCAGAGCGGGAGCAGTCATGTCATGATTGAGAAAGAATTATTATTCATACACTTCAGGACCAGCGTGCACGGAAGGTGATGCATGGTGTACATGAACGATATAAGTTTAGAATTTATGGGGTGTACCCTCTTTATCCCTTGATGTATCCAACCTTGTTTGTTTTAGGCATGGTGGGATACATCAGGTTGGAAACGAGAAGGGATCTAGCATTGGCATCGTATGTCCTTGGAGTATTGCGGGGTAACACAAACAATCCGAGTGTGTTACAGAACATTGGTTTGTTCGTGCCCGATGGGTATGCGCAGCGCCGTAGACGGCCTGACTTGTTTGCACTACCGCGTGGTCGAACAAAACTAATTGCCAATGTCCCACTATCGCGGACTATGCGCACACTGAATCGGGTTGCTCACGATATAGATCTGTTCTCTTGTTCACTGAGCGAGTTCGCAAAAGTAACTTTACATATTTTATGCTAAAGTAGTGAGATGACTAGTTAACGATTATTTCTATTGATAATTATTGTATGCTATTGATTGTTTTTTTTCTTTTTTAATTTTTTTTGACTGTTGATTGACTGTTTTTATTTATTATTTTTGATTGACTATTTTTGATTGATTATTTTTTATTTTTTATTGACTTTTTGATAAATTATCTTTTTATTTATTTTTGATTGACTATTTTTGACTGATTATTTTTTATTTATTATTTTGATAGATCATTTCTTATTGTTTTTCTATTGATTATGATTTTATTGATTCTTTTTTTTTTGTATGATTATCTGAACTATTGAATTGTATTGAGTCTATTTAATGGGCTAATGAACATATTTTTTATTTTTATTTGTGATTTAAGCATTTTCTTATTCTTCTACACTATCACTTTGGGAATGCCTGTAAAGATAGCTGTATGTATGTACTGAAATAAATAAATAATAAATAAATAAAAGTTTTTAAGCTAACATGGTTGTTACTCAACTCAAAACAAAAATATACATGGCACGTAACCCGTTTTAAGTTCTAATGATACTACGAGGACGTATTCCCTCGTCTCAGCACGACTTGCGGAGAAAACTTCAAAAAGAATGGCAGTATACAACGTGTAATTTAAAGGGTATATACATACCAAGTGCATGGCTTCTTTGGATGATAACAAACGATATGGCAAGGGTTTTACAATCCTAAGTCTACACATGTGTGGAACTTATTACAAATTTTAATACATTGATACCAGAGACCGAATTTTTGAAATTAAGAAGAACGAAGAGAATTTTCGTGTTATTGCCAAGTGACGTGGAAAGTTATTGACCCTCGAAGTGCTGTTACACGTTTGTTATGATTGGTATTCAAGAAATGTATGAAATTGATAATTTGGTATCAATTCTTTGAGTGACTGATTTTGTACTGAAACTGTGCATAGAGACTCCATATCAGATGTTGTCTTCAGCCCTTTCGGATGGATATGGGGTTTCCGTTACACGTTGTATATATCCAATCGGAACAAAAAAATCTCTTAAAGGCTTTTTAAGTTTTCTCCACGGGTTTTAAGTTCTTCATTCCGTAAACAATTCCGAATTTTCACATGTTTGTTAAATTTCTCAAGCAGTTGAGGATCTCTTATTTCTAGAATCGATTGCATTAATAAAGTGTCGCTAAATGATAATTGCCCAGTCGTCGCTCCTCATCGTGCGCTTGTTGGGGGTCTGCTAATGGCCGCGCATTGTCGTGAATGCGCATACCAATTGCATTTAATCACGCGCGGCCGTGGTGTGACCGCCGATTGTCTTGTGTGGCCCATATTATTAACTTTGAATTTTGTAGAGCTTCATTTGTTTGAGAACTTTATTTATTTATCTATTTTTTATTTTTGTTTCTGAAGTCTGTCTCTAGGACTTAAATTAGTCTATTTCGTGAGTAATTTACATTTATACACAGCAAGCAAGTGAGCAGTAGCCAGTGGTTACAAGCACTAGTTACGAGTTGAAGGTCGTGTGGGTTTTACTTTGTGTAATTTACATAATCACTATTGCTCTAAAAATGGTAATCAAAAACATCGTCAGGAAACAAACACGTTTGAGGATCGAAAAATCAGAAGATATGCATCCGGCTGATTATGATATTTTACTTTATCTTAAACACAGAAAGAATAAAACAATGAAGCAGGCGACTGAGGCGGGTTGTGCAGAGAACTATAAAGTATTAGCAGTTGCTCGCGACTTCCTTCGCGTGAGAAGTTTTTCCCGTGTAAATCCCGATCCCGTGGGGATTTCGCAAAATCCCGTCACGTACTAAAAGGAACCCCTATCCAAAATTTGAGAGTTACCCTACTACTTGTAGTTTCTGAGATTTCGTAATTAATCAGTGAGTGGTATTTCGCTTTTATATACATATATAGATAGATTAAGGCTACTCTACTACTTTCTACACACTATTCTCTCTACAGAGTGGTTTTGAGTTAACACGTTCGCTGACAGTGAGCGCTTACCCTGACACCACATTACGACAGCAGTATTTTCCACGACGTACTCTTAATAATAAGTGGCCCGTCCCTCGACGTACTGTCATAACGCACTATTTAAATTTCCCGCCTAACGACGTACTGTTAGCGAACGTATTAAGAAACATATCCAAAGAAAATAGTTTTAATTGCGATCCCATTCACCATAAATCACGTTATCTTATCAGCGCTATCTAATATATAATTGACATGATAATTCCAACTTTTCTTTCCAAGAATGTAAGTCGGCGCGTTAACAAGCTGAGACCTCTAAAAACTGCACCTACAAGTATTCACATCAACCCGATATCCCTTATTTTTTTTCATGGAGCAAGTTGCATTGATTGCCTTCGGAGCTAGATTTCTTCTATGAGGCTTACCCGCTTTATAATCTTACTGGAGTTACTTGTCAATACTTGGTGAAGCTAGTTTGCTAACTAGTATGTTAGCAACTTGCTGTTGCATGCGACTTTGCTCGTATGGTTTTTCTTTGTTAAAGAAACTATAGTCCCGTATTCCATCCATTTGGTGGTTCATTGTTTATTTTTAAATTCGCCTATGATTAACTTAAATCTTAAACTATTTTATGTCAAAATAAGAAATTTTAGTATTTGTGTTTTAATGTATATTTCGTAAACTATTTAGGTAGTCTGAAATCAGCTTCCTACAAAACGAACTCAAAAAGTATTACAAAATTTGTCCTCAACGCTGTCGGCTGGTAACGTACCCTAGAGATTGGTGGAATTGCCACGTTTTTAGGCCTTCCCACAAATAGCCAGCCCTTCAAAATTGGTTCAGCAGTTTAGTAATGAAAGCGAATCAGTTAGACAGACTCGCATTTATAGTATTAAGTATTAAAGTATACCTATGGATGATCTTGTTTGGCCTAGATGGGTCAATCACACCTGGTATGAACGCGGCACGAGGTTAATTTATTTGCTGGTTTAAGGTTATTTCTCGGGCTTGGCCTTACAGGGCTGTTACAAGTCGTTATTAATGTGAAATGATAATTCTACATTTTAAGTGAGGGAGAGTGAACTGATTTCAATTTTAAATCAAGCAAAGTAAAGCAAGCCGTCTCACATGATGGCAAGCTATGATGTGGTCGAAGAAAACTAACTCTTGATTTAAAGAACCCCAGATTATTTATCTTCTGATTAGCTACCAGGAAACACAGACAAGGAATTCCACTCGTTAACTGTACGCACAATGAAAATGTTGCAATTTATACGAAAAAAATCATCTCTTGTTTCTAAAACTTACATCCAAATTTCAAAAAAATCAAAGACTGCAAAATTGCGTTTAACTAGAAGTTAATCGTAAAAAAAGATACCGATCTAAAAATAGATAAACACTAAACATATGTTAATGCAGTTATCCTACATAGAACCACTTTAATATATGTTCATAACCCTACAAACGTCACTAATACAGCAAATGAATTAGATGCGCCCGGAGATAGCGTGCAGGTACTTTATGAAGTCTGACTCTGTTATTGTCCTGATCCGCAGACCTGATAGCCGCATTGTACCGTGCTTTATGTGTCTGACATCTCTGACACTTTAATGTATTGTTATTAGTCATAATTTACTAGCTTTTTGATACTATTGGACTCTACCTGCTAGAGTTTCGGCTTAGGTAGACGATAAACAGTAATGGTTGAAAGTCGACCAAATGTCGACATTAGATACTACGTAACACTATAGGAATATATGTATTGTCGATTTCGAATAACTTTGGACATTTCTATAATATGGCGATTTCATTTTTAAAAGTTTTTGAGCTTAATATTATTCCTTTTTCGATACACCTATTTATTTGATTGGATTGATGGATAGATAGATAGAGATATTCTTTATTGTACACCATAACAGTAAAACAAATGAAGAAAAGTAACAACTAAAAAGGGTGATACAATGGATGGTCTAATCGCTGAAAGCGATCTTATACAGACAACCTATTGTTATAATTAGTTATTTGTTATTATTGGTATAATTAGGACATCGGTTTGACTTTTCTTGTGTTTCTCATGCTTGAATTTGAATTTAAATTCATTAATTATTAGCATTATAAGCATTTTGGTTTTACTATCAGCTTGTTTTGTGTGGCTTAAATAAATAAATGAAGTTATAGGGCAGGAGTAGTAAGTTATAGGTCATTCCCCAAATTAACATTGAGCCATTATTTGGCAGCAGAGTAATAAGTTTAGTGGCCCAGTGGTTACATTACAGTGGCACATTACTTTGTGTAATTTTAAAAGTAAGTAAGTAAGGAACACATCGTGAGGAAACCGGCATATGTAGGACCGGAAAATCCGCAAACATGCAATGTGCACAAACCCGCAGTGGGCCCGTATGGTGGATTATTTTCCGTGGTAGCCAACGAATACGGGGTTTTAGAAGTGCATCGTCATTTTAAGGGTGATGTTTTTAATCTGATAGAGGTTATGGCATTTATTTAGTTTAGGCACTAACTTGATGCCATCAACTACCTCAGACGGGTTGAAAATTTGGATATTTTTATTTTTTATCGTAGTATAGCTGTTGCCCGCGACTTCGTCCGCATGGAAAGTTTTTCCCGTGTAAATCCAGATCTCGTGGGAATTTCGCAAAATCCCATCTTAGTCATATCTTAGTACCTAAGTACTAAAAGGAACCCCCCTGTAAAATATGAGACCCCTAGCACTTGTAGTTTCACAAATTTCTGAGATTTCGTGATGAGTGAGTGAATCAGTCAGTGAACTTTCGCATTTATATATGTATAGATAGATATAAGGTATAATATGAATTTTCTAGAACCTTCAAACGTTATTCTACCATTACTATTAAGCCCCTCATCTTCAGTTATTTAATAAAGACATCGCAACGTGTATCCCGCTCGCAGGAGCAAGCAAACAAATCAGCAAAACATACACGTGCATGGGCGTCCGGTCTCCGGTCGGCCATCCGATGCAAATTCATTTGATTGGCGGTACTAATGGAATTGATTCCAGAAATTAGCCTTTTTATAAAATGGAAAATTATGGAGTAACACGCGAAGGAGTATTTAATGCACGCGTGTGTGGTCCCAGGAGCTTAGGAATTATTATTACACAGTATGAAAAAATAATATCCTTCACCAACTCGTACTAATTTCAGAAAAAATCTCTAAGGTAAATACACGTTTGACAAGAGCCCGTGTACTAATAACCTGTGCATACATTACCCTTAACATTTAAAGTAGTTCCAGTCTTGCCAATTGGCGTGGCTAAATAATTTAACCTTCAAGATTAAGCAACGCTTGCCGAGTTTAGTACGGACTAAACTCGGCAAGCGTTCTACGGAGATGGGTGACCATCCGGGATTGCGGGAATGTTCTAAAGAGATACCGCGGCCTCGGAACTTAAGGGCAGCTGAAGGAATTTAACAGAGTGGGTTTTTAGTCAGTAGAAGTCTGACACACCCTTCCGCTTAACCCAGAGCGGGAGAAGTCAGTCGATGATTTTCTCAACCAGCAAAAAAAAATGGGTGACCATGTCAAAATATTGAGATTCCTTCGTGCCCTGGAAAGCACGTTTTCCCGTTAGTCCCAGAACTCAGAAGCCAGTAATTCTGACACCAGTTTTGCCAAACGGTACTGTGATGGCCAGTTACTGGGTTGTAAATTTTAGATAGGCAGTCGCTCTATGTTAAAAATTTTGTAATCAGCTGCATCCGGTTAAACTGGAAATTGATCCCAACTTAGTTGGGAAAAACTTTTTAATTAAAAATTATAATAAAATTAAAAATTAAAATAAATATATTACCGACTTCCAAAAACCACTGCAAAGTGAAAAATAACTTTAATTTCGGTAGTCGGTATCTTTAGTTTTGTATTATTCGTTTTTGGCACCGACTTCCGAAATTAAAGTTATTTTTCATTTAAATTAAAGTTATTAATTTTTTTTTTTTGGAATGAATTATGTGTTGAGATTCTTTTTTTATTGAATTGTAATTATTTTTCACGTGAATCACTACATAATAATATTATTATCTACGGACAAAATTACGAAGGCGGACATCGGTCTCTTTTACTTTTTTTTACTTTTGATTTGCATGCGTAATTTAATTGCCTCATTAGGCCCGTTTGTTTATCTTACACACATGAACACGAGACTGAGTTCAAGCACAATTAAATCGTTTCAACGTAATCGATTCTAAACTAGCTCAACTCGTTCGGTAGCGGCTAGCTTTCACTGCGTTCATGAATACACGTATCGAAGAGATCTTGATCCAATCGATTGTTATCAGTAATCGAACCAATTGGTTTAAAATTAGATTCTGTTTTGATAGATTCATGACCATGTTATGCTGATGTAGTCAAGTTTATGCAGAGACTTTCAGAAGTGTAAAGCCATATTTAAGGGTTAAAAGTTATCCTGGCGGGGTTGCGGGAGTGTTCTAACGCGATACCACGGCCCCGGAATGCAAGGGCAACTGAAGGAACTGGGTGAGGTACAGGCACGAGTAAAGCCTATGACCTTTCTCAAATTTCAAGCTTCTTCCATACCAAATCTCATCGAAATCCACCCGTTACTTTCGGAGATTAACGCGTTTAAACAAACAAACTATTCCCCTTTATAATATCTGTATACATTCGTAACAGTTCGTTTCTTCTCGGCAACTTCGTCCTAGTGTAATCAAAGCCGAGTTTGAGCGAAGGTGGCTTTTTTAGCCGAAGGTGGCCGAAACTCAATGTTCGGTACGACACAAGTTTCTAAAATTCTCTGCATAAATAAAACGAAGAAAGTAATTACTTTGTACATTATAAGCTAAACGAAATATACTAACAAAAAGCCACTTAAGAAAAACATGTTTAACTTCCTAGAAAAAACAAAAAAATCACAAAAAAACCTGAGTACAAAGAATCAAAGATATGTCAAGGAATACGGAATAGGCAAGTTTGTTAAGATCTAAAGTAGACGTAAACAAACAACTACGGAGCCATTTAATCAAATCACAGCAAATAAACAGCATAGAGAAATAGTGAAAACATTCAAATCCAATATCAAATTGTTTACGATGCTTTTATTCTAATTTGGTAAAAAGTTCACTCGCTATATTTACGGCTCGAGAAATCGATCTTGTTTCTCCACACAATGCCCGGCAATTGGCTAGACAGTGTATTTATATTTACATTGTCGATACACGAAACCAACCCACATCCATTATGTACGTAAGACGATTAAGGGGGAAAGGGGGCGACAATCTTGGTTTTTTTTTACAAGGGGTAATAAAGTTTTGCAGTTCTAACGTAAAAATTCCAAAATTACCTTAAAAAAGCACGCGCGATTACGGAGGATACCCTCTTGGACTGATCAAATTCTAATCTCATAAAAATAACGGATAAGGAAATATTTTTTTCTTTGAAAAGTAAAGTGAAAAGAGAAAAAAACTAAACGTGTATTTATTTTTTCATAAAGTAGATCAATATTAAACAGGGGCAAAGGGTGAAAAGGTAGCTAAAACCGTCTCACTTAATAAATGGATGTATCCTTAGTGACTTATCACTCTTATCAGACATGTATTTGTACACCGATGTCGACTTGATTTTCACCTTGTTATGCAAGAAGCTAAATTTTGCTAATAAAATTACTTTCACTAGTGAAAGGTTTATTTTCAGCTGAAGATCAATAAAATGATAAGACGAGCACTGGTGCATACAGCCGGCTGCAATTGTAAGGTCGCTTAGTTCAAGTTGTTCTTGCTTTTTCTTGTATTAGAAACTAAAAATAGTCTATCTGGCTTGTGGAATTTGATGTCTATTTATGGTGGAAGGAAAAGTCTTAGGAATGATGTGTTTTCTCCTCTGTATGCAGTTCTGATGATTGATTTCCTCTTTTCCGTAAAGAGGCGTTAGGTTAGATAAAGACGTTTAAAGACTTGGGTAGGTAAAGCCGTACGTAGTCAAACCATTTTTTATTGATTGGCTCGCATTTCGCCATCATCTCAGTCACTTGCTGACAAGCGAAGAATTTGTCTAAAATTAAGCTAAGAAGTAACCTCTGCACTCTTGAATTTATTTATTATAGCGGTTAGCGAACACAGGAGAATTTCATTCCTTATTTAATTAAGTATTGGAAGGGTTAGAAGTCCACCATGTAACGCAATATTTTAGTAAAAATACTTATCGTATCCTTCGCTCATTACCAGTTTAGCCTTGTGCCAACTATGTATGTCGGGTCAACTGCCAGTCTAATTAGATGCAGCTGAGTATGTGCTGTACATAGAACTATTGCGTATCTGATCTCCTCAACCCAATAACTGGGTAACCTTATGGCCAGAACAATGTTACATTTTCAGTCTTTTGACTACCCGTACCAACTGACAAAGATGACCAAATAACGGCTCGGAAAGCCGTTGGACCCGACTGGGAGTATCACACCGCTAATTTTTTTGAACTCCAGGCTACTACTGAGAAATTTCTATTAGAAAAACCTAATAGCACTATTTTCCAGACCCGGGAATTGAACCCGAACCTCATGGTCAGCAGTCGCACTTACAACTCGACCAACGAGACAGGCACCGTCTGCTTAGTTACCAGTTTATTTTGTTTTCGATGTGGAGATCCATACTGACATCCTGTCCATCCTGAGTCTGACAGACTCGTACCATGTTCACCTGTGTACTTAGAGCTCCAATGATAGTAGCATCAACTGCCTTTTAAATAAGATAAACCATTATCGAGCCATCAAAATTGGAATTTACAATTGCAATTTTACTTATCCAGATAAATGATGTTCATAAAATAGGACTTTATAACCTGCGAAGAATAACCTATTTTATTTTCATTAATAAAATACAGATGGAAAAAGTTTATTTATTATTATATACTTTATTGTACACTTTAAGGATACAAATAATAACACTAGTGTACAATGGGCGGTTACATCGCACGGGGCAATTTCTTACAGACAACCTTTGGGTGGACAGAAATTAAAAGAGATAGATTTAGTGCTGTCGGTGTACAACATCATACATAATACTAATTAAACCTAATAATATAAAATACATACCACAAAATATAATATACAGGTAAATATACACTAATACATATCAATTTCATAATAGAGAAAGAAAAATAAAATAGAATAGAGAAAGTTAATAGGATTCTATTTCTGTAGATCCCATGACGGGTTCTAGCTAGGTATAGTCTGTTTATGGTTAATTCTGTGGCAGTAGCAACCTTGCATGCCTGACATTTATTTTTTTTATTTAGATTTTCTTTCCGAGGAAGTAAGCGAGAGTATGACTGGTGTAATTTTAACGTTTTCAAGGAAATCGGGGAGTTTTTATTGAGATTCTTAGCAGACGCTCCTCAAGTAGTGAGAATGAGAAAGGATCTCGAAGCGAGATTTTAGTAGTTACCTAGTAACCTGTTATCTAACGCCGACAACTTATCGGTCAGACAACTTATGTCTGACCTACCTGGTAAGGGAGATTCGGGATAAGATAAACAACTAATATAAAGACAAAGCAGGTCCCGATGGCTAGATTTTACTACTTACGAGTTGTTATTGCCCACGACAGCGTCATTCGATTTTCCATACAAACTTTCACCCCCTGCCTGCTAATACGAGGTTGATTTTTAACCCGGAGCTTCAACTATCACCATACTAATTTTCATTTTCTTTTTCAATTCGGATCAGCGGTTTAGCTGTGAAAGCGTAACAAACTAACTTCCGCATTTATAATACTAGCTTCTGCCCGCGACTTCGTACGCGTGGGAAGGTTTTCCCGCGCAAATCCCGATCCCGTAATAATTTCGGGATAAAAAGTAGCCTATGTATTATTCCAGAATATCAACTATCTACTTACCAAATTTCATTGAGATCCGTTTTGCAGTTTTTGCGTGAAAGAGCAACAAACATACATACATCCTCATAAACTTTCGCATTTATAATATTAGTAAGAAAGAAGTAAGATAAGATAAGAAGTAAGATTACACGCTGACCCCGCGAACTTCGAACCGTCATATTTTTTCTTACTGACAGCCAGACTAACGAACAGCTATTTATTTTTATTTAAAAGATAGACGTATGACCAGCTGTTCATTGAAAATTCAAACGCAGGCCGTGTACAACTTGTAGCTGACTCATAAAAACATCTATGAGAACCTTCTAGTGTAAAACTATCAGTTTTAATGTAAACGGTACCACCCCGAGGTCGGGTGGCCACGGTGGCCATCGGCTGCCCTCCTGTGGTCACTCAACTTTGTTTTTCTACTTACGCACAGACAACACTCCATTCTGCCTCGTTGACTTTCTCAAGGGGTTCGGTTTACAAAGCAAGTTTTCTAAAAGTTGGAGAGTTTTTATCGAAGTTTGCACGAAATTCATACATTGTATGTATTCGTGTTTATTGGCGTTACGGTATGTGAATGCATGTAAAGTGTTCGGTAAACACGAAACATCTTTATTTGGTTTATTGTGGGTAGGTAATATGAAGTTTGAGTTGGTACTCGAAATTGATTAATAGCGATGACTATGATTTACCTATTAGAAAAGTCAATAATAAAGGCATATTCCCTGCTTGGTGGAAATATTTACATCTCGTCTTTTTCTTTCTTCTATTTAGAGATTGGCAATCAACCGAGTTTTAAGTACCTTTATAAACCGACTAGCTTCTATGCTTCTGTCCGTGGCTAAGCTTGCGTGAAAAGGTGTTTTTTTCAGCGAAATTAATGTTATGTTACTTGTCAATAATGACAAGCTTCATTATCAGCAAGTATGTTGGTGAAAGATTTTTAAAATCAGTGTCACAGTTTTTGAGTTCATGATCCATTACAAACAAACGAAAATCAGAACTTTCCTCTTTATAATAATAATAGTGTAGATTAAAAGAAATTAAACGATTCGAATTACGCTGATTCATTGTTGGGTATCATTGAAAGGGAAAATCTTAGCTGGAGACCATACTTCTCTTTACTAAATCATTATTAACAACGAAATCTCAAATACAAACTGACAGACATGCGGAAGTCGCCTACACGCGGCAGTAGCGGACAACGACGGGACATTTCATTATGCGCGTATGCAGAATGCAACAATAACCATTTGACCGACGCACAGCATGGCCCACGGTCGCATGGCCAGCATGGCATGGCTCACGCCTACGGACCGTATCTACTTACAGTCTTAACAATTGGGTGTTTGGACGGCATATGACTGACCATATAGGACCATAACACTGTCATTATGTCGTAAGAACGTGGCTTTAACACAGCGCAGTTGAGAACCGAGCCTGGTAGTTTGATAAAGTGTGACTTTTGTTTAAACCTTCCTTCCTTGTGGCGACTCAAGGCAGTACAGTTCGAAAGGTATTGTTCTATGAAGGTTCTTGACGTTTTGAAAAGAAAATTCAAGTTGGACTTGGAGTATTGATCAAATCAGCTGTTAGACGAAATTACTCAAAATGTTTGCGTAAAAACTCATGTCTCCGACTTCCGCATTTTCTAGGGCGGCCATACTAAGGTCGTCGATCCATCAGATGTATTTGTATTCCTAATGCCTCCATTATAGAAGTAAATAAGAACCGACTATCGGTAATAATGCTCAGTTTTATTTATCTTGGGGAACGGTTAAAAAGTGGTTTTCTTAGCGGTTAGCTTATGTGTGTACCGCCACCGTAATGACTCAATAACTGCAAAACAAATAGAAGCTCTGGCCAGTAGGAACTCGTACTATTTAACTTTTTACACAATAATGTAGTGCAGTTTCTCACGGCGCCCGGCGTTGCTGGGCATTAGACAGCGACAATGAGCGTGGACTGTGTGCATAAGATTTGGATTTTGGGCATAAGGACATATAAGGATATTGTAAGTGGAACATAATAAGATACCCCCTAATAAATATACAATACTAGTTAGCTGACCTGAAGGACGACTAGCTTCCTGCTTGCGACTTCGTCCGCAAACCTTAATAAATTATACACGTAAACCTTCCACTTGAATCATTCTATCTATTAAAAAAAACCGCATCAAAATCTGTCACGAAGTTTTAAAGATCTAAGCATACATAGGGACAGACAGCGGGAAGCGACTTTGTTTTATACTATGTAGTTAGTATTAATGATACGAAAGTATTTGCAGCGCGCAATCTGTCAATCACGCTAACTGTCAAACGACTGAGAGTTATGTCAAACGCCATAAGGTTACATTAGAAAAGTTAATGTGGTCGTTAAGTTTCCTTAAATTTTCTTATTTTCAGCCATTTCAGCTCAACGTTCCTATATTTTCTTTTACTTTTTAACAAAGTAGGTAAAAAGATACACTTAAATGGCTAATTTGGCGTGTGTGAGCCGTAAGACTCAAGCGTTTGGACGGCAAATGACTGAAAACTAAAATTACCAGTAAGGTATAGGTACATTGGTAGATTGAAGTAAACCCATTGGTTTGGGAACTACATCTCGAATAGTAACATCACAACATATCTTCCTAATGCACCCAAGGACATCCATTCAGAGGAGTCAAGAATCTATCAATGCACATTTTAATGTCCAACATCCACCATTGTGAGCAAAAGCCATAAAACATTTCATACGTCCCAATTCACATACAAAATGGCCTCGGGTATGCCCATACAATCTGTACTTCCTAAGAATTTTTGCCGTTCCTAAGTCCGCGTAGGTATGTACAATGTATTGCGTGTTGCGTCTCGTCTATAAATTTAAATATTGTATTCCACACTGTTTTATACACATAGAATACGTGAGAATTGATTTTCAAAAGGACATTAGCATTCATAGCAACTCCCGATAAATGTTCTACCATACAAACGAAGTAAGTTTGCATGGAATTAACAAGTACGAAGAGATGTCACATAGATTTTATCTTTACGAATTTCTGCGTTAAATGTACCGTTGTTGTAAGCAACAGATTAATGTTTACGGATTTTGGGTATTTTTATATGCAAAGTATAGCGTGTACGTATAGACGTCAAGTTGCCTGCAAATACTCGTATATCTATGAGGTTTAGTGTTCTCACGGAAACGAAAGATTGCGCTGTTAAAATAATGAGACTGTTGTGTAACATATTCTATTATTATGAACGAACGGGACTTATGTTACTATGTAGGGATACATAAAAAATATTTTTATTTTAACTTATTTTTCCTTTTGGCCATCCATACACTTAATTAGCCTATATTAACCCGTTTGCTAAGACACCGGCCTCCTTTATGTCTGCCCAAACTCTACGAAAACAGTGTCTATTGGGCGACATTTCACAAATGTTTAGCTCCAAGAATGGCCGTTTTCTTCACGATGTATTTCTAAACCGTTAATTGTCTGTTCTGTATCTTCAAGTAACGCCAGCCGAGTTCAGTCTGTAGATGAGTGACCATCTTAATACATTGATATTCCTCCACACCTTGTAAATCACAGAAAACCCCGGTCCCGGTCGTAATTTGTACAGACGCCAGCACATGAAGCTACCCAAAACTGTCAAATTTTCCCAATCAACCTTGAACCTAATTTCTTTAACAATAAAGTTGAAAATCTATTAAAGAAATTTGACAGATAGTTGTAGCTTTATGTGCTGGCACTCTTGGTCTGTACATCTTTGACGATTGTTACGACTAATGAGAAGCCAGTTGACAGTCGTTAAAGTTTTTCAGAAGCCAGAATATCCTCCACCAATCTTACCAATCTTGTCTTGTTTTTGGAAGTCAGATAGGCAATCGTTCTATGTTAAACACTAGGGTACCGATTTTCTTTATGAAACTGCTAAAAACTGTAGTCGCTAGCGTGTTTCTATTCGATAGGTATTTACTTGTAAACTCATACTACCGATTTTAGTTCCGTAAGTGACCGCTAGAGGCGCTGTAAAATTTGCCATACAAAAAATTTACATAGTCGGTATCGAGTATCGACAAATACTATTGCTTTAAACTCATGCTAGAGCTACTGTAGTCAGCTATAGCTGGGTAGACTGGAAGCCGATCCCAAGATACATAGTTGGGAAATGGCTAAGCTAAGATACCTATACATTTTGGCAGTTTTTTAATACTTGTCTAACAATATAACTAGCACATCACAACGATTAACCAACTTCCATTTTTGAATCGTCACTTCCATTAGGCATAATTAGTTCTGAATGGTGGGTGACAACATGACAAAACAAATTCAAAAAAAGATACAAAAAAATTGGCCAAGTGCGAGACAGACTCGCCCATGAAGGGTTCCGAAATAACTATTATAATATAATATAATACGTATATTTATTTGACAAAAAAAAACCTAACAAATTTCGCAAAACTAGCTTATTTACATTTATTTACAACTACGCCAAATAACTTTGTTTTTCATAGTGTTTGTATGAATTACATAGTTATATTTGCGGTTTTAGAAAATATGCTATATCTCAAAAACTGCTAACCCGATTTCATTGAAACCAATTTTGGTTGAAAGATTACATTAAGATCTATAGACACATATTTTTTCAGATTTTTCACTCCATTATTATAGAAGTTAGAGGGGGGGGACACATTTTACCACTTTGGAAGCTTATATATATCTTTTAAACGATTGACTTTATGTAAAAGTGGTTTTAGAAAACCTTATATATTTTTTAAAGACCTGTCTATAGATACCACACACGCATAGGTTTCATGATAAAAAAATATTTTCAGTTCTAGTTCCATGTATGGGGACCCCCTTTATTTTAAATATTTTTAATTTTTTTCTTAAAATCGGAAAGCGGTTCACAGAATACATCTACCTACTAAGTTTCACATGTATAGTCTTAATAGTTTCGGAATAAAATGACTGTGACATACGGACGGACGGACAGACAGACAGACAGACAGACGGACAGACATATCGAAACTATAAGGATTCCGTTTTTTGCCATTCGGCTACGGAACCCTAAAAATAGCCTATCTATCACTGACAAGCTCATGTCATACACAAAAAATATCATTAGATGAGTCTATGTCGTCTATGAATTCAGTAAATCATTTTATGTGTTAACGTTTTTGTAAAAAAAAGCTTAGTAGTTGTCTGTTGTTATAAATCTGCCTATTCAACATTTTTTTTGTCACGTGATAGGCTTGAAATACTTGACATAGACTATTTTTTTGCGAATTTGCTGATAACATTGAAAAATAAGCGTAGTTCCATACTATACTTTTTTGTTAGCCTATATTGCAGTAATTTGGCAGTAATAAAAAAAATACGTAGGTACGATGGTAATGATTTCAATTTAACCTTCATAATAAAAAGTTAAGTTAAAATAATTGTGTATGTTTGTCCTATATGTGTTCTTAAACAGATCAGATCGTGATGAAACTGTGGCAGTGTTCTGAGGATGACCTAGCGGGTTTCTGGACTAAAGATCCTCTGTCGCTGTGCGGAATATCCACTCGAATGAAGTCGCGGGCATCAACTAGTACCTACATTATAATTGTATTTTACAATTATAATTGAATTGCTTGTTCATCATTGTCTACACAATAATAAGCGGATATCCAGCAGTGTTAATAGTTTCTGAGTAAGCAATTTGTTAATATTCTTAATAATGCAGTACTCTCATGCTCTTCTAAATCTATCGAAAGGTCAGCTTTAAAAGATTTTCTTTAGCGATAAGGCTGACCATTTTGTCACCCTATATAAAGATTTTTACTTGATATTTTTCTTATTAATGTACTCACATCATTTTATTCTATTCTATTTTCGTTGCAAATACGTCCCTCACACACTCATCATCTTCATCCACAGCGTGACTTCACTCACTGCTGGATATAGGCCTCTCTTCGCTTGTGCCTAGTCTCATCCACCCTGGCATGCTAGTCTCATACCCGCGATGGCAACAATGTCTTCCACACACACCACCTCTTATTAAAATCCTGCTAGAAAGAAACAATCGAGAACAATGATAAGAAAAAGTATAAATTCTATATGACTGCATGATTGCATACTGATGCTCATCAATATACGATCATATGTATGTAAGCGAATATTTATCGTAAGCCAAGTATGAATGGCACAACAAACGTATTTCTTTAACGGACATTAAAACATAATATTTATTCTATTAGTCTTCAACGAAATAGGCAATATTGTGGGAAAAATATAGAAATCAATGCATAAATTCATGATGCAGTCACTGATTCGGTCATTAGCTTCTTGGCATAGATATATCATTCAAGCAATTTCCTCCCGATCACAACAAAAAAACCAATTTGAATAAAGATTGACGCGATATCAAAGCAATCGCTTCGAGCCAAACTAAAATGCAAATCCGATGAAGAGAATGAGAACCGGTATAAACAAATCTAAACAAAACTAATATTATGAATGAGTCAAATTTTGATTGTTTGTTTATACTACGTGTTACCAGAAAAGCGTTAAATCTGAAAAGGGGTCGTTGTACTTATGAACTTCTTTTAAGTTTCAGGTAATAACGGATGATTCCATTGTAGCTTCATCATTGTAGTTCCATGATAGCCGGGACCAGTGGCTTAACGTGTCTCTGGATGTGTAATCTCGATACGTTTAAGGGCCTATGCACACCACGTTTTTTAAACGCGCCGTTGACTCGCGTTTGTAGCAATACAGATGCGATACGCACGCAAGTCAGACGCAGCCTGTAGACCTTTGCACACCTCGTGTGTATCGATACAAACGCGCTGGCATGGTTAAGTACGAAGGGAGAGTGGATTCAGTCTAACTACGAACAAATACTTTTATGAATTTTTATCAAGTGCTATACCGTTGTAACTTAACAGAACCTCGTCAACAGTAGCAAGATGGCGTCGGTGGCCGTCGCGTCTGTATCGATACACGCGCGCGTTAGCATCGCGTTTGTATCTATACAAACGACAACAAACTGCTCTGTAGGATAAAAGCGCGCCGTTCGGCGTCGTCGACGCGGGTTTCTAAAACGCGCGTCGACGGCGCGTTTAAAAAACGTGGTGTGCACAGGCCCTAAGCCACCAAAACACGGACCGACCTCCATAATCGTTGCTTAACCTTAAAGATCTAGTACTAAGCTATACAAAAAAATCCATCGGAAAAGATATTTTGCTTTCAGCATTAGTTATATTGTTGAGTAAAACTCCGTCTTCTTGTCCGTGGCTGGCTTGATCTTAACATATCGAGTTTCATTCATGCCTCGGAAAGCAAGTTAACACGTTCGCTGACAGTAGGTACGTCGTTAGGCGGGAAATTAAAATAGTGCGTTATGACAGTACGTCGAGGGACGGGCTACTTATTTTTAAGACGTGGAAAATTCTACTATCGTAATGTGGTGTCAGGGTAAGTGCTCACTGTCAGCGAACGTGTTAAGCTGTTGATCGCAGCTGTCATTTCTACATCTTTGACTGTCGTTACGTGTAGTAAGAAGCCTGAAAATCTGACACTGGTCTTGCCAAGGGGTATCATGTTACCCAGCTACCGGGTTGTGGAAGTCAGATAGTCAGTCGCTCCATGTAAAACTCCGTGCTGACCCCAACAAAACCGGGAAAAGGCTATGCAAATGATGACATTGTATTTCTATTAAGCAATCACCATAGAGCACAGGCACACGGGCCACCGTTGGACCGGAGAACGGTGGCCCGTGTTGCTCTATGGCAATCACGAACATTTTTAACCGACTTCTAAAAAAGGAGGAGGTTCTCAATTCCGATGTTTTTTTTTTTTTTAATGTTTGTTCGGGCATAGCTCCGTCGCTTGCCAACCGAATTGAAAAATTCTTTTTTTGTTGAAAAGGGTATACTTCCCAAATAGTCCCATGAAAATTTTATCGAAATCGGACAAGCCGTTTCTGAAAAATCGATAAAAGTCTAAAAAAGATATTTACGTTGATGATCTTTTCGTTTACTCTGCATTGCGTTTTTTGTTCGCGCATAACTCTGTCATTTACGAACCGATTTGGAAAATTCACTGACCCACTAAAAAGCGCGAAAATAAAAACTTTTTTGCAAAAAATAAAACCGACTTCCATATCAAAACACTACAAAGACAAAAATAATTTTAATTTCGGAAGGCGGTGGGAAAAAATAGAAAATACAAAACCAATAAC
This sequence comes from Tholera decimalis, assembly GCA_943138885.2. Classification (NCBI taxonomy): domain Eukaryota; kingdom Metazoa; phylum Arthropoda; class Insecta; order Lepidoptera; family Noctuidae; genus Tholera; species Tholera decimalis. The sequence goes on from OW964555.2 coordinate 9,738,058, forward strand.
ACCGACTACCGAAATTAAAATTATTTTTGTCTTTGTAGTGTTTTGATATGGAAGTCGGTTTTATTGTTTGCAAAAAAGTTTTTATTATCTGATAGAAAGTTTTAACTAAAATGCATTGGCTTTTTTTTGTCCCGCAAAAATGCACGATTTCTGCGGTAAACCTCACAGAAGTGAAACCACTATAATAAATATTTGTTTATAAGTAGACAATTCGATATTTGTTCGACAAATAAATACAAATTTGAGTATTGCACGTTCTATTTAATTGAGACGATTGGAACGAATTTGTTTTCCAGTCAGAATCGATCACAGTCGCCCCACAAACCTCTGCACTATTGATTTTTTGCCGCCAATCTGTGTAGTCGCAAGTTATGAATCAAAATTTTGCTTTACGTGAAAGCAGACAGTTGTAAATTTGTAAAGCATTTTCTTTATGTTTTTGTGCAGTTCTCAACGGTTATCGCTATGGTTTTATTTAACAACTAAATTTAAAAAGCGTGCAGTTTTATTCCAAAAAGCTAAAATGTTAGTACATAATTATTAGAATGCATATTTTACCAGCTTCTCCTTCTTCCGTGACTACGTTCCTCTGCGTCTGTACTTCGTTTCCATAATTATACAAATTTTAATTTCCCTTTTTACAAACCCAGACATTAATGTAAACAACAGAAAAATAATTATCCACATCGGTGCAATCGTTGTACATGACAAATCTTCATGTTTTGTGTTAGCGAAAATCTAGGCTGAATTTAATTGATAGGTACTAAGCCATATAAAGCGTACCGTTTAATTTTCAAGTTTTCCAAGATCGTCTTAAAAGAATTAATTTTATTTTGTGTCGGAATCACCGTGGCCTACTAAAGAAAATTACACATAACTTCTTAACGGGATGCGTTTCAAAACTCACGCTTTAAATTGATTCCAGGCCCTGGGGTGAAATTGGTACCTTCACTTAACGTTTCAAAATTAAAAAGAAAATTTCGAATGAGAGTGGTCGTTAGTGACGACGAAGGTTGATTATCTTTAAAACAACGGTCGGCGTCAATCTTGCGCTGGCGCACGTATTTAGACTCACGCGCAAGCACCGGCTAATCGCTTGGTGCATCATCGACAGTTAATGGAGCGATTAAACTATCAAGCTGTATATAATGCTGCTGGAAATGCTCTGTATCCTTATGTGTGTAGTCTGAGCATAGAAGAAAGATAAGATGAGTAGGTTGTCTTTCAGTTTTAACAGTCTTCTACTATACATTAAAACGTAAAGGTTATAATAGATAATAATACGTGATTGTATCCTTTATCTGCGGCAACTTGGTCCATACAAAATAATAAACAAATTAAAAATCTTGTAAATAATAAAACACATATAAACAAAAACCTCGCGCCCGTTTTGATTGTTAATTTAAAGTATGACTTTAAAAATTATGTACTAAAATACTTAAAATACAAACTATAGAATAAAGCATCAAAAAATTTATCCTCAACGCTGTCGGCTGGCAATGTACCCAAAAGACTGACGGCATTGCCTCGTTGTATGGCAATGCTTAGCCTTTGGTCAAAGAAATAGCCAGCCCTTGGGTTACGGGAAGCGTCAACGAGCCTTTTCGATATGTCTTTAAAAGAGATAAAATTCGGTCGGCGGCTCTGCGCCGAAGGAACCGTCGCCGTCGAAGGGAATCAATTAATATAGTTTTTTTGTAGACAACAACGTCCTACTCGTGTTGTAAATGATTTAGGTAAAGAAAATGACTAGTTCAATACATTTATTCTTAATTCACTTTTGAGCTTAGTCGGACGAATCATCTTTACCCTGTACGTGAAAAGGAAAGCTGACCGAGAAAGCCTCACAAATCCGCAATATAGCACGGAACGACGGAACCCATGAAAGGACAATCGGTTTTTTATCGTGTTACCGTTACCGAAGATTTCGAAGAGTCGGCACATTTGCATCTCACAGATTGGAGCTGCACTTCAAGGTCGCGATGTTTTTACATTGCGTTACGGAGCGATTTTGTCTGCAACTGGTTTCGTTGATTTGATAAGGGCCTGATACCGCTAACTCTCTGACACCCACTTCGCTGAGCGGAACCTCGATAGCCGACTCGTTATAGTAATGATGTTATTTAGCCCGTAATAACTGAGATAGATTCTTGCTTAATTTATAGTCAGCAATCCGTGTAAAAAACTGTATGATCCAATTGCATACAAATAGTCCGAAATGAATCATTGCGAGATACACGCGAGTATACTTAAGCCATTATCTGACTAATTGCAGATGAAACTGTATAGATTACTTGGATGCAACTATTTAGAAGATTATGATGCTTATCTTAGTAAAAAGCCCATACAGCACTAGCTAAGTAGGCACTAATGAACTGTAATTAATTACTTAAAGTTTAGCTGACAGTGTACTGAAAATGATCAAAAATTCAACAATGTTGATAACCGTATCACTGACGTGAGAATGTGATTAATTAAATTCATTGATTGCAATCGAATCGGAATTCCAATCTTAGCGTACCTACTGACACACAATCTGCTAATTTACCTTTACAAATAAACAGGTGCAAAAAGCACATTCCTAATCCTAAGTGAGAATATCGAATCTTAGCTGTGAAAATTATAAAATGAAACGTAAACGTTATCAATGAACTTCCGAACTGCATTATGGACTATTTTCATTCAAAACTGCTGAAAGTATAATGTCGATAAATTATTTTAATTCTGTCAACTTCGGTGGAATTGTATAACTCAGATGGTTTGCTCATATAAAGGAACATCTCTAGATATGAACTTAATACTCATAATCTAAATGGAAACTGTGATATAGAGCGTGAATAGGTTACAGTAGGTACTTATAAGTCTAAGTATACGTAGTTTATCAATTTGGAAATTACTGTCAAAGAAAAATTCTAATAAATATTGGCTACCTATTCCAATCTAGTTCAAAAATCTTTTATTTAAATTCTATAGATCTGATTATTCGTGACATGAATTATATCAAAGTCAACGATTTTTTGGCCCGTAGGTACTTTCCCATTTGGACTTAAACTGAAGAAACGTTAAAGACTTTTAAAGAAAATATATTTATGTTTGATTAGAACTTAAAACGGGATATTTTATCATGTGTATTTATTGTTTCAAGTTTCCGATATTTCGTACATTCGTGATCATGGCGCTTGCAGTATAGTACCGAAGTCAGTTGCCTGTAACTTCATTCGCGTAATGATATGAGTGATTAACATCCATATATTTAAACTGTCGCATTTATAATACTACTATAGAAGTATTGATAATAATCTATGCCAGAACTAATATATTTCATAACCACACAGAAAGTCTATGTTCTTGCCATAGACTAAATTGAACGCCATATTTTATTTTTAATGTTTCTACAAGAGCAAAAAGTGGCGCCAAGAAATTAGAAAATCAATTGTATGAGGCTGATATTGGCAAAGGCCCTTTCCTTACTAAGAACTGGTCTGGTCGAACCGATGTAAACATGCATTCCACTCTCTGGTATAAAGAGTTTCTATCTAGTCTATGGATCTATTATGGCGGATACGATGCCATGAGATGAGACTAGTTTCATTTGCGATTAGGGTCGCTGCTCCTTGAAATGTTGACCAGGAATCCTATATTTAGATATGAATAAAAAGTGCGTCCGGTTTCGTTCTTTTTGTGCTGTTGGAGTCAATTAGGGAATGGATGGTATGTCGGTAAATGGCAGGCTGCAGCGTATTATTTATTGATAAATGAAATCCTTCTGACTGGCTGACTGGCGCAATGACTGAGTGCAAAGAGTACCGGTGTCCACTCGATAGTGCGCAGGGATTATGATTGGTTCGATTTTCTATTTTTTTTTTACATAGTAGGTACCAGGGATGTTATGGATATGAAATTTCGGATACGGATTGGATACGGATATAGGAATAATTATTATACCGGATATGGATACGGATACGGATATGAAATTATTTCGGATTATCCGTCAGTTTCGGATAATTTCGGTTACGAATATTAGATTTTTAAGGAATTTGAAAAGTAAAATACAAATAGATACATCATACCATAACGCGCTATCTCATCTCATGTAAAGATGTATTACATTTATAACGCGAGCATTTCATTACAATAACCATCGTGTGGCGCTTCATTACGCGTCATGTTTGGAGTCATGGTATAATGCAACATTCCCTGGTACTAAATGTAATGTCTTATAACATCACTTTCTAACGCACTGTTCTTCGCATGTCTACTTGTGTTTCGCCGCCGCCCGGCTGATCAAAACAACTTGTCATAACGTGTCTCAATTAGGCTCCGCCCCTATCCGATATTATCCGAAACTTTTATTTCGGATTCGGTTACGGTTACGGATAATTTTTTATACCGGATATCCGAAAGTTTCGGTTACGGTTACGGAGCTCCCTAACATCCCTGGTAGGTACCTACCTACAATGTTTTTACTGTCTTCGAGATGCATATTTGAAAAGCTTTAATTGCTAACGTTGCGTGCCATAGTGCTTAGTTTTATACCTGTGTATTTATTTATTTTCACTTCATTTCAATTATGAGGGCACAAGGGGTGACTTAATGCCGTAGGAATTCTTTATCAGTCAACCAAAGGTGGCGAGGGAAATAGTATTTGTTTTATTTTGGTGGTAGTTTTACTCTAATCAAATATAACCTGTCCCAGATTGTCTTAGCATAGTTTTATTCTCCAAAACACCTCCAACGCCCTCCTATTATTTTAATAACACCATGTTTTACGAACACATTGTTTGTTATAATTCAACGGAATAAAAACTCTAAAAATAGCCGTGTGAACTAGTACTAGCGTCCATTTCACCTGACGCTGACGTTCTAATCAAACTCGTGAGGTGCGGACTGACCCCACCTGAACAAACACTCAGCTTGGAGTGACGGACAGTTGGCGCCTCTTTAAGGAAAACAACGGAGTTACACGCATTCTTAATGGTTTCTTCAAATTGTTAAGGGAACAAGGTGAGAAGTCCGACGAAGTTTGAGCTAACAATAACAAGAATTTAGGCCGGTATTCTCAATTTAAATTCAATAGACTTCGACGCCATGATAACGGAAAAACCCCGTCGATTTATGACATATAGTAAAGTACCTAAAAGTTAAAGTAGTATTACACAAACGAGAGGTATTCCATGAAGCGCACCCAAACGAAGCGCACCCAGACGAAGCACACCTAAAGTATTCCACTTAGCACACCCGTAGGTGCGCGTCAAATAAAAATTTAAAATAATGAATTTCCTATTCCACGAAGCACACCTATGAATATCACTCGCATAGTGCGGAGACTAAGAAATAAAAATGTCGATCTGTGATGTTCCGGACTTAACCGGATTTCGGTTAAATTGTGACATATCAGTGCTGACTAAATTCAATCCTCGGTCCAATGTATAATTAAGTTTTTGATTGTAGGAATGGGCTTCATGGTGGAAACTACTTGCTGCTTTTAGTTTCTGCGTCGAGTTTATTCATTGCTTCCTTAATTTGGGTCTCCAAAACGTTTGAGGCACATTTATGTTCCTTTATTTTAACAACTTCTTCCATGCTACTTAATGTGAGTAAGCCATTACATCCTTTTTTAATACACCGCCACAAGGCATTACCGTTCTTATAAATCTTGTGTTTACTATATTGTTTGTTATTATACACTAAAACTTGTGTCCCCTTCCTTTAGGTGTGCTTCGTGGAATAGGAAATTAATTATTTTAAATTTTTATTTGAAGCGCATCTACGGGTGTGCTAAGTGGAATACTTTAGGTGTGCTTCGTCTGGGTGTGCTTCGTTTGGGTGCGCTTCATGGAATACCTGGAACGTAGACGTAGCATAAGTAACTACCTAGTTAGTACCTACATTTTGTGCCTGTTCGAATGAAAAGCAAAGACTTCTGTAGGATAACCATGGTTACTGACATGGGAGGACTATAGCCATCGCCAGAATATTGTTATTGGGCAACTTCTTGAGCCATAAGACACAGCGTTGAATAGCTGGACCGATGAAGACATTCGGGACCGGTAAACGTTGTGACACTTAGGAGAAAGGTATGTCCATTATTAAACTAAAACAAAAACATCCTACCCACACGCACAAAACGTTTTGCGAATACTTTCATTGTGCGTACGGCTAAAGAGTGGAATTCCCTGTCGGAGTCTGTGTTTCCTAGTAGCAATAACCTGGGGGTCTTTAAGTCAAGAGTGAATAGGTAAGAGGGGTTTAATTTTAGACCACATCATCACTTACGATCAGGTAAGATGGTGGTGAAACGACTTTAGAACGTCGGGTAAAAGTCAAAGTAGTAGTTCGTAAGTTCTAAAGCCTAACCTAACCTAACCGTGTTAAGCAAGCTGCAATGAAATATTTTATAGAAGCCCTTTATGTAAACATACAGTGTTTTCTAGACCGTCATGCTCGATTCGTCTGATATCATAACAGGTTTACACTAGGTACACTGCCCTGGAATTAATTACTAAGGGTCAGTTACATCATCTGATGCCAAGAATTGTGCAAACAAGTCATCATTTATTTCAATTTACGAATGTCAAGAACAATGTTTACATACTGTCTAAACTTCCAACTAAAGGCTAGTAACTTGCACTAACGTAGGTATGCAATAGTTAAGTAACTTGCATACCTTACTTAGCGGATTTGATTTCTTGGCAATCCGGTAACAAAAAAAAATTTGTAAAATATACGTATAATTAGGTTTTATAATACATTACATAAACCTTTCGTAAAGAAATATAGGTAATCGAACATATAGTAAAAACCGCATTAAAAACCGATTTTGGTTTAAGAGTAGTTAGCGGACCTACATTATACAGACAGATAAACATGGAAATTGAATATATTTTATACTTTGTAACACAAAAGACCAGATAATGGTAACCAACTGGTATGGATATGGGTACCATTACCTGGTAGCCAACCAACTTGCACACTTTTGTGCAAGTTACTAGTATGTATGTACATTGTGTAATGCGCTACTTTAACTGTTTTAATTCTATTGTTATGTAATAAACACATGCATTCACGAATCACGACCGACTTACCTATAAACCATTAAAAACATTGTCTCAGTTAGGAAAAATTATCAAAATGTTCGGAAATTAAAGGTGTGTTAAGCATTTGCGACTGTCATGAGAATATTCTTTATAAATACGAGAGTTCCCCCTGTATATTTAAAGAATCAATATATTAGAACTTATGTGAACTTGTTAATTGCTAATCGTCTATTCGGTTTCAGAAAGAAATAATTTTTTTATAATAGCACTAGCGATCCGCCCAGGCTTCGCACGGGTTTATAGTAAAAATATGCGTGTGTTATACATATAAACCTTTGTCTTGAATATTATTCTCTATATACTATTGCTGAAAAATGCATTAAAATCCGTTGCGTAGTTTAAAAGAGCGTACAGACTCCGATAGCAACTTTGTTTTATACTATGTAAAGACAAGAGCTAGTACCTAATGTTTGTGCCCGCGCACAGCTCAACAAAGCCCGCTAAGCGTCCTCTCACTGCGCTATCTATTTGCACAGCTTTCCTGGAAAAAGACACATTTTCACAGCGCCGCTTCGAATCTCATCGCCTAGCGCCTCACTAAACGTTTCATGAGAAAACACATCATCACGCATGTCCGTTAATCTCTATTTTAACCACAACAACAATACCAAATTAGTTCCCAAAACTATAACAACATGGCGATTCACAATTTCCCACAATTTAAGCTGTCCGTTATTCTTGTCACACTGTACTTGAGGCGTGTGTATGCATGTATGTATGTCACAACACAATACATTACCGGTTTTAGATATAGCTGTATTATTTTACTATCTAAATCGCAATACAACGATAATAGACTATCTAGTATTTAACTATTGTACATTTGATGGCTAAGTACCAAATTAGTACTTACTAAGAATTCGGACATCCAATGTGTTGTTAATTAATATAAATACGTATTGCGAAATAGACACAAAGTCTCGATTGTATTGGTTTAGTTCAACACAACCAAGACCACGCCGAGACGATTTAATAGAAGTCTGATTGCAACTTAGACAACTATCAAAATAATGTGTATCCCTATTTAAATTGAATTATTTCGGAATCTATACTAATATTACAAATGCAAAACATTAGATGTATGTATGGATGTTAATAACTCAATCATATCGGAATGGCGAAATAAAACTGGATGAAATTTGGAACAGAAAAAGATTATAGCCTCTCTCTAATATCCCTGTAACACAATGTGCTTAATCCATTCAAACGAAGTTGCAGTACAACAACTAATTATGTATTAAGGTATACAGGACCTAACATTAACAAAATAAACCCATTCCTGTCATTTAGGTGACAGCTTAGTTCATCAACTATTACTGACTGCTAACGAATGTACGCATTCGGCCTCAGCAAGCATTTCAACCGTATTAGCGTCTTCAATCATAGTTTATTTATGACGTGCCGTTAATGCTCTAAGCCCGTAATGCACAAATAAGGAAGAGATGCAATAGTTGGGCTCCCACGCCCGTACTCCGTGGGTCATTCCGGCTTTATGGGTCAAACGGATTCAATCGTGGCATTCAGACGAACCGTTTGACACGAGCGTCGCCGTCAAAGTGAACGCGACGACGCTTCCACATTCAAATCGTTCTACTAATTACCGCCATTTGCATAATTTGAATAAGGAATTACTAGGAGGCTTGCATGGTTAATTTTAAAGTTCACTCTGGTGTTTTAGAAACCATTAAAACTAATGGGCGTAATGTGTTTCTAAACGCACGAGTATCCACAGATTTAATTAGCGGACCTGAGAGACACTGGCAAGTTTTATGTATGTTTAAAATGAATATGGAAAACCAAAGGCCAAACTTTACGACAAAAAGCTTGCCAGCTAGAAAAAATATTTTCACAAAACAGTATTAATTTATGATATACCAAAGAAGGGGTACCCTTTATTTTTGTTTGAGAGAATAAGCAATCTTTATTGTAGTTTGTATTTTGTTTGTATTGTAGTAAATGTATAATCCACTACGTTTCCACATATTACTAGTTTCTTTTATATAGGTATTTTTTTTTTAAATAAAATAAATTGTCTTTAGTCACAAGCACAACCATCCCAAAAAGGTCTAACAGTTTCGAAAAATAAATAATTACCTACACTACAGAAACTTGCTAAGATGTCACCGTAGACGTCGCTAAAGTCGACAATATTCTACTTAGTGCATTAAGCCGGTATCCATGTAACTCAGTTACAGAAATAATGAATATTATATCTGAAGCTGTCAGATGCACTCTCAGTACTTCGCGGGTGAAACTTGAATACGTCTGCGAAAGTTAGAATAGCAGTTGTGTTAGCGATAGCATTGTTATTGTCCCGCGCTTATTTTGGTAACCATTTTCAGTACAAAAGGCTTAGGAGTGGAATTCCCTGCCTGAGTCTGTGTTTCCTGATAGCTATATTTTAGGGATCTTTCTATTCGAGAGTGAATAGGTTACTTCGAAGTAAGCGTGTTTCATCTTCAACTACATCATCGCTTACCATCAGGTGAGATGGTCGTCAAATTCGAGCCCATGACCACCAGCAAAAAAGGTGCAATAGTACCAAACTATCTACATTTTTACAATTAAATACTTGTTTTAAAATTATCCTTTAGCTACATGTGCTGTAAGACATTGCTCCTAGCCTTTTATGACTCTAACTTAAGGCTGCTGTCTCGAAAAAAGCTTGAAAAAAGCATTCAGATGAAGCAACTTTTCGTCGGCAATTACAGAGAAATTACATCTGAAAAAAATTGTTAGTCATCTACATGGTATGAACCGTAATTTGGTTTAGCCACAATTTTTCTATCGGTATCACATAATAAGAAAAAAAAATGCCAAATCACCTCCAAATCATTGAGATGAAACCATTTTACTCCTTAATTTCTTATCAAAAGAGTATAAAAAATATACTACTGCTTTGCAATACAAATGAAAATAATTTGGTTTAGTTACTTTTTACAAACATGTATTATTTTTATTACAATAAATTAAAAATGCGTCCAATTAAAGACTGCGTTTACATCACCCCCGCACTCGTCCACAAATTCAGTGCGGGGCGCATTGTGTTGCTAGGTGGACGTACGTCGCGTTGCGAGAGCTCAAGCACTACGAAATAATATCGTAAAATATTACTGCAAAAATTAATTTTGTAAATAGTGGAATAGCTTTTTAACCGACTTTAGAAAAAGGAGGAGGTTCTCAATTCGTCTTGTTCTTTTTTTTTATGATGTTACTCATTACTCGCAGATGGCTGGACCGATTTGGAAAATTCTTTTTTTGTTTGAAAGAATATACATTCTAGTTAGTTCTATTGTCGTCACGTTTGGATCTGATGATGAAATCATGGAGAAATCGAGGGAACTCTTCAAATATTATAGGCATAACTATAGCGTTTTGGGTATTTCTTATAGGACCTTGTTTAGTTTCTCTCGAAAAGCACCATTTGAGGAAGTGGAACTGATGACGAAGACCCCAGATGGCCATCGAAACTACTCAATAATAAGTATTTCGTGGATTGCGATTAGATTACTTGAATATAGATGTTAAGCACTTTATGCTCGTCACAATGCATATGGTGAAGTAGAGCTGATAGTGATGTACCAGGAGAACTCCTCAAAAATTAACGGCTCTGCACCGGGAAAAGCGATATTTTGTAAAAAGTGATAAGTAGTTGACATTTTGGCTTTTGTAACTAGATAAGTTACAAACCGACCCACTAAAAAGCGTGAAATAAAACTTATTATCAAAAAGTTGAACCGACTTTCGATTCGTCAAAAAGTTTTATTTCTGATTCTTGTTTATAAGTTAAAAAGTATTCTATGTATCTATAAGTAGTGTTAGTGTTATAAACTCATAGTATTTTACAGTTTTAGTAGTGTTTAAATTTAGTTTGTAAAACATGGGAATAAGCAGAAACGAATGAAGAGAGGTCTAAAAAAATATTACAAACAAAAGGTTATACATTTATTATCAAGGTAAGTTTAAAGTTTTATCTACATATTTCATTATAAACTATCACTTTACTTACCTCGCATAAAAGTAGATAGCACAGAGTAAACGGACAGAGGGTAAGCTTCATACAACTGCGCTATGATAGGTACACTACTACAAGCAAGGCGCGTGTGTGCGCTTCGTCTGAGCGAGGCCTGGCTTGAGCCGATATGCACCGGTTTCTCTTCGTACGGACGAAGCCGCCAGTTGAGATAGAGAGATAGAGTTAAGATAATGTACAAGAGAAAGAAGAAAACGACAAAGAGAAGGAAATAGAACTAAGGAAAGAAAAATAGATTGATGAGAAAAATGAAGAAAACGAGAACGAAGAAGGACGAAAAGAAAACATAGAACAAGATTTTATATGGCTATCAATATTTCTAAAAATAAACGTATGTGAACACGGAGAAATAAATGAGGACGAAGAAGTTCAACCAACCAAAAGAATAAAAATACTTGGTGAAAGAAAGTTAAATTTCAGTGAATTTTAGTTATAATCTATTTGTTTATAAAAAATGAAACAAATAATATGACATACACTAGTAATAATTATACTACCTATCTACCTTACTCTAAGTTCTTACCTACATACCTACCTTACCTACCTACCTACCATTTTTCTCTTAATAGAAACCTTTCTCAGACTATAACGAATATTCGAAAAAAAAATCCGTATTGGTCCAGCCATTCCTGAGTTTTGCGCTTAGCAACACATTTAGCCATTAATTTTTATTTATATATAATTAAGTTAAAAAGATACATCAAGTTGTTTACCTCATGTTTCGAGCCAGGCTGATCTATAATAGAGGTATAGTTTCTACAGTACATACTCAAAGTGCATCTATATCAATAGATAATAAATAAAAACAAAATTTGACCACTTTTGATGAGGTACAAATAAAAATGAATTTAACTTTCACGATGACTTGACCTTCTGTGATTTCGATACTCTGTGCCGAGACTAGGCGAAGCGACGACGCATGCCGGCGGCAAAGGCGCGGGCCGAGCGCGCCTCTCTTTTCTGTTGCATGCGGGTAGCGGAGAGCTGCGCGGAGTGAGGCGCGGAGAGGGGTCGTTAGCTCCGCCCAAATGGTCAAGGTTATTGGCATGAATACAAGCCTTAAGGGCAGCTGTAAGAACGAGGTGGGTCTTTAGTCAGTAGAAGTCTGACACTCCCTTCCGCTTAATCCAGAGCGGGGAAGTTTATGATTTACCTACCCGGAAAAAAAAGTTCAACGGAATGTACCTTAGAAGTTTTGATTTCCTTGTGAAGTTGCATAATATGTCACATAAACGGCAATATCTTTTGATCGCATTAACTTACAAGCTTGATTTTCTTACAACTGAAAGATAGTAAAGACCCAAGTACCTGATATTATAAATGTCAGTTCGATATCTCTACCTATTTTTTGTGGGTAGAAATCCTAAAAATATGGAACTTACTAATTACTGCTTGATTATAAATTCTAGAAAATACTTCCCTATTTTATTATCATATTGTACCAATTCATAGTACCTACTTATATACCTACAAAAATCACACCATTTCCCAACAGGGTAGGCGGAAACTTAATTACGTACCTTTTCTTTTTCGTCCTGATTATTTGCTTAATCTTATCGACACGTTGTTCATATATTAGTTAGAACTTACATACCTATAAATTCTACTTTTGTATGTAAATATCTATATACATTTTTACTCAGCTACTCCATGTTCACACACTCCATTACATTAATACGTAAAGCCAAAACTTTGTACCTCATTTTCGTAAACTACGCGGACGTAGTATAATTCGGCACACTTAAAGATTATACGGAGCAAGAGTGCGGAAAGCAAATATTTCTATTATAACGTCCAAAATTAAATCGTATATGAGTTATGATTAAAATTTGACTACTTGGCGACCAGTTGTTCAAATAAATACAACTACAGACGCTAAAACATGGTTGTTTCCAAGTACAATATGACATGAAACTAATGTTCAATTAACAATGATATGTTGAACCTGGACCTAATGTAATTGCTCTCCGGAGTGCAGTTCATAGTTCTAGCGCATAACTTACTTATGTACTTTAAAATTAATTGCTAGTATAATTACCTTTTGTAGGTGACTATACAGGGTGGGGAAAAATCAATTTCATAATGACAATGTGCTATAATTTTACAAATCGCGTCTAATATTTTTCTCCTTCGACCATTGCGTTTGCGTTACAGAGAGATATAGAATTTCTTTTAAACGAACAATGGTGCGATAGATCAGAAAATCGGGTAATTTTTGTTACAGCTTAAGTGTTTACCGTACCGGTTTGGGGATTGGAATTGGCCGGTTACATCACCAGATACGATGGCGCCGGATTATTTCCTTGCTGTTTTTTTTTTAATTTTGCGTTCATCACAATATCAAAAACCTTAGAAGTCTTGGAAGGCTCAGTTAATATCAAAAATGTTGGGAATCCTAGCCAAGGTGAGACGGTACTTCACACCGGAACAGCGCTGTTCAAATGCGAACCCATTTTCAATAAAAAATAAAACAAGCGAACATTGAACAAGAAAGATTCAATTTGGCGCAAAGTTTTGAGATAATAATTCAAAATGTCATAAAAGGAGCACCCATGTGTATCAACTCGGAAAATAGTAGATTTTACAACAAGTGCACAAAACAAACCATTTATATCCAAGACTTTTAGCAGCCCGAGCCGAAGGCGAGGGCTGATAGTAATGTCGAGGATAAAAATATAAAAATGGTTTTGTGGACGAGTTATAAACTCTGCTTTCACTTCGATTGCGAGGAAATAAAACAGTAGTATAACATAACATTTCTTTAATTAAAATTCAAAGTAAAATTAGAACAGTTTTGAATACTGAAGGAAATTGTTTTTTCTTTTCTCCAATTTGCAAAATTATCGTAAACTTTGAGATATTTTTCCCGAGACTTTGGTGGTAATATCTGTTGCACAACTCTCTGTGCATTCATTTCCATAAGCCTATTAGGAGAGACTGTTAAATTCAAATTCAAATTCATTTATTTGCTTAAACATGTGTGTGTACATACATAAAAAGTGCATACAGGATGACAATATAGATAAAGTGCAGACATGTTTGTCACAACGTGACGTGCAAAATGGTACAAAATTAAAATAATAAAAAAATAAAAAATGTCAAAATATTAAAAAAAAATGTTACAACGATTAATATAATTATGTCAAGTCACAATATACCTAGTCAAAGTCAAACAAAATAATTCAATCTCCAAATAGTCTAATTATGCAAGTCAAATTCTTTTTCATTAAGGAACTCATTCACCTTATAATAGGCTTTGGCTGTCAAAAATGCACGAAATTTATTTTTAAAAGTTGATTTAGGTAATTCTTTCCAACTTCTCGGCAATTTGTTATATATGACCGGTGCCATGCAGTAAATGCTATTACGCATTAGGGCCGTCCTAGCGGGTTGCTCTTCACTGGACATTTTTAACAATTTTAGCAAATTGAAGAAATTAATAAATGCACGAAAAAGAACAAGAGCTGTTTCCCGCCGCTTTATTTTTTTTTTAAATCTTACGACATTGATATTAGGCTGCAGACCTATACAGCCTACTATTAAATTAATTTTGTAATAATAATTTTCTTAAATCAACTAACCTACCGTACTTGAATTAAAATTTTAATATCTATTATATCTTAAAAAACACATAAGGCAAATAAATTAAAGTAAAAATTATATAATAACAAATTCTATCTATGAACTTCTTATTGCATTTGGCTGTATGGCTCATTTTCTTTGCCTTAATATAATACATTTATGAGTAGATACGTTAATGCCCTTGTGCACAAAATTCGATTTTGTGCAGCCTATACCCTGCACAAAGAAGCACTTTCAGAGCATGAGAAGTGAAATGGTAATTTGACAGACTTTTTCATTAAAAGAAAAGCTGAATGTTAGTGTTTTACATGGAGCAACTGCCTATCTGACCTCCACAACCCAGTAACTGGGTAACACGATACCCCTTGTCTAGACCAGTGCCAGGTTTACTGGCCTCCTACCTCCTCCTACCCGTAACGATTAATGGAAAATAAATTATATCTTACATAATGGCAGTCAATTCACATTGTACATACACTTTTGCCCCACCCTGTATGAACTCATAGCTATAAAACACATAGTTGGGCACAGGAATTGGTGTTTTTCACCTTTAATGACAAATTGGTATACGTTTATACCACGACCTGAACATAGGTATAGGTACTTTTTTCCAGGACTATGTTCCCATGGGATGATTTCCGACTTCCATGGGGGGACGCCGCGCCACTGGAAAAAGTAGACTTCCATATTTCACAACTAGGCCAAACAGTTACGGGTATTAGACATATGTGTAAAACTCAGTCATAAAGTTGTAACACCTTCTATTACTAAACTCATAAAATTGTCTATAAATAACTCTACCTCTACGGCCTCAGTACGAATTAAGGTTAATTCAAACAAAAGTAACTGTTACAAACAATAACTATAACTTCACTTCGGTAGCACAATGTTAACCAGAGCGTCGGATTTCACGGTCTCACAATATTGACAACAGGCTTCCTGGGATTGCATGCCTATAATGGGCATGTAATGTTACTCAGACACTTTCCTGAAGTAACTACACACTACTGCTAAGCCTAAACAAACAATAACGTAAAACCAACACCTTCATAAGAATTCTACTCTAACACTGCAACTGCAACAAGTCCCAGGGATGTGCCGTTACAGGTGTTGCACAGAGGGGGTTCTGGAGTGCTATTTTTAGAGGTGACAAGGTTCTATGCGTTGATAATGATCACCGAGATGGTTTAGTGATGTAATAGTCCTACACTCCGTGGTCTTGTCCCCAAAAGTTCAGGCGCCTTTTGAAGGTTACACCTGATAACAAAAATGGGCTGCACACGTGTTAAGGTGTCAACACATCACACTGACGGCAATAGAATAGAACAGTATATTACGTACAATTACTACACGAACTCTAATAACAACGATTTTTTCACCCACATGCATAAACTACTGCAACCGTTTTGTATAAACTCTTTACGAATAACAATAAACTAAAGCTGATTCAAAAATTTACGCGGCATAACCAATTTTAATCGCATCTCGACATTAATTAATATGTAAGAGATAATTATCGGCTGCCATTCATCCGCGTGCATCAAGATACAGCGATACATCGCAATACTCCGCGATAGTTGGCCGATGCTGACGAAGATAGCCGAGGGAATGCGTCAACAATACTCGGCACTAATGCACCACTCTTTGCTTACCGTTAATGGTAACGATGTTATATGTGGGACGGGAGCATCAGCTAATCTCTTTGAAAGTCTTGGAGCTAATGAATTTAATTGAGAGTGTTACAAGGTCGTAAAAGCTATGGGAACGGTTCTGAAAACAATGTTACTTGAATTTTTCATGTGATTTTGCATACTTTTTTGTTGTTAAGTTCAGTAAGCCAAACGCTAAACTCAGAGCATTCCATTGTCTGTTCAGAAGATCATAGGAATCAGATAATAAAATTCTAGACTTAACTAAGAAAAAATAAATTCACAACACTTGTGAGATGCAGATTTTTCATAAGAAAAATCATAATGAGACTAGTCGAAAAAATAAAAAGCTAAATCAACCAGTACGCAAATTTTCTGAACTGATAAATGACATAAAAAAATACTAACTTATTCTACACAGACTTTTAAAAATCACTGGTTTACATTATTATACACTATCTAAACCATGCACAAAATTCATATTCCAATCGCGTGGATAATGAAACAGAAGCAATAAGCACGAGATGTGAAGAAAAACTGTCCATTATGATTAACAAGGCCGAGGACTGTCATAATTATGCCGTACCTACTCAGATTAACCGATATATTTTTTGTCTCACATTTCCGCGTAGACGCAGTTTAAATACTTTGTGGTCATGATACAGACCGGTATGAGTTTTTACGCGACAATTATGAAAGTTAAATTCGTATCTTCCTTTTTTTCTTCTTGCTACTGTTAGATACGTCAATTAAGATAATTTATGAATAGAGTTATTTGCATTTCATTAAAACAATGATGATGGACTGCAATGGTGTATTTTGGAATAAATGTTTGCTCTGAAACGGTTCGCATACGTTTTAGATTTGCATTTGTTTTTGTCTTCTTCTAAGTGTGTCGTTTATGATGATTAACCCATTTTTTTATTGACGATAGAATCGCCTTTGAACAGCATTTTACCTGATGGTAAGCAAGCGATGATGTGGTTGAAGACGAAGCATGCTTACCTAGAAGTAACCTATTCACTCTTGACTTAAAGACTAGGTTATAGCTATCAGGAAACACAGACTCCAGCAGCTATACAATCCCACTCCGTAGCTGCACACACAATAAAAGTAGTCCCAAAACGTCTTGTGCGTTAGATGTTTAAGATGACCATCGTCTTTCCCAGCATCTTTTGTTTTGATAATCGAATTCATAATCCAATCTATAATATTCTAACGAGGTCCGGCACAACCCTATTGTCAACTAAATACTCCATAAACACACCACTCACGGACAATTTCCGGACAGAAATACCTACAGTAGGAGAAACGACTGTACCGCTAGTCATTTACACTATTTCACTTATTTACTTGTGGTATATTGTTGGCAATGGCGTAAATATCAGACACGCAACCGAAGGGGTCCTAGAGAACTGTTATACACCGCTATTCAAACGTCTGCGAAAGATTCTATAGCAACTCGTACATTCGTACGTATGTCGCTAGTCGGCACATCAGTCTCTGTACCAAAAAGGATGGTGTTCACTTCAGGACAGGATTTATTGTAAACTGTGACGACAGTTAGCCTTACGATCGGAAATTTTTGTTCTATTTTAAGAGCTGGGAACTGTGTGTGTACTATGTTATTGATGTAATAATGCTTGATCATGTAACTGTAGGCTTGGATTAAAACGCGATAGTTTGTCTGTCTGTAACACTGTCACGGCTAAATTGCTTAATTAATTTTGCGTGGAGATAATTTAAGTCCCGGGGGCGAACATATGCTTAACTTTTCTAAATATCCATATGAAAGGGGCTGAAAGATCGTATGAAAAAAGGCGCGAAGTCGTGGGTCATGCCTAGAATAAAATAAGTAGACCTAACGTTGAAGTACTGTATGAAATCTATTATAATATTCCAACACAGGATGTCGGTAATGATGATGATGAATTCCTAAAAGCCAGTTCTATAATTAGAAACAGAACCTAATGCCCCATTGTTGAACGTATGTCCAACTTACTGGTAATAACTCTACAATTTTATGTGCCAACCTGCCGAGCCATTTTCTCAGTACAACCAATTCAACAGAACTCCCGTGAGTTACTGCCCGCTTTTACGACTAAATGTTAGTTAGTCTATTTGGATTTACGTTTGTCGCTTCATAGAATATTATTCGCTATCTTTACCTCTTTGAGTTTCATTCCTATCGTAAAGTTCAATAAACAATCCTGTTATATTGAATACCACACGTATTCAATATAACACGATTGTTAGCAAACGGATTGCGAAGTTTATGGAACTTTATTATTATGTGATCAAATCACATTTATGTTATCACTAGCTGTGCCCGCAACTTCATTCGTGTGGGTGGTTCAGTCACACGGGAATTCTAGAATAGAATGTAACCTATATTGTGTCTTATAACCTCCTCTACCTTCCCTTCGCTTCTTCTCCTTTTCCTTTTCTTGAAAGTCTCATAAAAATCGGTTTAACCATTCCGGACATCTCTTACAAACAGAAAGACAGACCAAAATATTAAGAAGTTTGTGTTTTACTATCGTCTTATTTTGGAATCACAGACAGACAGTTCAGTTTTATTTCCATGTATAGATTATTATTTACTAGCTATTGCTTGCGGCTTTGTTACTTCGTTCGCATGTGGCTGTGGATTTTCTAGAAATCATCTCTCACCTCATCAAAACTCCCTGGCAAAGTTTCATGAAAACCTGATCGATGCTTTTAAAACATGAGAACAAACATACAAATATATTATATATACAAATATAAGCATCAAAAATTTTCAAGTAAGTACCTATCAACAAAAATCATTCAATATATAAATAGCATTTAAAAAAATCACCTCATTAGAACCTTACCAATGGTTTCCTTATTATGAACAAGAAACTACACAGTACAAAACGCTGTGAGAGAATTCATTAAACAAAATCGTTCCGTCATGAAGGGTTTAAGTTCCAAATGAACAAGGCGCAATATCATTATCTCCGTAGCACATCGGCGGGAACACTTTCGCGTGCGATTAATGACGCGCCGTTGTCTACAGTCTACACGTGTCCCGTTCCCGGTCTCACGCGACCAATCCCGGACTTCGCGGAATCCCGGGCCACACGCAAAACCGTCGTCCACAAACATTTCTTGAATAAACAAAAAAAAACTGTTGACTTGACATTTCGTCTTCGTCTTGTGCGTGACGCTCGGCGACTTCAAAGTTTTCTATCTAATATTTGATTCAATTGTTTTTTTTTGTCTTCAAGTTGCTTAGTGTTCGTGGCAGATTGGTGGGTAGGCGGTTCCATTCATTAAACAATTAATTACGCTTTATATTACAATGTTGCAATCATTTTATTCAAGTTTCCAGTCATTCGTTGGTTTTATATCTTGTTATGTCGTTATTTATACATTTAATTGCCTGGAATGTTGAATCATTGAATTTAAGGATGAACCTATAACGTTAGCTTGTCAGCACCCTTAGTTGCCTATATGTATTGCCTATGGCATTTTTGGATTCACTGTACGTTTTTATCCAGAATGTTTCAGAAGAGACGATGAGCCGTTCCTGATAGTAAGAAAGAAATCACAAAAATAAAACTTAGTCATTTTTCTACATCGCGAACTTGACTTAGTTTATTTTAGTTCAGTCACACCACAACAAATAAATGATGCCATTAAGCTTGAAAAACTTTCAAGAAATCAAAACAGTTGCTCATTTTTATTTGTCAACTGTTACTTTAACTTAAATATGACCACGCACTTTTGAGACACCTTGCATATAAACCCCACAAATAAAAACAAAAACATTGCAGCAAAAGATGAACACTAACAAAACTAGTCTACCATAATCATAAAATCTTATTCCGAGAGGACCATTTACAAGATATTCATATTAGCCTCCACTAAAAATAAATCCAAAAGGAATTATTCCCATACAAATGTTTTGAAGAATATGCAACGACAACAATGGGAATGATAAAAATCCAGTAAAAGCCTTCGTATTTTGCTTTGTTCAGTTACTTATTGAAATCAGATAGCAGACGCACTGTCTTGTCATTCTTCATAACATTTTGTATGAAAGACTTTTGTAAGTTTATTTTAAAACTTTACGCTAGTTGTATAGTTATGTTGAAGTTTTTATGCAGAAGCAGTCGATAAATAATATATTTTATTATTTCTTCGGGATGATGAATTGTTTACTGTCCTTGGTCAGACTTTTCAATTAACTTCTTCAATTAAATAGATGGGAATAGTGAGCAATGAACATCATAGTTTAAGTAGATTGATATCAAGTGCCTAAACCCATTGTATACACATATTATAACGTATTGTGTACATGTAAAATATAGGCTTGACCTACCATTGATAAAATTTAAATATAAATATAATAATAATAATATAATTTTAATTTTATTTATATATTTAAATTAATTTAATTTAATTACCTATATTAAGCTTCATTGAATCTGGAGGCACGGCAGTGCCCCCGCCAAGTCGAGCAATAAGCGGCACGGCCGTACCATACTTTTCTCGAAGCAGTTCAGGCCATTTTCGACCCCGTACAACTTCGTTGTTTTATATTATACCTTGAATTAGATATTTGAAGATTTAGGTAGTCGACACTATTAATATTATAAAGAAGAATATTTTGATATTTTGTAATGGATAAACTGAAAAACTTCCGGACCTATTTCAAAAATTCTTTCAATAATGTAAAGCTACATTATCAGCAAGTAATATAGACTAATTTAATTTTGTGGTAAAAATTAACTTTTTACGCGAGCGAAGCCGTGGGTAGCAGCTATTATTATGTACAGATTTCAAAAGTCAATTATGAATTCAGGATTTTGAGCTAAGAGAGATTCAACTTGCAAATCGAAAATCAAAAATCTACTCAATCACCCCCCTCTTTCGTAGAAAGTGGACAATAAATAATTAAAGCAATTTATAATCTAAAAAGGATCTAAAAAAGGAGGTACAGCGTCCAAACTACCTCAGATTGATTTATATCTAGCAATTAACGTGTTTACGCGTAACTGTGTCATGGATGTCACTCGGCTGCGGTTAATGGCCACGCTAGTGATCAACGGGATTCAACTAACAGATGGACCTTCCAGCAGCTAATGGCAAGTGATTATTATCTATTGAGATATAGCAAATACATTGAAACAAGCAAAACCTGGAGCCTTAAGACGGAGCTGCGAAAACCGAAAGTTAGGATTTTATAACATCAGCAGCCCATAACGTTCCCACACTTCCTACTGCTAGAACACAGGCCTACCTATGAGAAGGAAGGGGTAATCCACCAATGCCACATGTCTTTGAATTTAAAATAATATGCTTAAGTGGGTTCGAACTCACGCCCTGCAACTCGCAAGTCGGGCCCTTTACCACTGGGCCACTACTGCCCTTTCGGATTTTATAAAATAAAAGAATTTATTCAGTTCAGTTACAAAGGAATCCTGTGGACCCCACACTAGAATTCCCTATGTCGTGGAATCCAATATCTTTTCAAGCATTACAATTTTTAATTGAGCATTTTTAGAGAGCATTGCACACATATACATATAAACTCAACTTTGAGAGTTTATGAGTACCTATATGTGTGCAATGTGCAGTGTCTCTGGTGTGGTTTCATGGTACATGACTGTATGTTTAAGATGGCTTCTGGCGGTATTATAGCCCGGTTTAAGGTTAACACACAATACTAATAAAAACTGGTCGTTAAATCGTTAATTAGACGTCGCATTGTCGCTACGTGCCTGTCTGTGGGGGATTCTTTCAACTTTTAGCTGATGTTTTCAGTTAAAAGTGGAATTAGGATTTTCGTTGTATCAGCTAAAACGATAATCAATTATCGCAGTGCTGATAGTTTTACCAGTCTCGCTGTAAGCAAAAAAAACATCTTTTTTATTAATTCGAAGTTCCACCGGACCGAAAAGCCACTAATTAATGTGCGCACTAATTGTCTGCAAATCTTGTCACAAGTTTTTTTTTTCATATTCACAAGTTTCCATTGTAGTATATTTTCTTTTGTGCCATAAATTGAAAAACTGTCAGTTATTGAAATCGTTTGCACTTTTTGTCCAAATGTTATTCGTGTCTACAATGGAATTTATATTTGTATAGCAAAACGTCCAATGTTTTTTCGTCAATATCTCTCGGTAACGGTACGATACTGCCAGTTGGTTATATTTGATCGCATTATGACTTTTTTTCTAAATTGAAATGCAAGAAGAATCACAGTTGCGTTCTAATGTTAAATAATATTTTATATTCTTCGTGAAATCTGTTCCTTTTATCCATAGGTAATGCAGGGCGTTTTCACACGCTTTAGTACGTAGTGTAGACGTCCCTTAACTATAATAAGTGAAATCGTCTAAAGTTTTACCATTATGCATAAGTGGAACTTGTTAGTGTAACCACCCACGATCTTATTTGTAGGTAATAGAAACCCATTCCTCTCATGACTTCACATGTATTAGTTTTTCTACCTAATTATGACAATTAGGGTCATTGACACTATGACTGTTGTTATAATTTTGCTTCTGTCTAAAAGTACAACTTGATAAGTACATAATTCAAAGACCTCAAACTTCAAAGCTAAAAAGCAATCATTATCGAAAATACGTGTGAAATTATTTTCTAATTACGCAGCACGCGCGCAACTTTTAAATTAGTGTTGTGGCAAAGGGTCTGGCACCCGGCCTTTGAGCGCTAAACCGGGTCCACACGATAAGATCTCCGTGTCCGAGGCATAAGCTGTTAGGGGGCCGGCTTTAAAATTAATATTTTATTATTCGCAATGATTACGAACCAGCATGTATTACGGCGCTAGTTAGTAAATCAACTGGACGCGTAATTATTGCCAGTGCACTTTGATAAATGGAAGTCAGCTCGTGTCTGCGCCTCCCTAGAACGGCTCTTAGATATAACTTATACGAAATTGATTAGCATTTTAAGTGATAGTTTTAACGTTTAGTGGGTTTTCGAGTTAATAAATATATTTTATCGGTTAATGTTCAAGTTTATATGGTTAATTTATATTTGTTTTGAAAATGGGTTATTAAATAACACTTTTACATGTCATTTTCTTTTTCGTGAATTTAAGCCAGATGAGGCTGGTAGCTCCTAACTGACTATAAGAAACACCGAAACAAACTCAGAGGTAGACGTCTGTTTTTAATATGATGGTATCTAGCGCTTTAATTAATTAATTATAAATTGTTTTTATTGCCCATTTATTAAGTGTACGAATAATTTATGTAACACACTTTAGACACAAAATGTCAGTAATTCCTTGCCTCATGGACTAGGATATCTTTTATCATAAAAGGCCATAAAACTGGATCTATATGTTTATCTTAAAAAATTAAAAATATCTGCCATGACGTCTTTGCAAAGCTAATTTAGTTTCAGCAAAATAAACTTTTCACTTTTCTCATGTGAATTTTCGTTAATAACACTTTTGGTCAAGATTTTTCGGTAAAATACAAAAATCAATTTCTTTTTAATCTGATCAGAATAGAAAAGGAAGTCAACATGTCTAAACTTAGGAGTAGACAAGTATCTTGTCAAATCACCATCCCTAACGAATTGATTAACAATCATACCGGCAAAGCGCAAAGCGGCAGATTAGTTTTACCAATTATGACCAAAGCAATAAGGTAATAAGGTCCACGGCCTACACGGTGCAGTAAAATTCACCTTATATGCTCAGGGGTCGCAAACTCCATTTCCGCATCAACACTAATCGGCACAAGAATAATAAATAGAGAAGATTTGAAATCACAGCCTCTCAATCACACGGAGATTTTATGACAGTCTTCCAACTTGATTGCACAATGTTGATTTGACTTTTATAGAACCTTAACCATATTTTATATGCATTTGTATGCAATCTTCTATGGTTTTGTACCACTTTACGACCGTACATAAAACACACGGCATCTCCTGTTGCATTTTAGTAAGAGTTTTCATTACTTTTACAAAGATAAAACGTTTTGCCTCAATAATACATCATTAAAGACATCAACTGTTTATTATAAACTCCTCGCCAGCATTTTATCTTCGTGTGAAATCGCATGCATTCCATTGTTTTTGTCTGGAATGGCCGAACCAGCTGACTACGTAGCTTATATTAAAACTCTTGAAATTTTATGACTTTTACTTGTAAAAACGTTTAATGATCTTCTGGCGGCCCATTAAAGTTTTCGAATAAAATTAGAGACACTCGAATAATTGAGTTGCAAACACTGATCATCACTTTTGACTCATCTCCCGTCAAAACACACTAACAAACTCAACTTAAAAGAGCTCTTTATTCGCGTCCAGCAGACTAATTAACACATGCATAAACGTTAAAGCTCGCACAAACTTTATTTTTTTATTTAAACTTGTATGGCAGAGTGCGATAACTGGCAATAACCCCTGGTCAAGGGTATGATGAATTATCATAAATCGCATAATAACAGGGTAACTCACCGTACGAGGTTTCGCATCGTTGCTTTGCTTCACGTGAATGAAAAAATAAATAAACACTTTACTGAAATATTGTTAGAACACTCGTGTGTTTCGCGAGTCGGTCGGGAACCGCGGGTTAGGTTGGCATCGGCGTGCGCTCTGTACGAAAGCTGCGGCGATTGTGGCGGCTTACGAGTCGCGTGCCTGCTCTTGAACTTGCGACTTGACAGCAGGTTGCATCGTCTTGCACACCGGTGCATTGACAACAATACGTTCAGGCATCGTAGCGCCGTCGCCGCCACCCTCCCGACATCTGTCAATCAAACCATCGCTGGGGGGCTGAGCCACGTAATGTTCGCTCATCTGAAGAATGCTCTCTGAATGAACGATTCAGTGGCGACGCGAGCTATTCCACGCAATTAAAAGATTAGAATAATTACTAGATACACAGCTAAATGATGGGCAATAAAATGAAACTGCTTGACTTAAGCTAATTGAGATTTATTTACTTACGTACTTAAATAATCAGCAGTTGGTTGTATGCGAGTTCCGTTAGAGCATGGTTACATTAATTTATATAATTTGATGTCGTAAGCGGCAAGCACATTATCATTATTGTTCCGGCCACCTCAATTGTTTATTACCACGGAATACGAATTTGTCTTTGTCTTACTGTGAAATTAAGATTCTATTTTTCCTAAAAAAATAACAGTTAACTGTGTTCTCAATTTTATTTATAAATATTGATAAAGAATTATTTTAAAAGTAGACCCTTTTTGTTCCTCTTGAACGCGAATTATTCACTTGCATTTCTTCGAAATGATCTGTTTTCCTTGAATATTTTCGCAGATTTCGCGCCAAAAAATTCGCCTTAATAATACTTATGATCTGCGCAGTTTTACTTATACGCTGCTGTACCGAATTTCCTTAAAAACGCTATTAAAATTCAAGCGCTAACATCGCAATAATTGCGACTAAAACACTTAGTAAAAACAGAAAAAAAGGATAAACGGCAGGTGTCATTAAGGTGTTAGCAATCTATCCGAATTATACCAAATTAGAAGCGTTCATGAATAGTAATAGTAGCTTTTATACCAACGTTATTATTACACTATTATAAGTGCATTAACATACATTCTTGAAAACTTTTACGCACTCCTATTTAACAGGGAAAGTGTACATTTACTTTTATTTTCAAAATCACGTTCACTAGAAATGCAGTTGCCTCGATTTGTGTAATATAATTAAAGAAATTGCATTTCTCATGAAAATTCATAGTGTATTTTGCACTTAACTAGCAGTGTGTTGTGAAACAAATTAAGTTACTAATTGGTGTAATGAGGAAGTGTTTACTTGAACGAGATAAGTGAAATCAGTCTCCGTCGCCGTCCGTCAGACTTGAAGTATCGTCCACTCACATCGTCACTGCGGACACGAGATTAGACATCTTTTTTTGAAAGTATTTTTGTTTTCTTTTTAGACAGCTGCATTTATTCGAATCGAATAAATACTTGTGAGAAAGCAGGTTACAAATAGGTTTCAAACCGTCGTCGCATCTCTAATTTATTGATTCTTAACTTATTAATTATTTACAAAACGACTATTACAAAGCGTCGCTGTCATAATGACTGAAAATGTATATTATGATATTAATTAAATGGCCAATTAAGTTTTTTTTATTCATTGGATAATGCCATGCCTCTCAAATGACATCTTAAGATAATATCAATCTCTTGTACCTACATTATCTGCGTGACTTATCGCGCAATTATTGGTTTCAAATGAAATACAAGAGGAAAATAATCTTATAAGTTAGGGATCCCCCGCTAAGGACTCTTTATGTTCCCGAGTTCTGATAAGTCGCATACGCATTCAGTGTGATGGGAATTTTAAACCCATCCGTCATGTAAACTTCCGTGTTTTTTGAATTCATCGATTAGGACATCGGATTTCTCAAATAATCTGCAACGAAGCCAACTGCTACTTCTTTTTTTACATTTACGCAAAGTTATTATATGACTACACAGTGGTACGCTATTTTTAAGTAACAATACTACTTCACAGAAGAGAGCTTCAGGAAAGTACTCTCCGTTTCGACGTCTAAAACGCTGAAGCCGAGCCTGTATCATTTCAGGCAGGTGAGCTTGTAGATTTTCAGGGTTCAAATTGAGGACTCTGTCCGCCGACCGAGTGATCTGGAAGAAAGATGGCACAGTGATCACGTGCGTCCTGCACATCGAGGCTCACGGGAGACTTCTTTATAGTATCTCTAGGTAGGTATATACCGTAATCAAAGAGCAGTCAGCAGCATTGACGGGGCCTGATAGGGTCATTGCCCGCTGTGATTGCGAGAATGTTCCTACGAGATACCCCAGTCCCGGACCACAAAGGCAACTGAAGGAACAGGGTTGGTTTTTAGTCAGTAGAAGTCTGACACTCCCTTCCAGTACAACCAGAGCGGGAAGAGTCATTTGATGATTTTCCCACCCAGAAAAAAAAATTGGCCAAGTGCGAGTCGGACTCGCCCATGAAGGGTTCCGTAATCCGTAGTAACTATAATAAATATAATATACTTAATATATTTATAAGAAAAAAAAAAAAGAAAAAACCTTACAAATTTCTTAAAACTAGATTATTTACAATTTTTACAACTACGCCAAATAACTTTGTTTTTCATAGTATTTGTATGAATTACAAAGTTATATTTGCGGTTTTAGAAAATATACTGTATCTCAAAAACTGCCGACTCGATCTCGTTCTAACCAATTTTGGTTGAAAGTTTACATTAAGATCTACAACATATGGATTTTTTAGATTTTTCACTTCATTATTATAGAAGTTAGAGGGTTACACACACATTTTACCACTTTGGAAGCGTATATCTTTTAAACGATTAACTTTATGAAAAAGTCATTTTAGAAACCTTAATGTCATTCACCTGTCTATAGATACCACACACGTATAGGTTTCATGAAAGAAAATATTTTCAGTTTCAGTTCCATGTATGGAGAGCCCCCTTCATTTTAAATATTTTTTAAATTTTCTCTTAAAATCGGAAAGCGGTTCACAGAATACATCTACCTACCAAGTTTTACATGTATAGTCCTAATAGTTTCGGAATAAAATGGCTGTGACATACGGACGGACGGACAGACAGACAGACGGACGGACATGTCGAAACTATAAGGGTTCCGTTTTTTGCCATTCGGCTACGGAACTTTAAAAAGTATGTGCATATGTAAGAAGGGGTTCCAGAGTGGTCTTTTTAGATGTTACGCGACCCTTTATGGGCTGATGGTGATCACCAGAGTGGTTTTAGTGAGGTAAAAATCCCACACGCCCTGGTCTGTCCCCCAATTGGTTAGGCGCCTTGTGAAGTTTTCCCCCAACAACAAAAAGTTATCATTTCTACGCCCATTTGTCTTTGGTCCCTATTAAAAAGTTTCAGTGTTGCAGATCAAGGCACTTTTTTTTTTTTTTTTAACTTGGTAAAATTATCAAATAAGTCCTCCCACTCCGGGCAGGGTGGGAGGGACTGTCAGACTTTTACTGACTACAATCCACGGTGTTCCTTCAATAACCCTTTAGGCAGTATAATTTTAGGTTCACTTCCCTCGCTACGCAGTTGACCTATAATTTCACTTAATGACTAACTCGGTCAATGACTTTAAAAGTTTATACGAAAAGGTATATAAAATGATTCATACTCTTTAACTCGGCTTAACCTATAATAAGTAAAGATTCTGAATAATGACGTCATTGTTCAAAATGGAAAATACTAAACCAAGAGATAATGAAAGTGGTATAACCAGGTATTCGGCCACTTTCTATGAAGATGTTAATAGATTATGTATTTGTTTTTTTAATGCAAATTTAACAAATTCATATTGACCAAAGCAATTAACATTTCTTGACGAATGTATTAAGTAATAAAAAGCAGTGTGAAAACATTATACTTTTTAAAGAATACATATTTTAAAAGTGACTGTTTATGGCTACACCGAAGATATAAAAGTTTAATTTCCTTCGCTAATTTGATTCCTCGTTCTATAAATTAAAAAGTGACGTTAACCCAGTTTCCTCATATGGGTGGTAAATTTCTCTTGTTATACCCATCCCGTTACATCTTACATACATCTATATTATTTCTGTCTGTGGGTCCAAAGTAACTTTCTCAAGTGCTACTCAAACAAACATTTCAAATTTTTTTATGCGTCCGTCCGTGGTCTCTCTGTCTTTCTATTAGTCTGGACTAATCGCTAAAACAACTGTAACCATCGATGGAATTTTCACTGGAAGATAGACCGGGATTGGGATTTACGCGGGAAACCCGAGTAGTTAATATAGGTTTTCACAATAAGCGATAAGTCACGAACTGGAGCTAGTACAGGATAAATTTGGTTTTCTTATGAACAGTAACCAATTAGGTTACGGGCCCGACGTGCTAGTAGCAAGTCGTGAGTTCGAGCCCAGTCAGACGCATTAATTTGTGTACTTTATATCATCGCCATAGCTCTCAAATGGGTGAAAGTAAATTGGTCCTAGGAGCAACAATTCCGAAGACATGTGATATCCACCAATCCGCATTGGACCTGTGAGGTGGACGATGGCCCATTCCTTCGTATAGAGAGGAGGCCTGTATCCCAGCAGTGGGAACGTTAAAGGTTGAATAATAATAATTATTATTATCAAGAACGACTTCTTTCGCATGTTAAACTACTTTTCCAAAGAATACTCCCTATACAACGTGTAATTTAAAGGGTATATACATACCGAGTGCACGGCTTCTTTGGATGATAACAAACGATATGAACAGGGTTTTCTAATCCCATGTCTACATGTGTGGAGCATACTAGAAATTTCAATACATTGATACCAGAGACCGAATTTTTCAAATTAAGAAGAACCAAGAGAATTATCGTTTTATTGGCAAGTGACGTGGAAAGTGATGACCCTCATAGTGATGTGACACGTTTGTTATTATTGGTATTCAAGAAACACGAAATCAACAATTTGGGGTCAATTCTGTGAGTCACTTATTTTGAGCTGAAACATAGCATAGAGACTCCATACCAGATGTTGTCTTCAGTCCTTTTGGATAGATATGGGGTTTTCGTTACACGTTGTATATAAAATTGCAACCAAATTTGTCTGTTTATAATATTAATATAGATTAATAAGTACTTACAATGATTTATTTTTAATTATATTACTAAGTACATATTGCTTGTGGTGTTTGCCTGTAATTGGTTGTGCAGTTATATTTAAGACATACATGTATATTCCTATCTGTGTTATAATATCTGTAACAACTGTTGGTGAACCTTAATTAAATAAATAAATAAATCCCGAACCCTATGGGAATTCCGGGATAACAATAGCCTATGTGTTATTACAGGATTTCATCTATCTACATCTACTTGTACCAAATTTCATTCAGACCCGTTCAGCAGTTTGCGTGAAAGAGTAACAAATATCCATCCATCCATCCTCACAGATTTTCGCATCTATACTAATATTATAAAGCGGAAAAGTTTGTTTGTTTGTTTGAACGCGCTAATCTTCGAAAGTACTGGGTGGATTTGGATGCAATTTGGTATGGAAGTAGCTTGAAGCTTGAGGAAGGTTATAGGCTACTTTTTACGCGACTGCAAAAAAGGAGAGTTATGTTTTTACCGTGATAGAATCCACGGGAGCGAAGCCCCGCGTGAGTACTAGTAAACTAATAAATAAGATACTAATCATTGTAATCAAATTCCAATATGTTACTAAGATATTCATCTCAAGAATTTACTCGAGTATTTTAACGAAGAATCTAAAAATTGGTTCCATTTGACATGCTCCACAATTCGCTCAAGTGAAAGCTAATCTAGCTAAAATCTATCTACTGATATCTATTGCGGTTTGGTAATATATTCAATCATAGACTAATCTTCACAAAATGGAACAAATCCTGGTGAAAAGTACATAATAACCGATATTTTATTTTTTATGGGCCAATTAGTAATCTGTCCTATTTTTCAATAGGCCAATGCAACAAACTATAACTACAACCCAAAACGAATATCACATCGTATAAATTTTACCTTTAACACTAAAGTTATACAAACGCTTAAAAATTGTTGCAATTAAATCGACGGTCATTATAGCTAAGAGAATTAAATTATAATTTACTAAACTTGCTTAACACTGCTAAAACAAAAAATAGACTTAGGCGTCAAAGTACTCCTCTACATTGCTGTCGTCCGGAAACGTGCCCAGAAGACTGGCAAGAGAATTAAAGAGGTTTTAATTAATTTCTGTCGATCAAAGAAATGGCGCGAATCAACTGGTCATGTTGGCAGCCCTGATTGAGACTGTTGACGCGACGAAAGTAGAGCAAGAGTGATGAGTTGACAGCTGATCATCTAAGGGCAATTACTAATGGCTAAGGGTCCAATTACTGCCATTTTACATGTTAGAATTGTGTTAAACGTATGACTTGAGTGGCAATTAATATAATTTTAACGCATAAGCTTTAAGCCAGCTTTTTGTATGGCATTTCAATAAAGCTAGGGTCTACATCTGTTTTAATAATGTATTAAATAAATAACAGTGTCCTTATGGATGGTCAGCCATAAGCCACGTAACATAGATTAGGCAGCATTAGCAGACACAAGATTTCCAATTATATTTCTGACCTTGACTTTTCCTCGTTTTCTACTGTAAATGGTTATATTTATTCCATTTTCGCACTTGTTAAATACGTCAATCATATCACCAATGCTGCACCATACGTCTGCTAGTTGTACAACGATGCTGTCTCCGAATTTTCAGCCAACGGTCATGTAGCCCAAAGGAAATCTAGTATGCAACCAACACGTCAGACCCGGTTCTACTTTAGTTAAGCAACTCTCTGAACTAAAGCCCCTAATTAGCACTGTGGAGCGGAACGAGCGGTTTCCCTGAAAGTTTGAAACCTAATAATGTTGGCGTTAAAGCCAAAGTTGTTCGACCTAGGACAGCAGATAATAAGTCATTATATAAAATTACCTACATTGTGGGTAATTTTATCCTACTCATTTAAATGTCAAACTCCAAACACAAGTTTAAAGGAAGCATTACCTTTTTTTCGGGTGAAAATCAACCAATGACTAATCTCGCTCTAGGTGGAGCGTTGCGGAAGGGAGTGTTAGACTTCTACTGACTAAAACCCCACCCTGTTTTTCAGTTCCTTTGCGTTCCAGGGCTGCGGTATTTTAGAATATTCCAGTAACTCCGTCATTGGTATTCGAGCCGCGCGTGGAACACGATACGCCATCCTCTCAGGAAGGAAGCCTTACAAACCTTACTGGTCAAATGTTAAAATTCTCAACATCACTAATTAATAACTACTTCTACTTATTGTCTAAATAACTTGCAAGCAAAATAATGAACAGCGCGATCATAATAAGCAAACCATGTTGAACACAGCTATGCCATTTCCATTATTCCCACGGCAATGCATCGAAATTCGACAAATACTACCACGCCATGTTTTCAACTGACTTGCAGCTGTGACTGGCAACTTGCCAGTGGTTGGCAGGCTTTATAAATGCAGTCGCTGGTTGCCAATTCATAGTATGGCCTGCCAGACTTGCCAACTAATGTCTAATTAACGCCGTGAATTCGAAACGAATTGCTGTATTTGGCACAGTTGCCTTATAAGACTTTTATGTTATTGAGTTTCTTTTGTAGTCGATAATGCTAATGAACTTTTCAAGACTTGGCTAAGGTTCTTGTGTTTACACCCAAGAATGAGTATACAGGTCATTCAAAATAGGGGTTTCTAAAGTACTTGACTGATATACATAATGATATAATTAAAAGTATGTAGTTTTTATAGGATCCTAGAGCTTATCCGCGACTTCGTCCGTAGTCGCGTAGATATCGAAATAATTTAAATAGCCTTATAGCACTCGCAAATAATACCCCTTACTATCATGGAATTTTATCATACATACAAACATACAAAAAATACTTTTTTATAATATAAGAGATATATACATATTAGTAGTTTTGTGGCTGTAATTTTTACAGCGTTGAAAGTTATTATGGGTGGTAAGAGGCCAGAAAATTGAGCACAGTCATGCCCAGGTCAACCGTTTTACCCAGCTACTGAGTTGTCGTCACCAGATAGGTATCTATAGTTGGAAAAGGCTATGTCGATGACATAAATATTTTACTGTTTTTGTCATAAAAATACGAAAATTTGTCTAGCACTTTAGGCGTGATAATGTTACAAATAAATGTAGGGCTACTTCCGGATTTACAATATTAGTATGACCTCACCAAGTTTAGATCTCCTTACATCTTAATCTCTCATCTTAGCCCAAAAATTACTACCTAGTCACTAGTGCATATAGGTATTATGTAGTTATTTGTAAGTGGTTCTAAGAATTAATTCACTTACGAGTAAATTTCATTTGCCTTTCACCACATTTGTGTAAATACTCATATACCGTTCTCTATGAGAAATTACGATGAATCATATACAGTGAATCACTATGGGATAGTAAATTCACAACAATAGAAGACCCATATGTTGACTTTTTGTGTGTCAATGTGTGTTTGTGACTGATTCAACTTGTAACTTGTTGTTTTTGAGGTTGTCTTACTTCTTGCAACGACAATTTATACCTCCCCAATATATTAGTTTGTGTCGTTTGGCCAGACGTGACAGTGGACAGAGAAAAGTAGGAAGGAACTAAGGAAGGAGAAGCCTTTGCCCTGCAATGGGATACTACATGCTTATAATAATAATAAATGTACAGGGGAACTCTGACTCCCATAACACAGAGTACCTACTCTAGCTAGGTCTAGTCAGAAGACGGGTACGTATTAAAATCCCGAAGTTTCATAATAACTATATGACTGAAATACCGACGTCCGAAACAACGAAATTCAAAATACCGATAAATGCCGATAGCCGTTATATCGAAACATAGAATACCGATGTCCAAATGCCCGAAAGGATGAAACCCCGAATGGACGAAATCCCGAATGGACGAAATACCGATGGATGAAATCTGATGGATTGATGGATGGATAGATAAAATATCAAAGTACAGAGTATCTAATGATCTAGGTTAGGTTAGCACCTAGCCATATCCCCTCTATTATTGGTGAATCATTTGGCTTAGATGAGGTGAAACTCCACCAAATTGTCGGCGGGGGCGGAGCCCCGCTGCGCGGGGTTTCTATTTCAAGAGTTTAAAGGAACCTAACCAAACCGAACCTCGGGGTGCCCTTGACGTCGGACGAGTGTCCGGTATATGGATCTTCGGGATTTTAACCTTTCGGGCAAATGAACTTTCGGGATTTAAAACTTTCGGCCAAACAGTCATTCGGCGTTTAATTTTTCGGGATTTCTTCCACAAGTATTTTAAAATACGGTCTTTTAAATTTCGGTATTGTAATACGTACCCCAGCAGACTCACATATTGTATGTTTTACGCTGCAATGTAGGTATCTATTGATTTCTCTGGAATGTTGGATTGAATCTTGACTGTATTTTTTTATGTTATGACATGTTATTTGTATACAGGAGGACAGGAGGATCTTGTGGCTTAATAATAACAGACGTACGGGTCTTCCAGGTTAAACAACGCTTTCCGAGGTCAGTGTGTGGATGGGGAACCATGTTAACATATCGAGATACCTCCTTGTCTCGAAAAGCACGTGAAGCCGCTGGTCCCGGCTGTTTTTGGACATATAATTATGAATAATATCAAATTAAAGAGATAATTTTCCTTAAACCTGGCTACCACATTGCACGTTAATTAAAAGTAAATTGAAGTAAGTTATGTAGTAACGGAACGTCACTAATGTTTCTGACAGCTGTCAGGGTGACAATGTACAATATATATATGCTTAAGATACAACACTCTAAAGATACTGTAAGATCCACGATCATTGAATATACGTTTAAATAACCTAAGCTGTTTATTAATTATTAATACCAACAATACAAGTTATAATAATGATAATGATGAAGCATAAGAAAAACCACAAAACGCGAAGAATAAAATATCCTAAACGTTATTAATTCTCTAGGAATAGTCGCACATACCACCAATGTACTCATACATCTGTGGCTATCCAACAGCGTACCTACGTTTGCGGTCATCCCTAATGTGACCATTTTTTTTTCGTGTCAAAGCTGGACGCTTCTTGAATTTTGTATATAAATAAAAATAAGTCGGTGTAAGATGCCACATTTAAGAGAAAAATACAAATTCGGGTTTAAAATGTGACTTTAAATAATTGTGGTATCTTAACCTCACTGGCATTTTAATTCTTACACCAACTTACCCTAACATAAATAATTTCGCGATAAAAAACTACTTTACTACAGCAAAATCGGTTAAACGGTTTAGGCGTGAAACATAACGAGATACTTTTGGATTTATAATATAGTAAGAAGTAAGATGTTAGGATTCGTCAGTCGCTCACTCTCGCTTGGTCCTGATTCCCAACCCCGCGTCTACGCTGCCGTCTTACGCGCGATTTTAGTGATATTTTAATGTAGACATGTAAGTAAGTAGGTATATAAAGGTTTGTTTGTAAAAGCGGGACATTTGTGTTCTCGTTGGGGACAGTGGGACAGACTGCCTGAAAGCGGGACAATCCCGCCCAAAGCGGGACGTATGGTCACGTTAGTCATCCCACAACAATTTAATGACCTACCGTTCCGAGAGTATAAATCTCCCATGTCCGTACTTTTTAAAGGAAAAACTACATATTTTCTTAAACTGCAGGGTGTTTAAGGATTGTCTTTAGTACCTATAATCGTTTAAAATACCGTTAATAATAGCTATTAGCATATTAATAACAACGATCGATCGATAAAGGTAAAAAAGTGATCTTAATTGGACGATAAAAATAATGGAGCTTTTTTTTGCCCGAGTGCAGTGAAGCAAAAAGTATGCTTATGTTTTGACCGGTCTGTATGTGTGTTCATCTGTATCCTCACAACTTTTAACAAAATTTGACTATTGAGGTATCGATAGAAGCGCTTGATTGTCGTATCCTAGACGTGGTCGTATGCTACCTATGCTAATAACAAAACGACAGAAGTAGCATGCGGCTACCGCTAACTTTGAACATCACTGTAAATATATACTTCTATGTATATTACCATTACTAGCACTACACCCGCGACTTCGTCGTCGTGGATTTTCGAAGTAATTTTTAGCACTCAAAAATAGTACACTAATGAAAACATTTTTACAATTGGATCATTACCTAGTTTCGTAAGCCGTTACATGCAAATCACATTTTACCTCTTTATAATATAATATTACTACAGATAAAGAAAAACTTTGTGAGTTTGTAGGCAGTCATGAAAATCGGTTCAATAGATCCATCTATTGGACCGATTTTGAAAGATTTCACCGATAGAAACCTAGATTATTCCCGAGTGAAATAGGCACATTTTTCACCTGGTTTAAGTTTTTAACTTATTTTTTACAGCTTGTTTTGAGAAGCATAACGTGTGCATTTTTCAGCTCCAATGATGATGACGGAGAGTCCATCATCATCATTGGAGCTGATAAATCGGACTTTCTTGTCGTAATATAGGTATCAGCGGTGATTCAAAATAAGAGACTAGTTTGAAAATACTAATTTTCTATTTATAAAATAAATGAATACATTAATCTTCATCTAAACTAAATTATACAATGGCAATTAATTTAAGTACATAGAGGCGATGTTAAGGACTGTACTACCTATTGTAAACTGTGTTATAGTCGACAGTGTCTTCACCCTTGATAATATCCCAAAATATGTCTGTCTAAAAGGAAGCGGAATCCTACGTAAATATTCGGCTAATACAGAGTGCTAACTGGGTTTCTGTCACAATTTTATCTGCAATGCGTCAAATGCCATCCACATTTGGTTGATGCATTACATACTGCGACATGTCCGGAGATCGTGCGGTATACTTGTATAACATCGCCATACTTTCTAGGTCAGGAATGAACAGTGCATTTATATGTATTTTCTAGGAATTCATAGCGTTCATAGCTAGCGTTCTCGTTTAAAAACAATCAACACGGGAAATTGGCGTGGTTCCGCGTTGAAAACTAGCCTGGGCACACGTTTGCGACTTATTAGCTACCATTGCTAGGGCGATTAGCCTCGCCCGAAGGCACGCTAACGCACTGCGGGTTTAAAGACATTTTTGTCGCAATAAACTGGATTACTAGAAAGAAAGATATATGAGGTACTTTGAATATAAGTATAATTTATAATTAATTGCTACAAGTCTTACTCTTCGGTTCGGATTATGAGACACGGGATAGGTTTGTTTTCAATTACTGCCATCTGATTATCTTTTAATACAAGCCTCGTCTATCTGTTGATCAAATATTGAATTAAAAGTAAACTAGCTTCTGCCCTCAGCTTTGCTCGCGTGAACAGTTTTTTTTTTTTCGGGAAAAGCACCTAAAATCTTTCTCTAGCTTTTCAACTATCTTCACATCACAAATAACATTTATCAGTTGCTCTATTTTGACGAGAAAGAAGGACAAATAAACCCAGTATTATTATACCCAGTATATACAAAAGTACATAGGGCAATGCCAAGTAAAGTAAGAAAGCGTTTGGTCACCTATTTGTTCGCGCTGGATTTTTGGGTCCAGAAACTATCTCGCACTTCCTCAGAACACCTTGCCAAATTTTCACAATAATCTAATCGATGGTTTAAAAACGCACATAGGACATACAAAGATTTCTATTTAAATACTACCCGGACCGTACCTATGCTTTGCATTCTCAGGTAAAGTGTTTTTCTTTCAGAAGTGCCCTGCCAAAGTGTCATCACCATCTGAGCAAAGGTTTAAAAAGGCATAGAGTACAAACATGAACAGAAATATTGATTTATATTTACATCGTAAATATGGTTATGCAATTGTGCATCCAGTCTTAAAAGCCGACTAGTGCGCTACAGGACAAAAGCAATACATCCACACGAGTAATGGCTCAGTGGCTTGTTTAGCTAGAATGGCTCGGTCAGCTCGGGAACCTCGCAAATTGATTCCGGCTCGCTCACCATCGTATCGTTAATCAGAGGCTCAGCGCTCCCGACCGGAAGGCACAACACCTGAATGTAGATGGTAAACAAAGCTCACGGAAAATAAATTAACGTTTTACAATATTCTAATGAATGTATTGAAACGTTATAGAGAAAGGATTACCGTTCCTGTTGAACCGTTGGTTGGCTGTGTATCATCGTTAAACAAATTGTAATTTTGTTAAGTGCTTATAATCAGAAAAGTCGCCTTAATTTTTACAAATTGGGCATAGAATTTGACTTAGGAATTTGACAATCAAAATTACGGCGGCAGAATAAAACAATGTTCAAGCAAAAATTTACATTTCATTTCAGGTAGCAAAGCCGAAACATCGGAAACTTAACAATGAATAAACATTGTGCTTATCTAATTTTAAATTCTATTGAAACTATTCGTGATCATGTTAGTTTAAAAACTTATATCTTTAGTTATCGGTCTCTAATTCCGATTTTTGGGGTGTTTGTTACTCAGTGAAGCCAAAATGATGGAATAGATTTTCATGTTTATACAAAGATAAATGTATATTACAATCTGGAATACATACAACGTGTAACAGAAACCCCATATCTATCCAAAGGGACTGAAGACAACATCTGGTATGGAGTCTCTATGCAAAGTTTCAGCTCAAAATATGTGACTCACAGAATTGACCCCAAATTATTGGTTTCATATGTTTCTTGAATACCAGTAATAACAAACGTGTCACAGCACTATGAGGGTCATCACTTTCCACGTCATTGCCAATAAAACGATAATTCTCTTCGTTCTTCTTAATTTGAAAAATTCGATCTCTGGTATCAATGTATTGAAATTTCTAATATGCTCCACACATGTACACATAGGATTAGAAAACCCTTGCCATATCGTTTATTATCATCCAAAGAAACCGTGCACTTGGTATGTATATACCCTTTAAATTACACGTTGTATATATTATTATCATAGGCATTACACGGGCAGTCACTAGTTTTCCATACAGCATCTCAATTATAAATAAAGGTAATTATAACCATATTGATTTTATGAGAATATTCAATTGAAATGTAACGAGTGAGAGTTGATAACATTTATATGGAAAGTGCACCGACACTTGATGTGTTAATCGCAGCCAGGAATGCACAAGAACAAGTCAATGTACAAATTGTAATGTATACCGTAATGAAACTTGATCATCAGCCTCTCAGTAGGTAAGATAGTTCAGACGTCTTAGTGACCTGCTTACCTAGATTGATATCCAACAGTAAGAGAAACAAATCATTGAGTTATTAGTTAAAAAAACTTGCTTTTGAAACTTATATAAGGCGATGTACTTAGATATATAGTTAATATACCATAGCCGAGTTGTTGAATTGTCCAGATATTTTGTGTCCCTAAATAACAGCACTAAGCTTTTATAAATACACTGCATTTTTTTCGAGTGGAATTAGAATTACCATAGTTACCTTATAGGTAAACAATAAAGTTTACAAAGTATAAAACAAAGTCGCTCCCGCTGTCTGTTCGTTTAGATCTTTTAAACTACGAAACGGATTTTAATGCAATTTAAGCAATAGATAGAGTGATTCAAGAGGAAAGTTTATATGTATAATACATGCATAATAACAGTTCATTGCACCCGTGCGAAGCCAGGGCGGGTCGCTAGTAATAGAAATAATAAAATCATCTTCTGGATCGGAGTGGAATGGGGTGTCAGAATTCAACTGACTAAAAGTAAAAACTCAGGTTTCGCGTAAGGCCGTGCGCGCACTGCATTGCTTTTTGGAAACGCAAAATCTGTGAAGTATAGAGTGTCATAGAAGTGCGCGCACGGCGGTGGATGGAATAAACCTCGCTGCAAAATTGCGGTGAATCTACCGCAAATATTTTTGTATCGCATAGGAATGTATGCAGTACTACACACTGCGATGAAAACAACGCACGTTTTGTCTGACAATGTTGCAATACATACAGATTTCTTGGTATTTATACCTATTTTCGATGCGTGATACAGATTAGCTCTCGATACAGATTTTTATACATTTTTCACACTGTATCGATCAAATTAACTGTTACAACTAAAACTGAACTTAGGAAAATAAATTACCTAAGAATCGCATTTATTACGTTACTCACACCATTGTACGATTCTATTATTAATAGTTATTTTTTATTTTTACATAAATAACGTTAATTTTTAGTATAGTCAGAATTTTATGTTTCACTCGCTGGGCTAAGGAAATCCCTCATAGATTTTTGCGTGCTGTTCAAGGCTCTCGCATTACTCGTGTACTCGTGTCAGACGTTCGTAAAATACGTGAATAATTAATACCATAACTACAACGTTTTATTTAATTTAATATTTATATTAATGTAAAAACCTAGAGTGATGCAAAAGTTTAATCCGAACTGGATGGAAGATTGTTATAAGATATGATTGAGACCTAATAATAAGGATGATTATTTTGCTTTCTGTACATTTCACTAAATTTAATACAGATCTTTCAGTTGGAAGTTCTGTGAAGAAAGTTCTCTTTAGACACACGAAAACAAAATATCAACACCTAAATTGTTTGTTTACCTAATGTTTGAGAGCTAGATTCACCAGCAGTTTCCTGGTGGTCAATACTTATTCTTTGATTTTTAAAAGAAACAATGATGATGATGATTAATATTCTCTTTTGGTTTGTTTGATTATACAGATTTTAAGTTCAAATAGCAAACAAATTTAATTCAGATACGAACGTATAAAATTTGGATACGAACGTAGATATCGTACGAAAACTTAGTAAGTTGGTTTGTAATTTATCTCCACCGCAAGGCAGTGCGCGCACGATCTAAGCCTTGCCCGCTAGGTACCTAGGCAGGTGATGGCTCTTTCGGAGCTCTTCATTACTACTGACTGCTCTATGAGGTGCACGTGGAACACAAAGCGCGATCGATTCGCGAAACACACAACTTCGAAGTCTTCTTCTTCGTCGTTAGTCTCATGCCCGTCTGAGAAAGTCTTGGTAGAACAAATATATTGTAAATAACACTTTTACACTTTTTCGTAAATGTAAATTAGATGAGGCCAGTGTTTCCTAACTGACTCTGAGCAGAAATAATGAAGCAAACTCAGAGTTTAATGTCTCTTTTAAAGTCCAGAAAATCTATATCAAAACATATGAGAACCATGTACCTAGGTTTAAGTCTGTGGTGCTCTTTAGAGGACAGAATCACACAGATTTGAGCAGGCCCGTCCAAATAGTGCAAGCATTTGTCAGTTATCGCGAAGCTCAACTTGTTCGAACGAGATTGAATGAATAAACACAGTCACTGCACAGAATCAGTTTTTTCCGTATGACTTATACTTTATCCAAGTTGGGATCAAAAGCAATTCAAAACTTTAACAATATCCCTTTATAGTAACTTCTAAAGATAGGTTATCGAGAATATGTATGACTTCATGGTCTAAGATTATGATAGACTTCTTTTTTCTGTAATACTGGTACTATCGATGCGCAAAGTGCATTCGCGGGCGATTCATTCAAGTGATCCATCATTAGTTACACCTTGAACGGGGAGTACAGATGAGGTGGAAAGTGATTTGTTTTCGTTAGGTTTTGCAGCATATAACGCGATAGAGAACTACAAAGCATTTTTGTATGCTAACTGAAATTACTAAACTCTGATAAAGCGAAAATTATTCCGAAAAAACCTGTGACAAAGTCAGTTTGTTTTTTTAAACTGAGGTTTCAAGCTCTTTGTATGGCTAGATTTTGAGGAGGAGTCTCCTACAATTTTTTTTTTGATATAGCATTAAGTTCACGGATTGGTCCTAAACAAAAAATGTTCACGTCATGAAATCATTGCCATAAAAAATTATATGGATTAATATGTGGAAATTCTTTTGAAGCTTTCCTAGCTCAGCTCACGCACCGCTGTTCTTGACAGTACCTATTAGTATTAATGATAGCGCTAGCGTATTGAGTGCGCCAATCGAACCGTGAAAGATAACAAGGGGTGCTTGCTCTGAGTAAAACCCTCGGCCTTCCCTCACCTCCTCACCAGCTCACTCGGAAATCATCGGAAACATTCGGGAAACCTCGGAAGATACACCCTTCGGCGCAGGACATGAGACTCTTTCAGGTCAGTTTGTCAGTTTTTACTATTGGTTAAAGAAAGTGCGATTTAAAAATATGAATTATTAGCACAGCTTATTAGATTAGTTAGCGAAACTTCACATGGATATGAAATAATCGAAGTTTCGCCAACTTATAACTGTGATCACGTATGTAAGTTGCTTCTAATGGCTGATACATTGTAACGGTCCGTTCCTTGATGAGACGAGAGAAAAAGTAGAATAAAATGTACAATCATGAGGTTGGACAGGTTGAGTCACACTTACAGGAAGTACGAGGGCAGATAAGTCACTCTGGGTGTTCCAGAAGACAGCTACAACGCAATGGACAAAGAGGGCGAAAACTGTCGCACCAATCTTTGCCCTACAATAGACCAACATAGGCTAGGTTAGTCAAACAAATCCGTCAGTTAAGTCAGTTATACATCTATACTAATATTATAAAGAGGTAAAATTTGTAAGTTTGTATGTAGGGGGTAATCTCTGAAATTCCCGAACCGATTTTGAAAATTCTTTCGCTTACATGTAGCTGCATTATCCCTGAGTGCTATAGGCTATAAATTATCTTTATATCATTCATATTAGCCATAGCTATTATAATCTTTGTCAAGCAAGTCGGGGACGGGACCCCGTGGAATATTTTCGACTTAAACGCGGACGAAGTCGCGGGCAGAAGCTGGTCTTTAATAAACCGCTATCCGTACCCGGCGTTGCACTGCCATGCAACGTAAAATCATCATCAGCTTAGCCTTTTTCCAAGTATGTTAGGGTCGGCTTTCAGTCTAACCATCCGGTTAGACTGAAAGCCGCTGCAGCTGAGCTATTATTGTTTTACATTGAGTGACGACCTATCTGATCCCCCTCAACCCAGTAGCTGGTTAAACCTTGACCAGCCCAGTAATAAATTTTCTGGATTCTGCCTACCCGTTACGACTGTCAAAGATGTCCAACTGACATCTAAGACCAGCGGTTTAACGTGTTTTCCGTGGCACAGGGTTTCACACCGCCGACATCCAAACTCCAAGCTACTGCTGAGAAATTTCTTATACAACGTGTAACGGAAACCCCATATCTATCCAAAAGGGCTGAAGACAACATCTGGTATGGAGTCTCTATGCACAGTTTCAGCTCAAAATAACTGACTCAAAGAATTGATACCAAATTATCGGTTTCATATATTTCTTGAATACCAATCATAACAAACGTGTCACAGCACTACGAGGGTCAATAACTTTCCACGTCACTTGCCAATAACACGATAATTCTTTTCGTTCTTCTTAATTTGAAAAATTCGGTCTCTGGTATCAGTGTATTGGTATTTGTAATAAGTTCTACACACGTAGACTTAGGATTACAAAACCCTTGCTATATCGTTTGTTATCATCCAAAGAAGCCATGCACTTGGTATGTATATACCCTTTAAATTACACGTTGTAGAAAAACCCAATAGCACTAT
The DNA here is from genome assembly GCA_943138885.2 of Tholera decimalis. Lineage (NCBI taxonomy): Eukaryota > Metazoa > Arthropoda > Insecta > Lepidoptera > Noctuidae > Tholera > Tholera decimalis. The sequence continues at coordinate 9,781,525 of OW964555.2, forward strand.
TTGCCCGACCCGGGAATCGAACCAAAGACCTTATGTTCAGCGCTTGCGACCGCTTAACCAACGAGGCAGTTGGTTTCTGCAACGCCATGTAGAATAATAAATTCAAATTAAAAAGTGTGCATGTGGTAATACTCTTTTTATCACTAAATTTTTTGGTCCAGAAACCCTCTCGCATCAGAACACCTCTCCCAAGTTTCATCACGATCTGATCGATAGTTTAAGAACACATACAGGACAAACACACAAACATTGATTTTTATTTATATACCTTCTTACATTGCGAAATATAATTATGATTGATTGATTGTGACAGTCACAAATTTCGTGATTTGTCGACAGTTTAAACATAACTTCAACTTCAACTCTTGTTATGTAGCGTTTGTGGAGGAGCCACCTTGGAGCCACCACAATTTTGCCAATATTACACTTATTACGTGTAGAATGATAAACATATCTTAAACATGTCTATTAAAACATAGTGTATTACATACTCTTTGATGTCTATTGAACAGCGTCAGTTTATGACAGTAATAGTCTAGCCATGGCATTAGTAAGTACTCTTTAGTAATTGCAATTTATTACCAAAGAGTACTTACTAATTCCATGGCTTTTACCTCGGATGATGGATCGTTGCGTAAAGGCCTTCCGAGACGGTCCAACGGTTTGACTCAAACACGTATGGTTTGACTCAAACCATTTTGATCGTTTACAAAGGTAGTTTGAACGGTTTGTCAAACATACACGAGTTTGAAGCACGTTTGCTGAAATTTCATATTTTTATTGTGTTTGACGCGCCGTTTGATCATGTTCCGACGCGTTTGAACAAACTCGGCTTAGTTTTGCGTTGGATTTTATAGCGTGAGCTTATGTGTGACGAAAATGTCAGACGAAGATATTGAAATTGAAACCAAACTGCGCAGTGCTGTTTGACAAATCGTTCAAACCGACATCAAACGGTAGCATCAAACGCGTAAGGTTTGAATCAAACCGTTGGACCATCTCTGTGGCCCTTTACAGTCCGTTTAGTTAGTGTTGCCGCTAATATGACGGGATGATTGGTATCATTATTTGCTGTTCACTTGAAAGGATGGAAGTTAATATTTATGTAATAATCACAGCGCTGGTTTAGGAAAATAGCTCTTCTCTAAACTCTAAACTTACCCGCAATTTTGTTCGGGAAGAAATTTTAATTTACTCGTGGGAATCATAGAGCTATTCAATAGTAGCAGTAATATAAACAAGTGGCCAAGTGCGTGTCGGATTTGCGCACTGGGGGCCATAAAAAATTATCTAAGTATCTACCAATACATATACGTACAATACCGTACCGTAGTATACGAGTATTGACGGCTTTCAAGTTTTTCCCTCTTCTGATCTATTCTTATCGAACGGAACGTTATCTGGATTCATGTGGGAAAAACCTTCCAAGATTGTGAGGATGGATGTATAGATGTATATACATCCATCCTTACGAACTTTCGCATTTATAAGCAAAAAGAAGTAAGATCACACTGCTATACCCCAATCGATACCGTCTGTCTAGTGCGGGTCTGGGGGTTAACAGCGTGAAGCCTCACTTCACTTCCTTCTCCTCTCCTCTTCACTCTCAAAATTTATGAAACGGAAAAAACAGAGCACAGTTAAACAGCGGCTGCACTCCCTCTCTCTCAAAGTGCACCTTAGTAACATCCGAGGTCTGCACTCAAATCTCGTCGCAGTCCACCACCACCTCGAGACTGATAAACCTGCTCTGTTGTTTCTTTCGGAGACGCAGATCAGATGTCCGTCAGACGTGTCGTATCTTTTATACCCAGGGTTTACCTTGGAGCACAACTTTAAACCACGTGCGGGTGTATGTATGTACGCCCGCGACGACATCTGCTATCGGCGTCTCCGGAATCTTGAGGACTCCAGGTTCTCTACGCTTTGGGCTCTGGTGGACACGGGCATAGACAAAATTATTTATGCCTGTGTCTACCGCTCGCACAGCGGAGATCAGGAGACAACCAGGCTCACACAGTACATCAGTGAGGCGGCAGATGCGGCCCAACAGCGGTACCCTTCAGCTCAGCTCGTGTTGCTGGGGGACTTTAATGCCCATCACCAGGAGTGGCTCTTCCCATACCAGTGCACGGACCATGCTGGGCGAGAAATGCACAATCTTGCACTTGCATTAAATCTCACTCAGCTGGTCCAGGGAGCAACGAGGGTGCCGGATGTTGAGTCGCACACAGCCAATTGCTTGGACCTTCTGCTGACTACAGATCCAGACCGCTATTCGGTAACGATATCCTCACCGTTAGGTAGTTCCGACCACTGTCTGGTGAACTCTGTATCCGTCTACTCTCCGCCCGATCTCAGCCTTAAAGGCACTCGGCGGGTTTGGCGATACAAGTCAGCGGATTGGGATGGCATGCGATCTTTCTTTGCATGTTATCCTTGGCAGCCTACTTGCTTTTCTTCAAATGATCCATCGTCGTGCGCAGACGCCGTGACAGATGTTTTGCGACAGGGGATGGAGTACTACATTCCGTTCTCTGACCTAACAATGTCCGGCAAAGCTCGACCTTGGTTTGGCGCCGAATGTGATCGCGCTGAAGCTCTTAAACACGCGGCGTACCTAGCATGGGTCGATGCTCGAAACTGCAAAGCAAATGACGTGGATCAGAAGAAGAGAGCCTTCAACAGGGCTGCCAAGTCCAGCAAGAAGGTTTTGCGGAGGTCTCGGTTTGACCACGTTAGCCGAATTGGGAACAAACTCGCTTCATACCCTGCTGGAAGCAAAGCGTTTTGGTCCCTGGCAAAGTCGGTTGAATCGAACTTCTGTCGCCCCTCACTACCACCACTGCTCAAACCTGACGAGTCTCTGGCTCACTCCGCTGAGGAAAAAGCAAACTTGTTTGCCGCTCTCTTCGCGGAGTCTTCACGTCTGGATAGTAGTGGCGCTCACCCTCCTGATGCTCCTATTGGATGCGAGACGTGTATGTCGGACATTCGCATCCATCAGAAGGACGTCCGTAGAGTGCTGCGTAATCTAGACGTGAACAAAGCTAGTGGCCCCGACGGGATACCAGCAATTGTTCTTAGAACTTGTGCGCCTGAATTGTCTCCAATCTTGACACGCCTGTTTCGCCTTTCGCTAGAGACTGGAAAGGTGCCGAAAGCATGGAAGCTGGCTAACGTACAGCCTGTACCCAAAAAGGGCAGTCGTGCTGACCCTGCCAACTACAGGCCTATTTCAGTCACGTCCATACTCTGTAAGAGTATGGAGCGTGTACTTAATAGTAAGCTCCTGGCATACCTAGAAGCCAACGACATCCTCAGTGACCGGCAATACGGCTTTCGCAAAAACCGGTCAACTGGGGATCTTCTAGCGTATGCCATTCATATCTGGAGTGAGGCCATTGAGAGGCAAGGGGAAGCACTTGCTGTTTCCCTTGACATCTCCAAGGCTTTTGACAGGGTCTGGCACGATAGCCTTATTGCTAAGCTTCCTTCTTTCGGGTTACCCACCCAACTTTGCGTTTGGATTGAAGACTTCCTGAGGGATCGGTCCATTCGAGTGGTCATTGATGGCTGCTCGTCTGGCCAATTGGCAATTAATGCCGGGGTCCCTCAGGGGTCTGTTCTCTCAGCAACTTTATTCTTGCTGCACATTAACGATCTGCTAATGCCCGGTACCTTTGGGTATGCAGACGACAGCACAGTTTCTGAGAGATATGTGTCCAGCGCGCGAGCTGGTGGGTCACAGATCCAGTCTCTCCGTGAGGACATGGTCGGGCGCTTGAACTTGACCTTGAAGGCTGTTTCCGAATGGGGCGATGCCAACCTGGTCAAGTTTAATGCAGCTAAGACCCAGGCGTGTCTCTTCTCCGCAAAAAGGAGCCAATTTGAACCGGCTCCTACTTTCCGAGGTGTAACTGTGCCGATAACTGACCATATCGAGCTTCTGGGGGTAACATTAACTACTACCCTCAATTTTGGCCCGTTTATCGAGGCTAAGGCTCAACTAGCATCAAAAAAGTTGGGAATCCTAGCAAAGGTGAGACGGTACTTCACACCCGAACAGTTGCTCAATCTCTATCAAGCCCAGGTTCGGTCGTGTATGGAGTACTGCTCTCATCTTTGGGATGGATCTGCTAAATACCAACTGGACGCGCTTGAGTCTATCGAGAAGCGGGCCAAAAGACTCATTGGCAACGATGCACTGGTCGAATCAAAGCTCCAGAGCCTTGAACATCGACGACGAGTTGCAAGTCTATCGGTTTTCTATCGGTTACATTTCGGGGAGTGTGCGATGGAATTACACAATTTAATTCCAACAAGCCCGTTCCATCATCGGACTACGAGACAAACGGCGAAGCGCCATCGTTACATGGTGGACATCCCACCCATACGCACCAAACGTTTTGGGAATACCTTCATTGTGCGTACGGCTAAGGAGTGGAATTCCCTGCCGGAGTCTGTGTTTCCCGATAGCTATAACCTAGGAGTCTTTAAGTCAAGAGTGAATAGGTTACTTTTAGGTAAGCGTGCTCCATCTTCGACCACATCATCACTTACCATCAGGTGAGATGGTGGTCAAACGCGAACCTATTCTAAATAAATCAAAAAAAAAAAAAAATACACATCTACATCATAAAGATGTAATATATCTACTCTAAGAATAACATTTGAACTATGAAGTTGTTCCAACTCATATTGATGTGTTCGTTCCATTGGTTCTGCATACAAAGTGGTTCGAACAACGAATGCAAGAGACCGGAAGAAAGGTGACAAGAGGGGTCTTCGTATTACTGAAAAAATAACGAGATAAAACTTCAGCTACTGCGTAAACTTTGGAAAAGTTATATCCACGATCGGTTTTGTTTTAAAAATCAAAATTATTTTATTTCACACTAGCGACCCGGCCCGGCTTTGCATTGGTCCTTTTTGCAAATAAAGTGAGTAATATTTTAAAATTAATTGTTTAGAGACAAAAATGGCTATTGTGAGTCAACCTTAGGAGATAGATATATGCAATTGTGGACTTTTGTAGGCCTTATTTTAATGTATCTCATACGATTTAACCAGCGCTTGCAATGTAAGTGTTCGAAAAACGTTTTTTGACGGCTTTATCACATTTTTTTTTGTTTGTATAAAGCTTCCGGAATAAATTGTCTAAATAAAAGTGAAAATTGCATCAAAAGCCGTTGCATGAATTAAAAGAAGAAAGCTTAGAAACAGACAGACAGACAGAGCCGGAGGGTGACTTTGTTTTATACTATGTAGGTAGTGGTAGAGCTACCTACATGGGCCCTTATAAAACATCAGAAGCTATTGCACGGTTCCAATTGGTAATTTTATATGGAGATGAACAGCAAGAAACTTCATGCTTACTCTTTTCAAAACATAATTGACTTTTTAAATACTTCCTTAAAAGAGAATAGATCGAAGACGAGAGTAAAGACCATTAATATAGTAAAATATAAATAATATTTACGAATGAAAAACTAATCTAAAAGTATACAATGTTCTCGAAATAAGAGTCGAAAAGAGACATCAGTTTAAAAATATCTTATGCCTTTTGAAACTAAAAGACATAACAACCTTTTTACTTGCTGCTTTAAATAAGATTTAAAACAATATTTTTAATTTGTTTTATTTAACATCAATGAAGAACCTCCTTGTAACAGCAAATCCGTCATTATTAGATACTAAAGGAATATTAAAGTTTTCTAATTTTAAATTATTTCTGTTAGCGGCCAATCGACGTGTAAACTAGCTTCTAACTATTTCAAACACTGGCATGCATTGTATGTCTATAGAGCTGTGACTACTTTTTATTCTTACTCTTTTATTTATTTTTCTATTCCGGATGAGCCCACTCAATCGCGCCTGATGGCTGATAGTAAGCGATGAACTAGAGGGATGATAATTTTATTGGTAAAATAATTAGTCTTAGGCTGTTTGAGACTGCAGAGTGCAGAGGGTGACGGGTTTTTTTTAAATGTGGGTGAGCCTAACCGGTTATTGTGACGAAATGCGCTAATAGGTACCTAATCGGTTTAAGGCATCGGTGTTCTTTGACTTGTCACTTGAGTCGCTTGACTCGGGTTAAGCGACTCAAGTCAAAGAACACCGATGCCTTTTAGTCAACACTAGCAGTTGCGCTGGACTCGCTCCCGTAGACTTAATCACTATAAAAACATAACCCTCCTTCTTTGCAGTTGGGAAAAAGTAGCTTCAAGCTACTTCCATACCAATAAGCAATTTCATTCAAATCCACCCAGTACTTTCTAAGATTAGCTCGTTCAACCAAACAAACTTGAAGAAAGATGAGCTTGGTAAACCCATCCATGAACATTTCACAAGCCAATAAACACTGTTTTTAGGCTGAAGTAAATCTCGCATTGAAGCGTCGTCCTCTATTTTACATAAAGGACTTCCCGAAAAAATCTCTCACTTTCAAGGGAGACGCAACATTGTGTCATTAATATGTTTAAAAAAGTCCACTACGATGTGTCGCATCGTAACGTCGCATCGGTCCAGTCTGCAGATACCTTTTCTATTTACGAAAAAACTGCTTTATGCAGCGTTCAATTTACGCATTACAGTATTAACTATCACAGTATCTAGACTTGATCTATATTATTTTATGAGTTAAGTGCTGCTTACTTGGTAGGAACTAAATTTTATGTTCCTATGTTAGCAACGAGGTGACCTTGTTTTCTCATATGAATTAAATCTCTAACGTTTATGTACTGGAACCTCTAGAAATTTTGTATGAATTAACAAAAACAAGAACCGCAAATTAATTATTTAATTTATTTAAAAAGAACAGTAAGAAAATAATAAAAGAAATATAGGTATAAACATAGTAAGTACACAACATTCGCAAAAATATAAAATCAGTATTGTAAACTTATATAAAATAAATTTTAACATTAAAATTTAATGAATTGGCAAAACTAATTATGATTCTTTAAATGGCTACCCAAATGAGAGCGCAACTGGCATTTAAACTACGGTAGGAAACTGAAGAAGACACATAATCAGGCAGCTTCGATTTGAGTTCGTTATATTGAATGCACGAATGTTCATCCTAGTTTTCGCACAACGTCACTCCTGTAGGCTCCAATACTTATGTAGGCTTCTGTATCCACTTAAAACCACCAAAACATACTAAAGTCATTTAAAAATGGAATAAGAAAAAAAATCCAACTACTTACGGGAAAATAAGCAGAGTTTGCATAACACAGCAAGACAGCTTATCGCACTAATTTCATAATAATTATGAAGATTTTGCACGAGCCTTGCCAAAACTGGAGGTAAGACCGCGCCAGCCATAAACGAGCTATCTCGAATGAAAATGAAGATAATAAAAAAAAAGCACCAAGCCTGCCCATGATAGAGCAGTAAAACTAGAGTCGGATCAGATAAACTTCCTATTATACATAAGTAATTAAATAATAAGATAATCTTTTAATAACTAAGCGTATCGCCGATGGCAGCATTTCGCGTAATTCGTAGCGTGAAAAGTAATTGAGAGCTTCTGTGAGCAACTCTCTCCATATAGATTGTGCAGATAAGATTTTATGTGATTGGTGAACACAATAAGAGACGCTGACGGATCCACAAAGAAAAACATTCAAAACAAATAATTTATGAGAAATGGTTTCCACACACTGAAAATCATTGTACACTTCGTCAGGTTTATTTAAAACTAGTTCATGTCCACAACTTCGTCTGTGTTCGAACTTAGGTTCCGTACAATTTTTCTAACATTTTCTTGAATACATCACAAAAAAGAATCATCGAATTTGGTGCTGGCATGCCGAAGTTATGCGTGCACATACATTTTACGAATAGTACGATTCTTTTTTAAATATACGTATATACTTAGAACACAGAAGTTCTTTCTGTATTCTAAGCGTATATAGATAAAAGTCATGTAAAAAAGTTTCATCTTTTATAGATACAAAACGAACTTGTTTTCGGAAATACTAATAGCATGATACAATTGGGAAATCTTTTTAGCTTATTGCGAAGCCGTTATGGTACCCATAGACTGCAATGCAATGAACAATGCGCTCCGGGGCATCTCATGAAAAAAAAATTTATTAAACATATTATTATTTAGTACCAATTTTTATTTTCGTGCACCAACCTGATAAGGTGCATTGCGCAAGAAACTTTATTCCTAGCTAGTGGGCTTAGAAGCCACTTTTTGAGTAAACCCGTACAAGCCTATTTTCCTTTAACATTTTTTTTATAATAATAAATTCCTAAATGGCAAACCGCATCAGTAGTTTCCTAATCAAAATGCAAGATTATTATCAGAAACGTCTACTGTTATCTGATTACTTTATCAGTAGGAAAGGGCCTTATACAGATTAATTAATCAAGTGCCCTACGAAACGTGACGCCTTCCTACAAGTTTCACTTATTTGCTCTTTCCATACTTTCAATCAGTTTTCTAATGAGATAGTTTTCCAACACTTGTATCTATTTTATGATTGATATGTGATGTGTATGGAATGTGACGAGGATGTAGACACGATGTAGTTTATTATCCAGATGTAAGTCATGATAACTATTTACTGACAGATCGACCGCTTCGGAATGCAAGCGTAAAAACAGAGAGTGATATCAGGATACCACTCTCTGTTTTTACGCTTAAAGTAAAGCACAGTGTTTTAAGCTAAGTGCTTTTGAATTTTTCATAGCATTCTTAGCAGCATGGGGAACAAATAAGGGATGAAAATGAGTATGAAAGTTATTATAGAACTTTTTATTTTAGAAGAAAATGCCATGAAACTTTGTATTTAGGCACTTGGTAACTCATAGATAAATATTCGTCGTAGCCTTTTTGACATTTCGACTTACATGGGGATGACCAATAATTAGTATGGAAGTTCGTAGTTATAGCAGAAAAATCCATGAAATTTATTATTTAGGCACTAGCTAAGTAATAAATGAGTATCACTTTTTATTACAAACTAGCGACGCGCCCTGGCTTCGCACGGGTGCATGATATACGGCCCGTTGACGGCCGCTCTGCCCCCGTTCTTTAAATCTCTTATACCTTCTAATACATTAATTTTTTTGATATAGGTACTGTAATAGGCAAATTTGAACCACTTTAAATGCAAATATAATAAGAACATTTTATCGTTTATATTGTTGCTCATTAAAATATCGAATGTTCTACACATGGTATAAAAATATGACAGGGTATTGTAAATTTAATAAAAATATGCTTTCCTTGTATGCGCTGCAAAAACTGTTTTGTTCAAATCAGTATATAAACTAAAAAGTGCGCGAGACAATTTTAATATGAAAAAATAAGTTCTAATGATACTGTTAGTGACCATGTTAGCTTAAAAACTTGTATCATAATTATGTTACAATTAAGGTTTTTTGTACTAATTAGCCACCTAAAAAAAGGATGCGAACAAAAGTGCATCCGTATCAAGCTATGACTCCTTATCCAAATTAATTACTAAATCAGTTAAGCTGTTGACGTTGGAATTCATTATTCTAATCGGTTTTAAGTTATGATGAATAGATGATAAAATTATAATGCGTAACGTACAAATTGCAGTGTGGATCAACAGTAAAACTTTTTTCCGAGGCACTAGGAATCTCGATATTTAAAGATGGATCACCCATCATAGGCCAGTTTTTGAAACGTTGCTTAACTTTGAAGATGTTGCGGCTGTTGTTATTCGGCCACGTCTACCTACTACTAACTAACTAAAATAACGAGACTATTCATTACCGCTCCCAACTACTAACAAGATCTCTAACTTCGACTCAATCATGCATGTATCTAATCCTCTAACTGCTTGCGCGTCCGCCGCCGGCGCAGATCAGCGGGTAATGTGGGACATAGTCATGAGCAATTCAACGCTAATCCCCTGCACTAATGAACTGCCCTGTGATATAGCGTCTCATGATACAGCTAATACTAATAACCTAATTACTGAAGAAAGTAGTACGGCGGTTTATAATCTGTGAGGAAAGATTGGCTTTCTGTAATCTGTTGGTTTCTTAGAGTAGGTATTCTGGTCTTGGTCTACTACGAATTAGTAGAGATAGACCCGAAAATGGTTGTCTACATTTTGGGGGGGGGGGGATTATTTTAATATCAAAATTTAATTACTCCTCCCTCTCTAAAGTGGAGTGGAAGGGAGTGTCAGATTTGTACTGACAAAAACCAGTTCAAAGTTGCATATCTGCATCCGTAAACGTCTATAGCTATAAAAGTTACCTAAGGTGCTATAAGATGAATCAAATACTACCCTAGCCTTCGAAGTAGTCCACGGTAGAACTCATTTATCACTTACACCTTTATATGAGAGTTACGAAGGTCATTCTGCCACTCACAGCTGTACAGTGGTTTCCATTGTAACTTTTGTAGGTTATAGTTATAATAACCACTATTATACTACTATAAGTTTCATTATAGAAATAATAGAAACTCTTATGCATACTATAGTTACAAAAAATCATCAGTGTAACTAAGGCCTTTAGTAGCAATAGTCATTCCTTGCAGGCTCAATCCATTCGCTATTTTACAGCCGCTTTTGTAACTACACACATCAAAAGTGTCTAGGGATCAAGCATTTTTATGCGGATTTCTTGAGATTGAGATGTGGCTTTGTAATAAATTTATAATTTTATAAATTTATGTGGATCCGTTTTGGTGCATTTCATAATTTGAAACAGGAACTGTTAATCAAATTCGAGTAAAAGATGAAAATCAGCTGTCAATATTTTCCCTATAAAAACATACAACGCATTGAAGACATTATTAGTGCTACTGTTTCCCTACTACTGATTAAAACCAACGTTATTATGGAGCGGCGACGTCATTTAAGCAGGGAAGAAATGCTCAGAGCCGTGGGAATGATAGAAGCTGGTTCCCGGCAACGTACTGTGGCTTTAGCTCTGAATACAAGTCAGAGTGTTATCAGTCGACTTTGGACACGTTACCGAAGCACTGGTACCGTGGCTGAGCGCCATGGAGGACGGTATCGCTGTACCACACGGAGACAAGACCGATACATTCAAAGCTTTAGCTCTGAATACAAGTCAGAGTGTTATCAGTCGACTTTGGACACGTTACCGAAGCACTGGTACCGTGGCTGAGCGCCATGGAGGACGGTATCGCTGCACCACACGGAGACAAGACCGATACATTCAAATCTTAACTCGAAGAGCTCCAACAATAACCGCCATGATGTTAGCCGTGAGGCTTCATCACTCTTCAGGGAACTTAATTAGCGACCAAACAGTCAGAAACCGCTTGCATGAAGTGAACCTTCATTCCCGAAGACCGCTACGGGTACCACCTATAGCAATGCACAATCGTAGGATTCGATATCAATGGGCTCTTGAACACAGAAATTGGGCAGAAGAACAATGTCGTTTCGTGTGCTTTTCTGATGAGTCTCGTTTTGGTATGAGACCGGATACAAGACGTATACGACACTGGAGAACCCCTGGACGCCAACAGCGATTAAAATCCTGCCAGGAAGTCCATCCTTATAGTGGTGGAACCATCATGGTATGGGCGGGTATTTGGATCGGCGGAAGAACTGAGTTGATTTGGAACAGAGGCAACCTCAACGCTCAAATTTATGCTGAGACGATTGTATCTGACGTCATCGTTCCTCTACAAGTGCAAATCGGTCCCTTATTTCAGTTAATGCATGATAATGCACGACCGCACACCGCAAGAGTTGTAAGACAGACTCTCGCCGCAGCTAACATCAATGTCCTGCTCTGGCCTGCTCAGTCGCCAGACTTGAACCCGATTGAGCATGCATGGGATATGCTACAGAGAAGAGCTCTGCCGAATATGGAGGGTATCCAGTCGCAAGAAGACCTTTTTTTGTTGTTGCAACGAACATGGGCGGCCATTCCACAGCGTGATTTGGATGAACTCATTTTGAGTATGCCAAACCGATGTTCTTGTGTTGTTAGTGTTCTCGGTAGAAACACGGATTATTAATTGTTTAAGTTACCCAATAAAATTTTAAAGAAAACTGTTATTTCAGTCTTTTTTTCGAACTTTAATGTTAGTGGTTCAAATGTCAAAAATCCCTTTATTAGGAAAATGGCAAATTTCTTTATTAATGCAAAGGTGACTTGGTTTATCGTTACTGTGACAAACGAAAACACTTTATTTGATGAATCCTTAAAGAAAATTTTAATTAATATCAATCAGGAGAAAAGTTATTGCAAAAATATATGTTGATCCCTAGACACTTTTGATGTGTGTATTATAAAACATTTAATAAAAATGGATGCTAAACGAATAAGTACGTAACTACATCTTATAACCTCAAAAACAAGAAAATAGGAGCTTTTTGTGGCTGTGAGTTGCACTAGGGGAACAAAAATCACTGGAAGCGTTAGAAGGGTGAAAATTAGCGCTATGATTCTCAAAAGGGAGTTATTAGAGCTAAAACTGCAGGTTATGACTACATTACAATGACGCCATGATTTTTTAAGAAAACTTATAATTGACTTGCAAAATTGAGTTGATATACATTGGTTTTTCAGTTAAATGTGCATTAAATGTACCGGTAAACAATCGGCCACTTGCAAATAGTAAGTTATCGACACGTTAAAATACGGAAATAAAATTTATTCTGTAAGTATAACAAATAAAAAATATCACATATCTTTTGTTAATTTTTTAAATATCATAAAAGCGCGTTAAAATTACTCGAAAATTATCTTATATATCTACAGTAAACAGGACAGCGTTTTAAGTATCTTTATATATCTTGCTAATACAGAATACAAACTTTTACTTCTTTTTGTTTTATTTTCATGATGGCGACGAAAACACTTTACCAAAATATTACAAATAATGTCAACTGAAGATATACAATAAAGAACTATAGTCAATTCATTCGTTCAAAGTAGTTCAAAATCATTCAAAAGTAGCGCTATGAGAGCTTTAGTATAGCGTTAATAAATCGTTATAGCTATTAAGGAACCTTTATGCAACCGTTGTGCAGGTTAAATGGAACTTTAGGCTGCATAAAATGGCGCCCAAATAGCGCTAAAGCGGCTGCTTTTAGTCTGTAGTAGACGCTCTAGCGCTTACGTCTATTACCATAAGTAATAATCGGATACGCTCCAAAGCCCTAATGCAGCCCATTTGTGCTAGTTGGGATGTTATTGGTTTCGTAAAGATAGCAAATGACCTTTCCTATCAGCCAAATCAAAAGATGCCCCAAACGCCCTGTATAATTACTATGCACGAAAACTATAATATTAAGTATTTTACATTAGTGGTGAATTACCGACCAAATTGGATTTGGGACTTTTCAAAGTTACCTAAGTTATTGGACAAATAAGCATTCATCATACACAAACGATTATGCATTTTTATTGATAATAGGTTCGCGTTTGACCACCATCTCACCTGATGATGATGAGCACGCTTACCTAGAACTAGAAAAAACCTATTCACTCTTGATTAAAACATCCCCAGGTTATAGCTATCAGGAAACACAAACTCCGGCAGGCACTTCCAATCCTTACGCAGAAGTAAAGTATTCCCAAAATGTTTTATGCATTTTTTGCCAGTATATAATGGTAAAATAATATAATGGTATAATGTGCCTCTATTGTTTGGAATTTTACCAAACCTCATCCGATACGCTAGTCTAAACCAGGATGTAATCTGGACCATAAATGGTGGTATTTATCAGGCCTGATATGTATATTACACTATCCACATCTTTTTTTAATTTTCTGTGTCACCTCCTATTTGTTCCGTAATGCTTTACACACATGACACTTAAAAGAGAAAAGAAAAAAATAATACAGACCATATTTCATAAGAGATTTCTTCCAGCAGACCAGCGACAAAAAGTTTTGGGAAATTCAATGTGCTTTTTCTTTGAAATGTTTTATCTATTCACCTATTTTATCTATCTAAAACCTTGCAAGATTAACACAGTAAACTAAAGTGCATCGTACCCATTACCGACACCCACAGTCACATACATCATAGTACATTCAAAACCGTCGTCAAACGCCGTGTACTATTAATTAGCAGTCAAATCTCGGCGCCTAATGACGTCGACACCAGTACAGTTACTACTCCATTTGCTATGCGTTTGATTGCTTGCTTGCTAATGTGCGAGCGGCGACGCGACTCGGCCGTGTTTGACGACTGCCTTTCAACGAATTAGAACGCTTTGAGTTGATTATTTGGTTTATTTACAGCAAGAAATTACATTTTCTACATAATGTAATAATCTATACTAATATTATAAAGCGGAAAAGTTTGTCTGTTTGTTTGAACGCGCTACTCTTCGATTTCGATACTACCTACTTTATTTCATCACTAAACTACTCTCAGATCGATGAAGGAAAACATCGTGAGGAAACCGGCATGTCCAGCAGGGGGAACGTTATAGTCTGATATTATTATAATAAATAAAATAATAATATTATTAATGTTATTAATAATATAAGTAATAATTTTAATCTAATCTATGGACTGTGTCTGAAAATAAATGTTTTTTTTTTTATAATTATTACGCACCTTTAATAGAATACCTAACGTTATATAAATTAATAATTGAACGTTTACATATTGTGTTTATTTTATGTTATAGGCGTATTCCCCTCTCACTACGATTCTTACACTGGCCAATAATATTTGGGGATCTACCTAAAAACAAACGTCAAAAGCTCATCAACAAAAGAGTAAATACCACATTACCTGAGGGGCATGTCCATGTGAGTCAATTAGGACGTTTAAGATTCCACGTCTACAAGTCGAAAGAATGTTGTTGAACGCTTGTTTTAATTATAAAGAACGTGGAGCTACCGCACACAGTCTAGATTTTTCTACGAAATGGAAACCTAAGAAAAAGATGAGTTAAATTAAAAGATGTTTTTTGCAAAGTGGGGCAGTCGACATTTCTGGATCTGTCGAAAAATATTAGATCAGAGACAGGCTCTATGCAACAGCAATGAATTTGATGCCTTTTTTTGGGGGCAGCATCGTCAAACTCTCTACGTCACTACTCTACATCCTGGGCCACCAAGATACAGGCTGTGCCTAGTTTGGGGCCCACGGGTACTTCTCTTGAATACTGTTTGCTTTTCTCTTCTTTTTGTATCTCTCTTTCGATAAATAACATGTGTGTGCCAAATTAATAAATAAATAAAAAAAACGAATTCTCTCGCTCTGGATAGAGCACAAGAGAGCGTCAGACTTCTACTGACTAAAAGCCCATTCTGTTCCTTCAGTTGCCCTTACGTTCCGGGGTTGCGGTATCTCAGTAGGACATTCCCCCACCCCCACCCCACCGTAGGTACAGGGAACTGCTACAATGCTGTAAACTGCTCTTAGAGGAACACGACGCGCCATAGACCAGTGCCTGGACCTTACCGGACGGTGAGCTACCCTTGCTTGGCGTCTGCAAGCCCACGCCTTCGGTGGCCGAAGATCGGCTCGCAATCCCTAATGCTCGAGGCGTCACCCACGGAGGCTGGGGCGTGAGGAAAAGAATTGTCTCTCCCTTTGCATTCGTTACCTCATATTTCAGTCTCGTAGACCGGGTGTAACCTACCTACTAGCGGTCCGTAGACTCCGTTACGTAATTTATAGTAAGATAAAAGTTCAACATCATTTTGCAGCGGCTACTGAGTCCAATACTGAATCCAAACCATCCAGGGACCCAATAAAAACCACTAGGAAAAGTATTTATCCGGCTGCGGCGCAGTCGAATAGTAAGCGGACTACTTTTATAAACTACACTACTAGTTACTATGATTTACTTGTTAAATTAATAAACCATTTTTCATTTTCATATGCATACAGTTGGGGGAAGTCCAATTATATCTTGCAGTTGACTTAGATTAAAATAGTATTCAAAGGAATAATCTAATAGCCACTATTAAGAGCGGAAATCTTCGTCAGATCGGGTCAAGATAGCGATCATACAAACAGCAGTACTGATTCTATTTATACTGCAAACACCAAAAGGAAACACCGACCCAGTAAACAACTCGCTAACTATTTAATCGCTATATATTTAATTAGATCCAGTTTGGAGTTCTCCTGTCGACTTAGAACTGTCGTCAAGGTGTTATCCCGGCCCGTTGTCTAATTACTCCACCGTTTAAACCTCTTCATTGGATTAATGTCGTTTGACATAGCTATAAGTGAATGGGACACGATAAATGAATGCCTCAATAAAAAGCTGTCGAGTCGTCAATACTTCGACAGACATGGAACGCTCTGAGATGTTTCCGGTTTGTCTGTGTCTTGGCGAAGTGCAGAAGGTAATTTTTTTTTTTTTCAATCATTGCCCTACTCTAGGACCATATAGTTAGGTAGAATTTGCGCATCATTATTTTCTTATTTTTTTACTGATAAATAGGCTCGCGTTTGACCACCATCTGTAACCTGGATGGTAAGCGATGATATACGCTAATCTAGAAGTAACACTCATGCCATACACTCTTGACTCAATGATCCCCAGCTTATAGCTGTCAGGAAACACAGACTCCAACAGGGAATTCCACTCCTTAGCCGGCCGCACAATGAAAGTATTCCAAAAGAAATTATATAATATGAATATTATAAAATTTATATTAATTTATTTATTCAATATTCTTTGTAAAGTACCTACATTCTATGCGACCTTTTTTATTGGATTCTTGACTGTTACAAATCTTACACTCTGGGTATTGAAATAAAAAACATATAGGGGGAGGAGGGCCATATTATTTTCCCACTTTTCATGAATTAAATCTTCTGCAGCTACTCTGTAATGTATCATTGAAGCTTTTTATGCGATGCCGGATAAGTAGAGAGTAAAGCTGCAGACGTAAAGTTGACATGAGTACGATTCTGAGAAGCATGTCATACTAATGTTAATTATAACACGGATCTTGTCATGACGACGACGGATGTCCAACACGACATCCATCCGTCAATGAAAGATACGGCTAACTGATTGCATGTATCTTGTTACTCAGAATATATTCCAATATAATTAACTAGCTGTGCCCCGCGGTTTCACCCGCGTTAAATGAGGAAATAACCAAAATTCATTAAAATCGGTTAAGTGGTTTAGATTTCTTTATACATACTTTCATCCCATATCAGGGTTTGATTTTTGGAAAAAAGCCTTTTTTGAAAAATAAAAATAGTTATTAATAAATATACTATTGTTATTCCAAATGTCATTCAAATCGGTGCTGTGGTTTAGAAAGCGTTACAGACGGACAGACTTTCGCATTAATAATATTAGTATGGATATGAAAGTGCGTTTGCTTGTTTGTCCATCTTTCACGTCAAAACGGAGCAATGGATCGATATGATGTTTAGTATGGAGATAGTTGAAAGGCTGTAGATTATCATAGGGTTACTTATTTTTCTGGCAATAGCCTATACATATTTGAAAGTATATCCACGACTCTCAAATTTTTTGCACCTGTCTATATTCGGCAAAACCTTCTGAACAAATAAATAATTCTGACTCAAAATGGGTTCTCTACTTAATCCGTACTAAGATTAAAAAATCGAAAGTCTGTCTGGCTGTCAATTACGCTTTCACAGCTAAAACCCTGAATAGATTGATGAAATTTGGCATACTATAAGTAGTAGGTAGATAAGTAGTCTCGGGATCGATCATAGGCTACATTATTTTAAAATCGACACATTATGAAACATTATAAAAATCGTGCGAGAGAAGTCCCAGCAACAGCTAGTAAATAATAATAATTTTTAATAATCATATAATTATGCTGAATCTATGTAGATACTAAAAGCTTCGACAGCTTCATACAGATTACAGCCCATGATATTGAAGCAGGTTAGCCACTTGCTTATTAAACACTATCCCGAAAACTATGCTAACAGAATTATCCACACTAAACGATTATTGAAAGTTACTAAAGAAAAATTGGCCAAGTGCGAGTCGGACTCGCCCATGAAGGGTTCCGTAGTAACTATAATAAATAGGTATAACATATTTCATATATGTATATGAAAAAAAAAAAGAAACAAAAAACCTTACAAATTTCTTAAAACTAGCTTATTTACAATTTTTACAACTACGCCAAATAACTTTGTTTTTCATAGTATTTGTATTAATTACAAAGTTATATTTGCGGTTTAACTTAACTTAACGGGCCTCTTGCTTGTAGTAGAGCTAAAAAGTGAGAGAATAGCGGCGACACGCGTTCTCATACAATTCAGGAACTATTTCCTTTCTAACCTCTTTTATCTGTTCTGTGCACGATATGTACTCGTTGGCAAGATCAATATCTGAAAAAGAAGTACAAATGACAGGCGGCACCAATGGCTTAGCGTACTTTCCGATGCACGAAGAAAAATCAATATATTAAGATGGTCACCCGTCCACAGGCCGACCTCGATAAGGTATGCTTAACCTTGAAGATTAACCCGTGCGGCAGTTAATATATAGCCACGAACTCCTCGATTTAGTCCGACACGAGCTCCTCGGCTCGTTTAGAGATAGGCATACTTATATGAGCAGTTATCAAACGTCAGTAGCTAGTTCACAGGAATTGGTCGTTTCCTAAGGAGAAGAACCAAAAAGAAACTCCACCCTTTTCCAAACTTAATTTATTTTCAACTGGCTACCCCGGTCCTTTGAATAATTATTTTCTTCGACAGTCGTACGTCCTTACACAAAGTGCGTTTACTTAGTTGTCCATGTGAGCGCTCGAAAATCGTGACGGCTTCATCAATAAATATGAAATTTTCTCTATTAAGTATACAAATAGGTAATTAATTAGAATGTTTTGTATATACAAGGTGTAACAGATTAAGCGCAATACCTCAGACACTCCAATTAGAATATTAAATTATAAGTCTTAAACAACATCCGTAACTAAATAAATTGAAACCAAACCTAGACATTTTTATAAAATAGTTATCCTTACTAAACGCAAAATGTATATGTGCGTCATACAATATCCTTACGCAGACGCATAAACTCATGCAATGTTAGCGGCCGACACGCACACGAGCGCATTTCCTTGAATTAAGGATCGTATTAATTTGTCATGATACTCTGTTTCTATTTTAAGTTAAATGAAAGATTTTTCCGTCAAAATTTAACACCTATTTTTTACAACGGAAATCTATTCAGAAGCCAATTCTGAACCAACTATACTTTCAGGAATTGCGTTGTATAAATAAGCCTTCGGGAATAAATTGTCTAAATAACAGTAAAAATCCGATGCGTGGTTTTAAAGAAGAAAGCTTAGATACAGACAGACAGAGGCGGAAGGCGACTTTGTTTTATACTATATAGTGATACACATTTTATAGATATTAGAGAAATGAAACTAAGACAATGGTACAGGCCTTTGTGCTTTTAGCGCTAAAGCTAGACATCTGAAGAGTATTAGTGGAGTATGCAGCACCCTATGGTCACGTCCCTCTGCCATGAGAAACCGAAACCGACATAGAACAACTCCCACAGCATTACAAGCTATTAAAACCCGCGATGACCACCATAAAGCAAATTATTTTAAGCGGAAGAGTCAGGAAACGATATCACCCCATAAAATATTACTGGCAACTTTTTAGCCTCAAAATGACCATAGTTACAATTTCTCTACAGTAATGGTAAAACTGGCAGAGGCTTCTACAATTAAGTTTCTAATAAGCTACTCTATGCGGTGTTCCGGGCTCTAGGTATGGGGCAGGTAATGAAGGAAAACACGGTTTTGCTCAATTTTCCGATATTACCATAAAACTTCGCTTGTAGACCAGTAGAGCACTAATCAGTTTTAGGGTTGTGAAACAAAGCATTTGTGTATTGCAAGCGATTGCATTTCTAATACTGCAGCCGTGTTTGCTAAAAATTGAGCTCCATTCTATACTGTATATCATTAGATACTGTATCAGGAATAATAAGGTATCTAAATAGGCCAATATAAAACCTAGTTTAATTTAGGTTAAATCTATACTTTTTATTATAAAACGGAAACTTTGTTTGTTTGTTTGCACGCTTATATTTGAAAGTTCTGGGTAGATTTGGATGACACTTGATATGGAATTAGCTTGAAGCTTGATGAAGGTTAAATGCTTCTTTTTACCTGACTCCCAAAGAAGGAGGGTAATGTTTTTATCGTGATATTTAAGTCCACGGGAGCAAAGCCCCGCGCGACGTAGCCAGTACTGTTATTTAATTTTGTCTTTTTTGGAAATAATTTATTACTTTTTATACCTTTTATTATTTTTCTCAATTTTCATTGTTTTATTTTATTTTAGCTATAACTTGTATGTCTGTATTTACTGTAAGTGCAAGTTGGTAATAAATATAAATACATTTAAAAAAAAATAACTGTATTCAATGTTTTATTTCCTAAACTCTTGCGCAGACAATAGGTAACTATGTTGTGTTTAGTGGCAGTCAGTGGTCAGTACAGTCACTTATCAACACCGCAGTTATTTCATAACTGGACTATTTGTAAAGATAAAAAAGCGTCACTTTATAGAATGACCACTTTTTCGGCCAATATAACGATTTTCATTCAATATGTCTTACATTGTTGATTTGCTCGGTAATAAGATTTTTGCTGTTCGCATCTTAGTCACTCGTTGTGGTAATTTTCTTAGCTGTTATGTATGTACCTTTTTTCGGGGGAAAAATTATCAAATAACTCCTCCCGCTCTCGGTGGAGGGGCAGGGAGAGTCAGACTTTTACTGACTAAAAACCTACCCTATTCCTTCTTCAATGGCCCTTGCGTTCCAAAGCCGCGATATCTCGTTATAATATTCCCACCACAGCGGCAGACAATGGCCCTATAAAGCCCCGTCACATGTCATCTTAATCATATCATACCCAAGAAACAAGACTAACACCCTCGGACTTTAATACCTTAAATTTAATCTACATGTACAGACGCCAGCACATCAAGCTACAACAATCTGTCAAATTTCTTTAATAGATTAAATTAGGTTCAAGGTTGATTGGGAAAACTTGACAGTTTCGGGTAGCTTCATGTGACTTCATGTTACTTTTTTCTTTTCTTTTGGGGTCTATTTCCAGTCTAACCTAATGCAGCTGAGTAACACTATTTTATATGGACAATCTATCTGACATCTACAACCGTCAATGCTTCAATAGCCTAATGGATAAGGTGTCAGACTTGTGATCGAGAGGTCACGAGTTCGAACCCCACCCATTACACTATAGCCGTGAACCCACTCCAGACACAAGCATACTTAACTTAGTTGGAGGGATTAACGGGATTGCTAGTAATGTGAATTCTACCCACATTGTTAGTAATCTTTAAAAAAAAAAAAACAAAAAAGAACCTAGTATACGTAGATAAGGAATACCCGTTGGCATAATTGTTGTCAGATTTTCTGGCCTCTGACAATCGCCAGTCGGCAGTCGTTATGGGTAATAACGACTGCCAAATATGTACAAATGACAGCCGTGACACAACGGGTTAACGTCCTTTCCGAAGCACGGAGATCGAATATCATCATAATCTCGATATGTTAAGATGGTCACCCATCCACAAACTGACCTCGGTGTACGTTGCTTAACCTCTAGAGCCCCAGCGGCACAAAAACGTGCCAGTAAACAAGTATTAGTTGAGCCCCGCTGGCACAAAATTTGTGTGCCAGCGAGGCTCAACTAATAGTTTATTTATTTATTTAATTAAGGTTCACCAACAGTTGTTACAGATATAACACAGATAGGAAAATATAGTTATAGTATTATATAAATAATAGTTGACGTAAATAATGGCGGTCCTTTAAAGCAAGAGTAGCTCGCTCGTCCCGTCGTAGACCTCGTCTATCGCTTACCATCAGGCGAGCTCGAGGTCAACAGTGGGCTCATTCGTAAATTAAAAAAAAAGCAGCTGTTATTATTTCGCTATGAACTCCTCCTTAATATACTTATTTATGTTAATAGATAACGTCGATACTAAAACTAGGTATCAGGGTAGCATACACATACTATTACCATAATTACAATAAAACATAAACTCATGCTGCTCAATGTTCTAACGAGATACCGCGTCCCCGGAACACAAGGGTTGCTGAAGGTACAGGGTGAGTTTTTAGTCGATAGGAGTTGGACACTCCCTTCCACTTCACACAGCGGGAGGAGTAATTTGATAATTTTCCCACCAAGAAAATAAAAGCTAAATATGCTGGAGTGGGTTCACGGCAATATTGTAATGGGTGGGTTTCGAACCCATGACCTCTCGATCAGAAGTCCGACACCTTAGCCATTAAGCTATTGTCGCTTGATACATGATGTTCACTCGCACACTTGCGTCGGAGGATGCGGCAATACATAAATACTCTCAACGCGGCCCCCATATTGCATTGCCACCTTTTATTTACGAGCCTTACTGGTTAATTGATAATTACAATAGGAAAATCCTATAACAATACCTATGGATAATTCCTATTGGGAAAACCCTCAACCCCACCCAGCTAATATAGAATCTCAGTTACCCAATGAATGACGCATAACCACAAATGTGGGTTTTCCTAAATTAATTACAGAGAAATACCGCTAGAAAAAGCAATTGATGAAGTCGTTAAGATTATCAGTTAACGGTTTAAACATTATGATATAAAACCAAAATCAATGCAAGTGCATCTATTGTGTTCTATATCGTCAAGATGAAAGCAATGGAATTGGTGAGTTTAGAAAATCAATATCCAATATTTATTTTGTAACATTTAGGATTCTAAATTTGATTTGAAACTTTTTTGTCTCAAGTTTGTGTAGGGCCTAGATTCTAGTATGTGACTACTACATAGAAAGTCGTTAATGTTTCCAAGAATATTTATCGTAACATAAAAAAGTTTGTGTTAGATAAAATGTATATTCGTGCAAAGCTGGAGAGGATCGCTGTAGTTAGTAACAATTAATTATAGAGGTATGTGCACATTTAGGGAACGTCATATATTTTCATTGAAATGATTATATATAACTAACTTCTGTCCCGCAGCTTTGCTCGCTTTTATAAATGTATATATAAAATGTTATAACAATTGGTCAAACCGTTTCTAAGGGGTATGGTAACTAACACTGTGATACGAGAATTTTATATATTTAAGCCTAGAATACATATGTTTTCAGATATTCGTGTTAGGGGCAATAACTGCCGTGTGCAGTCTCCCTTTGAACGAGCAGCATGGCCAGAACCTTATCACCGGTGTCTTCATTCCATCTGATGCCTTCAAGAACCTACAAGACAGAGCCAACGCGAACTCTCCCAATAACCAGCAACCAATGCAAGAAAACAACCAAATGCAGACCCCACAGCCGAACTACCAACCGGTGAACACGAACCAGCCACAGTACCAACCGACTAATACGAATCAACAGCAATACCCACCAGCTAACACGAATCAACAGCCATATCAACCAACTAACACAAATCAACAGCAATACCAACCAACTAACATGAATCAACAGCAATTCCAACCAACTAACACGAACCAACAGCAATATCAACCGGTGAACACGAACCAGCCACAGTATCCACCGGCTAACACGAATCAACAGCAGTACCAACCTGTTAATACCAACCAACCTCAGTACCAGACACCTCTCATGACGAACGCGCAACCTGCCCAGCCTACCATCAGCAATCAACCTATCATGGTTCAGCCACCACTTCAAAACAACCCGCCGCCAGTATTGACTAACCAGCCAACTATGAACAACCAGCCAAACCTCGTTTACACTCAGGAACCGCTGACAGCTAATCGCGACCCGAATCAGCCAATTATCGTGATGACTAATCAGCCAAATAACCAACCTGGCCAGCCAATCATGTTAGTGCAACAGCCGGCGTCAAATCAGCCAATTTATTTGCAGCCAACATCAAACCAACAACCAACCCAGGTGATAATTGGCACAAACCCTTCTAACCAGATGCAAGGAACGTTGGTTCAGTCACCGAATCGGAACCAGCCTAGCTCCACTGTTTACACTCTAATACCATTGAATGGTCAGAACAATGTCAATAGCAATTCGGGCGGCTCATACATCATTCCCGTGCAGGCGTCATCTTGAACACTGGAAAATGGATTTAAACATTAATATGAGCTACGATTTGAGAGATTAATAAATTAAAAGCTTATTTATTATTCATTACGAAGTTTCTTTTTTTAATCAAGTCATAAATAGATATCTTCTGCATATGTCATTATGACCTCATGGTCCTTAGTGACGCGATGGCGAAGCACTGTCAGACGCCCTCTGCCCCACCTAAGGTCCTAATGGTTCTGAGTTCCGGAATTAAAAAACCAAGCCCTAAATTAAATTTATTTATGGAGTTCTTGCTTAGTTGGTATTCATAGATCTAAGCATTTAATGAGTACTTGCCTGCTAAAAAAATTCTACCTAAGATTTTTTTTTAGAATTAGGTCATTAGTTCTGGAGATTACCTCCTACATACAAACAAATTCTATCTCTTTATAATATTAGTACTAATAGAAATATAGATAAAATGGGAAGAAGGTGATGCAAGACTAAGAATCTCTCGTCGTTTATGCTTTCCTGAAGTGTCGGTAACCATACATACGGCAAATAAATCAAAGTGGGTATCACGAGGTATTAAAATGTGCAGCAAAAAGAAACGACAACTTTTATGGCAATACAGACGTAACCCAAATGAAACTAATAAATATAACTTGACTAAATACTCTAAATTATTTAAGAAAATTATGCAACTTACGCAATATGCACAGAATAATTATAAAATAAAACAATCGAATAATAAATCTAAAACCAGTTGGAAAATTATCAATAACTCAAAGCATAACATACCACGAAATCAAATCCCAAAAATAAAAGTAAATGGTAATTCAATAACAGATCCCCAGAAAATAGCCAGCGAATTTAATCACTACTTTATTGAAAAAGTAGTCCCACTTGTTGATTCGGGAAATCAAGTCACTTCAAAAATCCCAAATAGAGAAAAAACATTTTTTATGCCTCCGTGTATACCGCAGGACGTGTTTAGATTAATCAAACTATTGAAAAATACAAACAGCGTGGGTCATGATGGAATATCCACGAAAATAGTTAAATTAGTGGCTCCAGAAATTTTTACCCATTTAAGCCATCTGATTAATTTAAGTATAAGTACTGGAATATTCCCTGATGATTTAAAAAAAGCAATAGTTAAACCTATATTTAAAAAAGAAAATAGAGAATCCATGGAATGTTACAGACCTATTTCGATTATTAGTGTTTTCTCCAAAATTTTTGAAAAGTATATATGTAAAGAAATAAATGCTTATTTAGAAAAATGTAAAATACTAGTTAATGAACAAAAAGGATTCAGAGAAAATCGAACTATAAATATAGCTGTTTACGATTTTCTACATAAAGTCATGATAAATGTCGATAGAACCAATCCCGTCTGCACCGTATTCTGTGATATGACGCAGGCGTTTGATTATGTCAGGCATGACATTTTAATAAATAAATTGGAAGCATACGGTATAAGAGGCAATGTTCTAAAATTAATAAAATCATATCTTGATAACAGAAAACAGGTCACGGAAATATCTAGGATAAACATTAAAACTAAGCGCGAAGAAATATTTCATTCACACGAACAAGTAGTCAAGTATGGAGTCCCCCAAGGTACCGTGATGGGTCCTCCACTATTCATAGTATATATAAATGACTTACCTAAACATGTAGACCAACCAGTTACACTCTTTGCTGATGATAGCACTATCACAATTCAATGCAATACCAAAGATAGCTATAATAATGACATTAATAATTCTCTGACATCAATAATAAATTGGATGAATAATAATAATTTAAAAATTAATCTTAACAAAACTTACCTTATACATTTCAGTCAACGTTTATCACCTATGACTGATCTTAACGTCCAATACAATAATAGAAGTATTACAGAAGTTGACAACACTAAATTCCTTGGAGTGACAATTGACAAAAAGCTAAACTGGAAAGCACACATAGAAGAACTCAGCAAGAAAATTAGTAATTCTTGTTACGCGCTGTTCAAACTGGTCCCAGTGCTTAACATTGAATCATTACTCACGGCTTATCACGGTTTGGTTTCATCGCACCTAAGATATGGGATCATGTTCTGGGGCAACTCAACTGACAAGGACATACCCTTTAAAGCCCAAAAAAGGTGCATCAGGACTATGTTTAAATTACAGTCAACCGAAAGTTGCAAGCCATACTTTAAAAAATATAAAATATTAACTCTGCCTTGCCTTTACATTTTGGACGTTGTCATCTTTGTAAAATCTAATCGACACTTATTTCCACGTCAATCAGACGTGGTTGATCGCAACCATAGTAGACGTGATGACAGTATTCTCAGTTTAGATAGATCAAAAACAGCATTGATGCACAAGAGTGTTTTCTGCATGGCCCCTAAAATTTTCAATAAGCTCTCAAATAGTTGGAAAGAACTTAATGTCCGTAAATTAAAACATAAATTAAAGATACTGCTTGAAGGGAAAGCATACTACAGTATTCTAGAATTCCTCAATGACAACTTTTAATACCATGTAGTAACAATACCTATTATCGATACATCTTTGACATATTCTGTAAAAAAATTGATGTGTTATAATTTTAATTGACATTTAATAATTGTTACGTAATTATGACCATATATTTAATTTATTTGTTTTCAAAATTGACATTTTACTATTGTGTTCTTATTTAATTTAATATTATAATTATCCACTAACTTATATCAGTGACATTTAAATATTTGTACGCCACTAAGGCCAAACATGACTGATCTATATAATGTGATTTTTAATAACTTGCATGCTCTGTATGTGTACTCATGTTTCAACAAATAAAGAATCTTGAATCTTGAATCTCTTTTTTTTAATTCCTACCAGCCCTATCTGCGGAACATTGGCAAGTTGATAAAAATACCTAAGTCTGCCGCAAACTGATCCGCGTACCAAAAGAAAAGTAGAAAAATACTGAATTAATGGCTTAAAAAAGTTGCTATATGAATAACTACAATAAACATTTAAATTCACAAATGTTTATCTGAATTTAAACATCTAGGCCGGTCTTAACATAGTAGATTTAAAAGAACAACGTATCTATAGCTATATTTTTTTACAATTCAAGCTCAACTTTTCATTCATTACCAGTTTTATTCATACTCCCGGTCTAGATAAAGCAATAAAATAGTTTTTTAATTGCATACCATGTCGCGACATTCACTGGCGATAAATAAATTGGAGTAACAGTTAGGTTGGTATAATTATATAGTCTTACGTTTATTTCAAGAAAGTATTTACATACATTATAATAAAGTATGTGCGCGTATTATGTTTTGTAGTAGGTACATCATCATGTGCTTCGTTCGCCTTTTCCCTACTATTTTGGGATCAGCTTCCAGTCTTACCGAATATAGCTGCGTTTGCTAGTTTTACATGGAGCAACTGCCTATCTGACCTCCACAACACAGTAGGTAAAATACACACACGTAGGTAAAATTACCCTGGTAAAATACGGTAAAAAAATGTTATTTTACGTAATTTATGGTATTTTACGGCAAAACATGGTAATTTTCGGTAAAAAACCTATTAAACGTGCTCATACCCACTAACATACGTAGTGCAAAAAATACGTAGTGAGTATGTTTGTGTGTATGTCACTACTTCACTAATGGAACTTCTTCCCTTGTTCAGTATTGGAACTTGAAAAAAAAAAGAGAAAACTGGGTTCGTGCGACTCATGCGTACTAAAAAACCCTAAAACTTTATTCCCAAGGCAAGAATTCAAGATGTGAATCATCACACGTGAATCGGCAACATCGCATAATGATTTTGAATCTTTACGCGGGCGAGATTTAAAACAAATTAAAATTAAAAACTTCATAGGTAATTTTACCGTAATTTATATAAATGACCGTAAAATAATCTTATTTTACCAGCATTTTCAGTAAAATTACGTAATTTTGCAACCCTACACGTAGGGCTGCCGTCCGTCCGGGTTTTCCCGGATTTGTCACCCATCCACTGACTGACCTCGATAAGCGTTGCTTAACTTTGAAGATCGACCCGTGCGGCTGTTATTATTTAGCCACGACCTCCTATAGGTATATTGTATACAGTACATATGCAGGATAAATCAGCCTACCTATAGTTTTCATTACTTTTCTACGAACCTATAGCTAGAGCCTAAGGCTATAAGATTTAATCAAGGAACAGAAATGTAGGAAATAATATAATCATAGGAATAGATCAGGAAATAGAAACGGTTCTTGATGATTCTCTACTAATGAAAATATGTACTTTAGGAATTACAATACCTGCTTAGAATAACTAGGAATCCAGTGTGAAGAACATGTACCTGCGGTCCTACGCAGTGTTCATTGAAGTGGAAAAACGTTATTCTTGTATAATCACTGTAACTAATTATGTTTAATTGACACTATATAATTATTTACTAGCTTCTCCCCTGGTTTCGAACGCGTGTAAAGTTTTTCTTTATTTTCAGCGCAAAAAAGCCCATGTTAAGCTACATGTGTTGGCAACACCGAGTGAAGTTACTGCGAGTGGAGCTGTGGCGGGAAACAAAGAGATGGCGGGAAAACGAAGAGGTTACGTCGGTCGACATGGCGCGATCACCATCACTTTTCGGCTTGAGCGCCCGGCGCTTACGGTTGTGCTGTGCTTAACTTTGCTTGGTTTACCCTTAGTCCATATAATAAGTTTACTATCTGTATTGGTTAAATTTATAATTATACTAGTTGAACATTACTTTTGTTTCGTTTATAAATCCAAAATCAGGAGTACCCTTGCATATTTCTAACATCAGAAGTGGGATATAGCTAGTCCTTTCCCCAGCCCACACAATGGGTAAAAATAAAAGCAAAACTAAGCAAAGACAAGACAAACATAAATCGAAACGTGCAAGATACACATCAAGTAGCAGCAGCTCAAGCACGGATAGCAGCAGCGGGGGCACGGAAACGCCGCCACTGCCTTCTCGATTTCGGAAAAGGGTAAAGTCAACAGAAACTGTGAGTACGAATTTGAATACCCTCCATAATATGATACCTGAATTTGACCCGTTGAAAGATAATGTGACCTCTTGGCTGAATATAATTGAATCGTATGCATCTACGTTTAAATGGCCAGATAGTATTGTTCGTTATCAAGCTCTTAACAAGCTCAAAGGTTCTGCTAAGACATGGTACGAGTCTATATTATGTAATGATCACATGTGGACGGCTTGGTTATGGAAAGACTGGAAGAAAAAGATTTCTTTATCTTTTAAAGTTAAAAGAAATATGTTTGAATTACTGCGACAAATTATCGATCGAAAACCTGTGGAGAATCAGTCCTTATACGATTTCTTTTTTGAACAAAAAGCTAAAATTAGTAATTTGTATCTAAATTTCTCTGAAAACGATATAATTTCTATTATACTAGGAAATATAGGTGATACTAATATTACGGCATCTGTCGAGGCTAGTAACTTTAAATCATGTGACGATTTGGCGGGCTTTCTACATAGTCGTATCTATAAACCGAAAGTGTCCAGGCAAGCAGCTAATAATAATAACTCAAGTAATCGCGAATCAAGTACGAAAGGGGCAACTATTTGCAATGTTCCCGAAACAGTGACCTCGACTACCCTACCCACAACTTCGTCAAATCAAAATAATTCTCATGTTTCGATAGGTCGTAAACGAATAGAATGTTACAACTGCGGTGGTAATCACAAACGTTTCCAATGCATAGTAAAATGTGAATTCTGCGGCAAAAAAGGACATTCGGAAGCTTCTTGTTACCATAAAAACAATTTGAAGGTAGAAAAATCGAATACCGTCATAAATAAGCAGGAAACAAATTTTGTGAAACAGACTGATAGTAAAGATAAATTTTGTAAACAAATAAGTATTTGCGGTCTCATACACCAAGCTTTTGTAGATACAGGTAGTAGTTGTTCAATAATAAATTCTGTTTTCGCAAATAAATGCAATTTTGAGATAACTGAACTACCCTCACCAGTGCTATTGCAAGGTTTCTCAAAGGATAGTGTTAAGACGGTGACAAAAGGGGTTCGGGTAGATATCAAAATAGATTCAGTGTTTGTAGAAGATATCGAAATGTACGTTCTTGACGAATTATCTGGTTGTGACGTGTTGATAGGTCGGAACGTAACGGAACGATCTGATTTGATGTACACACGAATAGGAAATACATTGACATTTCAAAGTGTCATTGGTTTGGAAAACATTTGTAATATGGTAGACGAATCACTTTTAAACCTTGGTACTGGTTCACATAGTAACAAACTAGTGTCACTATTAAATAAATATAGGCAGTGCATAGCCTCGAATATATGTCAATTAGGTAAAATAGCAGGTCACGAGATGGTCATTAATGTGAGTGACGACAAACCAGTTCAATTTAGACCATATAGAACGTGCAATGCAGATAGAATCACTATTAGAGAGATAGTAAACGAACTTTTAGAAAACGGTATCATACAAGAAAGCAAGTCAGCATATGCTAGTCCGGTGTTGCTCGTGAATAAAAAAAACGGCGAGAAGAGATTGTGTGTTGACTATAGGCCCTTATACCTTAAATAAATTAACCATTAAAGATAAATACCCAATGCCACGGATAGAGGATCTAATCGATAGACTTCATGGTTGTAAATTTTTCTCTTGTTTTGATTTAAAAAGTGGGTACTACCAAATTAGTATGTCTCAGGGGTCAATTCACAAAACTGCGTTCATAACGGAAGATGGACATTATGAATTTTTGCGAATGCCGTTCGGTTTGGTCAGTGCTCCTTCATGTTTTCAACAAATGATGAATAAAGTGATGGGTAACATGAGATTTGGTAATATTATTAATTATTTGGATGACATCCTTCTTATAAGTGAAACAGCAGAAGATAATTTAATTCTTATTGAAAAGGTACTCGAAATTTTTAAGGAAAACGGCCTTACAATTAACTTGAAGAAATGTCACTTTCTCAAAAAAGAGATAGAGTTTTTAGGGTATCGAGTAAATTCAGATGGTCTTAAACCTAGCGAAAGTAAAGTAACAGCGGTAAAAGAATTTCCTATCCCAAAAACTGTTCACCAACTTCGTCAATTTCTTGGTCTTATTAGTTATTTTCGTAAATTCATTAAAAATTGTGCGATGCTGTCGAGTCCTCTTACAAAATTATTAAAAAAAGATACCCCATCGAGTAGGACAATAGTGTTGGCAAGATGCATAGATTTGGCCTGTGAGACGGTGTGCACAGGTGTTGCCGGTGTGGATGGAGCGTGCCTGAGGACATGCACAATGCAGGAGGGCCGTGTTGGCAACACCGAGTGAAGTTACTGCGAGTGGAGCTGTGGCGGGAAACAAAGAGATGGCGGGAAAACGAAGAGGTTACGTCGGTCGACATGGCGCGATCACCATCACTTTTCGGCTTGAGCGCCCGGCGCTTACGGTTGTGCTGTGCTTAACTTTGCTTGGTTTACCCTTAGTCCATATAATAAGTTTACTATCTGTATTGGTTAAATTTATAATTATACTAGTTGAACATTACTTTTGTTTCGTTTATAAATCCAAAATCAGGAGTACCCTTGCATATTTCTAACACATGTGTACCTACAAAATTTCATCAATATCGGTTTAGTAGTTTAGACTTAGGTAACTACATACACATATTTACCGAATGATTTCGGCGGTTAACTTTTTTTGTGTAGGTACCTACAACATTTCATCAATATCGGTGTAGTATTTTAGACTTAGGTAATATTTAACCAATGATTTCGGCGGTTAACTTTTTTTATATTTGTTTACTTGGTGACAGACAGAGTTACTTTCGCATTTATAATTTTAGTAGGAATAGATCTTGAAATGAAGCCCGACAGTCTGATTGCACAGAATTACTCCGGAATTGAGAAAATACGAGGATACGTTTTTAAATTCGCGGAATGGGACGGAAAGTTTTTATTAATATTTTAGAATGACAAAGATCAGCTCAGAATGGGTGCCGACACAGAGGGACAGGTACCGGACCATCACTGCGTTGAAGAGTATTCAAGTGCTCTTAGAGTCTAAAGTACTCATGTAATTTCTAAGTTGAGCTAAGCGATAACTGACAAACTCTTGCAAATGTATACACAACTAGCGACTCGCCCCGGCTTCGCACGGGTGCAATGTTTATATTAAATATAGGCAGCGTTCGCGAGAATCGTTAACGTACGGCAGTTTTTTCGACGCCTTACTACACAATTTTCACTACCACGAAAAATCCTATCTATTTTCCGGGATAAAATATAGCCTATACGGATTCGGAAGAATCCCTCTAAGTAATGGTAAAAGAAATTTTGAAATCGGTCCAGTAGTTTTTGAGCCTATTCAATACAAACATACAAAAACACAAAAATACAAAGGTTTCCTCTTTATAATATTAGTATAGATTGGACGAATGTTTTCTCAAGTGTGTTTATTTCCTCAAAAGAGCACCACAGACATAAACCTAAATGGTTCCCAAATTATTTAATCAGTACGGATCAAAATAGAAATAGAAATAGAAATCATTTAGGTAACAAATATGGTGTTAATTTATGGAGAGTCCCGATACATTTTGCCTTACGGCATGCAAAATTATTTAATTAATTTAATCATTGCTTAATTGCTACGTTAACATTTAAATAACATTTCTATATAATTGAGACAACATAATGACTTAGAATGACATCTAACATTTTTCGTTTACTTATAGCATAAAATAATCATCATTAATGGTATTACAAAAATATAAAAAATATAAAAATTACACTATTATTGATAAAACTAATAATAAAAATAAAATATTACCACACATATAATTCGGAATTAGGCACTTATCTATAGAAATGTCCTAAAAATAATCATAATTTTACATCAAGGGACTGATTAGCAGGAACTTTTATCATCAAAAAAATCTTTAAGCGAGTAATAACATTTGTCTAACAACAATTTTGTTAACTGTTTTTAGGGTCCCGTAGCCGAATGGCAAAAAACGGAACCCTTATAGTTTCGACATGTCTGTCCGTCTGTCTGTCTGTCCGTCCGTCCGTATGTCACAGCCATTTTATTCCGAAACTATTAGGACTATACATGTAAAACTTGGTAAGTAGATGTATTCTGTGAACCGCTTTCCGATTTTAAGAGAAAATTTAATAAATATTTAAAATGAAGGGGGCTCTCCATACATGGAACTGAAACTGAAAATATTTTCTTTCATGAAACCTATACGTGTGTGGTATCTATAGACAGGTCTTTAAAAATGACATTAAGGTTTCTAAAATGTCTTTTTCATAAAGTTAATCGTTTAAAAGATATACGCTTCCAAAGTGGTAAAATGTGTGTCCCCCTCTAACTTTTATAATAATGAAGTGAAAAATCTAAAAAAAACCATATGTTGTAGATCTTAATGTAAACTTTCAACCAAAATTGGTTTGAACGAGATCGAGTCAGCAGTTTTTGAGATATTTTCTAAAACCGCAAATATAACTTTGTAATTCATACAAATACTGTGAAAAACAAAGTTATTTGGCGTAGTTGTAAAAATTGTAAATAATCTAGTTTTAAGAAATTTGTAAGGTTTTTTGTTTTTTTTTTTCTTATAAATATATTAAGTATATTATATTTATTATAGCTACTACGGATTACGGAACCCTTCATGGGCGAGTCTGACTCGCACTTGGCCAATTTTTTAAAGTCGGTGATGGGTAAGTCTTTTAAATGTATTGGTAATCTATTTTATATGAGAGGACCAATAGAAAAAATATTGTTTTTGAGTAAGGACGTTTTATAGCCACCTGTATAAAGTTGGCTTTTATATTGAGACCTCATTGGTCCTTTGCGTATTCTTATATCCACCATTAATATAAACAATTGAAAGTTTATCTTAACGAATAGGGCTACTTCAAGTATGTACAAGGAGGGAAATGTTAAGAACTTTAGTGATTTAAAACTAGGTTTACAGCTTTCTATAGGTTTAAGACCTGTCATTGCTCGAATACAACGTTTTTGGGCCCTAAATATTATTTCTCTCTCACTACAGTTTCCCCAAAATATGACACCGAACCTCAGTAATGAAGCAACTAAACCGTGATAAGCTGTCACTAACGTATTCATATTTAACTTCTTTGAGAGATTATGGAGAACATATGCGTTTTTAGTTAGTTTTTGGCACACGATTTCAGCATGGTTTTTCCATGTCAGTTTATCATCAATATGTACTCCTAAAAATTTTGTAACCAAAGTGGTAGGTATCTACTATTTCGTCTTTATATTTAGTTATGATATTATTTGGCATTAGCCGTTGGAAGAAATGCATTACTTTAGTTTTTTGTAGATTTACAACAAGATTATTTTTATTATGCCAATCTATAATTTCTTCAAGTGTATTATTTATTTCTCTTTCGTATTGCGCTTTATTTTCACATTCAATTATTGCTGTGCTGTCGTCAGCAAATAAAGTCA
This sequence comes from Tholera decimalis, assembly GCA_943138885.2. Lineage (NCBI taxonomy): Eukaryota > Metazoa > Arthropoda > Insecta > Lepidoptera > Noctuidae > Tholera > Tholera decimalis. Next base: position 9,816,051 of record OW964555.2, read on the forward strand.
TTGGATGATGTATTTGACGAGGTAGGTCGTTAATATATAGTAAAAACAACAAAGGCCCAAGCACACTGCCTTGTGGAACTCCAAATTTAGTTATTCTGCCATCGGATAGATATTTTAATTTGCGTTTAGTTTTATGGCATATTCTCGATATTTCTGTGAACTGTTTTCGATCCTTGAGGTAAGACTTAATTAAGTTTAAGACATTGCAGTGACTAAGTTTATTTAAGAGGATATCATGACTTACAAATCGAATGCCTTCGTCATGTCTGTGAATATTGCACATACGGGATTTTTTTTTATCCACATTATTCATTATCACTTTTAAAAGATCAAATGTCGCCATGTTAATATTTTTATTTTTTCGAAAGCCCTTTTGCTCTTCGCATAAAAAGTTACAAATGTGTGAATAGATTCATAAATAATTTTCTCGAATATCTTTGAAAAAACTGGGATTAAAGCCACTGGTCTATAATTTGACATGTCTTCCTTATTGTTTTTTTTTATGTAACGTTTTTATTATGACTGTTTTCAATTTATCAGGTAATTTACCTGAGCTTATACATGCATTTATTACATGAGTTAATGGTTTAGCTATGACATCTGATACAAATTTTACTGCCGTGATGGAAACTTCATCGTATCCAAAACTATTTTTATTTATCAAGTGTTTTATTATACGTAAAATATCTTGAGGTATGGAGGAGGAGGCATGAATAAAGAATTGCTGACATGAGGATTACCACTTATTTATAATTGGTAATTCTCATGGATATTTACTATTTACATTTTGTACCTGATCAACGAAAAATTCATTAAATGAATCAGCAATTTGCTTAGGATTTGTTACTAATTTATCATCCTTATTAATTTGTAATATTAGTTCTTTCAACCGACTGTTATTATTAATTATTTGCCATGACGTCTTAGCTTTATTTTGAGAACAGTTTAGTTAACAGTTATTTTGAGCTTTTTGCGTGAGACTGATAATTTTTTTAAGCCTCCGTGAATAGTTTTTAAATGTATTTTTACTTTCCCATGAAGGTGCTTTTCTGTATTTCCAAAGTAAGTTTCTTTGTTTTCTGCTACAAAGTCTAATTCCCCGCGAAATCCACTTTACTTTCTTATCAGATTTTACATTAATTAATTTATTTGGAAAGCATAAATCATAAAATAAACGAAACAGTTCCGAAAAGAAACTACTCTCGCTCGGAAACACCGTTCTCGACTAGTTTAAATTTACTAAGAAAAAATTTAAACCTCTAAAAAACTTTGAAAGTACCGGATAGATGTTTGGTATGGAAGTAGCTTGAAGCTTGAGGAAGGTTAAAAGAAAAAGGGTTATGTTTTATCGTGGTTAATTCCACGAGAGCAAAGACGCGCACGACTGGAAGTAATAATATAACTGGCAATCTTGGAGAGGAAGAAAGTATCTATCACCCTTTTAGTTGATAATAACTACACGCTTCTCTCTCCACATTTATTGTGCGCACAGCCAAGGTATGGATCTCTCTGCCAGCTTCTGTTTTCCCTGCGACATATGACCCGTCGGCCTTCAAAGCTATAGTGAACAGGTATCTTCTGGGCTCGTTCGTTTCATCGTAGACCTCATTTATCTCTTACCACTAGGCGTTATTGAGGTCGAAAGCGGGCTTATTCGAAAAAAAGAAGGGGAAATTTCACAAAAATCGTGATGCATTGACTGCCCTGCTCAAGGCGGGCTTCAATATTTTCGAATAACCACCCTACAGTCCCAACTTGGCTCAAGAAAAAGACACAGTTTTTAAATATTTTAATGTCACTACTTATCCTGCATTCTGCGAACTTAAAAATGGCTTCGTACAGTACCTACTCTTAAGGTCGTGAACTCGTGACACTGTGACTTAGAAAACACAGTGCTTCAATTTTAAACGCCATCTGTTGAACATCTTTTTAGAAAGTGTCAAAAGATATAAATACGTAGCCAGAATAATTTGCTTAGAAGTTTAGAACTATCCAAAATTACATCTTCTACGATGCAGCAGAGTATAATCTGACTGTAATACCTATATTAGCAATTTCATTAAAATATATATATTTTGTTAAAATATAGATCACGACTTAAGATCTAAATTGTTTGTTTCTGATGATTTATACATTACCTACGGTAATACATAACGAATTTGCAGACACGCGTCTCCGACCTTTTTTTTTGTGTTTTGCATTGCACTGTTCGTGCTTATTGCCACTGACAATATTTTATTTGATCAAAACGTAGGAATCAATTACTCGCGAAATTATAATACAACAGGAAATTTGGAATAGGAAAGGAGATTAGTTTTCTTAAATAAATATAATAATAAATAATAACAAGATAAATGGAAATTTAGTACAACAGAAAAATGTACATAACCATTTAACGCCACCAGGTGGCCCAACAAAAAGGCCGACTCGGTGCATAAACTAAGAAATATGTACATGGTAAAATAAATATAACATTAAAATTAAACAAAATACATGAAATAGAAGTGGGAAAAGGGACTCGGAGGGAAACAAGGCTTTGGAAAAGTGAGGTGTGGTCATAAAGGGGGCAGGAAAAAATAAGGTGGTTCAGATCTCCCACTTAAGCGCCACATTCGCACGCAGGGTTCTGCACAATGCCAAGCCTGGCAAGATGAGCAGGAGTGCACACGTGACCCAATCGCATACGTATTAATATTGTTGTAATCTTTTTGCTTAACTTATACTTGCTAAACCAAGGTTTCACAAAAATTGATGGCTGAATAGTACGATAAAATTTCCCTTTCACTGACTGCCCGGAACAAAGCTGACCCCAGGATTCCTGTAGATAAACCCTGGGCAGAGCTGCCAGATCTTGGGAGTTATTTTTGTACGGAAAAACGTCTCCACACAATACGGCATCATTAGCTAACTGGTCAGCTCTTTCATTACCCAGAATGCCACAATGTGAGGGTATCCACGCAAAATGCACTGAATACCCCCTAGCAAAACACCTAAAAAGGAGTTCACGTGTTTCAAATATAATATAAGGATTATGAGAGTAGAAAGGAAATCTGGCCAAAGATTGTAAGGCACTCCTTGCATCAGTTAAGATGAGTGAATTCGGTAAGCCCATCATAAGTATATACTCGACAGCAGACCGTAACATTCTCCCGTAAATACAGATGATTCGGGGGGAAGCTTTATTTTTTGAATGTAATTATATTGGGAGTGGTATACACCTACACCCACACATGAGTCTCTTCCATGTTTCGAAGCATCTGTAAACAAGAGCTGACAACCTTTCCAGTCTCTATCCATAATTAAGTTAAAGTTAATGTTATGACATTCGTCATCCCGGTAAATGTTAAGGTTATAATGTATGTTTGGTGACATAATTAATGAACTGTAATTACAATAAAATATAGGAAGAAATTGAGATTGATGACAGGGAGCTTCAATTGCATTGTATTTTCTAAAGCTTTTAATGAAACACGCAGTAGCTTTGTGCCTCCAGTAAGTGGATGAAATTACTTCTTCCGAGAGAATGGAAAGTTTATTTCGCAAAGGATGATAAGTAAATTGCAAACACCGAGCCATAAATCTATCAGCTAAAAATTGACGTCGTAAATGAAGTGGAGGGTCTCCACATTCCACCTGAAGACAATTAATAGGACTGCTTTTCATTGCACCTGAAACCACTCTGAGTGCCTTGGACTGAACACTGTCCAGTTTCTTAAGACCAGCAACATTAGCAGGTTCCAGCAAAAAAGTCCCATAATCCAATACGCTTCTAATCAAGTGTTGTATAGTAGTTTTAATGAAAAAGGATGTGCTCCCCACCAAACACCAGAAAGGCATCTAATTATGTTGATATTACGTTCACATTTAGCAGTTATATATTCACAGTGTGGTAAACCAGTAAGATGTGTATCCAGAATAAGGCCTAAAAATTTTACCTGGTTTTTAACGGGCATTGGGATATTATTGTACCTTACTGTAACCATAGAGGGCTTACGCATTCTAGTAAACAAGACAATGTTGCTTTTATCAATTGACAGGTGCAGACCATTGGTTTCTAGCCAAGTCTTCAGTAAGCTTAGAGAAGAGGTTAAGGAAGTACAAATATTTACAACAAAATGACCAGGTAAATAAAGAAGTAAATCATCTGCATTTTGAAGGACTTGTACTGACTCATTTAAAGAGGATTCCAAATCATAAGTGTAGATATTGTAGAGAATTAGACTAAGTACAGAACCTTGAGGGAGACCTTTCCATACAAGACGGGTAAATGTATACCCATCAATATGAAGATTTAAAGATCTCTCTGAAAGCATGTTAATTATGAACTTAGAAAGCATTGTTGGAACTTGTAATGAATTAAGTTTTTGTTCTAGGATTGAAACCAGGACATTATCGTAAGCTGAACTAATATCGAGGAAAGCAGCAATTACAGAATTATTAGAAGAGAAGGCTAAGCGAATATCAGTTGTGAATACACCAAGGCTGTCCATCGTACTTTTACCCTTCCTAAAACCAAACTGTGATGTAGCTAGCAAGTTTTTGCTTTCCAAATACCACTCCAAACGATTCTTAATAAGATGCTCAACAATTTTAGCAAGAACTGTAGAAAGTGCAATTGATCTATAGGAAGTAACATTAGAAGGAGGTTTGTTTAGTTTCAGAATGGGAATAATTGTTTGAGACTTCCAACTTGATGGAATGTTTCCAGATATCAAAGCTGAATTGATGAGATTTAAATATATTAAAAGAACAGAGTCAGACAGATTAGCTATAAATGAATATGGTATACCATCTTCACCAGGAGCTGAATCCTTAACATGTGAAAGGACTCCTTTCAACTCACTTAGTGTAAAGAGAGAATTCAACTCAGAATTAGGAATAGGAACATAGGGAAAATGCATTAAAGATCTCTGTTCTGGGACTGAAGGAGGAGCTAAATGATCCATAAATTCATTGGCTAATTTTAATGGCAGTTTTGAGGCTGTTGTATCATGGAATGCTGATCTGAATCGCCTAATATTTTGCCATACTAGAGATGCATTAACCTCTGGCGAAATAGATGCACAGAATCTTTGCTAACCTTCAAATTTCTTTTTCCTAAGGAGCTTACGAGTTGTACGAGCAGTTTCTAAGTATATCCCAAAATTGTGACAAGTCATAGCATGAACATAATTTTTTTCTGCTTCTTTTCTTTTTTTGATGGCCTGAGTGCACTCAGCATCCCACCAAGGTGGTGAAGGAATTTTGCCTGTAGCACCATTCTTAATAGGGAAAGTATTATCTGCCACCTCTATTAAAATTCTTGTAATTTGATTAGATAATAACTGAGAATCATGTAGTTGTAAGGAATAATTTAAAGCAAGGATTCTTTCTTCTACACAATTTTTGTATGTATCCCAATCTGCATTTTGAAGTCTATACTTTAATCGTGGTGTTGGATTGCAAGTAGCTGGTTTTTATGTGGAAAAGAAATTATTAAAGGGTAATGATCACTACCATAAGAAGACGGTAAAGGAGACCAGGTTAATGTTGATGCTAACTCAGGTGTGCAGATTGAGAGGTCAGGGGCACTTATTCCCTCATCTGGATTTGTTTGGCGTGTTGGGCGACATGTATTTAAAATACATAAATTATTAAAGTCTAGTATTTCCAATAACTTTTCCCCATAGTAACTGGAACTAGAACTACCCCAGGACTGATGTTGTGTATTAAAGTCACCCATTACCAAAAATGGCTTAGGTAAAACTGAAAGAAGATTATTTATTTCAGAAAGAATATTTACAGTGGGACGAGAATAATATATACATACTAAACAGATTTTATTTACAATAGCAGCGACAGCAGATATATCGTCACTGAGACTTGGAAGAGCAAAAGATTGGAAAGACAAGTTATTTTTAATAAGTATGGCGACACCGCCATACCCGTCACTTCTGTCTGTTCTTAGACACGCATAGCCGGGAATTCTAAAAGAGAACCCTGGTTTAAGCCATGTCTCACAGAGAGCGACTGCAAAGGGATCATGTTTGTTTAATATGTAGGATAGATCAGATTTTTTATTCAAAATGCTGCGACTGTTCCACTGGACAATCTTGGATAGATTTGGATCCATTATTAAGGTTAAATAGGTTAGACAGCGTGTCAATTACAGTGGCAACGTTGGACGGTTCAATATTATTATTTTTAGATAAGGTATTAATTAGCATGATTATTAAATTTAAAATTTGACTCTCATTATTAGTTGTTGTTTTATTTTGGAATGCAACACCATTCCCTGACACAGAAACTTCATTATTGCTTAATGCTTGATGAGCTGCGCGATCATAACCCTTTGTTATTTTTGAGGGATCCCGAGGTTTAAGGAATACCGTTTTTTTATGTGAGGAGACAACTTGTGTGTTACGTGATTGGGGCTAATTTTGTGATGAAAAATAATTTTGAGTGGTATGTGATGGGGCAAATGTTACCACATCTGCATACAATTTCGAGATTGGTGGATGTAGTTTCGACGCTTCAGCATACGACACACAGCTATGGGCCATATAATGCTTAATTGATTTTTGTCTTTCAAATTCTGGGCATTTTTTATTGATGGCGTAGTGAATGCCACCGCAATGACAGCATTTACTGCTACTCTCGTCTTCAATACTGCAAGTGTCAGCAGAATGCTTCTCCCCACACTTGAAGCACTGAGGGTTCGACCTGCATTGTACCTTTGTATGGCCAAAACGACAACAATTAAAGCATTGAATTGTTGGGAATGTATACAATTCCACTGGCATGGAATTGTAACAACAAAACACACGTTTTGGTAAAATTTGTCCGTCAAAGGTGAGCACGACTGTTTGGGATGGTTTCCACACAGGGGTCGGTTCGTGTACTTTATAGTTAAGACGCCTTGCTTTGATGACTTTCCCGCATCCAGCGGGAACCGATATATTTTCCGCTATTTCCTCCGGAGACCACTCGGTAGGTACGCCTTTAATGATTCCAATACGGCACACATTTATAGATGGAACGAATGCCTTCAATTTCTCTTTGGCCAAACTTGGGTCATTTATAAAAGAGTTAGCATCTACGTAACGAGAGAAGCTGAGCGACATTCTGTTTCGACCGATGCGTTTTAGAGAACCGTTAATTATGTTGTTGTATTTGCGATTTTTCAGGAAGTACCCTAAAGTTATTGGGTGCAATGTCTGACTTGAGTTTTGTGCATCAACCATTTTTTGTATGTGCACGACGTATGGCGACAGGTCTGTGGCTTCATACAAAGCCCTAGCAACCTGTGGCGCCTTCTGAGGAAGGATCTGACTTGAGGTTTTCAGTCTGGGAACCATCGCCATCCACAGAACGTGGAGTGGCTTCTTGGTGAACTTTAATTAAATTTACCGGTACTACTGAGTCATTATCATAATGACAATTTATTTCATTATTTATTCCTGTAGAATGACCATTTTTCCTTCTTTTATTGCAGTGTTTGCATACTTTGCGTGGAGCTCGAGCCCTTTTTCGCTCCGATCTGGTGATGGATGAGTCTGTGTCCATACTGGAGTCATGAATAATAATATTATGCCCAACCGAGGGGACTGTGTCCCCCGGATCAGGCGGTTCATTGTCCATTGTGGCCACTGGCCAGAAATATATAAGGTGTATCTATTCATACACGAAATATTTTAAGAGATATACCTATAGCTGGTAAGGAAACCATAGCAACAAAAATTAAAAAAGTATCTAGGTATATTATTAAAAAAAATTAAATAATTTAATATTACTTGACACACATATTAAATACTGGTTCTTTCTTATTTTTAAACATCCACTACGCTAGTTTACGCGGGCGGCGGTATTTGAAACGGCGCGCGGCTTTTGTGAATATGATCAAAGAAAAAAACATGCGCGTGATGGATTATTCAAATAATTTCAGTTGGTTTATTACATTAACTCAAGTTTATTTCTTTAATTGAACACAAATTAAAATATCACTATAATAATTATAACCTTTTTAACATGTGATACACAAAATTTAACTATTTATTATCAAAACATTGTAAACACTATTACGAAACCTATTTATAAGATAAGAGTTTAAACTGTTCTTTCATTGTTGTCTTGTATAACAGAATATTTAAACGTTATTTAAAAAATAACGTTGCTTGTTTACTAATTCTGTCATCGTAAGACTAATATATAATTGAACTAATTAATTTCAACATATTTACTGTAAGTTAAGTGAACTTGTGTTGTTTCTAACTTTTATTAATATTTTTATGTGTAGAATTGGTATAAAAATCCTATCGTATTGCTATTGTATTTGAATATAAATTAATTATTTTGTATTTGTTACTTTAATGTGACAGTGTTATTAATTGATAATTGTGTGATAATTTAATGAACATTTGGTATTAATTCTATAAATAACTTGACTTATATAATATGTAATGGAGTAATGAAATAGTAGATACACAAGTAAATAAAGCTAAAGTTATAACGATAGTAATCACATTGTGGTAATATTGTAAAGTACATATAGTGAATTGATGTTTATGTGAAAATGAATTATGTTTTGAAAAGAGTAACTGTGGAGTTTCTTGCCGGCTCTTCTCCATAGATAACTACCTTCCGAACCGGTGGTAAATTAATAAACTGATATTGTTATACAGACTACTAATTATTTTTATAAAACACCTAGTAATCTTGGTAATACCGATTAATAGGTAATTAATCGGTAAATACGTAATAAATAGATATTGATAATTAATTAATTCTAGAAATAACAACATTCTCTATATATCTTTATATCTATATATCTTCCATTTCTGACATCAGAAGTGGGATTGTTCACAGCCCACTTATTTTGTTTCGGTTTATTGAGTCTTGGTTCCATAGTCCATGTGATTTTATTTTAAGAATAAAATATTCAAGTGCCCTCGTACTTGAATATAGGTCACGATTGTCTGATTGTTTTCTAGTTACTCTTTTCAGTTCTAGTTTTGGTTAACTGTACATTTGTTTTAGGCCTTGATGTTATTTCAAGTAGAGGGTACATGTATGTCACTATTGCCCTAATTCTAATGCATTGTGTGAAAAGTTTCAGAATGGATCCCGCAATATTGGAAGGCCTCTTCATCCGTGATGCTGTCTCGGGCTATTGCCGCCGTTCAGATGATGATTTGGTGCTTCCGGACCTTGATCCAGTAGCCAGTGACAGCAATTCAGCCTGATGGTGCCATAACATCAAGGAACCTTGTGAATAACCTTGATGGACCAGCACGAAAACAGTTACAAAAGCCGATGATAACGGGAGTCAAGTAAGAAACAAAAAAAAAAAAACAATTAAATAAGTTTGAACCAATTTTAGCAGTAGTCAAATTAGGTCATTTTTAAGCGTATCACAAGTAGAACGATATGTCTGAATAGTCAGATTGGCCGAACGGTCTATGTATAATTCAAGGATTGGTTATCACAATGATACAAACATTTACCGTTTTCTCTCCTTTGCGTATACCAAATCATGTTAAATAATAAGTAACCTTTATTTTGCTACTACCAAGTTTCTGTTCTAAAACATGTTAAAAAAAAATTAACTTAATAACGTCACTTTGTGTATTAAAGCAGATACCTGCTGTCCAGATCCGTTAATAAAAATGATGAATTTGAAATTGAACTGAATTTGAAAATGAACTGAATTTGAAATTGAACTGAATTTGTAATTTTTATAATAAATAAAAAAAAAAAAATTAAAAATATTAAAATAAATACAAAAAAAATGAAATTAAAATAATTAAAAAAAAATAAAAAAAATACTGTAAATAAATTAAACTAAATACAATAAATAAATTCAATAAATTAATTAATATAATAAAATAAATAAATACTGTCGGTCATAAAATTCATTAATACTTATGTCTTTTCAACTAGAAATAAAAGTGAATTTACGCTTAAAATGGCTGACGTTTCCCTCATTCTTCTTCTTCTTCACCCTTTGGCAATGTAATATATAGTTTTGGAGCCATTAAACTATTTGTAACTGGTCACAACGACGTTTTCTATTTACTCTAGAAAATTTATGTAATATATTTTTGACGAACATGTATATTTCGTATATATATATAATGAGGGAACTGTTAATATTTTAGTATCTTTAAAGAGTATTTTGCAACTGTCTGTACTCTTTAAATTACAAATCGCTCTAATGCATCTTTTTTGGAACTTAAATACCGTATCTTTATCTGTTGCATTACCCCAAAATATAATTCCGTATCTCAATGTTGAGGTAACCAGGCCGTGATATGCTGTTAAGACTGTTGTTTGATTTGTTATTTTACTTAACATATGCAAGGCATATTAATTTTTCTTTAATTTAGTACACACATTGTAAATATGTTTATGCCATTTTAATATGTTTTCTATATTTAATCCGAGAAATTTCGTCACTTTGGTCTCATTAATAGTTTTGTCATCGTAACTAATTGAAGTTCAGATTCCGGAAAAGCCTCTGTTGGAAATTCATTATAACTGTCTTGTCTAGATTTATTACCAAAATTATTATTCTGTAGCCAATTTACATCCGATTTTATGCTAGAATCAATATCCGTCTCTAGTGCACTTAATTCATCACTATTAAAAAGTAAAGTACTATCGTCTCCAAACTAGTCATTGGATAAATGGAAGCTGTTGAAAAGTCATTAGTGTAACCAAACGTTACAGTTCTCTGGTCAGATTTGAAAAATATATCTGTTTTTTTTTTCACTACTCCTGACTACTACAGTTATTTGCTGCCTATTACTAAAATAAGATTCGATTAAATTTAATACGTTTCCTTTTGTTCCATATTCGTTAAGTTTATTTACTAGTATTTTATGATCTACGCGATCAAAAGCTTTTGACATATCCATATAAAGCGCTAGAGTTGGTAGTTATTTTGTCGACTCTGCTGCTGTTTGCAAGAAATCGTATATGGCTACATCAATAGATTTTTTTTTCTAAAGCCTTTCTGGATTATCAACTAGTAAATATATTCCTCAAAGTATGGAGTAAGTTGGTTAGATATTGCTGAATTAGAATGAATTTAAATAAATTTAATTTAATTTATTTATTAGGGAATAACAAACAGTAACACATTTTTATAAAATCATAACAAATAAATGTAAGTGCTCCCACACCGTTATCCACAAATTATATATTAGGGACGTGGCATAAATTTTAAAATGTTTCTTTTTTTTCTAACTAAAGTGTGCTATATTATACAAAACAATATTACTTACTTAATAATGCATATTATTTTGTTATCATTATTATTTGTTTGTCACTTATTACCGGAGAAACGATAAGCTTTACGAATTAGTAAAGTTAGCAAAAGTAAATAAATTCAATAATAACAATAAAATCAATAAAATTTGTGTTAATATTAATTAAATTATTTCTTATAATTCTATCATAATATTAAAAAATAAAAATATAATAACATAAAATTGGATTGTAGTTAAATAATTAAATATAAATGGTTACTATGGTTTCCTGGGAAATAAAAATATCTATATAAACAAAAAGAGAAGTCCTTACTGACTGACTCATCAACGCCTAGCCCAAACCCTTGGACCTAACAGCTGAGATTTTGCTCAGAGGTTCCCTTTTTATTGTAAACAAGGAATAGGGAAGGATTTTTTTTTAATTCATAATTTCCCCAGAGGTTACGTGAAAATTAATTTAAATAGAGGATCAAAGTTTGTATTGTTGAGGTAACCATGATTTTTGTTTTTAAATCTTTATTATAATCATAAGTCATTATAGTTTGTTTGTAATGTTGAATGTGATTAATAATATATTTCTAATAACCATAATTGGAACACAATGAGTTAAATGATAGTTAGATATGTTTCCGCTGGTCGCTCTTTTGTTCGGTGCTTGCCTATCCCACTAGCAGCGGGTGGAGGGGGCATGACACATCTATGCAGTTGGCAAAACATAAACAAACTCATAATTAAAACATAGAAAATAAGAATGAAATGAAAAGACGTTGAGGTAGGAAAATATTATTAATCACATTTGACAATTCTTTGTACTTCAAGACCAAAATCGTTAATGACGTATAATGAAATAAGTGTTGAAACTATATACCTCGTTTCTAATTTGTGTTCAATTAACGATGTTTGTTTGAAATTATTGAATATAATCTTATAAAAAATATAGAGGTTATTATAGACTGCTTAGGCCCTGCCCTGATACCTTTCTGAAATTCATGCACAGCAGGTGATAGGACTGGTATCTCAAGGCCAGAGGCTGTTGTAGACTGCTGAGGCCCTGCCCTGATACCTTTCTGAAATCCATGCGCAGCAGGTGGTAGGACTGGTATGTCAAGGCCGGCGGCCATATGTAGACTGCTGAGGCCCTGCCCTGATGCCTTTCTGAAATCCATGCGCAGCAGGTGGTAGGACTGGTATGTCAAGGCCAGCGGCCATATGTAGACTGCTTGGCAGCCCTGCCCTGATACCTTTCTGAAACTCATGCGCCGCAGGTGATAGGACTGGTATGTCAAGGCCAGAGGCTATTGTATTGATTATAATTAGTTGGTACTTCGAGAGCGAAGTACAGGTCAGTTTGGCCGTGATGGATTATTCAAATAATTTCAGTTGGTTTATTACATTAACTCAAGTTTATTTCTTTAATTGAACACAAATTAAAATATCACTATAATAATTATAACCTTTTTAACATGTGATACACAAAATTTAACTATTTATTATCAAAACATTGTAAACACTATTACGAAACCTATTTATAAGATAAGAGTTTAAACTGTTCTTTCATTGTTGTCTTGTATAACAGAATATTTAAACGTTATTTAAAAAATAACGTTGCTTGTTTACTAATTCTGTCATCGTAAGACTAATATATAATTGAACTAATTAATTTCAACATATTTACTGTAAGTTAAGTGAACTTGTGTTGTTTCTAACTTTTATTAATATTTTTATGTGTAGAATTGGTATAAAAATCCTATCGTATTGCTATTGTATTTGAATATAAATTAATTATTTTGTATTTGTTACTTTAATGTGACAGTGTTATTAATTGATAATTGTGTGATAATTTAATGAACATTTGGTATTAATTCTATAAATAACTTGACTTATATAATATGTAATGGAGTAATGAAATAGTAGATACACAAGTAAATAAAGCTAAAGTTATAACGATAGTAATCACATTGTGGTAATATTGTAAAGTACATATAGTGAATTGATGTTTATGTGAAAATGAATTATGTTTTGAAAAGAGTAACTGTGGAGTTTCTTGCCGGCTCTTCTCCATAGATAACTACCTTCCGAACCGGTGGTAAATTAATAAACTGATATTGTTATACAGACTACTAATTATTTCTATAAAACACCTAGTAATCTTGGTAATACCGATTAATAGGTAATTAATCGGTAAATACGTAATAAATAGATATTGATAATTAATTAATTCTAGAAATAACAACATTCTCTATATATCTTTATATCTATATATCTTCCATTTCTGACACGCGCGCACCGGCGCACGGTGGGCTGAAAATCGGCTTTCATAGATTTAGGCAAGTGCGAGTTTTTTTGCCGGATATCACTTCTATTAGTTATAACAATATACAAAAATGACACCAGAATTGATTCTGCACAGAAACGAAGGAATTATAATTTTTTTACGAAAATTTTGTATGGAGCTAGTATGAAAAATCGAAATATCTCTAAAACGGCAGCGATAACCGTAATATCCTTATAGGGGGTTATAGTACTAATTATTTATGATTTTTTGACATACGTTACATAATGGTTGTAGATGCCTTTTTTTTTTAAATCGTCAAAATATTTTTATTTATTTTTACATATTTAAACGTTCCTTTTAGTGTTTAAGTTGAAGAATTCAGAGCTTTAACAACTCTTATCATAAAATAGCATCACCCCTATAGACCTGAAGGACTAGACAGAGGTGTGTAGTATCTTGTTGATCTTGTAAGATTTCCAACAATACCAAATAGTTGAATATCAGTGTCAAAGTGCCCATGCTGTCGCTTCTTTTAGAAAGATAGGGGAATGAAATTGTTAATTGATCATACCCTAAAAGTATGATTACAACATAACCGGACACATAATAATAATAATATCCTTATAGGGGATTATAGTACTAACATTATTTATTTTAACATATGAAACTGTTCAAAACGATCCATGAACTGTGTCAAAGTTAAGAACATCGTTAGGAAGCATGTTTTTTCCCCAAATATTAAGAATATGTGAAAAAAAAAAGACTGTATATAAACTTTTTATTGATAGGTAATTTAAATAAAACAGAAGTAACAAAAATAATATCTAATAAATTCAATTATACAAAATACATATTTGAAACTATAATTTATGAAATTATTAACTAAACATATTGGTACAATAAACTAACATAAATAACAAAAGAACATAAAGAAAAATAATTAAATTTTACAAATTTTCTTTACAACTTTCGTTGTCGGACTCCAATTCCGAGTCAGAATCCAGATCGGATATACCTACAAACTCGAACTCAGTTTCCGGAAACTGTATTAGGTCGAGAGTTTCAGCAAAAAAGGTTGTCTTCCTTTTGGCATCTAACTTCGGCCTTTGTGCACTTAGAAAAGGATCCGAAGAAACAACAAGCATATTTAGGATATCTTGATTAGAATCTTGCCTGCTTCTTTTCCGCGAATGATGTTCCCGGAACCTCCTAAAATCTTTGTTTCGAGACTCTGAGGCTTCTTCCGAGAGAGTCCCAATCGGGACAATATCATTTTTTTCGATTATGTCAGCTCCGTGTATTAATAGTTTATGTACGGTTGATGACATGTAGTACCAGTCGTATAATTCCACGTACTTTTCTGCTGTTTTGCGAGCAAAATCTTTAAATTTGATGACATCGATCTTCTCACCAGATGTTATTGCTTGCAAAATAACAGCAAATCTTTTTATCAGGTTTTGATCCAACCCAGTAATAGCTGCAGTTTTATTGGGAAACTCGAAAAACTTCCTTGCGGTATTCCCGTCATTGGTAGTTCCCGAGCCTTGTTTTACTATATCAATTAACAGATTGAGCTCCTCTTTAAATTTATTTTGAATGTTTTTTTTTTCTGTTTTGTAACATATCTTTATGCTCATTACTTCTTGCTGCCCACTGTTTGAAGTCAAGTCTGTACGCAATGTGTAACAGACATTCCATGCAATTTATACGGGCATGTAGGGATGATAGGCCAAATTCATATATGTCAGAACACACAGTTTTTGATGTTACAGCATCTAAGTGGTTCATTTCTGTTGGTTTTGCTAAGCACAGGTAGCATGATGCATTTGATCTAGCTTCAGAAAGGTACGTGCAGACTTTTGCGTCGATCATTGTCATCATTAGTTTATGAGTCACCCTGTTACTATTAATGCACTCTGTGGGGTTAAGGGCCTCAATTTCCTCATCCATTTTTCTTTTGTTATCAATGACAACTGCATGGCTTTCTTTTACAAAAGTGAACTGAACCGGACGACAATAAAAAGTTGAGCATGGTTTCGGGTTTGTCCATATAGTATTATCTCCATCTGTCAGTTTCAGTGGCACCAAGGAGGTCATGAAAATGCTTGAATCATCATGCTCGCCGTCCATTTTCTGCTTGTATCGGCTTTGATTGGAAGCACCATCAAATCCCCACTTCGATATCAGCTTTAACTGCTTATTTTCCACATTATCAGAAAGACTTTGAAGAATCCGCTTCACCGTGATGTCAAGTAAAGCTTGAAGTGTAATTCTAGCTGATGAATCCGTAACTGATACTGATTGATTAGGAGGGTAGCATGCAAGCTTAGTTTGTTGCAGTTTATAGTAGGATGGGTAAATATCCTTAGCACCTTCCCGAATGGCAGTCTCTCGCAACGTAATATATTGCCACTTTGAAAGCTTAAGTGAAAGAAGCAATCCAAGTGCTTTGTCTGGTGTAAATATTACTGTTTTCTTAATGCTTTCCTTGATTTTAACGGCAGCTTCTGGATTTTTGATCATATAATTGATTACAGATGCGATATCTTCATAACCTTCTTCTTTTAAACGTGCTGCAGCTGCATATGCCAATTCACAGGAATCCTCGCCTATGTGCTCACTAGATCTTCTCTTTTTCTGTTTGCTTCCCAGATCTTTGAATGGTTTTCGGGACCTTTTTGTCATTGTTCCAACAGTCGATGATGTCGAAGGTTCTGGAGAGACTGAGCGTGCTCTTGGTATCTCATCAACAGTTGGTTCTTGATTTATTAAAGTTTGCACGCAACTCGGCCAATCAATATTTGCTTGCAACCACTCTCCGTACGTATTTCTAAACTTATCAAAGAATCGTTTAGATTTCTGCCACCTGTTTAAAGCAGCTCGCGTGAATCTCCGGCAAAATTCTTTGAGAGTTACTTGATCTTCGGCAGAAAGGCAATCGCCTATGCGGGACACAATTGCACTAAACAATACTTCATGATTAAATGAAGGACACTCACTTTTTAGAAGAACAAACAAATCTAAGTTGGTGATTAAACTTTCCATTCTAAGATTTTGTAGTCGCAAAGCAAATAGTTTTAGTGTTAGCAGTTACACGGTTGTGAACAATCTAAATTATGGAACAAAATTATAGCCCTTTTATTGTATAAAGTCAATAATTAGTTAACTACCCTCATTAAAGTTATAAAAGATATGATAATAAAAATTTATAATCGTCAAAAACATTTCGTAGAACTCATAGTAGAACTAATCAACATTAGCAAATCACATTAGCTCACTAATTATAAAAAGGTGAATGCAGTTCTTAGTTGGTATTGTTGCGAGATATTTCAAATCATTTAATCACTTAATAGGCTCATTAGAATCAGAAGACTACAACCATCATTCTAATTACTTAATTACTTGTCATCAGACTCATTAGATGACTACACAATATGTTATTTTGTATTTTGAACGTATGCAAGGTTTTAAAATTCCTTTTGTGTCGATATTATTATGTGTCCGGTTATGTTGTAATCATACTTTTAGGGTATGATCAATTAACAATTTCATTCCCCTATCTTTCTAAAAGAAGCGACAGCATGGGCACTTTGACACTGATATTCAACTATTTGGTATTGTTGGAAATCTTACAAGATCAACAAGATACTACACACCTCTGTCTAGTCCTTCAGGTCTATAGGGGTGATGCTATTTTATGTTAAGAGTTGTTAAAGCTCTGAATTCTTCAACTTAAACACTAAAAGGAACGTTTAATATGTAAAAATAAATAAAAATATTTTGACGATTTAAAAAAAAAAAAAGGCATCTACAACCATTATGTAACGTATGTCAAAAAATCATAAATAATTAGTACTAAAACCTCCTATAAGGATATTACGGTTATCGCTGCCGTTTCAGAGATATTTCGATTTTTCATACTAGCTCCATACAAAATTTTCGTAAAAAAATTATAATTCCTTCGTTTTTGTGCAGAATCAATTCTGGTGTCATTTTTGTATATTGTTATAACAAATAGAAGTGATATCCGGCACAAAAACTGGCACTTGCAAAATAAAATGCCTAAGTCTATGAAAGCCGTTTTTCAGCCCACCGTGCGGCGGCGGGGGCGCCTGCCACCCTTTCCCGGCGCCCGCGCCTCAGTCGCGCTCGCGGCGTCTTGCTAGTTCAGTCCAAAGAAAATAATACTCTCTAACGAGGTTCAGTCCCACTCGATCCGCGTGTCGTGTCGCTCGCGCGCGCTTTAGCAGACAGCTGACACGCGTCGAGCTCGCTCGGGCAACATATTCAACAATGCCTAACTACAGGTATACCAACCAGGAGTACCAGAACTTGAAGAAAAACTTTATCATGCTGTTCTTTTTTTTGTATAAGTATCCTTGTTTTATTCATAGAATAAAAGCTCCCAAATGTACATACCAATTATATCTGATATTTAACTCTATTTCCTAAATTTATATCATGTTTTGTTTACAATACAAATGACAATTCAAAATAGTGATGTCTTTTATTTAATAAGCTATCGACAAAAACTAACATTTCTTTTATTTTTTTATTTTTTATTTTTTTTTTATTTAAAATAGGTTCGCGTTTGACCACCATCTCACCTGATGGTAAGTGATGATGTGGTCGAAGATGGAGCACGCTTACCTAAAAGTAACCTATTCACTCTTGACTTAAAGACTCCTAGGTTATAGCTATCGGGAAACACAGACTCCGGCAGGGAATTCCACTCCTTAGCCGTACGCACAATGAAGGTATTCCCAAAACGTTTGGTGCGTGTGGGTGGGATGTCCACCATGTAACGATGGCGCTTCGCCGTTTGTCTCGTAGTCCAATGATGGAACGGGCTTGGTGGAATTAGATTGTGTAATTCCATCGCACACTCCCCGAAATGTAACCGATAGAAAACCGATAGACTTGCAACTCGTCGTCGATGTTCAAGGCTCTGAAGCTTTGACTCGACCAGTGCATCGTTGCCAATGAGTCTCTTGGCCCGCTTCTCGATAGACTCAAGCGCGTCCAGTTGGTATTTAGCAGGTCCATCCCAAAGATGAGAGCAGTACTCCATACACGACCGAACCTGGGCTTGATAGAGATTGAGCAACTGTTCGGGTGTGAAGTACATTTTACATTATTATTTTTAGTTTGTACATTGTAGAGATCAGTAGAGTAGGGTTTCAAAATGAAGAGCTTGAAGAGATGGTTTTGAAAATAAAACTAACAATAGAAATAAAAATAGCGATAGTACTAAAACACAACAATGTCACTTCGTCATGCAGTAGTTGGTGGTTATTTAGTTCAGTCTCTGATGTGTTCCATGAACTGCATCAAACTGAAATCATGTTGTTTGTTTTTTATTTGCACAGGTTCCTTAAAAATGAAGTGCTGCGCCAGAAGTGGCTTGAAGTCATTGGGATGGAAAATATCAAACCTGGACTTAAAGTACCACGTGTCTGTTCATTACACTGCAGAATCAACCTTCAATAAAACCCTTGATGTAATAAGGCTGCGTGACAGCGTGATGATGCAGTACCGTCAATCCACCCTGTAGTAAGTTAAAAATAATTAACTTCATTTTAAATTTCCCTACGAACCTGTCGGTTCATCCAATACTTTAGTATTAATGTTTCTCAATTTTAATATTATTAAATACCTGTTCATACTGTTATGTTTAGCGCTAGTGATAAAAAAGATGAGATTATTCAAGATATAAAAAATACTTTCAGTGTTAAAAAAAACACACGGGCTGGTTCTGCGTGAAATCATAAATGTCGAACAAGCGTTCTCCATGATGACCCTTACCAGTGAAACACCTAGATCAGATATATAAAAAGTAAATAAAATAAACTTTAATTTGTCGTTCGAAAAGTGTTGTTACATACAACTAACATTTGCATATATCTTTAACCTTAACTTCTCTTTTAATTTGCTTTTTCAGATTTAACCCGAATCGTTTACTTCTGAGAATGCGTTACCGAGCACACATGGGTCATAAATAAATTTCAAGGCCACTTTTAGTTTCTATAAAATTAAGCTCAATTTGAATGGGCAGTTTACAATGATTAGTAACGGTTTTGACTTTCAAAAGTGCCTAATAATTATCTAAATAAAATTGATCATTTTACTTTGACGTGGTGATTTATTATGGTGAATAAAGGTACATTTTTCAAAATACTTTGTTGTTTTATTTCTTGTGATAACCTCAGATTTAGTATATTTCTACAATATTTATTATTGTTGTAAACAAATATCTCTATGGGCCGAAACTACGTAAAGCGATCGCCCACGCGGTCCCATACAAAAGTGCTCCGTTGCGGGAACCCGCAAGTCGCGGCGAATCAGACGCCGCGCCCCCTTTTTGCTACGTAATAAATATTAAGTTTTCGTTCGACTCGACGACATGTACACCGTTAAAGTTGAACTAGTGACACTTTGCAGGTAATAATCCGGTTTCCGAAACACATGACACACGCTCTTTACGCAGTTTCGGCCCTATAATATCATTATTTGCCTAACCTTTTTCAAACTATATATTAGGGTAAGATTCCAGTCTATCAACTGATGCAGCTGAATACCAGTATTTTAAATGCCTGAGACTGCCTATCTGACCTCCATAGTACTGGGTAATACGATACCCTTGGTAAGGCAACCAGTTACCAAGGGTATCGTATTAATCAGACTCGGGCCACTGACTAAAAACGACTGTCAAAGATTTACAAATGACAGTTAGTTCGATACTAAGCCAAAAGCGGGTCAGAGTGATCTTTATGAACAACTTTAAATGTGGAACAAACCCTGAAATCGCAAAAAACCTCAGTAGTCCTCATTGATTTATATAATAGTACGCAGTAATATATATGTCAATGGTTGTCCTTCAAGAAAGTCACTCACAAGAAAAAAACAAAGTCAGTCAGTCACTCATAAAATGTAGCCCAACCAACAGTGCTTCTAACCCCTTGTATGTTAATATGAATGTAATGCACTATAATTTTAAAAATTCAGGAAAAGAACTAAAGGACTTGTTACAGTTATTCCAAAAGTATAATCTAATCAAATCTAATGGGGCGTGCAACTGTCAAAGTGGCGCTAGTAGCACACTTACCAATATCAAAGCAGTTTCTCTATGGAACAGTAATGAATTCCTAAATTAGAGACATGAGAACATGTATTATGTTCTTTAATCGGAAAATTGTACAGAAATCAATTGAAATCAATGAAATGAAAATAAAAAAATATTACCACAGATAACTATAGATGATACAGATAACTATATAATATCTCACAATCTAACTAACACTGACAGTGACAAAGGTTCATACGGTGGTGGCGCCATCTGCGATTAGCTTTCACTTGTACGCCCCATTATCCAAAGTTTAAAAGTATTGTTACATAAGTAACCAACGAACCCGAAGAAATGTTAGAAACTCTGGTATCGATATCGATACTTTTTGGTTTTGATTACTATGTGCTTCCCTAGCAATGGCTGCCATTTTTTGGCCGCAGTGGACAGTAGGTATGCACGCGTATTTTGTAGGTATTTCTCGTCCATATTATAGAAGGTCATTGTTCATGAATCACAAAATTTGAATTTCGCGGTCAATTTTGACTTTGACAGACTGTGTCCTCTATATCAGTTCGTTACCTATGGTTATACTTAAGTCGATTTTTTATTCTACTACTTCCCAATCGATTAAGTTTTGAATGACATGTTCACGTATTGACATTTCATTTGTGAATATTTCTCCTCACTAGTGTTTAAGCCAACATGGTGGTTGCGGTACAGTTTGTCATCTACGGAAAGACAAAAACTAAATAATTCTTCAGTGAGACATAACAAAACAACGAAAATGTCGTCAACAGAACCTTCCCAGAATAAAACCTGGGAGCTCTCCCTATATGAGCTTCATCGAACGCCGCAAGAAGTGATTACTGACGCCACAGAGATCGCGGTGTCCCCCCGCAGTTTACACAGTGAATTAATGTGTCCAATTTGTTTAGACATGCTTAAGAAAACCATGACTACAAAAGAATGCCTCCACAGATTCTGCAACGACTGTATTATAACTGCCCTTCGTTCTGGCAACAAGGAATGTCCTACATGTAGAAAGAAGTTGGTGTCGAAACGCTCTTTGAGGCCAGACCCCAATTTCGATTTGTTGATCTCAAAAATATACCCGAGCAGGGACGAGTATGAAGCTCACCAGGAGCGTTTGTTGACAAAGCTGAGTATGTCACACTCGCAGGCGTCGCTAGTTAACTCGATAACTGAAGGAATAAAATTGCAGTCTCAAAACAGACCTCAGAGATCTCGGAAGAATCATGAGGAAAATAGTAATACTTCTAATTCGAATGGTAATAACACAGAAAACGCTCAAAATGGTAATACAGGAACAGTGCCAGCTGCTCCGAAGGATGGTACCTCTACAACAGGCATCCCAACTCCATCAGGCCAGTCCACGTCCAACCCTGCCTCAGTGAGGAGTACACCGTCTCCAGTGCCATCTAATATCAGTTCTGTGTCAAAAAACACGAGCACCACTAAAAGGGCCAAGTCTATTTTGACATCGGACCAGAGTGAGGAGAGTGAATCTAGTGATGGCAGGTTTGTTATATTAAATTATGTTATGTGACATAGTAATTGTATATAGCTTAATTTGGATACCATTTTAATAAGGTCCCTAACAGAGCTGCTATAAAATTCACTATATGGATGAAATACCACAAAAATTAATATTACTAAAAGTATAAACAGGAAGATAGAAAAGAAGTAATTACAAAAGTGAGGTGTATTTCTACAGAAATCTCTATAAACATCCCTGTAATCCATACTAATATTATAAATGTGAAAGTCTGTCTGTCTGTTAATCTTTCAAAACTAAACCACAGCACTGATTGCATGAAAGTTGGAATGAAAATAGTTTAAGACCTATGGGCAAACGGGCATTTATAATTTTTTTTCGGATTATAAGGTACTGGTTGGATTACTAGGTTAGGGGCCTAAGCCCCTTACCTATAGTCCAGATTTTTTTACAAAAGAGTAGATGCCTTGTAATCCAACAAATTACAAATCCAATGATAAAATTCTATATGTTATACTCTGTAGTACAAATCATGTACAATGTACAATCAATCTTCATTATGTATGTCGAATTTAGTAAATTAAACAAAACAATTGAGAGCTTATGTTTTATTATAAAATAAATGTCATTAATGCTTTACAAAAATAATAACTTTACATTCGGAAATAATTGTGTACATAGATACTAAAATAATCAAAAATTATGAAAAGAAATCATAAATAAAATCATTTTATGAAGATTATAGGGGGCACTGGATTAGACAGGTTTCTGATTACCATAGGTTCACTGTATGTAATATTTAAAGTGTGTAAAATTTAATTAAGTATCAAAACTCAACCAGTAATCTCACTAGTCATATTTATTATTAAGAATATTTGAATGTAAATTACCTAGTTTACATTTAGTGTAAAGCTGGGTTTCCCCCAATACTTATTATATTTTGATAGCATTCTTATAAGACTTTTATTAGAATGCTATCAGAATATAATACGTAATTTTAAAACAAAATTCATCACCATTTGATAAATTACATCAATAAAATCATATTGCTGGCTCAAGCTAGTGCAGAAAAAGCACTAGCTTGAGCAATGATAGCAAAGATATGAGATATATGTTTGTCTCTCTATTACATTGGTAATGACTAAATCAACATGATGAAAATTTACAATATCTACAGAATGTATCACTGTTTGCTGTGGGGCATTGGCATCTCTGTTCTAAGTCATAAATGTTGTAACTAGTAGTCACAGAGGCTTTGATGTGAGGAACGTTTCAAACTTTTCCGCTTTATAGAATTAGTATAGAAGTATAGGTATTCAAATCTCTGCCTCTTGCTCTGTTACCCCCAGATTACACCAAATATACAGGTTGTAACAAGTAGATCAATCATCTGTCTCCCATGGATGAGTGACCAAAGTACCTACAAATTGAAACCGCATTTATTTATTTATTTATAACCATTTATTTATAACCCAGGTTAAAATGTTGAAATGTAATTGAATGAAATTTACCAGTTAAGCTGTATTTTCAAAAGAATCTGATTTTGAGAAAACACCAAATAATAGCTGAGCACCAACTTACTTTAGAACTTGAACAAAAATAATTACAATATAGCTGTAATTAATAATCGTAAATAATTATTCCAGGACTGAAGGTGAGAACTCCATGGACACAGAAGGCGAGGGGGAGCCTCTAAACCCCAATGAGATTGAACTGGTATTCAAACCTCACCCCACTGAAATGACAGGTGACAACCAGCTGATGAGAGCTCTCAGAGATAGCTCCGTCAGATACTTGAAGACCACTGCCAATGCTTCTGGTATGTGAATATTTTAATCCTTGTCCCCATCCAGTCTAACTGAATACAGCTGAGTAACCTGATATAGCTCCATCATAATACTTGAACATGACTGCCAATGCCTCTGGTATGTGAATATTTTAACCGCTCAAATCACGGAAGGCCGCCGGTGGCCACAAAGGCGGTACATTTTGTGATGTTTCAAATTTGAGGGGTTAATAAACTTCCAGTTTAAATAGATGCAGTTGAGTACTAGTGCTTTACATGGAGCAACTGCCTATCTGACCTCCACAACCCAGTAACTGGGTAACATGATACCTCATGTCTAGACTGGCGTCAAATTTTCCCTGCCGGAGTCTGTGTTTCCCGATAGCTATAACCTAGGGGTCTTTAAGTCAAGAGTGATTAGGTTACTTTTAGGTTAGCGTGCTCCATCTTCGACCACATTATCACTTACCATCAGGTGAGATGGTGGTCAAACGCGAGCCTATTATCAATGAAAAAAAGAAATTTTGGCTTCTGACTACCTGTAACATGACAGTTGGGAATGGCTTAAAGGCTTAAAATGCTTTCCAAGGCATGGAGATCTCAATATGTTAGGATGATCGCCCATACACAAACCAAAATATTTCATCTTTGCTAAACCTATCTACACTGTGGGAATGTCTCTGTTTCTTGTATGTTCTTCTCCATAGAGATCTTTACGTTGTATTGTGCATATTGCTTCATTTCTTTGACTGGATATTAACTTAAGATAAGATAAGATATATTTATTTGTCAAAAACATGTGTCAGTTTTATAATCAGTTGGAAGGATTACAATAACAATAAGAGTATCAACATGTTTTGCCTAGAAAGGCGAACAAATACAATAGCGAAAAGAAAAATTATTCAAATTATAAAGCAATGAAAGTTGAGTCAAAATAATAATATTTACTTAAGAAATAATAATTAATAATTGAATAATGTCCATTCGAAATAATATGTAAAATAATAATAATGTCATTAACCTTAATTATTTCAATAATGTCAATAAGTTCAAAAATCCTAAAAAATTATATAAAAATAAATCTCATGTCAATTGAGTCCCTTTAAAGTTTGTCATTTAAGTAGTCGGCAACATTGTAATAGCACTTATTTATTAGAAGATTTCGCATGATTTTATTAAAACTATTTATATTTAAATCTTTATATGCCTTTGGTACCTTGTTGTATAATCTTGGCGCCATACACTATACAGAATATACTCTTACTCATGAGAGCTGTTTTTGCTTTGTGTAAGTGAAGTGTCCAATGGTCACGTTGACTGCGTTAAACTTTAAATATTGTTTGTCTAGCTGTGTATTCTTTATTCGAGATCTTAAATATCAAGCAATTCTTACAATTAAAAAGAAACAAGTTCAAATCAAGGTTTATGTATCAATTTACATAACAAAATGAACCATTTCAAATTGTAATAACTAGGTACAATAGGTTGTTAAAGTGTATGTGTGTGTGTGTGTGTAAAATACCAATTAACACCTTATGTAGAAATACACATAGGCTAGAAAATTACCAAGGTTTCCAATTTTGTTACGTCTTATTTTGATATTTTTATGAGCTCCGTTTTGCTAATGTCTTACTATGATGAAGTTTCTTAACCATATTTTACTCTGACCTTGCCTCTCCTGCTGTAATTTATTAAGTGAATATAATAGCAATGTAATATATTAGGTTTAATGTTAATGCTATAAATATAATTATAAACAGCATCCATTGCTAATCTAGTTAAAGCCGCCTTGCTTAGGTACCATACCATGTTTAGTTTTGATCTTCATAGTACCTCAGAAAGTCATAAGTGGGACTAGATGACGGTCGTAAAACAGGGCTCGCAGAAACGGGTAGAGGTAACCTACTGACTCTTGACTTAAATACCCCCAGGTTATGGCTATCAGGAAACAGACTCCAGCAGGGAATTCCACTCCTTAGCTTTACGCACAATGAAAGTATTCCCAAAATGTTTTGTGTGTATAGGTGGTATGTCGACCATGTAACGATGGCACATCGCCGTTCGTCTCGTAGTCCGAAGATGAACGGGCTTGGTGGAAATAAACTGCAATTTCATCGCACACTCCCCGAAATGTAAACGATAGAAAATCAATAGGCTTGCAACACGCCGCCGATGTTCAATACTCTGGAGCTTTGACTCGACCAGTCCCTCGTTGCCAATGAGCATTTTAGTGCTCCCGCAGACCGCGGCGCATGTTTGAAGAGCATGGAGGACATTTAGTCAATAGAGTCTGACAGAGCCTTTCGCCTGCCTCAGGAGTCAGGACCGAGATTCTCATATAAGATGGATTCATCTTTGAAAAACTTATTTAAAAACTATCATAATATTCGTCTTTTTCTTGAAAGTATAACTTTTATTAAATTTCAAATTCCTTTATGATTCCAGTGGACCACCTCAGCAAATACCTAGCAATGCGTCTGACCCTAGACCTGGATGCCGAGCTGCCGGAAGCATACCGTCTGCTCAACTTCTGCATCTACGTCGCCCCTGCTCCAGGACAGTTCGTGCCTCTCGCGGGCTCGCAGACACTGCGCCAGATCAACGATAAGTTTTGGAAGGTAAGAAAGGTAATAATTAATTAGTGTCCGACCGAAAGTTCGGTTTCGGTTTCGGTTTCGGCCAAGTTTCGGCCAAAAATCAAGTTTCGGCGGCAGTTTCGGTTTCGGCCAAAATTGGCCGAAACTTTTGCCGAAACCGAAACTGATTTCAGAAGTTGTCGTGCACGCTTGCCTAACTTTGTTTCTCGCGGCAACGCTTTGGCGGACGCTGGTGGCCCTGTTCGGGAATTGTCGTGCACCGTTCGGATAGCTCTCTAGCAACACAACTTAGTCAGTGCGCCCGACGCAAACATACTTTAGGGTTATGTTTTGATGGAACTGTTTACATGTAAGTTTTTGTTTCGTTTCTGTAGGTACTTGAATGATTTATATAGTTAAATATTGAGTCAGTAACTTTGTTTTGCTGTTATTAACAAATCAAGTCACATGTAAAAAAGATATTATAAGATTGTAATAAGATTTCAAAATACCAATACTTAGTATTAAATGAAACAGTAACAATTAGTGATTTGATTATTGATAACTGATAAACATTTTGCTATGAGAACTTAATTTGAAAAAATAATAAAAATATTATTCATATTTTTTATATTGTATTAAGTAAATAAATGATTACAACAAAATTAATATACTGTGTTTCCATTTCATGTTCTAATTAATGTAGAATAATGGGTAAAATGCACCAAATTTCAGTATTTTAAGGAATTTTATACTTGACCACGTGAGTTTCGGTTTCGGTTTCGGCCGAAACTGAAGCCGCGGCCGAAAGTTCGGTTTCGGTTTCGGTTTCGGCCGGAAAACCAGTTTCGGTCGGACTCTATAATTAATATACTTATTATTTATAAATACAAACTATCCATCATCATCTGTTTAGCCTTTCCCCAACTTTGTTGACGTCGGCTTCAAGTCTTAACCCGATGCAGCCGAGTACTAGAGTTCTAAATGGACTGACTGATACGACCGGAATTTTCCGGACATGTCCGGTAATATAGGCATTTATCCGGCATGCGGAGGGAATCCTAAACCGTCCGGAATTTCTACAATTGAATGAAAGAGTGAAACATAAAAATAATATAATGTTATTATTTCAAACTAGCTTTTGCCCGCAACTTCGTTCGCGTGGGAGGTTTTTCTCGCGTAATTCCCGATCCCGTGGGAATTCCGAGATAAAAATTATCCTATGTCCTTCCCAGAGTCCTAAACTATTCCCATGCCAAATTTCATCTAAATCGGTTTAGCGGTTTAGGCGTGAAAAGGTAACATACAGACAGACAGAGTTACTTTCGCATTTATAATATTATTATGGATTATGGATTAAAGAAAGTCAGGATTTTCATCGAATGTCCGGAATTAACTCCGGATTTTCGATTTTTTGATCTGGCAACCCTATCCACAACTCAGTAGCAGACTCACACATCCCTCCTCACTTTCACACTCACACGACTCACAATACATAAAAAAAGAAACATTCATTTTCTTTTATAAACTTCATCTTTGCTCACAATCTATTACTTAATAATAATGTATAACATAATCTTAGTTAGTAAATAATTTAATTTAATTTTGTAAAACACCAACCGGGGAGGCAAACTGTCTCTCCTTTAGGGTGCGTTTCCACCAGAGATGTGCGATGGAAATGTGTCGTGCGAGGATGTCTAGCTGTGCTGTGAAAATGTGTGGGGATTTCCACCAAAGCTGTGCGATGAAAATGTGCCTACGAGGATGTGTAGCGGAGCTGTGAAAATGCGCATTAATGTGTGGTGCGAGGATGCGCAAACCTCGCAACTACACATCCTTCTCAACACACATTCCTCGCAACACATCCCTCGCAACACATCTCTCGCACACATCCCTCGCATATATCTCTCGCTTGTTTTGTATGCGCAAAAATCTAGCTCCGCTGAGCCGTTTCCACCAGAGCTGTGCTGACCGAGGCGAGGTAAATGAAGCGATTCTATTGGTTCTTTACAAACACATCCCTCGCTTTGCATCCTCGCACAACTCTGGTGGAAACGCAGCCTAATACAGGTTGCCCAGCGACCTAGCTAGGAGAACAGCTGGTCACCAAAAAAAATTTGTCGATTTGTAATACAAACAACATAAATTTTGCTAACATCATGTACAAATACCATTTGATGAAATAAACAATTTTATTTAATTATTATTTATACCTTTTTTTTTCTGGTTGGGAAAATTATCAAATGACCTGCCGCTGTGGATGGAGCGGAAAGGTGTGTCAGACTTCTACTGACTAAAAACCCACCCTGTTCGTTCAGTTGCCCTTGTGGTCCGGGACCGCGGTATCCCGTTAGAATGGCCCTACCGGGCCCCGTCGGTACTGCTGACTGCTCTTTGAGGCGCGCGCGGAACACGACACACCGTCGACCCGGGCCTGATGCTTACCTTACTTAGGTATGAGAAGGCAGTATAGACCAAATTGACATAATACAATGTAATAACTAATCAGAAGTAAGTAAGTAAGCGTGCTCCATCTTCGACCACATCATCACTTACCATCAGGTGAGATGGTGGTCAAACGCGAACCTATTTTTAATAAAAAAAAAGAAACAAATCTCGGAGCCTATGGTGTTCTTGCATTTACATTCAAAATGAGCAAAATAAAACAAAGAAAAATCCGTATGTAACAACAACACCACGACCAAGAGCGTATTTTGCGTACGGGTACAACAAATACTTCATTTGATCCAACCTAATTTCTCCAGAAAGGCGAGCAATGCCCTGGCATTTGTTACCATTACACGGAGGATACTTTCCTGGGTTCCGGAAGTATTTTGCACTGTAATCAGCAACCACAGGACAGCTTGGTAGTTGTTGCGCCGCTGTCTCATTCTCCTTGACGGGGCCAAATAGGGCCATTGCCTGCGGGGGTTACAGGATTTTTCTAACGAGGTACCGCGGCCCCGGAACTTAAGGACAGCTGAAGGAGCAGGGTGAGTTTTAGTCAGTAGAAGTCTGACACTCCCTTCCACCCACAACGGCAGGAGTCATTTTATGATTTTCCCATCCAGAAAAAAATATTCCGTGCAGGCTCTGCAGAGTGGGCTATCTGTAACTCCTATGGCATAAAGGTGCCATCTGCTTGTGGTTTAGAGGTACACTATAGTCTTCTCTATCTACACCTTCATTAGCAAAACTGTCTATTACGGTAAAACATTGCGCACAAAACATTGTATGTAACAGGTCCCAACAGATTTTATTTTTTTATGAATTCGTCGTCTTTTCGTAAGGAAATCTGAAACCCGGTAGCAATCCGATTGACTGGCAGGGATTGACATACACACATACAGAATAATTATATTTATGTAGGAGGCTTTCTCTTGCAAATCCCGAAACCGCGAGAATTCCGGGATAAAAGTAGCCTATATTTTGACCTATAACTTCCTTTAGCAGTTCCTGTGAAATTCCATTGAAATTGGTTCAGCTATTAGCCCAGAAAGCCAGATGGACAAAAAGTATAAAATGATTTTATCAGTATTGTGTAAATAACTATAAGCACTTGAGAAACAACAACACAGTTGTTTTTAAATCACGGGCAGACACAATTTTATTTATATGTTTAGAGTACCTGTAGATAATCCCTATAAGAAGTCTAATATTCCTTGTATATTGGAATGCACCATGTTTGGCCCAGAATGCATTTCACTATCCCTCGCTCACTATATTACTGTATTATAGTTATTACTGTATTATATATTTAACAGTGTTTATTTATTTACAGGTAAACAAGCCACTGGAAATGTACTACTCATGGAAGAAAACCTAGATAAGATCAAAAGTTTAGTAACACGCTGAAATAGAGTGAAGTGATAAAGTATTTTTAAGTAATTTTTATTAATCTTAACATACACAACACGATTAAAGAAGGAGACATGGACTCTTGATAATTGTGATAACTTGAAAAGATAATATTAATGGAATATATCTCAAGAATTTTAAATTTATTATAAGTTACGCTTTAATTTTAAGTTGTCCATTTATTTGATGTATTCATTGAATTTAATCATATTTTATTTTTAAGAGTTCAGAATTTACTAAATTGTTTTAAATATTTAGATCCTTCGACTTTGAAATTGTAAATTAATTTATTATTATTTTACTATGAATTCAACCCATTGTACATAATTACATTGTACAAAATTATGTACTAACTTAGTACTTCACAATTGTTATGATTTTGTAAATATTTTAATAAAAGGCAGCTTGCCTAATGAAAAGTAATTGGTAGGTAAATGATAGCTGGGGAATAACAAGAACTTTGGTAAAAACAAGAGCCTTTCATATTGAATACAGTTTTTAATGTAATGTACAATATTGTGCAATTTTATTAAATGACTTAAACAACAGATGAAATTGTATTTTTATTGTTTAAGATGATACATGGAACTGAGGTCTCATACCCTTGTAGACTAAATCACGACATACCTATCCAACTTTGTTTTGGACTGGTGAGGCACAGATTGTCATAAAACATAATATAGATATTAAAAGTAAAGTACCTACTTAAGTAAAATATTTATAACAATTTTTGGTTGATAAATTTGATAACACTAGATAACGCATTTTTAACTGCAACTGATGATACATTTATACCTAATTGCAGTCATTTAGATAAGTATAAAGACGTGGTCTGATCACTATCGCATAACTAGATACCGACCTACCTATATTTTGGATGCAAACAGAAATAATACTGATAAACACTGAATAATGGTTGACTCAAACTAATAACTCCAATTGCAGGCATGTGAACGGCGTAAACAATAAAACAACAACGATTACAATAAATAATTTATTTTCCTTACAAATTCTTATCGGAAAACTTCACACTAGCGACATAATAATTAGAAAAGGTACGCTATAAATTGGTCTCGAAACTAAATTTCACATTAGGTACATAAATGCGGACGGAAAACAATATAATAAATAACAAAACATAGGTACGTTGTACATATAATGTGTTACAATTTACAACTAAACACGTCTAGAAAATGGAACACCGAACATTTTGTCTGGCAAAACCTGCGTTTCCAATTTGAGCACTCAAATCGGCGCGAACTTCAAAATATACCTACGTGGGTAGTAGTACCCGGTACCGGGCACTGCCCGGTGTTATTTCAAATCATGCCGTGCCGCGGAATGGTGAATTATTACATATTTTGTACTACATTTGACTTGACATTGACCTTTGTTAGCAAGCAGTGCCAGCACGAACTACAAATTACTGCACAATTTGTAATATTTAGACTAATACACAAGACACTGTGTGTATTTAAGCGGTGTTGATTATTTTGACGGTATAAAACGCTCCCTAAAAGCACTGTATTCCCTTCGTAGTGCTTTCGTTGTCTCGACTTTTAGCAACTGCAACCCTTCTTCAATTCCTTCCTTATTATCTGCTGCTAATGCAGTAGTTAGCCTCTCCATTGTTGTGAAATCTATATCTTCTATTCTTTCAGCCTTATCTAACAAGAGATATACGTCATCCAGATAATTGTTGTGTGTTCGAGATCCGCTTTCAGAGTTCTCTTCATAGTTTAGCAACCTTTCTATATGCTCCCAAACACCCAGCGCTCGTCGTCCAGCATGCATTTTCGAGGTGTGCATAAAGTTCCTGAACAGTTTTCTACCTCTCTCATCGTTGAGAACATTTTCGATTTTGTCCGTAAAACGATCCAAATCAGATTTTGTTATTCCGTCATAGTCGTCACAGCCGCAGGCGACAAAACAATTATCCATATCATTTGTGAAACACCTGGGTTGTTTTGTTTCAAATATCGACCCAATCAACCAAACCGATTACATCTTTTCATAAACACAATTGGTACCAAACAAAAATTCACAAAAAGCTTTCGGAAGTCACAGGCATAACACAATTAAACACCAAACTAAACCAAATTATGATTCACTTGTGTGTCTGAGTAACACGAAGAAGTGAGGTTAACTACAAAAATAGGTTTATTCGCCGAGGCACGAGCTGCTAGCTTCCGTGCACGGCGTAAATAAACTCAAAGAGTACAATATATATAGAATAAACTGCGTTTGTGGGCCTTGTCTGCGTATTGGTACGAGAAGTCACGAAGTTCACGATGCCGTGATAACGTAATGCGCATGCTCGGCTTTCTTACATTTTGAAAACTCCCGCCGGATATTCCACAATAACATTATATCAACAAACTTGCTAAATATAGAAATAATTCTAACAAAATAAGACAATAACAAAGAAAGGCTACGCGTCTAATGAAGGTGCGAATGTGACTCGTATGAAAAATGTGAAGCATTACATCACTATGTACAGGTAAAAAATCGCCGTGACCTCGGTCGACGACTGGCGTTGTTCATTCATGGGAAATAATATCACCGAGGTGAAGCGAAGACAATAGTCTTACGCGTATAGCCGCTCCCCTTTGCACAAGACCGGTTGAGTGTCCCCTTTTCATAAGTCCTAAGTTAATTAGGTGCCTGTATCAAATTTCTTAACAATTATAGTACAGTCATAAGAACAAAAAGTTCTGCTTAACCGGAAGCGGACTCCATTATAGGCAAAAGGCTGGGCAAATTGATGAAGTTTTGTCAGTTAAATTCCCTTAAATACGTAGCTCATGGGTCCGCCAGTATAATTGACATAAAATATGGGCAATCCAACAGTGTGGCAGACAGTTACCTTATCCAGATGGGCTGCTCCAAGATCTAAATATTTATCCTCACCTCACGGTTTCCGCACTTCTTGGGTATACAGCGTTTACAATGACGAGTACACATTTGTTGTACGACTATAAAGGTACACCTATGTAGGTACATCCTACATACTAAAAGCTTGCTTCATTAATAAAATCAAAGCATTAAAAAAGATCTAATTGGCTAGAGTGCACTAGATAAAAATATAGAACTTGAAAATTGAAAAAAATTGTCTTGTAATGAGTAAATTATCACAACTTCTCAATAGGTACAATGTGGCACAACTCTGTGCTACATCAAAATCAAAGGCTATAAGAATACTAGCGGCGCGATATGGATGGCGTACCTACACATGATATCTCTGGTTAAAACCATGACTTAGGATGCAGAAATGGTTTCAGATTTTGGGGGGCCTTTTTCAATTAAATTCCTAAACACTTGATTTTTTGAGATGGGGTCTCTGCGTACATTTTTGCAAAATATATTCGTAACTTCTCTTCAATCTTATATTTCTTTGCTCGCTTAGCTCCTATTATGCCAAAAAAAGTTTTAGGTTGTAAACCAAAACCGTTTTTTCGCACAATACCCTTAAAACCTTGCATTATAAATATTAAAGACTGTTTACTAAAATATCAAAGCTCGCTTCGCTCTCTCTTGGATCCTACATTATACACTCTAAAAATGTTCTATACATATACCGACAAAATGCAATTGTTTGAAATGAATTAAACTTATCGAAAATAGAAGGAATTTTTTAGCTCGCTCACTTTTGCACGTTACTTTGTAGGCGTTCTGCACACAGGAACAGTAGTTTACAAAAATACAATACTCGTCCGACACTTTGAAAGGAAAAGTATAGGATATTTTTTTTTTCAAAAAGAAAACGTTTTGATTCCGATTCCGGCGGGGGGCGGCATAAAGCATACACCGAATGTATGGATTGAATCGATTGTGCATACTAATTCATACTATAATAATACCTGTGCTGTTCATTAATAATGGTTTTGTTTCAAATGTTAGTAAGTAACGATAACGTTGCACTGTAGGTAGGAGCAGTAAATAAAGTAGATTTATATAGGTCGAGGGTAGATACTTTAATGTTTATTTATTTACCGTTTTGTTGTCTAAACATTTATTCCCTAAAGTAAGATAAACTTTGCAATTGCAATTTGCATTGTGTCTTACATCTAAAAGAAGTAAATACCTAGTCTTTAGACACCTACAACATATTAGGAGTCACATATCAATTTACTAACCATCGATCAACATTTCAACACGTTTGCTAAAAATGTGTTCTACCCCATCGCGTTGAGTCATGCAATGAGAAGTCTTTTTGTCAGGTCGCCTCGCTTTAGGCCGTGCGCGCACTGCCTTGCGGTGGCCGCAATTCCGGTAGTTCTACCGCACCGGTAGACTCACCGCAGTGCGCGCACTTCTATGGCACTCCATACTTCACAATCTTCGAAAAATGACCATAGTCGTTGCTATACCATAAAAAAGCAATCCGTATGTAACTAGGGATGTGAAAAAATAATCGATTATGGAAATAATCGAAAAAAATCGATTTTTATCAAAAGAAAAATCGATTTTTATCAGTGATTTTATTTTTATGAATAATCGATTAATAATCGATTTTTTTATAATCATTCAATCAATTAATACCGATTTTTCGTCTGCAACCCCCAACATTAAGTTTGGTCTTCTGGCCCGGAGCCCGGAACACGAACTACCAAAGAATACTATCTCCATAATACTGCATTAACGCTATCTGTACATCTATGATGGCATTCCTTCTGTGAAACAGTTTAGTTGATTCATTTAGTTTAACATTCACTAGATGGAGTTAGTCAACGAATTGTATTATTTTACCGACATATATCTCATTCCTAATTCGTTGGTGAAACTTCATTGTTCAAATGACAATTTCAAAAGTTTTTCGGGACAAAAAGTGTTTAGTGTTATTAAAAGTCTCGTTTTTTCGGCTGCTTCGGCCTGCTGCTTTCTCTGCTGGAGAGAGATTGTTCTCGAAAACTGGCGCCATATACAAAGACCAGTAGCCGAATATTATCCAAACGCTTACCTAATCTGTTATTCCTGAACTCGTTACGTACGGATTTTTTTGTTTTTTTTTTCATTTGAATAATTAAATTTTGTTGATTTTGTGTGAAAAAATTTAATTGAAACTTTTTATAATTTGATTGTTATAAAACTTTAATTTGTGTAGATTATATAAATAAAACTTTTTACCAAAAAAATTAGACCAACTTCCAAAAAACACTGCAAAATGAAAAATAACTTTAATTGCGGTAGTCGCTAGTTTTTTCACTCTTTTTGGTTGGTCGATTTATAATTTACCTCGTTACAAAAGTCTAAATGTCAACTACTTATAACCTTTTACAAAATATTGCTTTTCCCAATGCTGGGCCGTTAATTGTTGAGGAGTTCTCTTGGTACTTCATCATTAGCTCACTTCACCATATGCATTGTGATGAGCATATTGTGCCTAATAACCATATTCAAGTAATCGAAACGGAACGCATGAAATACTTATTATTCCTACTTATATATTGAGTAGTTTCAGTACTTTTCGAATGCAACTACACAAGTTACTACATATAAAAAATACTCAAATCAGGTGTGCCTATAATATTTGAAGAGTTCCTTTGATTTCTCCAAAATCTAATCATCAGATCCTGACTTGGTGACAATGCGACCAACTTTGAAGTATATATACGCTTTCAAACACAAAAAGAATTTTTCAAATCGGTTGAGCCGTTTTCGAGTAATCGGTGATCAATTAATCATACATAAAGAAACAATATACGCGTCGACTTGAAAACTTACTATTTCTGTTTTTTTATTTTTTAAATTAATAAATATGTTGATTTAATATTTATGGCGTTTATTTTGAAATTAATTGATAAATTAGGAAAAATCGATTAATATATCAAAATCGATTATTTTCTTAAGAAAAATCGATTATTTATTAATCGATTTTTCATGCCAAATAAATAATCGATTAATTAAAAATCGATTATTTATGTACAATGTCACATCCCTATATGTAACTCAATTCGCAAGCGCTATTGTAGAATCAAGTAAACAAACAATCGAAAATGCAGTAGTGTCAAATTGTCAGTCTGTCAGTAGGTAAGGCAAAGGAGATGTGATTCATACAGCCTACGATACGTTTTCTATTCAAAAAATATTTGATTTTAATTAATATTGACATGCATATATTATTTTTTTAGATTAATGGTACACATTAAATTAATAATTACTGTGCACTAAATCTGCAAACTAATTCGTTAGAAATTATTTTACGATTCCTGTTTGGCTGAATGCCACTTAATAGTGTCAAATAAACACTGACCTCAAATAAGAATGAATTAAACGGATATCGGGTTAAATATTTTAATGATTTCCATATTTTTATATCCTACTTAAACAAACTTGAAAATTATTTAATTATACATATTTTATGTTAAAAAGAATTAAGGACTATTCGCAGTTTCTGTCCATTTCAAGCATTTGGACAACACCCTTTGGAAACGAATAAGTTATTTTATTACTTACCTGATACCTACTTTAAATGGAAATCATTATTTCTTCAGGATCTACCGAATTTTATATTTATTAATTTCTTAAAGTACATAAATAAGGTAAGAACTCAACAACTAGCCCCGCATCAGAAGAGCGTTAGGCTTATAAGCTCTGAAACTAGATTTATATATATATATATAATGTGTGAATAGAGTAAATTTGATATACAAGGTGGTTTTTAAAAAGTACGAGCCAAAATTTAAGGGTACTCGAGGTACTCAAAACAAAACTTTGTTGTTTAGTAAAATGGACAGAAATATCTCCTAAATATTGGCTGGCTCTATTTATCAGCTCATATACGGAGTGCCGATTTAATGACCTACATTGTTTCAACGTGGTGTAATACCTACTGATAACATAAAACACATTAGACGTGATTTAAAATTTGTATTCTTAAGCAATCCTTAAATTAAGTTATTAGGATTTACCAGAATTTTTCACGAAATGCTGTGCAACAGTACTAACCGTACAAATAGGTACAGCTGATTTTTTAGCATACGATAGCCCGTGCGTGACGAATATATGTCTTCGTTACCAAAATGTATGGAGTGTATGGATATCAAACCCTACTGGCATTAGTTGGTAACCAGTCATCCTCTCTTTTTTCTAAGCGGACTGCTGCAATCCACTGTAGTCGTCAAATCTCTTTTTTGGGGAAACTAAAATAAGAAACACACAGGCAAACCAATCCATCCAATTTATAAAACTCTGTACTTAATATTAAATATATAATAGTTAGGTATTAAAAACTGGCCGGCTACCTGTTGCATAATACTGACAACTCGTGATTGTCTATACGAAAATAAAACACGAAATTATTTTACTTACGAGTGATAAGCTATCCCAGTTAGTTTTTTACTTCCTTCTTTCCGTCTTTTACACCACCTTACTATGCAGGAGGTCATTTTTATCCCTCAGAAACGAGCTTTTTCTTGGATTTTTCACTAATCAACACGATTCTGGCGTCTGTCACTGAGCGCACGTCAGACTGAGAGGCGCTTTGATTGTATTTTTTTTTCCCCGCCTACTTGATTGTATTTTGCGTGGAACCATTTTTGAGCGGAGTTCGTGTTCTATATCATTCCTAATTCGTTGCCTAAACCATGATTTTTCAATGAACCTAAGGTTTGTCAAGGTTAGCAATGCAGTAATGGGTTGCTGAAAGTCAAGTCACCCGGCTATAGTTACTGTTTTGTATATTCAAATAGAAAACAAATGCAAAACAGCTAGTGGTGTAGAGAGACACTTAGAATAATGCTGGTAGTTGAAATTAAGCCAGAAACTAAGCCTTCAAGGCAAAATGTTTTTGTAATCAGAGACTCACTTAATTCTTTTATGGGTAACGAGCCTGCTAAGGGTGTGACG
Source organism: Tholera decimalis (assembly GCA_943138885.2). NCBI lineage: Eukaryota > Metazoa > Arthropoda > Insecta > Lepidoptera > Noctuidae > Tholera > Tholera decimalis. The sequence continues at coordinate 9,854,225 of OW964555.2, forward strand.
ACGAAGAGGTCTTCAAGAACACAGGAAAGAAGAGATAAAAAGTGAGCTCTAGAATTTAAGTAAATAAGTACAGTTTAAGGTGAACGCAGACCTAGCCGCACCGCAGTCTCTACAGCCCCCGCAGTCATCGCTTTTTGTTAATGGCCTCGCACATCTATCCGCGCCGCAGTCGCTGCAGTCGTCACACGTCACCGCACGCATCGCACTTGCTGTGTTGCCAGATTTTTGAAAGCATTATCTGTACCGAAGATTTAAAAAATCTGTATTTGGTATTGGTATTTTGCTCTTTTGTGTAATTTTATCTGTAGGTGCTATAATAGGGAATAAGCAAGTAATTATTTATACGAGAACAAGTAATTTTATTATAAACCGTTGACAGATATTCTCTGTCTACATTATAACTCTGGCAACACTGCGCGCAGTGGATGCGAATGACGTCATCCGCGCTGCGCTAGTCGCAGCGTCCGCTGCGTGCGGGTGACGTCATTAGCTGCGGCTTGGGGAGTTCGGTCGTTTCAGGGACTGCGGCGACTGCGGCGCGGATAGGTGTGCGAGGTTGCATAGAACTTCATATAAAGAATTCGAATGCAGACTGCGGCGCGTGCGGTGCGGCTAGGTCAGCGTTCACCTTTAGAGTATATAATTACTGTAATGATATACTCTATGGTCGTATCTTACTATAGAGACGTTGGCTTTTGAGCCTGAGTTACGTATTTCAACTGCTTCTCTAAACATAGCAGTTTGTAATGCTCCACAAAATTGCAATATAAAAAGTGAATGATAAAGACAGGTGTAAATTGTGGTAATCTACATAAAATTGCGTTCCATCCAAGTGCCGTTTTAATATTTATTATGGCAATAACACCTAAAATTGTGCCAACTTCACCAAAAAATGACGTTTGAGTCGTCCATTTTGCAGTTTTTACGGTAACTGCTCTACACGTGTTAGGTAGGTTATTCGATAAAATGTAATATAAATCAAAGAAATAAAGTATTTTTGAGTGCTATAAATCATCTGCGCAAATTTCAGGTTGCCGAGATGGCAGTTACAAAGAAACCCGTGGCTAAAAAAGCCCAACTGCACCAGAAGACTGGTAAGAAGGGAGTCAAAGGTGGTAAAATCCGCGGCAAAGGCATCAAGCGGAAGATCAACCTGAAGTTCATGATCGACTGCACACACCCCGCTGAAGACAGCATCCTTGACGTCGGCAACTTCGAGAAATACCTGAAGGAGCGCGTCAAAGTTGAGGGCAAAACAAATAACCTCGGCAATCACGTTGTCATTGCTAGGGACAAGACGAAAATCTCCATCAACGCAGGTCAGTAAATGCTATTATTTATTGAACGATGTTTTATGTGATAGCACGTTCTCTTGTGAAGTTTATTTTTAAGTATCTGAACCATCATCCTTTTTATTTTCCCTGACACGTTATCGTGATATTTTTACATGCCTGTTTTTATGTGCCTGACTTGTCTATCATTTTGTTTGCAAGCTGCCTAAAATCATCATCAGTTGAAGATCAATTTTGGTCACATATTTATTGTCACTCCATACACTGACATACCAGGGACTGTGCTCCTATTTAGGTGATTGTAGTTTATAATTTTGCTTAATTACTTAATTTTGCAAAAGCAACAGTAACAGTCCTTCATACTGGTCTGTCATTATTTGATTTATATTAGTCCACAGTTATTATTCCAAGATATTTTGTAAACATAACCCTCTTATTGGTGTCAGTTCATAAGGTATACCAAAGTGGTCCGTCTAACAATCTGTTAATTGTCAGTGATGTTATTATGGTTATGGTGCTACTAAAGTGCTCTCCATATTATTTTGATCTAACATCGAAGAAACTTCTAGTCTCACAATGCTGTAAGGCACACTAAAAATGAGATATTTATAAGCAAAGTTAGGGTTTTGCTCACCTTCCTGGAGTAACTGACATGGATTGAATAAAAAAATCTTATCCTACCCTAACACAAAATATGCACTTGGTCATGGGGTTGCGGTTACCTTACATACATAAACAAAAGCCTTACAGTATGCTATCTTCTTTGCAGACATTCCCTTCTCAAAGAGGTATCTGAAGTACTTGACAAAGAGGTACCTCAAGAAGAACAACCTTCGTGATTGGCTGCGAGTGGTGGCATCCGCTCACGACTCATACGAGCTGCGTTACTTCAATATCAACGCTGACAGCGACAATGAGGACAATGAAGATTAAGCTATTGACCCAATAAAATAGTTTTACACTATGCCTGTGCATTATTTTATGTAGATTTATATACATCCCTAAAACACATACCCTACAGACACTCACACAAACTTTTTTTTTTTTTTTAGCGTGGTAAAATTATCAAATAAGTCCTCCCACCCCGGGCAGGGTGGGAGGGACTGTCAGACTTTTACTGACTAAAATCCACGGTGTTCCTTCAATAACCCTTTACGTACCGGGGTCACGGTAACGGGATGAGTCCCACGACCCCGGCAGGCTTCGGCCCTCTATGGGGGGGCCTCGTCATATTGCTGACGCTCTTTGAGGCGCGCGTGGAACACGACGCGCCGTCGACCCGGGCATGGTCCATGGTCGGACAGCGAGTTACCCTTTACTCGCTGTCCGCATGCCCGCGCCTACGGTGGCCGGAGATCGTCGGCCGACGTCCGACGCCGTGGGCGTCTACCACTGCGGCTGGGCTGGAGGGAGGACGCCATCTTCTCCCTCACGCGGCCCGCCTCCTCCTTCGGAAGCATGACTGCTTCGCAGAAGGAGGCGACCGCTTCCCACTCCCTCTCGCCCCGCAGCATGGCCTCAACCAATGCCGGGCGCGAGAGGTCTCCGCCTATTGCCGCCGTGAGGACACGTCGGTGCTCTGCCCAAGCGGGGCAGTCCTGCATCGTGTGCTCGACTGTGTCCTCAGGGCGACCCTCGCAGTGGTGACACCCAGGCGTTTCCTCCTTTCCCATCAGACACAGGTACCTCCCGAAACTTCCGTGTCCGGTGAGGACCTGCGTCATGCGGTATCACACAAACACTAGTCACCAAAATATAACTGGACTTTAAATTCCTTATGAGCAGCAGCAACATATAATTAAATTAAATGCTTGCAAGTATGCATTGGACCTATAACCTTGTCTAGGAATATGTCACTGAAATATGGGATCGCTGAATAATTGTCTGACATCCTGCGTGAATATACTAGGACCCGTAATCTGCTTTTGGCGGGAAGTAGGCTGGTTTAAAAGAACTGGTTAGACTGGAAGGAGAGTAGTTGGGAAAAAGTTAAGCAGATGACGGGCAGGGGAAATGAGTGGTCTTTTTTTAAAAATACAAATTGAATTCATGACTGTCTGCTGGAAGAAATTTCTTATGAAATTCGTTTTTTTTTTCCCTTTTTAGTGTTATGTGGGTACTTAAATACATAATAGACTTTTTCTACGTTATTAAATAAAAGTTGGGTCTCCTGGTATGTATTCCTACCCAAAGTAGTAAGTAGGTGATAGCTTAGAGTATATTATATTCAGCCAAAATTCTTCATATGCATCTATTTGTGTGGCACTTCCTGGCTTGGCTGCGGTCATGGATTTGAAATGTAATCACACGCAGATTTGTCGTCAATTATCAGAATTAGTTCGTACTTTAAAACAGATAGGGGTATATTGCTCTGTATCTCGAGATGTAGGGCATCTAGCGTAGATCTGTTTTCGCCTAGATTTGGTCGCCAAACCTTAACTTTTCAGATACCTACTTTCTAATCTGGTTCATGGTCTGTGAGGGCTAAGGACCCGATTCAAAGGATGTAGGCAGAAAACGGAACCCTTATAGTTTAGTCATGTCTGTCCATCCGTATGTCACAGCCATTTTATTCCAAAACTACTAAGACTAGGTACACGTGTGAAACTTGGTAAGTAAAATTAAATATATTCTGTGAACCGCTTTCCGATTTTTAGACAAAAATAAAAAGTGGTGAACCACAAGGGCAAATGAAGGAACAAAGGTTGGATTTTTAATCGGTAGGTAGGATTGATGAAATGATGATGATTTTCCCACCGAGAAAATTGCATTTATATTTATACTAGATTCTGCCCGCGACTTCGTTCGCATGGGAGGGTTTTCCACGTAAATCCCGATCCCCCGGTTATTCCGGGATAAAAATATAATATAATAAATAGCCTATGCGTTATTCCAGGATGCCAACTACCTACTTACGAAATTTAATTCAGACCCGTTCAGAAGTTTCGGCGTGATTGAGTAACAAATATTCATCGATACATAATAATAATAATAATAATATTCCACAACTTTCCACACAACGCCATCTAGTCCCAAACTAAGCAGAGCTTGTGGTATGGCTTGTGGCTTGTGGTGTGGTATCTTTCCTGAGTGAGTGAAACAGGCGAAAGTAGCATGGTTTATCCAGAAACGAACCTTACGAAAAAAATTTGTAACAAAAAATAAATCTCAGTTCTAAAAGAAACATGCAGTATGAAAAATAACTTTAATTTCGTTAGTCGGTGTGTTTGGTTTTGTATTTTCGTTTTTAGACACCGACTTCCAAAATTAAAGTTATTTTTCACTTTGCAGTGTTTTTTTAGAAGTCGGTAAGTAAATTGTTTGTACAAAGGTTTTTTCTTCTTTTTTAGTGGATCGGTTTATAATGTACGAGTATTTAATTACAAAAAACTAAATGTCATTTTTATTACCTTTGCTTTAATATTTCTTTTCCCGAAGCAGGACCGTTAATTGTTGAGGAGTTCTCCTAGTACTTCACCGTCGGCTCCACTTCACCATACGCATTGTTACGAGCATAAAGTGTTTAACAACTATATTCAAGTATTCGAATCGCAACCCACGAAATACTTATTGTGGAGTATAGTTCTTGGTAGCCATCTGGTGCTTTTCAAGAGCAACTGCACAAGTTACTATAAAATATACCCAAATCGCCATAGGTGTGCCTATAATATTTGAAGAGTTCCCTCGATTTCTTCATGATTCCATCATCAGATCCTGGCTTGATGACAATGGGACCAATCTTGAAGTATACCCATTCAAACAAAAAGTATTTTCCAAATCGGTCCAGCCGTCATCGAGTTATGAGGTAAAAGAAATAAAAAAGACAGTCGAATTGGGACCCTCCTCCCAACGACCTCCTCCCTTGTTTGAAGTCGGTTAAAAACTAGGTAGGTTGGACGAAATAGAGCAGTTTTATGTAAAAAAAAAACTGATACTGAAACATTGCATAGACATCTAAGGTAAATTTTGAATCTCAGATATGCGAGTAATTTTGCTTTGGTTAATATTAATGACCAGCGATTTCGTTTTTTTTTAAAGAGTTTTCATCCTCCATGCCAGCTACTTCGGGACTGGTTTTTGTAAAAAAAAAATGGTAGCCATGTTTGTGCACATGCAGTGGCGTAACTGTACCTACCATTTGAGGCCCGTGGCATATTCAGCGGACAGGGTCCTCCATATGGGGTAATCCATATGCTTCACACATTTGTTTGACAACAAAGAAGATAACTAAGTAGGTACTAATACATACCCAATGATCGCACCTACTTAGGTCTCTTCTTCTTTGTCCAACCCAGGTCCCAAAGGAACAGGGTGGGTTTTTAGTCAGTAGAAGTCTGACACTCCCTTTTGTTTAAGCCATAGCGGGAGAAGTAATTCGATGATTTTACCACCCAAACAAATGGTCCCATTATTTGGGTCCTCGTAGTCTACGCCAGGTTAATCTATCCTGGGTCGCGGGAATGTTCTAACGAGATACCGCGGCCCTGGAACGCAAGGGAACTGAAAGAGCAGGGTGAGTTTTTACTCAGTAGAAGTCTGACATACCCTTCCGCCCCACCCAGAACGGGAGAAGTCAATTGATGATTTCCCCACCAGCCAAAAAATAGGTTAATCTATCCTGGGTTGTCACATCAGGGAATTGGGAGGTCTCTCTTTATTTTTGACCCACCAGGTCAGTGGCGGCCTCTTCCCCTTTTCTGTTCTGGCAAGTTTAGAGCAACGTGTACCACATGGTCTGCGCTGCGCCTTATTACATGGCCGTACCACCTAAGACGACCCTCAGCAGCTTTTTAAACAATTGGTGAAACACGTGTATTCAATCAAAGAGAAAACTAATCAAATTTTCCAAGTATTCTTATGTACTAATATTAGGAACTTCCTGAGCTCACGACACTGCCCATCTTGCTACCCTATTGTTACACCACTGACCACAGGTCTCCTGTAATCTCCACACGCTAATGCCAAAATATTAAAATTGGTTCAAAAGATCTCTGAGCTTTCACGGCTCAAACACAGAACCGAAACCACGATTTAGTGTTTACGTAATAGGTACCTAAACACTAAACAGACACTTTCGTAATTTTAATTAGCCATATAAGTCGAAGGCACTAGACCGCACGGTAGATAATCCATGCGTTGAACCGACCAAATCAAGTCTGGTGTGGACGGCCCGTCGCATGAGTGCTCTAAGATGACCACCAACGGAGAAAAATGGCGAAACATCGTGAAGATGATCTTAGCAGCTCGAAAAACTAAATGACGACCACGACGCTCTGACAAGAGCGTATCGACAGAGAAGATGGATGACTGAGAGACCGGCTTTCCTGGCGAGGTTTCCGGATGTTGCAGGCGGAAAATCTGGCGTATTATCCGTAGTAGACTATAAAAAAGAAAGAAATATTGGAGTAGAGTTACGGTGTAAGTGGAGTTAATAGAAAATGTTAAGCTCCCACGGTTAGAGCCAGACCAGAGAGGCATTCCACCAGAGCTTATATTAAACACTAGCTTCTGCTCGCGATTTCATTCCCGTGGGAGGGTTTTACCGGGTAAATCCTGATTCCGTGGAAATTCAGGGATAAAAAGCCTGTGTTATCAGTACTATTTAGTTTCCAAATTTCATTCAGATCCGTTCAGATTTTTTGCGTAAAAGTGTAACAAACATCCCTCTCATCATCAACAAACATTGATAATATTAGAAGATTTATCTTATTGAATACTTATAAGTGAAGGAGTACCTTACACTGTCTTTGTAGCATTTTCTGCTAAGGAATTTGTTTTATTATATTTTCGTTTATGTTGACTTATTTGTGTGTACATACTGTGTAAATATTTCTACACAAATGTAATATTTGTTATAACCTTGAACTTTTAAACAATTTTGTCCCACAACTTCAACTTATTTATTTGGACTAATAACAGTTATATTAGGATATCGCTCTGCTAGATCTAAACCGAGCCAAATACGAGCCAGGTACATCTTGCAACTAAAACGTAAAATAACTATTTTGAAATCCATTTAGAAGATGTGACAATCTTAGTGAATCTGTTTAGATAGGTGTAGGTTATTCTAATGCCTAAACACTATAAGCACAAAGCATTCGAACATGGCATACTAATCCCAAGGTGGTACATACACTTTGGTTTAGATCTAGGAGTGTAGTAGGTACAGGATAATAAAAGAATACACAAAAATTAATAAGTAACGTATATTTCTCAAGATAGGTAAATATGTACATAATATAAATTAATATTATTATAAAATCATTTGAAATGATGATTTGTACTACAGCTAATTTTAAGATTCATCACCGCCGTGACATGGTATTGTCTGAATAATGAGAAATGCGCTAAAATATACATTGAACTAATGGTAACAGCTTACTTACACCGGGAACAAAGGCAATAGTGATTACCCTAACATTACATCATAAGGCCATCCGGCGTCGACTTATAGTTTCTTACTTGTATCGTTATTAGTAAAACCTACTACAACGGCGATACGAGTGAGGTCCGCGTACCGAGGTATTATAGAAAGTAGGGGAGCTAGGCCTCAAGCTGTCCTTTGGTTAAAAAGAGACGGACGATCGTTGCATATAGCATCCCTATTATTGGGTACCGTTTTCGCAGCTGTATGTAATCCCTACTCTATGTAAACTAACCTCTATGGATATGACACAATCGCATCACGAGCGGTTTTATTTATACTTTTGGCTCGACATAATTCTAATTTTATAATGAGCGTACATTAAGGCTCGAAAGCCAGTGTAAGGTGATTGTATGATGGGGCGCGCGTCGCTCACTTGCCGGCGGCAATCTCCTTCATTCTGTTGAGCGCGGATCCGGCACGGAACCACGCGATTTGCTGCTCGTTGAATGAGTGGTTAAGCTTGATCTTTTCCGTTTTGCCGTCTTTGTGCTTGATCTCGCATTCGAGGGGCTGTAAATATAAGTTTGATTTTGTTTAGATACAATTACATAGGGCTAGCAGTCGCAGAGAGAGGAGCTTGTAGCTAAATGATAACAGTCGCATGGGTTCTTCAAGATTAAGCAACGCTTGCTTAGGTCAAATCACGGAATAGATGAATAAGGTTGGAATGGTAATGTGGGCGTGGCGAGCGCGCCACATTTATGATACGACAATCATAGCGCGACCGATTAATTCATTCACCGCGTTTAGTGCGCTTCGGATTACTTTGGAACACAGAGCTCTGCTTTAAAATGCCGTGTTGTGCAATTATAACCTGTAAAACAAAAAGTCAGACCGCAAGTATAGAGCGAGCAGGTATATGTTTCCATCGGTAAGTCGAAAATAACATTTAATTACAATTTTATTTGTAAAAAACATAAAAATATTCTGATTACTATGAAATTCCGAACATTAACGAACATTACATTGCAACAAGTTACAAAAAGTATACATTGCCCGTTGTGTACTCGCTTAATCAATGCAATGACCAAGTCCGCTTACAATGTACTGCATGCGCCACACTTCAACCATTGACGTTTTGTCCTTTGCCCTGATTGGCCGTAATGCACGGCGCATGTTTATCAACAGTGAGTCACAATCATTAGCAAGCTCTCGATTTAATTGTGTGTAATTTATTTGAGTGCGTAGTTCGCATACGTAACGGGCCTCTTGCTTGTAGTAGAGCTAAAGAGTGGGGAGACAAGCGGCGACACGCGTTCTCATACAAATCAGGAACTATTTCCTTTCTAACCTCTTTTATCTGTTCTGTGGGTCGAATCGTGGATGGGTGGCTATCTTATCATATCAAGATTCTTCTGTGCTTTAAAGAGCCGCTGGTCTCAGTTGGCATTTCAACATACTTGTCAATATGGGTAGTCAAAAGTCAGAAACTCTGACCACGTCTTGCCAAGGGGTATCCTATTACCCAGTTACTGGGTTGTAGAGGTCAGATAGGCAGTCGCTCCATATAAATCACTAGTACCCAGCTGCATCCGGTCAGACTGGAAGATAGCTCCGAAATAGTTGGGGACTGTAGACGTATATAGAACTAGCGACCCGCCCCGGAAAATTATACAGAGTTGATACGACAGAGGGGCATTAACCTTTTACCTACGGGACATCAAAAGCGATGTCATCACCCAATACGGGTACTTTTTGGCGCGCAACTGCGCAGTCATTTATGTTTTTATTTGTCTACATTTTTTGAAGCACAATACCTAGGTACTTCAAATTTCACACACTGATTTATTATTTCACTTACCTTTGAGAAATGTTATAGATTTTATAGTTTATTCGCAAAATTTTACGTAATTGCCAAAAAATTAAGCATTAGAATCAATCACTGTATTCGGCGAAACATCACTTGTTTTTATGAGAATTTTATTTTATTTACATTCAATATGAGGTTAATAGTATTTTTAACACATTACTTAACAAAAACACTGAACTTAACCATAATTATTCAAAATAAACTAGTTTTTCCGATAACCAAAGGTGGCCAGAATAAAGACCTAGTTTTTTGTTTATGATTTATTTTTATTGCCATCTATGTAAATATATGGGAACTTTTTCAACAGAATCATAATTTTATCGACTCCACATAGTGATCTTTACCTTAAGGAAATACGGTCTAGTTTTGTCAATATAAAGGTTTAAAACAGACCCTTTCGCAAATCATCTATAGTTGCCTCCCGCAATTAGAAATGACATCGCTAAATCAACAATAGTTGACACCCGTAGGTAAAAGGTTAAATTACACAGTACGTATACTATACGTGTTTAGTGTTAATTTGATACAGTTAAAAAATAAAAAGAGCCAATATTTTTTTTTTTTCAAACAAACTAAGTAGCTTACAAATCAGAATAAAACGCAACCTCCCTTTGTAAATAAATGTGACTGACCTTAAATACCTAGGTAACAAAGTGGCAACGTAGCGCGGCGTGTGTTATCTCTTGTCTTGGTCAGATTTATCGCTTTAAGGTGCATCTCATCAAAATCATTTGCGACTAAACTACTTCTCCTATTTAATTGATTTTTGGTACAAAGCTTGAAAATGGTACCTAGTACACGCAGTTTAAAGGAAAGCCCCTCGGTCGTATCAACTCTGTATATGCAAATCTTTCTCGTTTATTACTCTGTCTCTTTATGAAGGCCTTATAAAATTCTTTGTGCAGATAAGGTGAAATATCCTGAGAAATAAATACAGGCCGGTAGCGATAGAGGTTAATATTATTTATTTATACTTCATGCACATAGGTACAAAGGAGGACTTAATGCCGTAGCTTTCTCTACCAGTCAACCGTGAATGATGAAGAGGTAGTGTATTATGCTTTTTTTTAATCATTGCCCCTTCATAGAAAATTCTTCCGTAATATCGTTTTGTAGGCCATACAAACAGTTGTTCCTTTGATGAATTTTGGTATTTTCACGCGGTATCTATATACCGCGTGAAAAGCTCGTGTTCCTTATAAAGTTTTAATGCGTTACCTTGCCCGGTGCGAAGCTGTTGAGTCCGAGCAGCGAGATCTTGTCGTCAGGCTGGATCTTGTCGTAATCTGCGGGGTTGGCGAACGTCAGGGGGAGCATTCCTTGTTTCTTCAGGTTGGTTTCGTGAATCCTGGGGATAAATAGGATTTTGTTATGTTATTGTGACGTGAAATGGACCAAGAAAGTTATAATAAAGATGATTAGGGCCAAATATGCCGTTCATGTCATTTAAAAAACAAAGGAAATATGTATCCACGCAGAAAGTAAATAAGATAAAAACTTTTTTGCAAAAAATAAAACCGACTTCCATATCAAAACACTACAAAGCCAAAAATAATTTTAATTTCGGTAGTCGGTGTTATTGGTTTTGTATTTTCTTTTTTTTTCACACCGCCTTCCGAAATTAAAATTATTTTTGGCTTTGTAGTGTTTTGATATGGAAGTCGGTTTTATTTTTTGCAAAAAAGTTTTTATTTTCGCGCTTTTTAGTGGGTCAGTGAATTTTCCAAATCGATTCGTAAATGACGGAGTTATGCGCGAACAAAAACGCAATGCAGAGTAAACGAAAAGATCATCAACGTAAATTATTTTTTTCGACTTTTATTTTGATTTTTCAGAAACGGCTCGACCGATTTCGATAAAATTTTCATGGGACCATTTGGGAAGTATACCCTTTCCAACAAAAAAATAATTTTTCAAATCGGTTGGCAAGCGACGGAGTTATGCGCGGACAAACATAAAAAAAAAAAAAAAAAAAAATACAAACATCCGAATTGAGAACCTCCTCCTTTTTTAGAAGTCGGTTAAAAAACATGTGCTATTGTCAGCATAAACAAACTACGTTTTAGATGCGCTAATGTGTAAATTATAAGATTTTAATTAATATGCGATGCGCTAATTTGTGAATTATAAGTCCATGGGAGCAAAAATCCCGCACGACTGCTAGTAAAGAGTATATCTGTCTGTTTGTCTGTAACCTGGCGAAGGACTTGACGATGATGGCCCTGCCGCCCAGGTGGCGGGGCTCCAGGGCCGCGTGCTCGCGGGAGGAGCCCTCGCCGTAGTTCTCGTGTGTAGCGGGGACTGCGCCCCACTCGCCCGTCTATGTATGTTACCTGGCGAAGGACTTGACGATGATGGCCCTGCCGCCCAGGTGGCGGGGCTCCAGGGCCGCGTGCTCGCGGGAGGAGCCCTCGCCGTAGTTCTCGTGTGTAGCGGGGACTGCGCCCCACTCGCCCGTCTATGTATGTTACCTGGCGAAGGACTTGACGATGATGGCCCTGCCGCCCAGGTGGCGGGGCTCCAGGGCCGCGTGCTCGCGGGAGGAGCCCTCGCCGTAGTTCTCGTGTGTAGCGGGGACTGCGCCCCACTCGCCCGTCTATGTATGTTACCTGGCGAAGGACTTGACGATGATGGCCCTGCCGCCCAGGTGGCGGGGCTCCAGGGCCGCGTGCTCGCGGGAGGAGCCCTCGCCGTAGTTCTCGTGTGTAGCGGGGACTGCGCCCCACTCGCCCGTCTATGTATGTTACCTGGCGAAGGACTTGACGATGATGGCCCTGCCGCCCAGGTGGCGGGGCTCCAGGGCCGCGTGCTCGCGGGAGGAGCCCTCGCCGTAGTTCTCGTGTGTAGCGGGGACTGCGCCCCACTCGCCCGTCTATGTATGTTACCTGGCGAAGGACTTGACGATGATGGCCCTGCCGCCCAGGTGGCGGGGCTCCAGGGCCGCGTGCTCGCGGGAGGAGCCCTCGCCGTAGTTCTCGTGTGTAGCGGGGACTGCGCCCCACTCGCCCGTCTATGTATGTTACCTGGCGAAGGACTTGACGATGATGGCCCTGCCGCCCAGGTGGCGGGGCTCCAGGGCCGCGTGCTCGCGGGAGGAGCCCTCGCCGTAGTTCTCGTCGCCCACGACCACCCAGCGGATGCCGGCCGCCTTGTAGGCGCGCGCTGTAGCGGGGACTGCGCCCCACTCGCCCGTCTTCTGGTTGCGAACCTTGTTCAGTTCACCGTTCTCGGCGTTTGTGGCGCTAGAAAGAACGGAAACAAGTCAATTGTGCAATTTCATTGTGGTCTTTTTAACACAAAGGTTGACTGGTAGAGAATGCCTTTTTGCATTAAGTCCGCCGATATACCACTATCTATACTAATATTATAAAGAGGTAAAATTTGTAAGTTTGTTAGTTGTAAGTTTGTATGTAGAGGGTAATCTCTAAAACTACCGAACCGATTTTGAAAATTCTTTCGCTTACATGTAGCTGCATTATCCCTGAGTGCTATAGGCTATAAATTATCTTTATATCATACATATTAGCCGAGCTATTATAATCTTTGTCAAGCAAGTCGGGGACGGGATCCCGTGGAATATTTTCGATTTTTACGCGAACGAAGTCGCGGGCAGTAGCTAGTTGTACATAAAGTTCAAATATTTTTTTATTGTTAAGGCGCGTCTAGCCTCGTCTAGCTAAACATAAACCGAAAAAAATGACGTGTTATAACCAATTTACCAAATAAATATTTCTTTTCGTTTCAGTTCCCATTATGTTGTGACGATTATTTTATCGTTGGACGACTGTCGTCACTGTTCCCACTTTCAGGATCTATAGTCACAGTAAAAGAAAAGTGGACGACCGTAAATTGTGTCGTCATGTACGTGAACACCTCTATTTAAAAATATAAACTACGACGCTTTTAACGTCACGATATAGTGGGAACGCGCACAACTAATGTGTTCGGGCGCCTTCGGTAATATTCGGGTGCCTTCGGTAATCTTCGGGTGACTATGCGAAAACGAGTGCGACATGAGCACGCACTTGCGAGCCTCCATTAACGTAACAGTTAGGCCGTTGTAACTTGGCGGCTCTGAACATGGGCTCTGCTAACTTCCGAGCATGTAAATTTATGACGAAAACTGTTACTGGCTCTTTTATAAAACTAATACAAATATACAAATCAAATATACATGAAAAGGGAGACAGAAAGCTAAAAAAATACCATAATAATATAAACTATTTGAAATTAAGTAACAATAAAATATCATCTTTCAATTATCGAATAAAATCAGTCCATAAACTAAGATATGGGACGAATTGAGAACTTATTTTTTCGTGGAAATCGGTTAAAAATACAAAGCGACTCACGTAATGAACATGTTGTTGGAGATATTGTCGAGATGTCCGCGGTACTTGAGCCAAGGTCCGGCGGCCGAGATGTGGTCGGTGGTGCACTTGCCCTTGACCTTGATAAGAATGGTCATGTCGGTCAGATCCTTGCCGTCCCACTTGTCGAAGGGAGACAGCAGCTGCAGACGGTCAGATGATGGAGACACGTCCACTTGCACCTCTGTGAGAAAGGGATAACGTTGATTTTATTAATAGTAAAATGCGTAGCGGTGATAATTCTACTTTTACCCGACTGCAAAGGAAGAGTTATGTTTTTCGCGCGTATCTTGTATGTATATAATACTAGCTTTTGCCCGCGACTTCGTTCGCGTAGGAGGTTTAACCCACGTAAATCCCAATCCCGAGGGAATGCCGCGAAAAAAAGTAGCCTATGTGTTATTCCAAGATGTCAACTATCTACTTGCCAAATTTCATTGAGATCGGTTCAGTAGATTTTGCGTGAAAGAGCAACAAACATACATACATCGACACAAACTTTCGCATTTATAATATTAGTAGGATTCTTTATTACCTCATATCTCCAGAACCACTGAACAGATTTACATAATTGAGGTATCGTTAGATTTGTCTTAGCAGCCCAGGTGTTCTAGGTGACATTAAAAAAAAATCAAGCATGGCGGCCGTGCGACGCCTTTGAAGTGAAAAAAAAAATTCTTCGAACACTACTATATGGGTATCAAATTAAAGGGCTCAACACGAGGATTTCAAAAAGTTATATTATAATTATCATTACCTAATAAAAGTAACACAATGAGAAAGTTTTAAAATATGGACTTTTGTGTTCAAACAAACAAACTTCACCGCTTTATAATTTTAGTATAGAAGAGGGGATTATAGGGTAACAAACAGGCTTTTTTCAATGTTGCAAAAACGAGAGGCATTAAATGAAACCACATTTACTATGTATAATTTTCAGGCTACACCAAAAATCAGAATCAATAGTTCAGTCACAGGAAATTTTTAAGTTTTTTCTTAGTTTAAACACGATTGTCTGACTAAGTACGTACGCATAGTTATCTAGGGTTGTACACCTTAAAACGACAAAATACACGCTACGATGCCGCTCTGCCCCATAAGTTTTTACAAAGGCTGTTTACTTGACTTGACTTTGATTTTTCAGCTATTTTAGTTCTTTGAAAAAGTTTTTTCTTGTAATCTTTTTTTAATAGGTTCGGATTAACTGTCTCGGCGTCTCTTTTTTTATTAATTTTGTGCCCATTCTTGAACTCGTTCTCGCCTGATGGTAAGCTATAGATGAGGTCTATTGGAAGGGCGAGCCCAGAAGATGCTTATTTACTCTTGTTTTCAAAGGCTGCAAGGTCATAAGTGGCAGGGAACACAGAAGCCGGCAAACCAAAGAATAGAATGTTAAAAAAATTGGTACATACTGGAACCATCGCCGGGAGGGTGCTGGTAGGTGTCCTGGCCAGGGTCGAAGCCACGCGCGGGCAGCTCGTCAGCGAACGGGTCAGACAACTTGAACTTCTTGCCGTCCGTACCGGTCAGCGAGTCCGTCAGTGGGTTGAAGTCCAGGCGACCTGGGAAGATACACGTGTTTGTAGTTGCAATGGTAATATAAACTAAATAATAATATTATTTTTTTATAACGTGAGGATACAAGTTACAATGAAGCTTCAGAATCCCAAAATACGTTCAAACCTGTATAACAGGATTCAGCGATAGATTTCAAAGTAGCACCTTTGTGCTCTTTTGTCTGTATTTATATGTTTTTTCTTTTGTAAGTGTCATGTGTGTACATAAATAAATAAATAATAAATAAATCACACAAAGTTTTTTCTTTTCTGCTGTATCATAGCATTTTTAAAACACCCAGACCTGAACAAATATTTTTAGGCCATACAAACATTTGTCTCGATGTGGGAATCAAACCTAAGTGTCGTCATATTATTTTATATTTAATGTGAATTAGGTTTAGCTAATGAAAAGAAACTTGTATTGCAAGATTATTATGAAATAGCCCCCATGTAAGATAACACAGATTTTAGTTGTCCTTCCACTCCTAGGCTTACTCCCGACCTACTTACCTAATGTTTATTTTTTGATAAATTATGTTTTTTTTTTTAAGAGAATTAGCATTGTGGGTAGAATTCAAAAATTGCTTGTGTCTGGAGTGGGTTCACGGCAATAGTGCAATGGATGGGTTTCGAACCCGCGACCTTTCGATAACAAGTCCACACCATGGCTATTTGGCTATTAGCGCTTAAATCTATTGTAATACCAAGAAGAAATAATTACGCTGCGGGAAAAGAACCATTAAAATTGCAGGCCTTATTTTTTGGGTAGCGTTCTAAAGTGTAAGGCAGTTCGAGTGTTACTGCTGGAGACAGCGCGGTGACAAACTCGGGGCTTGTGACGAAGCAGTGTATGGCGGGGTTGAATCGAACGACTTAAGCGCCAAAAGCACTTATGCTATTGGCGCTTAAATCTATTGTAATAATCAAGAAGAAATAATTACGCTGCGGGAAAAGAACCATTAAAATTGCAGGCCTTATTTTTTGGGTAGCGTTCTAAAGTGTAAGCAGTTCGAGTGTTACTGCTGGAGACAGCGCGGTGACAAACTCGGGGCTTGTGACGAAGCAGTGTATGGCGGGGTTGAATCGAACGACTTAAGCGCCAAAAGCACTTATGCTATTGGCGCTTAAATCTATTGTAATAATCAAGAAGAAATAATTACGCTGCGGGAAAAGAACCATTAAAATTGCAGGCCTTATTTTTTGGGTAGCGTTCTAAAGTGTAAGCAGTTCGAGTGTTACTGCTGGAGACAGCGCGGTGACAAACTCTGGGCTTGTGACGAAGCAGTGTATGGCGGGGTTGAATCGAACGACTTAAGCGCCAAAAGCCCTAAAGGTTATTGGCGCTTAAGTCTGTTGTAATTCCAAGAAGAAATCATCTTGCTGCGGGAAATTAACCATTAAAATCGTAGCCTGTATTTTTGGAGGAGTAGCGTTCTATTATTAAGTGAAAAGCAGTCTCATTGTTACCAGCAAGAGACAGAGCGGTGACGAGCTCAGGGCTGGTGACGAAGCAATGTGTGGCGGGGTTGAATCGAACGACTTAATCACCAAAAGCCATTATGCTATTGGCGCTTAAGTGTATTGTAATAACCAAGAAGAAATCATTTCGCTGCAGGAGAAGAATAATTAAAATTGCAGCCTGTATTTTTGGGGTCGCGTTCTACTATAAAGTGTAAGCAGTTTGAGTGTTACCAGCAAGAGACAGAGCGGTGACGAGCTCAGGGCTGGTGACGAAGCAATGTGTGGCGGGGTTGAATCGAACGACTTAATCACCAAAAGCCATTATGCTATTGGCGCTTAAGTGTATTGTAATAACCAAGAAGAAATCATTTCGCTGCAGGAGAAGAATAATTAAAATTGCAGCCTGTATTTTTGGGGTCGCGTTCTACTATAAAGTGTAAGCAGTTTGAGTGTTACCAGCAAGAGACAGAGCGGTGACAAGCTCAGGGCTGGTGACGAAGCAATGTGTGGCGGGGTTGGCGTCATTACGTCCCGTGAAGTTCCTGTTGTATGACGTCACGATCGTGTTCTTTTCGCCTTTCTTCACGTCCTGACGGTCCCATTGACCGATGCAGGGACCGCAAGCGTTGGCTAATACCTGGGGGGAAAAAATAAGCGGGTTATTGAAGAATAAAATATACAGTGTTTAGTGTGTGATAGGTGTGTGTTTAGGGAGGATGTTAATTGTGTTTCATTTTGGGTACAATCTAATTTGTTTTCTTTGTCAGTTAGAAACTGGTATTTATTATGTCTGAATGAGAACAACAACAATTATTTTAAAGCACCAACGATAAGCGGCTTGAATTGAATGTGACTTTCAGCCGTCTATATTTCTGTAAAAACAAAAATATTGTGAACAGAAATAAATTCGCAAAATGATGGTGAAAATTGCATCACATTTCGTTGTGCTAATTAGAAGAGCTTTGCTGTACAGCGAATAATTTGCTGTGACTCGATATTACCGACGCGGGTTTCCCGCGTTGAATCCAATCTCGTGGAAATTATATCATAAGAAGCCTAGGTAGATATGTCACCAGCTTCCAACCTCTTCCCAAAGTATCAAAGTCCCATTAAAATAGTTCGTCTTTCCAGAAAAAAAAAGTTCAAGACGAATAGAGAACCTACTCCTTTTTTGAAGTCGGTTAATAAGCTAAGACAAACAGGCAGACAAACATTAAAAACAAATTTAGTTGTGTTTTATCATCGTGTAAAAACTATAGAAAATACAGACAGATATTTTAATTTAATTTAATAATTTATTTTCAGGTTACAAAGACCCATAGATATATACCTTAACCTAAAGTATAAATAATATAATAACAATAGTGTTAGTAAATAAAACTTAATACTATGTTAGTATCACTAAATCGCACTAGGTCTTTGTGTGTTCCGGTGGCACTTGTCCGTGAAACCGGCGGACAAGTGCCACCAAAAAGTAGTACTTACGGTGCCTCCAAAGTCGCGGAGTGTCTGGGCGATGCCGTCACGTTCGATGGTGGCACGGATCTGTTCCGAGCCGGGGGTCACGTTGAACGGGATCTTGGACTTCACGCCGTGGCTCAACGCCTGTGTAACATTAAAATAATATGAATATACAGTTAAGTGAGTAATCTTTTCTTCTTAGCATGTTGAAGACAATCTAAATGGACTCAGCCCAGAACTGGGCAATGAGTTTGGCATCGTCTGAAGCATCCATCGATTTCTGTATTGATCAATGGGTAGGACATTCCTACAAACACTCAATTATAGTAGTTTTCATATGTTTGTAACATTAAATAGAATAATTGGTATAATTTTATCACTTTTTGTTTATAAACAGATAAAAAAGCAATTATTTTAGCGTCTTTTGACTTCTGACCTAACGGTAGATTTGTTAGCGTATATCATACGAGTCCAGATCAATCCAGATTTAAATCAAATAGACTATACAAGTATTTCGCGAACAGTGGCGTCGGATTGTGAAGCAGGTCAGTACTGTCGATGTGACGTCTATGGTCACTCTGCAAGAAGAGTAGCTCAAAATAAGAGTACTCCAAGTGTTTGCAAAACTTCATGAAGTAGAGCTACATTGCGTATGATTTGCGTAGCTTCCATTTACCTACACAGCGTTATTTTGAAACCTTATATATTTTAACAGAATCTCTTTAGAATGAATACAGTACGTTAACTAACAGAGGGCGTTCCCGTTAACCCGCAATAGTATAGCATCCATACATGCTAAAAAAATACCATTTTATTGTTGTTGTTTTTTTTTTAATATTTTATATTGAATATTTTAATATTAAAAAAAAAGAAAACATTTTGTTTCCGAATGATAATATTTATTTAGCATGTATGGATGCTATACTATTGCGGATTAAAGGGAACGCCCTCTGTTAGTTAACATACTGTATATTAATTGATAATTTCTATTTATATTTTTGAGTCATTATTATTTTTTATTTATTAACAAACAATGATATAATGAAAATCAAATTTATCCTACAACAACAGCCGTATTTATGGATAACACATGCGAAATTACCTAAGAAGCTGTGTGTGTGCTTTTGCCACTTATGTTATTATTTTTTATTAGTGTGTGTATGCATTTGATGTATGACTCTAACGTGATAATTCACTTTACTGCTGAAGTAGTCATTCATAGACCAATCAAGAAATTATAAGGAAAAACAATTCTTTTTTTCCACAATGTGTTCTGCTATCGATTCTTATGTACAACAATGCAGTAAGGTTTTCAAAATAATGCTGTATAAAACTGACTAATCCATAATTTAGAATCTAAATAATTCAATAATCTAATACCCAAGTCGAATTCCCCCAGGCCGGCTGGTCACCGTGGGGATTACGACCACCACCCTCCCCCGTCATCAAAAAGAAATCAACAGCTAAAAATTTGCACCTACAACGTAAGGTCACTGTCATCAGCAGAAAGATTACTAGAACTAACAGAAGCTCTTAAGAAAATTAACTTCGACGTACTAGGTCTAAGCGAAGTGAGGAAGCTAGGTTGCAAAATTGAAGAACATCAAGACTATGTACTGTGTTATACAGGAGAAACAAAAGGGCTATATGGAGTAGGATTTCTGGTTAAGAAGACCTATAAACAAAATATTATCAACTATATAGGAATATCAGAACGAGTAGCTGTCTTGAAATTGAAATTTGAAGACGAACTATTATCAATAATACAAGCTTACGCTCCCACTGAGAAAGCAGATGACGATGAAATTAATAAGTTCTACAACGACCTGAGAGCAGCCCACGAATTCCAAGATAAAACAGTACTAGTAATTGGAGATTTTAATGCCAAGATCGGCCAACCAAGGAATTATGAAAGCTTAGTAATGGGAAGTTATGGATATGGAAAACGAAATGAAAGAGGCAAAAGCCTGATTCAATATGCCAGCGAAAATAAATTATCCATTATGAACACCTACTTTAAAAAGAAACAAAGCCACAGATGGACTTGGATGTCCCCAGATAAAAAAACAAAGAACGAGATAGATTTCATTTTGTGCAACAAACCTAACAGAATAACAAACGTAGAAATACTCAATAACGTACAATTCCCATCAGACCACAGATCAATAAGAGCAACACTAACAATGAAGTCCCCTAAACTGACTAGAAGAACATTTAAGACCCTTCCAAAAACATTTAAAACAGACAGCGAAAAATTAGCATACCTAGAAAACTTGAAAGAAAATACCAAACAGCTTCCAGAACATACTAACGAGATACAAACCTATTACGACAAGTTAGAGAACATTATTACGAAAATAAAACAGGAAACCAACGAAACAAAGGGTTCAGGAATACTAAGTGAATCAACATTAAAATTAATAAGAAGTCGTACAGAATTGATCGCAACTAAATACAAAAGTAAAGATACAAAACAAGAGCTAAAAAACCTTTTCAAAACAGCAAAGAAGGCCATTAAAGAGGATTACAATAACCACAGGCAAAGAATAGAGAAAAACTTAAATTGCTACAGGAGCTCCAAGCGGGCCAACAAAGAACTAAACACACATAAAGACTGGATTCCGAAACTTAAAAAAGAAAATTATGAAACGAAAACAAGAAAAGACATTATAGAACATGCAACTGAATTCTACAAGGAGCTATATAAGAAACCACCAGAAGACCCTAGCGATAAAGAGCTAATAATTTCCAAAAAAAACGAGCAAGAAGAAATAGAACCTATAAACAACGAAGAAATATTAAGGCATATAAAAAAGTTAAAACCTGACAAAAATCCTGGGCCAGATAACATAAGCAACGAAGCAATAAAAATAGGAGCCCCAGCCCTAATACCATGCTTAGCAAAAGTATTCAACATGGCACTCGAATCAGGAAAAGCTCCTAAGCAGTGGTGTGAGTCTGACATAATACTTCTTCACAAAAAAGGTAATCCAGCAGACATCGGCAACTACAGACCAATAAGTTTACTGTCGAGCATTTACAAACTTTTTTCCTCTATATTACTGAGCCGGATAACATCAAGAATAGACAATAACCAACCGAGAGAACAAGCCGGTTTCCGCCAAGGATTCTCCACTATTGATCATATACACACATTAGACCAAATCCTTGAGAAATATATACACTTCTGGACACATCTATTGGCCCACCTTAGAGTTTAGGTTTCGATGGCCCCTACCGAAATATGATTGCTAGATTGAACAAAAACTGTTGATGCAGTTTTAAACCTGATACATTTTACCATCTTTTTCGATCGTATAGTTTTAAATTTGAATTCAGAATACCATACGACATGGACCTACGCCTAACAAGTCGGATATGCGCCTTGTTAAAGGCAATTAATTTTTGAATAAAAACATGTTTTATCAAATAAAGGTTTAATTTAATAACGCGTGTTGCCTCCATGGGCATCTACCACAGCTCTCATACGATTAGGCATAGAGTTTATCAACCGCTCTATGAAATTTTGAGGGATCATCTCCCATTCCTCTTCTATGGCAGTTTTCAACTCCTGCATCGTCTGGGCAACTGGCTGACGAGCCCTAACACGCCTTTTTAGCTCGTCCCACATGTGCTCAATGGGGTTCATGTCTGGGCTTCTGGCTGGCCAGTCCATAACTGTGATGTTCACATCCCGAAGATATTCCCTGACGATGCCGGCCGCATGGGCTCTTGCATTATCATGCATAAAAAGGAAATTTGGGCCCACATAGTCCGCGTATGGTATCACGTGAGGTTCTAAGCACTCACGAATGTATCTTTCAGCATTTAATGTTGGCAGCCGTGGTCCTGTAACAACCTCAAGTTGAGTTTTGCCGCTCGCGGATATACCGCCCCAGACAGTCCATGCGCCACCGCCATAAGCAACCCTCTCTTCAAAGCAGCATTGTGCGAAACGCTCTCCCTTACGCCGGTAGACCTTCTTCCTTCCATCATTGCCATGTAACACAATTTTAGACTCATCAGAAAAGAGTACACGGCTCCAATCTTGCTGTGTCCAATTTAAATGACTGCGTGCGAAATGAAGGCGCGCTGTTCGGTGGGCTCGCTTTAGTTTGGGCCCATTAGCTGGCTTGTGTGGTACCATATCGCGTTCTTTTAACCTTCTCCGAACAGTTCGAGCGCTCACAGATACTCCGTGGAAGTCGCGAAGTTGGTTTTGTATCTCAATGGAGGTAAGGTGACGATTTCTCAAGCTGGTCGTCACGATGAATCGATCCTGCCTTTCAGTTGTGACCCGAGATCGTGGCCTTCCTTGGCGACGAACAAAGCCGCCAGTCTCTAGGTACCTCCGATAAACATTTCGGACCGCAGATCGACTTAAATTAAGTTGAGCACTCACGTTTCTTTGGCTGTGTCCGGCCTGAATAAGTGCCACAGCTTGGGCGGCGACTTCAGGTGAAGTATCCATAGATTATTGATAGAACCTCACCTTAATGTTAAGAATAAGTAATGTTTGTTGCAAAAGCAAAGATATCAATCACTTTTTCAAGAATTAAATCGAAGTAAACCAATAAAACCAAGTTTTCTTAGTATTCGATTGTTTGATATCAACAAACAGGCTCCAAATTGTCTTTTGTTTCTTTAAATTCTGTGTTCGAAATTCAAAAAAAGACTATTGAATGAAATTGTGAATGTGCCAGGTTCAAAACTGCATAAAAACTTTTTGCTCGACCTAATATAAAATTTTAGCTAGGACCAAACGAAACTGAAAATACAAGGTGGGCCAATAGATGTGTCCAGAAGTGTAGAATATAACCGACCTCTTTATGTAGCCTTTATTGACTACTCAAAGGCATTTGACAGTATAACACACGCCTCGATCTGGAAAGCACTTGCCTGTTGCGGAATAAACAAAACTTATATAAACATCATAAAGAACATCTACTCACAAAGCAAAAGTAGAGTAAGATTAGAAACTAAAGGAGAAGAGATAGTAATAGGAAAGGGAGTTAGACAGGGGGATCCCATGTCACCGAAACTATTCATAGCTGTGTTGGAAGGAATATTTCAAGAAATTAACTGGAAAAACAAAGGACTCAGAATACAAGATCAATATCTAAGCCACCTCAGATTTGCTGACGATATCATCCTCTTCGCGGAATCAGCAACTGAGCTAGAACAAATGATACAAAAACTGGACATGAATAGTAAAAAAGTGGGGTTACACATGAACGCAAGCAAAACAAAAATCATGACGAACCATAAAGAAAAGGAAATACACGTGTCGGGAAATCAGATTGAATATGTAAAGGAATATATCTACTTTGGAAAACAAATATCATTTGATACAAGAAATAACGAAACTGAAGTGGATAGAAGGATCAACTGCACTTGGAAGAAATTTTGGTTACAAAAGGAAGTCCTAAAAGGGGACTATCACATGAAGTTCAAAAGAATAATAATGGACACCTGTATTCTACCGAGTATGACATATGGAAGCCAGACATGGACATATACTAACAAAATAAAAAATAAAATCTTATCATGCCAACATTCCATGGAAAGGAGCATATTAAAACTCAGGAAAATACAGAAAACCCGAAACGAAGAGATAAGGAAAAGAACTAAACTAACAGACGCCCTCCTACACGCTCTACGACTGAAATGGAAATGGGCAGGTCATATTTCGAGATGTAGAGATAAAAGATGGACATTGGAGTCAACGAAGTGGTCTGGACCGGAAGGCAAGTGGAACAGGGGCAGACCACACAAGAGATGGGCGGACGATATCATTGCAGTAGCTGGTCCGAGTTGGATGGAGTTGGCCCATAACAGGGAAAATTGGCACGGGATGGAGGAGGCTTTTACCCAAAAGGGATCCATATCCAAATAATATAGAATTCTGTTAATTTGTAAACACGCATGTAATGAAGAATATGGAATAAATGTGCTTTATAAAAAAAATAAAAAAAAATCTAATACCTTCCTGATTCATTTCATTGCTGGCTGACTATTGTTTCTGTTACTTGCTGCACTTTTGCTGACACGTAAGAATAAAATCCTTCTTATACAACGTGTAATTTAAAGGATATACATACCAAGTGCACAGTTTCTTTGGATGATAATAAACGATATGGTAAAGGTAATAGAAATTTCAATACATTGATACCAGAGGCAGAATTTTCAAATTAAGAAGAACAAAGAGAATCACCGTGTTATTGGCAAGTAACGTGGAAAGTTATTGACCCTCGTAGTGCTGTGACACGTTTGATATGATTGGTATTCAAGAAACATATGAAACCGATAATTTGGTATCAATTCTTTGTGTCACTTATTTTGAGCTGAAACTATGCATAGAGACTCCACACCAGATGTTGTCTTTAGCCCCTTTGGATAGATATGGGGTTTCCGTTTCACGTTGTATACTGACCTCCTTGACGATACTGGCGCAGCGGCCCATGTCTTCGTAGGAGGAGTTGGTGCAGGAGCCGATGAGACCCACACGGATGTCGACGGGCCAGTTGTTCTTCTTGGCGATGTCTCCGAGCTTGCTGATGGGGTTCGCTAGATCCGGGGTGAAGGGTCCGTTCACGTGGGGCTCCAGGGTAGTCAGGTCGATTTCGACAACCTGAGGACGTGAGAAAAAACGTGAGCATATGATTATTTTTATGTTTTATTACGGATCAGCTTCCACTTACGGACGAGCTCGATCACACAATGAGTTCTATGACCGAATGACCGAGCCCAGAACATGCCCGTTCGCATTTGGTAGTGAATACAACCCACCCGCATAGAGTTCTACGCCTTGGCGTACACATTAAATGTAGAGAAGCGCAAGCGCAAATGTGTGAATGGAACCCAGTATATAGCTAGGATTATAAAGTATATACTACCGAATGTGCATGTACAATTAATTGTTTACAGAGTATATTATTCTAGTTAATTTCATCAATAATCTAGTGCATTTGAATCGCAGAATAACAAAATTTCGTTCAATGTGGAATAATAAAAATAATTTCTGTACTATATGCACTTATTTTGTGACCAATTAAGCAGAAACAAAGTAAATTGTGCCTTCTTACCTCGTCATAAGGTGCCTTAGCGTCTGGAGTGAGGAGGTGCTTGTAGTTGTTGGCCAACCCAGCAATCTCACTGCGGCCCGTTGACTTCAGGTATGCCTCCATACGAGAGTTGTAGGGGAACACCTGTTGAAATAATAATTAATTGAATTATGATGTTTATAATTATGAGTTCTATTTTTTGATAAAGAAACCCTTATTTAATGAAAATTCAGGGAAAGCTTGTATTTTAAACTACTATTTTAGTATAAATAATGATATTTATTTTGCAAATTAGTTATAAATAACACTTTTACACGTCATTACTTTTTTCATAAATTTAAACTATAGGCCGATGTTTCCTAACTGAATACTCTGAGAAGAAACACCGAAACAAACTCAGAGGTCAAAATCTATTTTGTAGTCCATACAATCCGTACTGATAAAATCTTATGAAAACCATGCTGGTTTATGTCTGTATCATGTGTTTAAAAAATAATTACATTTTATATTTTGTTAAGGAGCCATAATATAACGAAGATTCAGAGAACCCGATTATCATAAACAACTACTTCAGTGTGTATGTATAATGAGGTATACTAGAAAGTTGAAGTCATTGACTTCAATTTGAAGAGAAAAATAGTTCGATACTTAATTAAATAATGAATTGCATTGTCATAATCACTTCATAATTAGCCCTGATATAATTTTCTCACGCGATTTTAATATCAAATCCGGGTTAGCTTATTCAGACGAAAACACAGCTTATTATATTATGATACCTTATACTAGACATGTGACAATTAAGCCGATGAGTAATACACTATGTAGATAATTTCATCGATAAGTCTATCCCTGAACTGAGATTGTGTGTCTTTTGACCTGAAATACCATATTATTTGTATAATGTTTGTAGACTGCGAAACAGAATTGACTTAATTATGATGGCTGTGCAATGATCATTTTTTTTACCTACCTTTATAACGACAAAGGGAGGTAAAAATCTGAAATAATCATTGCAAGGACTCCGTCAGGAATCCGTAGGTAAATAATATAGCTGAACGGATCGCTAGCCGAAGTCGGTACGTAGATGAGTGGCCACACGGAATAGATGAATGAGGTTGATGTGCCGACATACACATATCACCTATTGTACAAAAACTATAATGGGTTTATTACGCCATTATTAAAACAAATTCGGACTACGAAATGTTAGCTGTTCAATTGACGCGCCTACGATGCATCTGACGGTTTGATCCATTTGATTGATTGATTTTTTAACTCCGGACGCAAAGAGGGATTGTAAGTTTGACGTGTCTGTGTGTCTGTCTATGGCATCATAGCTCCTGAACGAATGGACTGATTACGATGCGGTTTTTTTATAGAAAGCTGATGTGATCGAGCTGGTTCTTAGCTACAATTTATCAAGACCGAACAGATCTTGATGTTTGGTATTTCAAGGTTATCAGGAGTTATTTAATTTTTCTTATTTGAAATGTTCTCTTGTACTCACACTAGTAGTAGCTCCGATTTCAGCACCCATGTTGCAGATGGTAGCCATTCCAGTACAGGAGATGGAGTCGACACCAGGTCCGAAGTACTCCACGATGGCGCCGGTACCTCCCTTCACGGTGAGGATGCCGGCGACCTTCAGGATCACATCCTTGGGGCTCGTCCAGCCTTTTAGCTGACCTGGGGGTATAATATTATGTTAATTAAACCATCTTTATATTAGTACTAGTATTTGCGTGTTGCGCGAGGTGCAAGCACCTCGCGTGCTTTTGAAAAAAAAAAACTGGGGGGGTGATGGGCGGGGTGATGGGCGGGGTTTAGTATTTTCGTGTTGCGCGAGGTGCAAGCACCTCGCGTGCTTGTGAAAAATAAAAAAGTGGGGGGGGGTGATGGGGGAAGATGGGGGGGTTTAGTATTTGCGTGTTGCGCGAGGTGCAAGCACCTCGCGTGCTTGTGAAAAAAAATGGTGGGGGGGTGATGGGGGGGTTTTAGTATTTGCGTGTTGCGCGAGGTGCAAGCACCTCGCGTGCTTGTGAAAAAAAATGGTGGGGGGGTGATGGGGGGGGTTTAATATTTGCGTGTTGCGCGAGGTGCAAGCACCTCGCGTGATTGTGAAAAAAAAAAAAAAAAAATGCGGGGGTGGTGATAGGGGGGGGGGGTTGCAGAAGTATTTCGACTAAAGCATTGCCCTTCTAAATGAATCTGAAAAAAAAAAAATTCCAAGTCTCTTAATTTCCGAGATCCGCCTAAAGCTTTGAAAAACGGTTTTTACTTTACCGATCCTCCTCTATACGAATCCGTAAAAAGAAAAAAATACGGGTCTCGTAGTTTCCGAGATACGATAGGGGGGGGGGGGAGAAGGGGGGGGAAAAGGGGAGGTTTGGCACTTTTCCCGTAGGTTTCAGAGTTACTTGTTTACGAATCTGTCAAAATATACCCACCTCCCCATCCACCATCTGGGAGAACAATTATGTCAATGAGTGAGTCAGTGAGTGGTAATCTAGCTTTATATAATATAACTAGTATTTGCGTGTTGCGCGAGGTGCAAGCACCTCGCGTGCTTGTGAAAAAAACTAAAGCATTGCCCCTCTAAATCAAGTATTTGCGTGTTGCGCGAGGTGCAAGCACCTCGCGTGCTTGTGAAAAAAAAAAAAAAAAGAGGGGGGGGGGGGTGATGGGGGGGGGGGGTTGCACAAGTATTTCGACTAAAGCATTGCCCCTCTAAATGAATCTGAAAAAAAAAATGTTCCAAGTCTCTTAGATTCGTAGATCCGCCTAAAGGGGGGGAGAAGGGGGGCGGGGGGGGGGACTTTGAAAAATGGTTTTTACTTTACCGAGCCTCCTCTATACGAATCCGTAAAAAAAAAAAATACGGGTCTCGTAGTTTCCGAGATACGATAGGGAGGGGGGAGAAGGGGGGGGAAAAGGGGAGGTTTGGCACTTTTCCCGTAGGTTTCAGAGTTACTTGTTTACGAATCTGTCAAAATATACCCACCTCCCCATCCACCATCTGGGAGAACAATTATGTCAGTGAGTCAGTGAGTGGTAATTTAGCTTTATATAGTATAATTATTTTTCTTTATCATAATATTGTAAAAATTGCACTTCTAGATCAATAGAGCCAACTCAAAATTTTGGGGGTTTTAGTGTTTCTTAAACAGGAGTTTCTGGATAAATAATAACAACCCAATGGGTCGATCTCTCAAGGTTAAGCAACATATGGTGATTCCTCCATGCCTCGGAGACTATGTTAAGGTGTTGCTCCAGCTGTCATTTGTACAACAACTTTGAAAGTCGTTACGGGTAGACAGAGGCTTACGGGTAGAAGATTTCGGGTATTGTGCTACCGAGCTTAGGGGCTATGGACGTCAGGTAATCGCTCCATTTAAAACACTAATACTACTAGTTTTTTTACATTTCAATACTCTATGTCTATACGCACCTAAGCAACTTAACAAATAGACTAAAATATTTATAGATTGTGGCGCCTAGTCTAGCAACTTAATTTTAAAGTTTAGTTACAAGATGTAAACTTGAATGGAATGAAAACTCAAAAATTCAAAATTTTGTGTTGATTCAGTTTAGATCTAACAGTGCTATATGGCAGTGGACATGTGGGAGATTGTGAACATGAGATTCTAATAAAATACATAGTAACATGTACCAAAATTCTAATCATAATACATATCGTGATATCAGTTATGTTTCTATCTAAACATTGCAATACTAAATAATCTATACAATCTTCTGTTATCAGATTTTCTATATGATGTCTGCTGCAGAGTAGTTTGTCGTCTTAGAGTCTCTCATCTTCGGTATTATTTTGCGTTTTATTTTATAAGGTAACTGGGTTTTCTCATGGTGCAATAGATACCTGGCTATCATTATCAAACTCGTGTAAGTAGTATCATTTGAATAGCGAAAATAGACGTTACTAACATGAAATTCAGACAAAACCTTAATAAATTACACTTAAACCGTCCACATGAATCACTCTAACCCTTGGTGAAGACCACATGGAAATCTGTACAGTAGTTTATTTATTTATTTACACTTCTTGTACATAGGTACAAAGGCGGAGACAAAAGCGTAGGCATTCTCTACCAGTCAACTGATGGTAGTTTAGAGTTTATCGCAACCAGACAAGCAGACAGCCGTGGGAGACTTAGTTCTATATAATACTAGCTTTTGCCCACGACTTCGTTCGCGTGGGAGGTTATTTCCGCGTAAATCCCGATCCCGTGGGAATTTCGGGATAAAAAGTATCCTATCTAAAAGTGTCCGTCTCCTGGTTCTAAGCTACCTCTCTACAAATTTTCAGCCAAATCAGTTCAGCCGTTCTTGAGTTATAAATAGTGTAACGAACACGACTTTTTTTTATATAAGTATATAGATGTAAGGCTAGGTGAGGTTGAAATTTTCTATAAACATCTCGGAACAAGCTTCGATAATATCCCATAGTTTGCTAATTGCAAAACTGATATCATATTAAGACTTTATTTCTCTTCAAAGTTGAAAATAAATACTTAGATTGATTGATATTAAACACCTATATACATCTTCGATCTCATACCAGACAAAAATAAAGATAGATCGTTCTTTGAGACTTGAAGCCACGTGCGCGTGACGACTTAATTTGCCAAGTTGAGAGCTAAATATGATTTGTGTACATTAAATGCTTTGTTTTGTAGACTTCAGTTGTGTTTGATTTTGTAGACTAATTATTATTACTTATTTATTTGAGAAAGGAATATCAATTTATGGAAAAAATGACTTATATTTTTTTTTATTAATGGATCGCGTTAGACCACCGTCTCACCTGATGGTAAGCAATGATGTGGTCGAAGATGGAGCACGCTTAACCTAGAAGTAACCTATTTAATCTTGACTGAAAGACCCCCAGGTTATGGTTATTTAGGTAGAGGCATTAATGACTACTAAAACAATAGATTTTATGTCGATACACCTAAGCCTTGATTTTTTCAAAAATAATTAATATAATATGTAGTTACTGTGTTGTATGTGTTATTTATATCTGCTATCAATTTAGTCATTTTGAATATTGTATTTATGATAATGGTTATATTAAGACTACCTTTTAAGTGTTCAACTTAAGATTTTTCTGCCTCTAAACGTGAGGACTTTTAATTGGCTCACTGTCTACCATACTATTTATTTTCTGTATTTAATAGCTGTTAGTCCTCCATACTTCTTAAATAAATATACTTCTGATAACTGGATAAAGATGTTTTCCGTCTATTTAAATCCCTACTAATATTACAAAATGCGAAAAAAACTCTCGTCTGTCTGTCTGTTACACTTTCGCGTCTAAACTACTTATCTCAATTTGATAGATTTGGTGCAGATATATGTTAGACCTTGGAGCAGGACATAGGCTACCTTTTTCCGTTCAAAATCTTTTCTCCCAACCGAAGCCGCGGGCAGAAACTAGTAAGGATATTTTGTTTTCGGTGGGTAAATCATCTAATAACTCCTCCCACTCTGGGGGGAGCGGAAGAGATTGTCAGACTTCTACCGACTAAAACCACTCTGTTCCTTCAATCCCTTACGTTCCGGGGCCGTGTTCTTTAGAACATTCCCCCAACCCCGGCTAGTAAGGATGAGGAATATATCAGAAGCCAATAAAATAATTTTAGTTCCTTGTTAATTCTTTTTGTCAGCGTCTCGGTAGTTTCTCATTTTTATGTTAAGTAGCACGACGCGGGCGATGTAACTTTAATTCAAAGTAAAGAAAACAAGGTCATAACGAGTTATTTACTATAAGTGAAGTGTTAACAGCTTAATGGATAAGGTGTCGGACTTGTGATAAAGAGGTCGGGGGTTCGAACACCATCCAGTACACTTAGCTTAGTTAACAAAATTGCTAGTGGATGTGGATTCTACCTGAATTGCTTGTTCTCTTTTAACACGTTGAACGCCAAGAAAAAAAATGCATCTTCCCTAGTGTTGCCCAAACGAGAGTCTCGCAAGAGTCTTGCAATTAGCGATTATCCTATTGCTATTTATTAAACATTGTTCTGAGATCTCAACTACCGTTTATTAAATAGCAATAGGATAATCGCTAATTGCAAGACTCTTGCGAGACTCTCGTTTAGGCAACACTAACGGGAAGACCCGTTCAGGCCGCGTCGGTCAGTGATTGCCGATAACTAGACTTACCGTTCGGGCCGCGTCGGTCAGTGCTGCCCGGCGTTTAATATCTCCATAATTAATTAATTAATGACTAAAGTTGACTTTTGTTAATGAAAAGATACATTTGGACATTAGATATCTATTTTTTTTTGAGGTTGGCTTCCCGTCAAATCAACAATTAATAAAACATTCGGTCTAAATTTGGATAGAACTGTGATTTTTGCTTGGCCTAAAGGGAAAGCTCACTGTCGGTCAGCACAGACCGTATTGGCGTTCAACGTGTTAAAAGAAAAACACACTAACAAGTTTGTAAAATAATGCAAAATTACTCTTTTAATCAGGTCTATTGATAAGATTTATAAATCTGAAGATATTGCTTCACAAATTCTCAATGTGCAGCAATCCACAAATGAATGATTGCGGTTAACTATTCCATGTTATCATTTCTTTATCATTAGTCAAGATAAAACAAACACAAAGCTATGTTTGTTTTGTAAATATCTGCTATAAATTCCGACAAACATTTACGCAAGGTAATATCCCTATTTTGATATAAGAGTCATTGTCTTCTAAATAAAATTTTCCTTTTATAAAATCTTTCGATATTCATAACGCGTAACGCAAACCTACAAATAAAAAAAATAACTTTAACAAACGCCACAGTTGGCATGAGCCGAAAAATAATGCGTAGATTTTATTGATTGGCGTAGAGGACATGGCGCTACTTTTATAGCCACGGTCAAAAGGTTAACAATTAGATTTTTTTTCCAAATGGTCGCTCATGGGTGTGCTCCGCTCCCCGGGGGGTTTTTCAGACCCGTGCTGATTTAAGCTGAACAGTGTTCTGTAGCTACCTTTAGTCGGGACACTGGAGTGCTTCCGTTCCGTCACCCTCACCTGCCCAAGTGTAACTCGGCACATCTTTAACATTACTTCATAGATATGATATACCCATTATTGCACACCATAACAGAAATTATAAGGACTTTACAACCACAAAGGGTGTTACAATGAGCGATCTTTTACAGACAACCTTTGGATGCATTTGACACAGCGGGAGATACACACAAGTACAATAATAGCAGCGGTGGCTCAGTGGTTACGAGCCCGACTTGCCAGTTGCGGATCGTGGGTTCCGACCCCGTCAGGTACATTGATATGTATGTAATTCATGTCATCATTATTGGTCTCAAATTGGTGAAGGAGAACATTGTGAGGAAACCAACATGTTCGAGGACCAAAAATTTGAATACTATAATTGTGCGTACAGCTATGCACACCACGTTTTTTAAACGCGCCGTTGATGCGCCTTTGTAGCGATACAGACGCGATACGCCCGCAAGTCAAACGCAGCCTGTAGACCTTTGCACACCTGTATAAATTCAAATACGCGTTTCAATCGATCGAATCGACTGGATCTGGATTTACGCGGGAAAAACGAAGTCGCGGGCAAAAGCTTAATTGCTGAATTATTATTATACATACAAGTACATACACTCTACGTCCCAGGGCCGTCTTAAGTCTATTCTGCGCCGGGGTGCGGGACTCAGCCTGCGCCCTCGTTTTTTTTTACACTGCAGCGTGGCACGCGACCGAGCGACGACACACTGCAGTATGAAAGGGGTCCTAGTCAACTGCCCGGGCGGCAATGTCAAAGGGCGCAATTACTCGCCTATCATATGACAGACGCACAGGTGCCGCGCGCCCCTTTGAAATGAACTTACACTCTAGACTCTGGTTACTTAGAGATCATTTTGCTTCAAGTGCGGGCGACCGGGCGGCAACGTGTCAAACGTACATACATACACTCTCTTTGGTTTAGAGATTTTGCCGCGCGCGTGTTGTATTAAATAAAATTGTTATTTGTGTAGTGTAGTAATGCGGTATGACAAGCGCCGAAAGCGTAATAAAAGTAAAAAAAATATTATTGTTGATGACTATTTTTTTTGCTTGCGCATACATATTTGTCGTAAGTAACAAGTAGGTATATAAAACTGTGCAATGGCGTTAAGTTCAATGAAATATCCAAAAATTCAGCGCTCGAAAGGCGCCCCCGGGCGCTTCGCGCCCGGGTGCACCGCACCCCTTGCACCCCCTGGTAAACGGCCCTGCTACGTCCGTACAAAGAAAGAACCAATAGCTACTCATTTGACAAATCTATTAACATCTAATTTACATAGGCATACATTGATATGTGGCATGTGATGCGATGTATAAATTGTATCAATTGAGCGTTAGGAGGTACTGCGTAGTAGTCTAACAGTATAGGTGGGTATGTAAGGTATATGTATATCTAATATGAATTGTATGTATACTCGTGCGACAATGTCACGTGAAATCTGGAGGGTAATCGGGCGAGTTCAATATGGTGATAGATATGTTTATAAATTATATTTATTTCTCAAATTGGTTATAAATAACACTTTTACACGTACTTATTTAAAAAATTTCGTAAATTTAAACTAATTGAGGCCGGTGTTTCCTAGCTAGGCCAACATCTCTTTAGAAGTCTATACAATCCGTAAAATCAATTAATTTTATTATATAGAAGATATAATTATGTTACCTGTTTAGCTGTGTTTTTTAAGTAATATATTCTAGAAGTTATTTGTACCTTCAGTTAAATTAAAGCTTCCTTCATTATGGGCAGTGTATAGAGCACATAGATCTCTTCATAGAGTGATAACTTTTTATCTTTCAAGTGCTGAAAGAAAGAAAGGAGAAAGAAAATTGCGTGTATTGGCATATAAAAAACCACATTGTATAAAACATTAAAAATAAAAACAATATTGTGCCCAAAGGGCCTCAGCTCAGCATAATGTCAGGTGGCAACCCTAAGTATTACCACCTAACGCTGATTTTCACCTACAGCCCACGGGTGCCACACGCTCGAATGTGCAATACACACGCGTAAAAGTTCTAGTAAAAAGTCAAAGAAAAATATTATTGACGTATTCCGTAATATAATATTATCAATAGAATAGAAAAAAAAATGAAATTGGAATATGACTCATAAAAAACAAAATAAAAAAGAAACTGCCTGTTAGGATAGGTTTGTCCAAAATATATTTTCTCAAGTCAAATATTCGCTGCCTATAAAGCCTTGTAGTTTATCGTATCGTGTCGTGCCCCCATTATGTAATTATCCATTTATCAGATTGTTCCAATAAAATATCAAGTGTTCTATTATCTAGAATAAATGCGTGCAATAAACAAATATCAGTAATAAGGTATCGATTATAAAACGTCATCGAATTCTTGCATTATATAAACAGCACTACACGCCCACATTAAGTTAAAAAAAATGGAACTGTGTAAAAGTTGCTGTAGAGTTCCGTATAAAAATTATAATTTAAATATAATATTTTTATTTTTAATTGCGCTCAATGGAAACATTTTTTTTTTCATATTTCTTTTGTTTCCAATGTCCAACTTGTAATTAGTGTGTGAATAATATTTGCTAAATCCTAAGTATCAAATATTACTATTGTAAACTACAATAAAAGTATCAACACTAACAAAAGTATGTGACATCCGTAGCTTCTCACCAAATTGTCTAATGTGAGGATTATCCGACTTCATTATTTCTTCTTTAGTCATATGTGACATATCACCTGCAAATAATATGACTACAACTGAAGAATAAATATAACTTAAGTAAAAAATACTCTGTAAACTTACAATTCCTCAATTTTTATTTTAGAATGAGTCGTTTGAATTTTAGCTACCTACGTATTTAACTGTATTGTTTAAGCTTGGGCACGGTCATTAAATATAACCAAGTACATAAGGTGTAAAATTTTATTAGTTAAGGACAATTGAGGAGGGAAGGGGGAGGGTCGTTGACCATCTTATGTTTTCTTGCAGGGGAACAAGTTTTGTAAATTCTTCCGTAAGATCACATAACTTGAAAAAGCGAAATCCTAAAGAATTACTAATTACAATTAAAACCTACCTTACCTATTACGTAATAATCTAATGAAAGAAATAAACATGTTGGCTTGTTTTTTTCTAGGAAACAATTTTAGTGCACATTTTAAATTTTTTTTTAGAATTTCGCTTTTCTAAAAACTTTTTAGTCCAAAAACTGACAAAAATCGTGTTGCATAATAAATGTATGGACCTTTATAATCTGTATTCGCGTGTCAGTCCACCCTTGACACACTCTTTAAGGGACATTTTTTCACTCAGTTTCATTCATTGCGGATCCCTAAAATGTTCTTCTACCACGTATTGACATTGGCAGGTTGGCGCCTCGCCATGAGAATTTTACCGAGCTATTTGTATCGCACTCACTATATAATAAACACAGATAACATTATTATACAGATATGTTATCTGCACACTACTTTTTTAGTGCAACCTAGTGCTAGACCAAATCTTTCATTGATAATAAATTGCAAAAATGTACCTTGTATTCGGTACAAATAGAGTGCATTCTTCAATGCCAAATTATAAAACACACACCTGTGTAAATACTACAGGTGTAAAAACGAGTTTTTGGCACATTTTAGACAATGTATTTTGGAATGGTGCAATGTTTACTTAATGCAAATGTCATACTGATTATAAAATCGCTACCGATATTAAGCGAATTATTTTAGTATCTTGTAATCTGCGTCTGTAATTTGTAATTTTGTGTAAGTAAGTAAGTAATATGAATGATAAGATAGTAAAAACTAAATGTAACAGAGTTTGAAGGCATTTTGATAAGTGTGTATTAAAAGATGCCGCGCCGTGCCAAAGCTTTTGTCGGACCAAAAAATGCTAAAAAATGGTTTGAAAGTCGACAAAAAACGCCCATTGAGTTCACAGAAAAGCAACATAAAAAGATTAATCTCTTCATCATATTATAATACATTACCATACTTTACTTGTTTGAAACGGAGCCATTTAATCATGCACAAATAATTTAATACGTGCCCTATAGAATGGAAAATAAGCTTCTTGATTCAACTATAGAAGAAAACTTAGAAAAGTTTCATAAACTAGAAAAGATCCCATACACTGTCGACTCAGCGATACGATATTCAACGTAACATGTATTTTTGTTGCGATTTCCGATGTTGTCTTCGATTAAATAAATTAAATACAAAGAGATAAAACGACGAATAATTTATGATTGTAGCTATACAATCTCTGTAGATACACACTGTCTATTCGTCATTTCGATCGGACTGAAACGACAATCGTAAAAATCAATCTTACCGTACCTTACGACAAACCTTTCTCTAGAGACTTAATTTTTCGGGTAATTGCATGTTTTACATTGCGTACAAGAGGATTTTTTGACAAATAAAGCATTGGATTATATTGTGTTCTTACCAAAAAGGTTGCTAGTATCTTCTTGGCAAAGACCAAGTCACGTTTCTAACGACCATATCGGTGTAAACTCGTGTAATAGTAGAACTATGTGTGGCAGAGCCATTAATAACATGAGCACCTATTACTCTTCATTACCGGTTAGTGTTCAGTGACGCGCTATTAAGTTTCTCTACAAGGTGACTTAGGAATATTGTCATACTAACGGTGGACAAGAAAAATTGTTTGCATAATGTTCTATTGTTTTCCAAGTAGCACTGTCAAAAACGTAACATTTCTGTGACACGTAAATCAATAAAAGATTTGGTATGTGTAAAAATTTGGTAGTAGGATAAAATTGTACAAGTTTTGATAACGAAAGCCTAAAAAGAAGATTTTAGAGGCAAATCGTGAGTTTTTTTTTCTTAAAAAAATAAAAAGTTGCCTTCCCAATACTAGGAAAGACTTCTGTATTGTCGTGTGTTTACTAGACTTTAGACATTTATTTGAAGTCACCTGTTGCCTGTATAAATATTTGTTCCATGCAGAAGAAGAACCCGTGACAAACAGCGCAGCAGCCACTTAGCCACAGCGCCAAATGTATCATCAATATATGTTTTGTCCTACCAAAAGTATAGGGACGTAATCCCTTGTTCTGAGAGACCTCTGTCCAACCCTTTGAAGTGTACCTATGGGCGCTATGTAATGTGTTTTTCTTCTTCAAGCCTAATTATTTCATTTCCTCTAAAAAATCCTTTTTAGTAGACCTAGATTCGCGAGTTTTGGAGGAACGCAAGCATACTCAAAGATCTTTTGAATCAGACAAAACAACCAAAGTTTACAAAAGAGAATGCCAAGTTTCGGCTCACAAATCATGTAGCGTCCGATAGACTTTCTAAATTAATGATAATTCATTATATAAAATAGTAAGAATTATAGAGTATAAATAAAATCTGTAGAAGTACACCGTTTAAAAGTAATTTTAAATAGTTATTCAATTTATCAACACGTTTTCCATCTACAATTTTAATTAGAAATGTTGCCAATACCAAAATAAAATAATATCGATACGAAATTGCACTTGCAAATCGATTACATTAATATAATTATGAACCTACGTAAGTGAATTGATTACTTACAAAAGTCCTCTTAATTCTTATAATAATAAATAATGTTTAGTTATATTTTTGACTATTTTATAATAATTTAAAATAATTCAATTCAATTACTGATACAGTTTAGAATAGTTATATAGTGCTGGTAACACTTAATCTTGTAGTTGTCACTGACAATTGTCAAAAGTTTTATTTCGCGCGTTTTATGACGAGCGACGAAGTGTTTTGCGTGTTTTTTAAGTTTTGTGTTGTTTATTGCTGTGTTACCGGACCCCGATTTCTGTATTACTAACGACTACCGTGGCTGTTGAAACTGAATTCAGTATTAATTATTCAATCATTTAATAGTCTATTTCATGTTATCGTTAAAATTAGAAGTATTAGGTGGTCAATTTCAAAGAACTATAACTTTTTTTGGTGTACTTCTTATAGAAAACAAATTATATAGTGAAATTCTATAATTATTTTCCTTTTTTATGATATATAGTTCATCTTTGTCGGTTCTGGCCGAGTGTTGAAGGAAGCCTCGGCATTCTCTTTTACATAAATATCAAGTGCTGTAACTAAAGGTAACTTCTTTTTGTTTTGTCAGTGGGCAAATCATCATATGAAACTTCTCGCTCTGAACGGAGCGGAAGGGTGTATCAGACTTTTACTGACTAAAACCCCACCCTGTTCCTTCAGATGCCCTTGCGTCCGGGGCCGCGGTATCTCATTAGAAAATTCCCACAACCCGGCAGACTAAAGTTAACTTACCAGTGAGTTTGACTCCGATCACCTTGGGGCATTTGAGTTCCCAAGGAATGCTGGCCATTACGTCCACGGCATCGGCACCACCAACACCTAAACGGGGGAAATAAAGAGATTAGAATAGGGAATCATAAAACTACATCACTTCTTTTTAAACAATCAAACAGTTCAACTTGTTATGTTAAGGAAAGAGTATTTACCTACATAATTATATTTTACTTATTGGCAGAAGCAAAGAAATGCAGTGGCCAGATTTAAAAGACAAAATGTTTAAATACTGGTTAGATTTCTTAATAAAACTGTTGGAAGAATCACTATAAATCTTTTAATATCTAGTAGCAAATCTTACCTAAGTCTTATCAAGCAATATGTAATTTGGGTTATGCCAGAGATTACATTTACATAACAGATCCTTTTAAAATACGGACTTATGTTGCTAATGAAATATTGGGACAAAAACTTTGTTATTTTTTTTTTCATATTTAATTTTTTTTTGCAGAATGGTTATCAAGCACATGGGGATTGATAAACTTTTTCGAGATTGTGAGGTCTTTGTTATTGTTATGTCCTTAATAATTATCGGTACATATAACCTAGTTCGTAATTCCATGCTTGATAATAAAATATATTTTTTTCTTTTTTTTTGCATACTACAATGATCCATATACCCAAAAATTTACTGGCCACTACAGAAATGGTTAAAGGTCTCTGTCAGTCCTTGTAACTCAGAACTCAAATTATTTCGTCAAATATAGATCGTTTTCGTTATATCTTCTCGCTTACCAATGCAAAGTCCACCAAGACCGCCTCCGTTGGGTGTGTGGGAGTCAGTTCCGATCATGAGCAGACCAGGGAAGGCATAGTTCTCCAAGATGATCTGATGGATGATACCGGAGCCTGGCTTCCAGAAGCCAACGCCGTACTTAGCACCGGCAGTCTCCAAGAACTTGTATACTTCTTTATTGATGTCCTAAGGAATATTTAGAGAGTTATTTTTGATCTCACGAAGCTTTTTTTATTACTGTTGAGACCTCGAACACGCCTGATGGTAAGCGATAGATGAGGTCTACGATGGGACAAGTGAGTACAGAAGGTGCCTCTTCACTCTTGCTGGAAGGCGGGGAAGGAACACAAAAGCCGGCAGATCCAAACCTTGGCCGTGCGCACAATAAATACAGAGGTTCGCTGATTCATATGGCTTCATGATTTTTGTCGTTACCAAGATGACGACTAAATAGATGATATTATTTAGCCACGAGCAGTCCGTGCAGGTAGATTTCAAGGCTAAGTAAGGGTAAGTAAGTAAGTCGGTGGATGGGTAACCATCTGAACATCGAGATTTTGGCCTCGGAACGCACATTAAGTCCCAGATGTCAGTTTTTCTTACCAAGGAGTTTCATGTTACCCTGCTACTGTTGTACGTGGTGGAGGTCATATAGGCGGTTGCACCAGTTAAAATACAGGCAGGGGCGTAGCTACCGCCGTATCAGCCGTATCAATAATACGGGCCCCCCGAGCGACAGGTGCCCCGACATTTGCCAAACTTAGTAACATGTTATTCTCAAATTCCCATATTGAATGAATAATGACTACCTCTATGATATTCTGTAAATACTTTTTAGCACGCTCCTCTCGCTTTAGCATTTTGTACATACAAGACGACAATAAAAACTCAATCTATTTTAGTAGGTACCTTCTGATAGATCCATTAAATGAGCTCATTTTCATTTTCGAGGCCTCTCAAGATACTATTTCTGTGCTAGTAGAAGCTATATCGTACAAAAAAAAAACTTTCGAAAACAATTGATACGGGGCCCCATCAGGACTAGCTACGCCACTGAATACAGGTACAGGTAAAATACAGTTAGCTACACCCAATTTAACTGGAAGCCGACTCTAACAGATAAAGAGCAAGATCACTATTCTGAACTTTATTTTAAGGACGCATTTACGTTTATCACTCGCTCAATTTTAGGTATCCTAGTAGCAACACAACAACATTGCGCGCACACACACTTACAAACCATTGTTCGCCCGATTTTATACATTACTTAACTAATATTGATAGTTGAAGGTAATATTATATTTTCTTTAATATTGTTTGATCATAATAAGTTGTAAATTATTGTTTACAAAGGGTTACATGCTTATTGATCAGATGTTAGTTTCAATTTTGTATTAATGTGTTTGACGCCCGATTAGGAGTACTAGGGGACTTTGGAAATAAAATACTCATATGTGATAAAAAATTAATAAGAAATAAAGAAAAGTTTCGTCATGCCTGTCTGTCTGTCCATCCGTCTGTATGTCACAGCCATTTTCAACCGACGAAAAAAATGGAGGAGGTTAGCAATTCGACGCGTATATTTTTTTTAATGTTTGATCACCGATTACTCGAAGACGGCTGAACCGATTTGGAAAATTCTTTTTTTGTTTGAAAGGGTATACTTCGAAATTGGTCCCATTGTCACCAAGTCAGGAGCTGATAATGGGATCTTGGAGTAATCGAGGAAACTCTTCGAATATTATAGGCACACCTATAGTGATTTGAGTATTTTTTATAGTAACTTGTGTAGTTGCATTTGAAAAGCACCATTTGTGAAGTGGATCTGATGATGAAGACCACAGATGACCACTGGAACTACTCAATATATAAGTAGGAATAAGAAGTATTTCATGGGTTCCGCTTCGATTACTTGATTATGGTTATTAAGCACAATATGCTCGTCACAATGCATATGATGAAGTGAAGCTGATGGTGAAGTACCAGGAGAACTCCTCAACAATGAACGACCCAGCATTGGTAAAAGCAATATTTTGTCTACTTTCTAACTAATTTCGGAAGTCGGACACCACCTACCTACCGAAATTAAAGTTATTTTTCACTTCGCAGTGTTTTTTGGAAGTCGGTTTAATTTTTTTTTTTGTTAAAAGTTTTTATATTCCGAAACATTTAAGACTATACATGTGAAACTTGGTAGGTAGATGTATTCTGTGAACCGCTTTCCGATATCAAGAAAAAAAATAAAAAAATATTCATGAATCTTATGCGTGTGTGGTATTAATAGAAAAGTCTTTACATATGACATACGGGTTTCTAAAATCACTTTTTCACAAAGTTAATCATTTAAAAGTTATACACT
Organism: Tholera decimalis; assembly: GCA_943138885.2. Taxonomy (NCBI): domain Eukaryota; kingdom Metazoa; phylum Arthropoda; class Insecta; order Lepidoptera; family Noctuidae; genus Tholera; species Tholera decimalis. The sequence continues at coordinate 9,896,140 of OW964555.2, forward strand.
TCCAAAGTGGTAAAATGTGTCCCCCCCTCTTACTTCTATAATAATGGAGTGAAAAATTATACAAAAAATATATGCTATGATCCTTAATGTAAACTTTCAACCAAAATTGGTTTGAACGAGATCGGGTTGGCAGTTTTTGAGATACAGCATATTTTCTAAAACCGCAAATAAAACTTTGTAATTCATACAAGCACTATGAAAAACAAAGTTATTTGGCGTAGTTACTACGGAACGCTTCATGGGCGAGTCTGACTCGCACTTGGCCAATTTTTTAGTTTTTGTACGAACTGAACATTTTGGCATATTGAACCGTATGAAGTAAGCCCAACAAAAGGTAACTGTTGTATATCGTTGAGGAATTCCCTAGACTGTCTATGGTCTTCATCATCAGACCTGTAATAGCACTTATAACCCATATGGGTGCAAAGTTCTCATCAATATAAATGAAGTAAGTCCAAACACAAGGTAGCAACTGTAAACCGTTGAGGAGTTCCCTTAACTGTCCTTCGTCTTCATCATCAGACCTCTAATGACAGTCACAAACTATCTAGGTGTAAAGTTCTGGTCAATTCAAATTAATCAAGCCCAAACAAAAGGTTACTGCTGTAAATCTTTGAGGAGTTCCCTCGACTCTCAGGAGTCAATCTGATGAAAGGCTCCATCATCAGATCAACTCTAGACCTTCCTTAATTTGTAGTACTTTAAGATACTTAATGAAAAAAAAAAAACATTTATACGGTCGAATTGCGAAACCTCCTTATATGAAGTCGGTTAAAAAAAAATTTGTTGTTTCATGCTAGGTTCAGTAACCAATATCCATCAAATTCTAAAAATAAGTATGGTTCCCGTTCTTAGTTTTGTTTCAGTACGAAAAAGAATCAACGTATTTTAGTCACAGTATACAAGATGCCACTCTTTTTATTATAGGTTTCGACGTATTTATTTTTTCGAGGAAAGCGATACACCCCTGCGTTCACGAGCGCGTCTCAGCGCAGAATGACGGCCGGAGCCGTGCGTTCGGTAGAAAAATGTATGAAGAAATTTGAGACCGATTTTATTTTTCTCATAAATCATAAAGTTTTTTATGTATGTTAAAAATAATTAGCTTAACGTATAGATAAATACATAGGCTATAATTTCTTGTTATTTTGAAGTTAAGAATATGCTCCAGATTCGGCTTAGCAGGTACGTATTCAAACCCCATTTTTTGTAATTTTCTACGATTATTGCGGCGATAAAAACGTATTTGTGTGAAAAAGATGTACAGGACTGTGTAATTATAATGCATTAAATGTGGAGATGAATAAATTATCTTGAAATTAATACCATAACATTGTCAAAATTTTGACTCCTTATGTATCAAAATGGTACCAGAAAAACATTGATATTTGCGAGAAAACGTAAATGCGTGATAGGTTCATATCTGAGCATTTAAAAAGTGACCTATTTATTGTATGAAGTTTAAGTCAAACTTACATAAGTGATCTACTGCAAAGAAATACATATATTTTCTTTTTTAAGTTCTAACAGATGAACTCAAAAACTACTTACTAGACCAATTTCAAAGCCTTTTACCAATATAAAGCAACATTATCAGAGAGTAACAAGGCTTTTCGCTGAAAAAACTTATTCACACGAGCGAAGCTGCGGTTATGAGCTAGCTTTTTTTTTATAAAGTCTCTAGTATTCATGTTTACAATGTACCTACTGTCCATTGACATTTTGTTACAGATTATATTTTTATGACCGAATTGTTTATATTCAATACAGAAATGAGTAGTGAGTACTCACGGTACATGACCTTTTTACCCGATAAGATATATTAATTTATAGTATTTTTTTAATATTGATAATAGGCTCGCATTTGACCACCATCTCACCTGATGGTAAGTGATGATGTGGTCGAAGATGGAGCACGCTTACCTAAAAGTAACCTATTCACTCTTGACTTAAAAACCCCTAGGTTATAGCTATCGAGAATCAGACTCCGGCAGTACGAATATTTTTATTCTTACTTTACTAAGTATATTAATTAATGGCACACTAAGTTGCAAGATTGCCAAATGCCAAACATGGTCTGCAAAATTGCTTCTAAACTAGTTTTAAGTATGTATCTATTTAAATTTATGGCCAGTATGTGACTGGACTTACAAGTTTTCACTGTGAGCGTATTATCAGTTGTCAAGGTGAACCTTATCCTGGAGTCAATGAACTTGTTAATTAATGATAACCAATACTGAAACAAGTATTTATTTATCCGATTTTCAGATCTTTCCAAATATTGTCCTTTACATAACTTCTTAACTCCTTTACAAAAATTGATGCTAAGAGGAACATTTTGTTAGCTTCTTAGATATGTTATAATGCATTTTGCTAGTTCCACCCCACTTGTTGCACTATTAAGTAAGTTATAGCTAGCCTTGATCTATGATTTTTTAAGAAGACTTCATATAATTATATGTATAATGCGCAAAATTTTTTTTTACCAAATATTTAAACCGACTCCCAAAAAAGTGAAAAATAACTTTAATTTCGGTAGTCGGTGTCTTTAGTTTTGTAGTTTCGTTCCAGTAGCCATATGTGTTCTTCATCATCAGGTCCACTTCACAAATGGTGCTTTTCGAATGCAACTACACAAGTTACTATAAAAAATACTCAAATCACTATAGGTGTGCCTATAATATTTGAAGAGTTCCCTCAATTTCTCCAGGATCCCATCATCAGATCCTGACTTGGTGGCAATGGGACCAACTTCGAAGTATACCCTTTCAAACAAAAAAAAAGAATTATCCAAATCGGGTCAGCCGTCTTCGAGTAATCGGTGATCACTGATCATACATATAAAAAAAACAATATGCGTCGACTTGATAACCTTCTCCATTCTTTTTTTCGTCGGTTGATAAATTATACAGTACATGAAATCATCTTTTTTTTGGATATGTGTATAATGCAAGTATTCTTTTAAGTGTAACATAAACGAGAAAGATTGTCAATGCAAAAGTGTGTTGGCTTGTTTGTCCTTATTTCACGTCAACATGGAGTAATGGTACCATGCAACGGCACATAATTTTTGCTGAGAAGATACTGGCAAAGCTGGATCAGTTAATAGGTGCTTTAACAAATTGAACTGTTCACTTGAGCGTGGTCAAAGGCTATTCAAAGAAACTCAATGATCCCTTACCTTAGCTCTTGCCAAGTCCTTTTCTCCTCCTGTCTGGGCCTCAATCAAGTGGTCACAGTGGATGGTGGAGGGGACGGCCACGCGGGGCAGGCCGGAGGAGATGAACTGCAACATGGCCATCTGGGCGGTGGCGTCCTGCATAGCAACCCTGTCGGGCCTGAGTCGTAGGTAGCTGGTACCACGCTCAATATCCTGTGGTACAAATTGAAAGATGAGAATCATATTATTTTCAAATGTTTTTATTTTTAGCTTCCATTTTTATTTTTTCATTGTAAATTTGTCACGGTTTAGAACTAGTTACATCAGAATATAATATGTCCACACTATTGATAAATAGTATATTATGAATACCGTAATTCAGGTTCCCAAGATACAGGTATGACATATGACCTAGTTTGGGGACCTCCAATAATCATAAGAAATTTTCACACAATTAAATATTATATTGTAAGGTGTACAATAAAGTATATAATAATAATAATATTAAATAATTTTAGTATAGAATTAAGACCATCTTTCTTAGAATGAAAAATAAATTTATTCTTTTTCTTATATTTTTGTGGTACTAAGAAGATGGCAGTTTACGTTCATAGGTATAGTGTGAAACAAAGTACATCTGCAATAGATTGCTAAGAATTACTTTTAATTTAACTAATGGCTGGCAATATGCCTACAATTATTTTTATTTAATATAGATTAACTAAATCTAGTTTATACATTCTTTTTAATGGTCTTGTGAACTACATTCATTAATTTACTTTTCAGAAATTATTGGGAATTGAATTACCATTACTAAGTGATAGTATGCAGGGAGTTATAGACATGCATGGTCACAGTTACGGGTAATGTTGTATATTCAGTAAAGAAAGACTTCATACAAACACATGTTTTTGCAAATACTAAAATAAACACTCATTCCATTTTGGCAACTGCATTTCTTTCATTCAAGAACAACTAAAAAACGGTAATTGCAACAATAGTTCATAAACATGAACTTGACAATTGCCAGAAATAATAAGCATCATGAAAAAAATAATAGTGTGTAGGAATTGTCTTTGATAAGAACTATTAATCCCTTTTATAGCATGTTTTGTTTACAAACTTAATGCTGACATATTGGCAAAGGTAAGTCAAATTATCTAAGTTTGGAGACTTTCCTTAAAATGATAATGTATCAATGAGACATACAGGAAAATCTCTTAAGAAAATTTCAAAAACATGTTGACTCTTCCAGTATTGAAAGGAGTATATTATCCTTGAAAAAGGTCACATATATACAACATACAATGGTTTTTTCGTAAGAATTTTAATAACGCATTATATAACAGTTTGATTACCTGTCCTTTGGGGTCATCCAAGTGAGAGTACAGAACTTTCTCTGACAAGGTCATGTCACGACCTAACCTCTTCTTCACCACTTCCAAATTCTGCGTCAACTTTTCGTATGGCAGTGGTTTCGGGTCGAATTTCGACATCGCCACCTAAAACACATCATACGTGGCTCAGAAACATCAACTTTGAGCCCTAACCACCAATTTTCACTGGGACAATGATTACATAACAACATCGTATTATCACTGAAAACACTTGAAATAACACTTTTTAGCGGGTTCTACGTACTTGTGCCGCCGCGGCGGTGAGGGGGGACACGCTGAAGCATCTTTGCTGGATGTCCAAGAATGCCCTGGTACCCTAAGACACAAATTACAACATTAATAAATTTCCTGAAAAATACATAACTAATGTCTACGCCAACTGCACCAATTACATTTTATACAAATGAAAACCTGATAAACGTATTAATCGTAACCCCAGTTGAACTCATATGGGTTATTTTACGTGACCTGACCCATCCATTCATGATGGTTTATCGGGATTTATTAATCGCAAACAATTGCGATAATAGCATAAACAAAGGAGAGTGAATAGTATACACATTTAAACTTTATAACAATGGATATACGTTAAGTAACCAAAACGTGGAATTAATAAATTATTGACTTACCTGGCCATGCAAAACTCTTATACAGTAAGCCATGGTTCCCGGCCTTCACAGAATTAATTGAGGTTTGAAAACAAATGTATAGTTAAATATATTACGGCAACATGGAACTCGAAATTTTAAATGAAATTCCTTTTAAAAGGATCTACAAAACCACAATAAAATTACACCCCCTCCTAACACTGCGTCCGCAGTATTAGCAGTTTTTGATTAAACTTGTTCTTAGTGATTGTCAACTCGAGTTACTAAATCGAGTTATCTCGAGTTGAGCTTAACTCGAGTCAACTCGAGTTGAATTCTCTTTAACTCGATTTAGACGATTTGATTTCTGCCGCCCTAGCGCGTCAGCTGATTGACATACACTGAGTTGGCGCGAAGTTTGCCGATCATTTATGACTATACTCATTCATTTAATTCGCTACAAATGTCAATTATGTCAATGTCACAACAACACAACATTGCATTGTTTCAGATTTGAGGTTATTTTGGAGTGCCGGTTGTTATTGTTGTTAGTTTTTCGAATTATTAGGTACTGTATAGAAAAAATGCCGGAATCTAAAAGGAAATCTGTTGTTTGAGATGTATTTGAATCGCCAGTGAATGGACATGCTAAGTGCAAACAGTGTCAGATTCATACAAATATAGTTTTGTTGTTAATTAATAGAAATAGTTAATTTATTTATGTTATGAAAATTTAATCCTAAATACATAATACATAAATAAATACATTTCTTTTTTTATTTAAATTATAATGGTCCCCATACATATTTATGCTGAATCTGTTCAATTTTTTTAAATATTGTTACGAAAACAAATCATTTACTCAGTTTCATTTCACCCAGTTAACTCGAGTTGAACACGTGTTCGTGAATTTCAACTCGAGTTAACTCGAATTGAGTTTATTCCGAGTTGGCACATCACTACTTGTTCTTGACGTCTATTGGTTATAGTTGCCATACGCAAAATTTTTGCTTTCATTTCATGGACATTTACATGGGTTTTTGGGGTAATGAGTTTATTGATTTACGGTGACTCGCCGAAAAATGAGTCGCCACGCTTATCTGCAATCTCAATTTTAAGCAGTTCAGTGTCAAAGGGTGGTCGATTTTATTTATTTTTCAGCCAAAAATAGAAATTACTAAGCCTACAAAAAAATGCAAGTCTGCTTGTCTTCATTAGAAGTTTACTAATGTCATTGCCTATAAATCGTGTATACAAGCGTCACCAACTCACCGCTGATTCTGGCTTCGGGCCCTATTTAATAAAGCTGACAATCCGACAATTCCGACATATGTCAGAAAGTGACAATTCGACAACTACTGTTCTATTTAATAAAACTTACAGGTGACATAATTGTCATGGTACACGCACATTGCTCGAAAATATAGTTATCACCGAGGTTACTGTATTCGTCGCTTGAGGTATTCCGCAGCCGCAGCAGGAGCGCCAGCACAACATGATGAACTGGGAGGATGGGATGGCGCGACAGTAACGACACAAGTTACATGCCACACTAAAGGCTTACCCCATTTTCCAAGGAAACAATGACATGCCGTCCAATCATTTGCCATCGTCACGCACCAAGCCATTGGGTTCCAATATGATTTTTTTGTCATGACAATTTTCTGTTTAATAAAGCAGGTTTGACAAGTTTTTCACGACAAATTGTCACCTGTCACCTATCGCTTAAAAAGTCTTATTAAACGGAAAAATGTCAAATTGTCCCGATTTTCCGACATATTTGTCAATTTTCTACCATGACAATCCGCGAGTTGACAACTATGTAAAAATTGTTTGAAACGCTTCGAAACGCTTCACGTGTACTCGTAAAATAATATTTTATTCATCACTTAACCTTTCAATTAAACCTTTCAATTAAATTATTAAATCGTGGCATTGTGGTCACGTGACTACGTATGACGTCATCGTTCAAAAAACAACTTTCCTGGCATTTGGCACATAAATGTACTTCGGGTATTTTATGATATTTTACTCTATTATGAACGTGAAAAATTATTATTAGTGCTGTGCAGTACCTTGTTGTGGGAATACTACTATAAAAACGCCAGCGAAACTATTTATTCATGTCCCTTTAAAAAGAGATATTCGCAAGAAGTGGTTAGAACTTCTGTGTCAAATCCATCCAAAGGTTGTCTTGTAAAAGATCGCTTTTAGCGATAAGACCGCCCATTGTATTACCCTTTTTAGTTATTAAGTCCATATTTGTTTTACTGTTATGGTGTACAATAAAGAATATATCTATCTATCTGCTTTTTTAAAAAGACAAAAAAAGGAACTCATCGTACAACTATTACAGGACGATAAGACAAATGAACCAGAAGAGAGAGAGTTAGTTATGAAATGAAGTGAAATATTTATTTGTAAATTGGTTATAAATAACACTTTTACACGTCATGTTTTTTTGCGTGTTTAGTTTAGCTAGATGTGGCCGGTATTTCCTAACTGACTACTCTGAGAAGAAACACCGAAACAAACTGCTTCTGAGTTTGTCGTCAACGTCTCTTTTAAAGTCCAGACAATTTGTATTTGTATATGAGAGGCATGTAGGTTCATGTCTTTGGAATAGTCGTAGGATGGGGGGGAGCCGGCTGGGCCGTGCCCACCCCAGAATGGTCTGGTGGCCACCCGAGAATTTTGCCTAACAAACAATTATGGCTGAAAAATTAAACAATCTGGCCAAGTGCGAGTCACACTCACTCATGCAAGGCTCCGTTATGCGTTACATGTTAAATTAATTTATGTGAAAATTTTCATTTCGTACGTTAAGAGTTGACGCAACTTTGATAAGCGATCATCGCTTCTACTACTGGGGGCCAGGCCCCCCCTGGGAAATATCTCTACATACGCCAATGATCTTTGGTATTCTTTTAAGGAAATAACCACGCAAATTTGAGTGGACCTGTCCAGACAGTGCAAGCAATTATTTAGTTACACAGATTACTATATTAGTAGCAAGCTATTAGTTATTCTTTTCTTATTTTGTCTTACGCACCAACCAAAGATAACCAGTCAGCTGTCAAAATATTGAACGATGACGTCTCGTTTTCTGATTGGTGTTTCTAATCACCTGACTCACAGATAAAAAATCTCATTTTTCACAAGGGAAAATAAAATAAATTAATAATAATCTTTTCTTCATTTGTACTATTTTGTGCTTCATATCAATAGATTTACATAATTAAATAGTTATTTTAAATTTTTATACATACTGTCAACTCGCGGATTATGTCGCCTGTAAGTTTTATTAAACAGAACAATTGTCGAATTGTCACTTTTTGACATATGTCGGAATTGTCGGATTGTCAGCTTTATTAAATAGGGCCCTGAAGTCGCAGACATTGGATGAGTGAGACAAGCAAATCCCACCAACAGGCAGGGAAATTTTAATTTTAAATGGGTAACTTTCTCGCGTTTCAAAATTTCTTTGTATTTTGTGTTACTTTTTTTTATACGGTTAGTAAGAATATGCTACGTTCTTCCATTATTTTTATTTTAATGGTGATAGGCTCGTATTTGACGACTATCTCACCTGATGGTAAGCGATAATATGGTCGAAGATGGGTAAGGCCGTAGATTTTGCCACTTAGTAACATAGAGTAACAAGACACTTCTATGTTACGGTTACGTAGAAGTAACGCATAATATTTCTAAGGCTGATTACATAATGCACATTTTTAGCCGACTTGAAAAAGCTCCCAGCTGGCGAACTGAACAGTTATTCTGTTCAGTTCGCCAACTGTGAGAAGTGATTTTTTCGATTTTCTTAACTGTTTCGCACGAAAGGTTAAAGTTCATTCTTTTTGAGGTAGTTTTTAACCTTTTTTTGAGTTTATTTTAATTTCCACTGAGTGACGCTAAAAACATGGTTAAAACATCCTTTTTTTTTCAGTTTCTACAAATGTCCAAACTCCTTAAATGACACTGAACCTAACAAGTTTTTAAGGCAACTAAACTTCTGTTGTTATGACGTGTTCTTTGAATTTCGTAAAACAATCTATACCAGTAAATAAAACTGTTAAATAAGGAATTCGTTTATGCTTTTTTTTTTATCGTGGTAAAATTATCAAATAAGTCCTCCCACCCCGGGCAGGGTGGGAGGGACTGTCAGACTTTTACTGACTAAAATCCACGGTGCTCCTTCAATAACCCTTTACGTACCGGGGTCACGGTAATGGGATGAGTCCCACGACCCTGGCAGGCTTCGGCCCTCTACGGGGGGGCCTCGTCATATTGCTGACGCTCTTTGAGGCGCGCGTGGAACACAACGTGCCGTCGACCCGGGCATGGTCCATGGTCGGACAGCGAGTTGCCCTTTACTCGCTGTCCGCATGCCCGCGCCTACGGTGGCCGGAGATCGTTGGCCGACGTCCGACGCCGTGGGCGTCTACCACTGCGGCTGGGCTGGAGGGAGTACGCCATTCTCTCCCTCACGCGGCCCGCTTCCTCCTTCGGAAATTCGTACATGCTTGGAAACTGAAAATTAAAAAGAAATGCCGTCTGCAGATCAAATAAAAAAATACTGAGCAGCAGCGCCGTGAAAACTTGGGTGACGTGAGCTGTCAACCTATAGAATGATCCATAGCATTAGGTGGAATGACAGCTCACTTCGTGCTCACATCACCTAGATTTTCACGACGTGGTATGTACAGAATAGCACGGCAGATTATTCGTTACTCCACAGTCTACAGCTACACAGTCAAGGCTTTGAAAAAAAAGTTTATATTTTTTAACAAGTTTCCTCCTCTATGCAAAAAAGAATCTATATTTAATCAACTACGATATGCACAAACCTTTGCAACAGTAAAACGTTACGAAACATACAACCAACGTTACCAGTGACATCGAAGCCACATAGAAGTAACGTAAAAGCGCGATTTTTCAAGGTTATAAGTAGCCATAACTCGGCATCGAGGTTAATTTTAAACAAAAACACACCATCATGCTCTTATTAGATACATAACGCATAATACCATATAAGAAGTATACAATAAAAACTATTATTTACCTTAGAAATAGCCAAAATTCACAATTAAAATTCACTGACGAAACACACAAGTGCACCTTTGACAGACTCCAGAGACGAAAAGATGGCGTCTTTTTGTTATTTTATTGCGCTGCCTGAATATTTGGTGAGGCAATTGCAATCACAACATACTAACAAACTGTTTTCAATGCTTTTTAAGGGAAATTTTTGGTAACATACAAAATAGTAACATAAAAGCAAAAATATGGAGCATAAGTTTGAATAGTAATAAAACTATAAAGGACGCGTTTTTAAAGCCACGAAAAGCACGATGTAGCAGCTTAATGTTGACACATTTCAGATTTCATAATTAATTAAATGTACATTAGAAAAAATATAAGTTTTTATAGTGCTAAGTGCCAAAAAGACAGCATGTTTTTCGTTAAATTTAGGAGTCTGGACGAATTTAACTCGTTGTATTTTTTTAATGTACAACTTACATTCATTTTAAAAATATGATGTAAGAGTTTACGAGATATATAACCTGATAAAAATACCTTCAGTACAATTCACCTACTATATTGTTTTTTATAAGCAATCAAAATTTAAGATTTTTTTTCACTTCAAAAAGTGGCTAAATCTACGGCCTTACCCAGATACACGCTTGCCTAGAATTCTATGTTATTGCATTTTTCCAAGTTTTTAGAATCAGACAAAATGATTTTACTATGTAAGTGAAAGTTGACCAGGGCGTTGAAGAATAGGAAGTCTTCTTCTTATCGTGTGGGTAGTAAGGTCTAACGACCCCATACACCCTAGTGTCAGAGTTTCTAGACCGCCTGAAGGGCTTCTGACGTGGTCTATTTTGACGACCGCCATTTGGCGAACGGGACCACCGGCTTATACGTGCCTTCCGAAGCACGGAACCATCTTTTTATCAGAGAAACAGGTAATCCAGGCCGGCAATGTCCTAGCCAAACTGGAAACAACTTTATAAAGTACGCTTCCCGCGGGAATCGAACCCACGACCACCGGGTCCCAAGGCAAACGTCTAAACCACTCGACCACGGAGGCAGCTACTTGACCACGGAGGCAGGTTGAAGGAGGCAGGAGGCAGGGAGAATTGTAAAAAGTAAAAAGTATAGATACTAATTTTCCAAGATGTACCTAAGTAGTGCTTATGTTGTGCTAAGCAAATCGTAGACAAATAGGCAATAGGAATAGGAAATATAATAACTGACGTAACTATTATAACTGACGCTTTGTTTACAAAATAAAATCCATGTAGTGAAAAAAATACCATTCGTTACGTACTTCCATCTTCCTACTACCAAGACTTCTCCATGCATGCCTCTAATATCACGACAAGCATTTGGTAAGCCGTGTCGTCGCCGTCGCGTCGGTCCCGGCTACCTTTATGAGACTAGACATTTTTGAGAAACGTTATGGTGGGTTGTTAAACAGCGTGGAGGCGATCAGTGGCGGCGAACTCTCGCGTCCGGCCTTGGTTAGGCCAGGCGCAGGGATGCAGTCGCCTTCTTCTGCGCAGCATTCATGCTAGCGAAGGAGGAGGCTAAATGTGTGAGGGAGAGACAACTTTTTTCCTCACGCCCCAGCCGCCATGGGAGACGCCCCGGCGTCGGAGATGGCGTGCCCTTCTCCGGCCACCGTAGACGCGGGCCTGAGGACGATGAGTAGGGGTAGCTCACCTTCCGTTAAGGACCAGTCCCGAGTCGGTGGCGCGCCGAGTTACATGCAATAAATTTCCAACAAACAAAATTATCCTAACGTCAGTCGCGCTTGATGTTCACACTATTTTAAAAAGAGCATCCTCAATTCCTTATAATCCTCATTTGAGGGTACACTCTTCGATTTGATCTAAGCATTCCAGTTGCGGCATAATTTCTGTAGTCTAAATATTTAGCATTATATATAAGCCTTACTGAGTAGGTAGAAGATCCTTGCCTTACTGTCATTGTGAAATGTCAATAAATAAAGTCAGTGTCATTTCAGTTGTCAGAAATTTGAAAATGCTATGTTGTTGTCATTTGTGCTAATAGGAAAAAATCTGAGGAAAAAATAAAAAAGGAAAATCATAAAAAAAATTTTTTTACATAACGACAGAATATTTGGTTATTACATGTACAGAAACAGTTAAATAAAATTGAAGAATAGTATATAACAATGACGAACGCTACAATTCAGGTATACACCCACTTTTGTTGTATCACTTAATTTTTGCAGTCCAAATTTTACTTTAACAATTCCTATACTACTTCATTAGAATAATCACGGAATTATTTAGTGATGACTTTAGTATTTGTATGTTATCTGATATTGTTGTTATGTTTCGTTAGGAAATAGAAGGTATAGATGACTACTGGGGTCCGGCTTTCCGTTCTATATATGAGGGGGAAGGCCACGAAGCGTTTGTACAGCAGCTAGACGAACGGATCAAGCAACATGACAAGGAAATTGAGAAATTGTGCAACTTTCACTATCAGGTAATGAATAATCTTCCAATATATTTGGTGTCATCGTCATTTCTTTAAAGAAATTGGTATTAAGCTTGATATCTGGTATTAGTCTTGCCAAGGGTATTGTGTTACCTAAACTTTTTTTTAAAATTGATATTGATTTGTGTTTTACCACCATCTTGCCTGATATTAAGGGGTGATGTGGTTGACGATGAAGCTCGCTTACCTAGGAGTAACCTTTTTCACCCACCTCGTTCACCCTTGACTTAAAGCTCCCAGGTTATAGCTATCAGGAAATACAAACTACTGGGTTGTGGTAGTCAGATAGCCAGTTGCTCCATCCAAAACACTAGTACTGAACTGCATCCAGTTCGATTTTAAGCCGACCCCAACATGGTTGAGAAACGGCTGTGCAGCTGATGATAATAATATACAGTAAATTATTATGGTCTGTACTATGGTCCAGTTGTCTATCACTCAACTGGACCACTATGAATATTAACCTCTAGAGCCCCAGCGGCACAAAAACGTGCCAGTATACAAGTATTAGTTGAGCCCCGCTTTCTTACGATAAGTGCCCGCCCACGGTGCTTGATGGATGGTTGACGTAATAATGCTGGTCCTTGAGAGGTTAAGATGTTTTTTAAAAAGATAAATTTAATTTACCTAATTAGAACTTGCTTGGACAGATTACTTGGGTTTACTTGACTAGTAAACACTACTTGATAATAAATGTAGATACATAATATTAATTAAATGTTTATTGTTTCTAGGGCTTTATTGACTCAATACGTGAGTTACTACAAGTACGGTCTCATGCAGAAGAGTTGCATGCGGACATATCTAATGTGGATGCCAATGTTAAAGACACAACTGACAGTAAGTAGTATTATCTAAACTACATTGAAAAGTATGCCAGATGAAGATATTGAAAACCATTACTCTGGTTTTCTATTAAATCTAGCTAATTTAATATCGGTATGCAGAAGCGAAAGAATCTGACACTAGACTACTGGGTTCTGGAGGTCAGACAGGCAGTTGTTCCATGTAAAACACTAGGACTGAATAGCATCCAGGTAGACTGCAAGCTGATCCCAATTTAGTTGGAAATATAGTATCTATATCTCAATATAGTTCCAAGATTTGGATCATCATCGAAATCATGGAAATTTGCCTATAATTTACCAGATTTAATTAAAACAAATTATTACTGGCCATAGGTTTTCTGTTAAGAGCGAGTTCAACACCAAAAAGGGAATAAATAAAATTGTATTGAATAAAACCATAATACTGGTTGATTTTTGTTTTTTTAATGCTGTGATTTCATAGTTCACTGGATTTCGTCCTTCTTAACAAAACAAAAGCACATAATTATACACTAAGCTATACATTATGATACCAAAATGCCTTTAGTTAGGTTACATTTTAACATGTCCTATGTTTATCTTTTAAGGTCTATGTGCCAAAGCTGATGACTTGATCAGGGCTCGAAGAGTGGAGCTTAACATTGCGGCTACCATTGAGAAGATGGAATTATGTCTGCCCTTGCTAACAACATACTCAAAGCTCAAGTCACAGGTGGAGGCTAAGAGGTAAATGATAAATTTTGGGGTGCATGAAGAAGCCTCCTGGTGTAGCGCAGCCTGTTCCATTAGCCTCTGAACTGAATCTAGCGCTTGGCGCATCCCAGACAGTCACACCTATGACCTGAAATGACTGACCATTATTTCTTTTGCGGTGGTAGAGCTCACGCCCGTCTGACTCGCGGCCACCCTCTCACCGGAGTTGGGCGTCAAGCAAGCTGTGTGGGTAACTCTGAACAGGCATTTAAGCTTGCTCGTCCTATTGTAGACCTCATCAATCGCTTATCATCGCGTGAACGAGGCCAAGAGCAGGCACATCATACAAAATTAAATAAAACTTGAGCGCAAAACGCTGATTAGAGCAATATTTAATTGTTTATTTTCTCTTTGCCAATTTATTTTTATAACTAGTAACTATTGCGAAAACTTCCTCGGTTAGTGGTTTTTCGGTTGCGGTTAATAATAATACAGGAGATAATAATCAGACTTAATCTGCTACCACTAAAAACTAGAGACTGTCAGATTATTGGAATATTTGGACCAGTAAATTGTATGGAAAAGTTCAACATTTGTTCAAAGTTTGTTCATACTCAATGACGTTTTTTGTATTATACCATTTCATAATGTTGTACTTTAATGAGGTAATATCTAATTAGTTATTTAAAAGGCTTTTGAAGAAAAGAAGATGCGCAGATTTAATTAATGAATGCCGATGTGCCTGATTTCAGACTGTATACTGCATTACCATAGTGCCTAATTTCAGACTGTCTTCTGCATTACCATAACATTATCTATAATTCCAGATACTACCCAGCCCTCAAAACGTTAGAACAGCTAGAACATGTGCTACTACCTCGCGTTGGTCCATACAAATGGTGCGGGCAGATCTCTGCCGACATCCCGCGACTACGGCAAGCTATACAGGATGCCTCTATGGCAGATCTGAGGGACTTCCTCGAGAATATACGCGAGCTTAGTCCACAGGTTAGTTATTAGTATTTTTTTTAATTACAAATGAGCCCGCTCTTGATCTCAATCACACCTGATGGTAAGTGTAAGATGAGGTCTACGATCGAACGAGCGAGCCCAGAAAATGCCTATTCACTCTTGCTTTAAAGGCTGACGGGTCATATGTGGCAGAAAACACAGAAGCTGGCAGAAAGTTCCACACCTTGGCTGTGCGCACAATAAATGTAGACGAGAAGCGCTTCGTACGACAAGACGGTATATCGACCAAGCGTGGATTGTATCCTGCGGTACGTCTGGTGGACCGGTAGTAAAAGGGGGATGAAGGGATTAGGTCGTGGAGCTCCTGCGCACACTCTCCGAAGTACAATCTGTAGAAGATAGACAGGCAAGCAACGTTTCGCCGGTGAGCCAGGCTGTAAAGCTTGCCTGCCAGAACCTCGTCACTTATGAGCCTTTTAGCTCTGCGTTCGATCGAGTCAAATGCAGCTAGCTGGTATTTGGTCTTTTATTCCGGATGTTCTTGACCTCCAACTTGCCTGATGGTAAGCGATAGATGAGGTCTATGATGGAACAAGCGAGCCCAGAAGATGCCTGTTTACTCTTAGTCTTGGACTGTTTAGGAATAGAGATAAATATTACTTCATCTGCTTAGCCTTTACCAACTATGTTGGGGTCGGCTCCCAGCAGAGCCGGATTAACCCTGTTAGAGGCCCTAAGGCAATGGCATGCATACTATGGGCCCCTTTTCTTACTTTGACTGACCAAATCGTGTGTGAACTGAGGAAACGCACATTAAGGGCTGTGGTTTTTAATATATTTGTTTACTTATTCCCAGATTTGTTCTAAAATTGTTTTAATTCTACTACTAAATCTAACGATTTGTATTTTGTGAGATAACATTGAGGTCCCTAAGTTCACACGCACATCAAATTCTCCTTCTTCTTCGAACGAGAATTTGATGTGCGTGTTTTCTTGGTGCGTGCACTAGGCCTGGTCCCCTAGTTGATGCGGGGCCCCTAGGTAGTTGCCTACTCCGCCTAAAGGTTAATCCGGCCCTGGCTCCCAGTCTAATTGGATGCAGCTGAGTATTATTGTTTTACATGAAGCGACTGCCTATCTAAACTCTGCAACGCAGTAACTGGGTAACACGATATTCAGCAAGACCAGTGTCCGATTTCCTGGCTTCTGACTAGCCGAAACTTCTGTCAAAGATGTAGAAATGACAGCCGGCAAATACACTCTGTGAAATTTCGACACTAAACGAGTATACAAGATGTAACAGATTACGCGCAATAGCTCAGACCACCCAATTAGAATATTAAATTATAAGTCTAAAACAACATCCGTAACTAAATAAATTCAAACCAAACTTAGACTTTTTTTTATAAAATAGTTATCCTTAGTAAACACAATGTGCGTCATACAATATCCTTACGCAAACGCATACACTCATGCTATGATGGCAGCCGACACGCACACGAGCGCATTTCCTTGAATTAAGGATTGTATTAATTTGTAATGATACTGTTTCCATTTTAAGTTCAAAGAAAGATTTTTTCCGCCAAAATTTAACACCTATTTTTTATGACGGAAATCGAGTCGGAAGCCGATTCTGAACCAACTACTTTTAGGAATTGCGTTTATCCTGTTACACGTTGTATAATCCTGCAGTTTCCTTCTACACTTCTGGGGCGTATGGAATACTTAAATCTTTTCTTACGTACCTTATTTAAATAAAAAATTTCTGTGCCAATTAAATGGAAGAGCTGGATCAATTAATTATGTATTTTTTGCTTTCCGTTGGCAAAATACGCGCTTCCTCGTCGAGTTGCGGTCATCAGACGTACATACATTTAATGTCAATTAAATCTAATATTTTCTGTTTTTATCCACAGGTGGGAGCAATGGCTTTGAGACAGACACAAGAAATGCTTGGAAGGAGTTTAGCCAGCATTGTCCAAAATAAAAAAGGTATGTCACCAACAAACTTTGCCAGTCGCTTAGAAAAAGTCGTTATTTA
This sequence comes from Tholera decimalis, assembly GCA_943138885.2. Taxonomy (NCBI): domain Eukaryota; kingdom Metazoa; phylum Arthropoda; class Insecta; order Lepidoptera; family Noctuidae; genus Tholera; species Tholera decimalis. Next base: position 9,913,356 of record OW964555.2, read on the forward strand.
AAGATCTTATATCTTGTGTTGCCTTAATCTGGCATATGCTTAGGTGAAGCCCTTAGATTAATACATAGCTTTGTTTTTTATTAGATTTAGTTAACCCAGTATTTGGGCAACGCAATACCCCTTGGCAAGACTAGTACCAGATTATTTTGGCTTCCGACTAACAGTAACGACAAACTGATATTTATAAAACATGATCTGAGTCTAGGACTTGCTCAGCCATATTTTTATCTCTGGATAATTGCGTGATAATGATTAATGCTACTACAGATAGATTATAAAACATTTAGGTAATAACGCAACCAGCACTATAATCCACAACATAATATAGTAATAACTTGATTAGGTACAAGCAAATTATAAGAAACAAAAATTTTTAGCAATTATAATTTGATTTACACAACACTAATTATTAAAAGTTTTGACAAAATAAACAAGCTAGTTTGTATCATATTGACATTATGAGGAAGTGTGAACAATGTTTTCTTTGATACATTTCTTGTGTAAGTGACATAACAAATAATTTGATATCAGCAAAATTATTTATTTATTAACCTCTCAAGGACCGCCATTATTTACGTCAACTATTAGTTGAGCCCCGCTGGCACACAAATTTGTTGCCAGCGGGGCTCAACTAATACTGGTTTACTGGCACGTTTTTACAAGCAAATTATAACAAACAAAAATTTTTAGCAATTATAATTTGATTTACACAACACTTATTAAAAGTTTTGACAAAATAAACAAGCTAGTTTGTATAATATTGACATTATGAGGAAGTGTGAACAATGTTTTCTTTGATACATTTCTTGTGTAAGTGACATAACAAATAATTTGATATCAGCAAAATTATTTATTTATTAACCTCTCAAAGACCGCCATTATTTACATCAACTATTAGTTGAGCCCCGCTGGCACACAAATTTGTTGCCAGCAGGGCTCAACTAATACTGATTTACTGGCACGTTTTTACAAGCAAATTATAACAAACAAAAATTTTTAGCAATTATAATTTGATTTACACAACACTTATTAAAAGTTTTGACAAAATAAACAAGCTAGTTTGTATAATATTGACATTATGAGGAAGTGTGAACAATGTTTTCTTTGATACATTTCTTGTGTAAGTGACATAACAAATAATTTGATATCAGCAAAATTATTTATTTATTAACCTCTCAAGGACCGCCATTATTTACATCAACTATTAGTTGAGCCCCGCTGGCACACAAATTTTTTGCCAGCGGGGCTCAACTAATACTGGTTTACTGGCACGTTTTTGTGCTGCTGGGTCTATAGAGGTTAATAGGAAACTCAACAGCTTTTTTACAATGTTCACAATGTTATATGGTGTTCTGATGCCTATTATAGAGTTTCACATCATGCATACAAAACTAATAGAAAGAAGAGTAGTTCTAAAATGTTAACATTTTAAATAAAAGAAAAGGAAAATATAACATCTGATAAAAAATATACGAATATTGTTTATCCTGCGTTGGTCCTGCATGTATTGTAAAGTAATCCTAGTGTGCTTTCCTATGTCCAGATATGGCAGTATTGGGTATACCAACGAACATCACCGCTGGACCGCAATGTCCGCATGAGCTGGTGGACTTCAGTCCCCTGCACAGATGTCTGCACATCCACAGCGTACTCGGCGCTAAGAATGACTTCATACAGTATTACAGGTGATTTGCAAAGAAACTTATCAATTTTAATAAAGCTTTGAGATGATAGAGACAACCTTTTTTTTGTTGGGAAAAACATCAAATGACTCCTCCACTGTGGGTGGAGCGGAAGGGAGTGTCAGACTTCTACTGACTAAAAACCCACCTTGTTCCTTCAGTGCCCCTACGATTCTGGATCGCGGTATCTCGTTAGAACATTCCCGCAGGCAGGCAATGGCCGTGGTCCTATAGAGCTCCTTCAATGGAGCTGACTGCTGTTTGAGGCGCGCGCGGAATACGACGCACCTTCGACTCAGGTTTGGTCTCTACCGGAAAGTGAGCTACCCCTGCCAGGCGTCCGTCACTCGCTCAAGGCCACGTGTTTTATGCCTACCGCTTCACGTATCGTCGTCGGTACATCCGACACTGGGCTGCCGCACGCCTGCCTGAGCCTTTTTAAATAATTTTGACAACGTCATAACGGATCGACCTAAAACAATTGATTTTCCTCCGCTTTGCTCCTGTTTCCCTTTTGATTATTTATTGGCGTGGAATTTTATTGTAATTAAAATTATTTACGCGGTTTCGGATATTTTCGACTATAAAATTTAATAATCGGGAATTCAGGAAAGGAAAAAATGCTTCTATCATTTTATTAAACTGAAACATATTTGATCAACAATTAAAAAATAATTGTTTTTCTATATTCGTTTTATTACCAATATCATCATTTATACAACCCTAGGACATTCGCTCGATGACGTGGGTCGCGCGGCGGGCAAAACAATCTCAACTCTCTGTGTGCGTACTTATGGTACATTTCTTCTCGTTGCAAACAGCTGGTATTATCATTAAATTTTGTAGGCTATTATAGCGTAGGTATTTTTGCTTTTGTATGAGAGTGATGTATCTGTTACGAAGTAACTATTTAGTAATCTGTGCCCCTGCTCGCCGCCCTGCACCGCACCTACGTTGATAGAGACGATCCGGGATCTGCGTTCCATGTACTTATCCAAATATTGGAGAACTGCAGATTAAAACATAACATAATCAGCCTTTAACGTTCCCACTGCTGGGATTCAGGCCGTAGTCCACCACGCGAGCCCAATGCAAGTTGATGGATGTCGCATGTATTCGGATTTTCGATCCTAGAACATACCGGTTTCCTTAACCCATTAAATGCCAACTACGCAATATTACGTATGTGGTAAGAATGGCAGATGCCGACTACGTAATATTACGTACGTCTTCCCTACCGATTATATGATATTCTGTGTTATTCGGCCTCCTTGAATGGACTTTTTATACTCATTGGCTTCTCAAATAAAACACGAAATAAAAATGTAGTAACTTTATTAATTCTAAATATCTAAATTCACACATTTTCAAGGGCACTTTTTTGACTGTGGCCACTGATTGTGATTTGACGATTAACTTCGGCATTCAATGTTTTCCATCACCGTTTTGAGTGCAGTGGTTATGGTGAAAATTATTCAAAGTAATCTGTTTGCCTGGGTACGCCAAGCAAACAGATTACGCACGATCTAAAAGTCTTAATCCGTGCTTGTAACCACTGGGCACTGCTCTATCAAAGTTAATATTATAAAGCGGGAAGTTTAAACAAACAAACTTTTCTACTTTACCATATCACGATACATAACCCTCCTTCCTTTATAGTCGTATATAAATCCTTCCTCGAGCTTCAAGCTACTCCAAATTTTATCCAAATCCATCTAGTACTTTCGAAGATTGAGATTGCGCATTTATTGAAGCTTGTGGAAGGCTTTTTAACCGACTGTCCCGTGGTCCGTGGGAGTGAAGCCTCAGGCGACTGTAAAGGATATAAAGTTGATTTGTATTATCCTAAATTAGTTTGGCATGTTGCATACTATACTATATTATTTATTTATTTCAGATCACAACGTAAGCAACAAGCTCGGCTCGTTCTTATCCCAGCATCGACGAACTTACACGACTCCATCGTAGGAGTAAAGAACTACCTAAATGCAGTACTTGGCTTCTTCATACTAGAAGAACATCTCTTAAGCGGTGGCGCAGGTAAACAGACTTTTTTTATTGTAATTGCTTTTATTACGACGCCGAAGTATACTTGCCGACTTAACGAGTTTCCGAACTAACAACTCGATCCTGAAAGAACTACGCATTAAAAACTGACTTTAGTCGATTGTATAATGAAAAATTCTGAACTTGTTCGGCCACATCTCAAGGAATCAATCCAAACCAATCGTCTGTTTGTCCGGACTAATCTCTGGAACAGCTCAAGTGATTTTAATGGGACTTACTGGAAGTTGTCCTCTAGGTTATAGGGCTCAACGTATAAGCTATACATGTGCGTAGAATTTGTGCAGAATAAACAATATCCTTCTTCATTTTCAGGACTTGTTTCAAAAGACTGGTTATTAGACATGTGGGGCATGTCAGTTACCAAGGTCGCATCCACACTTAGGACTAACACGTCTTTGATAACGGATCCCACACTGATGCTGAGTATCAAACACCAGATCGTGCTGTTTATTAATACCTTGAAGTGAGTATTTTTTTACATATTTAGTGAATGACAAAGGTCCTAACTGGAATAGTTCGGTCCGAATGAGCGAGAGAAAAAGCTGTAGAAATAAGCATCACTTTTGTATCTATTTTTGTATTCCTACTTCATGATTGTCAATAAATAATTATGGATGTTAGAAAGCATAGCAAGATAATGAATAATGGAATTCTTGTGGATGTCCTGGGGTGAGCGAAGGGGTCTGTCGACACTTAACTGACTAAAACCACCCCGTGTTTAATCGCAAATTTGGGCTGGTGCCTGCGGAAGCACTTAAATATTTTTCAACACAGCCCCCGATTGGTGTCTTCTGTAACCATAGTTTTTTCCTTATTTTAATTGTAGCGTCGGTGTGTCATGTTCTTGTCTTTCGTATTCCTCCTTTAACACGTTGACGGATAGTGCTAGACCACTGACATGAACGTGCTGTGACACTACTAAAATTTACGTATAACATCTATCTACGGGAGACACTTTTTGGTATTTTTTTCTTCATGATCTGACAGTAAAAGTTAAGAATTTCATTTGCCATGACAATGTATACTAATATTAAAAAGCGGAAAAGTTTGTTTGTTTATTTGAACATGCTAATCTTTGAAATTACTGGGTGGATATGGATGAAATATAATGCCCCTCCTTGTGTTTAGTATAGAAAATTAAACCCAATGAGACGTATTACTTGGACATGAATAAAAAGTCCAATGTCGACAGGCGTACTGTAAAAAAAAAATAAGCGTTCTGTTCGTCAACTGTAATGTTCGTTTTCATTACTTTTTACAGATGTTACGGCCTTCCTACGGATCCGATACCGTTGCTACTACAAGAGATGGCAGAACATTACACTGAGGTGTTGATGCAGAGATGGGTGGCCGTCTTCAGAGACATACTTGATAACGCCTCCTTCTTACCGATAGAGGTAAAAACATAAGTATTAAATGTACTGTTAGACTATTTATCTGGTGTTGAGCAGAAAAATAATGTAAAAAAAAAAAAGTTGTGGAGTTGTTGCGGAATGTGCCAATAAGTTTGTTTACAACTGGATTAATTTGGTGACAACTTTAAGTGAAAGACAGAGAGACAAGTAGATCCTATAAGGGTTCCGTTTAATTTATTGAAAGCTTAGTATTTTTATAATGTAGTGGTAGTTATAAATATATTAAGTTTGAATGATAATGAGACTAACTGATACCTCCATTCAGAAATAGATTTGATTGATTGATATATTTAAATGAACTGTGGTTGTATTTCGACCTTTGGCGAACATGACATACCCCTGTTTACGAAAACTAGTGGTCGCCTAGTGATCGAGATTCGCCCATATAACTATAAACAAAGAGAATATAATATAAGAGACGGAACTTAGAACATTCAGTCTGTGAGAAATTGTTAACCTTCTTTAGCCAACCACAAAAAAAAAACATAGCTACCAACATTAAAATTTCAACTAGCACTGTCTATGACAATCGTGACCTTGACAGGAAGAACTGTCATTGATAGGGATGCGCAATTTATAGAGAACTCAATAAACTTATCGATATGTTTAAAATTTATCGATATCGATGAAATGCATTATATGCAATTAATTGGGTTCTATTCAAAACTAATTATTTTGAAAAAACTGTGTAAAATAAAACACTCATATTATTTCAGCATTTATTTATTGATATAATTATATTACTAACGACCTATATCACTTTATTTATGATCTATTTTTAATTGGAATAAGGGTAGAACAGAAAAAATAAATAAAATAGCTCTTCATATGTATAAAAGGTGTATTCCTATCTTCCCCGTCATAGTCACGGTATTTTTAGTCACTATAAAAATAATTGCTGTCCCCGTTAAACTAATCGCGCGGTTCTAACAAGGGGTTATTATAACAAGTAGTAAAAATATTAAATAATTTAATTTAAAGACTAAAAACAAGGCATTGGAAAATAACAAATATTACTTATGTTATAATAACAATATTACACAAGTAATAATAAGTAGAAATTATAGTATAAAGCCGGGTATTCATTAGGCAACATTTGTTAATAAACACTGTTTCACTATGTATGATCATCTTTGAAAACAGTTTATCAACAGTTTATAAACAAAGGTGATGAAACATTGTTTCTTAAACATCGAAACATTTTGTTTATAAGCAAAAATCAACAGGTGTGGACATGTGTTGTGCGAGTTTATAAACATGGAAGTAGCAGGCTGCATTTCGTTTTTTCTAATTGCTCCATCAACTGATTTTCCCTTGGTGTTAAATCTGTAGACAGGTTTTTAAATATGTATAAGCAAAATATTTGATAAAATTTGTAAATATTTCCCTGCATATAAAACGCAAGGATCTTTTCTAAGTAAAATGAACAATAGAGCACTATTTCGAGAATTTCTTGATTTTATGAGGCGGTGGGACTGACTGTCCGAGGCCAAGGCATACCAATTATGAAAAAAAATAAGAAATGCAAATAGTAATTAGTAAAGGAATAGCAAACGTTTTTTTTTACGTATAATTTGTTGAGAATGTAATATTAAAAGAATTTAGTGATTTTATTTAAAATATTTACCATTTTGGGCCAGCCCCTTGAGGATGTCTCAATTGCTGGCTTGTGGATGGCACTGCTTCAGGCAAAAGATATGAAATGATACATTTTAACTTGAAACTAGTTTGGAAACCATCAGATATTCAAGATTCACTATTTTTTTAATTTGAAATAGAAGTTAAATATTAATAAGTATCCTAATTTTGACCTCTTTAATGAATTTGACAAAATATTTTAAATGATAAGCTTCGCCTAGGTGGAGGTCGGAAAACATCCCACATTCCTTGTATCCTCTCAGACCACTTCATGTCTTGACTTAAATGCATTATGTCTGTCCCTCTCGCAGAGACCTGTGCCCTGTCTCCCAGCATTGAGTACATTATAGGCTAATTACGATGATGATTATGAATAATTTACCATTTTGAGACAGCTCCTTAAGGATATGTCTGGATTGCTGGCTTGTGGATGGCACTGCTTCAGGCAAAAGATCTGAAATGATACATTATAATTTGAAACTAGTTTTGGGATCTACCAGATATTCAAGGTTCACTAGTTTTTTTTTTTTATTTGTATTAGAAGTAGCATCTTAATTTTTAACTCTTTAATGAATTTGACAAATATTTTAAATGATAAGCTTCGCCTGGGTGGTGGTAGGATATTATCCCACATTCATTATGATGATGATAAATGGTTATTAATATGTATATCTATAAGTAACTATTAATCCCTTAAAATGCCAAATATATTCACTTGTGTTTTTGGTTCAAAATCAGCCTCAAGACTCGTTTCAGCATTTTTTGATATTCCACAAGTATTTCACACTTGAAAAATTCATTCTATACAGGATACTTAATCGTATTATATTTACCTCTTGACTCTGAATGCTGATACACATGTTGTGGAAATTCTGCCAATTGTCCGTCAGTGAGAGGTAAGGCCATCAAATTCAAAGACGGGATTGCATGTCTTTTCAGACGACTTCCCTTTTTGCTAAAATCCTTTTTTCCAAAGTGGTTAGCACATACATTTCGCTGCTCATGCAGTTTTTCTATTGGTAGATGCACCATTTCTTCATTACCAATTGCTTTTAGGCACTCTCGACAGCTGGAAGATATGAAATATTAAAAGTTATTATTAACTATGAATTTATTAAGTGTGATTTAAACTTGAATCAGTGATTTAAAAAACTCGACATGTTACATTTTCCCAGAAGTGAGTTAGTGCCAGTATCATATTTTATAAACATAGACCTATCTACCGACTGTTAAAGTATGAAATAATCACTCCATTCATAAATTAGTAGTTCATAGCATACAAATAAATATCACTCACAAAACATTAATAATAAGATAAAGTATTTATAGCAGTGTGAACTGTGAAATGTACGGTGAGTGATATTGTTGTGCTATGAATAATATGCTATTATTATATAATAGAATAGTCTGAAATAATCTTAACATGTGGAGTTTTTGAAGTCACCAATTCAGTTATGAAAACACCTAATTTAAATGATCAGTGCTACTAAATGGAATAGTTTCTTGGGATATGAAATTCTAGAATAATCACCAATTACACCATATTTACATAATGATATCACAGGTAGATAATGAAATGTCTCAGACTCTCTGAATGTAGTATATAGAACCTAGTTTCTTGTAATCATGCTAAAAACATGGTATTTAGCAGTTAACCTACATACTAAAATATATTGTAATCTTGATTGATGGCCAGAGGGTAGTAATACAGAATTTGAATGATGCTATTCACAATAGGATATTTACAATAATTTATTTACACTTAAATTAAACAGGTAAAGTTCGTGAGGTTGTAGGGGGGGTAATCTCTGGATCTACAGAACTAATTTCGAAAATTCTTTTATCAATAGAAATCCACGTTACTTGTGAGTGTCATAGGCATATATTATCCCGAAAAATAAATGTTTACCACCCAATGAAGTATGCATGGGTCAGCTAATTAGCAATATGGAAATTAACAACATATAGGTACTCACCGGTTTGGATCCAGTAGAAACTTGGAAAAAAGCAACTTATTTCCAGTATGCCAGGCCTCCTTGATACCGCAAACTTCACATCTTCTGTGACCCCTACCCATGATGGTTCAGAGTCACTGTCTCAATTATTATAGTAAAAACAAATAAGTCTCGCAAGAGTCACTTACACTAAGAGACAATATCTCGATGAAACTATATGAGGGTTAAACGGAGGAGGATGCTCGATTCAACGTTTAACATACAATCACGGAAATTATTCTGTTATGTTATATTCCGAAATCATAAAGAAAAAGGAAAAACAAACAGAACAATCACAACATAAACATGGACGACGCGAAGGCAGACATGTTTGTCTGCACAGACAACAAATCTAGTTTTAGTGGTTTAATGTTGGTCATCCTCAGATTTTGACGTTTGTTTCTGAATGTTGGCTAAAGAAGGTTACAAATCCCATATAAAAAAGATTTGTTAGGAGTTTCACAGGACTGACTATAAATATAACAATAAATAATTAAACTGGGAAACCAGTAGAATTTACTAAATGTTTAAAAATAAAATATCTTATTTTTGCAGTTATGTTTATGAGACATTTCCATTTTTAGGTTGAAAATCAAGATCAGTATGACGGTGTAATGGATACGTTCCCATACGATGGCGATGAGCTGGAGATGGAACCTTTTCCAAGGAAGTAAGTAGTGACGTCATTTACTGTAAAAAAACTGTTGCCAGTAATTTGCTCAGTCTTGTATGCATTGAACAAATCGCTTCATGTTGCAATAACAATATTTCAATGTTGTTTTGATAAATTAAACTCTATTTTCATTTGAAATGCAACTTTTATTAAAATTGGAAATTCGGACTCAATTTTTTTAATGATTGTACCTTTTTTGATTTTATTTAGAAGTTTGCTTTGATAATCCTATTAAAATTGGGGTATACCCCAATTTTAATAGGATTATTATGGATGGATGGATTAATTTAGCATGGAAGTAGCTTTTTTTATTGAAAATAGGTTCGTGTTTGACCACTATTTCATCTGATGGTAAGTGATGATGTGGTCGAAGATGGAGCATGCTTACCTAAAAGTAACCTATTCACTCTTGACTTAAAGACTCCTAGGTTATAGCTATCGGGAAACAGACTCCGGCAGGGAATTCCACTCCTTAGCCGTACGCACAATGAAGGTATTCCCAAAACGTTTTGTGCGTATGGGTGGGATGTCCACCGCGTTTCGCCTTCACCGCGATTATTAGGAGTATACTCCAAAGCGTTAGACCGGGGTGTACCCTCGTTTCGCCAGTTACATTTAAGCTTTATTTAATAGGCGGGTGTTATTATATAAAAAAATCACAAGGAATAAAATAAAACAGCTGTAGTTTTTTAAAAACAATATTTAAAGGGTTTTTATTTAGAGAAAATCTGCATACCATCTTTTCTCTTGTATGGTTGGTAATACTAGCAGTCAGTTGATGAGTTCCTTGTTAACTACAATTAAATATCTATAATTTCACAGATTCCCATTCTCCACGATAGTCCCCGCCGTGTATGTACAAGTAAAAGAGTTCATATTCGCGTGGCTCAAGTACTCTGCGGGGCTCGGGCTGGGTGGGGGGCGGAGGGCTGCGGCCGCCAGGCACTCGGCCTCCTTGCTGCTCAGCAGGTCCTTCACCGGCTGTCTGTCTGCGCTGTTTAGGAGACCCCTGCCACTGATGCAACTGGTGCAGGTAACTATCGACCTTAACTGCAAGGGAAAGAGGTCATATTGGCGTAGCTTGGGCTGCTTCACCGCCTGCCTGTCGGCGCTGTTCAGGAGACCCCTGCCGCTGATGCAGCTGGTGCAGGTAACTAATCACCTTAACTACAAGGGAAAGAGGTCATATTGGCGTAGCTTGGGCTGCTTCACCGCCTGCCTGTCGGCGCTGTTCAGGAGACCCCTGCCGCTGATGCAGCTGGTGCAGGTAACTATTCACCTTAACTACAAGGGAAAGAGGTCATATTGGCGTAGCTTGGGCTGCTTCACCGCCTGCCTGTCGGCGCTGTTCAGGAGACCCCTGCCGCTGATGCAGCTGGTGCAGGTAACTATTCATCGTAACTACAAGGGAAAGAGGTCATATTGGCGTAGCTTGGGCTGCTTCACCGCCTGCCTGTCGGCGCTGTTCAGGAGACCCCTGCCGCTGATGCAGCTGGTGCAGGTAACTATTCACCTTAACTACAAGGGAAAGAGGTCATATTGGCGTAGCTTGGGCTGCTTCACCGCCTGCCTGTCGGCGCTGTTCAGGAGACCCCTGCCGCTGATGCAGCTGGTGCAGGTAACTATTCATCGTAACTACAAGGGAAAGAGGTCATATTGGCGTAGCTTGGGCTGCTTCACCGCCTGCCTGTCGGCGCTGTTCACGAAGCCGCTGCCGCTGATGCAGCTGGTGCATGCAACTATAGACCTTAACTACAAGGAATAGAGTACTTATTGGCGTAACTCGGGCTAGAGGGAGGGCTGAGGGCTGCAGCCGCCAAGCACTCGGCTTCCTTGCTGCTCAGCAGGTTCTTTACTGGCTGCCTGTCTGCGCTGTTCAGGAGGTCCCTGCCGCTGATGCAACTGGTGCAGGTAACTATTGACCTTAACTAAAAGGAATAGAGTACATATTGGCGTTACTCGGGCTAGAGGGAAGGCTGAGGGCTGCGGCCGCCAGGCACTCTGCCTTCTGGCTGCTCAGCAGGCCCTTCACCGGATGTCTGTCAGCGCTGTTCAGGAGGCCCCTGACGCTGCTGCAGCTGGTGCAGGTAACTATTGACTTTAACTACAAGGGAAAGAGTTCATATTCGCGTGGCTAAAGTACTCTGCGGATCTAGTACTGGAGGGATTTTTCTGGAGACATCTCTCACAGTTGTTTCTTTTACCAAGTAGCTTTATTGTGTTCCTGATTGAAGACTATACCCGGACTTAAGCTGACATAAGCTAGTGTCACTTACTAAAATAATGATACCCTATTTAACTTAATAGTAATGGATTCAATCAATCGAATAATAAATGAGCGATTTTTATTCGTGTGCACTATAAATAAATGATAAAATGCCAATACTACCTTTTATTTTGAAGTAGTTACGAAGTTTTATTATAAATAAATCTATCTTTATTAAAAATATTCATATTTTACTAGACATGAAAAAAGCCACTCTTTTGGAAATTGTTTCATATGATGAATATTTTAATAAATATCGCGAGATTACTATTAAAAAGACTGTCCCCGCACCACTGCGACCTAAACCCCACTGGAAAGGGAACAGCAACAAGGCCTATTACAAAAAAAATAGTTTTATTTTTCACGTCCCTTTATAATCACAATCGCCCCTTTATTTTATTTTATTTTATTTATTGAGGAAAACCAACAATTACACACTATACATGGTTAATATTAACTTATAATCTAGGTATATTAGTGCGTAACTAACAACGTTATCCACAAGTTACATATTCGGATTAAAAATAGGATCACAAGTACAACGTTACTTATTAATAATACAGATTAGTTAGTCTTACTCTTATACTAAACACATTTCTGAAAATAAGTTAGTCCTCTGCTATTATAATTAAAAAATAATAATTAATTAATTTTATAATACATTTTGTTATTTTCACACAAAGTTATTTAAAAAAATATTTTTTATCGTTATTCGATTTTATTCCTGAATCGATTAACCGTTTCCGTGCGAATGATGCCGCTCAGGCACCATGTAAATCTATTGCGTATGGTGCCCGAGAGGATACAAAACTGAAACATTATAAACTCGGCTAAAACAACATTTGTCAAAAGAGTCCAGTGAATAAAAGTGTCTTTATTTGTCACCCATATCATGCCCACAGTGTTCGTTTCAAGTAATTTCGTAAATTAGCAGACTTTAGGGTTGTAAACCAAGTTGTCGAGTCACATTTTATTATTGATTAAAATTCTAACAGCCAACTTTCTGGAATGTTTCTCAAAAAATTAAATGCTTTTGTCATAAGGTTCATTTTTGCCTCAAAACATGATGGGGTTACAAAGAGTGCGAGGCGGATCGGCGACCTAACAAACAATGGGTTTTACCCATTTTTTACGCTGTTCGGCCTATAATAATATATTTCATTTTTTTTTTCTGGGTAACTTTACAACAAAATAAAAAGGTTGTCAATTAAACGCTTAACAAAAATCCACATTTTTAAGTAGATAGTCATAGATATTTTTATCAATAAAATACATTGTTATCCAAATAAAACGCTTCATAATCATGTAAGTGTTTGTAGGTACGAGTAGAATATTTTTGATTCATTATATTCGGACTTCCCATTCAGTTATATGTTCTATATTACATTGTTTTGTAGATAAACAATTTTACCATCAAAATAACGCATTTAAAATTGTTTCCCTACATAACACTGTATAATAAATAATAAATAAATATCACCTCGCTGCAAATTCAAATAGTACGTGAACAAATTCTATATAACACTCTTGAATAAATACATCCATAAAATAATGCAAAAAGGTTTACAACACCTAATAGAAATTAGTCAATTACCTTCCATTTCCATAAAAACACACAGATCGTCACTTTTAAATGCACTGAACGAATTTACTGACTGATTACGTTCGATACACAATGGCAAATGACTCTTTAACAAGTGGAAACACGAGAACAAACTAAAATTTACAATTCATGGCGGATGATTCCCCAGGGGAATCATCAAAGTCTCTGGCGCTTGGTGCCCCAGAGGCATCACGAAATTTTTGTTTGACGCCGGGGACTAAAGATTGCTAAAAAGACCTCCGCACGGAATCGGTTAATTTAGTTACATCACAATTTTTAAAGTTACTTAAAAAAATAATAATCGTTATCTGACAACTCAGTTACTGTCAGGCTACTGCATCGAATTAAAAGTCCGGGTATAGACAAAGATGTGATATAACACTGCGATAACTCGAACACCACATGACTGCTTTAAGTTTTTAAACTTAAATGTCAATGACAGTATCATGTAAACGTAAAACTGTATATTTACCATGATAGCGGTATATATACCATGTGTATTTATTATTTCGAGTTACCGATATTTCGGCACTGTTGCATTTGATTTGATTTGTCTGCTCATAAAAATCCACCCGCAATAACAGTTCCACCGTGATCACGGCGCTTGCAACAGTGCCGAAATATCGGAAACTCGACACAATAATAACACATGTTAAATATCGGATTTTAAGTTCTGATAACTCTTAACTGGTGACCATGGGGTTTTGCCAACCAAACGACTAAACGTGCTCTCACTATTAGACCTCAAGGAAAATATAACTTATACAATCATATAGAAACAGATATTTTACATAATCAACGATATTAAATGTGACCCTTTTGTTCCAGATCATCGTGGACACGCAGTATTTAGAAGGCGCCACGCTATGTTTATACGAATTTATAAGCAACATCACTGGCTCCGAACTTGTTACCACACAGGTATGTTATTGGAAAATATCATATTCAGCCCACAGTGCTGGGACGCAGGTTTAATTAACCACGCGGGCCCAGTGCGGGCTGGTGGATTGGATACACAATACAATAAAAATAGTAAAGTTTCTGTAGATTTTGGGTGTCGTTTGCCTCCAAAAAAACAGAACCCTTGTACACTTCGTTGTTCGTCTATCTGGTAAAGCCTTTTTTTAGGAAAGCGTAGATATATCAAACTACTTGGGCCTTCGGTCTCTTTCAGCTGTGGAAAAATCAAACTTATAAATAAAAGTGATTAAAGGATTTCATCGTTTATATCGCGTTTTGTTTGCAATTTCACTAGGGAATAAAACCTATAGAGAAATTTAGCAAGAAGCAATAATTTATAGCACCTGTACAGAAAAAAAATGAAAACCGTAAATACGTAGTTAGTTAGTTCTGTTCGGTAACGAATATACTGTATTATTGTATGCAATATTCACGTTTAAAACTATGTGTTTAATCAAATTGAGGGGAAATATACACATCTCATCACAAAAATCGAAACACCTTGCAAGTTATGTTTTGTAAAGATTATCAGAAAAATGTGTATATTTAGGAATATATGTCAAATGTCGTTTAATAGTGTATAATATGAGGTTTTCAAATCCTAATGTTAATGTTCTAAATTCAAATTAAATTTTCATAGGTTTCGTATTTTGTTTAACAAGTCTGTTTTTCCCTATATAGAGTATGAAGGAAATTGATAAACAATACACGTAAATGAAAAAGCTATGAAACGTTTATTTAATGACTTGTATTCCCTCCCCGAGCTCTTATTACTGCCATACGGTTCTTCATCGATTGGATGAGAGTCACGATCAAATGTTGTGGCATTCCATGCCATTCCTCTTGGATTGCATTTTGCAGCTGGCTAAGTGTTTCTGGGGTAGGATCTCTTGCACGAATTCGTCTGTTTAATTCATCCCATAGATGTTCAATCGGATTCATGTCCGGGCTTCTTGCTGGCCATTCCATAATGTAGATACCGACTTCGGTAACATAATCTCGTACGACGCTCGCGGTGTGAGCCCTAGCATTGTCGCCCATGAATATGAAACCGTTGCCAATAAAATGTGCATAGGGCATCACGTGAGGCTCAAGACACTGTTCGATGTACCGATAACTGTTTAGTGCAGGCAGACGTGGCCCAGACACAAAGACAAGCTCTGTCTTACCCTCGGCGCTGATTCCTCCCCAAACCGTCCACGAACCGCCACCATAGCTGACCTTTTCTTCAATGCAGCATTGTGCAAAGCGTTTTCCATCTCTTCTGTAAACCTTGTTTCTTCCGTCGTTACCATACAGCATAATTTTACACTCATCAGAAGAGAGGACTTTGTTCCACTGGAGGTATGACCAATTTAGGTGCTCACGTGCAAAGTTAAGGCGCGCTTTTCGATGGCCTGCAGTTAATTTCGGCCCATTTGCTGGCTTGTGAGGTACCAGTCCACGTTCCTTCAACCTTCTTCTAATTGTAGAGTCACTTACAGCCACCCTACGTAGAACATGAAGCTGCTGCTGCAGTTGAAAAGCATTAAGGCGTCGATTTCGTAAAGAAGTTACAATAAATCCATCATCTCGCTCAGAAGTGACCCGATTCCTGCCAGATCCTGAACGGCGCGTGAACAAACCAATATCCCGATAGCGTTTGTAGACTCTATGAACAGACGACAGGCTTAGATGCAATCTTTCAGCCACAACACTCAGACTAAGTCCAGAATCCAGCAATGCCATCACTTGGTCGGCTTCTGCGGTTGAAGTATCCGTATGTTTTAGAAAAAAAACTTTGCAGACGTCCCAAATAAACAAGTAAACAAAGTAACACAGTAAAGAAATAAAAAACAAAAAGTTTTAAGATAAGCGATAGTTTTTAGTTTTCAAAGGTGAAATGTACTCCAACTCTAAACACATTTGTCTCAAAACAGTGAATCATTTCATTTATAGGAAAAACAAATGAAATTCTAATCATGTGATTTTTTTCATGGAATGAAAACTCTTTTGTGTTAAATTAAGACAGAAACCATAAAAACGGAAGTGTTTCGATTTTTCTGATGAGAAGTGTATATATGCAAATATCAACTTTGTTATCATCTTCATAAGATGCAATAATCACCGTTAACCCCATTAATATAAGAGCGTTATCGCTTTGTGTCAGACGGCGGGTAGTATGTTCCAAGCGGCGCGTGATGATGCCGAGCAACAGATTTGCGACAAATTGGAGAAGAAAGTGGACGAGTTCCTCGACCTAGAGAACTATGACTGGCTGTTAGGTAAGTGGAGAAGTTACATTGCATTATTCTAATTTAAATTGGGGTATTAGTATGAGTCTGCAATACTATTATCGTTTTCGAAAACGAAAAAATGTTTCAAACTCATACTAAGCCTACTGATGAAACCTATTCATGACTACTAAAATTTCAGTCAGAAAGTAACATTACACTACTTATTAAATTTCAAACTGTAAGTAATCTCTGAGTTCTTACTATGATTTTATTATCTCGCACAATGAACTTGTAAGTATTCTGTGACATCTGAATGTTGGTTCTACAAATTTAAATAACACAGAACGAAAGTTGTTTTAAACAATTAAAAAGAATATTATATTATTTTAGTTATAAAAAGTTTTGTTGAAGTGGTTTACTTTGAAAAAGTCGTGTCATATACAAAAAAGATTAAATTCAATGACTTTGTCCAAAGATTATTAAAAATCCAGAGCTGATAGACATATAGTTTATTACAGGATTATAAACCCTATGCCTAGTTATACATAAAGTTAACATTGTTTTAACTGCAACAAAAATTGTTGAACAGCGTTATTATTATAGTATTATTTTTAACGTATTGTTGCAATATAATTATGATGAGCCAAAAAGACCCCATCACAAGATTTTAAAGTACCCAAAAGTGATGTGCGTGTGAACTGAGGGACCACACTGGGAATTCGCGAAATGAAAATCCTAGGATTTAGTAGTAGACTTAAAACAATTGTAGAATGAATCTGGGAATTTGTAAGCAAATATATTAAAAACTACGACCCATAAAGTGTGGTCCCTCAGTTCTCACAAACGATCAGCCAGATCTCGCAAAATATCTTAAAAAGAAGGTTTTGTGAATACAGACATTTAGTAAAGAATTTGTAAAGATATTTACTAAATAACAAACCACAAAGCATTCAAGATAAAAAAAATATAACGACTGAACTGTGGTCCCTCAGTCCACATAACAAAGATAAATACTTTAGTGAATATTACTGAATAAAATTAATAAAACCTTTCTTTATCTTTCTAATTCCGCCAAGCCCGTTCCATCATCGGACTACGAGACAAACGGCGAAGCGCCATCGTTACATGGTGGACATCCCACCCATACGTACAAAACGTTTTGGGAATACCTTCATTGTGCGTACGGCTAAGGAGTGGAATTCCCTGCCGGAGTCTGTGTTTCCCGATAGCTATAACCTAGGAGTCTTTAAGTCAAGAGTGAATAGGTTACTTTTAGGTAAGCGTGCTGCATCTTCGACCACATCATCACTTACCATCAGGTGAGATGGTGGTCAAACGCGAACCTATTTTTAATAAAAAAAACTTAGTTATTTAAAGTTATGAGTAGCAAAAAATAATTAAATGCTATAAAAAAACTAGGACTACATTATCTTCCTTTATCTACCGATATCACGTTTTCTGAACGAGAAACTCGTTCTGCTATGATGCTCATTTGTTCTAAATTATTGTAAGTACTGACAAAAGTATTACGATAAAAGATTAGTTAATTTTGTAATCTACTTTTTTACTAAATACAACCTCGTTTTTGTTTCGTCTAAATAATGATATATTAAATAAAGTAGTATAATAGTACTGTCTACATTTTATTTTATTGTGTGGTCACACTGCTCTATCTATTTTCAAGGATTAAAAAAATAATGTTATCTCAGCTAAGAGGTAAGAAATACACAATTTTAGATACCTATTATTTAGTAGAAACTTACTACTAAAAGTTAAGTACACTAGACTTTCTGATATTCCTCTCGTCTAGCACATATGTCAGTGGAGGAGAGGATTGAGGGACCAGTTTTAATCATCGCTATCTTCAAAATGCTTCGATATTATTGCTCCATTTCTTTTTACAAAATGTTTTAAGACTTTTACTAAAACTCTATGTAGAAAAAGAACGGTTTTATTAATTTTATTCAGAAATATTCACTAAAATATTTATCTTTTAATATTTTTTTTTTAATTTAAGCTCATAAAGTCCTTGCAAAGGTTGTCTGGAAGATATCGCTCTCAGCGATAAGACCGCCATTGTAACCAATTTCTTACAATATTGTTATTTAAGTGTGTTTCAATTATTGGTGTACAATAAAGTATATTCTATCTATCTATCTATCTTTGTTATGTGGACTGAGGGACCACAGTTAAGACGTTATATTTTTTTTTATCTTTAATGCTTAGTGGTCTGTTATTTAGTAAATATCTTTACAAATTCTTTACTAAATGTCTGTATTCACAAAACCTTCTTTTTTAAGATAATTTCCGAGATCTGGCTGATCGTTTGTGAGAACTGAGGGACCACACTTTATGGGTCGTAGTTTTTAATATATTTGCTTACAAATTTCCAGATTCATTCTACAATTATTTTAAGTCTACTACTAAATCCTAGGATTTTCATTTCGCGAATTCCCAGTGTGGTCCCTCAGTTGACACGCACATTAAAAGTGCTCTGTGGTCAATTCATAATAGTGAAACAAAAGAGAATGCCAAGTTTCGGCTCAAATCATGTAGCGTCCGACAGACTTTCTAAATTAATGATGATTCATTATATAAAATAGTAAGAATTATACAGTATAAATAAAATCTGTAGAAGTACACCGTTTAAAAGTAATTTTAAATAGTTATTCAATTTATCAATACGTTTTCTATCTACAATTTCAATTAGAAATGTTGCCAATACCAAAATAAAATAATATTGATACGAAATTGCACTTGCAAATTAATTACATTAATATCATTATGAACCTACGTAAGTGAATTTATTACTTACAAAAGTCATAACTCTTAATTCTTATAATAATAAATAATATTTAGTTATATTTTTGAATATAATAATAATTTAAAATAATTCAATTCAATTATTGTTACAGTTTAGAATAGTTATATAGTGCTGGTAACACTTAATCTCACTGACAATTGTCAAAAGTTTTACTTCTCCCGCGTTTTATGACGAGCGCCGAAGTGTCTTGCGTGTTTTTTAAGTTTTGTGTTGTTTATTGCTGTGTTACCGGACCCCGATTTCTATATTACTAACGACTACCGTGGCTGTTCAAATTGAATTCCGTATTCATTATTCAATCATTTAATAGTTTATTTCATGTTATCGTTGAAATTAGAAGTATTAGGTAGTCAATTTCAAAGAACTATAACTTTTTTTTGGTGTACTTCTTATAGAAAACAAATTATACAGTGAAATTCTATAATTATTTTCCTTTTTTATGATATATAGTTCATCTTTGTCGGTTCTGGCCGAGTCTTGAAGGAAACCTTGGCATTCTCCTTTGAAAACTAACGTTTGACCCAGATCATTGATACTTACTATCTTAGTTTTTACGACTGTGGAATGCCTAGAATGCTAGTAAGACAACCACAAATCCTACTTTCAAAAACATAGTAAAAGATCTCTCTCTATATTTCTTATTAATTTGTTATTATTATTAATATATGTCTCAGCTTTATAATAAAATACTCTAAAAATTGATACCTCGGTTTCGTAAGTTTCTTAAATTGAAATCATAACAATCGTGTCACCGCACTACGTAGGTCAATAACTTTCCACGTTACTTACAAATATCACGATAAATCTCTTCCGTAATTCTGTGCGCCTAGTACTGTAGTAGCCTAGCGTAAAGGCGGTGTTCTTTTGTCGGTGCGAGAGAGGAGATAGGATTAAAAAACCCTTCCAATATCGTTTGATATCACCCAAAGAAGCCGTGCCCTTGGTATGTATATACCCTTTCCGTTACACGTTGTATCTTATGTATGTTTTGAGTATGTAGTTTATTAATTTTGTATTGTATATAAGTGTACTATGGACTATCCGCCTATTTATTTTCTCCTATGTCAAATCCGTCCAAAAGATGTAAAAAAAAATTGCTATAAAACCGCTGTAGTATCATACTTTTTAGTTGTTGATTCCTTATTTGATTCTGATATGGTGTACAATAAAGAGTATAGCTATATATCTATCCAATTAAACGTTTCTCTATCCTTTAGTTGAGCCTACCGGCCAGGCGTCATCGTTCGTCACGGACATGCTGAGCTACCTCTCAGGAGTATTGACTTCCCTGGAACAACTGCCAGAAAGGGCGAGGTGAGCATATAACAATATCAGAATATTTTATTTCACATAGACACTTATAAAACTTACCGACCGCCTGGAGCTCTTGGGCATGGAGTTGGCGTGACCTCAACTTCAGCTCAACCATTGAGTCTAAAGCTCAGACTGCAGCTAAAAAGCTGGGCATCCTACAGAAAGTGAGGCGATACTTCACACCTGGACAGCTTTTGAATTTATATAAACCACAGGTCCGTTCCTGTATGGAGTATTGCAGTCACTTGTGGGATAGCTCAGCCAAATACCAGCTAGCTGCACTTGACTCGATCGAACGCAGAGCTAAAAGGCTCATAGGTGACAAGGTTCTGGCAGGCAAGCTTTACAGTCTGGCTCACCGGCGAAACGTTGCTTGCCTGTCTATCTTCTACAGATTGTACTTCGGAGAGTGTGCGCAAGAGCTCCACGACCTAATCCCTTCATCCCCCTTTTACTACCGGTCCACAAGACGTGCCGCAGGATACCATCCACACTTGGTCGATATACCGTCTTGTCGTACGAAGCGCTTCTCGTCTACATTTATTGTGCGCACAGCCAAGGTGTGGAACTCTCTGCCGGCTTCTGTGTTCCCTGCCACATATGACCCGTCAGCCTTTAAAGCAAGAGTCAATAGGCATTTTCTGGGCTCGTTTGTTCGATCGTAGACCTCATTTTACACTTACCATCAGGAGTGATCGAGGTCAAGAGCGGGCTCATTTGGAATAAAAAAAAAAACGTTGCACGATTCGAAATTGGTCGTTTCCTACGAAGAAAAACCGGCAAGTTGTTGAGTTCCTTAAGTTCTAAGTTGAGCTACACGATAACTGACAAATGCTTGCACTGTCTGGACAGGTCTGTTCAAATTTGCGTGGTTATTTCCTCAAAAGAATATCACAGACATGAACCTACATGCTTCTCATATAAAAATACAAATTGTCTGGACTTTAAAAGAGACTATGACCTCTGAGTTTGTTTCGGTGTTTCTTCTCAGAGTAGTCAGTTAGGAAATACCGGCCTCATCTAGCTAAACTTAACACGCAAAAAAACATAACGTGTAAAAGTGTTATTTATAACCAATTTACAAAATAAATATTTCATTTCATTTAATTTAATTTCATTTCATTTCAAGAAACTCCACAGTAACAACAATGCCAGATACGAACATAGCTGACAAATATGCTGTTAGGTATCTACTCCTGCCTTGTCTGGCACGCGACTTTGGTGGAGTTACTTCACTTTAGATCTTGCAACAGACCACTCGTGCTAAGGTCGAGAACAGGCAACGCGTAATACAAGATGTCTCAAAAGAAAGATTTTTTAAGCTAACATGTTAATTAACAGTATCATTAGAACATAAAACAAGATATTTACCATGCGTATTTATTTTTCCGAGTTTCCGATATTTTGGTACTGTTGCAAGCGAACAAAACGGGATCACGGATCAACGGATCTCGTTTTGAGTTCTAATGATAAGATTATATTTGTTTAGCTTACTGTGTGAACGCAATGATTAGGAAGGACGCGGGGAATATGTCAATCGGTAGCCTGGCTCTGGAGAATTTAGTCGCTATGCAGCGTTTTTCAGTACCGATCCGCCTGTAGTGCGTAGGCGATTTTTTACAAAAATACTTGCTGACCCGCCACGACTTCGTTTGCGTGGTATCCTACCCCTACCCAACCGATACCACTACCCCTATCCTGCCGATACCCTACCCATACCTTACTCTACCCCTACCCTACACTACCCAAACCCTACATTACCCCTACCCTACCCTACCCCTACCCTACCCCTACCCCTACCCCTACCCTACCCCTACCCTATTCCTGCCCTACCCCTACCCTAAGAATTAGATGCCTTCGTAATTGTACGTATTTTAAATCACGTACAAAAACTTGGTATCTATCTCTTTATACAAAAATTATACAGATGGAGGAGTATGAAATATGGCACATGGAGTGCAGAAAGCTATTTTTTTTGACAGTTTTAATCAGTGTTTGACATACACTGTTTGACTACTTTGCACGATAACATTATGACATTTCTGACGTCAGCTAATTCTAGAGGTGTTGCAAATTAAGTCATGAAACTCTGGAATTTACATCATATAATCATGCAAACATCGTCTCTGTAGCTATGAGTATTTTATACTAATATTTACTGAGGAATATCTTAAATAATAACCAAGGGACCCCTTGAAATAGTGTCATACAAATTATAACACCTTCCGAATTACAAACAGTAGGCAACTTGGATTCACTCAAAATATGAATATAAACAACCTTCTTGCTTGCAAAAATTCCAATAAAATATAGAACTACTAAATCTCTTTTAAATTAAAACAATTGTTTTATTGCATTTTTATTAATTATGTTGCAATATGACACTTCTTAGTGCTGTCAGTCAACTCAAGTTTCATCAATTTAAAAAATGCATTCAGGCTAATCGATAGTCGGATTAACATGAGTTATGCAACCTTTTTAGTATATTCACATTTAAACAATTTGTATTTCACAAACAAGAGAAATACAAGTTATAAGGCAATAAATTCAATAATGTATAAGCAGGGATACAAATTGGGACCCAATTAAACCTAAAATTATAAAAAACCGGCTAAGTACCTACTTAAATGTTAATTTTATTATATTCATAGTATTTGTTGTTATAGCGGCATCAGAAATATATGATCTGTGTAAATTTCAACTGTCTAGCTATCACAGTTCAGGAGATACAGTCTGGTGACAAAAAGACGGACAGCGGAGTCTTAGTAGTGGGGTCCCGTTTTCACTTTTAGGTGCGTAACCCTAAAAATGGGATAGGCCCCGCCTGCTTGTCACTTTTTTCTGTTTAAATGTGCTTTTTTCTTGCATTTCACTTGACCAGTCGGGTTTTTTAGATTTCTTATTTTGTTTTGTTTTTATTTTCATTTTTCGACCCCAAGTACTAATAATTCCTTTCCTTCTCCTACCAGGGTAGCAGCAGTACGCGCCGCTACCAACCGCATAGCGACACGTCTCCGCAACCTTCTACTGGACCCTGCCGTAAAGCAGATCTCGTCGGGAGCTCTCGACCAGCTCAACCTGGACGTCATACAGTGCGAGCAGTTCGCGGCCTGCGAGCCGGTACCTGGATTGAAAGAGGGAGAGTTATTGGAGCATTTTGCTAGTCTCAGGTGAGGAACGCTACTTAAACCTGCTGCTAGACCCTGCCGTGAAGCAGATCTCTTCGGGAGCTCTCGATCAGCTCAACTTAGCCGTCATACAGTGCGAGCAGTTCGCGGCCTGCGAGCCGGTACCAGGGCTGAAGAGAATTGCTCGAGCATTTTGCTAGTCTCAGGTGAGGAACACTACTTAAACCTGCTGCTAGACCCTGCCGTGAAGCAGATCTCCTCGGGAGCGCTCGACCAGCTCAACCTGGACGTCATTCTGAACGAGTAGTTCGCGGCCTGCGAGCCAGTGTCAGGGCTGAAAGAGGGGGAATTGCTCGAGCACTTTGCTAGTCTGAGGTGACATTTACCACTTTACCTTTTATTTCTGGGTGGGAAAATCATGTAATGACTTCTCCCGCTCTGGGTGGAGCGGAAGCTACTGACTAAAAATACATACTGTTCCTTCAGCTGCCCTTAAGTTCCGGGGCCGCGGTATCTCGTTAGAACGTTCCCGCAACCCCGGCAGGCAATGGCCCTGTCCGACCCAGTCACTGCTGCTGACAGCTCTTTGAGACGCGCGTGGAACACAACACGCCGCCGACCCGATGACCACTTAACTTAACCCTAGATTACTAAACTATACTACGAGTAACGTTTTTACTAAACATTCGTAAAAAAAAATCGAGAATAAACAAGATAATCAAAGCTTATTATTCTAGAAGTTACAGTATCATTCTTTGGGTTTCAGACATCTCGTTATAATGAAAATAAAATAATTATTTAATAATTCTACACAGTTGGGACGCATGTTCATGTTCTACGCCCTACATACGGCTCTTTTGCATTTCATGCAAAACTGTGTTGTCACTTTTCTTGACTTGGATGAACATATTTTTTCTTGAATTAGATTATTCAATTGCTGTTGCGACCACAATGACAACATGTGGCACACTAATAAGACAAATGAGGAAGTTACTAAGAAATGGGGGACGCGGGAACGACGCGATCAATGTTTTTTCCACGAATCATCGTTTCGTCGTCGTAAATTTTATGATAGTCTAGTATTCTAGGGTTAAAAAGACGTTGACGATGATGAAGACGACGTAGAGCCTCTTCAGCAAGTACCATCTACTGAGGATAAGGGAGCCTTGGAAAAAGAACCATTGTCAGGACCCTCACAGCCTAAACGAATTAAAAGATAATATGTATCAAAGATACAAGTTTTCATTACTCAACGGCTGAACCGATTTGGATGAAATTCGTTATGATTAAAGATTTGGATTTTTAGGCTACTTTTATCCCGAAATAAAGCAAACAAAGTAGCAGGCAACAGGTAGAGATTCATAAAAGTAGTTTATTCGAAAATTTTCACTATTTCAGAATGTATATGTAAAAAATGGGTAGTAATTCGAAAAAGTGTATAAGACGAAAGTTGTAGGAAATTTTATAAGCTTTCATTGCGCAGAAAACTTCTTTTCTGTAAAACATACCGTTTTAAAGATATTAGCAAAAAACTAAAAAAAATGAACTTTTATCCCCTCCCCCCACTCCGCCTCACCCCCTAGACGTCAGGATTTTTAGTATGTTTATTCCCTAAGTACCTTGAACAATTTTCTGAAGAAATCACTTAGGGCCTAACTCACGCACTCTACAACTCCTTATGGGTGATTTATTGGGTGAACTATTGGCGAATCTTGTGACCACATTTTCTGGTTTCTCACTACCCGAGCAGTAACAGCCATGACCTATAGCCTCTTTTGTCTGTATTTAATTTTTTCCTTTATAAGTGTCATGTGTGTACATAAATAAATAAATAAATAAACTGCTTTTGAGAATATAGGTAATCCTAATGTAGTTAGACTGAGTGGGCAGATGTACCTATTTATCTCGAAACACTTTCCTTTACACAGTGGTGTGAAGTCACGGAAAAAACTAGTTAAAAAAAATAATAATTAAGTAACCCCGACAACCTTAAAACACCTGAACAGATCTTGATAAGTTGTAACTAAGAACCAATCGATCACGTCAGCTTTCTAACAAAAAAAAACCTCATCATTATCGGTCCATTCGTTTAGAAGCTACGATGCGACAGACAGACACACAGACACGTCAAACTAATAACAACCCTTTTTTTCCGTCGGTAGTTAATAATATAGTACCTTATTTGAAAACCTCTTTTCCAGACAACTCCTAGACCTGATCACCGGTTGGGACTGGTCCTCATACCTCCACGACGTCGGTATAGACGGAGGCAAGTATTCACTAGTGACGCCCCGCGACGCCGCCACTCTACTCGAGAAACTGAAGGAGGCCGAACAGAAATCTTCTGTCTTCTCCGTACTTAAGAAGAATGAGAGGGACAGAAGAAAGTTGCTCGACACCGTGTTAAAACAGCTTAAACAGCTGCAGAATCAAGATGGATCGTGAATATAAATTTAAGGCATTATAAGTGAGCACTCTGTATATTTATGGTATAATAATTTGTTGGAACTATCCGATAACTTAGTTTAAAACATGCTTATTTTGTAACGCACTTTCGTTTTCGTAATTCGGACCAGTTACGGTTTTTCAATAAAAAACCGTTGCTGTACGCGTCATTCATAGACACGTAGTTCTTAAAAAAACGTCTGCGTAGTGCTACTCTATGGTCTGCGTTGAGTCGTTTAGAGTCGAGCAGGCAACGAAATTGATTATATATACTCTGTAATTCTATTTTGTATTTATTCAGTACGTTAAAAGTTGTTTATCCTCATAATGTATTGTTAACTCGTATATGTTATTATTTTTTATTAATGATTTGCGTTGTAAATACTTAAGTGGCTCGAAATCTGGTTCAAGTTATTGAAATGTACTTGTATTGCGCCGGTTTCAAACATATCTGTATTTTCTTATGTTCGGTTTGAGTTTAATCTTTTTGATTCATTGGAAATCATATGCATAATTAAAAATGACTTAATTAGTATTGTACAATATGCATTATCAGCGTAGTGATAGAAGCATTTATATAGAAGTTATTTAAGTGTTAAATATAGCAAAAGACAATTTTAATATGAAATAAATTATTTATTGTAAGAGTATTCTTTTATTCATTGCATTGCACTGACTAAGTGCACAGTTTACCCGTTTATAACAAGTTTAGTTTATAAAATTCTTAGGCTGGACAAACTGGTTGTATTCTGGGTCATGTACTATCAAAATGATAAAAACATGAACTCGGTAAAAAGAGATATTCATACTTGGAAACCTTGGATACAAAGCTGTCAGTGTTACAAAGAATGGAATAGGTAAAATGTTAGTAAGGCGGGCCGCCTAGACGACCAATTATCTTGCGGAATATTATGAATTGTGCAATATTATAAATACAAAATACTTTTTCTTTCTTTCTTGCATTATTGACAGTTTAGGGTTACCTAATTTGAAGATAACACAATGTTTGAACAA
This sequence comes from Tholera decimalis, assembly GCA_943138885.2. Lineage (NCBI taxonomy): Eukaryota > Metazoa > Arthropoda > Insecta > Lepidoptera > Noctuidae > Tholera > Tholera decimalis. Next base: position 9,940,595 of record OW964555.2, read on the forward strand.
AAGTTTGAGCGAGTTTAATTTTTATCGCAACATATTTGTTATTTTTCCATTACATCGTGTATTGTCTGTATGTTCTAACGAGATACCGCGGCCCCGGAACTTAAGGGCAGCTGAAGGAACAGGTTGTGTTTTTAGTCAGTAGAAGTCCGACTGGTGCTGTCTGGTCAATCTGTGGGAGTAAGTTTTTTACTCCCTAGGGACCGTTCAAGTATTACGTAAGCACTAAAGGGGGGCGTGGGGGTCTTTGCTTTGCTTATTTTTGATGACATGGGGGGTGGGGGGATCTAGATGGTGATGACGTCAGCAGTAATTATTTAATTTTTTACACATATAGCAACACACATTGTCTATGCTTCAAAACGAAATGCATTTTCGGGGATTCCTACAAATAATGAATTGTCGAATTCCGTGTCGGTAGTTTATTTAAATGAATATTATTTGCGTATACTTACTTCTATTCCAAACCTATTCCTTATTTCTAGATTTACAACTGCTGCTCATGAATCAATCAATTGTACCAATGTTTACGTAAGCATGGGGGGAGGGGTAAGAGCTTTGCTTACTTTTGCTGACGAGGGGGAGGGGTGGGTTAATAATTGCAAAAAATGTGCTTACGTAATACTTGAACGGCCCCCTACGCGACGGCTTTTTTTTGTGGGTGGGAAAAAAATAAAAAGGGAGTGTCAGACTTCTACTGACTAAAAACCCACCCTGTCCCTTCAGTTGCCCTTGCGTTGCGTTAGAATATTCTCAAAACCCCGGCAGACGCTGCTGGGCCCCGTCAATGCTCCTGATTGCTCTTTGCGCGTGGAACACTACGTGCCGCCTATCCGGGCCAGGTCCTTACCAGACTGTGAGCTACTCCTGCTCGCCGTCTCTAGGTCCGAACGCGACATTTAAGAGAAATAGGGGGCGGCGGACATCCCCAAGTCCGCTGTCCCTGTGCCTAAATCTGACCTAACTGCTCTCAAACGTGTTTATAATGATTACAGTATTAATATCAAGATAAAAGATAAGGTATTAAATTGCAACGGCAGTATATTAAAAAGTTAAACCTACTTATTGCATACAAGCTTCTAGTTCTTCCAGTCTAAAAACAACAATAGTCTCTGATATGATCAGCGAATTAATAAAACAAACTATATTCAATTTTAAGTATTGCGCACACGGTCCGTAAATTAAGTTTTTAATATATTTTTTGTTGTTGTAATCCTACTATCCTGCTTAGTTTATTCTTATGTGAAAGTTTTGATGTATGTATACAAAATTGTTTTGGCTTTAAATCGCCAAATAAAGGTTAAAAGATATAAATGAAATTTGAAAACATGGAATAACAACACACTCTCCGACAGTCTAATTTAAATGAGACTTTTTGAAAAAGGTTATAACAATCCTAGATATAAGAGTACCAAGTCTCAATTCAATCGGTTCCTCAATTTCCAAGAATAAATCCTTGAAAGTTTGTATGAAACAGCGCAGCGTGACGTGTAAACGTTTTTAGTGAATAAATAAAGAATAAAAAACAAACAACTTATTGCCAGATTACAATTTTTCAACTTATTAAATGTAATAATGCATCACTAATTGTAATTTTTTACACAGAAATTAGTTGTTTAAAATATGCCCTAAGCGTTCGATACCAGAACTTAGATAATTTCAATATTCGTTAGGCGCCAAGTCAGTCTGTGTACAAGCTTCTTTAAACGTTGCGTATTGCACAACGGTAGGTATCTGTCGATCTAGATCGGGTCGATCATATCGTGCTTATCTGCGCCCGCGCCGCGCTGTGGCAAGGTCGGCGCTTAGCCTTCAGGTCGGGTCACATACGGTCCCGTACATACCAGATGCCTGTGGTATTAGCAATACCTTTTTTATTCGTAGGAATCACGATTCGACTAATAATTAATCAACTAGACTATAATCTTACTCCTACTAATCTTACTAATATTATAAATAAATACGAAAGTTGTGAGGTTGGACGTATAGATGTATGGATGTTTGTTACTCTTGCACGCATGAACTACTGAATGGATCTGAGTGTTTGGTAAGTAGATAGTTAGCACCCTGAAATAACACATTGACACAGCTAATTTTATCCTAGAATTTCTACGGGATCGGGATTTACGCGAGAAAACTCCAACGCGAACGAAGTCGCGGGCAGAAGCTATTCGAATAAATATCTTTTTGTTCCATTCTACAGTCGTAAATCAGTTTTTCATTTAACATGCAACCTGTTACAGTTCACTGTTGAATATAGGCCTCCCCAATCGATTCCCGACGTGGCCGGTCTAATGCCGTTTGTATCCAACGACTTTCTACACTCATGATGAGGTAGACCAGACCATCTGGCTGGCAGCCGTCCCTCGCTGCGCTTTCCAATTTATGGTGTCCACTCCAGTATCTTTTTGCCATATACGCCGTTCTACGGGTAGACCTCATACCGCGAAGATGTCTTGCCCGGTTTTCATTATAAAAGGAAAACATAAGCATATAAGCAGAAGCACCCACTTACACGCTCCCAGCTCACATTTACATACTCCAAACTCTACGTAACTTAATTCACTAACCCAAAAGCATCTGACATCCGGACAAATAAACTTGATGATTGAAAAATAAACTTGATTAAGATTTGCAGTACTTGGAAAGAGACTGGATTCTACGACACAGGGACTCATAGTTTGGGGTCCAACGGTTTTATGAAACCTAGCACTTGATTAAGGGACTCGTATAACGCAATAATTATTGTTTAATATTATTAGCTTTCTTTAATTATTTAGAACCTGAAACTGTACCACCAGTTAGGTTGTATGGAGTAGCTCTCAGGAGAGTGTTAAAGTTTAAATACCTGGGACATCTCTTGACCGCTGACCTCAAAGACAATGACGACATTGAGAGGGAGCGAAGGGCGTTGTCGGTTAGAGCTAATATGATAGCTCGCAGGTTTGTACGTTGCTCACTTGGTGTAAAAATAACCATATTCCGTGCATTCTGCTGTTCTTTCTACACGTGCAGCCTGTGGGCTGCATATACTCGTAAATCGTACAGTGCCCTTCGCGTTCAGTATAATAATGTGTTCCGGGTGTTGATGGGGCTGCCCCGCTTCTGTAGCGCATGAGGGATGTTTACTGAAGCTCGCGTTGACTGTTTCTATGCGACGATGCGAAAACGATGCGCTTCCCTGGTGCGCCGGGTGCGGGCCAGCCCCAACATAATCCTTCGTTGTGTGGCGAGCAGGCTCGACTGTGTGTTCGTGAATCGCTGCTGCAAGCTCTCCACGTCGGTGTTGAGCTTGTAGCTTCGATTCGCGAACCAACCTTGTAATATAAGTTAAGTACTAACATAGGTTTAAGGAATTTTGTTACTAACCAATTGAGTTTTGTTACTTGGAAATAAATGAAATGAATGAATAGTGCAATGGGAAGCTACTCGTATAATGCTGTTGCAGAGTTTCGGTGATGTTTTCCAGAACAATTTTATTGTCTACACTTAGTTATGACCGGTGATGGTAGGTATCCTTGAAATAAATGATGCTCGAAAATAAGCAATCCTCGCAACGCTCATGACTGTCTAGAAGCGTCAACTTGAGAATCAATTGTATGTCGAAAGCTAACAGTTTGTGATCAAGCTCTATTGATGAGCTTGATCTTTGGCTTTCCGATAGGATGATTCTCCAACCGCCTGTTCTGTAAACCTACTACGTACCGTGACAGGATTAGAGTCGTGAGCTTGAAGTGAACTGTCATTCCAAGTTGAAGTAGGTACGCATATTGCGTGTTCAATTCATCCATGATTTCGTGTTGAGATTTTTAGCGAATACAACTAAGTACTTACTGGTAGTTTTATTTCAGAAGTTCTCGCACAACAACGGCTCAAAGAATAGCTGCTTTCGAAAGGCCAGTTATTTATAAGGGACTCTTCGAGAACACAAAGTTCGCACTGCTAGTGCGAACTTTGTGTTCAGCAACGACAATTAGGTAATGTCACAAAAAACTGGTTGAGTGCGAGATAGACTCGCGCTCCGAGGGTTCCGCTTCCGTACAAACTTTTTTAATTTTATAAGTCCGATGGTGCCTACTGAACTTTCTACATACTTACGGTTTTTTGATTTTTTTCTTTATATATTATACATTTGGTGTAAGACATTGCTTCTTGCTAAATTTCACCATTCTAGTCATTCTAGTTTAATGGCAGGCCTTGGGCAGGCGCAGGCAGGCGTTTGAAATTCTCTGACTTATTTAAAGTTATCTGTGTTTGAAATATGCGACATCAAGGATCTTCTACCTACTAACTGGATTGCTTACGAATGATTCAAAGAATACAGAAAGTCTTTCTTAACTGTTAAATAATAGAGTATAAACTTGCACGCATAAAACTGAAGGAACTATTCGTTCCGAGCGAGACAGTGCCGTGTGTGGACTGTGTCCCTTTCTTCTGTGTGGCAGATTAAAAATATTTATTTCAATGGTAATTTTTTCGCCCTGTCTGTTGTAGTAATAACACCTAGTTTTAAACTTCTTTGGAATTCTATCTTTAAAATGAATTACCATTATTACTGTATGCATATTAATGAAAATTAAAGTTATTTTACCATGCAAACACAAGATGTTTAAACCAAAAAAAAAATGGAATTTGTAAGAATTAGTAGTGATATATTATGCTATACCTGGCAATTACTACATTGCCGTCTGACGTTTACTTGACATCTGTATGTTTGTAAATTTGAATCTTAGAATAACAACGCATAGAAGAGGCGTCCAGAACAAAACACGAGCGATTTCGTGTGTCCACTTTATTTTCTTTGTGTGCGTGAGCCGAATGTGTCTACGTTCTTCAAACGCACACAAATATAGCTTTCAGTGATACCATTACCAGTACCATAACCACAAAATGGGAAAACGCACTATTATGTTGCTGGATCAAATCAAGTATTTTATGTTATGAAACTAAATAAGATGATGTTTTTTCATGTAATATGACTTATATGACATATATTTACGGAAGGTAAACGAAATGAGATATCGTTTATTGCGTTTAGAATGTTTGATGTGTAATGTGTTATAATGATATTATAGAAATGTATTAATTGCTTGAAAAATCTCGTTTGATATCAATTAAAAGTATGTGTTGTATTTATGAAATAGAAAAATATTATTGAGAACATTACTTAAATGAAAAAAATCTTAATCAATAAAATTGTCATCTTTATGATGCCACTCTTCGAACTAACAGTAACTTTTAGTTATAAAACACTGTAGGTAGTAGCTGTAAATAAATATAGTTTAGTTTGACGCATACATAATTGCCGCCAAAACTATATTTTTTTAAACAAAAATAAGCACAAAGGAAATCAATATGGGTATTTTTTTCCTCACGGATAGCAACATTGAATTGTGATAAGTTAGGTTATTAGAATTTTTGTTTGATGGTCGATTTACTTAAATATAATGTATAAAATGTAAGTATTTACTTGTGAAATGTAATTTGATTACACGTTTTTTGTTTTCCTGAAGGACTATGACATCCCTTTTCGCTACAAACGGTCGTTTTAAATTATTTACTCGCGAGCTCTGTTCGGCAGAATGTGACCTTGAATACTGACGGCTCGTCGAGCAAAGTTAGCCAAAAATGGCTAAGTTTTAGTTGCCTCACTTTTTGCACTCGTACTATCCTTCTATGCGTTGTTATTCTAAGATTTGAATTATATTTAATTTTGTGAGTTTTCGTAATATTAAAGTGCAAGTTATTGTAACCATGGTAAGAACGTGTTTTGTGGTTAATTGCAAGAGTGAAAAGTGTACCCCGGGTCTGGAATTTCCTTTTTTAAGTAAGTTTTGTGACTTTGTTTACAAATTGCATTTAGGGTGACTATGTTTTCAATGTAAAAGTGGATGTTCTTCTCTTTATTCTTCTTATTTATTATTTTTCTTTCTTCTCATTATATATTATTTTTTGTTATTTTAAGCTTTCCTAAAAATGATGATCTTCGAGACCGGTGGCTCAGTGTTCTACACAGAAAAGGGTCAGAAACGGTTCTAAAATTTGTAGCCGCCATTTCAAGCCCGAAGAAATATTGCATTTCGAAACAAGATCATATGATGCAATTCCATCCATTTTCCCTAAAGTAAGTTATCAGTCTTTACAAATGACATGAAGATAACGGTTTGAAATAGAATATGAGCATAGCAAGATGAATTTTCATTTTGAATCTATCTTAACCATAAATACTAAAATTTTGTTCTCATCAATCTATTATTATTTTAGATTCCTGTTAAAGCGAAACAAATAAATGTTTTAAGTACTATAATATTGAAACCCACTAAAAAAAGAATATACAACTTGTACTGGGCACATTCAAAGATCAGTAAGTGAAAGTTATGAAAGGAGTCAAATTAATAAGCATAAAAGTCGACATTTTTGTTGATTTATTTACTTTTGCTTAGCAAATTGATGGCAAAAATATTTTATATCATTTTGGCCAAAAACTCAGCTACGCAAACTTGCTTACAAGTGTAGTTTATTATATTAATAATTACTTATAACTTAATTACTTAACTTTTATCCACTGCAGTTAGTTAATGTCGACAAATAATAATCTATACTAATATTATAAAGAGGTAAAATTTTTAAGTTTGTATGTATGGGGTAATCTCTGAAACTACCGAACCGATTTTGAAAATTCTTTCGCTTACATGTAGCTGCATTATCCCTGAGTGCTATAGGCTATAAATTATCTTTATATCATGCATATTAGCCGAGCTAATATAATCTTTGTCAAGCAAGTCGGGGACGGGATCCCGTGGAATATTTTCGACTTCTACGCGGACGAAGTTGCGGGCAGAAGTTAGTAATTCATAATTTAAAGATTATTTCCATACTTTTAACTAATAATAGTGTAATACATTTTTAGGGTTGTGTGTCAAGCCAATCTTGTAACAAACCTGCAGCTGCAACATATGTGGAACTAGAAAATATAGAACCAACCTAATAATAATAACCTTATAATTATCATTCGATCTGCCTCCTTTATGTTTAGAATTATGTATGTTAATAATATTGATTTCTAACCTTAAATAGCACATGTGGTGTTAGCCTGTAATTAATTTTTACACTTATAAATGTAATATGACTGTTTCATACAAATGTATAGTGTAAACAATTGTAGGTTAACCTAAATAAATATATACCGAAATAAATTATATCTCTTCTGTTATTCTTTCTATTTATAATCATCGTCTTTCATGAAGGGTTTTAGTAGTTTTAATTATATATAAACATTGCATCATTTTATTTTAGTCTACTGGCTCTAACCGTACAAGTGTCGAATAAACATAGATTACCAATTAATGTACGTTTGTTTGGACGTCTATACCACTGCCTATCAAGGCCAAGCCTTCGAAGAATTGCCAGCTGGTGATTCTGTTATTAATTCTGTATCTGCAATAATTGTATTTGTATCACGGGTCTTAACCACTTTGAAAGTTTATAATTCAACGCAATAAAGTTTGCAAAACCAATTTTGCATTTAGCCCGCATAAGGAAGGGTTTATTATAGAAATTAGCGCGCTCAATATAAGTTCCTCAGATATATATATTGAGAACTAGCTTTTCGCCCACGTAGAATTCTGTTATATCGCGCTACCGAGCAACTGTTCAAAAATCTGAGATAGAAAGAACCCTATATAGTTCCCAGGGTTTTAAACTATCTCCATGCCAATTTTTTTCGAAAGCGGCTCTGTGATTTAACCGTGAAAGCGTAACAGACCGATACAGACCTTTGTATTTATAATTGAATTTATTTCTTTCTTTCTATTTAATACGTTGTTAAGAAAAAAACTGGCCAAGTACGAGTCGGACTCGCACATGAAGGGTATTTTTATAGGTAGGTAATGAATGGTACGGAACCATTACCTATAAAAAGCACCAAAAAATCACAACTGTTGTATGGGAGTCTCCCTTAAATATTTATTTTAATTAATTTTTAGTATTTTTTGTTATAGCGGTAACAGAAATACATCATTTGTAAGGTTAATAATAAGTGTCTAAAAAAACCTGCATATTGCATCAAATAAAATTGTCCTGACGTTTATCGCGAATTGATATCCACACTACTAGAAAGAGATAGCTAGGTCCTTCGAGGGTATACTCTTCGGAACGGATTTGAGCTTCGCGTCCGCATTCCAGTTTAGGTACAAGTTCCTTGTGCGACATAAACAGTCATATCGCATTGACTTACAAGTTTTTTTTTTTTCACAGCTGAAAGACACCGTGGTCCCGTATATTGAAATTTCAAAAAGTTTGATATCTCTACAAATTACTGAGAAAAAGAGTCTTGACAGACAAGCCACCCTGTTCCCTCAGCTGCCCTTAATTTTCGGGGCCGCGGCATCTCGTTAGAACATTCCCGCAACCCCGGCAGGCAATGGCCTTATGGGGCCTCGTCACTGGTGCTGACAGCACTTTGCGGCGCGCGTAGAACACGACGCGCCACCGACCCGGGCCTGGTCCTTACCGGACGGTGAGCTACCCCTGCTCGCCATCCGCAAGCCCGCGCCTACGGTGGCTGGAGATCGGCTCGCGATCCCCGACGCCCGGGGCGTCACCCGCGGCGGCTGGGGAGTGAGGAAGAGAGTTCTCTCCCTCGCGCGTTCGGCCTCCTCCTTCGCTAGCATGACTGCTTCACAGAAGGAGGCAACTGCATCCTATTCCCTCTCGCTCCGCACCATGGTCTGAACCAGGGCCGGATGCGAGAGGTCACCGCAGCCGATCGCCTCAACGAGGACACGGCGAAACTCTGCTCAAGTCGGGCACACCTCCACTGTATGCTCCACTGTGTCCTCCGGGTGGTCCAATGTTGACACCCGGGCGTGTCCTCCCGCTGAATCCGAAACAGGTACCTCCCGATACACCTGTGTCCGGTATGTACCTGCGTCAGGCGGAAGGTGAGGACGCCGTGGCGTCTCTCCAGCCACTCCTCAAAGAGGGGACTTATCGCCGTGATTGCGGCGTGCCCAGCCTTCGGTTGCGACAGCCGCTCTTTCCATGCTGCCGTGAGATCGCGCCAGAGATTTGTCCGCTGAGCCGCGATTTGCCGCGGTAGCGGAGTTTCACCCCAGCTTAGTACCAACGCGCGCCAATTGTGAACACGCGCGAGGGCAACCGCCTCCAAATCCCACGGCAGCAATCCGGCAAGGAGGTTCGACGCCTCCCCGGAGATCGTGCGGTATCCCCGGATCATCCGGATAGCCATGACCCTCTGAGACGCGACCAGCTGGCGGGCTGGTCGCTGCTGAATATTCAGCGCCCGCACGATCCCCGCATAGAGCCTCCGGCAAGTACGGAACCCTAAAAAACCATAGCAAATGGGTTATTTAGTCAATAACTCTTCGTACCAACTTAACCTTCTGCAACAAATGCTCACATTCCAAGGTCCGCCTATCAAAAACAGGTTTCATTAAGCGTTTAACCCACATGTGATATTGAAGTCGGCTCTCAATACATCGAACTTGACAAATGGACGCCTCTGTCGGCGAATTTTATCAGATAGACTTGTGGCGTGACTCGTGAAGTTATGGCTCGCTCATTCGATAGTTAATTTGTTCATTAATGGATTATTAATGAAAGACTCAGTATAGAAGTATATAGGTACGTACCTTTTTGTGATTTGATTCGATAGCTAACGTTGTGTAGACTAATCCTGTTTGGCTTTTAGTTCCTGCCATATCACTAAATGATAACCTACACCTATTTATCATAGACAAATATATTTACTTCGAAAAAAATATAATGACCGATTACAATGCCCACGGTCTTATAGTGTTTTGAATGCGTAAAACTGCTCTAGTCTCATCTGAATATGATCTTACACAACATTCAAACCTCTTTTATTTACTTCTCTGTTCTTGAATTTATAATTAAAACCCCTTTCTTCAGAAAAATCTTGTACATTGAGAAAAATGTTTTGGCAGTAACCACGATTTAAGTTTTTTTTGAATAAAATGCAATATGGCCGAATTTCGACAGCGGGACGACTACGTACTAGTAAATATTAATCCACGTCTAACCAAACTAAGTTATTGGATCATTCGCAGAAATGCATGGACTAACCTAACAAAAGAACTAGTCCAAAAGTATATTATCAGATAGTACAACCTTGCTTGCTCGTGACCCGCCCGCTCTAGTTAATAGACTAAACTGAAATAAGAACCTGATTGCACTAAATCATTTCAGACTGACAGACTACTGTAAATCTAATGGTTACAAGATAAGGATCGTGGTATTATTATGCACGAATATCATAAAATAATGAGTCAAAAATAAGCTGTTTCTAAAAGTATTCGGTTTGTTTTTTATAGGATTTAGGAATCTGAAAACCACATAACCGAGATGTTAGGTAGACCCCGAGAACTTAGCACTAATGACAGGCCCCGACAGGGTCCTTCCCTGCTAGGGTTGCGGGATTATCTGACGAAATATCGCAGATCCAGAACAGGAAAGGAAGGAACAGGGTGGGTTTTTAGTAGGTAGTAGGAGTCTGACACTGCCTTCTGGACTCAGAAGTCCTACTCCTACTAAAAACCCAGAGCGGCGGGAGTGATTTGACGATTTTCTCCCTGAAATAAAAATTAAGTAGGTGTATATAAAATAAAACATTCACATATTTTATCACAAAAGAGATTGCATGCTTACATATTTACAAATACAAGATGAATTCAATGTGAGAAACTAGAAAAGCGACATTTATTTCGAAAAGAAAAGTTGGTCAAGAAGAAAACTTTAAGGCGTACATTTTTTTCTAACACTAATAGCTAGTCTTTTTAAACTGAACGCCTACTTTCCTTGATGCCTGTTGCATAATGCGCAAAAAACCCTTATTTTCGCTACAAAGTGAGATTCATGAACTTACTTGTCAGTAATAACATATTCATAGCTACCTATTCACAATATTTAACTTCTGATGTAATTAAGTATGCGTAACAAAACAAATCTATCGCTAAAGGCGTCCTTTGACCCTCCTTGTCTTATCAAGATAAAACAAAAGCATTTTTCGTGTGACCTCACGACTCATACGAACTCACACCCACGCGACAATGTGTGAGATAATATCGAACTCCATTATGCGTTTGTGTATCTGTCAGTTAGCTACAACTGTGCAATTTGCTATTGTCAAAACGTACAGCTGTTTTTGTTGTTTATAAATTGGTTTATTATGATAGTGCATTTTTGCAGACTTGATTGGCAGACAGGCTTAAAGCTTAGCCGCGTAAAAATACCTTGGTTGATATCTGTCAGTTTTTAATGTACCTACCTATGAGATTTCATATCAAGTTGATGTTGGATGGCGTTACTGATTCTACCTTCTTTTCTTCTTAGGTACTAATATTATAAATGCGAAAGACTGTGAGTATGGATGTATAGATATATGATGATGATGTTCGGATCTTTGTTACTCTATCATGCAAAAACTACTGGAGGGATCTGAATGCAATTGCTATAATTCTATTAACTTCATTTAAACTGTTCTATACTCAAATAAGTTCTGATTACATAATAACGAGGATTGAGTACGTACCTATAAGTTATGATTACAACTTTATGTCGGGGGAAACCTTCAAAAGGCCATCATCGTCATTGGTGATAAGACGGAAGAGTGAGGGATTCTTGCAACACTAATAACACTCCGTTGGTCTTTATCAACACATGGAAGGAAGCCCTGGAGCCTTTAAGGAGACTGCTCAGGAGCTCCGATATGCGTTGCTTGCTAGGGCACATCTATGGGAAGACTGTAAAAAGGTTTCCGCAGAGTCGCTGTGCGGAATCTAGGTCACCTTTGGTGGCAAATTGGTGGCAAAGTGCGGCGAGACGGGATGAAATTGACGATGTACTTCCATGAGTATTGTGGCTGTCGAAACTGCTCGAGCCACCGCTCTACTGCGTTTCGCCGTTCTTGCCGCCTCTGCCGCAACATTAGGTGTACTGGTACATTATTGCCGCTTTGACGGATGACATGGATCCGGCTGTAGTCTCTCGCATCCGTATCCGGCAGGATGTCCACGGCGGAATGCGTGCCAGAAAAGTAGCCGTATCAAGTGACACCGTCTGATATCTTTTCGATAATTACATCTATGTCAGCGACCATTGAAAACTTTATTTGTATCAGACCGATCATCCTTGATCTGAATCAAATCAATAATCTGATAAAAATAAAGGGTTAGTACAAACATTAACCTATTGTAAATACCTACAGTAAACAAAAGTAAAAATTTAATTGGCGTTCACATTCTACCCGCCCAGTGCCTGACAAATAGCCCATCAATTTTGTCTGCCAATGTAACCAGAATGTTGTTGGGACTACCCCTGAAGCGACGCAACGCAGATGCACAGCACTTGCGCATAACAGCATAAAAGTCATTTATTCTCACTTCAGCAAACATGCATATTGCCTGACGCGTATTATTATATCTAAAGCGCAGAGCGCCGCTGTAAGCTTTTTACGTCTTGATCGTCCACGAGGCAATCTGTGCCCACATGACCGAGGTATTAAGAATAAGTAATGAATTCCAACGGAGTTCTTCGTTACTGCCTGCAAAAATTTGGACAGGGAGCTGGATAATTTATTTGAATTCTAGCAAGACATCTATAGTTTATACTAATTTGTTATGTGCGTTATATTTTAGCTCTATGTTTACCATTATTTCAGCTGCCATGTGGGTGGAACGGCTGCCAAAACAGTCTTAATATTTTAAGATTTTGTTCATGACTTTTGATTGACAGTCAGAAGTTTTAACTGACAATTAAAACAAGCAACCTTAAGCTATAAACCATTATGTTAAAGGTAAGACACGACTTCTGCGTATGAGTCAGTGACTGGCATCTACTGGTAACTAATATAAAACTAGCTGTTGCCTGCGACTGCGTTCGGACGATTATTCAAGTAAAATTCTAATAAAGAAAGATTTTGAAAAAAATAAAATCCGGATTGCACTCCGGGAGTGCCGGCAGAAGTGAAAACTTGAATATTAACGTTGTGCATTTTTGATATTTTGGAATGGTTAGGGAATAATTTTGCACGATTTGCTTTAATTATCAGTATAAAAGTACTATCATTTATGTGGTAGAATACAATATTTATTTATTGCGCTATCGTACACAAACATGACAATTTATATTACATTAAAAGTTTATCTCTTAGAAAAATCAACTTTCATGTTAACATACACGAACATTCGCGCAAGCGTCCTGCGCCGCCTAAACAAAACAGCAGGCGCAGGCATACATTTTCGCCGCGCCGTAGAATAAGAGGGGGATACTTCCTCTCCTACGCCGCGCCGGCTGTCTACTCTCCGTCCGTCTTACAAATTTTCGATCAGGTCACGTGTCTTGACGCGAGTTTAACATTTTTTACCCATTACAAAAAAAGTGCACAACGCCGCTAAAGAAGGTTTCACTTCAAAAAAATCCTTCAAAAATTTACGAAATTTCAAAGGTATACGTTTGCCATGGTTTGCCCATATAAAATTTCCACGACATAAGAAACACTGTATAATGCTCCCTATCTCATTTTCTCCCACGTTAAATCTTATGAATTTATATGTCTGTCTCTTTTTACTGTTGCTTTTTCGTTTCATAAAATTTCAAATCACAAAGATGCTAAAGAAGTTTTCACTTCAAAAAACCCTGTTTCTTGCTGCAATTCAAGGCTAATATTTAAATGAGTTTCCCGTTTTATTAAGGTAAATAAAATATAACTTAATTTTAATTACTTTTGTAATAGAATTTACTTAATTAGCAATCCACATTATCAATTATTTTAAATAAGTCGCTTAAATCCCGACTTGGCGTTTCATTTGAAATTTCGGAATTCTTAAAGTCATACATGTTTACATTATATAATTGTAACATTTTTTGAGATGGAGACAGATGGAGTAAACGTAACGCAAGATCCATCATCACGTTTCGTGTCATCATCAAACTTAACAGCATTTCAAGGGACAATCGGTGTCGTAATTTCTTTTTCAGCATATGATATATCGAAAAAGCGCGTTCAATTTTAAAATGGTACAGTCATGAATGCAAGTGCAAGTTTGGAAATATTTTCAAGACGCTTATTAAATGCCTACTAGCGTCACAATCATCAAATACTTCCGAATACTGCCTAGTACTAGTACCTACATAGATATACTACTTCCTAGTACTAGTACATAGATAATCTGTAATGTAGTAGTACTAGGCCGCTGACGGCCGCGCGCCCCGCGGGCATATATGTGATGCTTGTAAATGTATGTATGCCCCTAAAAATAGCCCTACTTATTTTTAAGCCCAAAAAAATCCCAATAAGCATTATTTTACCTTAAATTTGGGACTAATAGCCCTAAGAAGTTTAATCCTGGATAAAAAAGCCCCCTCAAGTCACTCCTCAACTCGCCCCTCAACTCACCCCTCAACTCATCCCTCAACTCACCCCTCAACTCACCCCTCAACTCACCCCTCAACTCACCCCTCAACTCATCCCTCAACTCATCCCTAATCTCATCCCTCAACTCATCCCGACACTCATACAGCTCCTTATCCCGCAACTCATCCCGCAACCCATCCCTCAACTCACCCCTCAACTCACCCCTCAACTCATCCCTCAACTCATCCCTCAACTCATCACTCAACTCATCCCGCAACTCATACAGCACCTCATCCCGCAACTCATCCCGCAACCCATCCCTCAACTCACCCCTCAACTCACCCCTAAACTCACCCCTCAACTCACCCCTCAACTCATCCCGCAACTCATCCCGCACCTGATCCCTCAACTCATCCCTAATCTCATCCCTCAATTCACCCTTCAACCTAATCTCGTCCCTCAACTCATCCCTCAATTCACCCTTCAACTCACCTCTCAATCCACCCCTCAACTCACCCCTCAATTCACCCTTCAACTCACCTCTCAATCCACCCCTCAACTCACCCCTCAACTCATCCCTCAACTCATCCCTCAACTCATCCCTCATCTCATCCCTCAACTCATCCCGCACCTCATCCCGCACCTGATCCCTCAACTCATCCCTAATCTCATCCCTCAACTCATCCCTCAACTCACCCTTCAACTCACCTCTCAACTCACCCCTCAACTCAACCCTCAACTCACCCCTCAACTCACCCCTCAACTCACCCCTCAACTCACCCCTCAACTCACCCCTCAACTCACCCCTCAACTCACCCCTCAACTCACCCCTCAACTCACCCCTCAACTCATCCCTCAACTCACCCCTCAACTCACCCCTCAACTCACCCCTTAACTCACCCCTCAACTCACCACTCATCTCACCCGTCAACTCACCCGTCAACTCACCCTTCAACTCACCCCTCAACTCACCCCTCAACTCACCCCTCAACTCACCCCTCAACTCACCCCTCAACTCACCCCTCAACTCACCCCTCAACTCACCCCTCAAATCACCCCTCAACTCACCCCTCAACTCACCCACTCACCCCTCAATTCACCCCTCAACTCACCCCTCAACTCACCCACTCACACCTCAACTCACCCCTCAACTCACCCCTCAACTCACCCCTCAACTCACCCCTCAACTCACCCCTCAACTCATCCCTCAACTCATCCCGACACTCATACAGCACCTTATCCCGCAACTCATCCCGCAACCCATCCCTCAACTCACCCCTCAACTCACCCCTCAACTCACCCCTCAACTCATCCCTCAACTCACCCCTCAACTCACCCCTCAAATCACCCATCAACTCACCCCTCAACTCACCCCTCAACTCACCCCTCAACTCACCCCTCAACTCTCCCCTCAACTCACCCCTCAACTCACCCCTCAACTCACCCCTCAACTCACCCCTCAACTCACCCCTCAACTCACCTACTCACCCCTCAACTCACCCCTCAACTCACCACTCAACTCACCCCTCAACTCACCCGTCAACTCACCCGTCAACTCAGCCCTCAACTCACCACTCAACTCACCCCTCAACTCACCCCTCAACTCACCCCTCAACTCACCCCTCAACTCACCCCTCAACTCACCCACTCACACCTCAACTCACCCCTCAACTCACCCCTTAACTCACCCCTCAACTCACCCCTAAACTCACCCCTCAACTCAACCCTCAACTCACCCCTCAACTCACCCCTCAACTCCCCCCTCAACTCACTCCTCAACTCACCCCTTAACTCACCCCTCAACTCACCACTCATCTCACCCGTCAACTCACCCGTCAACTCACCCCTCAACTCACCACTCTACTCACCCCTCAACCCACCCCTAAACTCACCCCTCAACTCACCCCTCAACTCATCCCTCAACTCACCCCTCAACTCACCCCTCGACTCACCCCTCAACTCACCCCTCAACTCAACCCTAAGCTCCTCCCTCAACTCCCCCCTCACCTCACCCCTCAACTCACCCCTCAACTCAACCCTAAACTCCTCCCTCAACTCCCCCCTCAACTCGCCCCTCAACTCACCCCTCAACTCACACCTCAACTCACCCCTCAACTAACCCCTCAACTCACACCTCAACTCACACCTCAACTCACCCCTCAACTCATCCCTCAACTCACCCCTCAACTCACCCCTCAACTCACCCCTCAACTCACCCCTCAACTACTCCCTCAACTCCCCCTCAACTCCCCCTCAACTCCCCCCTCAACTCCCCTTCAACTCCCCCCTCAACTCCCCCTCTACTCCCCCCTCAAAACCCGACGAGACCCCCTCAATACCCGACGAGACCCCCTCCCCCCACCCCGCCCCCACACGGGACCCCTCTTACCCCTCACCTCCCTGAACTCCCCACGAAACCTCCCGCCCCCCCCCTCCCGCCCCCTCTCAGGGATACCTCAACCCCTGCGACCTAACTCCTAGGTCCCAACAGATAGATACTGTCGCTTTTTCGTTTCTTTAACTTTCAAATCACAACGACGCTAAAGTTTTCACTTAAAAAAAAGTCTTACGCTTTTCGATCGGTCACGTGACCCTGACGCGAGTTTAACAGTTTTTACCCATACAAAAAGTGCTCAGCGCCGCTAAAGAAGTTTTCACTTCAAAAAGTCTTACGCTTTTCGATCGGTCACGTGACCCTGACGCGAGTTTAACAGTTTTTACCCATACAAAAAGTGCTCAGCGCCGCTAAAGAAGTTTTCACTTCAAAAAACTCTTTGTTTGGTTAACTAATGCAATGCACACCAATAATATAGGCAAAAGAAATACAACAAAACGCAGGCAAACAGAGATTTGAAATTCGGTTAAAATATACTTACCTATATCACCTATAGTGAAAGATAAACTTTGTTAAAAGAATCAAGCAAACTAAATTATACACGAAATCATGTCAAAATCAGTAAATAATAGAAAAATGACAATAGTCAATGAAATTGAATTGAATTTTAAATCGAATTATTATTATTTACAGCGGTCAATGAAAGCGTAACGGACAGACATACTTTCGCATTATAATATTGGTATAGATAACTAGGATATAATGCTAGCTTACAATACTAAATATACTCAACTATTCTATCTTAATTGCATCTAGATTTTGATGGCTATTCATTCATTGCTTGCTGATTCATTGATCCTGATTTCGTTTGCTGGTGAGGTCATAAACATATCGGTCACCAATATGTATTTCTAATGAGCACAATGAATATTATATTTGTAGAATTGGTTACTCATATAATATAGTGTAGTTATAGAATAAAAAATATTGTTACTACATATATATCTATTTGGTAGTAGGGGAAGGTGGGGCATAACGGGGACGCTAAGGAAACCTATCAATAAAACTATGTTAAATTATACTTTTAATCATTTATTATTTATTATAGCACTTTCGTTTTACTAATCTACTATTTGGTATGTTTTTGGCAGAATAATTAAGTAATCGACTAAAAAAACGTATTATTTTTATAACTCTCAAAAAACCCCATTATGCCCCGGGGTAGGGGCAATATGGGGTACATCTATAACAACTACTTAGACTCGCAGTGTAGGCAGATGTGGATTTCTTCGGCATCGTCGTCATCGACTCCGGCACAGGCATTATGTGACCAACGTCCACAAAGCTGGCAACCTACCCAACCCTCTGCAGATTTGAGGTATGTGTTGTTAGTGTCTTCACAATAGAGGCATAAAGCATCCTCATCTTCATTTTCTGCATGGGGTTTGATTTTTTGCTTTTTAGTTTTTTTGAGTCGAGGATCATTAGGATTAGAACACTTTCTAGACCGTTTAATTTGTTCCAGCTCATTTTTATATGGGGTCGAAGTAAGGACAACGGTTTTTCCTCGCCTATAGTTCTTCCTATTTTTATTTCTTTGTTCAACTGATGGAATTGGCAAAATATCTTTTGGTGAGGCATTTTCGAAAGCAGATGTAAGGTTGCGACATACTTCACGAACCGGAGAACGAATTTGAGTGTCTTCTACAAACAAACATCCAGGTTCAGGGTCTCGGATTAGACCATCGCGAGGTGGTGTGTTCGCAGAAAAAACTTGTTGAAAAATTACATCTTCAAGGTTGGGCAGTGTTTCGACTTGATTTTCAGAGATGACAGGGGGTTGCTCTTGAACAGGCATTGGAACATCTGTCGTTGATGCAGCTATAAAATCTGAGTCTGAGAAATTGTTTGGATTAAAAGGCCATATTCCACATGTCCTAAAAGCATTAATTGCAGTACACATTGTGGCAGCTTGAATATAAGCCTGTCCGAAAATTTCGCTTATTTGAAAAGCTGTTATGACACGCCCTGGATGCGTCCTTAACCAATTAGAAGCAGCTTGATCATAATAAACACTTAAAGGTTTCATAAATGCAACATCTAAGGGCTGAAGCCTGTGAGTGCAGTGCGGCGGAAAACAAAGCATAATGACACCATTTTTGCGTGCAATATCAATCACTTCTATATTTTGCGTATGCGTGACATGACCATCAAGAAGCAGCAAGACATGATTATTAACAGACGCACTTGAAAATTGAATGAACCGCTTAAACCAGGATAGAAAGGTTTCACTTGTCATCCACCCTCGGGAGTTGCATTCCGCAGTAGTTCCTGGAGGAGCACGATCTAGCAATTCCAGTTTCATCCTTTGCCTAGGAAAAATTATCATAGGAGGCATGTAGGTTCCGGCTGCATTGAAGCATATCTCAACGGTGATAGTCTGCCCTCGTTCTGCGGATGACAATGAACCTACCTGTTTTCTCCTTTCTCTGCTATGATTTTACTTTTTGTTTTTGATACACATGAGATTCCTGTCTCATCACAGTTAAATATTCTGTCTGGTGTAAATTTATATTTATCATATAACTCCCCAAGTAAAGTGTAGAATTTGTTTACTGCGACTTTGTTGAAACCCATCGCTCGAGCTGCCGATGTTGCTTCTGGCTTGCGGATAGACAAATCTGAGTGACGTTTCAGAAATCCTTGAACCCAATCTGTACCAGCCATCTGTTTCTCTGTGTTGAATTTGTGTCGTTTCCCATTTTTTATTGCCAGCTGATACGCCATTTTACGCAGATCGAGGGTAGTTAATCCAATAAGCCTTTTTTCCATTTCCTTAATGTAATTTACAAGCTCCTCCTCCTCTTCTAGCGTAAACACAGGTTTGAAAGTACCCACATTTGAAGGAATCGAAACTTCACCTTTCTTTAATGCAATCACGCGCCGCTCCAACGTGGTCTGTGGAACGCCATATTGTTGAGCTGCTTTTCTGTACCCCATTGTTTTGCTTATGACAGCATCAATGGCCTCCTTCATGTTTGTTGCTGACCAACTCCCTCTAGTAGTTTTCTTTTTATATGTTCGCACCATTTTTTACGAATACCTAAAAAAATACAACCATATCTTTACCGATGCACTAAATAATCATGAGACGCAGACATAACACATTTGCCAATCAAAACGTTGTCATTATTCTTTAAAGATTACATTCAGTCACATTACGCTGTTTCACATCAGACAGAGAGAAAAACATATATTAAACTTGGGGGCATGACGGGGACTTACCCCATGCTGCCCCATATCCACGACCCCGTCACGCCCCAAGGTCTGATTTAATACAGGTTTTTTTTTTTTCTAAAACCATAATTGTAACACAAGTTTCAATCGGAGTAGATCCAGTACCGATAACTAAAGATTTTCACAAAAAAAAAAACATAAATAAAATACACTCAATATTTACCTTTTTGACAACTTTTAGGTAACACTATAAAATTACATCAAACTGCGCGTAAAAACTATTGTTGTCGTGAAAAATGGACACGTGCACTCTAGCGCTCGGTCACTTCCGCACTGAGCATTGATACAAAATGGCCGTTTGTTATTAAATACAGGACATCTTTAGCATGTCTGCGTTTGCGTAAGTGTGGGAGGCCCCGTCGTACCCCACGTCCCCGTTGCGCCCCACCTTCCCCTAATTATCCATCTCTGTCCGCCATCTTTGATTAAGGAATATGGCGGGATTTTTTTCTTTGACCTTAAACCTCTGCTTTGTTACACTTGTTAGTTTATTTATTTTTAATAATAAAGCAATGAAGTTGTAAGAGTGTTACGACATAGCTAATGGCATGTGACTTCTCTGATAAAAGTCAGCCTATTAGGACGTCATCTAGTATTACAAACAATGAGAGCAGCTGTGGTAGACGAGGGGTGAGCCTAGTGGTTGCCCAGTGTTTACAGGTACTTCTTACGAGTTGTATTGTGTAGGTAATTTTCATAATAATTACCGCAGCAACCAAAAAGCTAACAAGGAAATCGTCGCGAGATAGGTAGCTGTGCGTGTCCATATGTCCTACTAGAACCGAAAATACCAAGACATGCGACATCCTCACATCCACCAACTTGCATTACGGCGCATTCCTTCTCATACTTAGATAGAAACGCTTGTGTTCCAGTAGTGGAAACGATATAGATTATGAAATAATAACAAAGTTTTGTGTGACAAAGATAGAAGAATAACTTCAAACGCGTGTGACTTCTTAATATTTTCACTGATTTTATTAGTTTCTTCACGTATCGTACTGTTTTTTTTTCATTGTAGTAAAGTACCCTATTCTTTATGGTGACAAGTGTATGTTCGTTGTTAGGGGTCATACTTAATCGAATGTAGGTAATAATAGTCCTCGTAACCGATTTCGGTGAGGGCGGCCAATATCATAATTGACTAGCCATCTGCGCAGGAGATATAGTGCACAAGTATGTGCGCAGGTATAACAAGTGCACTCTCTGTTCCTTTACTCTCATAGTCGACAATACGATTCGACCGGACAGACATCAGGAGCAGGACCAACGGCTTCAGGTACTTTCCGAGGCACGGGGGTTATCACACCACTAACTTCCAAACTCCAGGCTACTACTGCGAAATTTCTAACAGAAAACCCAATAGCACTTTTTGCCTGACCCGGGATTTGAACCCGAGACCTCTTGCCCAGTAGGAGCACTTGCAACCACTAGGCCACCGAGGGAGGTAGCTACATATCGTCGTTGCGCTTGCATAAGGCGCTATGTGGTAGTCATTTTCGTTCTTTTATGAAGTTTCAACCGTTATTTTAATACACACATGCTGTAAAAACAGCTATCTGATAAACACAATATTGAAAGGTAACTCTTTAAATATTTCGTTTATTAGATAGCTGTTTTACAGCATATGTGTATTAAAATAACGATTGAAACTGCATAAAAGAACGAAAATGACTATTTACCACATAGCGCCTTTTGCAAGCGCAACGACGATATTATGTCAACAAAGCTTTTCGTTTACATAAACCCATAAGAATGTGGCATTCTACCAGTAGGTATCTATAATAATTGTGGGTATTAATTAGTATTAAGTTCGCTCTAATTATTTTTTAATTAACAGCTAATAGCTGACTCAGGTCTTTGAGAATATTCCTTGACATTTGTATGAGCAAATTTTTTTATCATGCTGTCATGAAAATTTTCTCAGACTGCGTAACTACCAATGTCAGTAATAGTAATTAATAGCATTAATAATTTGCACGAACAACTCCAATAAAGAGGATCTCGTGGCTAAATAATAATAGCTGCGCGGGTCGATTCAAGGTCCATCAAAGCTTGTACGAGAATGGGTGACCATCATAAAATATCGAGATTCTTCCGCCGAGCCGGATTAACCCTGTCAGAGGCCCTAAAGCCCGATTTACACTTCAACAAGTACAGTAGCGAGTTAACTTGCGTCATTGGCGAATTAAGTTGTTAATGTACTACTACTTAACTCGCTTTTGCCGTTCAAACTACAATAACAACTTAACTCGCCGATGACGCAAGTTAACTCGCTACTGTACTTGTTGAAGTGTAAATCGGGCTTTAGGCAATGGCGTTCTCGGGGCCCCTTTTCT
The DNA here is from genome assembly GCA_943138885.2 of Tholera decimalis. Lineage (NCBI taxonomy): Eukaryota > Metazoa > Arthropoda > Insecta > Lepidoptera > Noctuidae > Tholera > Tholera decimalis. Next base: position 9,962,958 of record OW964555.2, read on the forward strand.
TACTTTGACTGATCAAATCGTGTGTGAACTGAGGAAGCGCACATTAAGGGCTGTGGTTTTTAATATATTTGTTTACTTATTCCCAGATTTGTTCTATAATTGTTTTAATTCTGCTGCTAAATCTAACGACTTGTATTTTGTGAGATAACAGTGAGGTCCCTAAGTTCACACGCACATCAAATTCTCGTTCGAAGAAACATGTTTTCTTGGTGCGTGCACTGGGCCTGGGCTCCTAGTTGATGCGGGGCCCCTAGGCAGTTGCCTACTCCGCCTAATGGTTAATCCGGTCCTGTTCTTCCCTGCCTCGGAAAGGACGTCAAGTCAGCTGCCATTTGTAAGACGCCAGCACATCAACTTACCCCGATCTGTCAAATTTTCCTAGTCAAACATGTACCTTCCGCTTTTGTGATAAAGTTGAAAATCTATTACAGAAAGTTTGTTGTGACATCTTGGACAGTCTTTACGGGTAGTAAGAAGCCAAAAAATCTTACACCTGACTTGCCAAGGTGTATCCTTTTACCCAGTTACTGGATTGTAGAGTTCAGATAGGCAGTTGGATTGGCGTATCTAGAGATATTTCCCAGGGGGGGTCTGGCCCCCAGTAGTAGAAGCGATGATCGCTTATCAAAGTTGCGTCAACTCTTAACGTACGAAATGAAATTTTTCACATAAATTAATTTAACATCTATCGCATAACGGAACCTTGCATGAGTGAGTCTGACTCGCACTTAGCCAGATTTGTAATTATTTTAGCCATAATTGATTGTTAGTAAAAATTCTTGGGTGGGCACCAGACCATTCTGGGGTGGGCACTGCCCACCCGGCTCCCCCCCTTCCTACGCCTATGGGCAGTTGCCTTATTGAAAACAGTAGTTAAAAAAAAAAACATATGCACGCGTTTGACCACCATCTCACCTGATGGTAAGTGATGATGTGGTCGAAGATGGAGCACGGTTACATATAGTACTACTAAAAGGCTAAACAGATGTTAAAACACGTCCAATATTAATTGTTTAATTAAGAATTGCATCGTAAACTTACGATTCGTTCCCGGATCCTTGTACCGTCATGTATACTTAGTTCTTTTAGTTTCTGTTACATATTTGTTCAAGGTCTTCCACCCACGTCCGATTGTGAACGTGGGAATACAACTGTTATTGTTCTATATGTAAGTACTTGTCTACAGGCAGATTCAAAATTAATGGCAGCTTGGAATACGAGGCAACTAGCTGTGCACTAGAATAGAATACTGTTTATTAAGTATATACGACATATTGGATATCATAAAAAAACGGGCAAGTGCGAGTCGGTCTTGCACACGAAGTGTTCCGTACCATTGTCTATAAAAAACCAAAAATATCACATTTATTGTATGGGAGTCCCCTTAAATATTAATTTTTTAGTATTTGTTGTTATAGTGGCATCATCTGCGAAAACACAATAAAAATACAGCCTGGTGACAGACAGACAGACATACAGCGGACCATAACAGGGTCCCGTTTTAACCCTTTGGTACGGAACTCTAAAAATAACGTTTATTTTTATAAAGAGTGGCACAACAGCGGCCTTATCGCTAAAAGGTAATTTTAAAATTTGGAGGGTTTTAATAGAGACATCGAGATTCGAGAGACAGTACTACAGGTAGTTATTGTTCTGCTTACTAAATACGTCTCACGTTACAATAAAATTGAAGTGTTTGTCTGTGATTTCAAAATAACTGTGCTATCTCAAGTTTACTACAATAATTGCCATAACATATTTATTAAAGGATACTACAAAAACTTAAAAAAAAATATCTGTCTTTCTGTTTTTCCAAGCTAATCTCTGAAACGGCTGCACCGATGTTAATGGGACTTTTACTGGAAGATAAAGGAGGTTAAGGCAACAACTTTTTATCCCGTAGTTACGGAATCTTGATATATGCACGAAAATATTCCAATCGGCAGAATCTAGTATTCAATAAATACGAAAACCGTTTTTAGAGCATTGGTGATGATATAGATTACCCTAACTAATGTGGACTGGGTTCAAACTCACACACAACCCAGAGCTCGTAAGACAGACCCGTAACCACTGGACTACCACAGCTGTCATTAAATATCATAAATATGCAGTACATTTAAAATAAATATTTTTACTTCGCAGCCACCATTAAGTTTGGTTCGACGTATACACACGTATGTATTGTATGCGAGTGAGTACGTATAGTGAGATGGTAAGACGAGTAGCGGAGATCGCTACTGTGATTACGCAATGTACGTAGCTAACTAGTTACTATCTGTCGCAGTCATCTGGTAGTCAAAAATGTTTCATACACTAGATAGATTACAAGATTAATCTGGCGTCCTACGCGATTCATAAAAGTCATTTCGGTAGATTACTACTCAGATTTCATAACGTACGTAGGAAGGTTAAATGATTAAGGATAACAAATATTAAAAAAAAATTGGCCAAGTGCGAGTCAGACTCGCCCATGAAGGGTTCCGAAGTAACTATAATAATATGATATAATATAATATAATATGTATATTTATTTTCCTTTTCCTGACCATGTAGGGGTCAGCTTGTAGTCTAACCAGACGCAGGTGAGTACTAGTGTTTAACAAAAAGTAACTGACTATCTGCCCTCCATAACACAGAATCTGAATAACACGATACCTCTTGGCAAGACAGATGTCGGCAGAGCCAGATTAACCCTGTCAGAGGCCCCAAGGCAATGGCATTCTCGGGGCCCCTTTTCTTACTTTGACTGACCTAATCATGTGTGAACTGAGGAAACGCACATTAAGGGCTGTGGTTTTTAATATATTTGTTTACTTATTCCCAGATTTGTTCGAAATTGTTTTAATTCTACTACTAAATCTAACGATTTGTATTTTGTGAGATAACAGTGAGGTCCCTAATTTCACACGCACATCAAATTCTCCTTCAAAGAAACATGGTTTCTTGGTGCGTGCACTGGGCCTGGGCCCTTAGTTGATGCGGGGCCCCTAGGCAGTTGCCTACTCCGCCTAATGGTTAATCCGGCCCTGGATGTCGGATATTATTACTGCTGACTATCCGTAGTATCCGTAACGACTATCAAAGATGTATGAATGACAGCCGGGACCAGCGACTTCACGTGCTTTCCGAGGTACGGAGGAATTTTGATATGATAAGATGGTTACCCATTAACGGACTGTATTCGGCAAGCGTCACTTTATCTTGAAAGTCGACTCGTGAAGCTGTTATTATTTAGCCAAGAGATTCCAAAATAAAATGATAGAGGTTTTTGCCTAGTTTGGGAGACAGCAGGCAGTGGCGTAGCTGAAGGTTCGCGGACCCAGCGGCGCGGTGGTGCCTCCAGCTCTAGGGGGCCTCAGTGTCTTAAAAAAATTTTTTTTTAATCTACGTGTATATATTTTTAAACTTCAGCGAGCCAACCCCATGTAACCCAGAACTTCGTGAATCCGAAGCAATCCGAACTTACATAACACAGGAAGTTTTAAATAAATAAATTTAAAGAGAATTTTAAATAAATTTAGTAAATTTTCGTATCCCTCGTACCAATAAATATAAACGTTATGACGTATAAATAATTAAACATATAATAATTATGATGATAAGGTAAAACTTTAAATATTAAAAAAATAATACATTGATTATTGACTATTTAATGTTTTTTTATTTATATAGTTGTGAGTTTTTAATAAGCTTCTCAATTCGGTGTATTTTGAGTACTAGGAAAATGAGCTAGTTTAGTAAGTTCTAGGTTACGTAGGGTTGACTCGCTTGGGTCTTAGGATTTTTTGGGTTATCGCTGGGTTATAGAGGGCCTTATTGAACATTTGGCGGGGGGCCTCCGAAGTTTCAGCTACGCCACTGACAGCAGGCTATGTATTACTGTCAAATTCATCTACTTATTCTAGCTATTAAGACACATGTATTTTTCTAGCTGTGTGTTAAATAAATATATTATTATATTATATTACTAGCTTTTGCCCGCAACTTCGTTCGCGTGGGAGGTTTTTCCTCGTAAATCCCGATATCATGGGAATTCCAGGATAAAAATATCCTATGTCCGTCTCCTGGTTCTAAGCTACCTCCCTACCAATTTTCAGCTAAATCGGTTCAGCCGTTCTTGAGTTATAAATAGTGTAACTAACACGACTTTCTTTTATATATATAGATTTGTGTGTTTATTTTTTGTTTATGTGTAAATGTATCTCTATATGGACTTTGGTCTGAAAATAAAGTATTTTATATACGGTAATCGGACGGGGTAGCTGAAGAAGCTCGCGATTTTTTTTTTTTTTGTGTGTGGCATCTCGCAGGTCAACCTCTGAGGTTGTCGGCTGCTTAACCGGGCTTGCCTGTGGTTGCCTTAATTAATAAATTAATTAAAGCCTCCAGCCAGGGCTTATTAGAAAACTTACAAACTAGGCGACTACACGCTAAGGGCACCCCCTGTGGGGTACGGACCTCGGCTTAGGGCGTCGCAGTGGGAGGGCAGCTAGGGACAGGCTGGATCATATCATTTTTATTATTAATAAGGGAATTTAAAGCTACTGGCTCAGCGTCGCGGGCTGGCTCTGGCAAGGGTCGGGGCGGACTATTACGGGGACGTCGCGGCGGGCCTCGGCGGCGAGGACGGAAGGACGGTCGGTTTTTGTTTTTGTGTGCCACTGTACTTGTTTCCCTACGGCTCTCTTGGAGCAGGGTGATTGCGTCATCGGGAGTGACAAGGGTATGCCTTGGTCGGCGAATCTTAGAGATACGCGAGGGTTCGTATTGGGCGGCCGATACGATAAGGGGATTCCTATGTTGGATTGCAGTATCAAAGAAACGCTTGGAGACACGTTTCATGAACTGCTGGATGGTGGGCATCTTGAGGTCTACGTGAAGAAGCTCATTTCGAACATAAAAGGGGGCTCCCGTGACTCTACGGAGGAATCGGTTTTGGAGGGTCTGCATCTTGTGGAGGAGGTAGGGCTTTGCGTGTGCGAAAACAACACAGGCGTAGGTCATGATGGGACGGATGAACGCGGTGAAAATACGCAGCTTGCACTTGAGTGATAACTTGCTGCGGGAGCTAAGAATGAAGTGGAGCCTACCTAGAGCGAAAGCGGCGCGCGAACGTGCCTGCTTTATGTGCTCAGCGAAGGAAAGGTGTTTATCGAGGACCACGCCTAAGTATTTGGCTTGCTTTTCCCAGGGGATCGGCTTGCCGTACATGGTAATCGGACGGGGGGAGGGTGGGTTTATCCGCGGCTTAGAAAAGAGGACTGCCTGGCTTTTGTCTGGATTGACTTCGATTCTCCATTTCCGGAACCACTTGGCCAGAGTGTTTGCGGAAGTTTGGAGAGTGCGAGCGATGGCATCGGGTTTAAGACCGGTATAATAGATAGCCGTATCGTCGGCAAATAGGGCTAGCTGAGTATTTTTATGCTTGGGGATATCGCTAGTGAATAGCGTGAAAACGAGGGGGGATAGTACGGAGCCTTGAGGAACTCCTGCGCGAATGGGATGGGGGGAGGAAAGCTCCCCCTCAATTCGGTAACGAAAGGTGCGATTCGATAAAAAGTCCCGTAGGATGAGCACGAGACGGTCAGGCACGCCGAGTTGGTATAGCTTATAGATTAAGCCATTGTGCCAGACTTTGTCGAACGCTTTCGCTATATCGAAGAATAAGGCTCCCGTTATTGCGCCCCGTTGGAAGCCGGCGCTGACGTGTTCTATGATGCGGTGGACTTGTTGGATACATGAGTGTTCGGCTCTAAATCCAAACTGCTCATTGGGTATAAGACTCTTTGCTTCGGCAAAATCTTTGAGCCGCTTATATATAAGCCTTTCATAGATTTTACCAAGGACGTTGAGTAAGCTAATGGGACGGTAGCTAGACGGGTCAGACTTGGGCTTGCCTGGTTTGGGAATACCTATGACGGTGGCCTGTTTCCAGGTTGCGGGGAACATATTATTGCTCAATGCACCATTGAAGATGGCAGTCATTAGCACTATAAGCTGGGCGGGGAAAAGTTTGAAAACCCTATTGGTGATGCCGTCGGAGCCAGGGGCTTTTCGCGGTTGGAGACTTTTAATGATATCCTGGACCTCATCAGGAGTGATAGGGGCCAGTGGATTATCGGGATCTTCGACGGGCGGAAGGGAAGTTCTACGTTCGACTTCGGCGTTCACCATATCGAGGTGGGCTTGGTCTACTGGTTGAGAGCTGGGAGAACACTGGGACTCTAGGCTGTCGGCTAGGCATTCTGCTTTTTCAGAGTTATCGAAGGCGACACTCTTATCGGGACGAATGAGAGGAGGCATTGTGGCCTCTTCAGTGGATCGTAACTTCCTCTGAAGCTGCCAGAAGGCAAGATGGGTGGGCTCAAGTTCGCTCAGCATCTTGTCCCAGCTCGCATTACGCTGCTCGGTAATGCGTTTCCTTACAGCACGCTGTAAGTTGCGCATGTGAGCTTTGTTTGCGGCGCAGGGAAAAGCGCTGTACGCATGGATGGCTGCGTTCTTCTCGGTTATCAGATACCGTACATCGTCCGGGAGTTTCCAGCGGTGGTCTTCCACTACAGGAACTTCCCTTGAACAATCGTTCAGGACGGATTGTACGTGATTTGTAAGCGAGTCGATCGCCGCCGTCGTGTCAGCGACTGAGACTATGTGGTCAGGAATGGTGTCCAATTGAGGCGACGTGGTGGATTTCAGTTTTTCACTTACTTTCCTCCAGTCAGTGATCAATTGGGTCGGAGGAGGTTGGGTAGGATCATGGTTACCCGAGCGGGAACCTAGGTGTAGGATAACGGGACGGTGATCCGAGTTGAGCTCGTGAAGCGCTTCTATGGAGTGTAAACGGAGGTTTACATTCTTTAGGAGCGCCACATCGAGGACATTGGGGTTATGGTTGGGGTCGTGTGGGTAGTGGGTGGGAGTCATCGGAGCGATGACGTCGTAGTTTAGGGTCGCGCCTAGGTTATACACGATTCTGCCTCTGGCATTTGTCGTGTTGCTGTTCCAAGCGGGGTGTTTGGCGTTGAGATCGCGCGCTAGTAAGACGGAGTCACTCAGGCCGAAGAGAGTCGTGAGATCGCTGGTGAGCGCGATAGGATCGTCTGAAGCAAGAGACGCGACCGATGGTGGGGGATGGTAGGCAGAGATGATGGTTATCGGAGGATGACCAGTCATGCCTAGTCGACAGGCAGAGTACTCTAGGTGAGAGAGAGGCGCGGGTGGGGTCAGAGGGATGCAGTATAACTCCTTTCTATAATAAATAAGGGTACCGCCGCCGTGGCAACGTGTTCTGTCATTGCGAACTAGACGGTAATTCGCAATTTTGGGATCAGCGCGGTGGGGTTTCAAAAGGGTCTCCTGTATAAGGAGGACGTCTAATTGGTGGTCGCGGAGGAATTTAGTTATTTCGGCGCGTTGGTTGAAAATGCCATTGGCGTTGAAAAAACCTAATTTGAGGGATCGAGGCCTAGTGTGGTTTGTGCGTTGGGAATCCATTGGATCAGTCCATCGCATCCATCTGGTCGAGACCTAGCACCACATCACTGTGTGTGCTGAATATTTGGCTGTACATTGCCGTCGTAATTTTGCCGTTATTCTGCTGTTCGGCAGCCAGAAGGGCATCGTGGAGAGATCTGGCTTGGCGGGTCATAAATAACCTATAATGGCGCAGTATAGTCTGGGCGCAAGCCTCGCCGTGCGCGACGGGTGAGGGATTGGGTGGTTGTTTGACTGCAGGAGCAGCAGTGGTTTGAGGCGCGGGCTTGTGACTGGCTGTGGGCTCTGTAGCCACGGCTATAGGCAGGATCTGCGCTGCGATGGGTATATCCATCAGTGCCTGCAAAGGTTTGGCAGGGGCCAAGGAGGGAAAGGCTTTTTCGTGGTTTAGCCTGTTCCACGGGGACGGTCTCTGAGGAGCGAGACGTTGGGGAATTTGAGAAGAAGGTGCCTCTCTCTGTTGGCGGGCGTTGGCGCGCTTCGCTAATTTAGGAGCGAGTTTGGGGGCTTTGGGACAGCCGCGGTAGTTTGCCGGGTGACCGGTCTGGCCGCAGAGAACGCAGCTGGGTGGTTCCGAACAGAGGGTTCGGTCTTTAGGCCGTGGGCAGTCCGCAGTGCTATGCTCGCCCAGACACTTGACGCATCTGGGAGTCGCATAGCAGTTGCTCTGCGCATGGCCATACAGTTGGCAACGGTGGCATTGTCCCACTGTTGCGGTTTTGTAGGGCTTTTCTATTGAGATACCGGATAGGGAGCAAATAGACTTAATCTTAAATATTGGGTGATGACCTTCGGTTGGTTCACAAATGACAAGAATCATGTCGTACAACTCACCGCCTCTCGCTTTATGTAAGCGATGGACGGCGATCACTGGTATACCTTGATCGGCAAGGTCGTCTTTAATATCCTGTACTAGGATTTCTTTAGGGACACGTTTAATAATAACACGAGTGGGCGTGTCCTCGGGGAAGGAGAAAGTGTGAAAGGAAATATTCCTTTCACGGAGGGCGCGATATAATTCCCTATAGTCGTTCGACGTAGGGACGGTGACTTTAATGCCATTTTGGCAGGCACGGGCGTTTGTGTAGTTGATCTTTCGATCAACACACATCTTAGACACATCAGTCCATTTCCCCTTGTCCTGGATGTAAAAGGGGGGCGGAGGGCGTTGCTTCCTTTGGGTTGAGGAAGTTTGGGCTATCGGGCTGGGGGGACGACTATCCTGCGCGCGAGTGGAGGTCGTTGGGACGGGGCTAGCGGGTCGTACGGGCGTTTCAGTTGGGGACGGGGGTGACGCGGTGGTCTTTTTGGCCTTGCTGGCCTGGGAGGTTTTCCCTTTCTTCCTCTTGCCGCCGGTGACGACTTGAAAGTCGTCTTCCGAGGATGAGGGGCATGATGACAAATCATTGTCGGAGTTGTTATTGGACATAGGTTCGGTGATGTCCATTTCACGGAACTCAGGTGCAGCGCACACCTGCGCGGCGTCCATTGTTTTATGAACAATGGGATTAGTAGGTGGGCCGGAAACAATGGGTGATTTCGGGAATCGGGCGATCGGCACGACTTTGTCGGCGGGCGGGGGCAATAGAGGGCTATCTACCTGGAAGTCGTTCGTTGTTTGATGAACAATGGGATCGGAGTTAATAAACACTTCCGTGAATTGACCAACTGGGATGCCTTGATCGGCAAGCGGGGGAGATAATGGGCTGTCAAGCGCGTCACTAAAATCAGCGACGTTGGCTTCGGTAGCCGGAGGACTATTAGCGATTTCACGCTGGATTTTTCCGCCATATTTGGCGGAAATAGCAGGGTTTTCCCTAAGGATCTCTAACAATATCTCCAAAATATTGGAGTTCGCCATGATTGGCGAATGGATCAAAAATTTAATGAGGAAATTTTGGAGATTTCTCTCCCGCGGGGGGCCTATTTAAAGCCTAACTGGCCTAACTCCCCGGATGGATGGGTCCGGGGATGTGTAACCCTCCCAGTCGGGTAGTGGGAGGTGAGTACCTAATGGTGAGCCCTAAGCTTGTAACCGGTCGCCAGTCTTATTGTGCGAACCGGGCCCTATTGGGTCTAGTGCGAAGGGGTAGACACACCCAACCGACACTAGGTGAGTAGCTGAAAAGGAAACTCAGTAACTAGGTTTGACTAGGAGATCCCCCAAGGCCAAAACCTAGCACTCGACTCCAATTGACTGCTTCACCCTGAAGGGGATCAGCGGGTGCGTCGGGTCAGCACCCCCTTGGTTTTGTTGACACCGTGAGGTTTCCACCAAGGACCACGAAACTGTGGTTTTACCCTGAAGGGGCCAAACCAAATTGTTTTTGACGATACTCTGTTAGAGAAACAGGAAATCCTTCACCACCTCGAAAAAGGCGGATCCGGACCAGGCGTCGTAGTCGGCGACTACGAATGACGTCACGGCGAGCGCGACGAAGCGATGACACAGACACAGAACGATCGAGAGCGCGGAGCGGTACGCCCGTCGCGGGCGAGCGTCGGAAGCGGAATGTCCATAGATGATACATATATTTACTGAGAGGAATGTCAGAAGCTCGCGCTCGGATGCCCCGCCTTTTTATACCTTCGGCCGTGAGACGCGTCGAGCGCGGCGACCGATTCTCAAAAATAATCCTGATAGCATGATTCAGTATTCACGCGCGATGGCTTATTATTAGCGTATTTCATGTATAACTTTGGTGTTTCTATACCGATTTATGTTATTCTTTTTTATGGAATAGTTAATAATGTTAACTTTTTCAATTACGGATGACTGAGAGTGTTATAAACGTAAGAGTAAACAAATATTATAATCAGAAAGCTTCGAACTGCTAAGCTATCGGGAGTTACACGTGTTATTGTGAGTCAACCATAAAAGATAGACATATGCTGTCGTGGGATATTTTTTATATAATTTTAAGGAGAACATTTCCGACATGTAATTATTTCTGTGTAGCTTTAACCATTAAGGTTACTTGCGACTGAAGCTTAAAAAATGGAGTAACTTCTCCCGTTTTCCCAACATTTCCCTTCACTGCTCTGCTCCTACTGATTGTAGCGTGATGGAAAGTACACTATAACCAGCTCAGGAGTATGAAAAATAATTGTACCAAGTTTCGTTAAAATCCGTCGAGTAGTTTTTGTTCCTATAACGGTTATACAGACAGACAGACAAAAATTTTACTGATTGCATTTTTGGCATCAGTATCGATCCCTAATCACCCCCTGATAGTTATTTTGGAAATATATTTCATGTACAGAATTGACCTCTCTACAGATTTATTATAAGTATAGATATACTAGCTGCTGCCCGCAACTTCGTTCGCATGGGAGGGCTTTCCGTGTGACTCCCGATCCCTTGAGAATTCCGCCTAAAGCCTATGTGTTATTCCGTGATGTCAACTATCTACTTACCAAATGTCATTAAAATCCATCAAGTAGGTCCGGAGATTAGCGTGTACAAATAGACTGACTTTTTAACCGACTTCAAAAAAAGGAGGTTTACAATTCGTCTTGAACTTTTTCTTTTTTTTTTTTTATGTTTGTTACCTCATAACTCGGAGACGGCTGGACCGATTTGCAAAATTCTTTTTGCGTTTGAATGGGCATACTTTCTAGTTGGTCCCAATGTTACGAAATCAGGATCTGATGATGGGATCCTGGAAAAATCGAGGGAACTCTTCAAATATTATAGGCACACCTATAGCGTTTTGGGTATTTCTTATAGTACCTTGAGCAGTTGCTTCCTAAAAGTACCATTTGGGGAAGTTGAACTGATGATGAAGACCACAGATGGCCACTGAAACTCCTCAATAATAAGTATTTCGTGGATTGCGATTCGATTACTTGAGTACGGATGTTAAACACTTTATGCTCGTCACAATACATATGGTGATGTAGAGTTGATGATCAAGTACCAGGAGAACTCCTCAAACATTAACGGCTATGCATCGGGAAAAGCAATATTTTGTAAAAGGTGATAAGTTGTTGACATTATGGCTTTTGTGACTAGATAAATTACAAACCGACACACTAAAAAGCGTGAAAAAAATTTTTTTGCAAAAAGTAGAACCGACTTCCATATCAAAACACTACAAAGGCAAAAATAACTTTAATTTCGGAAGGCGGTGTCTTTAGTTTTGTATATATTTTCGTTTTTGACACCGCCTTCCGAAATTAAAGTTATTTTTGCCTTTGTAGTGTTTTGATATGGAAGTCGGTTCTATTTTTTGCTAAAAAATTTTTTTATTTTAATTCTTCCTCTATTACTGTTTCTTACAAAAATAATAATAGAGGGGACACACTTTTTTACTGTTTTTAACCGACTTCAAAAAAAAGGAGGAAGTTCTCAATACGTCTTGAAGTTTTTTTTATGTATGTTACCTCATAACTCGGAGATGGCTGAACCGATTTGGAAAATTCTTTTAGCGTTTGAAAGGGTATACTTTCTAGTTGGTCCCATTGTTACAAAATCAGGATCTGATGATGGGATCCTGGAGAAATCGAGGGAACTCTTCAATTATTATAGGCACACCTATAGCGTTTTGGGTATTTCTTAGAGTAACTTGTGCAGTTGCTCTCGATAAGCATCATTTGAAGAAGTGGAACTGATGATGAAGACCCCAGATGGCCACCGAAACTACTCAATAATAGGTATTTCGTGGATTGCGATTAGATTACTTGAATATGAATGTTAAGCACTTTATGCTCATCACAGTGTATATGGTGAAGTAGAACTGATGGTGATGTACCAGGAGAACTCCTCAAAAATTAACGGCTCTGCACCGGTTAAAGCAATATTTTGTAAAAGGTGATAAGAAGTTGATATTTTGGCTCTGGTAACTACTCGTAGATAAATTACAAACCGAACAACTAAAAACCGTGAAAAAAAAATTTGCAAAGAATAGAACCGACTTCCATATCAAAACACTACAAAGCCAAAAATAACTTTAATTTCGGTTAAGTATTTAAAGTAAAGTAGGTAAACGTTATTTTTGGCTTTGTAGTGTTTTGATATGGAAGTCGGTTCTATTTTTTGCTATTTTTTTATTATATGTAATATATAGATTAAAATGCGGGTTTGAGCAGTGGTGATGCTGAAAATTCTATTAAAACTGCATTAAAACAACTTAAGTTGTTATATTGAGGAACGGTGAGGGAAAAATAATAAGTAGGCTCACAACACAACCTTATCTTACGTCACACCAAACTCCGTAAACAAGTCGATTAAGTCATAATCTATACTAATATTATAAAGCGGAAAAGTTTGTTTGTTTGTTAGTTTGTTTGCTTGAACGCGCTAATCTTCGAAAGTATTGGGTGGATTTGGATGAAATTTGGTATGGAAGTAGCTTGAAGCTTGAGGAAGGTTACAGGCTACTTTTTACGCGACTGCAAAAAAGGAGAGTTATGTTTTTACCGTGATAGAATCCACGGGAGCGAAGCCCCGCGTGATTACTAGTTTTAATTAAAATGAGTACTGGACGACATTTCTATTTTACGTTTAAGCGATCTGGTTCTGTTGTAGGCGTCGTCCATTAAGTTCATCAAGGTTGATTCTCGAGTCCGAATAATTGAGTGGAACTCAGAAGTGGCAAATCGATTACTAATACCTTATTTAGTTTGACATGGCTTCTGCTTTTGGCTTCACCCATATCAATATGAATGGAAGATCTGGTCTATATATCCGCAATTAGCCATCGCTCTGGACACATTCCTTTAGATAGTTTTGCTTTCTTAATGAGGATGACTGAATCATTCAACTGCTCCGAAAGCGATAAAGAAGAGGAACGAAGCTGAAAAAATCGTGCAAATAAATGTTTGTATCCCAATAATATTGGAATTTTGCATGAGTAGCCTGGCATTTCCACAGCCAAAGGGCGCCTAAGATCTTTATGTAATTGTAGATGTAGGTATTTAGCGGAGATAAATGTTAAGAAAGATCCCATGAGATTGGTTTGGTCATTGTGATCAAACCCTCTATTAAGAAATAAAGAGAAACAAAAAGGTCTGGAGTACTGAGAGATAAGTTTCGTGTATATGGTATAAAGTTTCTTCTTAATTATTATGTCTTCAAATAATGTTATTTTCCTTTGGACGAAGACGTGTATAAATTCATGAAAACAAATATAAACAAAATAAATGTTTATTATACGAAGACCTTTTCTACCTTTTTCTAGAAATGAGAAAAACGTATCCTATATCTAACTATCACTGTGACAAGTTTCACCGAACCTCATTCAGCAGTTTAGACGTAAAAACGGAACAGACCGTCAACCATATACACGTTCATATTCATGAAAGTAATAAACATGGATAGCAAGGTGGGTCAGTCCGTTTGTTACCGAATGGGTCTTATATGTAAAGTTGATATAACAAGAGTAATAATCTAGTTACATACTTGGGCACGTATTATGATAAGCGGTTTCTTTGGAGGATAAGTTTCGAGACGAGATTGCTCGGAACAAGAAGTTGCCACGTTCATATTTGTTGAGGGCCTAGACGTCTGTTTATCAGTCCTTGAGCGGTAGCCGCGAACCGGTAATCTTATTAAACCTAAGTACGTAGACTTGTCAACATTGACATTTAGAAGTTGGTAGTTCAGTCACGTTTTTTTATGTGAAGTTTCATTTGATTTCAAAATATTTTCGTTACATGGTGGACATGTTACCCATACGTTTTGGATATACTTTCATTGCGCGTACAGGTAAGATACAGCTAATTCGCTGCCGGAGTCTGCGTTTCCTTATAACTACATATACCTGGTTATATGTAGTTATAAGGAAACTCAAGAAAAAAGTCAAGGGTGAATAGGTTACTTCTAGGTAAGCGTTCTTCATCTTCGACCACATCATTACTTACCATTAGTTTAGATAGTGTTATCGTTTACTTTCAGGTGCTATAGAACAAACATTTCATTCATATTTTCTTTTGACAACCTATCATACAATTGCTAGTATTCATGGAAAATGTTTGTTCAATGTTATTTCAATTTTTATAAAGATTGCTTTACAGAGGTTGGATGCAACAAAAAGCCTACTGTTGGGCGAGTTTCAGGACAAAAATCATCAGCGTAGGTACGCTGATGATTTTTGTTTGTGAACCTAGGTAAATATCTGGGCCCCATAGGGCCCAATGGCCCAAGGGCAATCCCTTGCCGTGGTTGCGGGCATGTTCTAACAAAGATACCGCGGCCCCGGAACTTACGGGCAGCTGAAGAAACAGGATGGGTTTTTAGTCAGTAGAAGTATTTAGTCAGTGACACACCTTCCGCTCCACCCAGAGCCGGAGAAGTCATTCCATGATTTTCCCGCTATACCTAGGGCTGCCATTCGTCCAGGTTTCCCCGGATTTGGAGAGCGTCGGGGGGCGTCCGGAGGGATAATTTTGGTGATGGCAGCCCTAACCATACCTAACCTAACAGTTAAGCTGTATTATAAAGATTTTTCAAATAATCTTAACATCCCAAATATGAATATTGTTGAACATACATTATGTATATGCGTATAAATTAGTAGGTATTGGAGTTCCCCACCTTTGATCCATCTCTCCTGTAACACTCTGTAGGTATAATCCATGAAAAACTAATACATAATAATATACTCTAATAATTAGTACCTATTCCTGTAACCAAATAATCAGTAAAAATATAGTTTTGTTAACCCGCAATTATGAATTTGTAAATTTGAGTATCTTTTTCTCTCAAAGAACTGGTGTAACTATCTAGTGTTTGAACTGACTGGAGGTAACCCATGACAAGTAAATGACATTTCTAGTGCACCTGACTGCACCCGCGTTCCACCGCTTATATGTCACAAGGTAGAAGATCCTTGGTCACAAGTTACTGCGCAACTTAAACTATAGCCAATATGTCAAAATTTAATCTGAATCATATTGTATGTCAAGCATGCAGGTCAAAAAGGGCAAATTGCCGAAAAGGCCAAAGAATGTTGAAGTGTCACATTTTTCGGCAACGCCTTGTTTTGTTGTTCAGTAAGGTGGAATGAAATATGAAAAGAATTGATTTATGTATAGCGGTAATTAAGTGTTATTTTAGTCTTTATGTGCAGGAAATATAACCGGTCTACTGCCAGATGTTAAAGCAATCAAACTGGCCCTGGGTGAGTCGGAACAGCGAAGGGTTTATACAATATGCCACTATAACTAAAAGTTATCTTAAGAATATTGTCAATCTACTGTAAATATAAAAATATACTGCAAATATATTATAAATATTATGTAATACTTCCTGCGGCTGAACACTGTCCCAAAATACAAGCCCAAGGTTAGGTTGGGAATCAGTAACAGTATCAAATTCAAATTAATTTGAAGCATGTTAGGTTAGGTTAGATAATGAAAATAATAGGTTAGATGGATGCTCAGGGGTAGGTGACCAGGCCCCTGTAGCGGATATGGCTACTGGAAGCGATGTGTCATGTGACCCGGTTGACACCCGGCGCTCGCAGGTATCCGGGCCTGCGAGTGTTAAATTGGTGACCGACGGATGCGCAGGGGTAGGCAACCAGGCCCCTGTAGCGGATATGGCTACTGGAAGCAGTGGAACTCGGTCGCGTTGGACGTCTTCCGTCAGGAAGCGTCCAGTGAGCCAGTCTTCGGAGGAGGAAGGCCTGCCGGCCGCCAAGCTGCCGACTTCGAGGAGGGGTCGGCAGGCACCAAAAGGGGCGAGCGCTTCACAGCTGCGGAGGGATGGGCGCGGGCGGTTCGTCCGCCCCAATACCCCCGCGGCTAGTGAAGCAGAAAGTGACATGGGGGTCACCACAGAGGACCTTGGCGATGGCGGCGAAAGCTGTGCCTCGCTGGGGAGCTCAAAGGCGGAGGTCAACGCCGCCAAGAGGCAGCAGCGCAAAGCCGTCGCGGCCGACGAAGTGACGGAAATGGCCCGACGCGCTCGCGAGCGACGAGCTGCTCTGGCGGCGGAAGGGGGCGAGCCATCTGCGGTGGCCTTGAGCCAGCTGGCTCTGGATGGGGTGGACTTAGTCCTGAAGGTTGCCACCAAATCTGGCAGCCTAAAGGGCACGTTCACCCGTGGCTTGAAAGAGGCTGCCGCGGACATCAAAGAGGCGGTTGGCACCCTCCTCAACAGAACGGCCTCTGACGAGGTCGCAAAGTTGCAGGAGGAAAACAGCCGCCTCCGAAACGACTTGGAAGATCTCCGGCGGCAAGTCGCTGCGCTAAGCGAGGAGCAGCAGCGACGCAAGTCCCCCGTTGCCGCACCTGTGGTGGCCCCGACTCCCGCACTGTGACCGGCAAGCCCTCGCACCGATGAAGAGGTCGAGCGCATTGTCCGGCTCTGCATGCTCCAGTGCGGGAGCATGGTAAACGCTCGGATGGAGGCGATTTCTCGGCGTCTCCCAGCGGAAACCCTCCGTCCGCCTCTAGCGGCTGACACGCGGAGGACTGAGGAGCCGCCGAGACTTGCGCCTCGAAAGGAGAAGCCCGCGGAGGGAGCTTCTCCGAGCGGCCAGCCCACGACTGCCGGGTCTAAGGGTGAGACCTGGGCGAAAGTCGTGAGCCGCAAGAAGGCCCGCAAAGCCGCCAAGAAGGCCGCAGCAGCAGCATGCGCCCCAGACGTAACCGCAAAGGCGGTTGCGCAGCCTGCGCGACGGACTGCCAAAGGCGGTCGCAAAGAGCCGACGATACGTACCCCGCGTTCCGAAGCTGTGACGCTCACGCTACAGCCTGGGGCTGCGGAGCGCGGCGTAACGTACCAGTCGGTCATTGCCGAGGCCAAGGCCAAGATCAAATTATCTGATCTTGGCCTCCAGTCCGTCACCCTTAGGCAGGCTGCCACGGGTGCGCGGCTCTTTGAGGTGGCTGGTGCTGCAAGCGGCAGTGCCGAAAAGGCGGACGCTCTGGCCGCCAAGATGAGGGAGGTCCTCAACTCCGAGGACGTCCGGGTCTCCAGGCCAATGAAAACCGCAGAGGTGCGGATTTCTGGTCTGGATGACTCCGTGACCTCTGAGGAGGTGGTGGCGGCCGTTGCCCAAAGTGGAGAGTGTCCGCCGGGCAATGTGCGGGCTGGCGATATACGCGCCGACGCCACCGGACTCGGCGTAGTCTGGGTTCGGTGCCCTGTGGCGTCGGCGAAGAAGATCGCCGAGAGCGGCAGATTGCTGGTAGGCTGGGTTGCAGCGAGGGCGAAACTCCTGCAGCCCCGGGCTTTGCGGTGCTTCCGGTGCTTGGAGAAGGGGCACGTCCGGGCAAAGTGCACCGCCGAAACTGACCGTAGTGATCTTTGTTATCGCTGCGGTCAGCCCGGCCACAAGGCGGCCCAGTGTTCCGCGGCACTCAACTTCATCTTGTGTTCGGATGCAGGGAAGCCAGCGGGACACAAAGTGGGCGGAGGGGCCTGTGGCGCGCCTGCCAGCAAGACCAAAAAGAAGAAAAAGAAGAGGAGCACCAAACCTGCCGGGGAAACCTCGCCTCCCCCGCAGGCTAGTAGCTCCGCGGCCGACTCCCGGCCCAGGACCGTTGCCGAGGGAACTGAATGTTAATAATGCTCCAATTCCATTTTCTCCAGGGCAACATCAACCACTGTGCCAGAGCTCAGGATCTCCTACTCCAGAGCATGGCACAGTGGTCGATTCACGTGGCTGTGGTCGCCGAACCGTACTTCATCCCCGCCCGTCACAACTGGCTGGGATGCGCTAACGGTTCGGTGGCCATTATTGGCGAGACTCTGACCGACCCGTCTCGGGGCCGCGGCTGGGTTGCTGCGGTCTCGGGTGGCATCGTCATTGTGGGGGCGTATTTCTCTCCCAACAAGAGTCTCGCCGACTTTGAGGGTTTCCTTGTCGAGTTGGGCGCCGTCGTAGGCCGCCATCACCCTCGTCCCGTTCTGGTGCTCGGGGATCTCAACGCCAAGTCATCGGCGTGGGGATCTCCGGTCACTGACCCTCGGGGCGAGGTGCTAGAAGAGTGGGCGGTGACGACCGGTCTGGTCGTCCTGAATCGGGGTTCGGAATATACGTGCGTGCGGCAGCGGGGCGGGTCGATAGTGGACGTCTCGTTCGCTAGCCCCTCTGTCGCCGGCCGAGTCCGCGACTGGCGTGTCGCCGTGGAGGTGGAGACGCTGTCGGACCATCGGTATATCCGGTTCGACGTCTCTGCCCAGACCGCGAGCGGCCGCCACCCAACAACCCCGATTAACGACGGCCCGCGTTGGGCGCTTAAACGCATCGACAGGGAACTTCTCGAGGAAGCTACATTAGTCCAGTCCTGGACCTGGGAGTCGACGACGGACGGCCCCGTCGACGTTGAGGCGGTGGCGCTGTGGTTTCGGGGGGCGATGACGCAGATCTGCGACGCGTCCATGCCCCGTGTCCGCCAACAGTCCGCAAGGCGCCAGGTGTACTGGTGGACCGCCGAGATCGCGCAATTGCGCGTAGCGTGCGTTGCGGCTCGCCGCCGGTACACCCGATACCGGAGACGACGTCGACGGGATTCCGCCGAGGAGGACGCGCTGTATGAGGTGTACCGCGCGTCCAAGGAGACTCTGTGGCTGGCCATCGGCGACTCAAAGTCGCGCGCCAGGGAGGAGCTGCTGGGGTCCCTGGATCGGGATCCGTGGGGGCGCCCCTACCGTTGGGTACGGAGCAAGTTGCGTCCCTGGGCGCCTCCACTGACGCGAAGCATGGAACCCCAGTTGCTAGAGGCGGTGGTGTCGGCCCTCTTCCCAGGGCGACCGGAACACGTTCCACCGGCGATGGCTTCGCCCTCAGCCACAGACTCTCCAGAAGAAGAGGAGAGCACCGATGTCCCCGAGGTGACGCAAGCAGAGATGGGAGCGGCCGTGTCGCGACTCCGGGCTAAGAACACAGCGCCCGGACCCGACGGAGTGCCTGGTCGAGCTCTCGTCCTGGCTCTGAAGGAGCTAGAGCCCCAGCTGAGGAGGCTTCTCACGGCATGCCTCGAGCAGGGTCAGTTTCCCAGTGTGTGGAAGGAGGGGAGGCTGGTCCTCCTCAGGAAGGAGGGGCGCCCCGCGGACTCGCCGTCCGCGTATCGGCCCATAGTGCTGCTTGACGAGGCGGGCAAACTTTTTGAGCGTATCATCGCAGATCGCCTCGTCAGCCACTTGTGCAGGGAGGGGCTGAACCTGGACGACAACCAATTCGGTTTTCGTCGGGGGCGCTCCACCATAGACGCCATCATGCGCGTGAGGGCCCTGGCGGAGGAGACGGTGTCCCGGGGTGGGGTGGTGGTGGCGGTGTCTTTAGACATCTCCAACGCATTCAACACCCTACCCTGGAGTTATATTCGGGAGGCCCTGAAATACCATCGCGTGCCTCCCTACCTCCGCCGTACAGTAGGGGCTTACCTGGAGGGTAGATGCGTCACCTATCGGGGACGTGACGGTGCTGGTCGGCACCTCACGTCGTGCGGTGTTCCACAGGGATCGGTCTTGGGACCGCCCCTGTGGAACATCGGCTACGACTGGGTGCTGAGAGGCGAACTCCCGCCGGGCGCCGACGTGACGTGTTATGCGGATGACACGCTCGTAACTGCCCGGGGGAGCTCGCACAGGGAAGCGACGTTGTTAGCCACGGCTGCGGTGTCACAGGTGGTGAACCGCATCCGGCGCCTGGGCCTGGAGGTGGCCCTGAACAAGTCGGAGGCCATGGTGTTTCATGGCCCTCGACGGGCGCCGCCGCCGGGATCACACATCGTGGTCAGCGGGACCCGGATAGCTGTCGAGTCCACCATGAAGTATCTGGGATTGGTGCTCGACAGCCGATGGGAATTCGGGCCCCACTTCCGGCGGCTGGTGCCCAAGTTGATGGGCGCAACGGGCGCGCTTTCAACGTTGCTTCCCAACTTGGGGGGCCCGAGCGCCGCCTGTAGGCGGTTGTACGTGGGAATCGTGCGGTCCATGGCCCTGTATGCGGCCCCTGTGTGGGCGCTGGACATGACGGCCGGCACTCTCGCCATTCTGCGCAAACCGCAGAGGGTGATGGCCGTCAGAGTCGTCCGCGGGTACCGCACGATTTCCTACGAGGCGGCTTGCGTCCTGGCCGGATCCCCGCCCTGGGACCTAGAGGCGAAAGTACTCGCGTCGTTGTATCGATGGCGCGAGGAAGAGCGGGCACGGGGCTCGAGGCCGGTGCAGCGGCAGATCGCGCTGCGCCGAGAGGAGCTCCGTCAGGTCTTGGTGGCGGAATGGCGGCAGAGGCTTCTGCGCCCTACCGCCGGCCTCGCTACCGTCGAGGCGATCCGGCCAGTACTCGACGACTGGGTCGGGAGAAGGCACGGCTCCCTGTCTTTTAGAGTGACACAGGTGCTGTCGGGGCACGGCTGTTTCGGCAAGTACCTGTGCCGCATAGACAGAGAGCCGGACGCTCGGTGCCACCACTGCGTCCATTGCGGGGAGGACACGGCGCAACACACGCTCGCCGAGTGTGTAGCTTGGGAGGAGCAGCGCCGTGTCCTCACAAATGAAGTAGGAGGCGATCTGTCGCTGCCGGCCGTAGTGCAGAGTATGGTCGGCAGCGCAGAGTCGTGGGACGCGGTGGTGTCCTTCTGCGAGGACGTGATGTCGCAGAAGGAAACTGCGGAAAGGGAGAGGGAGATCTCCACTCCCTTCCCTGGCCGCAGAAGGCGCACCGGGCGCAGGGGAAGGGCGGACAACGCCCTTTTCCAGCCCCCATGAATGGGTCCAGGGGCGAGGGACTTGGGGAAGTCCCCCGCCCCCTATTTGGTGGACCCGAGTCGCAGGCGCGCGCGGGTGTCGGCGCGCGCCTCTGAGGCGATGCACGGGGTAGTTCAACACATCACTACCCCATGCAGGAGGCGAGGCCGGGACAGACCCGACCAGCACTAGTGCGGGGCTGCGGAAGAATTAGGTTTCCCGCGGCCCCCCACGCACGTGTGAGGAAACACCGGGGTGGTTTTAGCCGGTAAGAATCCGGCACACCCCTCCGCCATTCCCCAGGCGGAGGTAGTCCATGAGGATTTCCCCCCGTTAAAAAAAAATGGTTAGATAACAATAACAAGTCCCCAAGCTACAGGCAGTACAGAAAAAATATCTGTCATTGGTTTCCGTAAATTCTATTCTATTCTATAATTGTATTGACTGCGACAAAGGTTTCTTTTAAAATTTTTATAATCAAATAAATTTCTGGTATTTATTATATTTATGAAAAACAAGCTGCTAAGAGATATGATAGGGTTCAGTTGAGTTTAATTATTTTTATTCTCGAGGTGGAAATCCTCATAGATAATATATTAATTTCAAAGGATGCCAGTAAGCTAAATGCAGCAACACAAGTTGGACTAAAGGAAAGCACTCTACGAAAACGTTTTTGATTTTCTACAACATTTACTAAGGCACAAGAGGATGAATATCTGAAACGACGTACCAGCTTAGAAAAACCATTTTTGTACGTGACAATAATTGCAATAAGTAAAGGAAACGGAAACACTTTCATACATTCTTGGGCCAAGGTATAAAAAGATGTAAAAAGATGAAATTAGTGTCGATTAACAGCTTATATATTAACAAAGCATCACTGAAAATTCGGCGAATTTTGGCAATCTGACAGCAGAGTTATAGGAGGTTTTGTAAAAGTGAGGTTATGCAATGAATTGGCAACAACCTATTCTACACAGCTGATTTTTTAAATATGATTGCTATTTTGTTAAAATAGACAGTTGTTTACTATATTAATTGTGTTGTATTGAGTGGGGGACATTAGAATGAGTTTTCTAATGTCCAAATAATTTGGAGATACCCCAAGGAGATGATGTTTCGAACACTTCCGATGTTGGGCTCCAAGACTGGACCGGGCGGGCAGCACTCAAGCGGCTCCTACCCAATCTAGGGTGGCCAAACGCCTCCTGCCGGAGGCTATATGCGGGGATTGTGCGGTCCATGGCCCTCTATGGGGCCCCTGTCTGGGCACTGAATCTGCAGCGGCAACCAGCTCGCCAGCTGGTCGCGTCCCAGAGGGCCTGGCTATCCGGATGACCCGGGGATACCGCACAATCTCTGGGAAGGCGGTGAACCTTCTTGCCGGATTGCTGCCGTGGGATCTGGAGGCGGTAGCCCTCGCACGCGTGCATAATTGTCGCGCGGAGGTGCTAAGCCAGGGTGAAAATACCCTACCGTGGCAAGTCGCGGCTCAGCGGATAGAACTCCGGCGTGATCTCAAGGCAGCATGGAAAGAGCGGCTGTCGCAACCGAAAGCTGGGCACGCCGCAATCGCGGTGAAAAGGCTCCTCTTTGAGGAGTGGCTGGAGAGACGCCACGGCGTTCTCACCTTCCGCCTGACGCAGGTACTGACCAGACATGACTGTTTCGAGAGGTACTTGTTTTGGACCACTTGGAGGACATGGTGGAGCATACGGTCGAGGTGTGCACTGCTTGGGCGGGGCACCGTCATGTCCTCGTAGAGGCGGTCGGTGGCGGCGATCTCTCGCGCCCTGCTCTTGTTTAGACCATGGTGCGGAGCGAGAAGGAATGGGATGCGGTCGCCTCCTTCTGCAGAGCAGACATACTAGCGAAGGAGGAGGCAAAGCGCGCGAGGGAGAGGCAACTTTCTTCCTCGTGCCCCAGCCGCCGCGGGAGACGCCCCGGGCGTCGGGAATCGCGAACCGATTTCCGGCCACCATAGGCGCGGGCCTGCGGATGGCGAGCAGGGGTCCCTCACCATCCGTTAAGGACCAGGCCCGGGTCGGCGGCGCGTCGTGTTCCACGCGCACCTCAAAGAGTTGTCAACACCAGTGACGGGATGTCATAGGGCCATTGCTTGCCGGGGTTTGTGGGAAAGTTCTATCGAGATACCGCGGCCTCGGAACTTTAGTGCAGCCGAAAGAACAGGGTGGGTTTTTAGTCAGTAGAAGTCTGACACACCCTTCCGCTTAACCCAGAGCGGAAGAAGTCACCCAGGGAGGGTGGGAAAATCATCGAATCGAATCGACTCGAAAGGAAAAAAGGGAGATGATGTTTAAAATAAAAACAACTTTTTGAATAACAGTTATCTTTTATTCATGTTCAATTATAATCCAAAAAGCTCGAGGTGGCGGTCTCTTGATGCAAGAGAACGACAACAGCGAAGACAAAAACTACGTTGGCCAAGTTGTTGTGCTTCATCAACAGATGATTCTTGAGCCAAATCCCAACAAGCTTGGCAAACATAGTCACTGCTGTTTACCTGAAAGATGAGAAAAGTTTTTAATGTCAATAAATCATGTTTACAGTAAAATATACCAGCAGTTAGGTTTTAACTCAAATGTAAACAATCTCCATGTGCCTTTTATATGTAGCGTTACGTTAGTTCCTGCATAAGGTTTATGGAAAATAAAAGAAGAAACCTGTAGACCAGCATTGTAGACACTGGGTAGCTAGAAAAGGTGACTTCAAGTTTGTACTTACAGGTTGTGGTGCACGCCAATGACGAATCACTGACAGTGTCGTTACATCATTTAAAGCTCGTCGGCCAGGTGTATTACAGCGACTTATATACTACAATTAACACAGCGATCCATGGTGTCAATATCCAATCGATAAGCAGGCTGTAAAATCCAAATAAGCGAGCCAATCAGACGAGAAAACGAGATTATCCGTATCCGGTATGATAACAAGGGTCGTACTAGTTTAGCAATATCAGAAGTCCGTAGGAAGAAAGCAGTGGTCAAGGAATATATCAATAAAACAACGGGAAACACTCAAAACGCACGCACACGAAACGATACTACGAAACGAGTGATTAGGGATGTGAAAAAATAATCGAAAATGGAAATAATCGAATTTTATCAAAAGAAAAGTTGATGTCAATACGTGATTTAATTTTTATGAATAACAGGCCTGTTGGTATAGTGATCAGTGGTCCTGACTGCTATGCGCAGGGTCGTAGGTTCGATTCCCACCGAGGACAAATGTTTGTGCGATGAGCACGATCATTTGTTCTTTGTCTGGGTGTAATTTATCTATAATATGTATGTATTTAGAAATATATACGTATGTTTATCAGTTGTTTAGTACTCATACCACAAGCTCTGCTTAGTTTGGGACTAGATGGCGTTGTGTGAAAGTTATGGAATATTATTATTTGAATAATCGATTAATAATCGATTTTTTTATTATCATTCAATCAATTATTACCGTATTTTATCTGCAACTCCCCATCATTAAGTTTGGTGTTCTGGCCCGGAGCCCGGAACTACCAATGAATACTATCTCCATAATACTACATTAACGCTATCTGTGCATCTATGATGGCATTTCTTCTATGATTTTGAAACAATTTAGTTTATTAGTATAAATTAGGAAAAAAACTATTAATATAACAAAATCCATTATTTTCTTAAGAAAAATCGATTATTTATTCATCAATTTTTCATGCAAAATAAATAAACCATTAATTAAAAATCGATTTTTTATGTCCAATGTCTCATCCCTACCAGTAATCAGTGATTATTGACATTCTAGAAGTGTCAAAAGGTATTCTGTGACTGTCACTGTCAGCACAGATTAAAAAATACAGTAGCCAAACACAAGTAATAAATCGATTTGTAAACGAGAATTGACTTTAAGATTTCTTTATAATATGTTGATATTTTATTATTTTAAAATACTGACATTATGTTAATTGTAATATATTTATTTACTTTGATTGAATCAGTAATATGGTGCAAGTAGTTTTGTGTTCAATAACTCATTCACAGTAATCGATTATAGTAATCGATATCCCATTTTATTCCTGACTCAAAACTTATTTTTAAGATTTCTCGTCTTCTAGATTGTGAATTAGGGTAATGATTTGTATTTAGAAATAAAAAAATATGACGCTTTTTTTAAACCATATCTCAACTTATTGCAAAATGGCCCAGAAATCCCCGTCTCCTTTAATTTTGTTGATTGATCGTTAGATACTATTAGTGATAGTTTTAAAATCTTGTTAGAACACTATTTTAAAATTACCTCAATTGGAAGTTGCGTACACTTACCCCAGGAATGCGCACAGTTACCCTCCCTTTGGGGTATGTGTACGCATTTTGATTATGTTTGCTTTAATCTATACTAATATTATAAAGCGGAAAAGTTTGTTAGTTTGTTTGTTTGTTTGTTTGTTTGTTTGTTTGCTTGAACGCGCTAATCTTCGAAAGTACTGGGTGGATTTGGATGAAATTTGGTATGGAAGTAGCTTGAAGCTTGAGGAAGGTTATAGGCTACTTTTTACCCGACTGCAAAAAAGGAGAGTTATGTTTTTACCGTGATAGAATCCACGGGAGCGAAGCCCCGCGAGAGTACTAGTTATTTTATAAAGAATTGTACCATAGACGAGAGATGTTCTCTTTAATATTTTGTTGATTAATAAATACACGAAATTGCCTTGTTTTGTCTTATTTTACTCAAAATTTTCGATTTTATGGCATTTCAAAGCTTAAGTACGCACACTTGCCCCACATGACTCTAGTGATTTTAACACGGTGACATCCACTCAGTAATTTTCACAGTTTAAGGCGCAGGTAAAACTTATGTACCATATAGTTACAACCTCCTTTGTGGCAGGTCTATAAACCGCAGGTCTCAAGTATACAATTAATCATAACCTTTAAAATCGTTGGTCGAATATAGTTCAGTGCCCAAATCAATTCAGAAATCAATCAAGTTATCCCTGGATGTGTCAAAACAAAGGTGTCTCATTAACCTTGGATTACGGCCGCTCTAATTGACATAAGTGCAAAATACTTTGATTAACTAAATCTCGGTGTGTGGTTCAAGTTGGGAACTTTACGCTTGTTAGCTTATCCACTACTAGCGACCCGGCCCGGCTTCGCTAGGGTATTAGTAAGTAGCGACGTCTTAGCTTCGCTTCATCGATATTTTAACTATTTAATTTCTCGTCCGGTAATTTTTATTTTGTGATAACTCATTAGATATTCATTTTATTGATATAGTGTAAAAAGCAAACTTAATCTTGACATTAAATGCTCAACGTATCTAACGTATTTAATTGGATAAGAAATAATACTGTATTGTAACCAAAATAACCCATAATTTTATTGTAATTTGTAAAAGAAAAAAATGGTTATTGTGGGTTATCCTTGGGAGATAGACATATGCCATCGCGGACTTTTTTGTAGATCTGTAAAAGAGAAACAATCCTAAAATACATTATTTTGATATAACTCAAAAGGTTTTCGATTGAAGCTCCCGATCGGCGTAATTTTTTTCCGACTTGTTGAACTAATATCGTCGTATTTCATCCAATGTACACAAAATCTTAACTTATTATACTCTAAAACTTTCCCCTTGAATCACTCGATCTATTTAAAAAAAAAACCCGCATCAAAATATGTTGCGTAGTTTTAAAGATCTAAGCATACATAGGGAAAGACAGACAGCGGGAAGCGGCTTTGTTTTATATACTATGTAGTGATAGTCGAGGGTCACGGCTGCTGCTTTAATTTAATTTTTAAGCGATACTTGAAATTATACGATATTTGAAAGCTACAGAATATACACGGAGATAACGTTAAGGACATTGAGCCAAGTTGATGAATCGCCAAACTTTAACTGTGCCAATTTCATACGCCTCCCTCCGCGTAGTTTTCGTAATAAAAGATACAAAGTTTTTGCTGAACGTACTTTGAAGTGTTTTGGGTTTAGAAAACTTCGGATTGAATAATCTTTGATTAGCAACTGTAATAGTATAAGTCTAATACTATTTGTTAGTATACCCAAGAAATGCTGCGTGTAAAATGTGTCGGTAAACCATAATAAATTCTCTGAAAGAGTTACACGCTAATATTAAACATAAGAAGAAAAAAACGTCGAAAAAGTGAACGCAATCATCAACAGGTTTAAAAATTATAAATAAACAAATCTTTATATTTCTTTCCTTGGACCAAACCCATCAAACCGGTTTACAAAACACACCTGCGATTTTGCACAACAGTGTTCCACTTAAAGTGACAAGATCGCTCATAGGAACGCTATCTATTCGAAAATAACATGTGCGGGTTGCGACACTACCGTATGTGTTCCAAATGTTGGTCACACTGACTTTTGGAAATGTTGTTTGAATATGGATTAAAATCAGCTAATTTTAATCAATAGCAATAGCTGTTGATCGATGTTGGGTTCACTTTCCTATTTGGATAGAGATTAGTGATTGCGTATATTAAGTTGATGCATTTTTTAGGAAATAGAAATATTGGTCAGGATAATCTAAAATATATAGTACACCACACATAATCATTCCACACACTGGTAAATGTTTTAGTAAATTACCTATTTGGTTTTCTTTTAATTTAGTGTAGTAGTAATCTAATCTTCTAGCATAGTAATCTACTCTTTGTAGCAAACATTGTTGAGATACTTTTTTATTGATGGGTTGTGTTTGAACACTATCTCACCTGATGGTAATCGGAGATGTAGTCGAAGATGAAGCTCGCTTACCTAGAAGTCACCTATTCTACTCCTTAAAAAGATCAACAAAATACTACACAAAATGTTTTTTGACAAAATATTTTTTTTTGAGTATTTATAGTGAAATCGCCTTTTTTGCAGATGCGGAATCACACACCAATTTTAGCATGGCTTTTTGAAGTAAATAATCTCAGTGTTCCTTAAAAGCCCCTTCACATTTTTGAACATCCTGTTTATTATTAATTGCACTTCTGTATACGTCACAAAGTTGTCAGTAACACGCTTCAGCAAAATGATCGGGAAATTAAATATTGTGATGAAATAACTAGTGTAGCTAGAGTAGCTTGGCTTGGCGATCGGTGGTGGCTACTTCTCGCGCCCGGCCCTGGTTAAGACCATGGTGCGGCGTGAGGAGGAATGGGATGCAGTCGCCTCCATCTGCAAAGCATTCATGCTAGCGAAAGAGGAGTTTGAATGCGTGAGGGAGAGACAAATTTCTTCATAGCGCGGCGCCCCAGCCACCGCTGTAGACGCCCCGGGCTTCGGGCATCGCGGGCTGGTCTAACCCACCACCACCCTGTGGTGGGTCGCATCAGCCCGCGTTTTTAGTCAGTAGAAGTCTGACAGTCCCTTCCGCTCCACCCAGAGCCTCCCGCTCTATCATTTGATGATATTAACATCGAAAAAAAAAATATTTAAAAAGTAGCTTGGCATCTGACGAACTGCGTTTATTATATCATAATAAAAGTACGTACAAGTTATGTTGGCGTTTAATAATAAACTTGAATTAAGATCATGGAAATAAATCTACCGCCACATTACCAATGAGGGTTGTATTCATCATCATCACGGCTTAGCGTTTCCCCAATTATGTAGGGGCCGGCTTCCAGTCTTAAAACTAGTGTTTTACATGGAGTAACTGCCTATTTGACCTCTACAACCTGCCAACTGGCAAAATACCCTTACAAACAAAAGCTTGTAAGAGCTGTGGTTTCATATAAGGTTTATACGTGTTCTGATTAAGCCAGAAACTCTAATAGTGTTATTTTATAAGTGTATTTAAGTTTTAAGAGCATTCATACTTGTAACATTATTATTCTTATAGACGTATATAAGAAAACGTTATATAATATTAATAAGAGCACTGGTCTTATAAGCGCCTTTTACAAGTCTAATTGCCTTTGATTCTTAAATAAAAGTTATAAATGCATTTTATAAGTACATTTAATCTCATAAGTGACTATACTAAGTGTTTTATTAGACTTCTGTAAAACGAGTGTTTTAAAAGTGTGATTATCTCACCTAAGATATATTAAAGAGTAGAAGCACTTTTAAAAGTCTTACAAGTGTCTTAACAATTCTCTATTAAGTGTTATTTATTTTCCGTGTTGTGTTTGATACGAGAAATATTTAGTATATTTATTATGATTAAGTTTCTATTAATAATAAATTAATAATCCAAAGACGTTTCCGGGCCAATAAAATTTGCCAAATTGCTGATATATTACCCTGCTAAAATATCTGTTTATTTAAGGATTTTCACCAATGGATTTTCAAAAATGGAAGCGGTTTAAGAGAAGTGGAGCATACCGGAGAAAAATACGTAGAAAATACTTGTAATTAATGCAAAAATGAGTATCTCTCCGAGCATCTCGTGCAACTGACACAAAAAATATTTTTGATGGTTCCGTACAAAATAACGACCTAAGTATTAAAAAATCTACCTACCCAAAGTTTTTCAATATGTAGCTTGAAAGTGCGTTATGATTTCAACGATATATTTATAATTTTATTTGTATATTATTATGTAATTAATAGAAGTTTATTGGTTAATTAGTAACACAATTCACATTCATCACTTGAGTAGTGGTCGTAAATTGCAAATTTATGGCAGCCTGCGCACCAGAAGAAATCCAAATACAATAAAGTCATGATATCATTTTGGGCCATTGTAAAATGTTGGGGCAGGAACTTTGAAGTAGGATATCCACAGGCTATACATTTTTCACACAATACAAAGTTCGTTTAGTTCCATGGCCAAGTTTCATTCTTAAGCATTCGGAGCTTTTTTTTTACTTATGAAAAAGTTGACATCCATAACTGCAACCATACTTTGTGTGTATTTGTCCTAAAACATAATATAAGCGTATTTACATTGAATTAACGTAGTGGATTAATTATTTACTTGTACCTATAATGACTTCGTTGTTTGGTTTGCTTTTACTTATTAAGGAACCCTAATTTATGAGCAGTATGGCCGTGTAGACAACGGTTTTAGGTTTAATTTGACTTTTACGAGGGCGATATAAATCTTACACAAGAATACTGGACTTATATTGTTCTGATAGAGCACTTATGAGTCGTGGTTGGTCGTAATGGTGATATTTTGATATTATCTCACAAATAATTATAATTATATATAATAAAGGACACATTTTTGAGAAGGCCCGTGAAAATACTGTAATTCAAATTTCAAAATAATCGAGAAAAACTACTTCGCAACCTAATAATCGCTTAAAATGCGTGACAAACTAAGCTTAAACACTTAGGAAAATGAAATAAAATATATATATATATATATATATAATACTTACGTTCTTTAATTATTTTCGCAAAGTTTCTCTTTACCTCACGGCGCGGCGGTGGTTTGTGATTAACGTTGGTGATTACACTCTTATAAGGAGATCACAAAGAGGGCTACAAGTGATATTACACTTAAAATAGCATTCGTAAGAAGACTTTAAGGTTATTTGCCCTTAAAGCAAGCTCTTGTAAGTCACTTGTAAGTTTGTTTTTCCTTATAAAAGTATTAGCAAGAGTTTTATAAGTTTTAAAATACACTTCGCGAGACCAATACAAGCCAATTGTAAGGGTGAATATACTTATAAAGTGCACCCAAATCCACACTTATATGTGTCTATAAGTGTGATATAAGACTGAAAAAATATGGTCTTGGGATTTTTGTAAGATTATTTTTTGCTAGTTGGGTGGGTAACACGATACCCTTTGGCAAGACTGTTGACAGATTTTCTGGCTTCGGACGTCCCTAACGACTAGTTCGTAACGACTGTCAAAGATGATATTATAATTTGACATTTATGATGATGTTATGTACAGACGCCAGCACATCAAGCTACAACAGTCTGTCAATATTCTTTAATAGATTTTCAACTTTATTGTTAAAGAAATTAGGTTCCAGGTTGATTGGGAAAATTTGACAGTATCGGGTAGCTTGACAATCGGGACCAACAGCATAACGTACTTTCCGAAGCACGGAAGAATCTAGATAAGTTAGGATGGTCACCCATCCACGGACTGACCTCGGCAAGTGTTGCTGAACAATCTAGATCAACCCGTGCGGCTGTTATTATACATGCGAATATAATTAATTAACTGTTTGTATAATTTGTACTTCTCCCTCTTATAAATGTACATCAGAACGTTCGGCCAGTCGAGGTAGAGAGCTGGCTGCTACTCCAGTTTTTACTGACGATCATGTGACGCATAAAGATGCCAGCCAAAGAATTTGTGACGGAACAGTTCGAAAGTTAGAAGCATTTATTTATGGCCGAACGACCTGATATCAGAACGTTCGGCCAACCTGAATCTCCATAACTGAGGACCTCAGAGAAGCTGTTACTGT
Source organism: Tholera decimalis (assembly GCA_943138885.2). Lineage (NCBI taxonomy): Eukaryota > Metazoa > Arthropoda > Insecta > Lepidoptera > Noctuidae > Tholera > Tholera decimalis. The sequence continues at coordinate 9,994,493 of OW964555.2, forward strand.
ATAAAGATGTAGCGACGATTTGCTGACAAACAACCACTGCTTTACTTTTACTGGTAATGCCACCGGTTAAAAGTAAAATAAATTTTAGTTCCAGGAACATCAGGACGTTCGGCCAACGTGATCTCCATAACTGAGGACCTGAGAGAAACCGTTAATGAATAAAGATTAAGTGACGAGACTGAAACGAATTTATATTGCTTTATTTCTTTTTGTGACGGTCCTTTTAAATAATAAAATGAAAAATTAACATATAACCTCAAAAAATTGGGATTATCGATTTCTACACAAGGAAGAAGCCCAGAGAAACCGTTAATCAATAAAGATTTAATGACGACACTGAAACGAACTTTTATTGCTTTATTTTCTCTTGTGACGGCCCCTTTAAATAGTAAATTGAAAATTTTACATATAACCTCAAAATATTGGGATTATCGATTCCTCCACAGCGAAGAAGCCTAGAAGACTCATTAAACCCCTGATGTGTTATAGGTTTTCAGTCCAATGGTGTGAGTATTTTTTGTTGATTCAAGATTATTCTATAAAATTGCACTATGGCGGATGGTGACTGAAATAGGGTGACCATGTATTCCAACGAAACAAGTATTTATCGAGTACTTACAGTACACGTTCACTGTCCACTGAGCCACATATGGTTCAGGAAACGTGCGCTTGAAAAGCACTAATACGTTCCTGAGCCATATGTGCGTCAGTTATCTTAACGTCAACTATTTCTTATTATGTTTGTTTTGGAAACAGCAAAAACAAAACGATTTTTTGCATTGCAAACACTCAGTAATCACTCGTTTTACTCTTTTTGCAGCAATTTTCCAGTTTGTGCCTTCTTTTCGCAAGTCTTCATAGCATCCATGGCATCGTTTTCTGACAATTTTATTGTCCTCATTCCGCGGAATTTTAGTCAGAAAGTGCTGACTTGCGATCGAGCTAGTAGACGGTCTTGAACTATTACCTAGTTAATGTATTTGCACTCGTATCGGATGCATTGCTCAATTGCAAGAACTCCCTAATAATTTCTTGCTGCGTCTATAGTACGCTTTTACGTAATTTTCTATTAGTAGTTGAATGTAGTTTCTGATACAAAAGCGTAGTATATATATTTATATTATTTTCAAAGTTCGTCAATGTCGTGAAAATACATAAATAATAATAATAAAGTATTTACACATACAAATACTTTTGAAAATCTAAAAAAAGTTCCCTGAACCACATGTGTTTCATGAACGTGCAGAAGCAAAAATGTCTCCCTACGCTCATGAACCGTATGTGTTTCAGGTAAGTAAAGCCTACATCCGGTTTTTTTTTTAAATTATATTATTACTAGGGCTACCCTATGACTATAAAAAAAAAAACAAATTATTAAATAAATCCTATTGGACTTGTCGTTGCATTTTTATATTGGGACAGGGCGTAATACTAAATGATGTACAAGCAACGTTGAGCTGATGACTGCATACCAGTGTCCACTTGTGAAGTTTTTGTTATTTTAGTCGAGTCTATTTTGGCTAAAGGCACACAAAAGTGGAAAGGTGACTGACATTGGAGATTGGGAAATTTTACTAAAGACAAGAATACTTAAATAAATAGTAACACAACTAAAAAATGCTTTACTTGTAATCATTTCAATCATCCACAAAAAGCAGTCGGTAGTTAGGTACATAATAATTTGTACTTTTTAGAATTGAAGACTCACTGTATAGGTATAGATAGGTCCAGCAATATGTAGGTATAGAGTTAACGTAAGTTTCAAACATATCTTATTCAATTACTTACCACTCTGGATAGCATTTCACTGCACATATATTACCCACTTTATTTTATTTATGCAGCCGCCCGGCCACACCGTTAAAATAATAGTCAACACACAGAAAAAAAATTTCGGCTCTGTGTTCCAAAACATATACTCACTAACTGACATTCCACACAAAAATGAACCTTGTTACGTAGGTGTGAAGTATCGAAAATGCATCTATGGTAAGCGCGGTCCTTCCATTGCACGCCATCTATCGTAACGGATGCACCTTGATTTAAGCCAAAATTCTATAGTGTATCTCAATCCCAATTGACGGATTCGCCCTCTCAAAGACTCAGATTGACAAACTCGGCCGTTGATTGGTTACAGACAAGGGTAGGGATCAAGATTGGGATTGAGATATATTATAGAAAACGGCCGTAACTAGTGGTCGCCTATTGGTCAAAATTCGATCGATAGTTTCAATTATTTGGGTCCAAAAGTTCTTTACCCAAAATTGTTCTTCCTAAAATTTTTCATCCTAAAGTTTTCATTCATACTATTTATAGTGCTACCGGCGATGTTCATAACACTCATGTTTCCGAAAATTGTAATTAATAATATAATTAATAAACATAAATATATTTAAACTCCTACTGTGTTTTATCATAACGCTTTTATCCCTAAACATAATTACCATAATATTTTCACTCATACTCAGAAAGAAACCTTTACCAAGTGTAATAAAAAATACATGTCGAGGTAGCGCTCGCCAGCCGCTGCCGCGGCACCGCTCGCTTCGCTGACTCGGTTCACGCGTAGTTGGTCACAGTTCTAACCTAACCTATCTTTGCAGGTACACACCGCTATAAATAAAATTAAAGAAGACGAAAGAAATCTAAACAAAAAAGATATGACTTTGAATAATTGGTTATGTTGAGAAAATATAGGAAAACAAATAAAAGTATAATAGATGTTTATTGCTACTGATATTATGAAGTTGAATGCTTCGGAATTATGAACATTAGAGACAGAGTAGTTAGAAATTGTAATTGTTGGGATGAAAAATGTTAGGAAGAACATTTTAGGATTTCCAATTATCGGAGTTGAAAATTTAGGTGAACTTTGGTGCAACCTAATGCCCAATTATTTTTATTCATGTGACAGTGACAGACACAGAAGTAAAGTCAGTCAAAGCAAAGAGGCCACATCATAACACATAATGGTGTGTATAATGTTCTTTATAACAATTTATTTCTATTGCATATTATATTAAATATTAGTTATCTGCACTACTTCTCCAAATAAACTTTAACTGTAACAAATTTCATACTCCTCCGTCCGCGTATCTATTTATTTTGTTTCAATACCTACATCGTTACCTTATTTCAACTATTTCGACGTATTTTGCTTCATTCAGTAGATAAATAGGTACCTACATGATAAATACTTGTTTCGTTGGAATACATGGTCACCCTATTTCAGTCACCATCCGCCATAGTGCATTTTTATAGATTAATCTTGAATCAACAAAAAATACTCACACACACCATTGGACTGAAAACCTATAACACATCAGGGGTTTAATGAGTCTTCTAGGCTTCTTCGTTGTGGAGGAATCGATAATCCCAATATTTTGAGGTTATATGTAAAATTTTCAATTTACTATTTAAAGAGGCCGTCACAAAAGAAAATAAAGCAATAAAAGTTCGTTTCAGTGTCGTCATTAAATCTTTATTGATTAACGGTTTCTCTGGGCTTCTTCCTTGTGTAGAAATCAATAATCCCAATTTTTTGAGGTTATATGTTAATTTTTCATTTTATTTTTTAATAGGACAAAGATAAAAAGAAATAAAGCAATAAAAATTCGTTTCAGTCTCGTCACTTAATTTTTATTCATTAACGGTTTCTCTCAGGTCCTCAGTTATGGAGATCACGTTGGCCGAACGTCCTGATGTTCCTGGAACTAAAATTCATTTTACTTTTAACCGGTGGCATTACCAGTAAAAGTAAAGCAGTGGTTGTTTGTCAGCAAATCGTCGCTACATCTTTATACAGTAACAGCTTCTCTGAGGTCCTCAGTTATGGAGATTCAGGTTGGCCGAACGTTCTGATATCAGGTCGTTCGGCCATAAATAAATGCTTCTAACTTTCGAACTGTTCCGTCACAAATTCTTTGGCTGGCATCTTTATGCGTCACATGATCGTCAGTAAAAACTGGAGTAGCAGCCAGCTCCCTACCTCGACTGGCCGAACGTTCTGATGTACATTCTTAATAAACTGTAACCCATGTAGTACAAAGTTAAAATTCTGATGCATGTGCTACATTACTGTAACGGTTAATAAGCACGATTCGTTTATTAGTTATAGTGTGAAATAAGTGTGTGATGGATTGCGTAATAAATGCGCATCCATCCATCCTCACACTCTTGTATATTAGTAGGTTCAAAAGGAATTACTAGGATAGCATATGAAAGAGTAGAGGATTTAAAGACTATGATTATGTGTCAAAACCATCCAAAGGTTGTCTGTAAAAGATTGCTTTTGGCGATGAGAACTCCCATTGTATCAACCTTTTTAGTTCTTCAGTCCTTATTTATTTATCTATCTATCAGTGAGCGGCAATACTGTGCAGCTGCAATGGTTTAGCGATTGACTGGTCATGTGCTGCATGTAGCGAGTTTGATTCCCTACGTATACACGTTTTTTTTTAATTCATTCATTCATTCATTCATTTATTCAGTTCAGTTAACAATTACATTGTGTTGAACAGTACATATTAATAATTAAATAAAATTAACACATTCAGGAACTAAAATTCAGAAGCGTAATTAAAATTAATGTGTAAAGTAACGATCATCACACCTGATGGTAAGTGTAAGATGAGGTCTACGATCGAACGAGCGAGCCCAGAAAATGCCTATTCACTCTTGCTTTAAAGGCTGACGGGTCATATGTGGCAGGGAACACAGAAGCCGGCAAGAAATGGTTTTTCCGGGTCTGTGTATGTGACTTACCCACGAACTCAACGTTTTTGCAAAAATACAAAATATAACAGGTTACAAATGCCAATATTGCTCAAGTTAGGTTTAAACGAAGCTAATTATGCACGGGGTTAGTGTTGCACACATCCCGGGAAAAGCCCGATTATTACAGCGATAAGTACTATGATTACCTTGGTAGCATGTTCGAACATAACAGGTTACACGATGTTCCCGGAATTGTATCGAGTTCAGCACAGATTCAGTTTCAACGTACCTTGCGGTTGCAATAATTAGCATATTTCTACTCATGATGCAACTTTGAAACAATGAACGTTACTCCAATACATTGTCGTAAGATGCTATAGAAAATGTAACGTCCAAATATTGTTTTTAGAAAAGTTGTAGCAATTTGCAGTGCAGTAGTTTCTTTGTTTTATATTACACTAACTACTGCCCGCGTCTTTGTTCGCGTGAATGTCCTAAATAAACCTACGTTGTGTTTCCCGCGTTAATCCCAATCCCATGAACAACTCGATATAAAATATAGCCTGTGTGTTATTCCAGGTATAGGTTACCAGGTATACATACCAAATTTAATTCAGATCCATTCTGCCATTTTGGTGTGAATAATGAGTAAGTATCTATATCCCACCAAAAACATCCTGTAAAAAACTAGCCAAGTCTCGATGGAGCTATTTGTTTCTCTGTTATGTGGTAGATGGTAAAACTAATTAAAAATAATATATTATTTATTATAGAGGTTTGACACGTTACAAT